>CM032058.1:25077789-27477789 GCA_018831715.1 Matsumurasca onukii
AACTGTAATGCACATTTCTGTTTGCACTGTTCGTCGTAATTCAACAATCGAAATGGTCGATTAAAAGCTTTTTACTAACCTTAAATCAACAATTTTCTCTGTGAGTTCCTCATCCTGTACGTACATGTGCTTCAAGGAAACATCGGTCAACACTCTGAAAGGATTTCTTGTTTCAATATTGCGAAGAGATTGCATTATATCCTTCTTTGTAGAAGTTTGCTGAAAGAGAGTTCTTCGCTTCAGTCTTGCACATATTGGCTATCTGCGCTCGGCTTGAACAGTATAATCTTGATCCTTTGAGTAACAAGCTTGTATGTGTATAAAACCATACAGGTTTTTAATCTCAGCTAATTTATATTTTCTAAGAATAATTTTTCTCTCTGTTTCGCAATTTAACATCATGTGCATTCTGTAAACTCAAGAATACTCCAGAATGTAAAGTAATAGAGTATAAGATTGGTTTAGAATCTCAAGGTTTGAAAACCAACAGCATTTTAAGTGTTTGGGTTTGTCTTTGTAGAGTGGTCCGTCAAGCTTCAACTATCATATTTAGGCTGAAATATAAGTCTTTGTTAGTTAACAACTTTGAGGTAAATGGTTTCTAAACATTGCTTTCTAATTTTAGCTTTTTAAAAAACAAATAAAATCTAGGAATTGATTTTTTTATTAAATAAATCGAGTAATCCTTCATTTGTGTGCACTTAAATACACTGTTTATAAATTAAAAGAGAAGACATACTAGGTATTGAAATAATTAAAAACTGAACTACTCGTAAATATCAACTGACTTAAAATCAATCTACTACACTCCTAACTCTTAGGCTTACGCGGCCGGTGTCACAACTATAATCTAGTTCTTCCGGTTCACACAGCGTCAAAACATCTAAGAACTATCTTGAGATATTTCAGTATCGCTGTGGAGTACCATCATCAGTCAATGATTGGCTAAAATTGCCCGTAGTTATTAACAGTTGTAGTTTCCAGTACTATTCCAGTTTCAGCCAATCATTGACTGAAGATGATATTCCACAGCGAGGCGAACTATCTCAAGCTTATTATTGTGGTGTTTTGATGCAGCGTGAACCAAAGACCCTAGCCCACTACACTCAGTTTCACTGTCAGTTGACAGCATGGAGAACATAATTTGATATTTAAATAGAGGTTTAACTGAACTATCTAAAACCAGAACTACCAGAAAACCTTGGCTACTTTTCTGCCTTTTGACAGGACTGATCAAAATTGTTCTTGATAACTCCGATGGCTCATTGATCACGGGTCTTTAAGATGCTTTCCCCTGAAAAGTGCTCAATAAAGTGTAACAATTTTTAAAACGAGTAGTAAAACGAATTTCTTCCTAAGGCCAACACCGTCAACCTAGAGTGAAACGGAGTGTATCCTTATGTTCATTGCGGGTAAGTACAATTCCGCAAAGTACTCCTCTAACTAATGCAAGAAGTGCTCCGGAAACCTGGTTGAACTCTAGTCTACTGGTTTAAGTCGCAAGACTTGCTAATCCACCGTCATTCAATCTGCATATTTAAAATCAATTCCCAGACAACACCAACTCAAACGGAATATTAACAACCCCTTCCTTTATCACTTTTGACTAGTTAACCATGTTGTAGTTTATTCAATCAGGACACCAGTGAACATGTTTACACAATACTAGAAATGGTACTCATCGAAACGTTGGGTTCTCACTATTGGTAGTTTCACAATTCGTTGTTAATTTGAATCCTCAAGTAAATATTTACCGATGGCGTAAAACAGGTGTTGGTAATTACTTCTTGATATTAAACTAGAGCATTTAAAGAATTAATCATTTAATATTTTTTATTTACAAACATCTAACTCAAAAATTAATAAATATTATTCTGTTAGTTACATAAATTCATAACAGTTATTTTATTGCATGAATATAACATTGTAATAATCAATAATAGTTATATTATGGTTTCCAATAATTAAACCACCAGTTATTGGTTACTTCGCCGTTTTAAAACCGTGACTAGTTCTGACAATGTTCATTGGCTCTCAATACTAACTTAGAACCACAAACCTCTAGAACCTCAAATGGTCCATAGTTAAGTACTATCAAAACCAATACTTATTATTTTAAAATATTAACACCTAAAGGAGCACTTGAGTATTAGATTGCAAACAATTCTATATGTGTAGTGGCTTCTTCAAGATCTCTAACGTCTCCTACTTGGATTTGCCACGAAGAACAGTACGTTACCATGAATAAGTAAACTTGTAGCGGAAGTTTAGAGCGAGGACTCGTAACATATCTCACTCCACTGATTGAGCACTATAAAGTCTCAACAAGAGACTTGGCTTTATTTCACGCAGAGCAATCCATGGATGATAAGGAGTGCTATCTACATTCGTATTTTCGTTTGGCTTTTTTAGTGGAAATCATTTTTCGTCGTTTTTTGGTTGAGCCAATCAGTTTTGTCTTTTTGGTAAGAATTACGCACGTGTCTTTGAAAGCGTGTCATAAATGCAGTTTTTATAGCACACAACCCATTTTTGAGTTAATTGCCCCTCACTCATTGCAAATTTGCTAATATTCAGGCTAACCGTCAGCTAATGTTGTCAATAATTCCACAACATTTTATCGATAAAGAAATCAGAAACCATTTGCTCCATATTCGCACGTTATAAAGACATCTCTTTGAAGGCTCGCGCAGCGTTTCCTCTAAACTGGCGCAATTAAAAGCAACACAGGCAAATAAAAGAACGAACACTGTGGAATTTTCATTAGCTTTAACCGCTCTCTCGGCCGGCTTCAATACACCCTGCTTCTGAAAGCGTTACTTTGGAAACGCTTGTTTTCGTTTTTTAATCTTCGGTCTCTGAGGTAAATTGCTCTTTTGTGTGTTTAAAAAGAGTTTTTCTCAGTAAGTAGCTAAAGATGTTTTGGACAAGCTCATGGTATATTTTACAAACTTCATACCAGATAGATTTTGTTAATAGAATGTGAAAATAATAAATCCTTATGTAACGTTTAGTTTGTGGCCACAATTATTTTAGGTAAAAATATTAATCTGACCTTTTTTCAAAACTCTCCCTTCCTTTTAACGCGATTGAAACAAAACACACAAGAGTTTATTAAATTATACTTCATTCTAATACAACAGGCCTTTGCCGATGAATTGACACTTTAAGAACTTTTTTAAGTAGCTAAATAGGTTTTGGACAAGCTCACGGCTAATATTTTACAAACTGCATACTATATTGATAATTTTTTAATGGAACGTCAAAATAACATCTTTATGAAAATGTTAATTTGTGGCTACAATTCTTTCAGCTAGAAGGTTCTAATCCGACCTTTTAAAGGAACTCTCCCTTCCTTCCAACGTGATCTAAACAAAACACACAAGAGTTTGATGTAGATTATACGTCACTCGAATACAGTAGGTCTTTCACGGTGAATTGATACTTTAAGAATTTTGAAGGTTTTTGTTAGAGCTACCAATCCGCTGGTTAGCTACCAAACTACGGATGTTACTCTATCTGAACCTTTTTTTCTAACCGTCTATTTCAACCAAACACGCTTAATTTGTAGACTGTGTTTTCTGGAATTAATTTGTCCCAACTAGCCTTTTTCAGAGTTGAATGTTCATGAATATCTTACTTGACGTAGGAAAACCTACAAGAATTAGCAACATATTTTCATGCCGAATTGACTACACTATTGTGAGTTTCTAAGCGCTCTGTATAAGAGCAGCGGGCTCGTCAGGGCGGCACGTTTCCTCTGTATATCTTCATTATTGTCAGCTATCGCTTCTTATTTCAGGCTTACAGTTCTAGTTAATATCGGCTCTTTCTGCAACAAATGTTCCCCAATTTTAGATTAGTTTTCTACGTGACCTTGGTTTTTTCAGTAGTTATTACATGGCTTTTGAAGAGGACACTCAAAAATGTATAAGACGTTGGTGAAAGATGAGAAGTACTAAAAGGCTGTCTCGTAATAATCGGTCATAACCTGTAATAATTATGGAAAGTAAAACAGTGGTCGTCGTATTACCACATTTACACCTAATAATTTAATACTTCATTACTACGGGTAGAGGTTTGTCTACTGCAGTTGTAGATATGAAGAGCTTATGAAATTTTAAACAAAATGGACAAAAACAATAAAAAATCAGATCACCTGTTGTATTTCAAAACAACTTGTTGTGACTAAAAGCAACTAATAGTATGTTATTTTGTCAAAACACGTTATGTATTTGTGATTAAAATTTAACAAATTTACTACTTGTAATTTTCGTATGTGATCTCCCTGTAGACGAAAAGTCAAGGTCGTTAAAAAGTAAAGGAATCAAGTAATTTCCTGAAATCCAAGTCTCATGTCAAGAGCAGACACTTTCTCTTTGAAGCGTTTCATTCAGTTAGAAGTAACGCAAAGACAGGATCAATAGTAAAAGTTGTTGTCTGCTGTTTGGATTGAATATCCTTTGGTAAATTCAAGTTTGTAGAACTTAAACGTGAGTTCGGTTCCTTTAAACTTACTTGATAACAAGATTAACAACTGTGGGATTTTATAATACAATATTGGCATTTTTATTTAATTTAAACCTGTAATATATCCTTCCTAAAAACCCCTTGGTTCTGGAGGTGTACGGTAACGTTCAAGCACTCTATTCAAATGAAATTTAAGATACCTTTTCAAATGTACGAAAACACGCCTACTGTAAATATATTTGTACACAATAAACGGACGTGAATATAAACTTAGCTAAACACAAATATAACCTATATTAGAATAGTTGAGCCATATAATTCAGAAAATTTTAGTCATAATTTCACGAACATCAAGGGTCAACTCTTTCAAATTTAGATACATTTGTTCAGAGTTTTCAAATTGAAAAGTAAACAATAAAGGTTATATTTTAATGAACAGCTGGTCTAAATTAACCAAGGATACTGAAGACTCAAGATTTGAACTTGAATAACAGTTAATTAGTGATTAAAATGACACATATTTATTAATTAACAAAATAATTTTAAGATCTTTGGACTGGATAGCTCTTGAATAAATTTGTGACTTTATCCTAGAAATATAAATTTGGTAGTTTTGACATTGTTGATTCACTTTAGAGACTTACTTAAAAAAGGAATATCCAACTAATCCAAATATCCCAAATTCCTACCGATAAAGTATACTGACAAATATAATATTATACATATTTCAAACAGGTAATAAGTCGAAAAACATAGCCAAAATAACTCCTCTGATAGTATTTATTTGTAAGAGATACCAACTCGAACTAGAAGAGCCATTGATTTCCTCCGGTTGATTTCCATGGTAACAGATAACCGGTTGTGGTTGAAGCTGGTCGTGGGTTTCACAGGCTATCAACCTTACAGCCGCCACTGCTCCACATGCTCCATTAGCTCCATCTTTCACTCGATAAATCCAAGCAAACCTGCATACCATGGTTCAAGCACAACACTCCACCAAGTGAAACTGACTGTTGATGAGTGTAGAGGGTATTGTGTATTATTTATCAAGAGAATTATTACAACGAAAATACTCTGAGTTTTAAACTACTTACTAGACATAAAACAATAACAAAACCGGAACGGGTTTAGGAAAAACAATTGTGGAACGCGTACTCTTCGTTACAGCGGTAGTTCAAAGAGGAACAACATTTAAAAACAACTAAATTATAACAACAAAATCGTAAAATAATTTTTAAATGTTAAAAATAAGGATATGGTCTGAAGATTATTGTGAATGTAACAAAACACAACTCAGAGTTTTAAAAATATTGCGGACATTTTTTCATCGTTAGTGAACACTCTAACGTTGTTAGCAATAATATTTCAGAAATTATGGCAAATAATATAATTGAAAATATAACTCAGAAATTCTCCATCCTCAACAACAAACTTCAAAAAAGGACACAACATTTTCGTTAAAAATAAAGCTATAATCAACTGCAGCAGATGAATAAACAATAACTTATAATGAAAAAGGAGAATATTTTGCAACATTCATACTCAAGCATGGTGAAGATACCACTAAAAATATGTTCAGCGGGAGAAATGGTCAATTGTTCTGGGTCAATTGGTGGTTAAAAAAAGAGTTTAGTTTATTAAAACTTTTATTTTCGTTCTTCAACATTTTGGAGAATTTGTTTAGACCATTGTTGACACTTTGACCCCCTCTCCAGGAAACAATGGTACGTTCTTTTCATTTCTTTCTCCAAAAATCTGACGTCACAAATTTTTGTAGCAAAATTTAAAAATATGATATTTTTAACCGTTTGGCGTTTAATTTAAAATTATACACATTCCAATAACATCAGTCTCAAGACAACGAACATTTTGGTGTTGTTATTTTTATGTCAATAACATAACAGCTAAGGCTATGTACTCGACCGAAAGCTGACTTCTAAATATCCTGTGGGTGATTCACGCGAACCCAGAAGGTATTTTTAAAAGATGAAGTATCCCGGGGTCTGAGGGGATGGGAGAGCCATGTATCATGAGGGATGCCAAATCTAACTGCCCTCATTTTGCAGCCCATTGCCCTCCGCCAACCTGCTACAACCCTCACCTTACATCCTAACTGCCAAGATATGAAGCCAACTTTCTAGGTGAGAAATGTACGTACAGAATACACGCGTTTGGGGAACAATTAATACAATGTAAAAAACTCCATAAACCAATGTTCGCTTTTTAGTTTAAGCATTTCAAATAAGAAGATTAATTAATTAAGTAATTAATAAACAGATAAACTATGAAGGAAAATACAACATTGTTAGTGTGTTCGTTTTTTAAATGATCTTTGGGGAGAATTGGTTTTAAGGTCATTAATTTGTTTTAAGCTCTACTGAGAATGCACCTATTCAATACAACAGCTTATGAAATACCTCAGATTATGACTGGAAAGCAACGTTTAGTAATGGTTTCATTATTGGCCACTGGACTATACTAAGTTGTGTATTCAGGTTTAATTACCTTTGCCATCCTTTATGTAGCTGTAGCGTAGCAATTGCACAATTCGTAATTTATTCGTTCATTTGAGGACCTTCATCAAGTGCAAAAGGCAGTTCTATGATTAAATAAACACTAACACACACTGGCACGCGCACATTCTCTCCCTTGAAGATATTCAAAACATCATAGAAAAACAACCATAACATGACAAACATAACATAAGGTCGTTATAACAAACATAGTAGTAAAAACATAGAAGCGAAAATTATACATCGGGTGAGTGAAACGGTTCCAAAGTAGAGACGGCGACATAATTGGCCGTTCCATAACAGTAACGGCTACTGAGCGGAAAATAACGGCGTTACAACCACGATCTACTGAGAAGTAACCGCTACTTAGCAAAGTCCCGCTTTTACCACATAGCTACCTTTGTGCATGCCAAACTAACATTACACAGTCAACTGCATGTATCTCGGCGTTACATATAAACAGTATATAAGTCATGTATTTTGTCAACCAAAATAATATTTAATATTGGTGTTTTAAAATTTTATCATATGAGTATTATTATTAGTAATTTAAGGTTAAATTCCTGAAAAGTCTATTAGAAAGCGCATTGAATGTCTACGTTTTATCTTTGATATTTAATTGCCTCTAATAGATATAAATAACCAACTTATCGACACTAATCAAAAGGAAATCAATACAAACCCCTAATCAACGCTAACCGACGTAATTTCGGTTTAAACATACACTGAAAAATTATCAAAATCCGTAAATAGCTGTGTAACTGTTGGTGGTTGTAAATTGTATCTTAGACGTCAAGACGTGAATAACTGTTTCGCTCGGTCGTAACTTTGTACTTGAAGTTTGGTGCTATTTAACCAATAAAAATATAAACCATACTTTTATCTAACTAGATTGATTTTTCTCGCTTATTGTATTGTTACATTGACAACCCAAACATCTTTAGCACGAGATGACCGAAATATACACGTTAAATTTAAAATAAATAATTTATTAGTATAAGGAAAAATGGTGTTGATATTAGAAACTGCTACTGTATTTACTAATAGGACCCAATTGAACAATTACTTGAAATTATATTTTGGAATCTCTTGACATGTTTTGGTCTACGCTACATAACAGCATATTCACAACAACAACAGCAAATTTAATATTATTTTTCTACATAGCTCATGTTGAAAGGATGAAACGTGTTGGGCACAATAAAGAGCCACTTTAGAGGACTCCGTTAACGTACTTCACGTGGTCCATCTCGGTCTGTACGACTGTACGTGAATAATAATAATATTATCACTAAATAAATTTGAAAACAAAAATGTTTTTACCAAACCAGGACTTGAACCCGGGGTTTTCGCTTTCCGGGCGATTATGCTGACTATTACACCATCCGGCCCAACATTTCGCCTTCAAATTTCTTTAGTAAAGAATTATAATAATAGTTTTGCTACATTTAACAATCCTTTTACAGTTCATCCTAGAGGCACTGGATTTACCCAGCTGTACAACAATGTGTTGTTGAGAAGACTAGTTAATTAGTTGACAGCTAGTCTGCAAACACGTCCCCACATGTACAAGGTCCCCTCCCTCACGAGCTAGCAAAGTACGGAACCGTGTCCTCTACCTCTGAGTGCATGTTTCTCTGTAATCATTTATATTTAACTTGTTTTCCCGGCTTCGCGTCACGGGTGGAATGTTCTGTGCTGGTAATGAAGTAAACTTTCAGCAAAATGTTTTGAATGTTTATTTTCTTATTTAATCCAATTATTGACAAATATATGCCTTGTCAATGCAGGGTCAAGACCACCACTAAATTGGTATCTGAGTAGTCTGGTAATAATACTCAAGACAGAAAACTAAGCGAGATAGGACTATGTTTTACAGGACATTTTTGTTTATTATGAACTAAAAAGTCACCTGGTGAAGTTTGATCCCGTAATTAATGGACACCCTGTATACTCAAAGAAAGACAATTTTCGGATAGTTTGGAAGCAACTGATATCAATTACATTTTAAATCTGTGTATCATTATTCAAATTCGATCCCCACTCAATAGCAAACACGTCTATGCATATTTTGGAAAGAACTAAAATTATCATTCAAACAAATGCTTTTGTAGAAAACATAGTTTGTAGATGTCCAAGTATGTAGAAGACATCATTTGTGTTTTCAGAGGAAAAATAAAAGAAAACGTAAAGTTCAAAACAACATAAACTCTTTATCCAGTGAAATATATATTATAATATAAAATGTTTCGGTTTTGAGTATTAATTCAGCTTTCTTTTTGTTATATCCTCTTTAGTCCCAGGCTCAATATACACAGACAAAATAATGTAACTTGTAGGTGACGTGGGGTCTGAGGAGGATAAGTTGTACCGTGTATACAGTGTAGCTAGATATCCACTGTACATGTCCAGGTGCTACACTCACATTTTACATTATGTGCAACAGTATAAAAGGTCTAACAATAAAAATAAAATTTTAGTATTAACTTAGATTTAATAACATACCAATATAATATCTTTTGACTTTCTTTTATGTGTTTAATATGTCCGTTTTACAACGAACTGAACTCTTTCACACAAGTGGGGTTTAAAAATATATTTCTAATAAAATATCAACTGTAGCTAGATACTGAATTGAAATATTGAGTTCCTGGAAACACCTCTGTAAACGCCCACTCTATGTAAAACCCACTTTGAGGATATTTCTAATGAAAATGTTACAACAGGGAAACTCTTGCTCGGCACTGATGGAAGCTATTTTTCAACCCATTGTGCACTGCAAGTGAGCTTTGCATTATTCATTCGGCGAGGCACAAAAACACAGATTTGCCGGTTTAATGAAACTTTAAACTCACTCGTTACTTCCGACAGTTTGACCTTTGGTTTATATAAGAGTTAATCATGTTGTGTACTGACGTGTGTGCTTTTGCTTTCAGGTAAGCGTGGGCGTTTGTGACGTAGAAAGGCTTTTAGTGGTGAGTGTGTTGTTAAAAGTTGTTTTAAGGGTGAATCTGGACCTTATTACATTTACTGCAAGAGTTCCTTTTAAGTCATTGTAATCGTTTACAAGTTTATAACTAGCCCTTTGACAGTTTATCTTAGCTTTAACTATGGACTGATCGCCACTTCCTCAAAAATTGACTTTTCATAGGGGTTTACGACATTTTAAATTCTTTTTAAACAACAAACGCAAAAATAAAATTTCCACATTTTAGGCAATTTATAAAAAAATTCAGGTAGCTATCCAATACTAAATTGAAGTTATACATACTTTTGACACTTTAATACAAACAAGCTTGCACGACTTTTTCGGGGTTTTACGGATGGCAGTAGTGGAAAATCAATCTTTTAACCATCAACAATCCTCCAAACTGTATCAATATATTTTTCCTGGAAGTAAATGATAGCCGACGGCCATAAGTTGTTGAGTCCGCCGTTAATTACTAGTGAAAAGTGATTTACATACTAGCTGTAGGTTAGTTTGTATGTAATTCAATAAAGGATAGGTCGGTAAAAAATATCAGTACAAAACCAGTGAAATGTTAAGTGTAAAGTATTCAATGTTTAAGTAGGCTTCCGATGTTTAAGTAAGGTTGTAAGTTCCGATACTGGATCAGGGAAAGGAATGATCTACTCTCAAGGAGAGTGAGATAAGACGCGGTTGCTAAAGACAATGATGAAGGGGTGAGTGAGGGTGGAAACAGGGAGAGTTTTGTCACTTAAGGCGGATTTGTTTGTCACTCGCGTCCTCTTCAGTTTTTGACTCGTTTACATCCCTAAAACCACTACGGTTGTTTTAGTTGAACCCTTCTTTCTTTTGTCAGAGCTTTTGGAAAGAAATTGGCGAGGGTTGAGTTTCATACAATCAGTGATATTACCGTAAATCTATTGACTGCTGAGATTTTGCAGTAAACTCCCATTAGAGAAAATAATTGACGCTTCCGCGAAAATTAATGAAATTATGATTAGCGTAAATAATGTGTGTAAATGATATTGAACAACATACGTTAATGATTATAATTATTTCTTCATATTCATGGAGAGTTATTAGTTTTTGTTCATTTAAATCATTGAGAACTTATAAAGAAAAGAGGCCACACAGGAAAAAATAAAATGTGCTGAAAGTTACACATACTCGTATGATTAAGTACAGTGCGTTATTTAAAGACATATGTTTAAAAATGGAGTTTTCTATTGCTAGACCGTTTAAAGTGTGTAAGCAAGCCTCGTATACACGAGGCAGGCAGAGAGAAGCAATGGTGTGTGTATGACACACTGATCTCATGATCCTAACAGTTGTCAAACTTCACACCTGCTCAAACCATTCATCTCACCTAGCTCTCCCACTTGCATAGATATACAGGGTATGCGCGAGCCTCGTATACACAGAGGCAGGCAGAAAGAAGCGGTGTGTGTGATATGACACACTGATATGGGTTGTCAAACTTCTGCTCAAACCATTCATCTCACCTAGCTCTCCCACGTGGGGTATACGAGCCTCGTATACACGAGGCAGGCAGAGAGAAGCAATGGTGTGTGTGATATGACACACTGATCTCATGATCCTAACAGTTGTCAAACTTCACACCCTGCTCAAACCATTCATCTCACTAGCTCTCCCACACTTGCATAGATATACAGGGTGTGCACGAATGTATTGGAACCTCTACATCACCTATGCGAGGAAACAAACTGATTGTAATCTAACCAAGTTTTATTACGGTTTTATGGTGGTTTATTCTAGATAACAGGGATCAGTCTACACGGGGTTAGTAGACATTCTTCAATTACAAAATAGGTCGTGTTGTACAATGGACATTTATGTAAAAAAAATTAAGAAAATCAGTACAAGTTTAAATATTTGAACTTAGAACCTTCGCCATATTGGATAGCTCATTTTGAGGCTTTTACTGAGTTTGATGATCTCAAACGGTTTGCCCAATCCATCCAAGGCTCCAAGTTTAAAACTTTAAACGACCGCCATTTTGTTTACAGGCAACGCATTTGATTGCAATGTGTACCATTGTGTTTTACTTATTACGAACTTTATGATGATATGAAACACAACCTATGTATGCTCTTATTGACATATTTCTACTGGCTCCGCGTGGGTTGTCAGAGTAACTAGTAGCAGCTGTTGGCACAACTGTTCTATATGCATCGTCAGTTTATACGAGTAACTAGATTAGTGAAAGTGCACCTACTTTATAAGTAAGTTATTCGATAGGCTTAAGTGGTATGTGTGGTAGTAAAATAAAATTTGACTAATTTTGTAAAAAAACACACAAAACAATTAAATTTAGAGAGGGTAAAATAAAGGTAAAGTTTGTCTTGTTTAACGAGGCGAAGTTAGGACTATACAATTAAGAGAGGGTCGTGTATTTATAAACTAAATCTACGTATACATTTATTGTTGTCAAACTTTATCTTCTCAAAAGTGCCGTAGCAGTTCTAAACAATAATACAGATTGCTCGACCACCTATCAGGGGGTTGGCCATTCCATATTTACCCTAAAATACCCTCTAAGATTAGTGGTGTCTCAAGTCAAAATAGCAAAGTACATCCTATGATAATCCTCCAAATTGAATTCAATGCATCATAATTTCCTAGGCAAGTTGAGGTGCATTGTATACTGCATGCAATGTTGTTTGCGAATGTTGCAACCTGAAGGTGGTTTTGCCACAACCTCAACTCTAAACCCATGTTGTCTCGCTGTGTTGCAAATTAATTAAACTTTGATCACACAAGAAGACAGGGGTTGTACGAGTAGAATATCACTGGCAGTGTCTTTGTTGTAATATTCATCAACACATTTCATCGTAATATTCCTTGTCTTTAATTTTATATCTATTTGAAATCTACGAAAGGCCGGTTTTTTATTTAAAGGACAAGTAGAAAGGAAAATAACTGCGATTTCGTTCAATTTTGGACGAAATTGGAATATGTGTTTATATGTTAAACGTAACCGATTTCAATAGTGTACAGAACTAAGCAGGTTCAACTTCCGAAAACATTGTTTTATAATGTGACAAGAGATATGTCAATTTGTTCAGATGCGTAATAAATAGTAACAATGTCCAAAACAAAGACGGATAGTTATATGTGTTAAGTTTCGTAAGTGTTATGAACTAGAAAACCCATTTCAAGTTTGTCTGAAATTAAAATTATATTTGGAGATGTATCCTAAAACAAATAATAATAGATTTTGTTATGAAACAAATGAAACAATAGTTTATCTTCACAACTAACTCCATAACACAAGAGTAAATCAATAAGCAACTAGGAAATTAATCCAGTAGTAGTAGTAAGAAATTATTTTACAACAAACACAATGGCATACGTACACATACAATTCATACATAGTAAACCGACTGATATGATAAGCGGTTCACCAGTGCCCGTGGAAACTCGTCTGAACTATTAACATAGGTCTGCACATCTTTGATGCAGTATTTATGTAGGTTATTCCACAGGATTAGAATATGAAGGTTTCATCCGTTAAAAGACTTGGAAATTTAACACATCTATTTTGTAAAGAAAAAAGTCTTCTGACGGTTTGGAAATTATTGAACCTTTTTATGTTACTTTAATGTGTCAAGAAACGTATTTACAATTAGAATATACTGCTAGTGTCTTGTTGTATGTTCATAACACATTTCATCAATATTCCTTGTCTTTAATTTTATATCATTTGAAATCTACGAAAGGCGGTTTTATTTAAGGACAAGTAGAAGGAAAATAACTACGATTTCGTGCAATTTTGGACAGGTGGAATATGTGTTTTATATGTTAAACGTAACCGATTTCAATAGTGTACAAGAACTAAGCAGGTTCAACTTCCGAAAACATTGTTTTATAATGTGACAGAGATATGTCAATTTGTTCAGATGCGCAATAAATGGTAACAAATGCCCAAAACAAAGACCGGATAATTATAGGTGTTGGTTCGTAGTGTTATGAACTAGAAAACCCATTTCTGGTTTTTTTGTCTGAAAATTAAAATTATATTTAAGGAGATGTATCCTAAAACAAATAATAGATTTTTGTTGTAAACAAATGAAACAATAGTTTATCTTCACAACTAACTCCATAACACAAGGTAAATCAATAAACTAGGAAATTAATCCAGTAGTAGTAGTAAGAAATTATTTACAACAAACACAATGGCATACGTACACATACAGTTCATACATAGTAAACCGGCTATTGAGGGTTGCTATTTATGTTTCTAGCCTAGGGTTGAAAATGCAGAAGAATTTAAGGACCTAATCGATTTTATTCTTTTTTTTAATGTTCTCCTTGAAGATAAATATACTTTTGCAGGCGTTGAAACCAATTTTCAATGGACTTTTTCCACTCAAACTAGGTACTTTAAAACATGGGCTTTGAACACCCAATAGCTGTCTTACAAGTGTTGGAAACCGTTGTTACGCAGTTTTTCTTGATGTTCGGGAACGAAAATTAGGTCATTAGGTGTAAATTATGGTTGTACGAAGGATGAGTCCTAAATTCAATGTTTACCCTGTCAAAGTGTATTTTGCTTCAGCTGGTCTGTGGCAGCTCGCACTGTCATGTTGAAGGATGATGCGTCTATTCTTTGATTTTTCTCAAAGTTTCTCAAAAGACGTCTGGCAAACAAATAGTGATTGTACCATTTCAAATTGACCTTACACGGTGCTCTAATGCCACAGACACCTCATATTCAATAATCCCGAAGAAACAAGCAACCATTTGCATTTATGGTGCTTCTTCCGCGAACAACTTTGGACCGGATTTGGCTTGTTTGAGGTAATACAGTGGATTGCTATTTTGTTTCAGGATAATATGATTATATCCATGCTTCATCATCTGTGCAGAAGTATAAACTGTTTTTGATACCTTGTGAATTTTCTCAACATTTTCTTGCATCATTCAACACGAGCTTCCTTTTCACCATTTGCGAGGTTATGCGGTATCCAGCATAGACAAACCTTTTCACGTGCAATATGACACACTGATCTCATGATCCTAACAGTTGTCAAACTTCACACCCTGCTCAAACCATTCATCTCACCTAGCTCTCCCACACTTGCATAGATATACAGGGTATGCGCGAGCCTCGTATACACGAGGCAGGCAGAGAGAAGCAATGGTGTGTGTGATATGACACACTGATCTCATGATCCTAACAGTTGTCAAACTTCACACCCTGCTCAAACCATTCATCTCACCTAGCTCTCCCACACATGCATAGATATACAGGGTGTGCGCGAGCCTCGTATACACGAGGCAGGCAGAGAGAAGCAATGGTGTGTGTGATATGACACACTGATCTCATGATCCTAACAGTTGTCAAACTTCACACCCTGCTCAAACCATTCATCTCACCTAGCTCTCCCACACTTGCATAGATATACAGGGTGTACCAAATGTGTGAAACCTTTTTGCATCACATTTACGAGAAGCTAAATAATCTGACCGAATTTTATATAATGATAGACGTAAAATCCAGTGACTCTTCTATGTAGCTGGTGGTTGTCTTCTAATCATGGGGATCGGCATACACGGGGTTAGTAGACATTTTTCAATAAGATAATGGTCGTGTTGGACAATGGGCATTTACATAATAATAATGAAAACAACTCTACACACTTTGTTTAAAAGGTTTGACGGTAAATGAAAGGAAGATTAAATATTTTAAATTAGAGCTTTCGCCATATTGGATAGCACGCACATTTTGAGACTATTACTGAGTTTGATTACCTCAAAACTTAATCCATAGGCTTGACCAATCCATCCTAGGCTCTAAGTTTAAAACTTAAAACACCGCCAAATTTGTTTTGGTTAAAGCCCTTTACTAAAATGTGTACCATTGTGTTTTACTTATCACGAACTTTATGATGATATGCAACACAACCTATGTATGCTCTTATTGACATATTTCTACTGGCTCCGCGTGGGTTGTCAGAGTAACTAGTAGCAGCTGTTGGCACAACTGTTCTATATGCATCGTCAGTTTAACGAGTATCTAGATTAGTGAAAGTGCAGCTCCTTTATAAGTAAGTTATTCGATATTATTATTGGTAGTAAAATAAAATTTGTTAGTATAAATAAATATAAAGTTAAATAAATAAAGTTTTGTAAAAGAAAACACACAAACAGTTAAATTTAGAGAGGGTATTGTATTTGTAAAATAGATCGTACGTATTGTTAACAGCTAGTTTTGTCTTCTCTAAACACCGTAGCAGTTCTAAACAATAATACGAATTCCTCGACCAGCTGTCAGGGGTTGACCATT
Organism: Matsumurasca onukii; assembly: GCA_018831715.1. Classification (NCBI taxonomy): domain Eukaryota; kingdom Metazoa; phylum Arthropoda; class Insecta; order Hemiptera; family Cicadellidae; genus Matsumurasca; species Matsumurasca onukii. Next base: position 25,094,051 of record CM032058.1, read on the forward strand.
GTGAATACGAAGTGAATTCACCAAATCGGGCCTAGTTAAACTCCTGCTGCTGCAGTTCACGATGACAACTTCCCATGGTTCGGAAGTCACTTGAAGCCGTTGGTCCATTCCATTGGTAGTTGGACTGTGACCCTGATTTGAAACAAAACCACAACTCATTATCTTAAAAGGCACTCATAGCACTCAAACATCAACCCATATTTACCTTAAAATACCCTCTAAGATTAGTGGTGTCTCAAGTCAAAATAGCAAAGTACATCCTATGATAATCCTCCAAATTGAATTCAATGCATCATAATTTCCTAGGTTAGTTGCATTGTATACTGCATGCAATGTTGTTTGCGAATGTTGCAACCTAAAGGTGGTTTTGCCACAACCTCAACACTAAACCCATGTTGTCTCGCTGTGTTGCAAATTAATTAAACTTTGATCACACAAGAAGACAGGGGTTGTAGAATATCACTGGCAGTGTCTTGTTTTGTAATCAATTTCATCGTAATATTACCTTTTATTTTGTAGTTTGCCTTTATATTTAGGCTTTTGATTGATTCTTCGGACATTTGTGTTTCCTTGTCTTAAATTTTATATATCTAAGAAAAGCCGGCTTTATTATTTAAATGACAAGTGGAAGGACAATCTTTGTGTTTTTCGTTTGGACGATTTGCACCATTTTTTTTATAAAAATGTCCTTTCAATAAAAAAGTGGTTTTACTTTATCCTCGTTAGTGTGTAAATGTAACTAATTTCAATAGTATACAGAACTAAATAGGCTTGACTTCCACAAACATTGTTTTAGGGACAAGAAATATGTCAATTTTGTTCAGGTGCGCAATAAATAGTAACAAATGTCCAAAACAAACAAGGTCCACCAATCATTATAGGTGGTAAGTTTAGTTAGTGTCACAAATAAAAACTATTAGAACCCTATTTCACGTTTTGTCTGAAATTAAAAGTTATAATAAAGGAGATGTAGCCTATAACAAAGTAATACAGTAATAGATTTTGTTAGAAACAAAATAAACAATGATTAATCTTCACAATTAACTCCATAGCTTACTTGGATACTTGCTATAAACATAAAAATATAAATCAATCAAACGCTAGGAAATTAATCTAGTAGTAGTGATAAGAAATTATTATATTACAAACACAATATCATACGTACACATACAATTCATACATAGTAAACTGACTGATATTATATGCGGCTCACCACAGTGCCCGTGAACTAGACAATTGACATAGGCCTGCACATCTTTGATGCAGTATTTATGTAGGTTATTCCACTGAAGGACTTATTCATCCGTTAAAGGACTTGGAAATTTAATACATCTGTTTTGTAAGGAAAAAGTCTTCTGACGTTAACTTGGGAAATTATTGAACCTTTTTATGCTACATTAATGTGCTAAGATACGTATTTAAAAATTATTGTATAACTGTTACCCAAAACCAAAACAACAACATCAATTAATCAACCAAAGATTGATTATATAATCTATTAAACCGTGTAAATAACTTACGTACATACAAAACAAAGCACGAAGAAAGCCAAGAAAATACACGTTATTCCACCCACAATGTTTACAGTTTGAGTTACTATTACTAACAATTTAACAGCTGTGCAGAAACAGTTGGTTAGGGGAAATTAGTTAAAAGTAAGACAAAAGAGTTCACGATGAAACCCATTAAACCAAAACTGGCCAAATGTTCACTGTTGGGGTTTCCTGCCCTCGGAATAATTACCTTCTTCCTCAAACGTTTTTGGGCTTGAACAAAACCTCGTTTGCAAAATTGTTACTGCCCTTAACGACACCTCACTTTTTGCAATAAAGAAAAGAAGGTTTCGCTTGGAAAGTTTCGTCGTTTAGATTAATTTGTACAGTTAGGGAAGTGAAAAATGTTGCATGTACGAAATGGTTGAAATAAATATAAAATCACATAAGATTTTGAGAAAACATTATTATTTTAAGTTTAAATAATAATAATGATAATTTTTAAAATAAAATAACTGGTGAACTCAAGAGAATACGAGTTTGAGGTAATTCCTCCACAGCTCCCAGAAGATTCTTCATAAATACGAGTATGACCAGCAACTTTTATTAGATCGAAACTTGTAAAAGTTAATGCGTTTATCCTCTTCCAACAAACCAATTATGTTACCATACCGGACAACTAAACAATTAAAACTCACGAGTTTAGGACTCATCAATATATGTAAAGGTATGTTAAGTTGTGTGTATAGACAGGTAATTGAATCTCTCTTTTAAGAACAGGCAACTGGATCCATTAATTCGCCACTTTAAATTTGCCACTTTTGTTAAGTCTATTCTGTCTTGGTCATTTTGAATTATTTAAAACGCAAAAACAACAAACCCCAACTTTTAAGTACAAAAATATCGTCTTTTCTATGGTATACACAAATGTTGTGGTTGAATTTTGACGATTTCTGCACAGCCTTTCTTTCAAGGCCTTTCTATCTGCACGGAAACCTTTCTTTTGTAACAACGGCTTGAATAATTCTTCAAAGCGCTTCGCTCCATTTGTTTCCTCACAAAGAGTCTTCGATTTTCTTGACAAAGGCTTTCCTATTTATTATTCATCCGTACTCGGGGTTACAGTCTTAATGCTGTTGAAACATAGTGCTTATTTATGTCGCCTTGTGTAAATCAATTTCAGTAGACGATTAACAATTTTTTAGGGTAATATAATACATAATATGTTTTTAGTTTAATGTGTTTTATCAGTAACGTCCAAATAACCTACTTTCAATTAAAAACTATTTACAACTAGTCTTTATTTTGAAAAGCTTGTAGTATGCAATAGTAGTTTAGTAAAATATACGTGTTTATGGCTACATAAGCTACTTTATTTGTGCTGGAAAATCAAGTGGAGGATAATTATTAACGATCAGTAACTCAACGGTAACGCTTTCAACTCACATAATTTAGCTTCAGGGAAATTCTGTGTAACACAGAGGCGGTGCAACTGATCGTCAAGTAACGCTAACGGTAGCATCATGAAGTATAACCGTTATAACTGTAAACACAACCGTTGAACAATGTGTAACAAGTCTTCATTATAATGCTGCGTCTTCATTATAATGCAGCGTAGAGCTGATTAGGATAAAGAAGAGATTCTATGTAAAGCAGGGGAAGGATAATTGATCGTCACGTAACGATAACGGTAACGGCACAAGGGATAACCGTTACTGCAAACAACGACCTTTAAACAATGTGTAACATGTCTTCATCATACGCCCTTTTGTGAGCCATATGGCAAGGTTAGTCTAGTCTATCGTTAGTGTATATTGCAACAGTGCATAGGTTATAACAAAGGGTTTTTTATCGTCAAGCTTAAGATACAAAATCTACTGTTTTTGACATATCGTCTTTATTTTTGTCAGTATTTATGTGTTTTAGTTTTGTTGAAACGTTTATTAGTAGTTAGGAATTTTGAATCAAACTGAATCCTTTGTCCATATTATGTTTTCTTTAATCTTTCAATCTGAGGACCAGCGGCCCACGAGTTGGAATCGTGTGCGACTCCGGAGCTCATCATTCCGATGGCGAGGGTTCGATCCCCGCAGTCACATTTGTAAAGTGACTATATGGTAACGCTAAATAAAGGTCGAGGTTGAGTGGTAGAGAGGACTTTGTAGTCTTAACTTCACCTCGTAAAATAAAAGAAGCCAAACCTTTACACCTAACCTAACGTTCTCCACACAAATCCAGTGATTATCTCCAAGGCAGTAAGCTACTGTTTGTAAAGAACTGAAGGGACATTATACGGTTCCAAATCGTTCTTTGCAAGTGTTATTGGGTGTTCCGTAATGGTAACTGCTACTCGGGCAAAGGTTCCGCAGCAAAGTTAAGTAAGATTATAGCTGTTTTGTAACCACTTTTCCGGGTTCTTACACCTACCCTCCATCTTTAACCAAAACATTTTCATACGTCCCAGTTAAAAATAACCATGTTTTACAATAAGTACATTTAAATTTAAACGAAATGGAGTTTTTAATTGTGTGTTTTAATTTATTCATACGTAAGAAAGCAAATGTATGCTTCCTCGCTATTTGTTTATTGTTGTAAGTCTAATCATCAAAACTAACTCCCTCATCAACGAATTTACATAAATAGTTTGTAAGCTAAAAGACGTTGACCGAGCTGGGCTATTTCAATAGCGTTGTAGGGTTAAACCAGCTAGTAACATCATAATTAACACGTAGCCGACGCAAAGCGATACATGTTACCGTGAATACTTGCACATTTTTTGTAATGGAGGGATAATTTACAAAGGAAGTGCACTTAGGGTGGGGGCTTCCCTTAAACAGATCTTGCATTTATGATCGGATTTTGACGAAACTTTAAATAAATACTTGTGCCAGCGTATCTAACATGTGTACTAATGTAAGCAAAATCCAACTAGCCAGACTAAGATAGCGGTGAAAATGTATTTTAGCCGACCGGACTTGGCTGATTTAGTATATAAATAAAGTTTTAGCCCTCCTCCCCACCACCCAAGGTCACTTCTGATGAACAGATTATGCTGGTCAACGATCCTTCCCTAGTGATTGACAAAAGGAACATTTGTATACCAAATCATGCATCCTGTAGATATACTGTATGTCACTCACTCACTCCTGGCGCTACAGCCCATGTAGGGCTCCGGCCTCCATGACACCATCTTACTCCAGTCTATCCTCCGCCACTCTCCGCCATCTCCTCACACCCAGAGCTCTCAGGTCAGCCTCGACGTCATCCAGCCATCTTTTTCTTGGTCTTCCACGTCCTCTTCTACCTCCCGGCACGTCAGTTAACACCTTTTTGACAGCTCTCCCTTGTTCCATGCGTTGTACATGTCCGGCCCAGCGAATTCTTCCTTGTTTCATATGGTTGACGATGGTTGCTTCGCCAAACAACTGGTAAACTTCTTCGTTTCTTCTCATTCGCCAGGCCCCATATTCTAACACTCCACCAAATATCTTCCTTAAAACCTTCCTTTCCCACTTGTTTAGTAAGTCTTCTTGGGCTGCTGTTAAAGTCCATGTTTCTGATGCATGTGGGAATACCAATGCCAATCATTTTTTATTTCTAGTGATATTTGGTTATCTGCTGTCAAAGTGAACCTAGATACATGAAACTCCACCTTTTCTAACGTCTTGTCGTTCAAATTTACTTATGTAGGTATAGCTTTTCTATCTGACTCAGAAGGTGCCAGGAAACTCAAAACTTTTCTGGCTTATTCTAACAAGTTCCGTTCTATCGGTGCTAAAATGAATAGCTCTATTTCCTATGGAAATTCTAAAAGCTTGCAGACATATTTAATAAGTGTATTACGCTCACTTAGCCTTGGGCAATTTCAAGCTCTACTTAATCTATATTATGAGAATAAATTCAGTTCGCCTAAAATAATAATTATTGTTTTTTTAAAGATGGTTTCAGTTAGAGATCAAACAATAATACTGCACTCTAAAAAATGTACCATTTTGAATAAAAATATAACTATTGATAATAGAAGATATGAAGTGAGGGAATCGTTGTTCTACAAAATATAAATTAACCTTTACATTCAAACACACACGGGTTTAGGATAAAGTTAAAATACTGAAGGAAATTAAATTCACCGAGTAACGGTTGGTTCGGTGTACCTCGGCTGAAAGAAATGCATTAGACGATTTATTTGCCGTGAACGCGTGCCGCCTGGTGGAACTGTTTGAATCACAATTTGCAGAATGTAAGGAACTCAGGAGAGAGTTCTTCTCCATTAGGTTTTCCTTTTTCAATGAGGATTGAATTTATTCTATTGGTTCTAGTGTGAGCTAAGTGTACAATTTGTCTATGTAGATTGTCATTCCTTTTAGAATGTCGTTCGTCTTGTAAAAATTGTTTTGTATGTATTCAAAGGGTTGATGGTTTGGTTATTTCTTCTTCCTGCAAAAATATAAATTTTTCATCTTTATCTTTTCTTAAACTTTTGAAAACCTTACATTGGTAAAAAATTAAGTTAATAACGAACCTTTATTTTAGTTATTCATTTACTAGATTAAGGTTTAACGTTTATTTAAAAGCGGTGTGATAGATTGGTTTTGATTGTGAAGTATGTAACGTTTTAATAAATCTTACTGTTCATTAAAGGCATTAGTTTAACAAAATACGGGGAATTATATGAACACAAAATTGTCTGCTAGCAGGTTGTTTTGTTGATTTTCATCGAGAGTATTTTGTTTATATATTTCTTATTTTTAATGCTTTTAACATCCCTTGGAATGATAAATTCTTCAAAAACAATGGCTAACAACCAAAAATTGATCTATAACTGCACATACTTAAAACTCAACGCATACACAATAAAAAAACATACAACTTCAAAACTTGTTTTGTTTTATTAATTGACAAACGAAAATATAATTATTTTTTGGTCAAAAACGTTCCAGTCAAACGTGTAGAAACATACCCTGGGTACCTTACACGTTAAAAATATACCCATACTACCCCTTTCTATCTATAATTTGGGAGGAATAAATCATTCCCAGGCAATTTGGAAAATTTAGCCGGGGTACCCTGAACTAACCCCTCGTCTTTCGTAATAGAAAAATTACCTAACAAAACTCCCAAAACTTTAATTTTGTCTCTCAATGGACAAAATAACTACATCAGTGGCTTAAACATTAAAACTGCATTATGCTTCAACACAATTCACTAAAATCACGTCAGCAGAGTAAGCTCTTGTAAACCTGGTGAATATTTCAAGCTGTACGACGCAATGTATCACCTATTGGAGCGTGTGCTTTAAAATATTGCTAAGCACACACACGCCCAAGCCGCTGATGGAAAGCCATTTCTCGTTTCTTTGTCCGTTCAAAGTGTGCTTTACATTATTCACTAGCGATACAAAAACTCTTTCCGCCGGTTTGATGACAATTTAAGCCCACTTATTTCCTTTTGTGTCCTTTGATACTTTGTTCTCCATTTTGTTGAACAAGCCTAGTGGAGTTGATAAAACTCTGCAGTTTGATTAAGAGTTTAATTATTTGTTTTCTTTTCCAGGTACGTTTCAAAATGGTAGTTTTCTTCTTTGGTGAGTTTTAAACATTTCATTACATACGGACTTTATTCTGTATGATAAAGAATGACAAAAATAATTTAATGGAGTGTAACCTGAGGGGATTCATTTATAATAACTAATGATTTCCCACGTAGCTTTTATGGTAACGGGAATTAAAACAATTAGGTGTGTCGTGAATTAGTAGTAAATTGACTAAAACAGGTTAGACTTACGTGTGTCCCATAAAGTAGATATGAAATTATATATTATATTATTATGGTACTTTCCTGTAAGTGTTTTGATAGAACACTGCGAGTTTAATATTGGATAAATTATCCTCTTACTCTCATCACTAAATCACTATTTGAAGTGTCAATGAATATGGTATTTTAAAGAATAATATGGTAGAAGGATGGTGAATGATGGTAATGAGTTATGAGGTGGTATTTACAAACTAAGGCCGATCGACTCTTCCTTAGAATGGTCATGGTTAATAGCCCAATGACCAATGGAAATACAAGGACAACGTCTTAACGTGACACCGAACCACGCTGGGTGATGGTCTGATAATGTCTAAACGATGGTGGGAGTTGATGCGAGGTATGGTAGATGATCACTGAGATTATCTGAGCACTTTTAGACCTATATCATCCTCAAAACCTGACCTCCATGAAGCTGAACTTCACGGACCACATAAAACCACTCCCAATAGAGCGAAAATCGAGCCATTCTGTAATGAGAGTGGCTGGGTTTCACTTCTCACAAGGAGCGAAATTTCACTATATTTTAAATGGCTTTCACTCCTTCTATTTTAGAGTGTAGTCAACAAGAAGAAGACTTCGTTTCTTGATTTGCCATTTGCTTCATTTTTAGGTGACATTAATTTTAAAACGAAATACAGAGCATTGAAAAATACAGTATATTTAACAACAAATAGTTTATGAAAATAATCGAAAAGCCCATTTTGTCTATTCATGCACAACAAATAAGGTAAAAGGGATTCGTCTTAAACTCACGAGTCAATTCTCTGTTGCCTGTTTTCAGTCTCTGATTTATTTTTTCTGACAATTTTATTGAACGTTATAATTTTTCTATGCTTGGGGTACGTGTTTGTCAGTCAGGACAAAACCTTTAATAAATATAGATTTAAACAGTGGTTTAATGGGAGGTAGCCAAAGAGGCCTTATTTCAACTGTAGCTTGCCTGACTGGATGGTTTTATGTATGAAGCTCCGACCATAACCAGTTATAACCAGACATAACCAGCTTATGCTGATTACTTTAGGATATCTCATTGACTGACGTACTGTTTTATGTTATGGCACACCAAATGTTAATTATTGTTCATGTTTATCAAATGCTGCTGGGTGCTGGGAAAATAATGTACAAGACAATATGGCAGATATCTTGTAAAAACGTCTTGAGGAAAATTATACGTAATTTATGATTATTTTTCACCCGATACGAGTTCCAAATTTGACGCGTTTTCGGGACACTCTGTACTTCCTCACATGGGGTAGCGGGGAGGGGAGCAACGTGTTCAATACGTTGAGGGGGTATGTCAAGGCACAAATCCCGTCAGAATGTGGGGATAAACGTTTGTCTCGTTGTTCCTCCTTGTTTCACTTAATCTTGCGTACACTCCTCACTCCTCGCTTCTCGGTAACTGGCTGGTAAACATTTGCTTCGATACAACTTCAAATCAACCCTTTCTCAGGGGACGCTTGAGAGTCAGAACACAACAAAGCGGAAGTATGCTTTAGGTACTTGGTAAGGGGTTAAGGTAATGATGGTATATTTCGCACTGAGACCCGGAAAAGAGGTCTGCGGGCTTGAAAAGTTGAAGGTTTGAAAAGGATTCTCGAAACAAAAGCAATGAATTGCAAATTTAACGATTTAAGTAGCAAATCAGATAATTTAATTAAGATAATTAGTGTGTTAAGCAAAGTTAGAAATACAAGTACTTTGGTACCTTGTGTCGTATAACATTTGGCTGTTTTAACTTTAAGGCCGAAAGGTAGGTAAGTTAATAGAGAAGCTTAGAGCATGTGATACGAAATGTAACTTCACAAACTATAGAGTAAAAATATTCTAGCAAAATTGTAGTGGTTGAAAACTGAGGCTGCCAATTTGGTTAGAGTAACAACTTGGTTCAAGAGATTGAACTTCCGACCTGTCCTCTCCTCTATCGGTAGTTCTTTATACGAGTATCGTTGAAAACATTTTTCTTTTCAAAGTACTCGTTTATACCAAAGATTTTTATGGATTTTGATTTATCTAAAAATCCTTAGCAGCGCCGAGTAGCATGGCTAGCAGGCTATTAAGTTGAGATTTTAATCAAAATTTTAACCACTTTTAGAACAAAAGTAAGCAAAGTGTTATAACGCGGAAAGATAAGAAGTGTGAAGGAGGATACTCTGGGGTCCAATGTTGAACTCTGGTAATCAGCAAACTGTTATAAACCGAACTCAGCATTGCACCAGCTCGTGACGTCACACTCCGCTGTCTATTCTGTAGCTTTGTACTCTTCAACTGTAGTCACTCAGTAACGATTAGAGAGATCTTTCAGGTGATTTGAAGTACATAAGTTTTATTCAGGTTAAATGTCACCTTTATACCTTCATACAGTGTTTACTACCCAATACTCAGAAGTAAGATTCCAAAGCCCGCACATAGATTATTTACCACCTCAAAAACTCGACTAAAGAATATCTACCTATCCTGCTCCCACCACCAACCCCCATCTAGCTAACAACTCCATAACTCTGAACAACATGGCGCTCACTTGGCGTCTATTTGTTTATTCTTTATTTTCAAGGTTACTTCATTCCCGATAAAGGTGAAGAAATACATGAAAAATAATAACTAGTTTATGTTGTTTGTTTGAAGTTTGTTGTTAACAATGGTAACATTTCTGAGGTTGAAATATTATCATGGACGTTTTCCAAAGTGTTCAGTTAAGAAGCAGAACACGACGTTTTGGGATCTAGGTGTACAGATAGATACTTTTCACCTAAAGTTAGGATCAGATTCCAAGTCCCGAACGTTGTAATCGTTGTTTTTCGTTAAAATATTATAGAGAACGTATAACAATATAACCTTAGGATATTTTCCCAAACAGTTATTCCATCAAACGCTCATTTTATCCCTCCTCAATTGTGCAGGCAGAGTGGAAAACTCTTTAGTTCTTTGGTTCTTTAGTTCCAGAATGTTCAGAAACAATATAAAATTACGAATAATGACGTAATTATTCTAAGTTTACGTTACTGTTACGTTGCCTGTTTTGGTAGCTTAGTTGGATAGTAGCGGCTTCCGGTTAGAAAGGTACGGGTTCGATTCCCTAGGCAGGCACGCAGGTTTGAATTGCTTTCCCAAAAACGGGTTTCTTGTTCTCTTAAATATCAATAATACACAATTAAAGTTCCTCTGGCGTTGACACTAAAAAGCGTTCAAAACAGGGGTTATGTTCAGCCAAGCTAACTAGGAGTGATCTTTATCGATGCACAGTATTAAGTAACGAAAAAATTGTTATCAACCGTGGTTTAACAAACATTTAGTTTGTATTAAAATGTAATAATGGGTTACAGTTACGCATTTACACTGACATTAAATGTTTATTTAACACTTTATTTACTCGGGAAGCTAAGCAGCTGGCGACAATTACCTCCCCGGTTCGCCAACGTGTTGCTTACTGCGTTCACTGGGCAAATTGCATTAGCATTTATATAGAATATTTTCAAGTGTTTGCTGTCTAAGTTAACCGATTCCCCGAGACGCCTCGTTTGAATACAGTCACTTCACTTCCGTCATACTCGGATCAGTCTATATTCACGCTCATAAAAAGCCGTAAATCTATCTGGTTTTGTATATAGTTTTTTTCGTTTTATTGATGTTTTTAACTAGATTTGTATTACTAGGAATCGATTTAAATTATGAGATCTTTACACCAAGAAAGTGTGCGCAAAATATTTAAAGAAATTATTTGAAACATTTATTTACATCCGATATTGAGCATCTTCTGCCTTCAAGACATAGTGCTTAATTTATCTTGATTGAGTTAATATTACAACTATACATTTTTGCACATAATGATAAAATCGGAAGAGAAAATATTCGTTTCATTATGTAACAGGTGAGTTATTCTCTAAAGGTATCTTGTCAATATTTTTCACAAAAGCCCCTAATTTGGGCCAAGGCACAGATACTAAAAGTTACAAGCTTCAATTGCTTCAAACTCTTATTTGGTGTTGAACTTAGACTACATCACTATTCTTCTTTTCCAACATTCGGAACTGCCGGCAAATTTTGTTTTCTTTGTGAGTTTGTTTACGTTTTTTGCATTATATGATGTTTTTAACTGATAACTCTGTACGAGTAACTCCTAAACAAGCATCTGCGTTCTTCATCGAGCAAACACACAATGTTATTGCATATAACAGCAATTAAAAAAAAAATTATATATTTTTACCGATGAATGTAGTCTATGGGCGTAACAAATTAAGTGGTGGCGAGCGGCTAGAAACTATGAAACCTTGCGTCAATTTCGAACGAACGTCTTTCAGAGGATTTACAAGGAGGTGCAATACAAAAACGCTGTTCTAATATGTTGGCTTTCTGTGCATATCATAACTGAAAAATAATGTCAAATAGATTCTAAGATGGATTACAGCCACATTTTTACATTCTACTTTTAAGTTAGGGGTTTCAGAGTTATCAAATTCAAGTTAAATAAATTTCTTAAGAAAGAAACAATGAAATTAAGAACATCTGCTTAAAACCACGTTTTTGAATATATAGCTTTTCTTGTAAAATTTGAAAACTATTTATAACGTTAGGCTTTTTAGACTGCTACCGTCTGCATCGTGACTTTCCCCCACCCGCACTGTGCAGCCTTGACGCGTTTTCTTGTCTCCCTTTTACATATTCCCTCCCGCGCCCCCTCACTTCTGGTTTAAGAGAGTCATAGTTACTCCCGCCATTTTAACATAACTAAAATTGCATTTATTTCTTACAGCACAAGGCTACTAACAGCAATCAGTTATGTCAGCTGCAGGTTGCCATGGCAACGGTTGAACTGTTGTATCAACAGTCTATTAGGTTGGTAACACTGTTAGTTGAGTTCTCTACCACCGAGCGCACTGAGAGCTTTACTGAACACTATATCAAAGGCAACCAGTCGAGTGGGTCTTTGAGTTCATTATAACCTTTACTAGAAAAGCTTATTGTTTTAGGTAAACTAACACTTCCGTCCGGATTTTGTAATGGCTTTTGTGCTGGGGTTTTCTTTATGGTTTTAAATTTTGTTTATTTTACGAACATACGTGTGAATTGAAGAACTGTGTATAAGAAAAAGTGTTTCTTACCTAAAATAATCGTGTATTTTGAAAAAGAAATAAATGTTGGGTTAACAAACACGTGATTTGTTAGTTGAATAGGGTATGGTACTTTAGATATGAAATGGAATTGTTGTTGTAATAACCGTAAAAAGAAGCAAAACGTCAACATTTGCAAATAGTATGATGTAAGCTAGCAAAGAAAGAATTACTTATCGCAAAGGTTTGGAAAAAACAACGGTTTAGAAAAATAAAGGTTTGGAAATGTACCTTATGGCTTGTTTCGAATAAAAGTGATCAAACTCACAAAATATTGTTTTAGTTTGCCAATTATACTCGTAAATTATGGAGGAAAAGAGTATAAAAGTCGAGTAAGATTGCTTTTAAACTAATTTTAAAATAACAATTGATCTAGTGAATAAAAAAATGATTTAAACGAATAAACATAAGTTACCCTGTTCAATTCGCCGGCAGATGTATCTCTAGTCAAGGTCAGCTTTCATTTTGTATACTATTTTTACGTCGTTACAACGCATAGTTTTGGAAATATTAACAAAAACCCGTAAAATAGGAACCACTCTCTCCCTCACCGAGTCAAAGGCTACGGACGGGGACTTTTGATGTGTTCACCTCCTAACTAGTTCAAACAAAGTCGAAAATTGTGTCCCCTTATATTACTAGGTAGCATATTTTTCCATGAAACTTCAATGAGCTAAATTATGAAACAGATTTAGTTCACATGACAGATGAAGGATACTTGAATATATTCATCCGCAAAAAATACGATCTCAAATCGGTCTCTAGTTCACTTAGTTTAACCCGCACTTTGACGGAATCAAGCCCAGAAGCTTTGGAATATTTGAAACAAATAGAAAACAAAACGTATATTCTAATATTAACAGCTGTCAAAAATAAACAAGTGGCGCACCTGCAGGCAAAATTCCTGAACTACGCGACTAATGACAGTTAACTGGGAACAGTTATTTTCATTCATCTGGGCTTACGTAAGTAAACTCAAAGGCTTGCACTTGGACGACCATATCAGCAGATCCGGATTCAGACACTGTGCAGGTGGATATGATGAATCCACCTGAAAGTTTGACTCGAAATTGCTTTTCTTTTATCGGATTAGGAGGCTCAGTCTCCCGAGATCTATAACTTTGTTGTTGTGTCTGAGTCGGAAACTTGGTCTTGTTTCTGTATTCAATATCGTTCCGAAACCTGCATCTAAGTTGAATATTTTCACACCTTTCTTCGATTTACCGGGCGTCGACTTATTGTTTTCTTCGTAGCCTGCGGCCAAATAAGTTTAGATGAGATAATTTATGTTAGAAATATCGTGAATCGCACATTTATATAACGAATTCACGCTTCGTTTTCACATAACTTATTGATGAAACTATACTGACGTTTTGCCCTCTACAAGACAATAAATTGTATATTATAATTTTGAAGGGAGTGATTGTACACCATACACATCTGAAAATAGGACGATAAACAATTCGACATTGAATATGTCACCATTATAACCTAAAAGGTCTAAACTTTATCTTACCATAAGTATTTTATAGTTATTGAGGGGCTGTTATATTGTTATATTTTTGACGGCACCTTATTTTGGAAGGATTGTTAAACACGCAACTGTCAACCCAGTAGAAGCTGCTGACATAAAATGTAAGCTTTCTTTGATTTACGTTGTTTCTTTCTAAGAGCATGTTTTCCTACGTAGAGAATTTACGTAAGATTTCTTTAATTCTTTTTCTTCTTTTTTGTTTTACAGGTGTGTGTTGTATTAACTCTCTTCTTTAGTACCATGTTAGTCTTATAACAAGGTTTTATTAGGGTTCAGTTATTTATAAAATTGTTCTTATTTGGACATGTATCTTTGCCGTAAATAATAAGAACTGAGTCAAATAACAAAAAACAATTAGATACATTTCGTGGTGTGTTGTCTTTGCTTTCGCAACCGATTTGTGTATTTCATTATGTTATTAGAACATTTCAATTAGCAGTTTTTCTTACTTAAAATGAACCATGGTAAGCAGGGTTAGTCGTAATGAAACAAATGTAAATTTGCCTGACTTATCGCTGCGATTTTGTATGTAATTTTACAATTGTTCATCTTTAAATCTGATGAAATCATGTTAAAGAAGGGTTTGTAATTCAGTGCAAAATACACTAAATGTGGGAAAAGATATTATGTTTTTATCTTACATGAATTTTAGTATGCCAAAATCAAATAGATTATTTCTAAACTGAAAGAAAAGTGTAAGAATGGGCAATGTTTGAGAAGTCTTGTGAGAAGTCACAGTAAGAAAAATTAAAAAATAACTAAATGTCTATCAAACAATTAAATTAGTTAACTCTCCTTTCAAACCCACGTACAAAATCTGCACGAATCTGTAATCTTACTTGACGTTTTCAACGTCTAAAAGAGGTCAACCCACGTCAAAAACAGAGGACGGGAAAACAACAAAACATCCAAGAAGTTTTCACGTAACATGACACGGTGTTAATTCTGGCTCAGGAGTTATAACAGTACAAAGAGTGTTTGTTACTTACATGTAACCGCTAGTCCTTTATACATTGTAAGCTGTTATTTTCCGACGTGCGTCATGAGGAACTCTCTTGTTGTTGTTTACTTTATTTTGGTGACTGCTAGTGTTTACACGTCAGTCAGAAACTTCAAACTTGTATTTATCAAAAACACACAAGACATAATTGATGGATTGGGAGAAACGTTTAGTGAACGCAACATCTCGTATAGATGCAATGTGAATTGGTCTCCAGGGTCGTGTGATATCACGCTGTCAGTCTGTGAGGATGGGTGAAGTTTCAAGTCTACGCTGACAGGCTACAGACTATATATGCCTTGGAAGTCAACAATCGTAGAGTTATTGACGGAATTCACCCCCAGCTGCTGGAAAGGGTGTTTGAAGATTGAGTTGGTGGATTGGAATTTCTACGAGCACGCCCCGGAGCTCGTAGGCCAAATCGTTTTTAAACATTAACTATAATACAGATTTTTTAACATAAATGCCTTATATTTAAGCCTTTTTCAGTACAATATCTGGGTTTCAGAACAACTCGCTACTCAATACTTAATTAAATACAACTACATTCAACAAACTATAATTACAGTCATACATTTTGGGGTTCAAGGAAATGCATGTTTATGCTAATACAAGCTATTTTCATTGTTTTATTTCATTTATAACATTGCAACTAAATGAAAGTAACACCATTTAGGTACACGGTTGTACTAACAGATTTAGAAGGGGCTGGAAAACTCAAGACATTCGTTGTGTTTGTACTATGGGCATGTCGTACTATATGGAAATAGAAATGAATATCTGTATTTCGTATGGAAAATCGCCAGAAACGTTTTACCTATTAGACCGTAAAATATAGTTAGAACGAGATTAAAAATGAACCAAATGTCAATAATAGCGTCAAAATCTAAGATACACCTTCGTAAACGAAGGTAAGCACAATGCGGCTGTGCTACCTTGATGAATCTGTCTTCGTTGACGCAAGCAGGAAGACAAGGTAGATCCTAAATCCGTGTCAAGTCTAATTAATTATCCATCATTCAGCCGCCACAATCGATCTGCCTCTATCTCACCCCAGAGTCATCTACCTAAAAGCAACCTTTGTTCATAGTACCGGAAGTTAAATGCCGTTTCCTTTCGTTCCAGGAAGTGGTTCTGAAGTTTGAGCATGCTTAAGTTCAGTAGTCTTGAAGGTAATGGTAAAATAACATAATATATCTAGGAATATAGCGTGAGGAAAGTCTGACGGATAGGCCTACATCAAGAAACGTCTGTCGCTGTCAAAAGTAAGGGAAGAAATGAAACACATGACGCCGCTTCGTACTTCAAACTGACACCCTCATCTCGGCTCTTGTTTTGCAAAACTCACCTGCAAAATATACCTATTTGACTATTATTATCTTTAAGGTGTTTATTCCTTTTTTGTCATTTTCTTTTCTTTGTTTATGTAAATTAACTAACCAATGGTCAACAAGAATATTGTGTAAGTAAGGAAAGTTTCAAAATGTGTGAATTGGTAAACAAAACAACTCCTGCTCCAAACTGGCACTCCTAATTAGTCGGAAGTCCATACGTTCCATAGTCACTGTATACAGTATACTGTTTAGATAATGGCCAATTCGAGTACTGATGATTACGGTGAGTTACCGAGAAATTCAACTAATTATGTCCTTTCTTTTTATTTTATTTTCATTCTTAAAAATAAAACACCAGATAATGTGCAAAGTTTCGTCACAGAGAGTCGTACAGGCAGGCACTAACACATTTGAAATATTGACCATTCCTTTATTAACAATCAATAGGATGTTGATGAAGTTTTATTCAGTGTTATCAAAGGTTGTATTTGCTTACTGAGGCTTTATACTGACATGTGATCAGTCATGACCATGTCATCTGCACACATTGTGGTATGTAGCAAGAACGGCTATAGGTCATCAACCTGCAGTAGAAACAAGAGTGGCCCAAGTACTGTCCCCTGAGGGACACTCCCTCGACCGCTCCACGGTGCCGGACACACGCTGCACGGTGATCTGTGATCTGGTTTCCACAACCTCGCCCGTATCCGGTCCGAGCCGGATATTGCACACCAGCCCATTGTTTGTCTGTGGGAGTTAATCCATTGATACTGTCACCGCCGGATCCGACTCCACCTTTATTGCTGACCGTATTGCTACAGTGCTGCTTCTGAATAGTCTGTTTAGGGTAATGTGCTTGTGTATTGTTAGCCGGTGATGGGGTTTCGTGAGCTAGTCAGCCATCAAAAGATCATTGGTACTAAAACAGAACCGAAGTGAAACTCATGTTTGGTATACAGAGGAAGGCCGTACAGATTGTTCTTAATTCGGATACTACTGATACCTTCTAAATTCTTCGCGTATCACTCACTTTCGGTTCAAGCATTTCGTGTAACCTAGTTTAGGAGTTTTAAACCATCAGAAGAGTGAACGATTTCATGATTAATTTCTGCTTTTGTTTAAAATTTAAAAGTCGGCATTTTAAGCATTTACGTATTTGGAACTTATACGAATGGTATTCCTAGCCTGGAAATGACATTTAATGTTCGATTTATAAAACCTCCTCTCGTGTTTGGGTTTGCAAATCATACTAATGATCTATTGCCTAAATATATATTGTGATTCTAGATTACTTCCGAGTTAAACTTCACTTTCTCCCTGTTTTAAAGAAAGTCCGTAGGCCTGGTTATAAGAAAATAGATGGTTAATTAAGTAATCCGTATTTATTTATACGTGCGCGCATAGCTTTAACCTAATTGAACCACTGCAAGTCACGTACCTTATTCACAAAAGGCAAGTTTTCTAAAATCCCATGTTCTCATTGGAGAATACAAATCTCGACTACATTGAGTCAACTGTCTCATTTTACAATGTCTCTTTCGATTGAGAGGTGGAGAGAACGAGAGTGAATTTGTCTACCGCCGAGTGATAAAGAGCAAACAACACAGGTCCTACAGTGAAACATTGCTTCCATGTATCAGACCAATGCATCACGTGGCCTAACCTCACTTTCGACATTCAATAAACAAAATAACATACAAGAGTAAGTGTTAAACACATTTTAGAGATATTAACACAATATAAACACTTTTGTTGACGCATGTTTATATTGTGACACAAAATGATGACACAAATTAATGTCTGCGTTCCGAGAGGAGCTCTGGGGTGTTCAAGGGCTGGTTCGTCAGCGTTTTGGTGACTTGCTTTGACCCAAATGGAAATACGAAATTTAGTTGTCATTCAAGTAAATTAACATGATGGATCGGCCAGTCCTCCAGTGCATTAGCGATTGTCCATCTACTGCGTAACCTACAAATTGTGTAAACACACATTTGACCACATGAAATAGTTTTATCCTTAATGGGCGATCTCCACCGGCGTTATCAAAAAAGTGAAGCTATTGAGTGAAAGGTGCAATAAATATGGGTTAATAGTGTTTTGAATTCGTGTAAAATAAATGTAAGTTCCCCAACAAAACTAATAGAATGTTTGTGAACGATACCGTTGTTTTCTTAAGCCTCGATCATCAAACACAAAAAAACAACTATTAGTTATTTGTTATACACTCAGTTGTGTAATTTTCCACTGTTTGTGATTCCCTTATGAAATTAACCAGAGGAAAAATTCTAGTTACACAAAACAATCAACATAATCCTCTCCGAGGAGTAGGAAAGTTTAGATTAAACCTGAAGATACACACAAGTTGTGGAGAAATATAATACTTCTTTGCTGACGATTCTGGCGAGAAAGTTCACAAGAGTGAGGCATAAGTCAGCTTGACTTAAGTTGGATGTTTACCTCAGGATGTCTCAAACATTATACTCTGTCTCCAACTTCTTTCTTCTTTACAAACTTGTTTCTGTTTCAAACTTTTCCTTTTTTCTTAAAACTTGTTGTCATTGATATCTGTAGTTGTAATTAAAGATGCAATGTTGTACGAAAAACTGAGAGTATCATATGTTTTGTTAGAATAGGTTTCAGACCTTTTGTAAAACATCACAACTAATCCAAGTAAATTACCCCCCCTCCCCGCCACAATAACGTTTACCAATTACATTTTCATTGTTGAAAGCTAATTACTTGATTTGTTACAGGTACGCATAATATTTGACTAAGAAAAACGTTTCCATACTTGTGAGTATTCATACATCTTGCAGTTATGTATTGGCAGAAATAATTTGTCTATTTGTTAGCCGTGATTTGGATGAACCAAACCTTACATATTTTGAAAGAAATTAGTTTGTTAATTCGAAATTGTACTGGAGATAGACTTTCAAAACAGAACAACCGCTGAATTTATTAACGAGATAGAATTGATCAGACTTATTATAGCTACGAATATTATCACCTGAATAGCCAATTTAATTTAATACGTTGCATACAATTTGAAAGAAAAATACTTGAATTCAGCATCAACCACGAAAACCCTGGAAATAAAACATTTTCTCATGGAAACCCCTGATGTTTTTTATCACTAATCCGGGTTTATTCCCGCGATGTTGAGCGTTAAACCATTTATCTCATCAAGACGTGATGTTAAATGCTGCCGACACTTGAGTTAACACTTATTGATCACTTGCTGACATCCTTGGTGATTTATTAACTCCTTAATGCCGTTAACTAAGCAGTTTAACAACATTTAAACCCTTCGTTCCGAGACGCTTTGTTTTTGTGTTTTATACGAGTTGTTAGGCTGCCCAAGCTTTTGTTGAAACCTCTTCGTAAGATAACGAACGCAATAAAAGCTTAGAGTTCTTGTTTGCTGGAGCTTTATAGTGTGAATTTTAAATATTTGTTCATACAAAATGTCTTTGTTGGTTTAAAGTTTAGTTTGACTTGGTAACTATCTAAATCATTTTCTAAATTATTATTATTATAGTATAGAATTATCTACAGTAAATTTATGCAAACCGGAGTTTGTACATATATTATAAGTTGTTTTTATATTCTTCCTTTTTTATTGAACATTTTGAAATAGTAGAAATAAGCTTACCTCAGGAAAATTAACGATTTGTCTTAACTGTTAAAGATAAGGTATTTTCCTGGGTATTATCAAACTATTACTATCAAAAAAGAATTTTTGAAAAATTCTTCAAGTTATAAACTTTAACATTTAAAATTGTGTTAAAGTTACTGAACCAGAAATGATACTCCGTTGTAAATGAATTTATAACTTTCTATCTTAACGCCATATTTTTGGTAAAGCACTTGCCTCCCATTCTTTCTTAGATGGATTTGTTTGCCATTTCTGAATACTAATTTAACAGCTATTACAGTGTCTAGTTTATTTTATATTCACCCCCAATAAAGGTTTATTATTTTGGCTTGGGGAAACAAAATAGCTCTTATCAAAGTCACCAATTCGTCCAACTCGCAACTAAATTACGTGGATATGGCACCACACACTCCGCTTCATTGTGGTCATATATAAACTTATCACTAATGACACTAATAAATGCACACAAGCATAAAGTGCATTGTCGTCGACAAAGCTCGATGGAGAGTAGTGGGGAAGCTCGGTGAAAGCATAGATGGCAGGGAGGGGAAGCTTTGTGGAGAGTGGTGGGGTAGCACTGGTGGGAGGGTGGGGAAGCATAGATGGCAGGGAGGGGGAAGCTTTGTGGAGAGTGGTGGGGGTAGCACAGGTGGGATGGTGGGGAAGCACAGTGGAAAGGGAGGGGAAGCATAGATGACAAGAAAGGGAAGCACGGTAGAAGGGGTAGGAAATAATAGTGGTCGGCGTGACTGGCGTGGGTAAAATGTATTTCAAAAAGCTTAGAATATTTTTTTAATTATATGTAATTTAGTTAAATAAAGATGAATAATTGCCATGGAACACAATAAAAGCGTTGCAGTGTTGTTCTTCAGCCTGCAATGATTGATGAACTGCACACAGTATTTGGTTAACTCTGCAATGCACTGGACTGCATTAGGATATTGTCATTTGTTGATGCAAAGGAAACAAGACGTGTTTGCATTACTCGTTTCCAGCATTTCATAAATGCAACGTTCCTGTCTCCATTTACAAACTAAACACATTTGATTGATAACTTTTTTTGCATGTGTGTAACTATAATTCGTTGCTTTATTAGTATTTTAGTTGCGCTAGGATTTTGTTAGCGAAATATACATGTGTAGGCCTACTTCAAATAAAAAATCCGTTCAACCAAACCAAAATGGCGTAAAAATTATATTTTTCATCCTTTTGTAGCGTAAACTTATTAATATTTTTCCCCACCATCTTAGTTTGGCGTGTTGATTTTTTTGTATATCGACGTTTTTAAGCTGACATAAATGTTTGTACTAAGTTTAATCGAAGTCGGGCCATAAATGGGGGTTTATGAATTTAAAGTCCATTTTTGGTTAACTACCCCCTTTCCCTGTCAATGCAAATTCAGTATGTTCACGGTAGCGCATGTGGCTACGTGTATGTAACTTTTGTTTTAATTATTCATTATTTATTACTGTTCCATTCATGCAGACACTGTGCTGGTCCGACTTCATAAAACTCCTAAGTAAAATGCAAGTAAATTACAATCTCTTAAAGCAATACTCTAATTAAAAGTGACTTTTCTAAACATCAATTTGCGGAATTAAATTCAGTGAGAGCAGAACAAACGCAGTGTCGGGACTAATGGAATGTCAGTTGGCGGGGGTCAAATTGAATTTTCAAAATTAATTCTCGTGGTGATGGTCAACCGCACTTCCACAGTATACAGTCGCACAGTAAACTCTATGTGAGCAGTTGTTTAGCTTAATAATTATACGGGTTAGGTTTGTATTTATTAGTGATGAACTTCCTTTAGAAAATACATAGAAACATTAGATGGCTTTCTGGCTTACTTATTTATACTAACATTTCAGCTAAATTGAGAAGAAAATATACATTTAAGGAAATTAAGTTGGGTTTAAAACGGTTGAGAATATTTTATCACTTTTCCCAGCTTCTATTGTACCTTACCTACGATAACAGGAGTATTTCCAGACGACTATCTAGTCGCTATAGAATATAAAAGTTCCAACTCTCAGATGATAACTAAATGACAAAAACGTGTTTAAACACGGAAAATGTGAAGTTTCCAAGGATGGGAATGGGAAGTGGTTGAAGAAGTTATATCTGGGAAGAGCTTGTTACAGGCGTTATTGGCTTTTGAGTTGGACTTACAGCCCCAAATATTGCCCGGCCGGCCCCACAGTTTCACTTATCAGATCACTCTTAAGGCGAGATTTTAAACCACAGAAACATCAACAGAGGCGCTCTTCGAGTGGATTGAAAATATAATTTGTTTAACTTGGCACTTTAAGTTAAAATAGTTTACTAATGTTAACTGGAGAATTTAAAAGAAACTCGTTTTTGTAACTCAGCTGTACGGCTGTACGGCATTAGAAAAGTGGTAAAGCACAAGTTGGCATTTTTTAAACGACGTTGTTGTCGAACGTTCAATTAAATTTTTAAATGCAAGGTCAGTATATTCCACAAACGCACGTGGAAGCTATTTTCAAGTTCATTTCGTGTCTCAAAGAATTACGCGTTTGAAAATACTGTTGGCTGGTGTTTTACATTCAAATAAAAATCGGCTTTTTAAAATGGTCACATAAAAATAAAAATCTGTTTTCAAGCGGTACTATAAAATATACACCTTTAAGACTATTAAACCTTAAATTGACAATTCGGACTAATTTTTTCTACAACGTTAACTGGTCTTAGTTTTTCCAATATCTGGTCTTAGATAGAACGAATTATTACATTTTTTACCAAGTCATTACATTTTGTGTTTCTTATTCTGACGTGTTGGAGTTTCAAAAATTGAACTGTTTCTAATACATTTAAGTAAGTGTATTAGAAAGTGAGTAAGTTTGGCATTCCACCCAAGCATCAACACAGCCAGTTGCACTGTATAGCCTAAATCTGAGGAAGACAGGGTCACAGTACTCCAATGTGTTTGATACACCCCCGAGCTGTAACCATATTGCACATATGTATTATAGGTAGTGCGGGAGGGCGGAGGGTGACGGGGAGTAGGATATAACCCAGTGTGTCAGGTGGTAGATAATTCCATCGTATGATTGATTGGATCATTTATGTATAGACTGAAGAGGCTCTCGAACAATGTTGTGTTTCTGCGACTATAGTAGATACGTGAGATTTAAACAGGCTTTGTACGTTTGTTTGCTGTAAGACTGGAGTAGCTTACAAGAACACAAGGAATAGGGTTTTTAATATTAGCTTTGTTACGTCTTAATTTTGTTAAAACGAAAAGTAACGAAATTCGAAAAGATTATAGTCGGAAAAATACCAATTCAACATAGATTTGTAAACAAACAAAACAATGGGCAAACCCAAGTACTCGTTACTAAACCCTACGTTTTCATAAATCCACAATCTAATTTTAAATAACCTAAAAGTTAGGCTTCAGATACAGCAATACAATGTGAGTCAAAAAATAGTACATTTTACAAACCAAAAACCTCAACTAAAAAACTCTCTACAATATAACCAAAAATTAACTACCAATTATCCGAACCAATTGTGACCAAAGCTCATGAATCCTTAAATCTACATTCAATATAACTAGTTACTTTCAAAACTTGTTTAATTGGACTTAACTTATAAGAACAAATAGCGTCATCATGATTTAGCAACAACGCAATACTAAAACAGCCAATTTTTGACTTCCAAAAAATCTATTTGATTAAATATCAAGGCTTGTGCCCCCTTATTAGTTAAATTTCGGATAATCCAATTTCTTTACTTCCTATAAATACGTCAATTGAAATCAACTTATTCATAGCACTTGTTTTAAAACCACGTCATTCATACGATATCCACAAACAAAATCTAGCCACTTTCTAAGCTACCTAACAAAGCCACATATCCACCAACATAACATACGGTATAACATGGTTAGAGAATATTACACAGCCGTAGATAGGATGATACAACATGAATGCTGAAGGAGATTGTGTATAAACTGTGGGATTGCGGTGTTTCGTGGCATTGCCGGCCATTTGTAGGAGCTGCAGACTTGATTAAACTCAAAGTGAAAAAGGGCGCCGACACTCATCGTCCTTTTGTGATTTTGAGTTCTGATGTAGAGGGGGGAGAGGGGTGTTCAAGAGTAATCTTGGGTTAAAGGGTTTGGTTTAAATACTTCTTTGACAAATAGGTGATTTTGTGCTCATAAAATGATTAGTTCAACTTTAAAGTACTGAGGTAAATACATAAAGTAAAAGGATACTTAAAGAAAACAGCTTTACCCAACCACTGCTAAAATGTAAAAAATCCCCAACTTTGCTCAACCCTAAATGCTTATAAAATTGCTTGGTAACATTTAAACCCAACTTTAAAAGTTCCACTAAATGACAACATGGAACTTATTTTTGTGGCACTTTCAAGGTTCTATTTCAATTCAAAAACTATTACTTGGCAACAATAGCATTTGTGGTTAAAATATATTACTTTATAATAATTCCATATTTTTATTAATAAACCCGTTCCGTTTAAACGTTTTTCCTAGCTAAATAAATTTAACTTCGTGACTGGAAAACATTTATATTAAAGTTGCAGTTTAATGAAATGGAAACAAGCAAAAAGGTCAAAACAATCTCCGTGCTTTGCAATTAGGGAACGAGAAGTTTTCACTCATCATATATTCAAAAAGGATCCATCCATCAAGCTAATTAGTGCATACGTAATTTAGCGAATGTTTAATATAAGTTCCTTTTAGCAATTTTAACAACTCTTTAAAATCTCAACTGAACTATACAACAATTTCACTTAATTTTCCCCTTATTTCAAGATAAATATAACTCCTCCCACCCAAGAAAAGGCAAGATTGAATTCAATTACAGTCGGTTATTGCAAAGTGTATTTAGCCAAGTTGCAGCCCTAGGCATCAAAACATTTCCTCCAAGACAACTGTTGACGCAAAAGTTTAACTTGCATCGAGCGCCTGCAAACTTACAAACCAATCCCAGCGCAGGGAACTTTGCCGCTGCCAACTGTGTGGAGTAATAATTACGCGCTCTCAATTATCGTGTGAAGTAATAATTCATTGTGAACTTTGTGTGGAGGAGTTCAGAGTAGTGGGATTTGGCTGAAAAGTTAAACAGGCTTTTCAGTGTTGTTAAAGCTTGATATGTTTGGGTGCAAGCCCGGCTTCATATGATTACTTTGGATAGTAATTCTTGTTCTCCTGACAACGAAATCAGATCGCATATTCTGAAACGTCGTGAAAGCCACATATTAATCACTCAGTCTATAAAAATAATCGAAATTATGTTACTAACTTCGATTAAACTATTTGCCCTGGTTACAAAATTGCAATAACATTAAGAATACAAACCCAGTAACAACCAAGTTTACCGTAGAAACCCCTGCGACGTTAATGCTAAAGTTTGTCGCAGAGGTTAGGTATTGTTATCAGTCATGCCAACCCCTCCCCACTCCAGCAGTAAGCTGGCTGTCACGTGACTCGGGTAGTTTGTCAACCGGCCGCTAGGCGCGCTAGATGTCATACTTTATCTGCAGTTTCTGTACGATATTATAATATTTCGTGCTGTTACGTTGTGCAGTTGGATTTCTGCATGCAGTACTATTATACAGTGTTTCATAATTTGAACATAAACTGCAAGTATGTTTCAGAACTTTAACAAGTAGTTAACGTACATGTTTTGTTATTTCAGTAGATTTATTTGTCATCTATAGTGCTATTAAACAACAATGAAACAGTTTTATTTATTTTAAACATAAACTGTACGCGCCTACACCCAAAGCTTGATGGTCAATAATTTAAGAAGTTTTTTCATATTAGCGGGAAATACTGCTTTAAACTAACCTTAATTTACTGGCCGACACGAAGCTTGTCCATAAAGGAGTTTTAGTCCTAATGACCAGTCACAAAGTTCCCTAAACGTCAGCCACACTGGAACGGTGACTAAAGCGCTGTAACCGTTATTTATTTATCGAAACCGTTCCTCTGATTGGATCTCTCAACTGTCACGGCTACCTGGTTATCCACTTCCACTGTTGAATATTACAAGTTCTCTAAATATTTCAGTACATTGTTTGCAGTTCTAAAGTAGTTCAGAATGCTGCATTTATAATGTTCTGTAAAATAGGACCTAAGAGACATGTATACAGGAAAATGTACAGCAGTTTACTCACGTTAAAACTTAAAATAAATATTTTTCAGACGAAAGCAGACATAAAATTGTTCACTTAAAATAAATACGTTTACCAGTTTGACTCGATATAGTGGACGTTTTTGGGTGCCGTATTTATAGACAGTTTTACATTGCACTTTTTGACCAATAAGGTACGTTTCCCAGTATGCAATCTGATTTCGTATTTAAGTGAAAAGGGCGTCAAAATATATTATATGTTCCGAAACATAAAGATATATGATACATTCCTCAACAGCTTTCAATCCGTCTAACTCTATTATTATCAATAATACACTTCAAAAATGCTCTCATATCCTACCTAGGAAATTTTGTTATTTTGTACGAGTTGAACTATCCATTGGCATGATAAAAACCAAACTACTTAAACAAACTAAATACCAAGATACCTCCCCACATTCGACCGACATGAAAACACATTTAAGCCCACATAAGACAGAGTAAAGCCTAAACAGAATATATTCAGCAGGTTTAGTCCTAATGCGCCTCGTGCGCTAGCAAGAGCGTGCAATATTAAACTGCAGAGAGAACCCTCTCGTAAAAGTCGCTACTTTGAGATACTTTCCCGGCAAAGCAATACATAACCGGTTTTAATATTTAACCGAGCCGACGTTACGGTGAAATAATACCTACTAGCGCTGCCGACTGAGGTGGCGGTAGGTGTAACTAAGTACGAGTGCTTTATCTTGGTGTGTTAGCTTTTTATTTTGTGTGGTGTGTGCTTTGAATAAGCTTTTCGAAATATAACTGTTTTGCTATGATACCATTGAGGTGAAATGTACTTTTAATATTTTTCACGTGTTATTATTTGTGGTTGTACTTGTGATTAAGATAAAATAGATATAAAGTTATCTGTGATACTAATTTTAGGCTACAACACTGTGAGACGTAATATTGCTACATACGGCAGTGTACGTATCGTTTCTGTGTAATAAAGTTTATGTATTAGTTTTCTGGACTAAATTTGTTAAATACACGAGTTTTTATAGTTACACATGTACTTAGTTTTCCGTATACATAGTCTAAATGTTCCGTACCTTAGAATAATAATTTGTAAACCCATATCAAGTATACTTAATTAAATTAACTAGTTTAAAAAGTGACTCTCATATAATGTCCACTTAAGATACAGTATATTTATTTCCATCTACGATTCCTAACAACATTACAACTTGCATTTACTGGCTAAACACGATTTTATTCATTTTTGTCCATACATTCAAAACACATTAACACAATCGATGTCAGTTTGTTTGGAAAAAATATTCCTGAGACAACAAGAATCGATTTATGGGCTTGTTTACCTAAAACTTTTGAATTAAGTTGAAAGTTTGCAAAACAACCCCACAAACATCCTGAGGTCAAGTTTTGTAATCTTCGTGTTTGCCACTTTTTAGCGAAGGCTAGATCAAAGTTTAGCCAGGAAAATATCTCAGGTTTTGGAAAACAGGATAGTCTCAGTATCCATTAATTAAATTTGGTTACCACTTAAGATTGTATCAACAAAGACCTTAAAAACCACTGTGAGTTTGGTTAGTTCTCAATTAGTATATTGGTTGAAGAAAACTAAACTGAAAACAAATTTTAAAGTACTTAAAATGTCAGTTTGTAGTGTGTAAATCTCGGAAAAGTTCACCCAGGGCTTGCTTAGTTAACTACAACTAACTTTCTGATCCGTAACTCACAATCATCTATCTAATGTACAAGTTCTTGTTCTAAAGTGCTTGCAGCTTGAAAGCTACCACTATGAACAGTTGAAGTGTGTACCTCATGGAGAAGTTCGACCAGGGCTTGATTTGTTCTGGTTAACTACAACTAACAACTTTCTGATCCGTAACTCACAATCATCTATCAATGTACAAGTTGTTGTTCTAAAGTGCTTGCAGCTTGAAAGCTACCACTATGAACAGTTGAAGTGTGTACCTCAAGGAGCAGTTCGCCCAGGGCTTGCTTTGTTCTGGTTAACTACAACTAACAACTCCTGATCCCTAACTCACAACCATCTATCTAATTTTCAAGTTTCTGCGAAATAAGTATGGTTAGGCAACTCGTTCCATTTAAAAATAAACTAAGCATTTCCATTGGTTGATTAATAGTACTGTATATAACAAATAAATCTGCTGAAATAACAAAACGTGTACGTTAACTCCTTGGTAAAGGTTCTGAAACATACTTGCAGTTTATGTTAGTATTATAAAACAACTGTTTAACGTTACTGCATGCAGAAATTCAACCGCACAACGTAACAGCACGAAATATTATAATATCATGCTGAAACTCAACAGAAACTGCAGATAAAGTATGACGTCTAGCGCGCCTGGCGGCTGCTTGACAAACTACCCGAGTCACGTGACAGCCAGCTTACTGCTGGAGAGGGAAGGGGATTGGGTGGGGAAAAGAGAGGGGTTGGCATGCCTTACAATAATACCTATTCACCGCGACAAACTTTAGCATTAACGTCGCAGGGCTACAGTAAACTTGTAAATGTAGTAGGTCAAACTGCAGCAACAGAAAGTTTGTATAAGGTGTTTGGTGATTTAGAACATTTGAGTAAGTTTTATCACTGTTTGTCGCCCATTAGACTTTTATAGATTTGCCAAACGCATTCCATTTAAGTGTTGCCTCCTTCACCTAAGCATTCTGTCGTTGTTAGTAAAGCTTAAATATTGAGAAGGAATAGCCACCGTATGTTAACGACTCTTGAAATATTTGAACTATTAATAGTATCATCCTTCGACTAGTTTTACGCTATTTTGATGTCGCTGCAAAATAGTTGGTATATGAATCGGCCACGGCCCCATATTGTTAAGTAGTACCTGTGCCGGATGTCCAATTATTTCCGCATCGTTCTCAAGTTTCAAGTATGGAAGCTACTAAATTTGACATTTTTCTTCAGTGTATCACTCAATCAAATTTATCGGCAAAATTAGCAATTTTAGTTTTTGTTTACTTAAAAACTGTTTGTTGTACTTATAATTGAATGATGCATCAAACTAAAGGACTTACTTGGAAGAGTTTTGATTAGAGCAAACAAGTTACTCCATACTAGCTGCACCAGCTGGGGGCTTCGCCCCCAGACCCCCTGGCACGCTCGCTCGCTTCGCAAGTTTCGACTAACTATAAAATTGAAATGCGTCAAACGTAAAAACCTAGACTGGTACCACTGCATCCGGGAACTCAAAACATTTTGTTCAAAATTATTGAAAGACAGGTGTGCTCATTGTTTCAAGATTTAAGACGACTTTGAAAAAAACTGTGCAAATAGACAAAATATTATTCGTTGGTATAGGCAGGATAGATTGTTTAGGGCCTCTAAGGCTACTGCCTGACGTTGTTAACTGTTACATCTGAGACTAGCGGCACACCCGTACAATGACGCTTCTTTGCTGATTCAGTGTCAAAACCAACGAATAACGTTCTTTTCTATTGTTCAAAATCGTCCTTTTCTTTGCAGCAATAAATGCACTGACTTGATTCACTGTACCACACCACACACTTTGCTTTTTCTTGATCTGAAAATATGTTAACATGGAAAACATGTACATTTCTTCAAAATAGTGAGGTTAAAATGGGCACAGCTATTTTGTAATAAATGTAAAAAACTCTTTGAACTTCCGGATGCAGTGGTACCACTCTGGGCTTTTAATTTCAATTCAATTTTACAGATGGTCGAAACTGCACCATTATTTTATGAAACCCTTTATTATAAGACCGCATAGCAACCCTACGTTCTATAAAAGGAGGGTTGCTTTTACTTAACTATAATAAAAAGGAAGATTACTTTTTTAAACATAGTTCTATACATAAATTTACAAAACATTTCTGTAACTTAGAGTTGGCTATGTTCCACCTCATGGGACCATACTTAGTAAAATTTGCAACTGACCTTAAAATTATAATATCATGACGCAAACTAACCAACCTTCAGAAAACTACATTCACGCTCTCTCGCCACTATCAGAAGCATAAAATCTCTCATTATATTCTCCAATTACAAATCCCAGAGAGCTTTTCGTAGCTAAAGTATTAATCACGAGCAATGCGTGTTTGCGAACCCACACGCAGCCCCTGGTGCATGATTAGGCGACTGTATTAAAGGCACTGTGCAGATTTCCAAGCCCGATTACCAGTTTGCGTGTTAACCTATTTTAATATAGTCTACCTAATTGTACAAACTCTGCCAGATAAGGGGTTGGCTTAAAGGGCCGCGTTGAATGTTTAACCCTTATTACGACGGCCTCTTAATGTTGACGATCCACTTTTGTGTTCAACGAGTTATTTTACAAAAGAAATGTCTTGATTGCCTCGTTTAAAGCACCAAGAGGTCCAAAGCGAATGGAATATTCCTGCAATTTAGGTGGCTCTAAGCTGTGTCAAAGTTCTATAACTACCTTGTAGCATGTTCGTGGTGTATTTGCGTGAGGTATAAATATTTAGTCGGCTTTTAACAACACGAATCATGAAAAAAGCAGAACAGTTCATGAAAGAAACACTAAAAGGTTTAACGTTCGTGTGACAATGTCCATGTTAATTCATTCAATAGAACACCATCATCGCCATGCGAGACTTCTATTATAATTTCCTAATGTTCTAAGTTTTCCTGAAATACTCGTTCGAGGTTCTCTACAACTGTTGATTGCGTGATAAATGTTTTATTATTTCTTTTGTTATATTTTTATCATGAGCTATATTGATGATAGAAGGCGCCTTCAAATACGGCACTGCATTAACCGCAGTGCGAGACTGTATCTAGTTTATCGTTTAACGCCGTGCGTTTCAAACCGAACTCTCACATAATTACAGGATTCATTCTGGTTACAATTTACGGTACAGCAGACACGAAAAAACCAACAATAAATCAAATCGTTGTGTTTAAATAAGAAACTTCTTATACGAACTTTTGTTGCGTGTCCCCTAATTTTAAGGGTGTCAGTCATCCTTAAACATTCAACACTTAAATGAATAATATAAGCTAATATTAATTATGTTATTTATGATGACCACAGTTTGCAAAAGTAATAAATACTAATTTTAAATGAAAATTCTTCATCAAAAATTACAAACAAATAATGTGTATTAACCACACATGTTTCTACAAAATTAATGTTGGGGTTAATACACAATATTTGTTTGCAATTTTTGAAGATTTCATTAAAATTAGTATTTAATATTAGCTATTGCCGACATTATAGGTTGATTAAATGCAAGTGTTGTAAATTTTATTTTGAGGTAACATCTAATAGCTTTACTACAAAAGGCCACTCAAAAGATTTTTGCATTGGCTATGAAGAACAAATCTGAAAGGGTTTCATCTATGTAAAACCTCTTGAAAGGTAAAATTTTAATACTGACTTCATAAATCTACTTGACCTCTTGTTAAGGAACACAACAGGAGTTCTCAACAGCGATATATGAGTGAAACTCCTAATTTAAGGGGGTTTGATAAGAACACTTGAAGTGTAAGATTTATAAGGTTTTGACTTGGTTAATGCAATTGTGTTGTTAATTTTGCTGAATAAATTACTTATTGACCTTTAAGGTATTTGGGTTATTATTTTCAAATATACCAACGTGCGTTTTAAAATTCAACGCCGTTTAATTGTAGAGGGGTAAAGGACTGTAAAAGTCTCCTGTAAAACCCTGTTTACCTTTAAGACAAGCAGTCGTAAGACACAATTTATAAAGATATCTTATATTTTGTCGTAAGTGATTTAATCGGTATATTTAAATCAAGCCCAAACAAAGGCAATCTCATCTTATATAGTATAAAAGAACATGTCAAAGTATCATCCATTACAATTTATATAAAAGGTTGTCTTTCGTACAAACCTTACTTTTAGAGGTCAATAACTAGCTAGGTTTGAATTGCGTCTCCTGAATATTAGTGGCTACCCTAAGACATGACGTAAAATACAAGCACAAACAAAACAAAACTTTGTTTTGAATATTTCATAGGTAAAATGTATAACGAGTGAAGTGTGAGCTGCATTTCTACTCAGAAGTCATGGATTCCGCTGCAGTCGCAGTTTTACGTTCAACCTCTGAGCATTCTCGGCACGTCTCTTTGTTATCAATACTTTGACATCTTCTGATCCCACTTTCACCTTCCTACCTTCCCGTATGTTTCCACTCCGATGTTTTCTGTAAAGATATTTAGGGTACAAATAACCAGTAGTATAATAAATTATGTGGGAAAACATTAAATTAATATTGTTTTTCTGTTTCAGGTATGTTTGCACTAAGGTGGTTTTAATGAACAAAAACTGTAAGTTACAAAACGTTTTGGATTTTGATTGAGGTGTAAACTGTCGTTCAACAAGAATAAGACTTTTGATATTTAGTTATTATATTAAGCTTGACGGTACAATAGATTTTTATTATACTTTTATGTCTACATTATAGCTAGACAAAATGGATTTTGGCCAATACAGCACGCTTTAGGCTACCACGATTTGGATTAAAACTTGACCAGGAAAGTTTAAAAAAAGGTAAAGTTTGTCTTGTTCAACAAGGTGAAGTTAGGAATACGTAGTCCTCTCTATTACTCAACCTCGACCTTTACCTAACGTCACCGTATAGTCACTGTATAAATATAAAGGGTTATTTAAAGCCTTAACAACCTCTTACTGAAAATGTATAACACTTTCATTTATTTCCTGCCATCCGTTGTGAAATTACAACCGGACGACCTAATTGGTGTTTTCATTCGTAACAGACTGCCAGACATGTATAGAATTTGTTGTATCCTCAGTATAAAAAACCAAATAAACTCAGGTTTTTAGTTGTAATAGATCCGCGGAAAATGCTCCTATTTTATTATTATGTCTAAACCCATTTTAAATCAACTGGTAAATAAATTAACAACTTGAGAAAGATGAGCACAAATACCAACAGCAATACAAGCGGAGGGAAATATTTATATGATTCGGGAAATGTAATCAAAAAGTTTCCTGCATTCACTTTGTCAGGGAAGAACCAACCCCATCTGGTTGATTGTGTCAGTCTTCTTTCATTCCTGGGAACACTGTTTCCTTATGCGTCTCTACTTTCCTGATACTGTTCATATTTTAATAATATTAAAACATATATTTCCAATGAACTAATAATCAATATTTAGTAGACAAAATGAAGTTTACTTTAAATAGGCTATCAAGGATAGTTTTTCGGAGTTTAAAGGTGTTCAGGTCACTTGCTTTGAGCTTTAAGTTTTTAAAATTACCTTAATCTTTAGAAACGGTTTAAACTTTATGTTAGATTATTTCAAAACGTCGTAAAATGTAAAGACGCATCTTTATAAAACTGGCTTTCTAACATTTTAAATTAGTTTCTTTATCTTTTATGTCCTCGTGTGTTTTTAATCTAATCTAATACAATACCTCAGACAATTCTGTGACAATACCCACAACGTGCCAAGAAATGAATGTCTCATAATTTTCTTAGCTTTATAATGATTAAATTGTTTTGTAGCTAATATTAGTTCAAGAAAAGAATAAAAGCACACTTGAACGTAAGATGGAAAAAGATTACCGATAACATTGCTTAGGAATATTCTTGGAAACTCAAGGCGTTTCAAGGAAATTTACGGATATAACTTTGATAAAAATGCAGTCTCATAATAGAAACTGGAATCTAGAGGTTAAACTTGATCTTATCCCTCTTCTAGTTGGCTCGTTAAAGCTTTTCATAAGCATAATAAAAGCAAACATGGAAAGCCCCTATCAATACAATTATCAACTTATTTCAAACCAAATAAGTTATTTTTTTGTACTTAATTCAACAAGGTACAAACAATACTAGTCTTAAAATAAAAACCACGCAGAAATTGCAATAAATGAATACCGAATCATATTTTAAACTTATTTATTGGGCAGAAGTGCTTAATTTGATTGGTTCTAAATTGACACATAGGTCTGACTCGTACACTGGTATTAGTGGTTGTAAACTCACTGTCCACCATGACAGTAATCCAACATGGCGGCTATCTATCAATCATATTGTCGTCCCAGTGTTTTATACACCACAGCTGCAATTTATATAGTTTTGTAAATCAAAGTGTTTTTTGATCAAGCTTTGTGGCTTTTCAAACGGACTTTTTTATTTGACGTGTGGTTTAAAAATACGACTGAATGCTTAATATACCAACAACGGAAGCGTTAAGCACAAGCAATTTTAATTTAGTCCGATGCGAATTGGTAATAAAATAACATATTTCATTTCATGTTTGATTGTTTCTTTTATTTAACTCTTGGGCGTTTCCGTTCGTATACTACGTGTTTTTGTCATGGTTTTGCGGTTCGAGTCTGGATTTTAGAGTCAGTATTTTAAAAGGAAGATTCAAGTTACAGAAAATTTTTCAGTTTTCAAACACCTTTGCAAGTGACCTGAACACCTAAATTGTTTTTTATGCTATTAAAAAGTATTAATTGTTTAAAATTTCTCAAACAAACTTACTTCTTAGGCTGAGGCGCAAGATTAAATTTTGATTGAAATCGACAGAATTTTTATAGGTAACCTATTTAGATACAATCCTTATTTTCGGTTGCCTAATTGCAAAGAGTTATTATGTTTGTCAATATTGACACTCGTGTTCTGAGGAGGTTAGTGCAATACGGCCTGCCACAGTAGTTTTAATTATTAATAGTGTGTTCTCGTATATTACAGTCGAAATATCAAGCCTGTTTCAGACTTAATGATTCACTGTGCAGTACAAATCTAAAACTTTAAAACAAACCTTAGACATCCAAAAATATAATAAATATATATAATACGTACGTTTGATGACTTAAGAGACATCGTCACCACTGACGATTTTCCTTAACGCTGGGAAAACGTCGAGGTTGAGTGGTACTTACTAGTGGTACTTGTAGTCCTAGTTTCGCCTCGTTAAACAAGACAAACTTTACATTTACATTTTTGCACTTTATAAGTTTAAATAATGGTACATACCAAGCACCCTATACACAAAACGTTTTATACTACACATAGATAAATCTGCTATTAAATCCATCATATTTTCTAGTCACGAATGTCGCATACAGCGTGTGTCGCAAACACACAGGAGTTGCGCGCTGTTAGTTGTGCAAAAAGTGAGGGAAATGTTCACCCTATATTTGTCCCCGCATGCAAGTTCTCTCACGCTATTGGCTGAACAACTAGGTCACGAGACTTATGGCAAACATAATTTTAATTATTTTCTGAGTTATTATTCGTGGGTTTTCATCGTAGGTGTTTTAATCATGGAAAGAAATGAGTAATACATTTGCCGAATACTTTATTTAAATAAAATAATTTAAAATATCAACAACAAATATTTTTAAATCACTTTAACTGAACGAGACCTTAAAAGTGCAATGCCTTTATCTTCAAGTCCCTACACAAATGGCCTAATCCAATTACAGTTATTTAAATATTAGTTTTGTATTTTTCAAATTATTTTTCTTTTTATACATTCAATATAAGAGTCTCTTGTAGCGTTTGTTTTAATTGAAGACCTCAGTTACATTTAAAATGTATCTGCATTTTACTACAATCAATTTCGTAAAAGACGTGCTTATTTATGAAAGTAATAAACGTAACGTTTCCAAGTGTCAATTGAAAGGTTGTTAATAAAAACGGTAATACAGTTGTTTTACTGGTAAAATTAATTTTAATGTTTATAAAACGAATAAAGTGTATTAAAATATTGCAAACTCCACTCAACGTGTAACAAAACTCAGTTATAACACAAGTAATCAGAAGTATTTGTTGAATCGTTGATAGATTTTGTTTGCATTCCAGTGAACTGCGTTTAGCAAATATTGGAATTCCGTTGTTGTAATTGAAATAGTGGAAGGTTTAATAATCAAATTTTCAAGTACCACTCATCACCTGTTCGCCCTCAGCGCTGCATCGTTTCTGTTGAAAGTGCTTCAGTTAAAAATAAAACTCGAACAAATAATTACAAAACAATACGTAGAAACTTAGTATTTGTGTGTTTTTCAAACATACAGTTAGCTCTTCATAACTTCAACGTAGCGTGGGTTGACTATTTAAAGCTGCGTATTTAAATAGATTGTTTGAATTTGATCAATTAAACCGATCCACACGGTATTCGCAGAGTAAAACGTTACTCATATCATCACAAAATCAAGCGTTGTTTTTTAAGTTCTAGTCTTAATGCATGCAGCTTGACAGCTCCTCGTATGAGTCCAAAGAGCATGTCTTGCTGTGTTGTGTAAGCAATCTTCAAAGTTTCAGAAGTGATTAAAGTTAAAATCTTACGCTTTCAAGGGTTCTTTTCTTTCACGTAAAATAAGTTTAATTTGTCCCTTCCTATTTTTATTATGAAACATAATTATATCAACTTTGTTCAGCGCATGTTTTACTTCTTACAACACAATCAATGGTTACACAATGGCGTTTCTAGCAATGATTATGAATGTTTCAATCGCGCCAGCAAGGAAACAATCAGCACGACCTGTATTGAACGGTTAATGAACGGCCATTCCTAATGCAGCAGCAGTTTTGCACGCTAATGCCGAACACTGAATGTCTCTTATCAGCGACATCTACTGATAACATATCTCTGATAAGGGGTGATTGCCGGGTCGCGTGGTGGCTTATTGAATACTAGTTGTGCAAGGAATTTAGGAATGTGGATGTGTATAAGGTTTTGAAGCTTGCGATCGAGATTGTAAATGTTTTCAGACTGCATGAGTTTTGTTTTAGTAAATGTGTTAGTGCAATTGATTGGACTCAATCATACAATTTTCTTGCTTTAAATATGGACCAGAATAGTATATTACATCACAAGGTCCTAAGCCTTTTGATACCAGCTACAATTTACTGTTCGAAGCGCTGCCTTTTTGAGCGGGGATTTCAATACAATACTTGCTTTATAGTCACTACTATAATCTAAAGCCACCGTACCGGAGCTTTAGATGATAGAAATATTCTCAGACTACCGCTTTATAGGAACATCTTCGAGAATTAATACCTTACCTGTTTGTTTATACATTTACAATATCAATCTGCATATCTCAATCAAGCTTAATAGACGACAAAATTATTTAATTTGTTTTGTTTTCTAATTTATAATACGTTTGCCAACTTGCTAATTATTTTCAAATATTTAACAAAAAAACTTCATGGTACTCTTCTTTGTTTTTTACGGTTTCAGTTTATATTTATTAAACTCGTTAAACTTGACTGGCAGATGTCAAGAGTTGACCTGCAGTGTTTTGATGGACCGCTTCCAACAATTGAATAAGTCGAGAGTGGATTAAGTGAGATTGATTGCTGCATTAACTTAAGAGCATCCACACTGAACTAGATAACCGTGTTTACCTTTAACAATCACATAGTTTTACAGACTCAACATGAATCATTCAAGATTGTACATTCTGGATTGTAATCATATTGAACTGGAAACAGTAAATTGATAGTAGTCTGCCAAGAGCTTATTATTTTAAAATGTGTAAATACAGAAAGAAACACCTTCAAATAGAATGAAAGCGCTAGATCCCGTGTCTGGTGCACGCCAGTGGTTACTGTTAAAACAATGAAGTAGCCAATAAAGTCATTAAAAACATGTTAGTTGTTCATTAGGCCTGATAAAGTTTGAAATTTAAATGAGGTGTGATGTATTTTGTTCAATTTAAAATTGTGTTGTAGGTCTAACCACTGAACCTACTTTACTATTCAACTTTTAGAGTGGCAAGTTTGTTGTTTTAGAATAGTTTTGCTCAAGTACCAAACTAGAACGTAAAATCTCTAAAATGGCATGGAAATCAAACAATTGTGACGGTGATATTTAAGTATGCTTATATTTGGCTATTTTGTCTTTTTCCACGCGTATATTTTGCCTCTATTTGCGTTACGTCAGTCGGACAATATGTAACTAGGACAAGATGTCACCGCTTAAGGCTGAGCGCTTGTTTATTTGGTTCACGGTTTCGCCGCCAGGGCTGCGCTGTATTCCAGTCACGTGACAACGTTATCAGAATCTTTGTCACAATTGTGATCCCGGGATCTCGCGCGCATACACGATTCATTCACTGGCTCAACTCTCTTCACTTTCCTCTTCCTTCTTTTAGCATTTTGCCTTTCCTAAGGCTTGTCGTTTAGTTTCGTTGCTCTTCAATTCTCTGACTTGTACAAATGTATCGAAGCCATTGACTCCAACAATACTCTGGGTGTGAAAAATTCAACTGCGAAGTGAAAAATCGCAAACTTTGTGAACAGAGTAGATCCAGGGAAAACGCAATGATTTAGCCAAAGATCTAAAACTCAGCGGAATTGAATTTCGCATATTTTTTAATTTTAATACAGAATAACCATTTAAAAATTACTTACGTTATAAAACAACGCTGTTATGATCTAGTAACATGACTTTTCTTTGTAAAAATCTCCACATAAGTAAAGGAACAGTTTTAAAACTAATGAAACACAATAAGCTTTTAGGCAGAATCATATTTGCATTGGTGCCCGTTTTTCGAAATCTTAGAAAATCCTATGGACAATTGGGAAAACTCAACATATTTAATTGTTAAAACCATTAGACACCCCGTAAATATGCGTAAACCATATTCGTAAATGATAAAATTTGTCTTATATTTATTCGTCTAAACAAATTATAATTTTAGGGGCAACTACTTTTTTTGATAATGAAAAGTTATGTATGTAACGTTAATATTTTGCATCTCATTGTTAAAAGTAATTTCCACCTCGACTCTGCTAAGCCATATGCACAGTTAGTTGAACTCTACTGGGTATGAGTTCTAACAAACGAAAGTTTAAAAGTTCTTCCTGTAAGGGATGGTGCATGGAGAACCTCCATTGGAGATAACACAAGAACCTCTTCAGTCTCCCCTTTGTTCCTCTTTGCTCTTTGTCGATTACATATCCGCTTTCTTCACACACTTCCTTCTGACTTCTCCTTGTGTCATTCAACTTTCGTTTCCCCACCTTTCCGTTACAAAAGTTGTGATTGAATTCCGTAAATAATCCTACAGGCTATTCTGTACTATATTTAGCAACTGGTAAAATTGAGCCAGATATAGCATTCTTAATTTTGTTTCTCAAGATGTTCAGAGGAAATAGTTCAACCCTCTCAAAAGTGTTCCTGTAAATACTTTTTGCCTCACTTGTCTAGACATTGTCATCAAACAAAGCTTGTTATATTAACTTTAACAGAGCACAACCTCAACGTTTATTTTGCATACAAGCATTTTCCTTTGTCACATTTTCTCCAATCTTTCACCTATCTTTCAATTGAATCAATAAAGTTATACACCACTAGGAAACCCTAAACTAACTCATTAACCACCAAATGGTGTCTAGACCACTAATCCTAACGCCAATGTATCAACCACTCAACAGTAAAACCTAATCGAATCACACAGATTATACTTGGCACTATCACAGACAGGCACGGATACAGCTGATATATCTGTGTTCTGTATCCACTAGTGGTTACAAGTGACTGCAGTGCACCACCAACACTCGTGCCTTATCCATCACTGCAACAACAACAGCTTTACCTTTCGTCGGTTTTTTTCAATGTTTAATACAGTTATTATGGAATTGAACTTTAAACGATATCTCGATAAAAAACGATATCCTCATTTAAAATAATTCAAAAGTCCTGAAATTGTTGTTTGTTCCGAAAATATTTATAACCTTTATGACCGTTAATTTACTTAATAGGCTCTTAATTATTTAAACATGACTTGTTTTATAATTTTACGTTATTCCATCGCCATGTTCCATAGTGCTAAACGCCCTTCTTTCTAGCACACTTTTAAAGTATTTCAGTAAAACCGAATTAAACTTATTTACATAACATGTTGTATAAACATATTTTGAAATGGAAATGTTTTGATTAAAACTGCCATTTGTAAAAGCCATGCTACAAACTTTAAAAGGGCAAACAACATATCTGCAGGGTAAGTGTTTTCGATCGATATACTAAGCATTAAATACCGTTTTCATAGTGAAATCTGTCAATACTATCCATTGATAAAACTTAAGATTACTCCACCCAGAACAAAACAGCTTGAACAAAATCAAGCAACACTAATTAATACTACCACAATATGCTCTGTGTAGTGATTGTTTACAATGTAATGAGCGTTGTAATGAGAATGTGTTTTGAAATAATCCCGCCTTGATGAGGTCGGTTGATGCTTCAAACATAATTGTGACATGGCTCACAACTGACACGGTAAATTTAAAATGTGTACATGTTTTATGTCGGCGCTGCTTTAGAATGGATTTTGATACTTACTGGATTTCTTTGAATATTGCTCAATGTTCTAGCTAGTAAAAGGTACAAACCTTTCAATATATTCTAATGCATTATTTTCGATTGGAACTTAATTACAGACTATATTGACTGTGAATTGTCATAGAGCTCCGATCTATGAAAGCCAACTAAAGCGTTTTTTCCAACTCCATTTAAATAATATAGTGCGTAAACGTTGCTCTCTTTAAGTAGATTTCAGTCAGGTTTTCAGGGTGATATAGGTCTAAAGCGGTTCAAAATAAATTATTAAAAAAAATGCTCTTGAAGAAGTCTTGATTTTTTTTGGCGCTTTATTAAGGGCTGCCATTTTTTTACTAACCAATTGAGATGCGGTTTGCGGAGCTGTAATCTACTAACAAAGCCCTTTAATTAGATGTTCAAACTCAACTTAGTCCATAATAAAAACATTTCTTCGGTCTCCACACACCACCAGTTATTAAATTCTTGTGTGTGTTCTCGAATTTGGAGGACAGGTTAAGACTTAATTAAGGTCTATAAAAGCCTTCGTAGATCACACTGCCGCGAACTTAAGTTCTAGAATATCTCTAACGGAAATTGCCGCGAGTCAAAAATTAAAATCATCAATGTTCAAAACTACTTCATTGTTTATAAGGTCGTCCCATTGAGGTCA
This sequence comes from Matsumurasca onukii, assembly GCA_018831715.1. NCBI lineage: Eukaryota > Metazoa > Arthropoda > Insecta > Hemiptera > Cicadellidae > Matsumurasca > Matsumurasca onukii. The sequence goes on from CM032058.1 coordinate 25,135,092, forward strand.
GGTTTATGACATTATACTCTACTCACAACGTCCTTTATTTTGATGTCGCGTAAAGCGTACAGCCTTTGTAGTAATGGTGTGGGAAATTTGGTGTCTTTAACGTTACATCGGTTGGTCAATATAAAGTTGTTCTAGGACTTTTTATCGCCCTACAAATAAAAAATACTTATTTGTATGTGTATGAAAGTGGTGAGAAGTTATGTCGAGAGAGAGTAAGAGGGGGTGGGAAGGGGTGAGAGTTGTGTGGTCGGAATTGTTCAACTATTTGCTCAAACTTGGGCTGACGTTGCTTGGCTTGAGGCCTTGTTACCGCAGCACGACATGCTGTGAGGAGTTGTGTTTGTGTAAAACGTACACCTGCTTTCTACCTCTAGTCTCCCTAAGGAAGTGTAGTAGACAATGTAATAAAACACTGGCTTCGTACCATTGAGCTTACTTATTTATAGAAACCCAAGCTCATGCTAGTACATGTTCGCAGTCAGTTGCTTAATTCGACATTGATGTCTGTAGGCACGTCACTAGCTACCAGAGTGCTCAAGCCCTTTTGATAAGGCATGTTACAAAACCATTGTGGCCGAACTTAAGTACATTTTTCATTTATATGCAGCTGTTGCTGATGGTATTAATGTCCTAGTCCTAAATATTGAACTTTCGATTTAGTGTGTGCATCGAAGCCAATCAATTATTGCTTTTCCCAATTTAGAAAATCTTCATTTTGAAATTTTTGTGCTGTAGACCAGTATTTGGATCGAAACCTGCGCCTTTTCTCTTTCCTCCCTGTACTTGTCCCTAATCCAAACCCAATAAGTATCTCTAAGCAAGCCCGTGGCGGATTGTTATAGAGCTCATCACTCCGGTGGCGCGGGTTCTATCCCCACAGTCACCACTAACAATTTGCTAAGTGGCTTTGCGGTAACGTTAGGTAAAGGTCGAGATTGACTGGCAGAGAGTCTTTTTAGTCATAGCTTCACCCCATTAAACAAGGCAATGCTTACCTTTTTACCTATTAAGCAAATAAAGTATAAGTGTTTTATTAATGTTTGCGACTCTCTGGTTTAAAAGGTTTCTCCGTAAACTAAGAGGGAAGATATAGGTGCGGGTGGGAAGCAGAGATATAATGATAAATATGAATAAAACATCTGTGACTGACAGCGGGTAGTGGAGTTCATAGTCGCTACCCTACTTCTTTGTGTGTGAAATGCTTAAAATAAGACGTAACTTTCAAGATTACTTTTTAGAGATTTTATTTGAAAAGGCATTACTCACGCAATAATTTATCATGGATTGTCTGTATTATTTTAAGCAGAATGGGTAAATTTACCAGTAAAGGAAGTGATGGTGTTTACATTCGTTGCTGGTTCTCTGTCATCAGTCACATTAAGCTCCCTTGTGTAAAGTACATTATATCTTTCCTTATTATGGGGTTAAAAAAATGTACAAGCTACGTTGAACTAAAAATAAGCTTTCATTAAACTGTATGTGTAGTAATAATAAACTTTAAACCATCATTTGGTCTAGAAACTTTCTTTGAACTAAACAATTTCAAATTAATGCGCCTGCGTGTCAATTTACCTGAAATCAAATAATATCATTGATCATATTTTTGTTAAAATCATTACTATTCAAAATTAGTTAGTAAAGCATCATGCTTTCCAAGTGTAGATATCCTGGCTGGGTATTAACAAATTACTCACTAGAGCTTTAAAAGTCAATCACAATGCCTAAATCGTAAGGCAAATAAAAATAGTTGAGTCAGACGTCGTAATGGTCAGCACACTCGTTCGGCAAGTTAAGGATCCGGGTTCAAGTCCCGGTTCGGTCCCCAATTATTGTTGTCTTCAAATGTTCATGTGTTAATCTTACTCATCATTTAATTAAAATTGGTTTAAACCCGTAGATATTACATTTAACTTCGTTATTTTTGTGTTGATGAGACGAAAATCGTCATTGGTCAAAACCTATGCCCCGGACCTAGTTTTCAGTCCTCAGAAAACGTGCGTGCACTTGTTTATTATGTCATAATCATCCGGAATTATATACATAAGGGTTGCACTTATATCGAGCTAACCTCCAGTCTACGATACACAAGGGGAGGTAAACGCTCGGTCTAAGGGTGTGTCTACCGGAGGGTGCGGTCCACAATCACTAGTTCAGCCAACGCCCTGCTATTTTCCTTCGAGCCTTTTAATTTTATTTCATATTTTCTCATTTCATTTCCTCGCTTTCATCCATCTACCTGTCAGCCCTCTAATGATTTATGGTGGAGATTTATTTTAGACTTTAATTTAGTTAAGGAAGGCGTTGGTTCAAGGGGAACATTGGAAGTAGGATTTAATCTTCGTTAAAGTCAAGTTGCACGCAGATATAAAGCTGTCGTGATTGTAACTAGTTACTGAATTTTTGTAGCCAGCAAAACAAACTGTGTTTCGCCTTAAACTATACAGGGAATGAGTAATCTGTTGTATTAGTATAAAACAATGTCTGTCGGTTTACCGTTTTGTATAAAGTAAAATGTTTCTCTAACTCTTTAAGAACAATAATAATCCTTTAAGAAAGCTTCAAGGTCAACCACTATTTTAATTTTGTTGTTTCATTATTACTGTAAGTTACGGATAAACCAGCGATGGCTTTTCTATATCTAGTGCCAAAACTAGAACGATCGAATAATAAAATCAACGTTTGAAATTCTCCTTTTAGACCAAATTGTGCTCCCTTGTTTTATTTGTGCCTCATTTCAGGGCGTTGAACGATAACGGCAAGCACATTTTCATCATCATAGCACATTGTAGTTATGTCAGTTGAACAGCTTCGTTTGTTTACACTAATTTCAAAATTAAAGTTTCAAAAATAGTTCGGAAACAAATTTGAAGAAAGAAGAAGTTGGATAGTGTTTGAGAAACCCAGAAGCAAACATAGAACTTATAATTTAGTTAACCTATGCTTCGCTTTCATAACTTTCTCGACAGAATTGTCAGCAAACAAGTATTATTTTCTCCACAAATTACATGTAACTTCAGGTTGAACTTGTCTGAAATTTGTCTTTGTAAACTTTGGGTATTATTAAATTATACGTGTTATAGTCGCCACTTTATTTCAGCGCATAACCACTTAATTTTCACTAAAAGCAAACAGCGTGTGTGCTTAGCAGGGCAAAAAGTGCTCCCAAAGAAATATTTTGAGATACTAATGAAATGTTCTACAACCGATATTTTAGCTACGAAACCCAAAATGTGGGTTAGAAACTTTAGTTTTCCGTCTCGGAGTTTGGTCAACTCTTCATGAAAAGGCCGTGTGATACATAACTCATCGTGAGTTTAACATCTTCATCTTGATGTGGAAACTAATTCAAAGTTTAGAACAAATTCATAGTTTTGTAAATCTATCCGTCAATAATTGCGGCCAGAGTTCCCCGACCCTTCGCTTATGCTCGTTCAACTAATGCTTCTTAGAAAAATCGAAATGTGTCTTGGAAATTAAAATATATCTACCGATTTCACCACTTGATGAAGCAAGGTAGATGGCGTGTGCAACCACCACTCACTAGCCTACCCTTGGTTGCTATGCAGTTTCCACCACATCCCCTCCCAGACCTGTATTTAATCAACATAAACTGTACGTATCTCTAAACTCACCACTGCGTACTTTATGATCAGTTTATCATGATCTACCGATTTAGATTCGTCATCAGGGCTACTTGTTAGTTGTGTTCACGTTTACATCTATTATTTTGATAGATATTTCAGGACAAAAAAATCACCCTTCCCGAATTTACGCATGACAAAGTGTTTTGAATTGTATAATTAGACTTACATCTTATCCCTTTGTAATCTTAAATGCGATTTACCAATCTTTAGCTTTATTATCTTCTAAATAATATCACCTGAAGGGCAACAAGGTCATGTTTATAATTCTGGATTTACTATTTATAGTTATAAACCATTACAACCATTCTTTATTCGGCTAATTACTATTTTCAACGTTAAAGACTATAGAAAAACTCTTTATATCGCGGTCAACGTCCACGTTTGCTTATTATAAAGTCCGTATCTACAAGCATCAAGCAACATATTGTTGAACTTCAGTATGTTCAAGGATGCTGATCACTAGCTCTTTGGTAAAGGATTTCACATAGAGATGAATAGTTCAAGATTTGTGAACACTCCAGTTTACAGTGAACACATAATGATTTGGTAAATTGAATACACAAAGCCAATTCTTTATATAACTAATTTTCGAGGCATTTCGCTAGCATCTACGGGGAACTAAAGTCTTGCAAGCGGACATAATTTAAAACTGAATTGGTAAACTCCAACCTACACAATACATCAATATATCGACTACAAGGAGCAACAATACTACAAGATGGCGGCGACGGTCCGTGTATGTATGCAGTCTAAATTGTTATCCGTAACTGCATCAGATCATGCACCTTGGCTTAACCAGCTGTATACCATGTTTGATTCTGCTAGTCGCTAGTAACTTTGTTTAGTTGCTGCCTGAATGCACAATATTTATCTGTTATCTAGTTAATCTATGTTGATATTTTTATTTCAAAACTTCAATTGATCTCATTTATCTTTAGAAACAATTTAGTCACACTTACTTTGAAACGAACATGACTTTAATTGGAAATACAAAAACATCAAACTGTCTAATAAATAAATTGTTTTATTCCTGAGGCCTTTCAAATGCATTTGTGGCATTCATCATCATAGACACTCAGCAACTCCTCTTTGATAATGAATGACACAAATGTATTTGGAAGACCTCAGGAATAAAACTATTTATTTATTAGACAGTTTGACGTTTTTTGCATTTCTAAATCATCTTGTAAGATTCATCTCTTCATGATAAGCATGACTTTAATTGTTTGTTTCAAAGTTTAAGTACGTATGTCTAAATTGTTAAACTGTTTAAATTGGAGGCGTTACTCAACATTGGTCAAGCCCTATGGCAAGTAGACAAAATACCACGACCTGGGTTTTCCCGTGTGCTTTTTGAATTTGGATCTATGTCAACAATCAAATCGTTCAAAAAGCTTCTACTATATAACACAGGTTCAAGGCAATTAAAATTTCTTTAGTTTTTGTTCTTAAATTTTCCCGTCTTTCCTTGTTGATTTGGTTTATGTAGAGTTCTTAAAGAATAAAAACAGAGTCCTCTCCGTCTGAAAAACACCACACTGAAACAGCTTGTAGCCTTGTTTCCAGATCTATTTATAGCTACATCATCTAGAGGTGTAAGGTAACACTTTCTCGCTATACGGTGACACTTATAACCAGACTTGGCTGGCAGTATATCATACTCAAGAACAATGCAGAAAGCTAACAAGAATATTGTGTCAAGTTAAACCTCATTAACTCCTATCCCTTCATCATATCCCTCTTATCACCATATCAACCTTATCAATCATATCACCTCTAAGGGTTATCAGATCTCGCGATCGATGAATTGAGAGTATATTTAACAGAGAGCGCTTCCTTTCTCAACACAGTAAAACGGTTTTTGTGTTTTTACACTAACATGATTAATTGAAACCATTAAATAAACATAAGTGTTTATGCATCACCCCAACCTTCATACAAATACAGAACCCCAACTAACATGATAAAATCTGTTATTTTTCACGTATTTTGGCCTCGACTGACTTGTGAAAATACTACTTTTTGTTTACTTTTGATGAGTGACCAACATAGTGCTTTGCCAAACTTTAAATATAGAATTTTCAAAATATTCTGAGGTTGATACCTATAGAAAACGAACAAAGCTCAGCTAACAAGATTCCCATTTGAGTTTACATTCAATACCGTGCATTGTCAAAATAAAAACTAAGAGTTTTCTTTTCCTTTAATACTTGTTACGCTCTACAGTACGCTAGTACTTAAATAGCTGCTTGAGCTCTTTCTACCTAAGCATAATTTTACTCAGGTCTCGACCAAAGCTGCAAAATTTCGGACGCCTGTTTCTATGCACTCGTTACCGAAAGGTCGTCTTGTAGTTTTCCAAACGGCTTGAAACAAAGATATATTATCTGCTAAAATAATTTTAATTTCCGAATAAGATTACATTAAAGAACTGAATTTTTTGTCATACATGTTTTTCTACATAGATGTCAGGATGTCTAAGAAACTGGCCATTAAATGGAGTGAGTATTTCACAAATGGTACTGATACGCAAGTGAGCTCTGGTTTGCTAGACAAGGGATGAGGAAGGGGGTGGAAAGGGATATCCAGTGTCGGCGCTACGGTCAGTGACTAAACCAGGCTTTGTTCCTGCAAATTTATGTGGTCTCCCAACAACACTGCCTACCGCTTGCATTCCTCTCCTGAGTTAAGATACACTCACTGGGTTAATGTTATTTACCTGCGTTCCAGATCTAGATTAAACTACTTGTAACCAGTTTTTCGGTTGTTGGTTGTATTCCATGTGATTGTATTTTGTTTTAAGCTTGAGTTTAAGTTCGAGTCAAATGTTAGGACACATTAATGCACGAAAACTGTTTGAAAGCTCCATAAAAACCAATAATATAAGTATATTAATGTTAATAACTAACAGTGAATCTTCTCATTGCAGGTGAGTTACGCGCCCTTCAACCTGAATAAACGTTGCGTTTCGTAAGTAAAAATAGTTTAAGTAGAAATTATTCAATTAGCAACTTCAACACCACAGACGAAATAAAAATAATTTTACGTCATATTAATATTTTCTTTTTTTCTATTCAATAAACAAGTAATGCACAGAATTGTTAGTAAACCGGTTGGTTGGATTGTAGTAGCTTTGTTATTTAAAGGAAAATAAACTACTTTACTAACAACTACTGTATACTCAATGGATTTAACATCCACGTTCTACTTACCTCGATGTACGAGGCGCCTTCATATGTTTGACCGCTAAACACACAGTACACCTCTGCAGCTTGATTGCAACGTAGTGCCTTACCATGCTATTGTAGCCACTTTCATGAGGCGTACCACAGCTAATGTTAATACTGTAATTCTAAAACGTCGGTTGTTGTCTAATAGCTTTGTTACATCGATAATGAAAGCCTACAATCATTGTGATTTAAAATGACATGTTCACTATAATACGAAACAGATCTGCTCGATATCGGGTGTGTGCAAAGACTCGACATTTTTCTGACACTCGTGTAAAAAATCGTGACCTTCCTGGAGCTTTTAATACCTGATCACTGGGAAAACACGGGGATTGCGTGAAGTTTTACTGCGTTTTGTGTTTACCTTTTTAAAATTTTAATAGATAGTCTGTTAGTATTAATTATGTTAAGCTTTAAAAATGTACTCAATTTTCGCAAACTTTAACTATTAAGGCTGTGCAGGACAGGCGGAACAAAAGTAGTGATCTCAGTACAAAAGTAGGCAGAGGTTCTCAGTTTTCATAAAGCGTTCTTGTCAAATGTTTAATTATTAATTTTGAAATGCACCCTTAGGACACCGCAGTACGCGCATTAAAATAGAGGTTCAGTCTGACAGTTCAATGTAATCAACTAAAATATCGTTTCCAATGCCTAGAAACCTTGCATCAACTTTATACAAGTGGGCTTACAAGGGTTTGCAATAGAAAAAACTCTGCTCTTATGTGATGACTTTCTGTTATTTTTACATTAGGTCAAAATAATATTTAAGGTGGATTGGAGCCACGTTTTTGTTGTTCCACGTTTATAGTGGGGATTCAACATCTCTATAACTATTGCATTTTATGTTTAAAAAGTGGATTTTCTCAAAATAAACTTACAATTCGTAAAATCGGCTTCCAATCGGCCTTAAATACGAGGCCCCCTTATCGGCCTCGTACTATAATAACCTTTCATTTCGTAGTTTAAAACTCTCAGTAACATTAAACTTAAATTCCCAACGCCAAAGACCTATTTACTGTATTCACAAATTATTATTAGTTCTACACAACTACACTGTTGTTACTTAGCTCGCGCGTGACGCAGTGACAGAGTGACGCAGCGAGGACAGTGACGCAGTGCGTGACACAAGGGTAGCGTGTACTGTACGCGGGTCAGGGCGAGCTTTTATAATAATTGCTGCCTTGTAGCCGGCGCCTACCCCAGTGTCGCATAATTGTCCTCACGCCACGCCACAACTGCAAAACACATCTAGTGCAAACAGGCAAAAGTATTAAAGGTTACCTGTTGTCGTGTTGGGGAAAGAATGGACACGTGGTGTAATGGAACTATGGGCTTTTAAAGTGTCGTCTGGATTATAATCAGGCACAAAAAATGGCGAGTACAACTCGTATTTCATGGGACAAAATCGAGAGATAACTGAATTCTAAGGTAATGGAATTACTATTTTGTTAGAGGCCCATCCAGAATTCAGAAAGATGAATTCTCATGCGACTCGCTCCTCAAATTCTACATTTGGACAAGATAGCCACAAATCTATAAGAGATTGTCAATGTAGGCTAGTGTAAAGATTCGAAACAAGATCAAACGTTTCATGTTAGATTTGGCTTTGTTCAAAGAGAAATTAAAACTGTAATTGATTAATAAAACTACTTATTTAGGATTCTATCTAGAAATCATCGTAGGAAATATCTTGAAGTTGTTGCTTTTACTCCGTTATGCATTCTTGTATTGCAGTTCATCTTGTAAATCACCAATATTGTATCATCTCCATTTTCACATTCAAAGCCAACTCAAAATCCTTATACGGAATTCAATAAATTAAATTAATAAACCGTTTGGATTTGAATGTTTGTCTAATTTGAAAGAGTTTTCATTATAATAAGCTCGTTTACCTTTGCAGCCATCTTCAAATTGAATGAGAAAAAGCCATGAGGTCTGAGGTTCATTGACACAACAATAAACATAAGACTTGTTTAAACTACGAGTATTAATATCTCACAGTTAGAATTAACAGAACGCATTAAAATTAATACATTATGCTGGCTGTTCAATCGCTTTTGGTAGAGTGAAAATAATGGATTAATTGGAGAATAGAATAGGAGCTAAAGGATAATACACACACACAAGCAAAGTAACAAGGCTCTCAATGTTATTAGTTCGCACGAACAAAAACTAGGACATGAATATCAAGAGCTAGGTCGCAATGGTAGGCGACAGAAGTGTCGACTCAGAGAATACTTTGAGATAAGATCTACCTTGGAGCCAAGTGTCTACCTTGGGGGAGGGAGGGGCTGGGGGCTAAGTATCTGTCTGGGGGGTCTGGGGAGGAGGAAGCTTTTGTTCTGCATCACACGCACTTACGGGTTTGGCAATGCTGTAACATTGATTTTACCATCATAAAAATCAGTAGTTTTTAATTGTTGCCGGACTTTTATTTTTGGTTCTTGTTTAAGATACTGGCCAAAACTTAGCTACAATTTAAAGACATTAGTTTAATTGAGCCGTAACCTTGATATTTTATTTTATGTTTCGTTCAAAAATAAACAGTTTCCTAGCTGGAAGGTATAAAACGTACACACTAACTTCTTCAAAAATTAGTCCATGTTCCAAACAAGCACACAAATTGACCTATTGCCTTATCTAAAAGCTTGTTGAGTTTGAAAGAGTCCAACTTTCTACTAAATCACTAGGCTTTAATCGGAGTACATTAAAAAGCACATCTACATTACCAAGTTTTAAACCTTTCGTGTGATTTTCAATTGCTGAGAAAACTGGTTTCCAAGTTTGATTATTTATTTACTACAAAAACACTGGTTGATCTAGTGCTGAAATTCCAACATATTACAACAAAAAACGTGGGAAGTATGTCAGAAACCAATAATTTACGAAGAAGTAACGTTGAACGGAGTCAAGTCTTAACTGTCTTTACAACATTTGATTAATTCCTACAGTAATTCCTCAAACTGTCAATGATTGTATTTGATGACGTACGTAGCGGAATCAGATAGAAACAAGCGTCGAATTTACGCAGCGCTTTACACATGATTGACTGAACACAACGAATCATCGACCATTATCAGCTGATATGGACAAAGTGTCATTCAATCATTGCAAACCAGCTGGAACCGTCGGTATTTAGATAATTCGTGTGTTATCGGCATTAACAAGTGTATGTGATGAGGAATAGTATTCACAACGAATTTTGTAATAATATGATGTATAGTAGATACAATTACTAGAAGCAGTTAAAAAACATCCCCTTTATGTGGTTTTCCAAAATGTTGTAACGGGTATTTTGAGTAAATCAAGAAAAGTGGCGACAGAACAAGAATGTTAGGAGCACGAGTAAAAGAGTGCAAAGTGAGAATATTTATTTGTATTTTGACGGTCGTTAAGCTCGCAGTTGTCCTCTAGGGGATGAGTCATGGGTTTCCCTCAAGCACCGCAGCATTCTTTCTCTATGTTACGTACTCAAACTAAAGTTAGATCTTTTGAACTAATATTTCACAAATTTAACACCATGTAAAATTCTATATCAAATGGAGTTATTAACTAAGAATAGTTCTGAAAGAATGATACTCAGTAAACGTCAAACGAATTATACAAACATAATTTACCAACATCTCGTACTACCCTTACTATGTTAAAGGTTCATCCCAATTTTAAGAAATATAGTGATCTTAACCTGTTGTTAAGCGAAAACTGATTGTATATGAATTTAAATCACAACTTAACTAGGATTAGAGGTGTGGTAAAACTATTTCACTTTTAACGAGTAAACAGTTTAATTGATAGTATTCTAAAATTATAATTTTCAGTTAACAGTAAGTAATTCAGATAAAAAGGCGTACATTTTAAATGAGTTTTTAATGAGTAAACGTGCATACAGGACGTATCAATCATCGGTAATTATGGACTAACACTTTAAATTCACACACATATAAATTTTATTTTATTTGTCAATTTTGAATTTGAACATAGATAAGTGACACTCATACAAGTTCCATTGCCTTGAATATCTCCCGCCTGCTCCCCGTCAGTATATCTGCTCACGTGGACTTTCAGTCGTGAGCCATAAACTCGTCTGAACTTTAAAATACTTCCGCGTTCAACATTTTCTTACGACGAGCTTTAAAGTTCTATGGCATCGGGCTACATTAATTCAAATTTGTAAATATTGTTGACGAATGAACTCCTGCTTGTAATGTTAAAGGTTCATAAACTACCGCTATGTGTCTCCCAGTTAGGTAATTCTCACTCCTCTGGTTTCGTAAGAGCCACAATCAAACCTATTACTAGATCACATTTTTCAGACAAGATAGCGTTAACAGTTTTATGCTGAGGTAGGTCACAAAAAGTTTCAATTGTACACACAATATCCAAGAACAACATTGGTGTAGACGAAACGTTGTTCAAGCTAAGCCAACTTTGAGTGAACAGTCGATGTTAAGTGTATGAAAACGCATTCTCTATCAACATGGAGCAATCAAGGAATCATCGCGTTTTGTTACTTTAACTAACTATTGCAGTGCTGACAATATGAAAACCATAGTAACCATGCTTTGAGCGAAATTAATTACTTTGAGGTTGGCAACTCTGCTCCTTTGTGATCGAGACAATATTGCTTGGGAGAAACACATCTCGCCTTGTTACCTGCGGTATGAGTCTTCTTTTGCACAATGTAATCAAACCAGCTTTGAGCTGGGAGAAACTAGTCGAGATAGGTGTAAGTGACAATATCGTTTAAAATAGTAAATATAAAATGTTAAGAAGAATATTCTGAAAAGTAATGAAATCTCAACTTGGACAAACTGTTCAAAGCAAACTAATATTGTAATATAAATACTTCTGGGAAATGTTAAAATATATTGAAAATAATAATTATTGTTGCCATTCTGCTCTAAAATCAGCTGTTTTAGATAAAGTATTGAGGTGCTAAAGCGTCACTATTAAACCCAGGTAAATAAAGGATTGTTTTTATTATCTGTTTCTCTCTAGGGCATGGACATCAGCTGTTTCAACGATTTTGTTTTGATTTTTTTGTTTTACCACCGACATCAGTAAATCAGTAAATCAGTATAAAAGCTGTTCCTTCAAAACAAAATAATTCAGATTGCTGAGGTCAAAACAATGTTTACATTTAGTTTCTTTAAAATAATAAAGTCTGTATTTCTCGGCTGCACCTCGGGACGTTTACCTCGTGCCAAAAGTGTTACTTTAGGACCTAGTGATTAAATATACTATCTTATAATCCAATGAAAGGATAAACCAAGCAGGAATGTTAAACTAACTTTGACAGATCTAACAAAACATATTTCAAGCAAACATGAAGATGAAAACTCGTTTCAAAGAACGTTTTCCCTACTTTAAATGTTATAGAAAAACAAATCTGCTCTATATCCAACTGCAAATTAGGTTCCTACAAGGAAAACCCAACACGTTTTTAAACGCGTATTCTTGTCAAAACTAACTCAAAACTGCCTTTCCGTCAACTTATAATCATGGAACTTTCATTTTCCTTCTTAAAAACGACATTAAAAATAGCAATGCGATCTACAGCCACGGCTCTTAACTCCGACTATTGTACCGTGGAAAATATATCATATGCAGTTACGAAGCAAGTTAAATAAATGTGAATAAGTTAGCTTTGGAGTAAGTGTTGGGCGTTGCCTGAGTTAACACGGGTTGTATCGCTGCACCCTTCAGTCGCGACACGCCCCAGCCGTCTCAGCTGCTTCTTATCTCATACTTCCCAGTCAAAGTAGTCGTTAGATCAGCTGTAAAATGTGTTATTTATATAACTTCTTTGATAGACAATGCTGTAGCTCGGAGAACTCTAGACTGTCTAAATCATGTAATTGTATTTTTGCTACTTGTCAACAACAAATCACTACTATAAAGAAACTCTTAACGTAGACTGTACTGGTAGAAAGAGTTTGATCCTAGTGCGTTAGTGTTGATTCGAATCTCTGGTCAACTAGGATAAAACTTAAAGATCCTAGTTTCCTCACTAACATTTCATTCTATTTTGCCACAACCCTCTCTAGTTGTGAACTCAAACCCAAAAATACTTAAGGAAAATTGTTCATGTCCCAAAGTTTGATACGCGAAAAATAACACCCGCATTACCATCTCTTTCTCACACCAAAAGAAAGCAGGGAGTAGGTTAACACTTTCACTGCAATTGATGTGATAACAGTTAAAATTACATTTGTTTTGTATTAATTCAAAGTGCCCATAGATTATCGAAAGAATGATAGTGTTAGAGAACGAAATGTATTTAAAAAAATATAACACCTACAACCCTCGCAAAATGGACAGCCGTGATGGAGTAGCGAATGTGACTTTGCAATAAAGACGTAATGCATTTAAGAACTGAAAAGGCCATAAAAGCAACGACACAACAAATTTCATTTAATTTCAGGAAGGATATTTCTTAATAAGGTTATTTAAGAGACGATATGAAAAGTGTTTTCTTAGACATTTATTACTAAAGAATTTTGAAGAAATTGTGCAGACCGATCTGGGACTCAAACCCATGTCTCTCATTTGCCGGGTGGTTATGCTGACTACTAGACCATCGTCTTAGACATTGAACAAGACTTAAACCAAGAAATTCAAAACGTTTACGAACATTTTGAATTGAACTGATCTGTTATAAAACCTCAAAGGTCTTTGCTATAAAAAGGAAAATGGATATTTGATCATAAAGAACGAAGAAAGTAGGTACTTCTGAAAAGAAAACTTCTGAATTTTCTAGAACTTAATAATAGGTTTCCACCGTTCTACACTAATGGATGAAGCAAAAGGAGAAGCCACTTTTTCACAATGACGTTAAAGTAGTACTTCGCACAGTCGGACTATAGGCTTTACGTGATTAATAATATAGCTCACTAATAATGCAAACAATGGCACAATGAATACATAAATTGTCAAGATCGCGGCACGTTTGAACAACAGAGACAATTGTTCGGCTTTGTGCGTGAAGTGTTAAAGTTAGCGCTCTCTCTTTGTTCCAACTTGTGAATTCTCTTTACTCACTAATCGTCTTAATGTATGTTACTAAGTCGTTCCGTCAAAACGAAAATCATAAAAATAAATGGGTTGTTTTTTTTATTCGCTCATTCCGTAAGGACTAGATCTAGCAGGGTTGATTGTAGCTATTTAACGTACTGGGTTCTCGCATTTGATCCTGTAAAACCTTTTAGTCTCAACAAAATGTTACTCCAAAGGTGAGTATTATATGTAGCAAATAAATAAATTTAGTTATTTTCCATGGTTGGGCGCACTAGGACCACGTGATTGGGCAGTGTTTGAATAGGGACGAGTGGTTAGTTTGTTGTAAACCCAACATAGTTTTAATTCCAGTGTCCGTAGCCAGGATGCGCTACTGGGCTTGTCTCATGCAGCTGAGTGGACTGCGAGGGTATACTTGAGATGGAAACTCCAAAGAGCGGGAGTTGAACGAACCGGCGATTTCAAGCTCTGGAGTCTAGTGGAATACGAGCTGCTAGACCAAACTGTACATAAATAGGAAATACACAGCATAAGTTTGACAAATACAACCACAGAGAGTTGTTTTAAAATCTACTATAAAACCCGTATCTCAAAAGTTATTGTCAACGTCAAAATGGATCAAATATTCGTTTCTTTTTATACACATCCAATTTTCTCCATTGATTCTGCTATTATTAAACCGCTATTGGGTACCTTGTACGTAGGTTGATTCAATAGACCAGCAATCAACCTCATGTGAATCGGCATCAATCAAACTAGTCAATAGCAATCAATTTGATTGTCAATTTGCCAATTTAGAGGAATTGGTCGGCAGCACTGCCATTCAGGCGTCTCCGTGAGTGAATCACTCATCAATTCTAGATGAGGTAAGAATATTTAGACCTAGATGCTTTTCATGCCGGTGTTCGGTTGAGGACTTCATTTTATTGATTTAGTGCCAATTTGGAATTAGATAATGAGGGCGGTAACAGTAGCTTTTGATATTTTACTAGAGGCTAGTGGTGAATGTCGCAATCAAAATAAATTGCTGAGACTTACTTTATCAGTCTTTTTCCGACCTAGAAATTTAATGCGAAACTAAAGTAGTTAATTTTAGGCCGCATAAGAACTATTTAGGTTGTAAAGATTATTCATTAATTTGCAAGTAAACTCAAAGAAAACGTTGGAAATATAACAAGATCTATTAAACTTCCTAGGTACCTTTATGGATTTATGGCGATAGACGTTCTAACCTTGAATGGGAAATAGTCAGGTTTTATGATCAATGTCTAAAAAGTTCAATTACAAATAATTTATTGACAAATTAAATTTACGAAAACAAATATGCGTACAACTCTTGTAAAACTACTATTTTCCCGCCATTTCAGGTGTAAACTAAAAATTACTCAGGCCACCATTTTAAAACGAGAACTTAAACTATGCTGGTTCTATTCTAAATCGCATCATACGCTACGAACTCGCGCAGCTGTAAAAGATTTCTGCTGAATAGTTTTTACTTTTTAGTTTCAATGATGAAGTGTAAACGGCTCATTTTCATACCTATGTTTTAGACCACTTCTGAAGCTTAGTGTCCTTTTCAGGAACGCTCTGTATAACTTGAAACATTTTCTGAAAGAGAGTCCAGCGATTGTTACATCAGTATGAACACTGTGGGATGAACAAAACTAAAGTGCAGTTTCCGGCGGGCAGCGCGCCAACTCCACACTGTTGCCAACTTATGACAGCTAAATACCGCATGTGTTTTATGTATATGTATGAAAATAATGAGATCACTGGTTATTCACTTTGTTTTGCCAACTTTTTTGCCGTGCTTCAACTAGTATTTTCAGGTTTAGAACGTTTTAAATTACGAACAAGTTACAGGTTAAACTTAAAAAGTTCATATTAGTCTGCCTGTGATTACACAAGATAAATTAAATTTGATAGAGCAAGGCAACATACACTGATGGATTTAAAGAATTTTCTCCGAACAAAAAGCTTTACCTTTCATCTTGTTATTATTTCATCTAATATGTCTACTGATACCTCCTCGTCACAGGTTATATTAATAACAACATGTTTTAAATAAATTACTTCTACTTAGAATAATTTGAGATGGTGAGGGATGTTATACAGGTATAAAACTTTACGAACAAAAAAAACTCCCTCGGTAAATAAAGGTTTTGAGGATATTTCGTTGATAAACATTTATTTTACCAAGGGTTATTTTTGTGTGTACAATTTTACTTTTATACTTCTACTTATATTGTTCAACCTAAAGTACGAGTATTATCTTTCTGAGTTTTATATGTAAATAAAACTTGCAATTGTGCGAAATCGTATACATCATTTTTCAGGTATTACTTATTTAACGTTAACATAGGTATTATTATTGTATAAACAATTAGAACCAATTTATGAAAATACTTTAATTTTGATTATGCCTCTTAAATCGCGATGCTGGAGAGTTGAATATTCCATGAAAAATCCATGTACTTTATCTTCATACATTGAATAAACAAATGATAAGTTTCAAGAAGTTGGGGACAAATTAAATTGTTGCCTTTCGAAGTTTACATGTTAAATTAGCTAAACCAAGGTGTTGTTGTTAAACATTTAGCATATTTTGTTGTATGCACTCGTATTCCTACAGTACTTCACATTTTCCTTTTATAAACATTCCTCCTTCAATATTTCCTTAGTTAACTTTTGTTGATTTGTAATATGATACTTATGATATTTACTTACATTGTTTTGTTTTTATAAACAGGCTCGTCTTAAGTAGGAATTGAAATAATAAAATATGTTAGTTTAAGCCCTTTAAACTATTAACAGTTTAGCTGGAACAGGTTTAAAGTTATTTTTTTATCTTAACACTTAGTTATTCTAATTTCAACCCCTTATAAAAATCCACTATCTCATTTCCTATCATCTTCCATACTAAAAACTTTTAAGACGCTAAATTGTGCTCATATAAAGCAACAATAAAACAACCAATTTTTGTAAGATCTATCTCCTCCTCACTGTACCTCCCTAACTATCACCTAGGGGTGGAAAAGGGTTTAGGTATAAACTACCCTCCCTCCCTAAAGGAACACTTGGCACGTTGCACCCCCATTTGCTTCAAGTGTCCGCTCCCGAATTCTACCCTCTCTGTTGATTATGAACCCTCGCGTCGAATTTTTCAAGGAAGGGTTCGAATAGTTGGGTCTCTACGTATTCCAAATGTTCCTCTTTCCTTTTTATGACCTTTATAAAAACTTACAATCGTCAGGTTACAGTTATTATTTAAGTTTCGTCTGTTTCATGTTTAGCTTTAAGATATAATACGTGCCAAAAATATGTTTACTTTGCTTAACGTCTTAAGAGTTATGTTAAAGCAACATCTTAAAAGTACGGTAACAAGTTTGGCATAAGACCTGTGCTTACATGATGATGGGCCAAAACCCAAATCCGGTCGTCAACTTATGCCCTTAGATAAGAAAAAATCCCTTTAAATAACAGTTAATCATATTTTTAGGCTCGAATTTGGTCAAAATTGCCATTGATCTCTTCGTTAAAACAACTCTCAAAATAATCTCAAAAGAAAATAAATAATTAATTTCAATAATTTTTCGGAAATCAGTCCAAATTAACAAGAAAATGCGCTACAATGTTTTAAAATAAAAATAATAGAAAGAGAATTTTACTTTTACAAACGGCCCGGCCCAATAGAGGTTGAATTATTTTGTGCACTTTCTTTTCTTAATTCTTCTTTTTTTAATTCTTTTAGTGCATTAAATAATTCAACCTGTATTGGTTTTTGCGAAGGACAATTCTCTATCATAACTGCCAATATCTCCTTAAGAAGATAATAATAAACGTCACAAGAGTAAAATGAACAGAAGACGGTCTAAGCCAGGTTTGCGAGGTGACGGCAAAGACGTGTAACTTGAGCCTATTGTTCCAGGGTCTATTATAATCTGGCGTGACTATACGTTAGGTCTATTGTGCACAGACCGGAGTGTAATATGAGCCTTCACGTTGTCTTTGTATTTACGATGGGGTTATAAAGTCCCTTAGTCAAATTGAAGTAAAGGCTTCTTTGGTATCAATTGTGTTGTGTATCAATTTGTGTATAAATTTTATTGGCTTAATAATCGAAGATTTATTACGAATTATTATTGTAGTAAGATACGTTTAATTCGGTAGATTTTTCTGCAGAAAGTATAAAATTACATAGTTTGTATTTTTTTCTTTTTATAATTTTTTTTTCAAATGAACTTAAGTTTCCTTAAATTAAAAATAAACCAAATTATAAAACTGTTTAATTGTCGTACTAAAAATATTGACGTTAAACTTTAATTTCATTGAAGTTATTTAAAATTATTAAGGTATTATGTTATATTATTCACTTTGACAATTTTCTTTTGTTTGTTTTCAGCATGGATTTGTGTATTGCATTTTTATCTCTCCCTTAAACGATAATTATCTTTTCGACCAAATGTCTTACAAATCTACTATCATTTAAACACTTCCATACTTGACGATTTCATGCTACGTTAAATGTTTTCCACAATACACTATTATTTATTTATTTACCCACAGGATTAAATAACACACTTTGAACGTATTTCACAATACAATTTCACAACTACTATCCCTCTGCAGCGCCGTTTCCCAGTTCGGTTGTCGGGTTCATGTTTTACAGCGTACGTGCAAGCCCCTAAGCTGTATAGAGTACAGATGTAAGGCCATAACTTACCGGTCTCGTGGGATTCTAAGGAAAACTGGCCAAAGATATTGCCTGACCTACAGCGACAGATTCCGTGCACATGTACACGTTATTTCCATGTCTAAGCCGTTTTAAAACCCCACCATATGAAACGGATTTTATTGGGACTTTCATGTTCTTTAACCCGCTGATAATTTAATTAAACCTTCCATGTTTTAGTAAAAGTAAAACTTCGAAACTTTTATTCAATATATTCAGTACCCGTTAAATAAATAAATGATTTATTGCTTTCAACATGTTAACATGTTATGCAAACGTCACTTTATTTTGAAAAACTAAAATTTTCCAAGCATTCTAACATCGAAATCCCAGTCAGACATACATTTTGACATTCACTCTCTCATTCATTCGAATTGTACCACTCTAGTCCTGTAGTCAGTTTGTGTGTACCGCGTTTTCCCAGTAGTGTGCCATAAACTCGTCTGTATTGTAAAATGCTTCTGCGGCCAAAACTTTTTTCAGGCGAGTTTTAAAAACCTTAAGCTCATGGGCACTTTTGATCGAATTTGGCAACCTGTTGACGAGCTGAACTCCTACCTGAAAAGGTAAACGTTCATGAACTGCCGTTCTGTGTCTCCCAGTCTGGTAGTTTTCGCGGTCGTTATTCGCTACGTTATCTTTTGCTTGGTATATTCATTTTCTCTTCATGTGCGAAAATATCCTTGGCTTTGTAATAGGTGTAGATAGTAAATCTTTGTACTTAAACCTTTGGTGAATTTTGGCCTTTCGCAGACCCTTGCATCGGTCGTCGCTCGGACCTTTACTCCTTGCTTACTTTGAGTTATATACCTGGCTACGACTTATATCGAGGTTGAACGTAAGCTTTTTTATATATGTTCGAGCAAACATCCTTATACTAAGACTTTAATCTATATTTTGAATAAACTGAAAGAAAGTTATAAAATTAAAGAATTACTACCTTACAAAACAAAACATTGTTTTAAGTTGTAATATATTTTGTTGTCGTTTTTCCAGGTATGGTGTTTTCTTACTCAAAGTGTGTAAGTAGCTTGCAGCTTTAATAACTCTTTCGACATTCAACTAGGATTCGGGCTTATGTCAAACGAACCCTATACTTCCATACTTCTAATACCGAGTCAGTGCCGGGGTCACGTATCTAAAATGAAAGTTCACTCGTGAGTTGATGAGGAGGCTCTAGTGTGACCCGGGGTCTTGAAACAAGGGGATGTTGTGAAGGGATGGGGGGAGGACATTGTTCTCCAAAACGTGCTCAAGAGCCCGGTGTCGCGAACCGACTAATTACCACAGTCTCTTATGTGCGAGTCTTCTTCAGTGAGACCAGCTGGGTGGCTTGATGAGCTCGTGAATATTTGTTGCTTTTGCCAAAAATAAAACGTAATTTTGATGTGATTTCAGTAAAAGACGATAAATGCAGGTAAACTTCCAAGCAATGTTCCAAATATTTGCTAGGGCCTCTTGACCATTTGATCAAACTTGATTAACTTTTTTCTCTCTGAAACATGTCTATCCTCTCAAGAAATCGTGAAATTCAGGTTAAATTTCAAAATACGTATATGTTACATATATACATTTACATATATTTCAACTAACCTCATGAAATTCTGACCAATGACATTTTTAATATTGACTTTTTTCAATAATACTTTCAATTTATTATCATTGACTTATTTATTTTATAAGTTCATAGTTTGCAACAAACCTCATGCCTTTCTTCACATCATCCGTTAACTCGTTTGAAATGTCCACTCACCAGTCGAATCTTTTCTTCTTACTTAATCAGTTACTGTTTCTTCATTAATTATAAGTCAACCCTAGTGACAAACTGGTGGTTTGCAACTAACGCCTCTATCAAATGACTAATTAGGTTTGTAGACAATTAATTAGTGCTAAGTCAGTGCCTCAGATCTCCAGTGGCTTAGATTTGTCACTGTAAGCCAGTCTGAGAGTTATCAACCCACCTGCACATCTAACATTTAATCTTGTGTTACTTATTCCCATTTTTATTTCAACCAGTACATGTTTCACTATGATAAATTTTAAAGAAATTACAGACAGAGTGGATGACGATTAAAAATGGAAACAATATTGAACTCTACATGTGAGTGGATGGGTAAATAACTCGTTAATGTCTAAATTGGAGGTTAAAATATGGTCAACGCCTAGCCACGAGCTCTACTATGAGTCCTGGTGAATTTCCTGTAACAATGGGATAATACACAGGGAATGGTGTTTTGTGCTATACAATTACAAACTGATTTATTGTAAAGTCCAACCAACAAAACCCAATATTAAATGGAATAAAGAGTAGTTGATTTTAGTTGGTCTCTAGCCAAAATACTCTGTCACGTCCAGTAGCTTGTAGAGAAGAATGTCCTTAGTTTTGGAAGATGCCTTAAGGCATGACTATTTGTTCTCTGTGGTGGCATCCAACACGAACCATCAATGTCGCGATCAAAGTGCCTGGCGTCTTCGACCGGGTCTCCTGATCCCTCCCATCCATCTATCCTCTTCTTGAACAACATGTGTATTATTCACACGTGTGTTATTCTTGAACATACATTCAGCAACTGTTATCCATACATGAACCGATGGTACCATCGGGGCAGTGAGTACAACCAAGGTTAAATGTGACTGAACACGAAGGGATGGTGAGGGAAGTGGGTGAGAAAGGGAACGGAGGGTTTTGCGAGACAAGTGGACTAAGGGTGCTCGAGTGTAAGACTATCTCGGAGCGAGAGGGCTGAGAGGGTGAGAGGTGAACCCCTCCCCAAGAGCCCTCTGAGAGTGAAATTTGGCACGCTTTTGTTCTCATTAGCGCTCGCGCCTTGTGATGGGATGCACTATGGAATCTTCAGTCGTGCGCAATGATGGATCTGTGCACTAAACGAGTTGTTTGAACTTGGGGTGTCTTTACCCTTGAGGGCGCAACGACGGGTGTCAAAACATGTCGATCTACTAGTAGTCTGACCGATGACTAATATTTTCGATCGGTTAGATCTACAATTTCACGTCAACTTTGAACACCCGCATTTTATATTATATTTTCAAATAGGGATTTCAAAGCTCTTAAAGTATCTTCACGTTCGTCGAAGTGTAGTTTCCTATAATTTAAATAAAATCTTGACAATTAGCGTCATATCTGGTCTGAGATATACGGTGTCCTTTCATTTTCGTTGTTATTTTGGATTGCAACCCCATGCGTCGTCAATTTTTCCGCTCGTACTCTGCGCAACCTTCTGCGCAACATCAAATAAAACATCATCACTTTGGCCCGCGGCTTCAGAGAAATAGTATTACACAGCCTTAACCAATCCGGAGGGTACAAAACCACAAATCTAAGGTTTTGCATACTAATATTTTTCGCAAATCTTTAATTACAAAAGTATTTTTAAGTATCATAAACTTTAAAAGAAAACTGACAAGATTAATTTTGCGAAAGAGCAAAGGTTAACTCGGAGATAAAACCAAGCCGACAGCGACATGAGATACATTTTTTCATTTAGTGAGCATCCAATTTAAGATGAAATGGAAATGTCTTCTACAGGAGTAAACAAAGTGTCACTTGGATGCTGTTTCCGCTAAATATAGAGACTGAAGATGTTGATGTTCACTGACAATCAGAAATAAGCTCAGGCGTATTTAACTTTACCTTACCTTTTCGTGTGATTACATTGAATGCGCGTATTGCATTTAGAACATTTTGTTCTCAAATAGGTTGATAGGCAATCGTAAATATTCTCAACTTCTGTTCAGGTAGCTTTATTGGTTGACAGTTATTGGGCTTGGAGGTCAAATGGGGATTGTACTTCATAATAAAAATAGTGCACGGTATTTTAACGACATGGTGTTTGTTTTTTAACTAGCCTACTTATAACAAAAAAGTTTGAATAAGAAACCATATGAATTTACGTTATCTTAAACTTGTTAGGATTTCCGATCCATCAATACAATTCTAGGTTTGTCCCATTCTCTTCGGTAAGTCTAGCTGTTTAGAGTTAGGTACGTGGTTACATTAAATGCCAGTATTAAATTAATAAAATAAAACTACAACTAATAACTAAAATACTGCAATATAAGTATGTGACTGATGTGAACTTTTAATCATAATGAAAGTCAAAGCTTCTTATTGAAGCTTCTTGAATCCAAAATATAAAAAGGTAAAGGGTGTCTTATTTACGAGGCAAAGTCAGGACTACGAAATTCATGCCCCTGGAGGCAACGATGTTTGGCAGCGCAGTACGGGCGGGGAAAGAGAGTTGCTGTTCAAAAAACACCGCCGTTATAAATTGCGCTACTGTAATGTTTAAATTTTAAATGAAAGATTAATATATATTTAAGACAGTTTTTTTCAAAGCAGATTTTCAATTTTAATGCTCTAAAACACGTAAAATTACAGTACTTTCAGAGATTCCTTTGATTTAAAAGTGAATTATAAAAACGTAGTTCCAACCCGCCCTGGATGATATGTTTAGTGATTTTTATGTAAAACTATGACACACACACAGAGTCACATGAGAGCTGCGTTTGTTGGGTTGCAAACTTGTGTAAAACCACTAAAATGCGTTTGTACAAAGTTGACACAAGTTTCCTGAACTATAATCTAGTTTTTCCTGTTTACACCGCATCAAAACGGCATTGCAATTAGCTTTCATTCTCGCTGTGGTGTACCATCTTCAGTCAGTGATTGGCCGAAACTGAGATATTTTCCATAGCTCAGCAAATATCCAACCATCTTTTGGAGCAGGGGTGCCAACTGTCGATGTTCTCATTGGCTTTGACATTACCGTAAAGACTTCTTCATGACTAGTTGCCAACTTCTTGAAAGTTAACTTCTTTGTTAGTAATTTCTAATAATGTAATAATGTTTTGACGCGGTGTAAATCGGAAGAACTATATTATAGTTGTAACATCGGCCGCGAAATCTAGTTAAGTTTACTTAGTTTCTAGTCGCTTGAAAACATATAATTTTTCACTCACGTAGTGTACAGTAATCGGTGAAACTTCATCGTCGATCTTTTCCACCCACACCACGTTACCAAATGTTAGTGATATATCCGGAATTAGAACCCATGACCTGCATGCAGGTAGCGCCTAAGCGCGTTATACTATACTCTAAGCTTACTCTGTGTTGCTGAGCAGACCAGGCGAATAGAAACTGAGCTGCAATATGAAACCATTGTCCGGTTCTATTATATGAGGCTTGACGTAGTCGAGGTCTACGCGCTCCATTGTTGGCTGAGAGCCCACGTTTCTTCACTACAGTACTTCACCACGAACGAAATTGTTTTAAAAGATTTCTTAATTTAAATGATACTGCAGCTTTAAATGATCTTCTACATTTCAAGAGATTTTCATGGCCGTGTAAGACAACGAATTCTAATATGTCTATGCGTGCGTGGTTCCGGACAAGAGGATTTTACTATTTGTCTGATAAAATCTAGATAAAAGAATAAATTGTAATTTTCAGTTATAAAACTTAAATTTTGAAAACTGCAATGATTCTGTTCTAACATTCTGTTGAACATTTTGCTGGACCTTTTTTATACTTAGTGGCATGAACGGAAACTTTTAGCTCGAGTTTCTAAAACATGTGCCCAACTCCGCATAGCTAGATTTTTGCTCTACACATCCTTCGTGCTAATAACTACTGTCGAAACTATTATCTAATATGGTTTACTACACCCAGCTGTATTACGGAGATAATATATCATATTTATGTACTATATAGTCTATTTCATCACTAAGTCCTTAAGTGATACTTTTTGACACAAGGCGCACGTTAACGTCCGAGGCGCAGCCGAGGATTATTAAAATGGTAATTTTCTCCCTAAGAAGAAAAAAAAAGATTACCAAACATACGCTGGGCACTACTGAAAAATAAATAATAAAATATAACTTGTTGAGATTAATCTTGGAACCTTTGACTCTCCATCCCGATGCTCTTCTACCAGAGCTACAGAATATTTGCCTGGAGGTTCAGTATGTTGACTTTGCCGTAGTACGGTTGATAATGTGGCCTACAGTTGACACTTCCAGAGCTGTAGTTGACAGTAGGTGTGGTTGTTTCAACCAAAGGTCAGCCATAACACATGATTGTTTCAACTAATAACTCTCCCTCCATATCAATACTCACTACCATCTTAAAAATATACTGTAGATGAAATTTCACCATCACAGTGTGGTAACTGTACCGTACAGTGTTTGCAATAAAATGACACAGTGTCTTCATTCCAGTTATATTCTGTTCCCGTATTTCCAATGTGTATTACATCCGTACATTGCTGGCGGGTGGAACTGGGTTGATTGGCCATTTCGAGGATCGTGGGTGGATCCAACTAGAGTGGCAATTATAATTGGTCGTAAGCAGTTTATGAACCTAATGGATTCGGTATCGACACTAATTTGGGTCAATTCCTTTTTGGTAAAATAAAGATACAAGTTTCATATTTTGGGTGAGGACTTTCAAACCAATTACCAACTAGCTTCTGAAAGTCAAAACCCAAAATATAAAAATTATAATGGATTATTTGATCTATATCTTCATTACATTGAAATTCCATTGGGAAGCTACTTCCAGATCATTTTTGGATAGTTCCAAGTCAAGCGCAAGTGTTTGTTTCCGCAATTTCCTCTTATTAGTAACAAACAAAAGTCTTTTGAAACAAAACTAAACACTACTTAAACAAGTTTAATTGCTCTCCAGCTGGAATCTAAGCTGACCACACAAAGCTTGCAGTTTAATTGTCTCTGTAATGACGTCATGAAGTTGCAATTAGTGACGTCGAACTTGTCGCTGATGACACCGCTTTCTTTCGCACGCAAATCTACATTTAATTGCAACAGTTATTGCGTTCCCTTCTTGCGGATAATATGACGTTTTTATGAGGTCTTTGTGAGTAAATGTTGTTTTTATTATGGTTTGTTTTGTGAGGTCAAATCTGTTAAAGTTTGTATACAACGATTATTGTTTGAATTTGTCGTATATAGTTTAACGTCACCAGTATTGTTTTGCTTTGGATGGAAACCATGGTTTTCATAGTTCAAATAGCTGTTTTTAGTATTGAATATTTATTTTTCGTTATTTACTACACAATTTCTCGGTGTCTTCCATTGTCTTGGGGCTGGTGTTAAATGTAATCAAACTGTACAATACAGAAATTTGTTAAACTCCAGTCTAGAGCCTCTGAAGATATAACCTGCTTCAAGCTTTAGGTGAAAATAAACTACTTTATTTGCCAGTTTGATTAATTTTAAATTTAACTTGCCTATACTTTAATGTTTTAAAACAACCGAAGATTGTTAAAAGTTGTTTGTAGTATTTTAAGTTTGAACACGATATCTCAATCGTATAAAAATGCGTTTCACTTCGCGTATACATCTTAAATGCGCCTTGATTTTTTTCTTTGATCTGTTCACCTGAAATACAATGTTTTCTTCAGTTTAAAAAGTCGTGGAATTTCCAAACGACATACAGCAGCAGATTCAAACGTGTGAAGCCACAATATTTTACCGCTGTCGTTTGAAGTTCTGCTGTGAGCCCTTCAAAGGCTTGGCGCCCAAATTTGGTTTTCTCTAACAAAGTGTGAACCGACAACTCTTTTGCTCGTCAACAGTCCGTTGTTGACTCCCTTTTCCATTACTTTTTTAGCTTTCCATTAAAATGACTGTTTTCAAAGAATACCATTGTGTTCATTTGATGGTTATGTTGGTCTGGCTGATTGATTTTTTTTACTTTTTGCTACACATGTTAGGCGCGTTAACATAACTTGACTTACTTGTCTTTATTCCTGTATCTCCTATTCCGAGCGTAGGGCATCCACAAAGACTCGCCAGCGGATTCGTTTGGAAGCGAGAGCCTTATCTATGACCCCTATTTATATCGCTGTGTAAATTTACCCCTATTTACAGGAAATTCATTATACTCGCACTTGTTGCTACGTCTCGACTAGGTTTTTCTTTCAAATATGTGTAAATAGTTACGTCTTTTACTTTTCTTATTAAATAAGGAGGTATTCTACACATTGGTGACACAGTTATGGATTGAATACTATTGTCAATTAACTAAGACGATTCAATATTCCCACTTTGACATTTCTAAGGAATGAAAACTAATTGGCATTTCCTTTGACGGGCAAGCTTCCAGTATGTTCATAAACAACCACGCTGACCTTTCCAGTGTTGTGTAATTCAGTTTCACGGCTCGGACGAGTATTTATTCATTGAAATTTCTTGATTAAAGTAAGAACAATAACAAAGCTAGTGACAAAGTATAGTTGTGTCTTGTGAAACATAACTTGGTATAGTGGGATATCTTGTATTCAGTATTATCGTGTATAGTAGTTATATTTTCTTTACTTGTCTGAATTGTTCAGGCTTAACTTCAAAATAATAATATTATCCATCCACTTTTAAAAGTAAAATCATAACTAGTAGGAAAGTTATACGCACAATTAAGGAATGTCCTACTGGTTTGGTCTAACAATTATTTAAGACAGATGATTTAACGTGGTCAGTTCACTTATTTTGTATTTTAACAAAGAGTCTGAACCTTTGTAAAAGAACAGTTAGATTTGTATTTGACTTAAAAAGAAAGACGTAAGAAGTGCTAAGCCATAGTTTAACAGAACTAGCACAAACTATAAAAAAGTTCTTCAACCTCGGTAGAAAAGCTCTTGTTGCGATAAAAAGGCGCACATTTCTGAAAGATCATCCGGGATATTAGCGCCTTCCCCCAGAACGCCATTAAGTCCTCATTAGGGTCATAGAATGGAAATAAATTCACCCTTTCTTAACAGTATCTTCGTGTAAGAAAACACCCAGCTCTGCACTTTGTATCTTATTTCTAGAAAGAAGATCTATCAGTGAATAGTGTTTATTAAATTTTGGTTCCTTTTAATATTCTTTTTTTACAAACAAAATAGTTCAAGTGAAAAGAACGAGCTTCTTTATTGTATTGAATAAGATATAGCTTACGACTTTTTATGTTGTCAGGATATTTTTAGTATTATTAAAGTTGATTGCTAAATAATGCTTGGAATATGTTTGAATGGAAATCATAAAAGGCGATAAGCCTAGTAAGAATTCAAGGGCGTGCGTCCCTTACAACTTTTAATTTGTACTGCTCGATGTGTATGTATTTTTATTTTGAGCGTTGTAAGGGTATCTTCAAGAACTACAATAATTTTCAAAACTTGTGCTATAAGCCTAGAGAGACTAAACCCCGTTTGCTGCTCAACTCAAAAATAGCTACATTTCCTTCCATACTGTCTTCATATAGGGTGTACACACGTTTTACGAGTTTTCTTATCAAAATGTCAATACGTTTATACAGTAAACTCTACAACGCATTTAAACTCTAAAAATACGAAGACAAAACCCTACAGTTCCAAAAAGGTAACCTAGCAAAATCATTAAAAATTGAATGTTAAAAAAATAAAATATGAATTTGCAGTTTATTTTTGAGTTGGGCACCCAATGGATTTGACTCTTTTAAAGCTTATAACTACAATTTCAAAAACGTTATCCCAGCAAATTCATTAAAAGTTGAAATGTTCAAAAATATGAGTATGTAATTTATTATTGAGTGACGCACTCAAGAATTAAACGTATTTCTTTGGCTCTGGTGTACCCTACAAGCTTAAAAATTAAACTATATAACACACTTCAACAGTAAAAGGTTGAAAAATAATGAGAGAACGCAAGTAGAAGAACTAAATATATAATTTTCTATTGATTTTAAAGGAACTCACAACTTTTAATGTCTTATTAGTTCTAAAAAAGTCATTTGGATGTCATTAAAACTCACGGTTGGTGTATAAATAGCAAGCACCTCTCTTTTGTACATCTTCACACAACTGAGTTATGCGTCTTGGGATATTTAGCTGGCAAGGGTTGCTACCACTGCTGCTCGGTCCAGCTGGCACCCTTCCCGCCACCGGAAGTGACATTTAGATGCACATTGTTCATTTCATAATGTCAAATCATAACTTAAACTTACTTTCTTTTTGAAAAACCAGTTAAGTTGTATAGCTCGTTAGTTCCATTATTATGACTGTATTTTTATTTTCGTTGTATTTTGTTGCTGTATTTCATTATTACTTTTCAAATTGAAAAATGTGTGGAATTTTAAGAGCTTAATATAATTATTTAATGGCGCAACTATCTGGTCCAAGATGCCACAAATGTTCCAAATGTTTACATTTAAATATCGTTTGAATACTTAATGAAAAGATATTACGTAAGTGGAAAAATAAAACTTACGTTTTGAACTAAATGGTGTTATTACAGCTATATTTTAAATGCCATCAACAATTTAATGCAGCAGTTCTTTTTAAATACACTTGTCGAATTTCGCACAAATATTCAACTAAAAAGTCAACTTTAAGAAATAGTCTATTGCTATTTGTTGTATTTCTCGTGTACATTATATGTATAAACATGTAACAGACAGTGCTTCGCTGTATTTGCGTATTGTATTGCTGATCAGCTGTTTTCTGAAGCGTCAGCACCGCTATGATTCATGCCGCTATATTTCTCCCTCGGTTTCATCGATTCACTGCCCGCTGTCACTGCGTTGTTTATTTATTTCAACCACTTCAGAACATAAAAATGATTTTCAATTCCATTTGACGTATTCAGGTATTTTATGTCTGTGTGTTTAGGTTTTATATGCAGTTTTTGTGTTTAGTGCTTAGGGTTAAATCAAAAGGAATCTAAATCCGGTTTTGGCTGTTCTGTGGAAAGTTTTGTTAATTTACCAAAAATGCATCATGTTTTTGTACAGTTTTTCAAAACACTCAGCTTTGAGCTGCTGCGTATGTAAACCAATGTAAATAAAAACCATTGCTTTTTATTTGGCTCCAAATGTGTAAACAAACTTTTGCAAAACGGAGTGAAATTAGTTCAACACAAACACCTAAAATAAAAGGTAAATGATTAGTTACGGTTAACACGAGAACACTTAATCAACTATTTAATTATTCAGTAATATTAAATTAATCCAGCTTAAAAGTCACTGATGAAATATAAATACCTTGGTACTTATAGCCCGTAGATACGAAATTATATATATTTACGAATTTATATTGATTAAAAGTCAGTAAATAGGGAAGTTCAGTATTTTATTTCTAATGTTTAACCAAACAGAATTGTCCATTATGGTCGTGACTGTTTTTACTTCACGTGACTTCAGTCGGTGCATTAGTTTATAATTTGTAAGTTCTTAAAATAACTTATTTTTGTCGACCTCCCAATTGTAAATAAAAATTAAACCCAAGTACTGTGCAACGCACAAACAAAGGTACAAATCCAATGGACCTTCAAGCGTTGAATAGTTTTAAATTAAACTAATGAAGCTATAAATGCGTTTTACCTGAAGAGGTTTTTCAATTTTTTATAATTAAAAAAAGATTTTACTGATGCATTTGGAGGGTTGATATGAAGTGAAAACAATACAAATTGTTATTATTATTATGAATTGTAAACCAAATGTAATTTTAAGAAATGAATGTTAACATTATACGAGTATATGTCCAATCTACGTTGTACTTGTAGTTTGTATTTGTTATATACCTGTTCACCAAGAGTTTAAGATAACAGGGTGAATTATATATATATTACAAACTACTAATAAATACTTAGGTTGAGCAAACGATGAACTTAGATCGGTGTTTCAACAGGAAACTTTTAATGTTTCTCATAGTAATAGTCAAAGGCGGTAGGATTTTATTGTTTGTGTTGAGCATTTGTTTATAGCGTTTTGAAGAATACTTATACAACCACTTGCACATGACAATATAATAAACAATACCTTGAAAACATACCTAAAGTCAAAATCAACAACTCCAGTAATTTCACAAGAAAATTTCAAAAGCGTTGCCTCATCGATTACCACTCCACCCAGACTCAGGTTCAAAGGTCATTCACCCTGCCCTGAATCTCAAATGCACCACTGCTTTGACCTAGTGAATGCACATGTGTAAACAGCTGATGCAGTATTGTTTACAACAAAACCACAGATTAAGAAGGAAGAAAACTGCAGGCGGACTCGACAGGTGAGTCCTACATCGCAGCGAGTAAGTATTGATCGGCAAGTTAGGTCACGGCCGGGTCATATCGCAGGGGCACCACCCATCAACCACGTGTTTCCGCTCACAGTCACTTCCGGCTTGGTTTATATACACCCTGAGGTGTATACTGGGTACGTACTAGCGAGATATGTGCGAGGAATCACTGGGAATAGTGAAATATTTAACTATTTTCAAGTGTGATGGGTGGGCACCGGAAAGGGCCACGTGGTTTGCGCTGAGTTAACGCCAGCGCTACCTGTCGGGCGCGAACAGTACTTTAACGACTTACGACACTTTGGAGAACTGTGCTTTCCCGCTTGTGGTGTGGAATGCAAATACATAAGTGTGTTGATTCAAGGTATGGAATGGATACATTTCTTTCCATTGAGTTTTACTCTAGATTTTGTATTTTACTTTTGAGTTTTAATTTTGTGTCACACAATGTATATTGTTACGTCAATAAAGAACCTACACAACCAAGTCCTTTACAATATCCTGCATATCCTTACATGTCTATATATGTAGACAATTTATGACGCAGTCCACCCCGTTAAAAAGCTTTAGTTGATAAGTATATCCCTAACTTAACAACTTAACTTGGCATGGTAGCAAAAAAATTAACTATAAACCCAGTAAGTTTATAACTAACAACGAACGTTTTTTTATTATTCTGAATTATTAACTAAGGTTTTTATATCTGTTTCAGGTACGTTAACTTGCCGATGTACAACGCCTTTTACACTAGTAAGTATACGCATTATGCGACCCAATTTTTGAATGAAAAGTTCCCAGATTCACCAAAAAGTTGATTTTTGGTTTACATGTACAAAGTCTTGTCCAGATGTTAACGTTATTTTATAAATTTTATCAGTGGTCAGTGTTTTTAATATACAATTAACTACCAAAATATACAATTAATTACAAATTGCTGTGTAACCACCGTGCTGTGTACACATTGTATCGCCCTGTGTTTATCGATACGAGTCGGTAGGTGTGTCTGACCATGAAGGGGTGAGGGGGGTTGAGTTAGGGGAGGAGGGTGACATGATCACCGCACCGCCAGAATTAACCCCATGTAATTACTTCAATGGCTATTGATTGTTTGTTCTTATTATTGTCCCCATTTGTTGGACGGAAAACCGAATTACTGCCTGTTATTGGACCTGAGTGATAGAGGATGGGTTAATTTGGTAATGAATTTGTAAATTTGGGGTTTGTTTTTTTAGTATGTAAAATATGTTTCTCTGAGTAAATAGTTGAAAGCTTGGTGATGGCTGTGTATTGTTTGAGGCGTTCTGAAAAGTTTAACGTATCTTGTGACACGTTTCGTTTTATGGGATTTTTGTAAACTTATTATCATAACTTATCCAAAAGTATTACACTTTTCAATGTTTTCTATCGTTTCATTGTCCGAGATAATGTCATTTATTAATTAAATAACCAAATTCATACTGTGGTACTTAAGAAAGGTAACAATAATAATAATCTTTACTGTCGCTACAATATTCATTGTGTGACAGAAAAGAAAAAACTACAATAACTACTATCAAAAAATATAAAAAGAAGTAAGGTAAATACACGATAAAAGCTCAACAAAAATGTTTGCTGACCATCAAATAATAATACTAATTTAAATACTCTAAGAAATGTAAAAACAGGACAAAATCTCCAGAAAATAAATTAAACACCGATTATTAACGTTTTTTATTAACTGTTGAATCTGTTTAATAGTTGAGTAATCCCTTACTTTATTACTGAACAAACCCGTAAAGTGCTTTGTTTTAACCCTTTAAGCCTGTCTTGTCACAAAATTATTTTAAATTTTACTTCAAAACTGTACCTATTAAAATATATGTTTTAAGCAATTTCGTAACACTTTGTAGTTTAATCATTTGTATGACTAACCTTTACTATAATATATTATTATATCTTCGTTGAATTAAGTCCCTGAAAAAGGGTTACCTTGATAACAGCGAAATTTACGTATACGCTTTCTTTAATTGTGAATTATGTTAACAAGTATTAGAAAAAACTCAAAATTTCCATCTCGCTGTTAAAAAACACAGACATATGTTAACAACAAAGACAGTGTTCGCAAGATACGACAATACACTACTGTACCTGTGTTTGTAGGGCGGCGTCTGCAGTTGCTTGTGTACGGGCGAGCAATGGCCTGGGGTCTTCATTACCAGCCAACCCTAGGCTACAGCACTGATTACACACCCTGTATATTCTAGCTCCACAATAACCTTCCCTTTCAACAAAAGGTGTTTTCACAGTCTTTGCTATTGTTTGAAACTTCGGTGACCTTGTCAGTTTCACAACATTTTTTAAAACTAAAGTTGGTTTAGTTTGTTTTTATTGGGACAGGAAATATTTTAATAGATTTAAAATCAAACATCAAGAACACACACACAAACCGGAACGAATTTTGATGTAAATTCAAGTAACCATGACTAAAGACTACAGTTATAGCAAAATACTTAAAAGCCTCTGTTATAAGCTCACATAAACCTTCACCATCATCACTCAAAATATTTATCAGCTAATTGGAAAGAGGTTTTGGCAAATATTGTAGCGTGCCAGTCTGATAGGCTCCTGACGGCTCTGGTTCAAATCACAGAAGCATATATAACGACAACTAACCTCTGATTCATCAAAGACATGTTAACCCACGTACGTCAGTTAAGTTTTCTTTAACTGTAAGCTCAACTCAAGTACCTTGTGTTCTGAGATCTAGACTTGAAGGAGGCAAGGTTGACTTTTCAAGACAAACACTACCACCAGAGACGAGTAAGCTAGCTTAGTTACGTCAATATTGTCTCACTCGGGTGTAGTGCACTGTTTAACTGAAAGCTCAATTTAGAGTAGAGAGAGAGCAAGGTTGACTTTTCCAAGACAAACACTCCCACCAGAGAGCGCCAGTAAGCTAGCTTAGTTACTGTCAATATTGTCTCACTCACCAGGTGTAGTCTTCACTGTTTAACTGTAAGCTCAACTCAAGTACCTTGTGTTCTGAGGTCTAGACTTGAGAGAGAGGCAAGGTTGACTTTTCCAAGACAAACACTACCACCAGAGAGCGCCAGTAAGCTAGCTTAGTTACTGTCAATATTGTCTCACTCACCAAGGTGTAGTCACTGTTTAACTGTAAGCTCAACTCAAGTACCTTGTGTTCTGAGAGGTCTAGACTTGAGGAGAGAGGCAGGTTGACTTTTCCAGACAAACACTCCCACCAGAGAGCGCCAGTAAGCTAGCTTAGTTACTGTCAATATTGTCTCACTCACCAAGGTGTAGTGCACTGTTTAACTGTAAGCTCAACTCAAGTACCTTGTGTTCTGAGAGGTCTAGACTTGAGGGAGAGCAAGGTTGACTTTTCCAAGACAAACACTCCCACCAGAGAGCGCCAGTAAGCTAGCTTAGTT
Source organism: Matsumurasca onukii (assembly GCA_018831715.1). NCBI lineage: Eukaryota > Metazoa > Arthropoda > Insecta > Hemiptera > Cicadellidae > Matsumurasca > Matsumurasca onukii. The sequence goes on from CM032058.1 coordinate 25,169,208, forward strand.
ACTGTCAATATTGTCTCACTCACCAAGGTGTAGTCTTCACTGTTTAACTGTAAGCTCAACTCAAGTACCTTGTGTTCTGAGAGGTCTAGACTTGAGAGAGAGGCAAGGTTGACTTTTCAAGACAAACACTCCCAGAGAGAGCGCCAGTAAGCTAGCTTAGTTACTGTCAATATTGTCTCACTCACCAAGGTGTAGTCTGCACTGTTTAACTGTAAGCTCAACTCAAGTACCTTGTGTTCTGAGAGGTCTAGACTTGAGGAGAGGCAAGGTTGACTTTTCCAGACAAACACTACCACCAGAGAGCGCCAGTAAGCTAGCTTAGTTACTGTCAATATTGTCTCACTCACCAAGGTGTAGTCTGCACTGTTTAACTGTAAGCTCAACTCAAGTACCTTGTGTTCTGAGAGGTCTAGACTTGAGAGAGAGGCAAGGTTGACTTTTCCAAGACAAACACTCCCACCAGAGAGCGCCAGTAAGCTAGCTTAGTTACTGTCAATATTGTCTCACTCACCAAGGTGTAGTCTGCACTGTTTAACTGTAAGCTCAACTCAAGTACCTTGTGTTCTGAGAGGTCTAGACTTGAGGGAGAGGCAAGGTTGACTTTTCCAAGACAAACACTCCCACCAGAGAGCGCCAGTAAGCTAGCTTAGTTACTGTCAATATTGTCTCACTCACCAAGGTGTAGTCTGCACTGTTTAACTGTAAGCTCAACTCAAGTACCTTGTGTTCTGAGAGGTCTAGACTTGAGGGAGAGGCAAGGTTGACTTTTCCAAGACAAACACTACCACCAGAGAGCGCCAGTAAGCTAGCTTAGTTACTGTCAATATTGTCTCACTCACCAAGGTGTAGTCTGCACTGTTTAACTGTAAGCTCAACTCAAGTACCTTGTGCTGAGAGGTCTAGACTTGAGAGAGAGGCAAGGTTGACTTTTCCAAACAAACACTCCCACCAGAGCGCCAGTAAGCTAGCTTAGTTACTGTCAATATTGTCTCACTCACCAAGGTGTAGTCTGCACTGTTTAACTGTAAGCTCAACTCAAGTACCTTGTGTTCTGAGAGGTCTAGACTTGAGAGAGAGGCAAGGTTGACTTTTCCAAGACAAACACTCCCACCAGAGAGCGCCAGTAAGCTAGCTTAGTTACTGTCAATATTGTCTCACTCACCAAGGTGTAGTCTGCACTGTTTAACTGTAAGCTCAACTCAAGTACCTTGTGTTCTGAGAGGTCTAGACTTGAGAGAGAGCAAGGTTGACTTTTCCGAACAAACACTCCCACAAGAGCGCCAGTAAGCTAGCTTAGTTACTGTCAATATTGTCTCACTCACCAAGGTGTAGTCTGCACTGTTTAACTGTAAGCTCAACTCAAGTACCTTGTGTTCTGAGAGGTCTAGACTTGAGAGGAGGCAAGGTTGACTTTTCAAGACAAACACTCCCACCAGAGAGCGCCAGTAAGCTAGCTTAGTTACTGTCAATATTGTCTCACTCACCAAGGTGTAGTCTGCACTGTTTAACTGTAAGCTCAACTCAAGTACCTTGTGTTCTGAGAGGTCTAGACTTGAGGGAGAGGCAAGGTTGACTTTTCAAGACAAACACTCCACCAGAGAGCGCCAGTAAGCTAGTTACTGTCAATATTGTCTCTCACCAAGGTGTAGTCTGCACTGTTTAACTGTAAGCTCAACTCAAGTACCTTGTGTTCTGAGAGGTCTAGACTTGAGGGAGAGGCAAGGTTGACTTTTCCAAGACAAACACTCCCACCAGAGAGCGCCAGTAAGCTAGCTTAGTTACTGTCAATATTGGCTCACTCACCAAGGTGTAGTCTGCACTGTTTAACTAAGTTACTTTCAATACATTTTGGGCTAAGGAAAATTATCCTACTCAATGTTAGCGTCCTGTATAATTGTAGGCTTCTCACGGATCTATATTGTGTGCGAATTTTTGTCTTTATAATCATAATTGGTCTTATTAAAATTTTAGTTTAAATGCAAAACAAACATTGGGAATAGAAATATGTTTCAGAATATTTTTAGTTATCAGCCCATTTTTACCACCACTGATAGTTTTACGATACAAAGTGTCATTTTACTGGGTGCGCAAAAGATCTTTCAACCAAATCCTTGTAGAGTTTTTAAACAGTAGCTTTTTAAATAGTAACTAACCTCTGTAAGAAATGTAGAACAAGCAGACACGTTTCCTTCTAAATCCATCCGAGATATTAGTCATCTCCAACCATGTAATACTGTTTCCTTTAGTGATCCAAAAATACTATTCAATATAAGCTATTTAGATCCGGTTTTGAGTTAGAGCTAAATATAGCAGATGAAACAGCTATTTCTGGTTGGGTTAGGCAGAAAATTATACTTTATCTTCATTTTCAAAGGCAAGTGATCTTTCCTTCTGTCAAGACTACGCTATACTTTACGAGCAAAATCTGAACGTCTTCGACGCTCAACACTTCTGAGTGATTTTGACTACGGTTAAATTTAAGTCTGGTTTAACTAAAAATAACATAAAATTAATCTGGTTTCAAAACAGTGTCAAAGTCCAGTTGCTTCAAAACTCTGTTTCCCTTATAGTGTTCTCACATATCTCTAGTGCGGTATGGTTAAATAGTTTTCTTTTAACTTCTAAAATAACAAAAACATTTTAAATGTCCAAAACCAATATTTAAAACTTTTATTTAGGACGAGGCCTTTCAAAGGCAATGCCTTTATCGTCAAGTCAGTACAAAATTAAAAAATTCAATAGTTTAAAATGTTGGTTTTTGACATTTTAAATTATTTTGTATTACTACTTCCAATATTGAGCACCTTCTGCCTTCTAAAATAACCTTGCTGTTTTTTTACGATTAGTAGTATTGATTGTGTTTTCCAACGTAATAGAATAAAAGCGTGTTCAGAATTTCACATTGATAAGTATAGTCATTTGTTCAATAAAAGAATAAAACATAAAAATCAAACAGTTGGAGTAATTAAGATATTTTTTCGATTGAGCTTTCAATAGTATTTGACCCATGGAACAATCCCTCAATAAATTGACAGTGAGTTCTGATACACCCTGTAATATTAATTAGTTACATTGCGATTGTTTTCATCAAATTAAAGCGACCAGCCCGTGTGAAGACAAAGTAAATAACATCGGGCAGAGTAGACTTGATTAAACCGCTATGTAATTGCTATGTAATAGTTAATACAGTATAAATTAAACGCAGTAGACAGTCACATGTAGCGGGATTTGCCTATGTGAGCTGTTAATCAATTACAATTTTCATGTTGGATGGTTCCTGTTCTTTGTTTGAATGAGTAGTTCCAATGGCAAATACGAAATAAATTATTAAAGCTTTTCCACAATATTGAGTATAGGAACGCTGTCACTTAAGATTTAAACTTTTTAGATCAAGGTTATTTTCTCAACATTTTAAATTGCCTCCTGTGTGTTCTAGGAACCAACAGTATGCCTATTTTTGGCAGTAATTATTTTAACAATTCATTCAATTATCTTCTTCTACTCTTACCTTGATCTATAATCTAACTTGTGTTGCTTCGCCAGTTGTGCTAGATCAGTGCTGTTGTCTGATCAGTACTCAGATGTGTGATCAGTCTCAGTTGATCAGCAAATGAGTCATATTTGATTGATCGATATTGTGATCAGTTGCCGGTCGTGGCAAGACTCGAGTCTAAGTGGCTGAGTACGCTCAATGCATCTCAATGAGAAAGCCCAATAGTCTGCCAGCCTTTGGCCATCAATGGTGAAGTCAAGCAGAACACAAAAATGTGTATTTGTATATAAAAGCTTCGTTTAGGAATATATTTGCAATAAAATTGGTTTTGCTAAAATTATGCCATGGTAGGTAGATAGCGCATAAATGTCAAATGGCTGAGGTAGGAAAATCCATGGTGGAATTAATTACACCACAGCACAGATAGCAGCGCTGCCATACCTCGCCGTCCTTCTCCCCTCGGCCCCACATGGTCGTCTTGATATCAAGTTTGTTTGATGTCGATTACTTAAATGTGGCCAAACCGTGCTATTTTCGAGTAAAAATGAACTTACGCGTGCGTCAGTGGCTCTACTTGAAGTTCTTAAAAAAATCCCTCGCAGAGGCTATCTGTGCTTGGGCTGCCGCAACTACGTTGATTTTCTGCCTCAGCTGTGAGCATCTATACGTTATCTACCTACCATAACATATTCTTTGGGTAATCGCTGTTAGGTGTAAACAAAACCTCTGACATGTTATTTATTTTCCAATAACATATACGAGTAGTGCGAATTTCAACATGTTTTCACTAAACCAGCCAACCTTACGTTGCCATGTATGTAACTTACTTCGGAAATAAAATATTCTGATCCTGTTTCTGAACATACTCGTATTTTCCACTACGAAAGGATATAGCTGCGTCTTGCCTCGTGTCTCAGTAAGGAAAGGACTTGCACTTACGTCCGGGATATATACATATATATGCAGGCCCGAGGCTACATATATGTATAGCAATAAGCGGAGATAGTGCTTTGGGTCTACTGTCCAGCCCTTGCGTCTCCAGGCATCATATCACATTTGCAACAAAACATTCCACATAACAAATCTTACAGCTGTTCTCCCTTTGAAACTGACTGTGTGTATACGTGAGTATCCTTAGCATATAACTGGTAAATCCTGCTCAAATTGTTGTGTAAAGATGGTCATTACAAGACATAAGTAGAGACCCCCCCAAAAGACTTTTGGTGGACCAATGTTGCTAGTAAATTTAAATTCGAAGTGAGTTTTAAATGCCCCCCACTTAACTTTAAAAAGAAAATATTTTTAAACCCCCTTTAGGGAATGTTTTTATATAATTCAAAATTTGTTTTGACGTACTTTACGTGACCCCTCCTCTAAACCAAAAAACCCGGGGGCCAATATTTGTAAATACAACCCCCTCCCCCCCTTGAGGCACTTCACAAGAAAGGGAATTTTATACAAATTTAACGATGTAAAGAAAACGTTTTTTCTCAACTTTTTTTGTAATACCCATTTAAAGATTACAAGAAAACACGTTTAAAATGCTACATTCCACTTTTTTTATCAAACTATTTCATAAAAAAAGTTTAAGGGATTATGCTACAGAGTAGTAATGTTTCCCTCAAAATATTTTTAAAACAAATTTTCATTAAAAAAGTTGTATGTGAAATGTAGCATTCTAAACCTGAATTCTAGTAGTCATTAAATAGGTATTACAAAAAAACGAGTCGAGGTAAAAAATTGTGTTTTGTGTCGTCAAGTGTTTATCAAAACTCCCTTTTTTCTAGGTGTTTTTTATCTGGGGACCCTCCCCACAGTTTTTGGATGGGGGTAGGGTGACGCAAAGTATGTCAAAACAAACTTCAAGATCCAATAAAAACATTACCCAAGGGATTTTAATAATATAATACTTTTCAAAAGTTAAGGTGGGGGCATTTAAAAATCACCCTGTATATTTAGATTGTTATTTATATCAAAAGTTTTTTTCCATTTGAGACAATATGTGTTGGAAAGCTCAAAACTCCTTTTCACTTTTTACTAAAAAGATTCGGTCTATTGGCGATCGAAATTGTTCTATTGCTCTATTTCCTATAAGATTCGCTAATAATTTACATTTAAAGAAAGTACTGGTTTTTATAAAACGTACTTTTCTACAGAACAATTCAATACTTAGAGTCACATCTGTCGAGCATGTATTTGAATAAACACTTTTCAATTTAATGCAAAACTCAAACTAACAAACTGAATCCGTTTCTACTGAATACTACTTTTAATTTAGTTAAAAGTCACTTTAGCCAAGTATAAACTTAACCAATTATCAAAAGTTACTAACATCAAACTTCATCGACGCTTTTAATGGTTGTTTAACAAGACTTCTCCAATTTATTTACTAACTGTCACAAAAGCTTTTAAAATTGTTGGAAGCTTTAACAACATTGAATGATTGTTGCGACGATCATGTTTTAAACTATTGTTATTTAGCAATAATTGCATTTTTTTTAAATAATTAAGTTCTTTTATTTTTATTCGGATTTTAAAATAAAGCGTTTTCCCCTACAAGAAAGCCCATACGACAAGTTATAAGGTTTAACTCGGTAGGCGTTTATTTTAATAATAAAGAAATACAATTGAAATATTCAGAAATACTGTTGTATACAACAACAAAAATTGTTCAAAATTATCAATTGTTGGAAGAACAGAAGGGTGAATGTGAGTGATAAATTGGTAGGTGGAGTGTGATTGGTCATTTGATCTACAACACACGTAATCAGCCCACGTATTTGTCAGCCATGTTACAGTCACTAGCTTTCGAGAAGAGACTTGCTAAAGTTTTAGGCTTTAGCCCTCGAGAATAACTATATAGCTTCATTTTAAGGAATTAAATTGAATTTTTCATCTGAAATATTTTTCTTGGATTCTGTTCGTACAAGATGTTGCGTAGGGAAAGTTTCAGAAGGAAGTTTTAAAAATCTCAGGCTTAAAACGTCAATGTTTAGAAATGCCTTAAAGTTGTGAGCGCCTTCAGACTAGTCATGACAAAACCCGCAGTACACAACTGTAGCAACGTTGCCATTAACGCCGATCAATACTGGCCTAACGTAATACATCGGTGTATTCCCAGAGATACATAATGTTTGTACAGTTTTCTTTCTCTATCATCCTAATGAAATATTTCGTTACGTTATTTAATTCTACAACAATAAAAAAACTGTGTGTGTGTAAGTTGAAATTTGCGACTACTAAATAAATTGTTGTGGGTCAAAATCTTCGTCTCAATATTTTACCTGTGTGTTATTGTTTGTTAAATTCATCCATGTCTTTAAAGAAAGCTTAATTCAGGTTTAAACATTTTATTTCTTTAAAATGTATGTGATTTGTAAGATTATGGTATCAACAAGGATTTTAACGAGTTGTTCATTTTCATCACATTACTTCGCTAGAAAATTCCAGTAAGATTCTCTGACGTAATACTTAGAATATATCGTGCAATAGTAAAATCACACAAACTATTTCATTGATGAAATCGTTTCGAAATGATTTACATTCCATGAGCTACATGCTCAAATTTACACTATAAACAAATACATTTGCTTAACATAATATGTTAGCACATTCAGCAAATGTAACTTAATAATGATTGATTAAGTGTAAGTTATTTTTAACTATAAAACTTATAAATTTAAATGTTATTGTGAACCAATTTTGAAACATTACTTGTAACTGTCTCATTCCGGTTAACTCTACCAACACATTTTATAAGTTCTAAATAAATTTGAAGATTTTAAAATTTTTAGTTTGTTTAAGATTTGAATTGTCAACTTTGTTCTTCAATGTTCTAAACATGTTTTTATTTCATTATAACTAAAATATCTAAATAGAAAACATTTTTTTAACAAAATACGAATAAGTCGCAGGGCTCCTATGATGAGGGGACATGCATAAGGGCAGGGGTTGTGCCCAGGGGCAGTTCATTACCCAGTCCCCCTTACCTTCCCCCCACCACGACCATTGTTTTTCACAGGTGGCCGGTACAATGGCTCCTCGACTCATCTCGACCTCCTTGACGAAAATATGCGTCTCCTATCTGACTCCGCCTCATTATTTCTTGCCTCCGAACAGTTGCTGTGCTTCACTTTGTAAAATTAACAACGAACAGAAAAACTTCTTCATTGCTTTTTACTTAAATAGCTATTGCTACACTATATTTAACTTAAATATGGTGCTACATGTATTTGAATAACAGCCTGGAATCAACGTTTGTGCGCATTTTATTAGTTAAATATTCAATTACTAAAACCAATATAATTCAAGATGTCTTAGACCACCCATTTCGCATGTGCGGTATTGTATATCTTTCTTTTATATGTAGGAAAATACCTATTTTAGTGAAATGTTAAAAATATTACCATAGCCCAAAGAATAACAGAAAACTATATGTAGATTGAAGTATTTAGGGTGTTCAATAAACGGAGGATCATAGGTTAAGTGTTTAAATCAAATAATGGAACTGTTCCACCATTTAGTTTTCCAACAATTTCAAATTTACCGTATGGGGATAGTTATAAGAAAACTCTTATATTAGAATAATACAGTATACGAGATTTAATACCTTTACTGGTACCTGTCACTAGAAGTTCATGGAAGAAGCTTAAGAACATTACACGTGTATTAGTATTTGTAAGAAATATTATCTAATGATTAATAACTTTTCCAAAAATGTTCGGAATCCAACAAAACAATGTGAAAACCTGAGGACTAAATTAAATGATGTTTTATTTCATTTACCTATTCCTGATAATTTAAATTCAAACAGCTGTTGATCTAATGCTTTGGTTGAGATCGAAAGCGAATCTGAATACTGTAAGTGAGAACAAACAAACGGAACTCCAATGTTGTTGAACGGTTTAAAGCGCTGTCAACTCCTGCAAACTTGGAATATAAATTCATCCCAACTTCTTCGGTTAATTTACTGCAGTTTCAAACTTATGTCTCCAGCCATTTGCCGAGTCCCGTGCAGTAAATATCGCCATTTCGTGCACTGTTTCCATTACGCTGTGTCTTCACTACTGGTAGTTTTCTTGTAAATCTTAGGCGTTTTTAGTCAGGTACAACCTAAGACCAACATAAAACTAAAGACGTAAGAGTAAAAGAGATCACATAACAAAACTTGAGACCCATGCAGAAGCAGAAGCCACCACACACAGTAACAGAGACAATTAGTATGGACTGAGACCATTTATGTTTTGTACAGTGTAACTGCCATCGATACTCGAAATGATGGCAAGTTCTTCCAAAAAAAATATTATGTATTACGATTGTAAACTATGATTTGGAAAATAAAAGTTTATTTCATAATTAATTTCATTTCAGACCCTACTGTCTAAAAAAGTCAAAATTGTGGGACCTAAAAATGCATACGTTGCAGATTTTCATATAGAGTTTCTAAAACAACAAGTAGCTCCGTGTAAGGGGTTACTAAGGGCGGACATGTCGAGAGTCTTAAGAGAGAGATAAGAGGGGTGGGAACAGAGGGCGAGGAGGGGTTAGATGAGAGGAAAGACAAGAGGTGCAATTAAACAGAGACCAAGATAGAAGAGTGGAGAGGATAGTGACGTCATGGAGACCGGGCACTTTGTGATGGTACTAATAATAAATCTTTATTCCTTGACATTACAATGAAATTTAGAACGCACATAATCAGTTATAAAAATAAACGATGAAATAAAACAATTGTAATAATAAAATAAATAAAATAATACAAATTAAAACAAACAACACATTGAAACAAATCAATGAAATAATAATAAGTATAAAAAATATCAAAATAAATCAAACAATAAAATAATAAAGGACATGAAAAGAAATGTAACTAATGCTGATGTTTTCTTCTTCCAGAAATTATGAGTGGTGTGCAAGGGATAACTTTTAATTGATGCAAAACACTTGTGATCCTTCTTACTTAATATGTCTGGAAGTTTGTTATACAATTTTGACAAATCTCCTGTTTGTGGGCCAGCTCCATCCTGCTGGTACCACATCAAATTTCAACCCAAGTTGTTGTAACTGTGGAATTAAAGTTCTATTCCGTATTCACATACCGTCTCTTATTGTCATTGACCGTTTCGCATATTTTTTTTTTTAATAATGTCCAACTTTTTCCAAACTTACAACACCACACCAACTGTTACATTTTCAATGTGAAGAGGTTGTTAACAAATTTCTTTATGATTTCCATTCGACCAATAACGACAGGTTTATTAATCTACGCTGTGGTGTAACTAAAAGTTTTACAATATTTAATATTGCAGAATGTGTTGTTCATGACCAACCAATTTTTAAAGTCTTCGGCAAAAATAGGTTTTCGGGATCATTATTTTAGATCAAATTCAATACCGTTCAAGTTATGTTTCTTCGATGTATGATGATCATCAATTATGTCCATAAAATCTCAGATATTGTTGACTGACGTTAAAAGTTAGTATTGAGGATGGTTTTACGAGTACAATGGACTCAGTGACGGGGGGGGGGGGGCGCGGCGCCGCTGTGTTAATATACTGTGATAATATTCAACATCCCGGCAGCATACCAAGTGAGTCTGAGGCATTCCTGAGCGTCAGTCTCAGCATATTCTGCTGCTTTTCAACTGCTGACGATTTCCTCGTTTGCGAACAAATTTGGAATTTCTATCCCCGTTTCAACACCGTTATGGAATTCTTTTAATGGTAAATTTTAATGGATAATGGTCTTAATTGGTCAAAAGTCTAAATTATACGCTTCATAAAACCCGTAAGTACAAATAATATTTTAGTAATGTTCTTTGTCTTTTTAGTAAGTGTCTTCGACCACTATTGGCACCTCTTTGTCATAAATTGCCATTTCCATCAGATATTTTTCGTAAAATACAGTTCATGTGCTCATAGCCTAAAAGCACATTAAGTGTATGTAAAAATAACACTTAAGCTGGGTCAACTAGTGTTATTTAATGTTTATTTTTTATCATTTCATATTTCCAATATCTAAGGCCTTAGAAAATAAATCATCAAAATAGCATTACTAAAGGTAATGCGTTTTACCATTTTTGTCACAGAGATTTCATGCACGATTCATGTTTTAACTCTTTAAGGAAAAGAGCCACTAAGTTGCCTGAATCATTTCACATTCTCTAACATTGCTGGTGATTTAATAATCAGATCAAGAGCGCTAAGTTAATATAGCAGTTTGTGCTTTTCAACAACAACGAAATGCAACCACATACTGAAGCTATGCAATTCAAACCCGTATCTAACTTTGACCAGAGTATGCTAGAGCAAATACTTTGAATAAGCTCGTATAAGAAATTCACTTTGATTACGAATACAATTCGCTAATGCACATTCTCGAGGCAAGGTAGCAAACACGGGAAAGGCAACTCAAATACTGACTATTCATTCAGGCCTGTACAAATATTCTTATTTCTATGCCACTTCCACCTGTGCGCCGAGCTAAGCACTCGATGTTCTCTTTACTCTCGATTTTTATTCCCGAAATATGAGATTATTATCCAACCACTATCATCCTACTTTAGAATATACCTGATACGCTATTCGATAGATTTCTGGAGGCTGATCCGGTGGTCCTCCAGTTTTTAACCATACCGCAAACTATCGTTGACAATTGGCACTATCCATACGAAAGAAAAATCTGTTATTCATTTTTATCCACAGAATGTGAACGGTTTACATTAATCTACCGGAGAAATTCTTTGGGACTTCATCGCTTTTGACACAGTAGGATAACTTTGTAGGATAGCCCTTTAAGTTAGGGAATCTTACGACCACGTCAAAACTATTTAAAGGTTTCCTACCCTCGTGTGGTAAAACGTATTTAAAATGTTTATCCATCCTAAGTTTAAAGGAGTAACTCGGACTTTTGAAACATTATGTATAAGAAAAAGGTCGCTGTAATGGAATGTGTTACTGAAACATGTGTACTGAATTTGAAACATGTAAACAAAAACTCTAGTCTCCTCCAGGATTCAGTTGCTACAAAGAACGCTCAGTGCAGCAATGGTCTGGTGTTGAATATGTTTTTAAAGAAAGACGACTGCCCTAGGCTTCTCATTAAGGGAGATTCCTTAGAAACTTCGCCCTGGCGTTTTGTTCCTTACTTTCTAAGCTGTATCAAGAATAAAGGAAACACATTCGCGTGAACCTCTTAGCAGTAGGTAATTTAACTCAGAAATGGTTTTGTAAAGTGAAAATAAACTTAGCTACGTAATTTTACTTTTACGGTACTGTGGTAAACAGTGGGAAGTAAAATGTGTGGTACACTTGGAAAATTTACTGTGGTATGGCATGGCTTTTAATTTGAGTCCCAGTGCAACAAAGGTTGTAGACGAATGGTGAGTTGAAATGTTCTTAAAATATTTTGGATACTATACAATCATGTTTATGACGAAAATATGAGGATAGGTAAAATGTTTGACTAACACATTTTGGATCAGATTTTAAAAAACATGATATGTAAGTGTATAAATATTTTCGTAAGCCTGCAACATTCAATAGAAATTACGATCTCATGAATTAATTATATAATGATTTATAGCAAATTGTCCAGTTTCACGTGAAAATATCAAAACACTGACTATCCAAAAATACAATAAAGTCCCTCAATCAGTTCCGTTTTAACAATGAACGAGCAAATTACTATTTTGGACATTATTCATTTAAAACTAAAAATATGCCTTGATTGGAGACAAATAGTCGAGCATCACTAACGAAGAGAGTTGATCATGGTGATTGTTGATTGTCGGGTCTGTGTTGATCAACTAGTTGACTCTGTTGATCACTAGCTCGCATTGGGTCTTTGTCAGAGTCCAGTAGGCTAGACTGATTAAAAGCTTGATTCAATCGTTAAGGCTACAGACGATAAAAGCTATCTATAAACGTTCTATTCTTTGTTAAAATGAAATGGATAATTCTATATGGCAACCGCGCTTGGATTTGTCGACTTAACTTCAAAACTCTTTCCTTATCCCATTGAGTCTTTGTAGCCGCTCTATTTCATTTCCTGTGATACAAACCTTGATACATCTCAATGTGTTCTAATTATGTTTAGTTTTATTTTATATATACCGTATGTTTGATATCACGATATGAGTAATTTTTACTAACTGAATAATAAATATTCTTCCTTTATATTATTCCTACCGGCTGAACGGTTAGTCTAGCTGAAAATAAACCAGAAACTTACTTCCAATCGGGCAGAAAAATACTCGATCATTTTTTAAGATTGTTTCGATCTATTATTCAAGGACGATGGTGTCAACCCTGCCTCGTGATGAAGGCTTATCAATATTGCACAAGGTTATTTGCCAGTGACGTCACAGCACTTCAGGTATGAATGTCACCTTACAAACATCGATACTCGTAGTCAATATATCGATACTTGTAGAACGAGAACAAGTGTATTTACGCTTATCAAGGTTATTCATCAGATCGCTCCGAGTGACTAAATATCACTTTACTAAAATCGACTAGCAGTCGATACATAGATTTTGCTTGTTTTTTACAATACGTGGTGCCAAAAAAGTGTCACTTTCAGTACTAGAAATGAAATATACTATTTTATACTTTTGAGATCGTTCAAACATATCATTCGAGTCATGTGTTTACTTATTAAGAAAACGTTACCTGTTTTTATTAACGAGGTCAAAGACAACAATATTTATTGTACTTAAATTATCAACTGTTAATCAATAAGTAACATCATATTTAAGAAATATCTAAATACAATGAATCAATGAAGTTTACTTCTCAAAACATTCAAATTGTTTTTATACGTTTACAAAGAGAAATTGACTGACCACAATTTCCAGCAGTTTGGTCAGTTCCAGCATTAGAAAAATCCCTTGAAGTAACGCACAGTTCAGCATTATTGTTATTGTCATTGAAATCAAGTTCTCTGCAGCGCCCATAACTAAACAGGTATACATGAGGATACATTTAACATAACTGAGTCAAACTTATCTATCTATATACACTTACTAAACAGACCTTTGTACTAAACACAAAATACCTTTTCCTAAATATTACAGAAGGAGATTTGATGCTCAGGACAACCTCCAGGCTTACAGTCTGATTGGATTGATTGTTGATAAATATACGATAAATTTAAGAACACTGTAAAACCCCATAAACATTACTGAATCAAGCAAATAAAACACAATTAGGCAGTATTTATACTTTAAATAAAATTCATGTATGTATAAGTACGTAAAAAGAGGGCCAGTAGAATTTGAAACTCTTTATCGTATGTTACTTATAAGTCAGCTTGATGTCCTCTCAGTGGTCAAAACCATTTCAAATAATTTCATATTCAATATTCAGATGTTCTGTATATTTGTTGCGTGTGCGAGACTTACACGCCTAAAGCTGTCAGTTTAATCCATTGCCTGTGCTCAATAGAAAGTTTATTATTTTCTCATGACTAATTTTTACAAGGTTTATATCCTATTTTTGCTATAATTTCAAAGATAAAGTCAGATTAAAACTCTGAAAATTAAATCTCTAAAGTCACGGAAACGTTATTTAAATTTGAAAACAATTTTCATAAAACGCTCTGAGTGACGATCCCTTTCACAGCTCGGTAGCGGAGTGGGTCGGAAGGGTTGGTGTCGGGGAGGGGGAGGGTTCTTTGAGAATGAAGTGGATAAGGTATGGGTGGCCGGGGAGTGGGGAGGAGTGTTTGTAGTGTTGCCATGGTTACCATTAACTATTCACACAGTTTGTGCCCCCCGCAACCCCTTCTAACCTGACATCGCTTCGACCCTTGTGTATCTATAGTGTTGACTCTTCTTTACCAGCTAGAGTCGAACAACTTTTCAAATAATTTTCAGTTTTAAATGTGTTTCTAAAGTTTATAAATATGTGCTAGGATTTAAAAAACTATGTTACACTTATATTTGGTGTTTAAAAAGTATCGCTTCTACTAAAGTGGATTATATAGTAATAACTAATCATGGTAATGAATTCATGACGAAATAACTGTAGTGTTTGGTTAATAATTTAAAAGTCCATAACGAATTTCAGAGCTATTTAACTTATTAGCTCAATAATTCCGGTTAAGTGTTTTGCTACAACTAACTAAACCAACTAAAATACTGAAGTAGTCTTTCGTTTTTGTGTCGATCGCAACAGTTGAAATTGAAGAGATCTACCGACGAGCAAGAAAACATAGAGTAAAATACTTCATTCGAAACTATTGTCGACATTGTTAAACCAACTTGTCAGCCTTAAAAAATTTAAATTCTCAAGAATGGGAAAATATATTAAAATAGTTTGTTAAATTGAAGTGATTTTTCAAAGAACTCCCGTATAATTACATAAAAATGTAGTTTCGAAAAAATTAAAAACAAATTTCGACGAATGGCCATACACATATTCATTTTTAATTTCGTTAATCTTAAATGGAACTAATACAAATTACACGCTTTACAAATATCTGATCTCTTTACAAAAGATTTTACACACAAAGAAGTAGGGTGGCGACTATGAACTCTACTACCCGCTGTCAGTCACAGATGTTTTATTCATATTTATCATTATATCTCTGCTTCCGACTCGCACCATCTTCCCTCTTAGTTTACGGAGAAACCTTTTAACCCAGAAAGCTATATCATCATACAATTGCAACAAGTTGTCCTCATTGTGGACAATCGACGAACTTTTAGATTATATTATACCGTATAACACTTCTATACTTATTTGTTTTTCTATGAAGTCGTCCTATAGAATATCTTTGTTGGCTTGTTCATCTAGCCGGTTTTATTAAAATACTTTCAAGAGATTAATCTGCAAGAAATCCCTTGAAAGGAACCCCGCGAAAGTTAGATTCCCTAAAAACGGAATGAAATCTAAATTACCCAAGTTAACGTAGAAATGTTATTAAATAATTTTCTTTGAGATTTTCTCCCAAGCTTCAGGAATATTTCGTGAATTCTTCTAAAAAGGTCCAAGTAACTCCCCAAACTAAACAACACCAAAACCTCTTAGGTCGCCCGAAAATGCTCACATGACTTACTCTGCGAGACCGATGCAGACAAGGAAAATAAATACATAAATGAAACAGCTGTTTTGGGCAATAAAAGCCGAAGCAGAGGCAGTGGAGGCACATAAAGCTTGGAATTGCCGGACGTTATTGGATTATTTAGTTGGAGCAAAGACGGTTGTTTGTGCAACACGGTGCGCCGTTTACATCGGTATGCTGGACTGTATACGTGGATGAGTCAATAGTAGAGTTCATACCGTATGAAATGTATCGTGCTGAAAAGGTTATACGAATTCATCAAAAGCACACATTGTTAAAATATTTTGAAATAAATTGTTAGTACTATCGTTTTTATGACCATGTAAAAAGCCACCTCACATGTTTAATTGAAAAACAATTGATTTTACACATAATCTGTAGTATAATTAATTGATTGGTTGGCTAATTTGGTTAATTGATTTTCATTTGTTGCAGGTATGGAAGAAATGGTGTAAGTTATTTGTAAGTTGTAGATTATATTAATATTTTATTTTATAATTATCCTCTTCGCATGTATAACGTTCTCGTTTATACATAGTACATAACAACCTGTGATCTAGGTCCATTTGGATTTGGTTCCTAACAAAAAGTTTCTGTACGGCTGTTTAAAGTTTTTTTACACAATACAAGTATACATGTTTAGTTTTCACATTACAAGTTGAACACTATAACGACAATATTTGATTGTTTTAATTTTATATACACTTTGGAATACCTGTTCAAATATAACTATTCCAGAAATTGATATATTCGGCATTAAAACTATTTTAACACATATTTGATCGCTATGGAAGGTCTCACAAGGATATAAAACATTTCGAGATAAAGTTAAGAAAGGAACGGCTACAACGTAATTCTCACTGGCCCCATAACCCTGTCTGCCTGGAGATTTTCAGACTGAAGTAACGATTCCATATTTCGTTGCAGCTAAGCGTTGTTTAAGTTATTTTCAAATTACACGTTTTTATTCTCCCTAGGAAACGCTTAATCCATATTTGCATAAAGAATCTCATCTTTAAGCTTAAGATTTTATAGAAATTTCTGTATAAAATATCTTCTTTTAAATCTTAGATGAACATTAAATATTAGGAATGATTGAAAATCTGTTTCCTCACGTATATCAATACATGTTTTGACAGTACTTACAATCTTATAGTGTACAATCTCACGTCATGACGAAATAGGAGGCTATAATTATAGAATCAGTTTATTCACCTTTTACAGTATGAAATAAACATCTGTGTTAGTAGTAATCCTGAGTTACTGTCTTTGAATATCACTTATGAGCAAAAAACAAATTGAGTAATAAATTAGACAAACAAACTGAAGGTTACGGTTACTCACGTTTCTACTATTTCGTGTACCTAAACAGTAATGTTACTTTTATTAGTCTCAAACTATTGGTTTCCCCTGTACGCGTCTGGCTATAACCAACTAATGAGTTCTTAACTAATTTTGAAATAAACCTAAAACTAAATTCTAGAATGATGTTCACCAAGAAAATGAGTATTCTGCATTTTATTAGTTGTATAAAGAACGTTTAACGAGCACAAAACAAACACATAACACCCTCAGTTGGCTTGTTTCGTGTCAAAGAGCTCAGTGAATGTAGTTACGTGTGAGTTAAGTGAAAACAAACACTTAACTACCCAGATACATACGAGTGAGTGTGTGTGTGTGTTGTTTGTTGACTGATGTTTCACACAGTGCTTGCATATACGGCATACACAGTGAGATTTATGTTCAAATCATTACTTAAGCCAGGATTTTGGGATGGGGTAGTACCGGGGTTACGGGGCCCTTTCAGAGAATAGTGAACTTTGAGGCGTTTAGAGGTGTTTTTTACTTAAATCCAAAGGATGTACCTGATTTCATTTAGTATATTATTGTAAAAAGGCGTCTTAGAGGCTACAATAACCTAACCTAACATGATATTTCATTTGTTGGTATAGTGTTACAGTATTACTTGTTTTGAAATCAATTTTTACAGCCTTTCAGTATCTACACCTTTTACCATAAATTGTATACCTTTTCAAAAACTTATTATAAAAACAGCTTTCAAAGACCTGCAGACCCGGTCAACGGTTCAACTTAAATCAGGAAGAGATTTGTCGAAACACAGCTTACGTTCCATACCTCCAAAGAATAACGGACAAAATAGCCAGAATTCTTTTTTACAGACATAACATAAAAAAATGTTTTTAAGCTAGCTAGTGAATCGAAGAACTGTTTGAGGTCAAGAATTGTCTTTGCATCGAATATTCGACTTTTGGTTATTTACTACAACTTACTGCAACCATAAATGGGACTTAGGTAAAAGTATCAAACCAGGAGCTATTTTCCTAAGTTTGTAATGTAGCTTTTGGGCGGTTTCAATGATGATTTTGGAGAAAATATTTTATTTTAATTAAAATTGAAAGTATTTACTTGTGGACAGATTTTCAGTTCTATACCTCTATCAGTCTGGTTCACCAAGCAATTTAAAAACTAACATGGAAATCCTTATGCCTCGCGATGAAATTGTCACCCTGTACACAAAATGTTCTTAATCGTGTCGAAGTTTCGGACACAGACAGTTTTGCGTTGAAAGTGTCGACCCAGAACGAAGATAGAAGAGGGCGGAAGAGATTGCGAAATGCCGAACATTTTTATCTGTTCAGGCTGTTCAAAGTATCGCCTTCAGGTATTCTTTTGTCGATAACTCCTTTATTCCTTCAAACCGTGTATTTCTATCTTCTCTCCATTCAGAGGTTATGTTGTTTTTATTGTTGTCAACAATACTGGCAGACACGATTGATGTTAGGTGAACTTCCGTTTCCGGTATGTTAGGAAATATTTAAGTTGCATTATTAATATCAATAAATTAACTTTATTAAAATCCACTTTAAATATGTTTCCATTGATTTAGACTTCGCTTGAAGACTCACTATAAAACCACATACCGAGTGACCAAAATCTCCGAATTTCGTTAACGTACCAGTTTCCGAATGGAGGTGTCTATTAAATAGTTAGTTTTAGCTCATGATTGTTTTTACCCCTAGCAAATACTACGACCTACTGGAGCTTGGCTCAGAATCCGATACAGTAACGTAACAATGGTGTAGACCTTCTTCAAGGAAATGTACTGTCTAAAGTGCAAAGACATTAGAGGTTTAACAAACTTGCACACACAATCACACTAGCTTAATAAGTCGTAAATTAGAGAAACTATGTCCTTGAGAAATAAATGTTTGAGCTTGTCACAACCTCTGCAATAAATTACATCCACTAATGGCTGCAGATTTAAAACTAGACATTGTATTATTTCAACAAATAGAATAAGAACAAATAGACATTTCAACTGCCTACAAAAAATATTCCTTTGACACTTAAAGTAGTAGTCCAAAGTATAGAACAGCTAAACGCTTAAACTTATTGTCTGAAATCTAAGTGATTTAAGTGCACAACTTGAAGCTGAAACATGTTGATAGTGGTTAAGCAATTCAATTCCTCTGAAGCGTTGCAAAGAGAGACACTGTCGGATAATCTGACCTACTAATTATGCCAAACCTCTTTCGTACGCAGTGGCTTCAGTGGTTCTCTTTTATCGTCTCTCTACAAGAGGATTTCCATAGAAATTATCCTGAGAAATCCTCTTCGGTTAAATAATTAAATGCGAAAGGATTTTCAAATAATTTCACCAGCCGAAACGTATTCAACCAGAAAAAATAAGTTTTAAATTAGTAAGTTTAATCTAAAGTTGTATCCACATTGCAAACTTTGCTGAAACATGGTATTTTCATCGTCTTCGGCCTCGGCTGTTCATCATAGCGCCGTGTTTTCATTATTATTTTCAACGGAAAATTTCTAGTAATTTTGATTATTTACTTGCTACTAAAGAACTTTGAACATAAAAGGTTTGGACCGAACCGGTATGAATTATTTATTTGCTAACATATGTTGACCTTAAACAATGTATACACTAATTATGACAATAATAATTGTTTACAATTTTACATTGATTAAACTAGCTACTCTAGAGATATTAACGCTAATTTAATATACAAAACGTGATGGCGGTCATGCTGGTAAATAATGCCAAAGTGCAAAGAAGTTTTTCTTGTATTGAGGATCGTCTTGTGGAGATAAAGACACTTAATAAGGAAGAATTCGAAACAAAAGGACGATAAAGGATTTTATTGAAACGAGCTCTTTCAATAGCAACCTATCACGAACGGTCCTTTTATGAACTCAAAATTACTCGATATAATCAAATCAAGAACTCGCATTGATTTATATTACTTAAATATAACAAATTAATATCATTTGAATCTCTTCTGATTATGTTATTAACCTCTTCAGTCCCAGGCTCAACATACACAGACAAGGTAATGTAACCTGTAGGTGACGTGGGGTCTGAGGAGGTTATCTATTATCCTAACCTGTCCAAACAGTAAACAATTAAGTTTTGTATTTTTTGTTTACCAGCTTGAAGATTATGGTTTGCTATTGTAAGCGCTTACTTCAAGACAATTTCTCTATAAGCCTCCTGTTTCATATTTGTGTTTGGAGCATATCCTAGAGAACGACAGGGTCAAAACCAAACACATTGCACATCAATAATACTAATGTCTTTTCCTCGACCTTTCATTTTGAAGAAATAACACACAAACACGCATATGTATAGTCTGTACGTTTTGCCGCCAAGTGAGCGCTGCGGATGGTGTGGCAAAGCAGTAAACTAGGGGGACGCACTAAGCCGTAACGCTAAGTGCCCACCTCTCCTCCTACGTCATAAAATGCATGACGTCATAACTAGCTCGGTGAATATTGTATCCTCCTATTACCATGGAAGAGCACTTTCTAGTGATGAGGTGTTACGGAATCATGAGTGGCAATGGAAAGGGTTTGAACGATGCATAGTGTCCTTATTGGCATACTTGTCGTGTAAATAATTAAATGAATTTACATTTTTTAACAAATGAATAGTAATGTCTTGAAAAAAATAATTCTCAATAATTTTTATACTATCGACGTTTACACTGTATGAATGAGATTAACTGTGTTTGTTCTACCTTTTGTTTATATTTCGTAGCCTTTATATAACTCGTAATTTCTGAGATGGTCGTTAACTTCAAATGCCCAAACGTCTGTCCTATGTATTTTGCTTTTACAAACATTTTGTGAATAGACATGCAACTTCTGAACAATTGATTTTTATTAGGTGGTTTAAATTCACTTAAGTAACTTTTCTCCGAATCAGATTTTCAGCTTCAATTTGACAGTTAAATAAAGTTTGACGAATTCACCGTCCACTTTGGACGAATGATATCTCAAACTTGAACATTCATTAAAATGCAAATTTCACCAAGAATATTCACAGAAAATCCATCCAAGCTTTGTACAGAAGCTTCAATTATTTTCAAGGTCTTGATTTAAACGAATTTGTTTCCAAATGCAAGATTATTTAACCTAAACTACCAAGTCAAGCCATCGATAATTATTACTGTTAGTAACATTTATACAAAAATCTCTGATTCATTATACTATTCATCAAGACTTGAAGTAGTGTTGAAAGCTGGCGTGATTTGGTGTATACAAGTTGGTGTATACAAGTTAGGTGGCGCAATCTATGTGGCTTACAAAGTTACTACTTCGCTGTCTTGGCACTTAGTGCATTTACATAATGTAGCCCTTACACCACTGTGACTGTGACGTCACTGTATCAGGTTGCGAGTCTAACTGTCCCAGCCAATTAGAACAGTTTCTATTTCGTTAATGTTTAATTATTCAATTGTAATGTTTTCATAATTGTTGTTCAGTTTATATAGAAATGTCAGATTTTGTACACTCAGTACACGCCTTTCTATCTCGGAATATTGTAAAAGTATCTCATATTGTTCTACCACATCATTAATTTGCCGCATTTTCATTTAAAATTGAAGAGCCTCTATAGGTATTTATATTTAAGTACTTTGATTGTATCTTATTTTTACGGCAATTTTGTATAAAACATTTAAACCAGTGTGCATGCTTTGATCCAATAGATTGATGTATTTAATTGTTTTTATATAAGTTGGCAAAGGAACTAGTTTGGGAAAACAATTATTATAAACAAGCATGCTTTTGCACCAGTAGTTGAGGTGATTTAAGTTAATTTTTGTACGATCAAAACTTTAACAAATCATAAACAAACTTCCATTTAACATTGGACATACTAAAATCATACTGCTCACACAGAAAATAACTAGCTTACATTTCAAAAACCTTACCGTCTTCATATCACTTAACAATGTTGCTAACAACTCCATACTTATTGTTGGGTTTATCACCATTTAATCAATAAATCATGAAGACAATCAATGAATAACAATCATGAAGACTCCTACTAAAACAAATACATAATGAAAAATAACGATCATTACAAAAATATAATGGATTAGACACATCAATACATTCATTTAATCCTATTGCCGAGCGCCAATATTTCAACATTTAGATAAATATAAATTACACAACTCTACACATACAAGGAGTAAGTGAAGGAGGAAAATAAAGTCTCGCGGGAGAAATAGGAGCTATATGTCCGAGATAGCAAATTTCCGGGCAGTTAGGGACATCCGTCGGGGAATTATTCTCCCCCTTCCCCCCAGCAGCACCATCATACCGAAACTCAGGCAGTTTCTGTCGTAATAGTGAATATTTTTGCCATGAAACGTATATTTGGTGGTACATGAATAGCTAAATGACTTTGTAGTTGAGACAATAGTAGAATAATAAATAATTGTCAAAATTAAAGATTTTATTCTAATTTAATCACGTAATCTGAGAATTTATAAAATGTGTATGCGGAAATATGTCAGTCCAAATATTGGTTGGTTAGTGTTTTTTTTCCTTGGCTAGGGTATAAAACAATGTTTTGTTTAACATAGCGAAATCAGGAATACAATATCTTCTCTATTATGCAACCTCAGCTCTCACCTAACGTTAACGCATATTCACTTTATTCGTACAATTGTTATCGGTGACTTAAGGGATCGATCCCGCGCCACCGGACTAATGAGATCTGGAGTTGCGAGCGATACCATCTAGCCACGGGTTCGTTTGTTTTGTATATTCTTTGTTCCAAACGAAAATCTTGAATTAGGTGTGACTTTCACGCTATTCTAGAAAGGTTACAGAATGTTTCATGAATATCAGTTATTTGGATGTTTTCGGCCGTTGTTTTGAAACGGCTAAATAAAAATATTTGTTATATTTTACACTAATTTTCTCAGAACGTTAATGGTGTTAAAATTGTGTAACATAACCCTGTATGTTTTCATAATACTCGATGAACTTGAAACGCGCGAATAACTTTCCCTAATCGTTTAAACTTTGATATTTTTTAATCACACCAAAACGTTATCTTCGTCTACACATACGATACGGGTGAACTAGGACACCTGTATAACTTGTCTTTCACTTATTCAAAAAGGTGCACCATATTTCTGATTAGACGTTACAATGGGAACGTAACCAGATAGGATTGGTTGTAATTTCTTAAGAAGGAAAGAGGCTCGAGAGATGTAATTGGATGTGATTGGAGAGCTGAACTGCTCGAGGTTTGATTGGAACATTCTCTCTCTTATATTTCATTCTTCTACAGATTTCTTTTCATCTGCAAGATTTTGAGGTGTTTCCAGTTCTTACAGAGAGTTTGGTAATGATCCTGCTATACTCTAGGAGTCAGGGATATGATTTTGCGCATATTAAAAGTGTTTATAGTTGAATCTTCACGATCTCTCCAAACGCAAAGGATGTGATAATGTTTTTCAACCACATAGTAAGTTTGGACCTCCTCTTATAGATTTCTGGCTGCAACAAAACGTTTATTAATAGGTATTTTTTAGAATTTTAGTTAAAATTAGTTTCGTGTTTAGCTATTGTTTTGTGCTTTTGGAGGGATAGTAGAAAGAGGGTTATCCTTAAGGTTTACACGCACAAAATAATTAATCTGAATGTATTCGTATATTTCCCCTGGAACAGTACGTGCACATCCCTCTTCCCTAAAGTGTGTTTCGTGTCGCAAACACCAGTTAGAGCATTCTAGTACAAAACAGTGTTCTTTATACTAATCTCAGAATACAGATAAAAACAAATGTCAGTAACCTATCGTCATTGCGTTAAAAAAAAGATGGTTCTAAATTGTGTAGAATCTCGACACCGGAGAGCACAGTGGCGTTGCTCAAACCATTTTCAACATTGTTTATTAGTTCTGTTGTTGCCTCTCCCTCCATTTCTCTCTTTATTAAAACTCCTCAGCTTCAACATTGTAATGTACAATAACAACGCTTTCAGTGTTTCCCAATGTACACACCATGTTGCAGTTGGACGTATTTTTGTTGTTTTACTCGTCAACGTAACAATTCAACTGTGTTTTGCAATTTTATTTTTTCGTTAAAATCAATTTACTTATTTTGAAACCAACAAAACTAAAAACCGTCTTCTCTAGCCCAGTTCCCAAAGATATGCAATGTGTAATGTCAAGGAGATGACATTTCTAGCTTTAGCTTTCCTTGCACTTCAAAACTTGCACGTAAATGAAACATCAACACACGAGCATGTGGCCACGAGCACACTCGCAACGTGCTCCTGGCGTAAGCCCTGCACACATGGTGCTTGGGAAGCATAAGCACTAGCTCACACGAAGCGCCGAGACTCTTCAATTAAAGAAAGTCTGATCCCAATTAGTGCAGGGTTGAAGAGCCCTTAGACCACATTCTCAAGCCGTCTCAAGTTCTTCAATGTCATCAAAGCGAGACGTCCAGCAAGACGGTTTCACTTGAAGATTTTATTCACTTAAAAGTGAAAGGATTAAATCTTGGATTATTACTTTCGATGGATCTTTTATTATTACTTTTGAATAGAGGGTCTTTCTGTGGGGAAAGTGAAGCTTCGAAAAGCGTTAGGGATGGGTTTCCAGTTTGGGGCTTGAAAGCGATGAATTTTCTTTTTGATTGAGATTCAGGAGTGTCTATTGTTAATTCTCTTTTCAACAGCATTTTCGTTATGTTCTAGTGGGTGATCCTGATTGGTACAAATGTAACTCAGGTCACTTTCGTTAACCAAAAAGTGTTTTGTCTTAAGGATTATATTTCGGTCTCATCCACAGGAACTCGAAAGGATTTCGTGTTTTGAACATGCTTACCATTTTGTTTTACGAGGTTTTAGTTTTTAAACTGAATAGCTCTATTTTCTATGTTATTCGATAGTAAGGTAACATAATAGCAAGCTTTTACTATCATCTATTATTAATCCTAAACAAGCATTTCACATCCAAACTTAAAATAAACACGTAAATAAACGTCAGGAAGCGTTTCCGTCACGGGCATTTCTGTCTAAAGCGATAATGTTAAGTAAAAGAAAATATTACTTGAAAATTCGTCAAAATGTTTTAATATATTTTCTGTAGCAATCCCCTGTTCCTATACATTCCTCCTAAGTAATTTCCAGCATACACGTAAGTCGTACTCAAAATTAAACATCAAAACAGGACGTTTTCCTAATGTGAAATGTTATTGAAAAATAACACGTTAGAAACGAGGTGTAATTATTTGCAACGTTTTGTTAAACGCTCTCTAATGATGTTCAATGCACTTCACACGAGAAAATAATGATCAAAACACTGTGTGTTTCTCCTGACAGTTTAGTTTTATAGCAGCTGTTTCTCTCCACGTTATGAACATGTATTTTGTTTTAAACCTTAACTTTGATTTGATGTAATTATTATAGAATTCAATTTCCTAAATTTTAAATTTTTGAATTGTAGGTTCCGTTATAAGATGAAGAAACTTAAAGAATTACGACTATTAAATATTTATATTTTGTCTTAGGGAAGCCGCTCAGTTGGTCGGTAAATTTTAGTAAAATCTCATTCGGAAGCATTTTCCTGACTAAAACCAATTAATTTGACCAATTCAGTGTCAACTTATTTAAATATATGAATATTTAATACTTCGTACAATGTTTTTAAACCTACGTCTTAAAAGACACATTTAAATAATGTCCCATCAGCCTTACTACTTAAAATACCTGATACACAATTAACCACATAACATTTCACCATCAATAGGTTCTTTAGTTTTGGTAAAAACCTATGTGTTTTCAACTTTAAGGAAGTTATTTTGCCTTAGGCCCATGCTGCAATGGTAAGGAATTGAATTGATATTAGTCATCATTTATAAAATCCCGTAACTATATACTTTTGTTAGACTTCCACTCCAAGGGCAATTGCTGAGGTGGACAGTAGACTCGCCACGCATCTTTCTACTCTATCAAAACTAGTTAATAGTTTGATCGTCCAATAAAAGTTCCATTTTGAAAACGATCAAATACTTTTAATAATATGGAAACCTTATTGCAAAGATTTACTTAACACTGAAAGCAAAAATCGCGTATTTTCGCCTAAAGACAAATTAATTTAAGCTCGAACAACCGTTGTAATAAAACTCCTCTCAGGATTAAAGCAAAAGGTAATTAAAATCTGTGTAATTTGGCGCGTTTGACAAACAGCTGTGGACATTGTTACACTCTCTGTGTCTACTGTAATAAACTTCTCCAGTTGTTACACCGATCTACATTGTAATGATCGAAGAACATCGTAATTTTAGTGCATTTTCTGTATTGTTTGATGTGTGTTGCGCGAGATATAACCTGGAGGAACCGTTTTAGATGTTGTCGTACGAAATTTGCTTACTCACCAATGGAAGGATATAGTTTCTATAAACATAATTCCTATTAGATTTTGTGTTGTATCTGCAATAACAAAAAGGTTATTACCAAAATTATTATTTTTGGTTTTATTCTGTTTTTAAACACTGTTTAGCAATATTGTTTTTGCTTTGATCAGCGGAAATATAGACACCGTTAAAACTATTAAAACACCTAGACCAAAAGACATGTATTTTGAAACAATACTAACTACTGTGTAAGCTACTATGAATTGTTTCTACCCAGCTTTGATGTGGCGGGGGCTTTCAGAGATCCAGCCATTGAGTGGAGTGTACATTAGCAGAATCAGTTCGAGTAATGAGGTTGACGTCACTACTAGCTTGTCGATACTCTCACTACCGACACTCGATACTCGATACAGAAGTGGATTGTGTTCATTTACACCAAACCTAATTTGTTTTAAAAAAAATAGCCGACGCGTAACCCCAAGCAAATGTTTTATAACGGGGTGTAAATTACGCCGGAAGTACCGTTTTCCCCTGAAAATGGGTTGTATAAAAACTGTTTTGATTTGTTTTTCATTAAACTCAATATACACAGTTATGACATCGTAACGAAAATTATCAAACAGACAAAATCCGTTCAGCCAGACCAACATGGCGGTGGATAAACTTTTTTTGCCGCCATTTTGGTCTGGCTCAACTGGTTTTATTGCGTTATGGTACACATGTTTGCTGCAATATTTTTATCCAAATTTAGATTATAATCACAGCTTTTATAAAAAGGCATTTGGGGACCACTCTTCCCCAAAAGGTCACTTCCTGTGGACCGATATTGCCGGTTGTCTAACTAAACCTAGAAGTTTACAAAAGTAGCATGTATGCTTACTTGTACAGTGGTCAAGCGTAAAATATAAATACAGGTTTTTTTTCGAGTTACCGTGAGTGAATATTAGGGAAGATTACTTATCTAAAACGACCCTATAAAAATGTATCTACCAACTTTGTCACAAACTATTTTACTCTCCGATACCAAATAGTCTTGAAATGACAAATTTTAATTTCTCCAATGAGGATTTCTCCAATTTTAATTTCTCATGATTTCTAATTAAAAACAAACAACCCACAACCATCCGTTTTCTTAACTCAACTTGTGGACGTGACGTTACAGTGAGGTGGAAACTGTGTTTTCCCGATGCGTCGATGAAAACTGTTGTGTTTCCTCTTACAAGATGTAAAGCTGATAATGGAACAGCGTTTCTGCACTTTGGTTGATTATTGGAGGAATATTCATCAAGCAAAGCGTGGCTTCGCAAATACCTCGGATCCAGCCAGAGATCAAACCAAACAATCACTGCCGCGAAACTTTCCAAAGATTACTCGAGTTGTTATCAAAATTACTCAAAACTACTTTTGATCAAAACTTCTATAACTTCTGAGTTTATAGTCTAAGAATGGTATAAAACCATTTACAGATGATGTTACTTAGCTTTGGTTCAAATCAAAACCAAAACGTGTAAGTTTCATCAGGTCTACAATGTGTGTAAGAAATGAATTTTATTCCTTTTGACGCAGTTTTACATGTTCACACCAAAATATATGGGAAATGAACGAACTAAGTACATCAGAAAGAAAGACCTAGAAATTATGATTCTTGCTTAATTGCGTGGGTTTACGTTTTCAAAGTTCGAAATTGGCGTAAATAGAAATAATAATTTTGAAAATAACATCAATACTTCTGACCGACAGCTGGCGTGATTTTAGCTCCTCTATCTATGAATCAGATTCCTCTTTTGAATCTTTAAAAGATAATTTTATATGTGTATTATCGAATGGAGAAAAATATTTACATCAATTGATTCAGTTATTAAAGTGTGCGTTTTTCTGTTACGGTCATTTTGTATAGGAACATTTATAATGTCTTGAGATAATCGTTTAAATTAATTTTTCTGTATCTGTTTCAGGTAAAATTCCTATGGTGCTGTAACACGTAAGTCACTACGGTCTTAATACATGAGTTGCGAATCAACGCTGTTTGCCTGGAGGGGTAATCCAACCATACTAAAAGTTTATGCGCGGTGGTAATACAGGGTGTTTATAAAAGAATGTTCTAATTTCAACAATATATTTCATAGGTCAAACTTCCATTAAATACCATAAATACTACCTCAAATTCTTAAACTCATGTTTGTTTTACAAAATATGATCAATGTGTGCATTATTTGTTCCATCTATCTGAAAATCTACTTTTTCCCAAACTGGAGCCAATGTGATAGGAGTACTGGAAGACCCCTTTCTATTCAATTTTTTACCACAGGCAGAGTAATATGGAGAGTACATACACGAAAATACCTAACTATAGAAGGGGAATTCTTTAGAGTTTTAATGAATGAATCGGGTTTTCCTAACAAAAGAGTTAAAATGACTAGCAAGCCTTTAGCAAGATCCCTACACGGTGAATCATACCTGCCTTTAGAGGTGAAATTCTATAGAGTTTTAATGAATAAATTAGATTTTTCTACCAAAGGAGTTAAAACCTACATGGTGCATAACGAAAACTGATTATATGCCTGAGCTGAACGTTAGGTTTACGAATTTTCGGCAGCCCATACATTTAAAACCAACTCTCTGATGCTTACTTTTAGAACAGTACAATTTCAAAATGGGGACCTTGTATATGCGACAACCGTTTTAAAAAAAATCATAAACTCGCCGTTATTAAATAGCATCGGACGTACGTGGAATTTGACCGGTAGGGAAATCTTCTTAGATTACTAACAAAACCACTGAATACACCATTAGGAAATTTATACACCATTAGGTGAATGTCGTGTTAAACCACTACTAGATATCTCTTATCAGTTATCTCAAGTTTTATCACTTAGTCCATTGTTGTCATGCGAGTAAGCAACATGCAGACATTAGTTTCCCATATCTCTCGTCGTAACTTGTGCTACTGTACAGTATGCATGTTGCGGTGTACAATGGGACGTTATAGGTTGTGAGCTATGTCAATTTGTTTGTTAAGAAACAAGATTGTAGTTGGGCAAAGTTTATCTGCACAATTAATATACTATAAAGCCGGTTGTACAGAAATTATGTAGGCACTTTCCGGCATGCTACCCACCAACCACGTACTCTTTTACAGATAATTTTGCGTAGCTTATGTTCAAATCAAAACCAAAACGTGTAAGTTTCATCAGGTCTACAATGTGTGTAAAACATGAATTTTATTCCTTTTTGACGCAGTTTTACATGTTCACACCGAAATACCTGGGACATGAACAAACTAAGTACAGCAGCAAAAAAGACCTAGAAATTATGCTTCTTGCTTAATTACGTGGGTTTATGTTTTCAGAAGTACGAAATTGGTGTAAATAGATATGATAGTTTTGAAAAAACATCGTTTTTCGAAGAGAGAGCTCAAACTTTTAAACACGACGGTTTAAGTTGAACTAACCTTGAGTTAAATACCCTAAAGCATTAAGGGGAAATAACGTGATTTTTGATATTGATAATTATGAGAATTCTTTAAAGTTTAAATGCTTGTATTACAAACAAAATCGCATAATAGACAAAACAAAGACATGATAAAAAAGCATTGAACTTAAGACGTTAAATTGACACAGTGGCGCAAAATAGTACTCAGTGGGGCTGACCACTTGGAAATATTTTCAGGATCAGTGTTGATTTGACCAATAGCTTCTCTCATTAGCTGAGACTCATAAACCAAGTGCAGTTGTGAATCGTCAGCATACAAATGTGCTGTACAATGCTGCACACAACTGATACAAATACCCTTATGAGTGGTAGTCCCCCTTAACTAGTCCCTAAAATAGATCCCAAATCCCCTTCATTAGAGACAATTCAACCTTGAGATTCTGATGCTCCTTCTCTTTGGCATACGCTTCCTTTTGTACTCGAAAACAGAGCTCAGCACTTAGGTTATCTGTAATAGTTCTCTTTGAAATACAAGAAATTAATTAGTGATGTGTCCAAACTGCTAGATGTGGAAATGTTCATGTTATTTTATTTGGTTCCGTAAAGCTGTCACTAAGTACTAAAGCCGAACCATCAGATACTTCAGATGCAATAAATTTTCAAAGAGAATAAAACAAGTAAAACATACAATCAAGCAAAAAGTCAGGAAAAAACGAACAAAAGCAGAAGATAATCCGAGTGATGTTTAAACAAACACTGTTTAAAATACGCACAAATTTCACATTTAAAAACTCAACGGAGCTTGCCAGTTCATAGAGAGCTAAGTTTGAATTTAACCAAAATTTGAACTATCTGTTTGATCTATATTGACTTTACTATTGTTGCGAAGACACACTTGAATAGACTTGAAGGTGTTGAATGGTACTTTGCTCATTGCTTCCCCTGGGTTACTGGGGTGAGAGACACTGCACCATTAAGCTGATTGAGTGATCTGACTCGGTTTAACGGATCTGTCTGTCAAAGTGTGACGAGTCTGACATTGATGTTCAAACCAGGCAAGTTCACTCACACGTTCATTATATTGTCACTTAACTTAAGTCTGTTTAAAGTTGTGCTTGACGACCTAAGAAAACATCTGCCTAACTTTCCGGTACAAAGTTGATGTGCTATAGGAATTGAAATATAACCTTTTACAAGAACCACAAAACGTGCACTTGTCTTTGAATGTTGAAAAATAATTTTAGCTCTGCTATCTTAAGAACGGAAAGAGTCCCGTAGTTGAAAAACACACAGAATGCTAAATGCTGAAGACTGGAGGCGTTACATTGAGACAGTGGGGAAGAGTGAAACTGTAGGATCAGAGCAATGAATGAGATGGGATTGAGTCCCTAATGAGCGACAAGTCCCTGAAATGGATCCCGACCCCGTTCATTAGAGACAATTCAACCTTGAGATTCTGATGATCGTCTCAACAAGAAATGCTTCCTTCCTTTCGTGCTTGAATCCTACACTCAGCTTGGTTGAGTAGATATGTATATTTAATGGTATATATATTACTAAATAAATTTGAAGACAAAAATATTTGGACCGAACCGGGATTTGAACCCGGGTCCCGCTTGCCGGGCGGTTATGCTAAACCACTACACCATCCGGCCCAACTATTTCTGCCTTCAAATAAGTAATTAAATCTGAATGTTTAATCGAAACATGTGACTGTCAAATAGTGACTTTAAATCAACAAGCTGGAAATATTACAAACAGAATTTAAATACTGTGTCAAATGACTTATTATAGATCTTAATTGTAAAAACGCTAAATAGCTAATTTATTACTAAATAAATTTGAAGACAAAAATATTTGGACCGCACCGGGATTTGAACCCGGGTCTTCCGCTTGCCGGGCGGTTATGCTAAAGCCACTACAAAGCCTCCTCCAAAGCCACTACATAAAATTCTTTGAAATTTCGATTCATGTTACAACTTTCAAAGAATGTTATGTAGTGGCTTTGGAGGAAACCATGGACTATGTTATGTACTCGTAAATTACCAAGAAAATTAATACATTCTTATTCTTATGCTTCTGAAGGCATGAGAGTATGAATACATCTCAGCAAAATTGGGAGACTTGGAGTCCTCCCCCTGAAACATGTAAGAGTTTAGGTCTTAATTGTGAGATTTTTGCTAATTCCAGACAGTAAAATATTTGTTTTTGGTAAGTGCATCACATGTGTAGTGTTTTTGTCAGGACAGCTCCTGTTTTTATATTTTAAGACGGCAGGAAAGTTTAATGTTTTGCTATAATATATACTAACTGATAAAATTTACAGGCAGCTTTAATATGAAAACGCATCTTATATTTTCATTTATTTCACTATTACAAATAATTAGTCCAATAAATCTATAGCATCGTGATTCAAACAAAAAACTGAATTAGTTTACTTCAGAAACGATTGATTTGTAGTTGGAAGAAGAAATATGCAAACTAGATATTCCACCAAGCAAAACGTCAGGAACAAAACAACCAAAAGCAGAAGGGAATCAAATTGTTATTGAAGTAAACATGTTTTTGAGACAAGCCAATAAAATACTCGGCTTCTGATGATTTACAATCCTGGAATCCAGACCAGCTGTTCACTTATGAATTTAGATGCAGAAACACAAATCATTCAGAAACTTCTGCTCCCACCAGAGACCTATTTGTAACTTTCAAAGTGAAATATTTTAGCACGTCGATACAGCAAATGTTGTACCAGTGTAAGAAAATCCGTACTATTTTAAGATCCACCTTGATATTTCACTCCTGGCCTAGCACCTAATAACTGAACTAAATACAATATTATCAACTAATAAACTAATTCCACAAATCAACCCCAAAATCATAACCAATCAGATCATTTATAGTTTGCGGAGTTAAATAAATTCACCCAGCGACAATTCACTCAGCGCACCACCGACACAAAAGAGTCATTGTAACATGTGTTGAATGCGGTTTATATGAAACCACAGAGCAAAAACTGGATAAGTATTAACTGAACTGCAAACAATGTTTGAAACAGAACAATCAAAGCGTCAACAATGGTTCCATTGTTTCGATATTGTCAACGGGAATAAAGCAGCCGTTGTTAATCATGTCAGAATCTATACTGTACCTCGTACGCGTGTACGTTGATAGGTGTAGTTCACAGTGAACAACCGTAAAACGCTTGTATAAAATTAATTTAAAACTCTTAGCTACAAATATAGACACGAATGTAGACAGTAAATCAGCTGAAAATTTGATGTAAAAACTAACTACAGCACTGACTTCACTTTCAGTTGTGCTATTTACCCAAGCTGCAGTGCTTGTCAAGTGGCACGGTTCCTAGACACTATGAGTGCGGTATGATGATGTTGTTAATATTTACAGCTCATTAACGGGCTCAGTGAAGAGGTCCCCTCTCTCCCCTCACCCCGGGAACCCCCTGAACCCTTTCATGCACTTAGCGCAGTTTACGAGGTGCCTGGAGAGTGTCGTTAAAGAAACACAGTTGCCGGGTGAGAGGTGGGAATGTGTGGAATATAGCGGGGAGTAACGATAATTAAAAAATGTAAAATAACAGGTGGAATGCAAACTACCGCTGGTAAGGTATTTAATAATCACTATTTTAATTCATCAACCCCAACCAATACGCAAATAAATTTCTTTTGAGCTTGAAAAGTTAGCTCTGGTTATTATATTCGCAGCAAAGCTGCCATCATCAGATAACCTGAAATTGATTTGTTTCTTTTCATTTCTTTTGAGAGCTTATTTAGAGTCAATAATTAGTGGACTCACATATCCATAAGTAGTAGTAATAATAGTAATACACTAACAAAGTCATGTATTACATTTGTCACGAAAACGTGTTATTGTGATCTTCAATTAATAAAATAAATCCAAGGCTTTCTTCATTCAACACAGACGTCTCATTCAGTCATACAATGTTGCATTCACCCAAAGCCCCATTTGTTCCGAACTATCCTACCATTGTACTGTCCTCATGAACTCCTCTGTACTGAAAATGCCTCTGAAATCATCATTGTTTTGAGGCAAGCTTTAAATGCCTTAAACATTGCAGTGCTTTTAATCAAATTTTAAAGTTTGTTGCGACACTGAATTTGATTACACAACTACAGCCACTATAATATCCTAACTTTACCTTTTGATTCGAATGCAGTATGGCCAATTGCGATAGTATTTAAACACTTCGTTTTGTAGTTATAAATATGTTACAAACCCCTTTTTAACAAATATGAATTATTAATGCAGCTAAACTAACCGAAACTAACCATTTCATTTTATAACAATTTACACCATGTCCTCTGAGCCTGCTATACGCTATATGTACATTAACACTCGCACGAGGTACAGTAGAGAATCTGACATGATTAACAACGGCTGCTTTATTCCCGTTGACAATATCACAACAATGGAACCATTGTTGACGCTTTGATTGTTCTGTTTCAAACATTGTTTGCAGTTCAGTTAATACTTATCCAGTTTTTGCTCTGTGGTTTCATATAAAACTGCATTTAACACATGTTTCAATGACGCTTTTGTGACGGTGGTGCGCTGAGTGAATTGTCGCTGGGTGAATTTATTTAACTCGGCAAATTATTCATGGTCTGAATATTTCTGGTTAAAGTGGATTAAATATTCGAACAGGATTTTTGTTATTTTAGAAAACAAACCCCCCATTGTTATTTGAATAAAACGCTGAAATACTTAACTGCTAGTTACAAATAAGTCTGGTGGGAGCAGAAGTTTCTGAATGATTTGTGTTTCTGCATCTAAATTCATAAGTGAACAGCTGGTCTGGATTCCAGGATTGTAAATCATCAGAAGCCGAGTATTTTATTGGCTTGTCTCAAAAACATGTTTGCTTCAACAACAATTTGATTCCCTTCTGCTTTTGGTTGTTTTGTTCCTGGCGTTTTGCTTGATGGAATATTTTCCTTGTTTTTTATTTTTGCGAAAACAAATTGATCGTTTTCTGAAGCAATTGACAGTTTATTTTTTATTAACTGACAGCTTTACGAAATCAATTGAATTAACTTAAGGATTTTGATATGTATAGTGTTTGGGCCTTTGAACACGATTCCTAGTAGAGACGCACTACAATTTTAGTTTCACAACGGTATCCATCAAATTGTATATTATATTCTAAAAGAATCTATTATAGACAGTCCATTTGATCACAAGCCAAGGTTTCGAACACAAAACACAACATTTCCTACCGAGACGGTAGCGTATGAAGTTTGAACTGCTTCAAATGAACGGGGTTGGGATCCATTTCAGGGACTCGTCCCTCATTAGGGACACAATCATAATCCCATCTCATTTATTGTCTTGATCCCACTGCTTCATTCTTCCCCGCTGACCCAATGTAATGCCTTTAGTCAGCTGCTTTGCAACGAGTGTTTTTCAAGAGTGCTGTTTTGTGTCTGGTCTTAGGTTCACTTCAGTTTAGCAGAACTAGAAGTGTTTTTAAAATAAACAACACATTTTGTTTGTAGGAAGTTACTTACAACCTACGTTGTCAGGCATGGTAAACAAGCACAACGTTAAACAGACTGAAGTTAAGTGACAATATAATGAACATGTGAGTGAACTTGCCTGGTTTGAACATCAATGTCAGACTCGTCACACTTTGACAGACAGATCCGTTAAACCGAGTCAGATCACTCAATCAGCCTAATGCATGGTGCAGTGTCTCTCACCCCAGTAACCCAGGGGAAGCAATGAGCAAAGTACCATTCAACACCTTCAAGTCTATTCAAGTGTGTCTTCGCAACAATAGTAAAGTCAATATAGATCAAACAGATAGTTCAATCTTTGGTTATTAGCTCTCCGTGAACTATGGGCATGAGTAACTACATGTGAAATAGGTGGAACGTAGGTTTTAGGCAGTTGACGAGCGTAGTACTTAATTATTTAACTTTCAGAAAATATGACATTTGGGATTTACAAAAAGTGAGTTTACTGGCTGAGTCAATAAAACAAATTTCAGGTCTACAAAACCTGCAAATAAAGATAAATTTAACTTATTTAATTGCATAAAAATGGTTATTTTGGTAACAGAGATTACAGTGTTTACTAAAAAGGCCGATGTATGTCAACATGTGGGGTATTGTTGTATATATTTCTTGATAAAACGGCAACAGCACGTTTTTTATTTACGTTTTTCAGTCGTGTATACAATTGTAATTGAATTTTTACGAGTGAATTGCCAACCTACTATGCATTATATCATAGTTTAATCAAAGAACACAAATATCCTACTCCTCAGGTTTCCTATTATTACATATTATCATAGGAATTAAAACTTTTCCGTTGTTTTAGGCAATTTTACTTGAAAAGTATACATTTTAATAATCTGTAGTGAAGTGTAGCAAGTTGAGTTTGAATTCAGCCTCACAAATTGAAACGTAACAATGTCCTCGGTTGTTTGACAAACCCGCCAAATTACGCAGATTTTAATTACTTACTCTGCCAGTGTTTCCTGGAGGAGTTTTATTACAACTGCCTGTTTTGTGCTGTAATTAATTTGTATTTAACAAAAATTACGTATTTTTCCTGGTTAGAGCAACGGTCTTTTTCTGGTTGGTGTGTTTTTTATGTAAAAAGGTATTTTTAATTTAGCACTAAATAAGTCATAATAAGGCATTAATTATTATTTTTTTATATATTCCGAGTTTTATTTGGCATAAAATTTGCTTCGGGAAAATTAAAACAGCATTGACAGCACTTTTAAATGTAAACGTTTGTCTTGTTTAACGAGGCGAAGTTAGGACTACAAAGTCCTCTCTACCACTCAACCTCGACCTTTACCTAGCGTCACCGTATAGTCACATTACAAATTGTAAGTGGTGATTATGGATCGAACCCGCGCCACCGGAGGATGAGCTCCGAGTCGCGCGCGATACCAATCTGCTACGGATCCGCTCAAAATGTCATGCAAATCAAACTCATTTTGAAAAGCAATTTCCGCTACCATACTGGTCTGGCTGAACGAATTGTGTTCATTTGTAATACAAATGTTAGGTACCGAACATGTAAAGGTTATAAATGTGATACCTATAAATCGGTGAACCAATTTTGCTGGTTAACTGAATTAACCTAGAAATTTACCAAAAGTGATATTCGTACCAAATTGCATGACAATCGGACACAAATTGGACATGTTGAGGGTCATACTGTATATAATTATACATAAAGGTTCTGCCATTTGAGTTAGGAGGTGCTGGAAGCTCAAAAATGCATACAGTTTCCTTCTCTCTGTCGATAGACATGAATACAATGAACACGAGCTTGTTGTGTAGCATTCAGCAAGTGCAAGACTGATATCTAGAGAGGGATCAGTGGCGCTAGTTTATGTGTGTTTGCAAAGCGAGTCCATTCCAGATAACTTTTGCTCTCAGATTAATGGCACAACTTGCTTCTATCTGCAACAAGTGATCCTCCTACCCTCTCCCTTCCCTCCCTATGAGTTCCACCCTCTCAACTAAACACCAAATGCGCCGGAATGTATGGCCCCGATAACACTTTGGAGATGTCTTACTCAACTCTTGGCTGTTTAAGTGCTTGCTACTTAATTTGCTGATTTATTTCGTGTAAAAGCCTTGTGATTCTACATTATTGGTGAACGTTAAAGTAACTATCAAACTATTCGTAGATAAAGCGTTTCTCTTCCTGAATGACTTTGCAACTATTATCGATTTCGCCCGTTGCATTGTGTTATTACTCACCATCTTGTGTTTTCCTTATTTCGCTATAACAGTTTGTTCTGCATTATTTCTTTTGCCGCTTCTTTAATCACATGTTTCTTTCGGTGTATTTTTTGCGTGGTCTTCTTCTCTCGGATTCCTTCTCACAAGTGGTAAAGACACTTAACTGTAAAGGGCAAAGAGTACCCGTGGTGGATTGATGCTACATTTAATCAACCATTAAATCAAGTCATATTTTAGACGTTCCTTAACAGTTTAGACGTAAGAAAGCGTTTTTTCTGATTAATGTACTTTAGGCAGACCTAAACGAGATATATGTATAACAAGATGTTACAGTTTCCTCGTTAAACTTGTAGAGAGCCAACTACTGAAATAAAGATCACCTTTCCATCCAAAACTATTGTCTGATAAACGAAAATATACATGCAAATACATAAACAGAAAACTACATAATTTAAAAGTTTTAAATGTTAAGACTGTTGCATTATACACACACACTGTGTTCGGGGACTTTGCGTCTCAATTGTAATGTCGGCTTGAGGTGATATACGACAGTTAAGGACAATGTAAAGCTATTACTGAACAACATAACATGTTACGTTCATATAAATGGAAATTAAGCAAGCTACTGCTCTTAAACTGTTTGAGACTCTTAAGAGGATCTAGTAAGACATGTAACCAAAGTCTATATCTCTAATAAACCGGCGTGTCACCTATATTAATTGTATAATAATAATTAGCAGGCTAACTGAACTATTCATCATATGTACTGATCATTCCGTATCTTTATTCGTACACATTTAGTTTGACAATAAACTTGTAAGAAACACATATTTCATTTTAAATAAATGATTCTTTATACTGGTCTTCCTGTATTTGTTCCTTAAATAAATTAATATTTACGATGAACAACCTTAAATGGATAAGCTATCCACAATTTTATACTAATCGCTATCAAGTATTTATCGAGTATTTTGAAAATACTAAATTTTGATGACTCTTAAAGTCGCCGAACGGCTAGTACATAAAATATAATAATTATATGAAAAAACTAAATTAAGTGTAGATATTAATTATAAAATATATAATAATACCTAAAATATTTATTAATACCTCAGACTTTTAAAATAGGTTCAATACTGTCAGGAACAGCTCTGTAAATCTTACTAAAAGTACAACAAATATTGTATGTGTCATCCATGTGGTTTCAGCCATCGGTTCGATTCTAAAGAAAAACCCGTCCAACTTTTCTCACTTGACTTAAAATGTTGGTACGAATAAAAAGGTAAAGAACAACGCGCGAGACTTTATAACAAGAATAACTTTCCAACAAATGCAGCCAACCATCATACGTCTTGTCTTACTATGCAGCACGGTTAAGTCTGTTATACTCTACAGGCAGGAGAAGGGTTGATTCTGCTGACGCCATCTTGGATTCTGGAGTACATAAATGATGTCCACCCGGGTAAGTGGCTTGCTCGTTTGTCACTAATAATTCACTCGCTTCTCACTCCGGTGACATCAACATTCTAAACCTCACTCTGAACTAGTTTAGATCAAAATGTCACTCTGCGACAGCGCAGGTTGTAGGCAAGTGATTGCTTGCTAGACAGTCTGGTTTCTAATGTCAGCCTAAGTTCGATCCTGCCCGGGTATGATTAAGTGTGTGGGGGTGTGGTTAAGTGGAAGAGAGGACTTTAAAGTCCTAACTTCGCCACCAATAAAGACGCCTTTCATTTAATTTCATATGATCCGAGTAGTTTTTCGTCTCGAACTTAATAGGTCTTTTAAAGGGGTGAACAAATGAAATCGAAGTTGGCGGAATTTGGATGAATGCATAGTTTGTCTGAATGAGATTCGATTTTGATACATTCTTATTACTGACGATAGCGATAGATGATAGAGCGCGCTTAACGTAAGAAAAGCGAGACGAGGGGCGTAGCTATGGCGCGAGCACAGTGAGGAAAACGACCGTAGCGAGGAGTATCGGGCGATCTTAAGAGTGAGCAGTATTGGAATTTCGTCCCATAAGAGCATCTAAAAACTTGCATTTTCTTGGGACACCTTACGCCTACAGTTTTCATCGGATTTGTACTAAACAAACCTTGTTTTAAAGGTAATTAAATAATGCTTTATAAACTCCGCTGAGCCGAATTTACATTAATTTTTCATATTTTTAAAAGGGTGACATAAATCCAAAAATTAAAGAAACTTTGTATTTAAATTTCTTGTTTTTACTATTAAACTAATAAAATTTTCAAAAATCTGGTCAGTGGTCAGTAAGTCACTGCAGTACATTGTCATCTTTCAAATCAAACCTATTTCAAAAAGATCTCATGAAAATTGTAGGCGTGAGGTGTCTCAAGTAAATGCTTGCTTTTACATTGCTCTTATGGGACAATAAACAAAATGGTCGACAAGTACTGTGCACTCTTAACGAGAAGGGCGAGCGTAACGAAAGGCGAGTGCAGTGAGCAAATTTACGAAAGAACTCTAAATTAGCATTTATAACACTTCTCCAAAAAGAAAAACGATGATCAACTAAATCCAGCGTTAAAGTGTAAAAGTAGAAAGGTAGAGAGACAGACTGGTGTAAGTTTCCATCCATATTTGAGAGGTTTGGAGCTCGACTGTCCCGTACATTGAGACAAACTACCGCCGCTGCCAACTTGTGTCCCAGAAGTGTCCCTACATGCTACATTGTCAACCCACGCCTGCTCTGTTGTCTGCTGTCTGCTGTCTACACCACTAGGGTTGAGGTAAATTAGTCTTAGAAAAATAAAACTAAATATCTGTAATTTATAGGTTATAGGACATACCTCGCTTTTAGCTACATAATTACTAGCTTCTTTCTCAGTTTTCGGGCTCGATATTTCATTATATTAGTACATGTAGCTGTACATTCCTTACGACTTGGAGTACTGCCTTTTCGCTACGAGTTATTATTATTTTCCTCGGCCTTTTGCCATATATGGATCATATAAAAAGCCCATACTATAAACCAAAGTTCACAATTTTCTCCTCTTAATTCACGTCAAACTTATTGTTAAAACAATATTATTGAGAAGATTTCTTGAGGCAACAATAAAGGGAAAGTTCTACCCACCTTTGGAACAGCTAAGTGGTATTCTGAAGTTATTGTTGTTAGTAAAAAGTTTGCACCAAGCCGCCGGCTGCGTTGAGGTTTACTTTAAAATATTGAGTTTGCTTCATTGTTTGTTGCGCGCTTTAACCTATAAATAGGTTGAAGGAAATATCTATTTACAAACATAATAAACCTCTACAATTAAGGTGACAAATGTGCGTTGGGAGCTTAATAAAACTTATTTACCATTTGAAACTATTAAGTTTCCGGAAAGGAAATTAAAGATGGGTCAGCCAAAGTTTTCTCCCCAATAATGTTTTAAAAAGTTTTGGCGTTGAACCACATTGAATAACAGTGTTTAATTACACAAAACGTTTCGATTATACTGTGATAATCAACATCAGTTGTATAAAATAGAATAAAGAAGAGGAAAGTAAATTAAAATAATTATGTACATAAAAGTAAAATTATTTGAAACAAATAATAGTTTATTATCGTAAATAAATATAAAACATTTGATGATGGCCATAGTTTATTCGGAACGATTCGTGTAGTTAAACCCTGTTATTTAATGTAGTTTAAAATTACATAATATTTAATGTAATTTATGAATTTTATTTTAAATTATAATGAATAACCACGTAAGTTTAAAATCCAAAATAGTTTTTCCTGATTGTTATTCAATTTTTATTCAACGAAACCTCAAGAAATATACAATTTTCTTTATCTATAATTTTGTTTTGGCAACCATAATCACTCTTACACCACCAACTTTCCTTTTAGTTTACCAACTTAAAGAAAAGAAACTAATTTATTCTCTTTATTATCAGCCAAGTCTTACCTTATTTGAACAATGTTTCCTCTGCTAGAAAGGTTACTATAATCTCGAGATTTTAAAGAGCGCCTTCAAATACTTAACCACTATAGTTGCAGTACACCACTGTACCTAGATTGCCGCCCAATGCCGCTCTAGTTAGTCGGTAGTTGTTTTCCCAAATTTTCGTTTTGTTTTCTTTATGCTGACGTCATAATAGTGTTATTGTTGGTTTTAAACTTTCAAATGAACGAGTAATATATTCTTTAAAACTATTTGGATGCCTATTTTCCGGATTTTATTTATAGAAGAATCTACTCAAAACGTAAAGGTACTTTTTGAGGTATGAAACCCATATTTAAAAGAGGAATATCACAGTTTAGCTGTGATTCGCCCTAGATAACATTTCACATCACTTGACAACACAGAAAACCATCAAATGAAGCAGCGTTTTTATATCGCAAACCCTTGTAAATCCACTGAAAGGCGCTTTTATAAAGTTGACGCGAGGTTTCTATCCGCTCAAAAATACCGATTTTTACACTCGTAGACTCCAGTTATCGGTCAGACTATATCGTCATTTGTTATCCTTGTACTGCGCAGTTTGAACAGCTTCACAAAGGACTTTAGCTATACCAGTACACTTTACAATGTACACGCTACATCCTCTGGTGAGGCAAGGTAGCAACTTTACAATGCGACCTGGGAGTCGGCGCAATGATGTATGGGGTTGGGAGTTCCACCTTCACTTAAATACGTAATCTAATACTGCATGAGTTATCACACGCTTGGCGCGCTTATCTACAAGCAACTAGTTCTCCGGTCGTTCATATCTCACAGGCTTTACTTACGTGACAGTTATACTGTATAGATATCTAAACAATTGATTGGCCGCAAGGTGGTGTTCCTCAAGGCTCAACATTGAGTGCATTGTTATTTTTAGCTGTTCAAAAATCTTGTTTTTGGGTTACTGATTTCCACCGTTTCTTGACTTAACTTCCATATCTTTTAAGAGGAACATCTTCAC
Organism: Matsumurasca onukii; assembly: GCA_018831715.1. Classification (NCBI taxonomy): domain Eukaryota; kingdom Metazoa; phylum Arthropoda; class Insecta; order Hemiptera; family Cicadellidae; genus Matsumurasca; species Matsumurasca onukii. The sequence goes on from CM032058.1 coordinate 25,211,570, forward strand.
CCTTTCCCACTCGGCAGCACTAATAGCTTTGAACTTGATAATCCAACGTAAGTTCAATCAATCAATCAATGGTTTATTGCATAAGCATTTCCACAATGCATGGAAATCGTCAGTTAGGATGTGTAACTAAAATGTTCCATTCACTCAAACATCGAGAACTCTTTCAAACATACATTGTGTGCACTCATTCATACGAATTGTTCCTCTCTAGCTCTTTGATCAGATTTCCCAATTGTGTGCCAAAAACTCATCAACGCTGTAAAACGCTTCTGTGACCAAAACTTTTATCAAGCAAGTTTTAAATGCCTTAGGCATATGAGCACTTTTTATTGAATTTGGAAGCCTGTTGACTAAATGAACTCCTACCTGGGAGGGCAAACGTTCATGGACTACCGTTCTGTATCTCCCAGTCCGGTAGTCATCCCTGCCTCTAGTGTCATAAGAGTGTATATCGAATAAATTACATTCCAATCTTATCATTGTTGAGGGTGTATAGTTTTAAAACCTGTAAAACATCCTGGCATATATGTACAAGCTGGGTGTTTTCAAAATTTCACATGGTAACATACCAGGTTACTAGCTTTACACAGGAGGGAGTCAGGGAAGTGCCCCCACCCTAAATTTTTGAAAAATTATTTTAAAAATAGATGTTTTTGCAGTTGAAACTACAAAGTAATAACAACCATTTTACACTCTAAAACGTACACACTTTCCTGAGTGAAGTTCCGTTGAGAGTAAGCCCTGAAAATAGCCTCTAGCTGCGACGTTGAATGTCTAGATATGACCGGGATGATACAGAGATATCATTCCCTCCCCTCTCCAAGTCTACTCACAGTATAACTGATTTTATGACCCAAGCAGCCGTAAACCCCACTGTAAACTCTGATCCACGCCTACGCTTTACCTCGTATTATTATTCAATCTTATAACTGCAAATTGACATTACCATTCTACTTTAGATGTAAAATTTACTAATAGTGACGTCGATCAATTCACGAAAATTATAGATCGAACTTTTCGGCCACTTCAGGAGAAAAACTACTCTCTGCCCTACGTTTCGGGCAATTGAGAAACTCCACCCTTTGTCAAGGTCCTTACCTAACCTTACACTTCATTATTGTAATTTTGTAAACACTTAACGTAACAACTGGTGCGTGCAAGGTGTTCTGCAAGTGTTGTCTTGGGTAATATCTTTCCTTTTTATTATCGAAGAGTGTTTCTTTATTTAACGATTGAGAGCTTATTATTTGTTTGCAGGATATACAGTACAATGTATCTGTGTCATTTAAATTTACCATTTTTCACGGACTATAAGTTTTAGGTTAAGTCTTTACTACAATGCAGTGTAATATTAGGCTAGTACCTTGACAATGCGTAGAGTTTCCCAACTGCCCGAAACGTAGGAAGTCGACCTTCTCCCGAAGTGGAAGGAAAAGTCTGAAATATAACTTTTGTAAACTACCAATCAATACTTATTGTGCACATTAGACAAAGAGATCATTAGATAAAGAGTATAATTTAACAATATGTGTTTCATATAATCGGACTCACAATATGTATTAACATACATTGTGATGGCAAAAATATATTTTTAAATTTAAATGTATGAAAAGTGGATGGAAGCTCCCAAATTCTGAGAATCTGCTTTTCGCGAACTTCTCCACAGGAAAAATTAAAGAAGACACAATTTTACTTCTTCGAGATGATAAAAATGTTTTTTTTAATCATGAGTCAATAAATGTTGTTGAGCTTACAATTTATAACTAAAAAGGAAATAAGAACAGCCTGTCTCTAATAAGAGGTGAGGATCAAATCAGGTCAACTAATGGTTCTTCTAATGATAGACTACATTGTAAAAATATATAAACAATAATTAAGAAAATTATTTGTTTTTCTATAATTTAACAAGATTTTGAAAACGACCCTGGCTAAAGAGTTGACATAATTTCCTGATCCTTTAGCGTAACGCGAAAAGACGAAGAGAGGGGCTCTTTTGTAATATAAACGATGTATTCTTTTGTAAACCTATACAGCGGCAGGGCTGTCTTATCAATGGAGTGGCTTTGGTAAGGAGCAAAAGGCTTTCCTACCCCCCTCTCCCCCACCTCTCGACCCACCACGTTAAGGGGCGTCTCCCTAATGAGATCTTGGCATGACATTTTATAAAGCCCTTGCCCCCCGAACCCCTACCGTTTCTGAGCAAGATACCACTGATATTATAACAAACATTACTCCTTTTATCGCTTCACTGATATTGTGCTATGAATTTTACCGTACACTATCATGAAAACAGGTCGTTTTCGCCAGTTATAACAGTGGAGAATTTTATTTCACTTTCTTCTAACTTTCACTTAGTATTGAAAGGGTGTTTTACATTGTGCTTTGTTTTTGTGTTGTTTTGTAAAGCAAAGAAATTTGTTTTTGCTACAGATTAGAGTTTCTTGGTCAACTGATGTTCAACCATTGTTGTTTGGACCTAGATGTACGCAAAAATACTTCCTTTGATACAAAGTTTAAATTTGCGGTAATTAAATATGGTGTTATTTTCTTTGTTTTTGTTACAGGTCAGGACGTTATTCGTGAGCGGACTGCCCATGGACGCCAAGCCGAGAGAACTTTATTTATTATTCAGGGCCTATGAGGTAAGCAACAAGCAACCTAATACTGTTTAAAATCTTAAAATATTTACTGTCAAAGTTTCCCGAAAGGCAAGGCTCAAAATTTATTTAAATAACCATCTGGGATCTTTTCTTATAGTCAAAATCCCAGTTTTTACTAAGCGATTTTAAAGAGTTGTTCCAATTAAAAGGAGAAAATGTATGTTGTCAAATATTCTGAAGTGTTTGATCATTTTACCTAACTAAAATAAACAGAGTGGTTCAAATGTAAACCCTCATTTGAAACTCCACCCTCGGCATGTAAGAACTATTCAATAGTTAGTCAAAATTGTCGTTTTTCTAGTTGGTTGCCAATTTTAAATGCATAAATTCAATTTGGTTGCTCGTATTTAGTTATCCTCAGACGTTTTCCAGGCTCAAAAGATAAATAGCAAAACGTTTTGGTACAAAAATGAAATAAAAATATAGTTTAAAGTAGCTTAAAAACGTGCTATTTCAGCCTGAATTTCAAAAGAAATTAGGAGTAAGGCCCCAAACCATCCTTTACACGGTTCAAGTCAATTGGGTTAGAAGGGCCCCACAAAAATGTTTCCAGGTCCAAGGTGAATACTGTCTTTATACCTTCTTGTAAGACTATTTTCACATCCAAACGTTTCTTTTGAAACATAACTTTGACATCTGTCGTGCATTTCAACACATTTTACGACATCGTACGTTTTCTCGAGGAAACACGAACCCTCCTCCAAAAATTTCTTTTCTCGTACATTTTGGCGTCGATATGACGTTTATCGCTCTGACATGGGGGAAAGTGTCTGACCTGGTTCATGCTCTGCGAGGTTGGTATCAAGTATCAGCTGGTACCAGTGGTACCAACCCCTTCACCCCTTTCCACCCCCACCCCACCGGCCGGCGTGTCTAGACGTCACAACTCGTCTGATGTATGGCCGTCGCTTGTGAAAACTTTTGAAAAACCTTTCCTTGCAAAATATTTCTCTCCGACCAAGGTCGAACTACTTTCTTAATTTTTGTTCATACTGTAGTTTGTTTTGAATTAGTTCTTGATTTCATGGATTATACAGGGTGTTCCATAAATGAAGTGCCAAACTTAGAGAAATAATTTGGTACATTTATTGATATTATTAATTGCATCGTAACAAAAAGTATTGTTCATCACTCGTTTCTAAAGTGTTTTTTGAACCTAGCTCATTTAACGTTTTTTTATTAGACAGTCAAGCATAAGTCCTTTACCAAAACCGTTTTGTTTTCCCGCAATTGCCATTTGGTTTGTACACTAAACATATTTTACTGTATGCAAAAAGGTAAAACTCTTAGGATAGGATTGTATTAATTTTATTATATTTTACGTGGTGGTTCCTCTAAGAATGAAGGAAGCAGCCAGTTTGCAGTTTGTGCAGCTTTACCAAACACACTCGATTCCATGCAGTTAACTTAAATAATAATAATTGCAGAGCTGGTTTTGACAAATGTTGCATTTCAACCGATGTTTGTGATGTTAAATTTAATTTGATGGACTTCAATTGCCAAAATAGTAACATACTAAGATATTTTCCCTCCTATTCTAGTTAGAGATAAATTAAATGAATATGAGATTTAAGTTTAGCGTTACATTAAGGAAAGGTTTTAAACCCGCTTTAAACAACAGTTAGTACAAATAAACGACATATCTATTGTATCAAACTTTATCCAGCAAAGGACAATTCATATTCTTTGACAAAAACTCTTTGTGAAACTTTGAGCGCAAATTGCGGCCGGGGGCAAGAAGTTGATACTTTAAATTAAGGTTTGAGCAGCACCACTCTTCCGTTCATTCATGACTCGAAAATTAAACCAAGCATTTCCAAACATTTTGTATAGAACTTTAAATAATCCTGAACACTTTCAAAGTTTCTTTTCTGTATGATGGAAAGTCTTTGAAGTTTTTTTCGTAGCGATTCTTGTCGCCGACTTTTGAGAAGAATAATTGCGATGCCAGTGAATAAAGCTATGACCAGATAATACTATTATGATATCTCAAGTTTGCAATAATTTGGTCAATTGAAACTTGTTGTGTTTGTATACAGATGCTTATCAAAGTTGTAGAAGTGTAGCATTCATTAAAAGAACTTGTAATTATTTGGTTTTAGAACACACTATTCCTACTGAAAAATTCTAGTTAACCCAACAAATATTTTTCAGTAAAGTTTCAATTTTTACGCTAACCAAATTTTTTTGGCAAGTAAGAATCAGCTTACTTTTTGTGTAGATAAAAACCCTACATTAGAACCCATCCATACACTTCCCATAACTTTCCTTTATAAGAGCTGCTTGTTAATGTTCACTCATTTTTCAGGGCTACGAAGGATCACTACTTAAAGTAACAAGCAAAAATGGAAAAACAGCTTCGGTAAGTACTTTTCGCAAATAAATTTGACATATTTTTATAATGTCCAAGTTACTTACTGCCTAAATTTTTTTCTTACATAACAACTTTTATTGAGAAATATAAATAAAATCTCAATCAAATATCATTCAATAAATGTGGCTTATTTTTTCTTTTTAACTTATTACTAGGCTATTTTTTGTGAATTTCAAATGAGAAATATAAATCCTCAGTAAATCATTATAACTTGAAGTTATACAGTTATAAGTTGTATATATTAATAATATTATTCAATATTATTTAAACCATTTCTATTTATTTAGTAGTTTTCGGATTCTGGTTGTCTATGTGTCTATATTGTTTACGTTTGTTGTTTATGTAGATGTTTCGTTGTTTGCAGCCGGTAGGGTTCGTCACATTCAACACGAGGGCTGGCGCTGAGGCGGCTAAACAAGATCTTCAGGTGGGTAATCTCTTCAAACCTAACCTAACCTCAAAGTTAGTGTACAGGAGGTTGGCCCACTCGTGACAAAGCTGTGACGTCACTGTAGACCTCCAAGCACTGCTGTGCAACGTAAGGACAATCGCTCGCAACGTTGTAACTAGTATCATAGACAAACGGACTCTATAGAGAGTAGAGTCGGTAGAGTCTCGAGTCTGTGCTAGTATTTTCCCATTCATACATCCTTGTATATTCGTCTTCAGGAAGAACCGGGCTTATCAAAATTGCACATATCAAGTGTTGTTTATTTACTTGTGAATTTTCAAAGTGAAATCTAGGACAATTTTTAGTTTAATTTTTTTAATACTGTACATACAAAATGGTAATTCCAAATTCTTAAATTTGTGATTTTAAGAAATTAGACTCGGAGATAAAAGAGATACTTTTTAGAGATAAAAGTATTCTTGTCATCTTATTTGGATGTTTCTAAATTTTATCTTTCCCTTTAAAAATGATTACTAATAGGCTGATGAATTTATTTAATAGCCTAATAGGCTAAAATTATTTAATTTTGTTTAATAACAATTTAAAATGTTTATTTAATACCTTAAAAAAGAAAAACTTTAAATTATTATCATGATTTTTTTTATTTAAATTTAGCATTTGACATTTTTACTTTTAAAATTTATAATTTGTAAGAACAATAGTTTATTCACACATTGTTAAAAAACCTGTTTCCTCTTGAAAACGAATAATCATACAGGAATGTGCATACAAAAAAGTCTTTATTACATTGCAACATTGTGAGCAAGTATTTATTGCGCCATATCAATCTTTACGTCGCATGGCGATTTGTGGAAGGCTGCATTGGTTCCGAGAGACTGACTAAAAGTGGAATGTAGAGTCTTTCGACTTATGAGAGTGGGCCAACCTCCTAGCTACTAATCTAGACCTAACCTAATCTAATCTAACCTAATCTATGTGTACATACCGTAACATACTCTACTAACAATGGTTTCTTCATAAGAGAAGATGGCCGAGTCCTACGATGGTGACCAATGTGATCTTTGCGGTTAGAGTTTGAAAAAACTTAAAAATTTATTTTGTCTGCCGCTAGGATGTAAAGGTTAGGTTGGTTGCCTATGTAGGATGGACTTAATTATTTCTAATAAAATATATATACATTACCTATAAATAATTTACCAACAAAATAATTTTTTCACATGTAAATTATTATATTACAAATTATACAAGTAATAAAATAAAATTACTGATCATAAAAATATCAACCATAATAATGTAATTGTATAATTTTATTGAAATTTCTTTTAAACTAATAGTGTTTATAAAACTGTTTTTGCCTAGTCTTATATAAACTGTTTGAAATTTAAAATTAGACTGAATTAAAAAAATTGCTGAGAAAAGTGTAATTGCACATTTAAACTCCAAATATTTTTAACGAATATAGACTAAATTTTTTAAGTAGACTTTTTTAAATGAGTAGATTTTAAATAGGCTTTTTCAGAAAACACAAGTGAGGCACAAGCACACACAAAACACTTAGTGTCACTTTAGACATGAAATATACAGGGTGTCTGTGAACTCTCCTATCAAGTGTTGGGAATATGTTCCTTGGGGAGGTGAAAGGATGTGCAAAACACCATACAACCATGGATGCCAAATGTACCATTTTCTGACTGTATTTTTACTCAATAATTTTATCTCACGGACAACTCATAGGATTTAACTTTAACTTAGTGTACTTCTTATTATTACAAATTTATACAATTGTGTAAAAATAGTTCTTTTTGCAATATCTTTGATTTTAAAATGGCTGTCGTTTTCAATTCAAAAACTACATTGCTTTAAAAATAAGTTTTGGTCATATACTCATATAGGTATTTACGGAGAACTTTTTGGTTGTCCAATGATGCAAAGATTGTGAACATCAGTTGTTATTAAAAAACTAGTTAGGCGCTACACTATGTGAAGGAGCTACCCGTAGGAAGTGATGGGGCGCTTGGACTGAAGAAAGTGCCTGGCTATGTTTTTGAGCAAATCTCAATTAATCTTCAAAAGGAGAAATTAGCAGGGTAACGAAAGAAAAATTTTATGATTTACAGTAAGGCAATATTCTATAATTTACAACAAACTTTAACCTGATTTGGTCTCATTGTAAGTTAGTAAAATTACAACATTTTCAAACGTGCCATCAGTTTTTTCCTACCTATTTTCACAATATTTGCAATATTGGGCAGCCAGTTAGTTTTTAAACCATATTACCAAAATTTAATTTTAAAGTCCACTTGTTAGAAGAAGAAGAAAAGTTACGAAATAATGTCACTTAACTAACTATTTTTCAGTTTTTAATCAGCATTAATAAGAAGTATAGTAAGTGTTTTAACTAAACTAGATGAGTTTTCAGGAGATAAAATTTATTATTTACTGTAAACACAGACAGACAGAAAATTATAAGTTTTGCGAATATGGTTGTATGATGTTTTACACTTCTTTTACCCAATAACATTTTCTTAAAGTTTCTCAAGAGAGATAACAAACGCAATGTATATTATTAAGGAGTTCAACATAATATACAGTAGACTATTCAATATTTTAAATGTTTAACTGTTTTAAATAAAAAATTTGTTCTGACTTCAGAGGTATTTAGTAGGTAACCTATACAAATAAACTTGTTAAGGCTCTGAAATATAAAACTGAATGAACTGTTTTACACTTATCTGTACAGAAGATATCTGTATATGTAAGAAGATAACTCAACAAAATCACAAAAAATGTGGTTTTTCCCTTATTCAAATTTGTTTTTATGATCCTAGTTTACACTAACTTTCAATATACATACACAAATTCAAGTCAAGTAACTTTATTTCTTTAAACTTTGAAAGGAATGTGTTACTTAAGTTTTAAATGTTGAATCAAAACTACTTAAAAAAACTAATTTTAGAAGCACAATTTTTAAATTTAAACATAAACAAAAATGTTTTATTATGCATAGTTTCTAATCAACCCTTATTTCATTATATTTTTGATCAAACTCCTCACTCAGTAGTTCAGCTGTTTTATTCTCCAGTTTTAAAATGTTTTCAAAATTATGCTTTCAAACAACTAACACTGTACAGACAAAGAAATTGTAACTTCTAAACAGTTTGAGGGGAGGAAAGGTTTGAAAATGCCCCAGCTGTCATGCACAGAGTGCCATTACACGCAAGCTTGCGTAGTGCCACCCCTCTAACCCTGTCGCTCTTGGTTACATGATAACATTTTGGACAGTTTTTGAATTTTTGATTTTTCTGCACTTATAGGAAAAGCGTATCTTGTTTTCAAGGCACTTTGGGGCACTTTGAAAGGTAAAGTATGTGTGAATCACTTCGGTAGCTTTGTAGAGACACTTTTAGTTGTTAATAGACATCTAAAAATATCATCACGTCGTCTACATATAATTTTGTTTATGAATAATTGTTTGTCATCAATTGATTGTTTCTCATGAAGTCAATGTAAATACAGAAGAGAATGCCAAATCAATTTTTGTAGCCTCATTTTTGAAACTAAACGTTCTCAACTTTTTGACTACCGCACCTTTCGATCTCCAAATTGCCTCGAAGACGCTCTCTGTACCAGTAGCCTCTCACAGACAGGCCTCTATGGATTTTGTTGCGCACCTGAAATTTTTGATTAGTTTGATATCATGGCGTGGGCCTGTTGATTACAGCAGGGTGTCCGGTTCGATCCCGATATGCCACAGACGATTCGTCTCGAGTTTGCCAAAAGTAACACCAAGGTTAGCAAGCCCAAACAGCCAGTGGCTAGCCTCACCTCCACGCACCCAACTTTGATGCACCCTCTCACAGGACGTAAGTACCACCCTCGCATTTGCTTCAGCACTCCCTTTGCTGGCAACCGACGCGATGGCAATACTCGAGCTACTTGTTAACAAATTCTGGGTGGTTTATAAGGAAAATTAATAATTTGTGAACTAAACTTATATTTTCAATATTTATTAGGTTCTTGTTAAAAATTAATTTTCGTACTTCTTAAACTATACTACAGTCTTTAAAGCCAGTTGAGCTGCTAAGTTATCAAAAATATAACAATTTTCGTTTTAACCTGTGTTTTAACATAATAAATTTTTGAAAACCTGTGTCGGCTATGGTTTTGTTGTTGCTCTTGAAGGATACTAGTAAAAAATTCTGCAAATATTCTACAGTCTGAACTAGTTTGTTTGCCAATGTCGTTGGTTGCTGATGGCTTTTCACACTCCACTCTCCTTGCACCCCTGAGAATAGCTTCTAGTAACCCTCCCTAGCTTTACTTTTGTACTATAAGCTAATTCTACTTACTGTACCTCTCTAATCTCAGAACTTCATGTTATTATTAGTGTATGTGTTATTGGGCTGGGCATAAATTTGTACACATGTTTTAACTGACATTAAATGGATAGGAAAAGGTGGATGTGGTACCATAACTCTTGTCAGGTTTTCTCCCTGTTACATACTTTGGACAAACTGTATGACGGTAAGCATATTCTCAAAAATTGACCACTTAAAATCGGTATTGTTTTGTTGCTTGTTCAGTTAAGCACTGGAGGTAAAACCTAATTAAATTATACTTTGGTTTTTAGAAATTAGTAAGGTTTCAGAAAAATGTAGTTTTCTTCTTCTCTAATTGTGGTTGGGAATTTTATTTATCTTATTTGTAAATCCCTCCAGGATTCTTCTTATTATATTGTAAATCTTTTACTAATAACTTCACATTATCTAATACAATTTTTAATTTCATAATACCAATTAATTGTATTGGTTAATGTGGGGTTATTTAAACCATTTACATTATGTTTAGAATTATTTAAATTAAGTAATACAAGGTGTGGGGAGTTTCATAAAAAAACACCAAATATGATTAATTTTAGTACAAGGTCAAGATAAAATTTAGTATTTAATTATAATAGTTACAATGGTCTACTTTTCTTGAGCATTTGTGCTTCTCTTGATTGGTACAATTGAGTCACAACAGGAATAAAGTTCTGTAAGTATATTTCTGATTTTAGAGCCAGTTAACTTGTGGAAGTGTTCAATATGAAATAAATTCATTGTTTATTTTGTAACAATCCACTTTTTTATTTTAAAATTAAGACATGTTTTGCTCTCAATTTTGTTTAAGAATGATGATGTTCTACTGTATTAAAAACTAATCATGTCTTGGTTTTAAAATAAAAAAGTGGATTTTTAAAATCAAGCAATTAATTTAAGTGTACTTCTACCATTAAGTTAGAATAGAGCTCTATGAAACAGAAAAATAATTTTATATAAGCTCACTTTTTGTTTAAAGAAAAATATTAGTTAAATATATAACTGGTATACAAATAAAACAGACATATAAATAAAATGTCAGCAATATTTATAGACAAATTATATTAATTGTTTGTAGATAATGTACAAGCATAGCCTGATTTTGGCTTTTTTCTTCATGTTAACAGCTAAGCCATTGATTTGAAATATTTAAAGTCAATAGCTAAGCTCTCCCTGACTTGCAGTAAACTGAACTAAAAATCTGCATATTTTTTACTACAGTGCCTGTACTTTTTATTTGATTTACAAATTCTTCGTTTGATCTACAGCCACCAAAGTGATGTTCACTTTAGTCATGAGGTTGCTTCAGAAGTGAGTCTCTCTTTGGCAGCTTGATTGAATATTAGGTCAAGTAAATTTCAAACCTTTGTTGTATCTTCCTTGACAATAGCTGACATATAAAACCTAGAGATGTTGATTTTAACACTCTACCATTTCTTCTTAAATTTGTTCAAACGATGCGCTCTCTTGCATGGTTTCCACATCTTAGCAACATTTTGCACCGTTTCGATCCAACTATGTCTTGATAATCTGGGATAATTGGGAATCTCACCCCACATGTAGACGTCACAGGAGGGAAGGGGGGAGATGTATTAGGCAATTACTGACTCATCAACTGATCTACCTCCACATCAGCTTACTTACTCAATTACAACCAAAACTCGCATGTCAGATTTCAGCCCGTTTCTCTACCTGACAGTCTGACACGTCAACCTAATCATATCAGTTGTAAACTTGATTTCTGAATTTCTCCAAAGTTGCACACAATAAGTGTCGTATTATTTTCCCCATATTGAGGTTGGTTTATTCTAGAAAATAAATTCTTGCCTGACTAAAAAGCTTGTGTTATACTGGGGCACAGAATCCTTGAACTTTCCGTAAATGTTTGAAAACCACCAAATTACAAAGTAAATGACAAGAACAGGTAAAACACGATACACTATCAGTGTCTTGGTTGGTGGCATGGTGTCCCAGGAAGTCGCGCACGGTGAAGTAAAACGTTATGAGTCACATTGCGGCGGTCACTCTGTGCCCCAATATTGTACGAGCTAAAGAGATTGAAGGGTCAAACTGTCTCGTTGTTAAAGACCCTCCTTTTTTATTAAATCATTTATTAATTCTTAATTTCAAACATGTTGGATACAGCTTGATATTTTTTATCCAACAAACTCAACATAGTTTTGGTGTCGTTTTAGTTTGCTCACTAGAGGGTTTTCTTTAAAGATCAAAATATCAATTAATTCTTGTATTATCTTATTTTTATACTGAAGTAGCTCTTTCCTTGCAGCAATTTGAGCCAGCAGTGGTGGCGCTACTCAGCAATTCTGAGTGATCAGCTGATTGAATAACAAAACCAAAATATTCAACGGCTGGAGTCATCGCGACTCTTGAACTTCCGCAAGGATCGTGGTTGGGAAAAATCATTTTAAGTTCAATATCTACCTTTAACAATCTACAAAAATCAAAAGCAACCAACCAGCTGCTGCATTGACCCTCTAATCTTCCCTTTTTGTTTCAGATCTGGGGACGCCGTTTTTCCCCGGCGCACCCGACCTGTGGCCTCACCCGCTCGCCTACGCCACCGCAGCCGACCTGCCCGGTGCGGCGCTACAACACGCCCTCGTGCATCCTGCCTTGCATCCGCAGGTGCCAGTACGTTCTTACCTCTGACTATCTGCTAGCGCTACCGCTGACAAACCGGACTCCTTCACCCAACATGTAATTGAGAACATTAGCAGTGTCTCCCTCTCTCACTCACTCGCTCACTCACTTGTACCTCGCCTCCTCCCGCACTCACTCAAGCACTTGACACCACTGCATAGATAATGTGCCTGCAACTTAACTATTGTAAACAAAAGAAAAAAGTTATTGCTTTTGAGCGAAGGATTTTTTCAATTTACACTAAAGACGCAACATAAATCTATAACTTGTAGTATAAATTGCATTGTAAGGAAATGAATCATCTATGGTTCAATTATCGGATTTAGAACAAGAAATTATAATTTTAGTCATTTGTTTAGTTTTATGTATAAAGTATGTTGACAGTAATGACGGCCCTATGAGTATGCTCAAATTTAACTTCGTGACAAAAACCTACTTCAGTATTTTCTTCTCTGATCATTTTGCAATTTTTACTAATAACCTTTTTTAAGCTCCATTGTTTTAAACAAATATTTCCTTTAAGACCTGTGTCAAACTCATTTCCTACCAACAACAAATTACCGGTGTTTGCATTGAAGCAGAAACATGAATTTAATCTATGCAAATAACTAACAAATACTGGACAAAATATATTCACCTCTAGCGTATATATAATAAGTCCTTCAAAGCATTGATTGATAGCAAAGTTATACTTATATATTCCTGCCAGTTAACAAATAGCTTAATATTAACATATAACCACATGTGGCTGTGCATGTGAAATACAAAATATTTCTAACATATTAAACTCTTTTCAAAAGTAGTGCCAATGAGTTGTAGCAACTAGGGTGGAACAATATTTAATTATTGCCAATTTCTGAGTTTAAAATACTATACTAATTATAATGTATCTTCTTTTATTTGCCACCTAGCTTATTAAAAATTAAAACTACATATTTATTCCACGGAAAGACACTAAATATTGTGTTTTTTACATTAGAACATTGCACTATTAAATCTTAACTCAATAGAACTAGCAAAAGCGCACAATTTCTTTGCACTCTCCAAATCTATATACTCCTTGTTCTGAATCACCATGTCATATTCCCTGGAAGGTATTGTAGTCTGTTAAAATATTATCACTTAAACCCCTATTGTGGTTTTAAACCTTTTTAATTGCTGTTCTAAAGGTAGTGTTTCCTGAAATATATTTCATCATCAAATTACAGCATTGGTCTTGCGGAAGTCACTTTTTTAGCTATTCAACCTAAGTGCTAAAAGCTAATGCCTAACCTCAAAACGACCAGACAATTTATTTACCATCACTAGCAGAATTAGTTGTTTGAGTAGGTTACTATACTTGTGAATAGGTAACAATCACAGGTTACTTATGTCAACATCTCTGTAATTGATTACTATCCGCGTGACTAATTTGTCTAGACAGACCCATGCTTTTGCCTTAGGAAACAGTGCCTTGAGAAAACTATTCAATCACAGTAACAAAAACAAACTGTATTATTTTTTTATCGAATTTCATTTAAAAATTATATTATCTAGTTGTCAGCGTTGTAAGACCCACACCCGGGACCATGAAATGAGTCGCACCCCTAGAACACGTTTTGAGCATTTATTCATACTTTATATACGTATATATGCAAATCATCTCTACAGGTTGCATTTTTTGTTTGATTCCCACCAAATTTGGTACAAACATTCTTTTGTAAATATCTCGATCGAGTTCCTTAACCAGAAAAATCGGATTACCGGAACCTCCCTTTTGGAAAGGACTTTTCACCAAAAAAGGGATTTTATTGATCTAAAAACAGTAAGTTTCGTTTGATTTTGACAAAATTTAAAATAAATATTTTATTTGTTGTTATACATCAATTTGCCAAAAATTATGAAAAACCATCAAATTGTTTTAAAATGGCAACCAAAAAGTGATTTTTAGCTATAATAGCGTAATTAGGACAGAAAATTTCACTCAATCATTGAACATTTTATTTTTATTTTCCTTTCCTTCATTTTCCTTGGTTTATTCATCCTCCTACTTCTATCACTGCTATGTTTTTCTCAGCTCTTATGTTCGATGTGGCTTTTTTATAGACGCCCCCACATTTAAGCAGATTCTTATTATTTTTATTGCTTTAAAAACAAATCAAGAGACATCGTAAATATGTTAGTAGTATAATGTAACTCGTGTATAATGGGAGTTATATTTAGAATGTTCAAAATCAGTTACAAAGTATGCCTTCCTTTCTTTAGGAAAAAAGCAATTCAATTTTATTGAGTAATATATTTAAATACAATTATTACGTTGTTTGGTAACATAATAATTGTACTTGTAAGATGTTGGTCAAAAGAGAAATCCTCTCTTTACATCCATGCATCAATAAATTTTAGACATTAAAATACACAAGTAATAAGAAACAAATAATTTGTTATCATAGTTTTCGGGAAAGAAATACAATCAATTGAAAACATATTGACAGATAAATACCTATAGTATAAAGTAAACATTTCAGTGGAATAAAAACACACAAAAACATAGAAAAGCCACATCTCAGTTTTTAGTGTCCCCTCAGTTACTATTATTTTATATTCTTTCATTTTAAGCGTAAAACAAGCTTTTTCACATTGCTTGATCCTGCACATGATTTGTTGGATATTTAAATCCATTCTTAGGGTTAAAACATACTTACCGATATTTGCCGGCAGACAAAACGTCATCTGATAGCCGCTTTAATTTGCATTATCACTGGAAAATGCTGATGCCAGTGAGTGTACAGGCTCAAATGCCAACCCACAAATATCGGTAAGTGTGTTTCAGCTTGTTTAGAGTGTCTAATGTTCTTTTATTAGTTTGGTTCAGTTTAGTATTAAGCCACTTTTATCGCTATGCGGTTGAATTCTTGTAAATAATTAGGAGAGCTTTTTGGCTGTTGACAAATCATGTTGAAAGTGCTATATAAGGACTGTCACTACAGAGGATCCTTGTTGGCCTAGAATTGAGACCTGTTACAATTTAGACTGACAGAAACTTTGACACTGTGGAAATGCACTGAATGCAATCGTAATAAAAATTAGAAAATAGAATGTTCAAAAATAAAACATATAACCTTTATTGTAGTATTTGAAAACTTTGCCTTTTCCACAGCCTCCTCTGTCCATCCCGCACCCTACGGCCGCGTTGACTGCGATGCACGCTGCGTCGCTGCCTCACTTCCTGCCGTCGCCCGCTCTAGCGTCACCCGTCGGCTCCTCCCCTTCCAGCCAGCCCGGCATGGGGGTCTCTGCCGGTCCTTGCTCCACGCTCTTCGTAGCCAATCTCGGCCAGTTTGTGTCCGAACATGAGCTCAAGGAGATCTTCGCAAGGTACGCGTTTGTGCTGGTTTAAGTAGTTAAGTTTTTTGGTTCTGATTTTTATAGTTCCAGAAGTTTAGTGGAACTGGTTATTTTAGTAACCTATAGTGGAACCTTGGTCATCCTTTCTACCCAGGCAAGAAAATCATCCAAGTGATCAGAAATGAGGATATTTTAATTCAGAAAAAAATACTTGATCATTTCTCGCTGGTTGGTTTATATTTTGGAAGGACAGTATTTTCACATATTTTACCAAAAAATCCATTAATGTTGATATGTTAGGTATTTGATTGAAAACAAAGTTATGCAATGAGATGGTTTTCAGCCCTAAAAATAAGACATCTTAGTACAGTTAAGAGATTAATGTCAGTTATGGGCTTATGGCCTTTATCTTAGGAAATGGTGTCTGAAATGATATCACGATTCTGAGCAAAATAAGTGACTGCAGACCTCAAAACCTATACCACTTATTTCGAATGCTCCTTCATTTAATATTCCTTGAGATACCTTATGCCCCAGACTATTGGTTCCAATTAAATCAAAACCTCTGGCAACAAAAGGACAAAGACATACCAACTATATCATTTTGCCCTTAAAAATAGTTTACAATATTTTGGCAGTGTAGATGATTAAAAGAATCTGGATGAAACGAGGTTCCACTGTACTCATTTCATTAATCTTACGCAAACAAAAGTTTATTATTTGACAACAAGTGTTTGAAAAAGTAGATTACGGTACTTTTAAGAATACCATTAGGCGTACTAATCTTCTTTCTTTGTTGATTCATGAAGAAGATGAATAAGCTTTAAGAAATTTACTAGAAAGTATTTATCCTTCTGTAAAAGTACTTACACAGGCATTGTATGGAAAGTTAAGTTTGCTTAAAAAGCATAGATTTAAGCAACATGAGCTTCAACTAGCAATGTATGAAATTGCCTTTTACTGACTTCTATCGGAACATATACAAGTAGTACCCTAAAAAAAAACAAAGCACACTTTTCTTTGAAACAAACCTCTAGCTTTTAATTTTTCAATTTACAAATGAAGGTAACAGCCAGTATTGTGTGTTATATATTAGGTGAAGGATAGCAAGTAGTGGAATGGTGTCTGCATGCTTCTCTATGCTGACGATAGTGACCTTTGTTGTTTGGTAGTGCGTATTGTTTTGTACCCTTCTCACTCAACTGTCTCTGAGTCGGCACTGTGCACTCACGCTCACGTTGTCTTTGTCTCGATGCACTCACACGTCCCTTCAACAAGTCTGCAGTAAAGGAGAGATTAGTTTTTAGGATATCAAACCCAATTAATGTTACCAGGCAGTGGAGTGTAGGACATTTGTAGTGTTCCAGTTAGGATCTTTCATCTTTCATCAGTTCATCTGTTCCCAAACGTTTTTGCACTTTCACTTAAACTCATTTCCAGCCACAGTTTAATATACACAGTGTTTCTAAAAAATTACCAACTAAACCCAGTCTCCTTAATTTTTATTTTAACATTGTGCTCAGTTTATTTGATAGAGTGTTATATATTGATAGAGTTGATAGTTGACAGAGTATTTGATAGGGTTATATTTTGATAGACTCTAGAAGTTTTGTTTAATATGATTTTATTAATAATTGTGTCTTAAGTGTGCCTGTATAACAAAAGATAACTGTATTACTAGCTAAAAACTATTAGCATACCATCAATATTAGTTTCAAAATAATTCAAAAATGTCTCATCACCTGCATTAATTTTATAGTAAAAATACATTAGGAAACTTGTTATTAAATAACAAAGACAAGTTTAAAATGAAAGAAAGTATGGCACCTATGGGCCTAAGCAACAATGTATTTTTATTGTATCGTCCAAACAGAAAGAAATTTCAAGACGCGAGTTAAAGATTACCACAACATAGTAGACCAAAGCAAGACTCCTTATTTGTTTCTTGGGTGGTCTAACTTAAAATTGTTTAATCAAAATTTTTTAAATCTTCACTACCACCCAAAGAGTACAAAATTCAACTGTTAAGAAACTCTTAATAGCCTCAAAGAATATTAAGATCCATCTCAATCCCCTACATAAATTTTACCCACCTTTACTTTCAGGATTTTGAAATTACTAAAATTAATTTACTCTAAATTATTATATTTACTTTTATTTATGTTGGCTTCTTTTTTATTTTAACACTGTTTTTTGTTAATTTATATCAGGAACCATCTGTTTTTTGTAAACAAATATTCCGTCAATACCCAAGATTTTCACGTTTATGGCCGCCATTTTGAAATGACACGTTTTTATATCTGTTTTTACAGATGCTGGAAATTGATGATGTATAACGTGACCTATTTTGTGTACATAATACCTGGTTTTAAACCCGTGACCATTGTTTTTGGTATACTCTGCATATTGAGGTGCTTAAAATTATTCTCTCTATAATTCTCATGTACGGTTTACTTAGGATTACGTTTGTTTGATCTTTTTACGTCCGCTGGTTTACCCGTAATCTGTTTGAAATAAACTATTTGATTTATGTTAATCACCCTTTACATGTTCAGTCGTATTCACCCTTAATCTGTATATTTCCTAAAATCACCCAATACCAAACAACAACTGTTCAGAATACGTTTTGACAACCTAGCTAGCAGTGGCAGCTCATGGGTATAATGACAGAGGAGGCCTGATTAGGGCGGGGGATTGTCAGGGGATCTAGGGGCATGGAATACCCCCAGAAAAAAGACCATGACGGAAACAACAAACATAGCCTCTCTACTAGGAGCCTCTCTTTCGAGCCGCTAAGAGCCTCTCTTTAGGCTTGAAACCGCAATCAGCAGGGCCTCCGCAGTCACACTCTTCCATGCCTATTGGCACAAATAATAATACACTACAGGGACAAATCTATTGCATAGATTTTTATAAACTTAAGTTTATCATTTGGTGGGTTTTGGTACACTTGAGAATTGACATGTGGCCTCAACTATAATAACTATACCGTACCTTACAATACTTTTAGTTGGGCTGTCATATTTCTTGAATCATAGGCACTTATTGATTTATTTGGCATCTAATGTTAAATTATGGATTCAACCACATATTTTCAAAACATGTGATTAAGCGGTCTCAGCAGTTATTAGTTTTAATTGTCGTTCAACATGTTTGGCAATAATCGATTTAGGAGTCCAACATTCATTAGAAAAGATGCAAACCTTCGTATTGCTGTTTCTAACTTTGTTCTTTTCTTGCTCACTAAACATTTCTGCCCATTTAAAATTTAATTTTACTTTTCCACTAAGACCTTTTAATCCTATCATCTGATGGGAAATACTCGTACAATACTTATTTCTCCAATTCATAACATAACTATATAACAATAATAGAAATGACAGAGTTTCTGATAAATACAAAGTATTTTCTTTAACACTGTTACATTTCACATCTTGTTCTTAATCGCAAGATGTTTGCCACCCCCACACATGATCACTTCTCACTCCGTAGACCCCCCACCACCACCCCGGAGTGCACAGTGCACCTCACGCACTACCTTGCCTACTAACATCGCACACCTCCATTGTTGTTTGCACAGCTTTCCCGGGTTTTCCCGGCTACGAATGCACTCCAAAGGTGGATCCCCCGTCGCATTTGTAGAGTACCAGGAAGTGCGTTGTGCCGCCCAGGCCATGTCGACTCTTCAGGGTTTCTTTTCCTGCCGTCCGACCGCTGCATCCAGACGAAAAGTACCAAAAGCAAAATGTCTGAGGTTCGTCTTTTCATTCTATACGATGATTCAATAACTTCTGAAGGAAAGTTAGTTTTAATTAACCCAGCAGCTGCCATGCACGAAACCCTCATTCATTCATTCCAAAGACTTTTTTTAATACAACTAATAATAATAGCTCTTGGCTGATGGCCACCCACAAGTTCGACTGTTAATAGTCGTACGGCAGTCGCTGGGTTAACGAGTGAAGTAGTAGACTGCGGTTCCTGATGATAACTTTATGGCTACTAAAACATTTTAAGTGTGTGTGCCTTCAATGGCTACTAAAGAGTAGGAATGGCAATTTTTGTACTTATTTCCTGAATGATACCTCATTTTTTATAGTATGAATAAAATAATAGCAAAGAATATATTTGAATACAAGTAAAAACGGGAATACTACAAAATATAGTACAAATCAAGACTTTCTTGGTAAAAGGCACAAACTAAACTTATTTTCTTGCCAACCCATCACAAAGCAATACAGCCTTAGCATTTCCTCTATTTACACCTTGTAGTTGTTAACACTTAACCGTCAGACCTAAATTTTTCCTGGTTGAAAATCGAAACCCAAAAATTAAGGTGTTTGAACTAGTAAGCTGCTAACCTTCTTCCTCTCTCTTATTCTTATGGTGAAGGGCACGCATGTTTGCAACAGCGCACTCTTATAAGTCATAACTGTAGTGTTTCATTCCGTTACTGTGTGATGCTATAACCTCAATGCTCTGTTTCTGATAGGTACTATAACCGGGATACTCTGTTGCAGGGACCCTACCGCCCAGAAGAGAATGGATCAGCTTAACTACAACTACATGCAGGCGGCACAGGTAGCCAACGGTACCTGACAGAACAGCCCTCTGGTGGAAGTGGCCAAGGTCTAACCGAACGTGGCCAGACAAAACTGGGTTTTTAGTAGAATCTCATCGACAAAGCAACAAATAACTCTTAACTAGTGGATAAATAACCCAGAGTAGAAACGTAGACTGACCGGATGTCGTTGCCGAATGAGACTTTTATTAAAAATTTAGTTCGCTAAGTGTGCTTCTTTAGAAGCAGTTTCTCACCGGCCGGATCACAAGGTCCGCCTGTGTACAGTAGAGCCGATTAGATGGATTTTGAATAACCAAAGGTGCCCTAAATGTTACGCTATAGATTTTATCGGAAACCTAATATAAAATATTTGTTTAAAGTTTATTTAAGAGGAATACTGAGAGGCCTGTACTATTTATAATTATATTGCAATTTTGTTATGTACTATACACGAGTTAACTGCTGTAAAATGAGAAACTTCTAGATGAATCTTTTACACGTGTCGAAAGCACGTGGTATTTTAATACGAAATCTCAGTTTGATTCAAATTTTTACCAAAGGAGCGTGTTGGGGTTAGGATAATTGAATAGTTGTGTTAGTTGTTGTTATATGTTGGATGGTGTTAATATTGTGCAACTCGAAAGCTGTAATTTAGATTAATGTTGTAGTTTAGTATACAGTAGACTCCCACAAGAGCAGATCGTGATAATTCGGATACAGGCTAATCCAGACCACTCTGCAGGAACAAAATTGAAACTTACAGTAAACGTAACATTTTATGTTGACATCTAGAGAAAATATCAAAACATTTTTAATGCTATTTATCTGGTACATATTTTTCTATACATCTGGTTAAAAGCAAATGTATAATACATTGTATTTATCAGCAAGGGTTTAAAATGTTGGTACATAGTGCAATGTCCTATACAATACTGGAGCTACAAACTGGAACCCAAGTAGGCTTGCAGTTGGCACAGTAATGCCAAATTGTGCTGTGCAAACTAAAGTACACGGAGAAGTCAACACCACCAGCTGACTGAAGCTGGCTCCTCGACCTCTCCCACACAGCGATGTGCAGTTGTAATGAACAAAACACTGCAGTGCTGGAAATGCACACTATTTAGGTTTGGAATAGTAGCAATCAATATTAATTCAAATTTTAAATAACAATTCAGAAAGTGAAATCTTGTTATTTTGAGTCTGTTTTCGTCGTTTCTTGTGAGAGGAAAACTGAGAAATCATTAAATTTGCTTTCATTCAGATTTTAAACACTCGGACAACCTCTGCCACATTAGTCTGTCAAGTGTGAGTCTACTGTAGTAAACAAGTTAAAAGCTGTGGCTAAAAAGCCAGGAATTTTGTAAACATACAGGACAATTTGTCATTAACCGACTTCTGTTTTCCAAAGTCTAGTGTGGACTGTTAAAATTTAGTGCATAAAACTCAATACCTTAGTTGCAGTATTAACTCCATCTACAATCTCTAAATGTACGATAAGCTAGGAATATGATTTCTTGCGTTTATACCAAAGTGTAAGACAGTTGTTGATTAAGTCTCTACCAAAGACAGGTACATAAGACCTAATTTCACCGAAGTTTTCTATGTATGTATCCTTCGAGGGCTTTTTGTGTTAGTTTGTCAACTATATAGCAATAATCGTACGCGGTGAGGACGCTCGCGCAGCAAGAAACGCACATATCAGACTTGTCTGTCTCCCCGCCCTGTATGTCCGAGAGCGTCGTACACCGTACTTAAAGTGATCATTCTATACTGTGTATAAGCTAGGCTGAATTCTCTAAGAATACTTGTGTGTTGAGCTTATTTGTTGAAGTTTCTAGGATCTAAGTTTTAACGTGATTATTTATCCAATTTCTCTAGTGTTTAAGGATAAGATTCTATTTTCTAATACTGTCCTACTATTTATTTCGCCTTGTTTACGCGTTATCTAGGTAACAACTGTTGTTTTAGCAAGCTTCTAGCTTCGGTTTGACAAGTTACCGCAGTTTTTCCTCCAAACCAGTATTTTCCCTTTACCGCATTTGCTCGCTTGAGACACTTTTCATGAAATGTCTTTGTAAAAAGTTTATATTGTTAACGATGAGATATTCAAGCATGAAATTCAATATTCAATTAGTCAATATTCCTGAAAACTGTGAATAACTTTCTTTCACCTATTTAAAGTTGCATAAAAAATATTAGTTATGACATTTTTTTTCACAAAATACGGTTTCTAACTAAATAAGGCTCTGAGTCAGTAAATATTCAGTCAGTAAATAGGCTTATTCAGTAAATAAACAAACATCAGCTTTTCTTTTCAACTGAAAAACTTTCTTCTACTAAAGTGCAACAGATAATTTGACAACAAAATTGAATTGATCACAGCCTCTTATAATGATAAGTGTTTGTAGAATATTGTTCTTTACAGTAGAAATAAAATCAAAAAAACATCTAAGTCACCTGTGTTTGGAGGTAAAACTTCCAAGCGAGAAATAGTACATTGTTTGTTTTCTTTGTTAATATCTTTAGTTTTAGGTTTGCAGTAATCACGCAAATTATTTTCTTTTACAGATTTGATTTAAACATGATTTTAAGCTGAGAACCTTAGGAAATCACTAAGAACCTGTGATAAACTTTTACCAGACTTTAGATGTTTCAAATTTGCAATACGGGGCCATCCTTAAATTTGAATTTCTTGTTTTAAAACTTCTATAATAACAGTGAATTAGAAGTTATTTATTTATTATCTGTTGCAAATTGACATTCTTTGTTTTATTTATTGTTCAAGAAACTTGCTTATGTACAAACGTTTCAAGTTTAGTTTTATGAACTTTTACATCACTAAATCTATGTTTTGACTAAAAAAGTGTATTATAATTAGCCATAGTTTGGTGTACAAATTTGGCCTAAGGATGGTTACAACAATAATTTTTGTTCCTTTCAATATACTTCTGGACAAACTCGCCACATTAAAAACAAATTCCTAATTAGTCATTTTTTCAATAGAAGGGAATTTATAATTAACTACACATTGAAACTTAGGCTTTTTAATTTTTATATTATAAATGTATGACAGTATTATCTTATATCCAAGCAACAAAATTCTTTTATAATTCTGAATAACTAAGCTTTTAAACTTTGACTGTTAAATGTTAAAGAGTTAAACTACAAAATATATTTTCCAATGTTAGGCTTGATTTTACAATATATAATTAAATACCTTCATTTAAAATTTAAATTATGGGTTTTCTGTTGGAATAGCTTTTAATTGCAGACTTTTGATACTGTAATACTCTGTCAAATACTAACTACCATATAAAAATGTCTAACTTTAATACCGATAGAATAAAATATTTTACAGATCAAAAGGTTCTTTAAATTTTACACTAGTCAAGTGGTTGCATTTTTTTAGTCCAGAAGTGTAAAGAGTAAAGACTTTACTGTTTTACAAAAATTCAACATCACCATTATAAGTAGTTTATTGTAGTGTTAACATATGTCTCATAAGAATAATTCATGACTGGTGTTTACTTTAAGCATTCCTCGGTCAGCCTCTAAAAGGTTGCGACAGACACAGAATCTCATAAGGTGATAAATACTGTACCTAATTAAGTGGTTTTGTTAATTTTGTTTAACAATTAATTTCCCTGAGCTTAAACGTTTGCCTTGTGCCCTTGCCCATCAGCAAGATCTTTCAAGACCAACTAAACTTCCGTTTCATTGTTGTAAATATGTATTTTTAATAATGCTTTGTTATTAATTTAATCGGTTAGTCTGTTCGAAGATTAGTTGCTGTAGTGTTAACAAATTTGTAAAATGTTTTACCTCTCTGAGCCTAAGTACTAGCAGTAACGTTTCCATAGTCAGGGTTCAACCATATCCTTCTCAGTCCAAAAAATACCAAAGACCTGAAGAAAAGGACTTTCTCCTTCAAGCCAGAATTAAGTTATAAAACTTGTATTAATGTTAACCAAATATATTATTGTAGTGTTAGGTATAGTTTATAATGCTTTGTGTGTAAGGTGTGATGTAATCGTAGCAAGTAGTTATAAATGTTATTCGAGAAGTGGAATCCTCGGTGCGATGACAAAGTACCGGAGAGTTGCCGAGGTCCGCTTCTCCGTACGCAGTTTGTCCCGACGTTTGTGCCGTTCCCACCCGCCCACTCACTTCACACGAAACCCTTCAATGTCTCACCGATTCGGTTCGTTCTCTCGTTTCAAATCTGCACCCCTGAAGCACCGTCATGTACCATACACAGATGAGAATCTACATAACGTAACGTTATTGTGATATGAAATTAAATTGTTACTTTTTTAACGAAAGTTTATATACATACTTCTATGACAATCATGAAAGCTACGAGTGGCCGATAGTAGAGGATTAGCACTTTGAATGTGAATCTGCACGAGGGACGGTGCAAACGGACGGCTTTCTGCGGAAAAATCCGTCCATAACTGCATGTCTTTACTGAGCCGTTAAGTGAACCTGAGCTCAATCCGGGCTGCGTGGGAATCACCAAACATACATATCAGCTTAGGTTAGGGGAGTCAATGTTTCTACCCGTTTCAATGTCTATTTTTACTGTTTAAGAGAGGGTTTCTAACGTGTCTTGCTCGGAAGGTCGGCATGTGACGCTCATGTGTTAGTTTGCAGTCTGCCGTGTAAACCTAGCTGTGTAAACCTAGGTGTGCCGTGTAAACCTAGCAATATTTACAGTGTCTTGTTGGGTAACCTTTCTACCGCCATGTGCCGATCTTCCCTTGTAAACAACTCAATTATTATTGTTCATGTGGAGTATTGTAATGTTGGATAGACTGTTCTGTCTTTGTGTTGGGGCTCATTGGCGTTGTAACGTTACCTAACATTCCTCCCAGTTTCTCCATTGTGTTTCCCAAATTATTTTGCTTAAATAAATAAGTTTTAAGTTAAGACATTTTTTTTATTTTTACTGTATCAACAAGTATTGTAATTTTTTTAAATACAAATAATCTTGCAACCCATTTATAAAAGCATATTTATATCAAAATTTGTCAAAATAAAGTCTTAATATAGAAAAAATATTATAAACCTTAAATTATTAAAATTGAAAATCAGATACAAACCATTGAATTTTTTCTACTTTATAATTAATGTGAGTTTTAAATAAAGGAAATAGTAAAAGGCCATAAGCCTGTAAGGAAACTTTTATTGGTAATGATAGTAGATCTATGACAAATAAAAAGTATACTACTACGATCAATGGCAATATTTGTTAGAGAACTTGCCTTATAAATTTACCAAGCATGCTACCCTATTTATTTTTTACTCTGCCTGTTACGTTTCCATTGACCTCCCCCTTCTCACCTGGCTGAGCGCAGCCTGCCGCCTCCTTGTGACCCGCCCTGCCCCCAGTGCCTGAGCCGCTGTTACAAGGAATGAGCCTCAAGTCCTTGCCGGGTGTCAAGGGTCGGGCGTCGGCCGAGACATAGCCTTCTTCACACGTGTCGGGCCGACGCCGACAAAACACCGCATCAAAACATATCATCATTTGTGCCCCCAAACAAGTGTAACATTCTTAAATCTTTAGCGAGTTATGTAAGAAATATATCGATTGTAAAACTAATATATAATATAAGACAGATTTGATAACAAAGTAGAGATAATAACGCTAGTTTCCGCTATCTTAGATCCTGTCCTGTAACATCTTTGGTCTGCTTTGAAAAGCCGGAGTCTCTCGACGGAAACATCTTGCAATATTTGACTCGAATATCTAAAAAGAAGTGTACATGTGTTTCAAATAAACATAATTAAAAATATGTTCTGGTTTTATTGAAAATCCTCTGTGTGTCCATAGATGATAGTTTTTCTTTTTCAGTGGTTTGCTTAACTTAAGAAACAAGTTTTCGAAAAAGTCCAACCAAAGAAAGTGAATACTAGCCCTTCAGACTCAACAAACCAGACCCTACAAAACAGAAATCAGCAATCAAAACGCAAATATCTCAAGTTCTTAACAAACAAATAAGTTAAAGAGGGGTGTAAGTTACTTTTTAGCTACCCTGTATTTTTTACAAAGAGATTGATAAATTGTAATTAAATATTTAAATTAAAATGAAACAAAAAAAACAAAATGAAATCAATAGCAAACAGTATTATATGTATGTTAAATTGTTAATGTATGTTTAGGTGGCTCAAAAAAATTCTTTTAACTCACTTTATATTTTTTATACTTTTATTCTGTTTTCTTTTTAAATCAATTTCTTAAATTAAAAGCAAGATCAAAGGTTGGGAGGGTATTAAAGAAAGGCCTCTTTTTTATAAATACCTATTTTATTTTTTAAGTGATTTGTCCAGTTTTGTCAGTATAGAACTGTTATAACAATGAAATCTTTTTTTAATTTGCCGAAGAGATTTTTAAACGTTTCAAAACTAAGTCTTTTAAAAGTTAATCAATAATAAATGTCAACAGAAAGAAAAGTTGTATTCTTTTTTATACAGTAATTTTATTTTTAGAGAAATATAAAACAAGCACAGAGCTATAACATCTGTATTGCTTTTTGACTTTTGAGAGAGGTAGTTTTGTTCTAAAGATTTATTATTTACAAATTATTTTAATATTCCAAAAGAACGTTAACGTTTGGATTCAAAACAAATATTTGTAACGTTATTGTAACTAGTGCTAGTATTCCTGAGATATTTCACGTGGTTTCCGTATTATCTAGGACAGCTGTGCTGTACGCCAGGTCCCAGTAGTGTTCTACACCAAACTTCTTGAACTGTTCACGTGCAAGCTTCTCCGTAGCACAGACTTTGAACTTCATTTCTCCGTAACTCCTTTGTTGAACCACGCCCTGTGAATACAACAGGTGTGGTTAGATCTCTTATGAATTTTTGAATCACATTCTACTTCATGACAGTATTTCTTTAAGGTAAACTCAGAGTTTTGAAAAATTCAAAGCAAGTGATTTTATAATAATTTACTTACCTCCCAGACTAGAGTACACTGGTTATTTTTTTCTGTCTCTGTCGGGTTTTTCAAGGCATCTTCCTCCCACTTAATCCTGTGAAGCATTAGCCTGAAAACATAAAATTATAGTAAACAATTTGTAACATTAATAACTTTGATTAGCTTATCCTGGGTTGAAAATGGCAATACATTATTGATTGGTTTAAAACTTTAAAAAATCTAATAACTAACAAATTTTTTATACTGTTTTAAAATATTTTCAGCTAAAATTATATTTTATCACAAAATACAAATGGAAGAGGTAGATGTGTTGATTTTAAAACAAGACAGAAACTTTGAAAACTCCAACAGTTTTTGGGACAGGATGCTACAAGACAAAATCAGAAATATGCTTAAAAAGGTGTACACAATGATTTCTTGAGTCGAAAATACGTTGCAACCATACAAGAGTCACAGCTATTCACATTGACTGTTTGAACAAATGTTATGGTTATAATATGAAACAATGTGCGAGACCATCACTCAAAGTCAACGTTCAATGTTAAGCGTGCGTGCAATGAGTAATATTGATAGGGTAGGCTAGAAATAATTTTTTAACTTATAAAATACGATCAGCGAGTCCCAATGGGTTGGGAATCTTCTGACCAAAGTTAAAATACTGAAAATTGGGCAGGAACCCCTTGTCCATAAACAGATTATCTTTTTCAAATTTCAGGGAATTGTCAGGTAGAATAGATCAGAGGAACATCTTTTGCAGGTATGGTAAGTTAAAAGGTTGTCATTATTAAGTTGCAATGCTTACAATAGCCTGTGACTGTTGCTAAGTTGTTACCACATGATAACTTAATAGGTAGTTAATAGGGATGGGTCGGTTCGGTTATCGGTTCCACGGTTCTTGCGGAACCGATAACCGATGACCGACAAGGCTAAACTTATCGGTTGATGAAATCACAACTGGTACCTTTAGCGAAATTTCTTGACTCCATGCTTCGCCGGTAAAATCAGCGACTTCGATACCGTTCGGCGGGATCTCTTGACTCTCGGTAACGCCAGCGGTGAAATAACCGGTGCCGTTAGCGGCGATTTCTTGACTCCGCTACATTTCCGCGTTGAAATCGACTTACGATACCGTTGCGGCGTTTCTTGACTTTCGGTAACACCAGCGGTGAAATCACAACCGGTACCGTTAGCGGCGATTTCTTGACTCCGCTAACGATGGCGTTGAAATACAACCGATACCGTTCCGGCGTCTCGACTCACCGGTAACGCCAGCGGTAGAAATCACCACCGGGGGCGTTAGCGGCGTTCTTGACTCCGCTAGCGCTTCGCGGTAAAATCACGACTTCAATACCGTTAGCGGCAAATTTCTTTCGACCAAATTTTGACTTTTGCCGATCGCTCGAGCGAGTTCGGTATCTGAAATTTCGAACTGCGACTCGATACTCGCACCCTAGTATCAGGAAGAACCGATGGAACCGATAACCTAATAGTAGAGAACCGATGCCGGCATAAAATTGGAACCGACCCATCCTAGTAGTTAATATATTTTATTTTCAAATAGAAGAACAAGTATACTGCCCCATACGCGTTGTTTTATAAGTTATCAGATATAGGAAGAAAATGTTAAATTTGTAGAGTAAATGTGGATTTTCTTATTTAATCAATCTAAAAATAAATTTCTAATTTTTTAAAGTTTATTCAATTTGTTGTTAGTAAAATGGCTCCCAATCGAAAATGTCCCAAAAGTCAAGCAGGAAGATTGTTTTTTGTTAGTTTTTCGAATGGAAAATCCAATCCTGTCCATCCCTGAATAAAGCTAAATTGACTGTCCTGAATTCTTAAAAACATCCTATTTCTCTGAACTGATACACAAAATAGAATCTCCTAGAAAATTTTAAACATTTTGGGACCTGCCAATATTTATTATAAAACATTACATATTTATTATATTTTATTCTTTTACCTTTTAAACTTTGACTGCTGCTTGGGTCCACCCTCGACCACCACCACATTACAATCCTTGAACATCACCACAGCCCCGGTCATGTACAGCTGATTGGCGTTAGTCTCCACCTTGTACTTCTTCGAGGGGTTTGTCAATTCCTTGATTCTGTACAAATAAATGAAAACGCGAAGAATGGTTGATAGACACAGTAAAATGCACGTAGGGGCAACCATTGCAAGTGAAATTTTGTCAACCTAGCGTAGTTGCATTACTCGACAAATTATCAAACATTCCATCTGACCCATACTGATTTCTCAACATCTGAAACGGCTTAACCTTTTCTCAGTCACATTTCTCTAATTCCTTTACAACCAAATTACAAAAATTGTTTATGTTATTGTAAAAAAATATATAATTAAAATATTAAATTAGAAAACTACACGCCACTAGAGCAAATATAATTAAACAAAATTGTAAATATAGCTTATATAATAACATTTAATTAACAGACTTCTTAATGGCAAGTGAGTGGTCCATAAACTCCTTAACACTGTAAAACCCTCCGGTGACCAGAAAAGTTCTAAGCTCCTTTTTAAATAATTTTGTGTTTTGGAGATTTTGAATTTGGTTTGGAAGATTTTTAAACTAAGATTTCTTCCTGGGTTGGCATTTTTTTAATAATTCAAGTCGATGACAGTCAATTCAATAACTAGTTCGAGTAGTAACTAGTTTCTGCGATTGCCCTGAATCAGATGCTACCTGCCTCAATATTCAATTAATTTGCAGTGCTAAGCAAATTTCTAAATAGTTACCTATTAGTTTGTCCTTTTTACATGTTTACAATCAGTAAAATATCTATATGTACCTGAATTCCAGCATCAGTAAAATAACCTGAATCTAACAATGTTGTAGAGTTTTACTAATTACTCAACTAGCCGTGAACTCTCACTTTCACTACTGTCAAACTGACACTCAAGTTGTTCAAAATCTGTCAGGTCAATATCAAGATGAAACCAATTTTCAAATTTTTCAAACAAAGCAACAAATTTTTTCATATATAACTTTATTCAAAAATAAAATAACTACTTTCCCAACTTGGGTTTTAAAAGGAAATAATTATATCAATGTATTAATTATTGACAAAGTATCAAATTAGGTCCATATGTAATGAATGGAAAAACACTTACTGGGAGAAATCTAATTTGTAATTTAGGCGTAAAAGTTAAGAATAAAAGCCACTAGCAGCACTTACTGGGTGTACAGCTGACAAAGTATAGCACCAGTTTTCTGGCGAAGGGCTGAGGCAGCCACACACTATCAGACCAACAGCCGAGCAAAAGGTCAGTAAATTGTGATCCCTCAATGTTGCCCCGAGGGTCACTCCATAGTGCTGTCTGAGCCCCACCAGCAGCACTCCCTACTTAATATTAGATCTACCAGTGACTGTACTGTCTAGGTGGTTTTTGTACTATCCACTGAATTGGACAGATGAATGTCAAATCCACTAACAAAATAGCTCCGCCATGATCTTTCTTTTGACAGACATGTGATGTCCGTCAACAGTGTGGCTTTTCATTCTATATTTTTTGATTGCCAAATGAATGCTTACAATATGTAAGTAGTTACAGCTGCTTTTGTTTTCATGGACCTCACCTCACTTCAACCCTGAATCTAGTAGTTTTAAGTTTTAACAGTAAAAACTCAAGGACAGTTACTACTGAGCAATATAGAAGTAGATCTACACAATAGGACAGCATTATAGAAACTGAGTTTGCTTTTTTCTCCCTTTTGAGCTGCTCTGTGCATTTCACGATCAATCTGTCCAATCCAATACTTGTCTCTGGCAAATGTACGGAGCAAAATGTGTGTGCCTGCTCAGTTCGGCAAAAATTCTGATAGTGTATGGCCGGCTTTAAGGTAATTATATCAACATTCAATAGAAAATGCTGATTTCTTTAACTATGAGTTTTGATGACACATTTGACTACTTGACATAATTAAGATTTTTAAATTTACCTGTAGACAGAGACGTGCACACCGAGTGTTGTGTCTTCCTGCAACCGGCGTATCTTCTTGTCCCGGCGCTGTTCGTCGGTGAGCTTGCGTGACGCATTAGCGTCCTCGTGCACCTTCTGCCGCTTTGCCATCTGCGCGCGGACGTGTGCCTCTATCTTAGTGGGGTCCTGTACTGCCTCTGTCCCCAGGACGCGCATCAGGTTCGATATGCGCAGCTGAAGTAAAACACGAACGTCTATCACAACCAAACATTGATAGAACAGGCTCTTTACAGAGATTGAGGGTTATAGGCATGGGGTTGAAATGTGAGGGATTAGGGAAATGGGCACATTTGGGTGTTTTTAGAATAATGAAACCAATGTTTCTACAGTACAAAGAAATTGGAATAAAATATTAAATGAATTAACTTTGTAAACTTATTAATATTTCAATATCATGTAGAAGAACACCTACATTATTGGGTGGTGGGGTTATAGCGATGTCCTGAAAGGTGATGTTATTGAAATTTCATTAAATGTCAACATTACCTGTATTGTATTTTAACATGGAAATATTAGTTATAACATTTTTCCAAAACAACAACAATCCAAAAGCCGCACTATACCATCAAAGTAATCTTGACAATATTAGCCTGGAGCAGGATACCTGCCCCGAGTTGAAAGAACATTGATCGAATTCTGTACAGATGGCTTGCCATTTTGGCACCAGATTCACTCTTTCTACCTAGACTCTCTTTCATTAACTCTTTCTAAACACCATTATCATTCAACAATGGACTCCTGTTAAGAGTCCTGGACAAAATCACAATTTTTGTTGCCATTCCCGACAATCTTTAGACGCCCGTTTCTTTATGAAATCCCAACATTTGTGACAACCCTTCCCGAAAATTCCAACATAATTCCCCATTTTTCCTGTGAATTGACGATTGCCTTATAATTCCAACTTTTCCCGGGATTCCCGTTTGCTGGACACCGATTGTTTTCTCAATAATCAAGTTGACTTGACAAGTGAAAACCTTGATATTTCAAGTTAAACTAACATTAGCTAACAGTAATAATGAGAACGGTTTGGTGGTAGTGAACAATTGTTGCTACTCAAGGTAGCTAAGGGAGTTATCAATCCTAAATATGACATGCACAACATTTCAAGGATGTAGTCAAAGATAATTTTGGCAATACAAATATTCCTGTAGTGATTTGTTTTGTAAATAACATTAATATGATTTCGCTTAACAGTTTAATACATTTAATATACTTTACACCCCTAATTTCATCAAATTAAGCAAAATGTATTAATTTATCTACCTAAGACAAAATTAATGTCAATTTACAAATTTGTATTACATAAATAAGCATGAAGAAAGAGAAAAGTGTATGTAAAGTAAATGAAGTACAGGACAGTACGTACTTTAGGTTCTGGAGGTGGTTCCAAGCCAAGTCGTATTTTTTCCTGCTCTTCTTTCCAAGCTTCTCGGCGATTCTGTCTTCTCAGCTTTTTCCGTTCTTTCTTTGTCAGGAACACGTGCATATGGACTTGTTTTAAAGGTTCACCTAGAAAACATCTCTTACGTAAGATCAACAAAAACATTGTGGGTTGGTATCGATCACAACTAAGGTTGAGCTCATCACTCTGATTGTGCGGGATCTACCTAACCCCACAGTTACCACCAACAATCCTAAGAAATAATTGTGGTAACGTTAGATACAAGTTGAGGTTGGGTGCTAGAGAGGACTGTAGTCCTAACTTTGCTCGTTAAATAACACAAACTTTTGCTTTGTCTTTACAATCCGTACTAGTAGTTCTGGATTCAAACATTGGTTTTTATTCAAACATTCTTTAGTCAATAAATGTACAAAGTACAAAGAATAGAGAGTCATCATTTACACTTGAAAATAAATTGAACGTGCATTTTCAAAAAAACAAAAAATCAAGCAGATAAAAAAATGCATCTTCTGCTGTAGTAAAGTAGATAGTATGAAAGTGTTTGTACTTTGTACAATTCATATTGTTATTACTGTAATAAAAACCAAAGAGTATTTTGTTTATATAATTGTAAAGATTAAAAATCACAAACGATCCAATAAAACCTTCATATAGCTATTTAGGCTTTCCGAGAAAACATAATAGGAAACTCTCCTAGATAAGTGGTTTACTTTTATTTTTTCAGATATAAAATTTTAAAAACTAGACTTACTTGGTGGTTTCATCTGGATTGGATGCTCGACTAAGTTGGTGATGGCCTGTGGTTTGATTTGTGGATTCCCTTTTTCATCCAAATATCTAAATCAAGAAAATGAAAACATGTATAGTAAAATACTTGTTGATTTAAAAGTTAAAACCGTTTATAACTGTTTGAAAATTGTCTGAAATTCTTGACAAGACATAGTTGTATTTTGAGCAAAATAGAAACTAGAAAATGTGTGCACACTTTTGTAAAAGTTGCATTCTGTCAAGTAACTCTAGAAAAACATTTTCCACTTACATTAGAACCTTTTTTATCCAAATTGTGGTAATATACCACTAAAATCTTGTTAAAATAAACAAATTGTCAAACACGCGGCACAAAATCAGCTGATTGGGACTAGATGGCAGTTGAGCAAGCGTGCATTGGAGGACTTCTCCACAAGCTCTGGCAAGAACGAGGTCTACACCGCTGCTCAGCTTAGTGTTAATTTGTAATAATTTGGATACTAGGCTAGTATCAGAATGTTCTAATTTCTTTCAGCGAAGGGGGGATTAGATTTAGGGGACCAGTGGTAGTTTAAATATAAAATTACGATACTTAAGCTGTATCGGGTGCTGTGGTGGAATACGCGAATATAATTACGCTCAATTCAAAACCAAGTACATTAGTCTGTATCAGTCTACATTTAAAGGCCAGGGGAGCCGCAGAATCTATAGGTTTGTTTCAAATAATCAAAAATCCATGTATCTAGAGAACACGGAAAAAGGAATAAATAATAAAAGAAATTTCAACTCAATCCAAATAGACCAAAGATACGCATCAACAAGGTATACAAATATTATTGTATTAATTTTTTTGCATAATATGATATTATTTTGAATGATTGCAAGCAACAGTTGTTTTATCATCCTAAAGTAATTTCATCACCACAATAGCAAACAAAATACTCCACCACAAGTAAAATCTAACAGTGTCAAATATGTAAAATCTACAAGATTGAATCTAAAATCAATCATCCACAAATCTGTTACTTACGAGTCTGTGGAGTATGACTGAGTCCCACCATTCCACCACCGGTATCTCGTCCACCTGAGTGTCAATCTTAGGAGCAATCTGAGCCAGCTTAGTGGCCGAGGAAATGCCGGTCTTGCGTGCAATCTGCGAGATCTCTCCTTGCAACTTCTCCAGCTGGGCCTGAGCAGCAAACGTACATACTCTTAGTGCTGTCCCATTGTTCCAATCTGACCTCACTGGTTCTTCTGTACCTTCTCATTCATAATAAGATACAGATTCAAAAATTCTTTTTTCATATTTTCCAAAGAGGTATAATAAATAGTGTCACATCAAGGTTGTAAAAGGTACACAAGAAGGTATGGAAAAGATGTGACAGAAGCAAATTAATTAAAAACTAATATAAAGCATGGATTGAATTTAAATAATTATACCTATTTACAGTATCAGTTTTCTCGTAGAGCATAAACTTGATTTTATGATATTCTTTTTATTTTGACTAAACTGTAGCATGTAAGGTAATATGGAGCTAGTTAGGTCATATAGGAGCATCGTGAATTTTTTTGTCGCTACTGATGACTTAAAAAGTTATTTACATATTTTTTCAGCTTATTCTGCCTTGTACATGTTCTCCTATGGATAGTAACCAGACTCACCTCAACTAACAAATTCATGTGTCTCTCACCTTCATACGCATTCGGTCGGCCAGCTGCTGGAACTTGCCCGGCTCGTGGAACTTGAGAGAGCGCTTGTTCCGGACGTTCGGCTTGGCAGAGATCCTCGGGTCAAGAACGAACTCTCTGTTAGATCCTCCACCGTCTTCTCCTGCAGCTGCTGCTTGAACACCTCCCTCTTCTTGGCTCTGATATTCGCCTGTAATCATACTGGTTTTCTAGTGGAGTTTTTGTGTTTAGATTGTTATATACCAATGATTGAGATCTTGGGGTTTTACACTAGAAACACATTCTACACTAGTTTTTAAAAAGTATTCACTTATCTGATTTATTTATTTAATGCGTATAAACTGTAAAACTTGTACTTTTGTCCAAAAATGAATTATTTTTGTTAAAATATGATTTCCCATAACAACATAGAGGCCAAAATGTGATTGTCACATACTCTTTGTTTAATGAGAACCGGATCCCGTTATTCAACTTCATTGGCTCAGCTTTGTACCTTTTTAATTTTTAATAATGGAAATTAAATTTTAATCCCACCTGAAAATTTCCAAATTTAAAGCAAGAAAAAGTGTTTTTTGCCTGAATTTGCCCGAAAGGAAAATTCCAATCCCATCCACCCCTACAAATTTTCTCAATTTGTTCCCTATCCTAGATGGAGGCCTCTCGGGCTCTATCAGGCCGTCTCTTAAACGAAAACTCCGCAGATACAAATCAAGCTTGGCTACCTGAAAAAGTCTTAATTCTTTAAAATGTCTTAAAATCTGGAATTTTTTGAAAATTTCTGAAGGAAGCTATTCATACTAATTTACATTTAAACAACGTTAACTTTAGCTTTAACTAAGAGCTTTAAAATTATTATGTTAAGAATTTTAAAAGTTAAAATTTAAATTCAAAGATAAAATAAAAGCTTGATTTTACTCAACTCTCCCAGAAAACCTGCATACACTTCGAGATACACTTACAATATTACGTCCAATTCAATACTATGACCTTCTTACTTCAGTTTCAATTAATTTTACCAACCAAAATTGTTTGGTTCTAAACCGGAAAAGTTGTTTTTGTTGGTTTATTAGGTGCAAAATTCCCTGACTTTCATATTTTTAGACAAAAAGTATTGGGTTTTTTCGTGTTCACAAAACTTATAGTTTCTTCCTTGAATCAACACTACGTTTAGCTCCTTCTACAAGAAATTGACGAAGGTACCAGCTGTTATATTGTTTCTAGAATACAAATGATATTACGTGCCTTACGCATGCCTTACGCAAGAGACTACTGATAAGTAATAAACAGAATATACCAAAGATAATGAATTTTACCATCTCTTTTGATGGGCTGGACTGGTTATTAACTCAAGCTAATTAAAAGTTAAAACTCAAAAAGCATATAAGGCACCACATTTTTTTGTGAAAATTATAAGACTACTTGTTGCAGAGTGCCTTCAACGCAGTTGAACAGTTTTTAGACCCAACATCTTCACTGATTTTGATAAATCAATACTGAATTTCAATTGCACTTTAAACTTGGACATGTCTGAGAAGCAAAGCTACTGTACCTTCAAAGTAGGGGGGACATGGGTGAGCTGGATCTCCTTGCCAGTCATGTCTACAGTTCTGCCCTCACTGTCAAGGATGAGTGGTGTTGGCTTGTTGGGAGCGTCCGGCCGAGTCATACCCGGCAACTTGATCATCCCGGTTGCCAGCTTGGACTGGATCTGAGCCTAAAACACAGTAACACTCCAGTTTCTGACATTCTTCATGCACTACTAGAGAACAAAACCAGCTAATAATCTGGAAATAACCTCCGACACAACAGCTGTAAAAAAGCCTACCTATAAAGACTAATAAGAGCGTAAGGCTTCTGTCTGGAAAAGAGACACATTTACCAAGTGGTGAAACTCAGCAGTTAAGGGGTTAATTGACATTTCTGAAATATCGCACAAGTATGCAGTAAAATCTTTTCTGAAAATTCCATTTTTCCTGTTTTTAGGGAACTTTCACTATATTTAGGATTTTAATATTATCCAGATCTGGAAACTACCAACCAATGGGAATCACCAACCTTTAATAAAGTATTTAATAATAAAGCTAGGCTGAAATTTGTACCAGTGAGATAAAACCAGTGAGATTACTTAAAAAATTTGATTTTGCTTGCTGAAAATATCAGTAAAAGAAAATGTATAAAGCAGGACATTTTTGCTTGCAAGCTTTTCAACCATTGAAACTACTACAATATCAAGGCTACCTACTCTTGAAAGCTTCAAAATTAATAGTTTTGAATATTTTTTATTGAAGATTAGGGTTTAAGCAACTGCGTCCTTGAAGTTGCCTCTCAGCCCTCTCGTTCGCAGGTAGCTAATCCTGCTAATGTCAGATACTCTGCATATAATCCAAGGTTTTTAGAGCACCTTCGAGATAATGCTTTCCCCCTGTCTGCTCCAAAGAGCAACAAAAGATCTCAGGCTTTGGGGCAGCACAAACGGCTGCATGTGAACTCCTATTATTTACAGGTGTCTTCATAACACTTAGTGACCAATTATAAAGTCGACAGCCCTTAAAGTTTCCATAGAAGAGCTTCTGCTGCAAGAGCTTAACGGTCTCTTGCAGTGTTCTTTTAGTTCCTTTGTTCTGTTCCTACCCAGTGTTCTTAACGTTTGTCTGGAACCCATTCGGTTACTTACCGAGGATACATGGCACACATCAAGCTGTTCTGGGTCGAAGAGAGGAGTTGACATAGTGAGCATCGTGTAACTTACCTGAAGTTGTGCAATCTTCTTCGCCTTCTCCTCTGTCCGCTGGACTGACACTGAGGGTGGGGCAAGGCCTTTGTGTCTTGTGTCACTTGACTTCAGAGCACTCAATGCCTTCTTGCGCTCCTCAATCATCTTCTGCGCATTGGCCATCATGTCTTTAATCTGTTAGAGAAAAATCTAATCAGAAGAAAAACTCAGAAATCAATCGACTAGTACAACTCTTTTGAATGTGCAGACTAATTTCTCTTATTCTTTAAGGCAAATGAAATGGTAATGTTATTTTTTCCAGTTTAAGATATTAGGCTGCAACTAAATAACTAAGAAAATTTACATTTTTTTCAAAAATACAAAATGTTTAGTCTGCGTGTAGTACTGCCTTCTAAAAATAGACGCTACATTTCTGTTTTGAGCGAACATTTCATTTAAGGAAAACCCTCAGGTTGATGAATGAGAAAGTAAGTTAAATAACCAACCATTTGAATTAAGAGGAATCAATTCAATGAACTTGGCAGATGTAAACTGATCATAGTGATAAATTACTAGTTAATATTATTTTAACTAGATCTCTTGATGGTTTGTGACATTCTCACACTTACCTGAGTTGCTGAAAGATTTTCATCTTTGGTAGTTTTTTCTTTAGTTTTTGAAGCAAGTTCTTTTGTTGAAACTCCATTTTCTTCAAATTTGCTTTTCTTACCACTGTGGTTCTCAGGTTCATGGTGTCTCTTTTTGGATTTCACTATTTCTTTATCTTTCTGTGTTGTGCTTTTGACATGTTCCAAAAGCTCAAATATTTTGTCAGATAGTCTTGTGGCTTTTGTCCCATCAAGTAATGAGCTTAATTTGTCTGAAAACCAATTAGATTGTAAACAAAACTGATACTAAAAATTAAAACGTGTCATACCTAAAATATTTTATTAATAGAAGATCTCCTACATCTTCAACCATGAATCAGACACGAGGAAAAAGGGGCAAAGTTTTTTTTACTTGTTGTTAGAAGAGAAAGTTTAAGTTCTGCCCTTTCTCCCCTCTTTGACAGCACCTTCAATTTAATATTCAACAATAATGAACCCTTTTTCTCCACAAAAGTTATACCCTAACATAATGCAATGTAGAATACAAAAATGATGTGTTACTAAAATGATGAACGGATTATCTTACTGCAAAGCACACAGCGCCCAAGACCAATTTGTATAAAACCATGCTGTTATATAGCTTTTATATTATGTGAATGAACTAATTTAAACTAGATTTCTTTCAAACATGAACTGTTTAAAAAATCTGTTTGTAAGCTACAAGTACCTAAAAGATTATGTTATATTGATGTTAAATACTTTTAAACATAAAATAGGTTAGTTTAATCAAGGTGCTGCTTGAGTAATTTGATCAATCTTTATTTATTTATTTCTTGTGTACATTTTACATATTGCTTTTACTATGACGTTTTTGCTTTCCAGAGGTTTATAGTGAAACAGCTAATTTCCTAAAGACATTGTTTGCTTAAAATTAAATTAAAAATAGTAATTTGACTATTGTTCAGTGTGTTGATTTATTTCAACAGTAATCTCCAGATCTTGCATTGATTCGGTTTGCCTATTAATTTACTCCCACAATATGCTGAGAGGGTCGTTTTAATTTTGAAAAACGATTTGGTAGCGACTTACAGTGCACCTTTCAAGACTTGTTCTCAGCCGTACTTTTGCTGGCTGGAGTAACGAACTTCGTATTGGCATTGATCACTGTACATAGTAGCTTATTGAATTTGGGCAAACACCTGCACTATGACTAGCTGACACCTGTAATAAATAGTCGCAGACCCCTTGAGGAACTAAGCAATCTCAGTGACCCTCTGGTCACTCCCTGATCCAACCACCTGTCTACTACAAACGCTTGATGTCGGCAAGCACCTCTTGGAAACCATCTTCCCAAGTTGCACTCACCTTTGTCGATCTGCACTCACCTAATAGCCAAAATCATAGCTTATCTTGGTTATACGCATAATTTATTGTATTTTCCAGTATTTAAAATTCACTCATAAGTCCTGAATTCCCCAGTGTTTTGGCGAACCTGTCAGTTTATAACAGCATTCTTTTTAAGATTCCAAAACTACATAATAATTTGTGAAAAAAAGAGCAAATCCTAAAGCAGTTAGTGACCTGCAGTTTTCTTCTTGTCGTATCCGGATGAGAGGCAGTTCAGCGCAGTTGTGACAAGCGTTGACTCGGGGAAACCGAGACATTTCTCCACAGCTTTGTCGATCTGCAGTTTCATCTCCTCACTCTCCTTCTTGGACAGGGCCATGACTGCTCACTGCAGTTCTACTAGAACAAAGAATATACTGTTTGCAATACTGTAATTGATTGTAAGATCCTAGTGTTGTTTAAAACTTTATCTTCATTGACAAAGTTAGATAATATAGCTAAAACGAGGTCAAGACTATACAAATTATAGGTAAATCCATATTTGTAATTTAAACTTTTGGCAAATTACTTCTTCAAATTAAAACAAGATAAACACTCTTTACACAAAAACCACTATACTTCAACTAGATACTCGAGTCCTCTTCAGGTTGAAAATTTTAAAATTAAGACTAGAACAACGCCACTGTTATTGTTTACAAAATTATACAGTAGTCAGGGTCATCAGAAAGTAAAAACGTTTAGCATGATCAAATAAAAAATAAAGATATCAACACAAAACCTTATTTACAAATGCATAGATATTTCCTCTACCTTTCTCATGATGCGCCATGGATTCAAGACACTGATTTTAACGTGGGACCAGTTTTCCATACCCATGTTCTACTCATTTGCGCCAAAAACATGAGCCAGGATTTCTTAGCTTCTTTGAGTTCCTTATCGTTAGCAAACTGTTTTTACCCAAAAAATCCTTAAGCTTCGGAATAAGTAATAATCACTCGGTACCAAGACAGGGCTGTAGTCGTTTCTTTTCTTGGCATAAATTCGACATGGATTAAGCCCTTTTGATCCCAAAAAACTGTTGCCATGACTTTTCGAGTGTTTAAATTTTACCTTACATTTAGCGGGGTTTTCAGTTGTCAATGCCATTATTAAACACTGTGGACACAAGACGCGTAATCACACAGCATTGAACCTATACTCAAACTGAAGAGGAAGAATGTAGCTAGCAGCTGCCTTTGCTGTAGTGGTGAGGTGTCTTGTGGCGTGTGATCTATAATCGTTCTTTCTGGATGACCCTTGTATTATTAATTTTGTAAACCATAATTTTGGTTTTACTCTAGTCTTAGTTTTAAAGTTTTCAACCTTAGGAGGACAGCTTTAGTTTAAATAAATAATTTGCAAATAATTTAAAATTGAAAAAAAGTTGTTGTATAAATTTTAATTAA
This sequence comes from Matsumurasca onukii, assembly GCA_018831715.1. NCBI lineage: Eukaryota > Metazoa > Arthropoda > Insecta > Hemiptera > Cicadellidae > Matsumurasca > Matsumurasca onukii. The sequence continues at coordinate 25,252,816 of CM032058.1, forward strand.
ATAAAACATTGGTATGAAGTGGGAGGGTGATTTTACAATAATATATTCTGAAACTTTTTTTGGGTTGAAGTAAATATAACGAGGTAGTCATTAACAGTGTGGTATATAAGTTCATAAAAACTAAAAAAATTTTACAAACATTTATTGTAAATAAATTTAATGTTGTAAGTGCCAAAAATTGACAACTATGACTTTCTGGTCAAAGAATGCTGCATAATAATAATAAAATATGTTCATAATAATGTAATGTGTATCTGGAAGAAACCTCCGTGAGCACCTGATGGGGCTTTGAAGTTTAAGCGCCCAATACAGGGTTGAAAAACTGAAAACCCTAACTGAAATATATTTGTACATTCAAGAAGCAGTAACTTATGTACGACCGCAGGTCGTCAGAGAAGTGAGGACTGAAGAGTGTTAACAAATTCAAATTGTACATATAATATCATAACCAACACTCCATATAGTAAGATATCCCAAACAACAAATGCAAGTGACGGCCAATCGATAAAGAGGTCATCTCCAATTGTCTGTTTATTCTTCGGCTCCTGTCGTGGCGGATCAGCCATAAAGGGTTTCTTCTTTAGGTTTTGGACGGTGAATTATAATTATATGCGACTTAAAATAGTATAAAGACAATAGTCTACACAGAATTGGTTTCACAAGGACAATCTATTAATGAAGAGATGTATTTAGAAGTCTAGAAGATTGTGCAACAACATTCGTCAAAAATACCTGAATTGTGGCGATCTGGAGAGTGGTTCTTCCACTAACACAATACAGCGCCTGCCTACACAGCTCTCTCAGTGCGCCAGTTTTTTATCAATACCAACATTTTTTATTGTAGTTTGAAGACTTTTAAGAGTAAGCAGTTAGTTTGAATCATTTTCATAAACTGTGTATTAATTTTCACTAATGCTACTGACTAATAATTTATAGGGAAAACAAAACTTTGAAGGACCATTATTTTTAAACTGACCAACGGATCTAGCTGGTAATCAAATTTAACATTCAAAATCTTGCTAGAAAGCTTCCCAAATTATGTCACTCTGGAAGCAAAGATATACCTATTCTTTATTCTTGAGGTGACTATTGACTTATTTAATATAATGTTCAATCACAAAATAGAAAGAAAAGAAAACTAGAAAAGGTCTAGAAATGTTTGTTGCAATAATACAGATATAATTATACTTAGAAATTTCATTATAAACAAACATAATTTTTGGGATCAAGGACCTTTAAGCGGATTTATATTCATGTCCCGTGGCAGAATCTTGCCATGAGTATGACCAACACAGCTTCATTTTTCCTTTTTGGAGCAGTAATGATAGAAAGAGAGCTAATTCAGAAAGGATGAAGCAAGTCTGGGCTTAAAAAAAAGCCACTTTTATAAGAAGGTGTTGGCGTACTTTGTGTGGTTCAATTGGGCTATCCATGTGAAAGTGAATAATAAAATGTATGTTGTACTATAGTTTGCTCTCAAATTGTAAGAGCCCTGCGCTTATGGAAGGCGTGTTCTTCTCATTATTAAGTTGTTGTGGAAGCTGGATGATCAACGGCCAATTACTTAAATCTTAGAGAACTATTTAAATGACTTCATTCAGTGCTCTCTGAATTGTACTTCACAATTTCAGCTCAACTTGAGGGGTTTATTCTAAAAGAAAGAAATCACAATTATGAGTAACATCATATTTACTATCTCAAATGTAATACAAAAATCAAACTTAACTAGATCACTTCATTGTTACAAAATTGTTTAAATAATAAATATGATTATTTCCTGCAGAAAATTTACTTTAAGCAAAATCATAGGTTTCAGATGAAAAGTTTACTTCATGGTGTAATACAATAATTTTACTTTTGCTTAATGTATACAAGATACCATATTTGTTTCAATCGTCTTAACAATTTAAAAGAAATCTGTAATAATGTGAGAAAATATTCAACTACACAAAAGTGTCAATAGATCATTACAGGAAAAATGCTTTGAAATTAGGAAGTGGTTTGTAGATTACACAAACTATCAAAACAACACCTTTTGTGTTCACTGTAAAGACTGAACAAGATTAGTTTAGGTTTTAGGAAACTAACCAGGATGCAAAACAGGATGTACTATGTACGAGGTGTTAAACATCTGAATGAAAGTATTAGTTCAATTGGAGCATGCTCGTTCAAAAACAATAACACAAGTGTTTAAATTTAAAATCTGCACAGAAGATTCAACGTAGCACCAAAAACCTTGTGTCTATGACAAAACTTTCCCCTTGCACAATTGGCTGAGGTCTACTAGAAAGTGGGGGAAAATTAGACATAATTTCTTTACCAAAAACTTGGCTAGTCCAGGATCAAAAAATCTATAAATGTTCACATATTTAAGTTTTATAAAATAATAAGAATAACTACCACTTTTTTAACACCTTATTTAACTTCCAAAAGACACATTATCTTGACACAGTCTTCCTAAATTTAACTTCACTTGCTAGACATTACATATTGAATTTTTTAATAACTAACAATAGTTCAAGGTATTTTTAACAGTAATAAAGTATAAGTTTAAAATGGAGTATGCAACTGTCAAAATCTATCACAACAACATAGTTTGGTACAATACCCTATTTCTTTTTAACCTCATTGCTTGAGTAAAACATACTTTGCAATAGCCTCATAATTTAAGAATGACTCAATAAATCAAAAACGTAATCAATGATTAAAACTTATAAAACTCCTTGCATAACATTTTTACAAAAGACGTTTGAAATCTTTCAACAATTTAACTTTTTTATAATATTGGGTTTTTTTACAGATATAAATGATATACACATTTTTTCAAAACAATACTTTCTTTTTACATTACAATTCTGAGACAAGAGTTACTTGTTTTTTGAAAGAGTTCTCTGTTTTTCCGCGTGCTGGACAACTTGTTGGTGCACTAGAAGTCCTTTCCGCCTCCTAACCTGATCCATGTACTTCCTCGCTCGATTCTCGCTGTCAGCTTTCTCCCCGTAGTGTAGATACTCCTCTTCTGTTCTGGGGACCCAGAACGGGTCCACGTCTATCACCTCCCAATGGCTGAACACCAATTGAGGACTTGCCAGACCGGACGTTTGCTTTTGCATCTCAGGTGCGAAAAGAAAACTCTCCACGACTGGAAGAACAGCTTCAACTGTAAAAGTTGATGATCCTTGCGTCATATCTCCGTGTAGAATTCGCCCGTGTCTTCTCCCCAGGACAGCGTACATCTTCCCTAGAATCTCAGCGTTGGCTTGAATCTGGCAGCTGTACATGGCCGACATTAATCTCTGAGGTTGGGCTTGGAACGCTTTACGACATCCTTCCTTCACCGCCGACATTATCTGGCCGGAGAGTGGACCGAAGGCTAGACTGACGCTTGCATCCTGTGATGCTTCGATTGTCCATTCTTCAACTATGAAGGCCACCCCCATCATCGGTTCTTCGCACAATGGTCCGGATAGAGTTGCGAGTTGAAAACCGTTTATGAAACTACTGTCATTCTACTAGAGAAGAATGGCATCCTTGTCTAGTTCCGTTCCAAAAACTTCGACCACTGTGATTGGGTATTCTGTTAATGAGTATATTCGCACCACACCTTCTAGGACCAACACACCAAATTTCGGAAACTGTGTTGTCACTCCACTCCCCTTCTTCTTTTTCAAACAATTCGGAAAGGCTCTTCTTGAAATTGTCCAATGTTTTTTGAGTTTTTTCACCTAGAACTAGTTTTGAATCCACTAAATTCAATTTTTCTAAATTGTCGACCAAATCAGTACCTGTAGCTTGAAGATACCTGTCGACTGATCGCAGCAACTCTTGATTGTTTTCTAACAAAATGGTAACTTCTGAAGGTAAAGGAGCAGCTCTTAATTTGATTATTGATTGCTTATTTGCCGTCTGCATTGTGACTACTCCATTTTCACCTATATTCTCATCTTCTACTTCTTTCTTGTCGACACTATGTTGGTCTTGAATAGCTTCATTGACCATGTCAACTTTAGGAGGAGTAATTATTGTTTCTCGGAAAGGCACAATCGGTTCAGATACATTCACCGATATTTTTGCGTATCTCTGCTGCAAATCTTCAACACAGCGTTCCAGATGCACTTCACCAGCCGTGACTATCACATGTTCCCCAGTCTCTTGAAGCATGACTTGGACACAAGCGTCGGCTTGGATAAGAAGTTTCAAGCCTCTAACTAAAGCGGGTAAGTCAGAAGGTCTCTTCGGTTCTATAGCAACTCTAAGAATAGGGACTGCCATAAGTTGAAGTTCTCTAAATGCAGGGCAAGCCAGCTCAGTGGATAAAGTTGCAGTTTTTAACACATGATCTTCAAGGCCCCCGATACCTAAAACATTTCCGGCAGGAACTTCCTCCAAAGACTCCAACTCACGACCCATCATAAGGTAAAGATCAGTGACACAGACTTTGGTTATGTGTTGGCCTGCTTTCAGGTCTTTCAAAGTTAAATTTGGATCAATTTCTTCGCCTTTCTTCATCTTGTGTAGTGCCACCTCTGGATTGTGTTTAGGTCCTAGAACATAGACTGTGGAACCTCGCTTGAGTCTACCGCTGAAAACTCGTGCAAATGCTATGAACACATCTTCATCTTCAACCACGGGAGGAGGGCTTGTTTCACTTTCCGCTACTTCTTTTCCATCAGTAGATGCAACTTGGCCATCTCCTATTCCAGAAACTTGGTTTGCATGCTTAAGTCTAGCTTGCTCTCTTCTTTCAGCAATTTCCTCCAAACTAAGGACTTTTGGTCTATTTTGTGGCAGTGACTTTCTTTCTAAAGGAAACATTTTTGATATAAAGACTATGATTGGAGAATCGGGATCACTACTGCAATTTAAAAATGCATCTTTAAGTGCTTGGGATTCCGGCGGAAGATTTTCAATCGATTGGTTAGCCGAACACATTAAACGTTCAGCTTTTTCTAATGACATTTCAACTGGGGAAGGGAGTTTTGAGCAAACCATATCCAAAATGGTTGAGGCAAGAGCTAGCCACTGACTACAAAAAGCTTGAAGCTGCACTTTAGAATCTGTGTGCCTCATATCTCTCGCCGTCATTTTCACATTCATGCTTTCTACCATCTTTTGTAACTTTTCTTTGTCTTTTCTCACAACAATGTTTTCATAAACCGCCCAGAGATTTTCAAGAATCAACTGTACAAAAAGCGGCTTCTTGGCTTTATCTTGGGCCCCTTTCATGATTTTCTTCACTTTAGTATTCAAGTAAAAATCTCCCCAGAGAGTTCTGTTCAAAATTTCTTCTTTCACGCCTAACTTACTGGCGTACATGACAGCGAAATCGTGAACGCAAAACCCCAACCCATCTGCGGCACTCGCAAACACCACGTTACCTTGATCAGGGGAGAAATAAAGCTGGGAGTCATCTGCTTCCTCCAGGCCGTCTGACCAATCAACGAACTTGTCTCCAGAACTTGGCAATAACTCAGTACGACTCATCACGTCCGTTGTAAATAGAGATGCCATCACTGCATTCAACTGTTCGAGAACTTGGGTAAGATGAACGTAAGCGTCCAAAGGCGACAATTTCATTTCAAGAATAAGCCTATCAATTTTATTCAACACCAATACTGGTCTAATATTCTCATTCCAGGCTTGCTTCAAAGCGACTTGCGTCTGTGGACAAACTCCCTCAACCACATCCACCACAATGATGGCTCCGTCGCAGAGTCTGACTGCCGTGGACACCTCTGACGAGAAGTCTACGTGACGGGAGAGTCGATCAGGTTCACTAAGTACTCCTCTTGCTCTTTCTTGTAGTAGAGAGCAATGGAACTGCTCTTCATGGTTATGCCTCGTTCCTGCTCATCTTTGCGGCTGTCCATGTACCTCAGCTTGCCGGCCATGCGCTGAGATATGACGCCATTACTCGCAACCAGTGAATCAGCTAGTGTCGTTTTGCCATGGTCAACATGAGCCAGGATGCAGATGTTTCTTATATTTCTCGGTTTGTTTTGGAGCTCACTGAGCTTTTCCGTGTTCACAAGTCTCATTTTGGTTAGGTCTTGATGTGAAAGACCTGAAATGAAAGCGTAATCAAATAGTCTGGTGATATGGAAATTCACAACAGTAGAACACACACAAAACCACATTATTCACAACTTATTAAGCCAATAGCTTTTTCAAAAGTCATTGTACATGAAGCTTTCAAAACTACACAATTGCCTGAATGCATCATCTTGTACCTGAAAACAATAACTCTTCTTGAATAACACAAGAATGTGACAACTGCATTATGTGTGTTACAAGTGCAGCATATATTTACTTTAGCACACTACTTTTTTTGTAGTTTAGAAAGTAGTGGCTCTGCTTCTTTTAACTACTTGTTTAGGCATCAGAGTGTTACAATCAGAGCCATTATCCAGCGTGAATAATGTTATATTCTTATGCAGTTGCTGAAATAATCAAAAATAAGTGCCGCTCATGAAAATACAAAACGTAGCCACTGCGAGACGTCCTGCCAAACATGTGTTACATTTGCATTAACCAAACATGCACCACGGTTCTTCAAGCACGCTTGTAGGGTAGCGCTTAGGTCTGTAGTTTGTGGTTATCATCTCACTTTAGTTCAAAATACCATTCTGAAATAAACTCAAAGCTAGCGTGAAAGTAGCTGGTTTTCTTGTAGATAATTTTTGTTTTTAAGTACTCTATTAACTCAGTACTATTATCCTGAATAATCTGATTTTGATCTAATGTGTTAGTCTAATGAGAGTCTAATGTATTTGTGATCCTGAGCACATTAAAACCTAATATAATGGTGTAATCTTCTGGAAGTAATTTGAAAAGTAGTGTTGAAAGTATTGAGAACAAAAATCTAACTTTTACAAGAAGTCAATCAGAGGTTCTTGATTTTTCAAGAGTAGAAGCCATTTTCAGGATATTTTGTTATTTTTTAACTAACAGAATAAGTAGTAAAGATCTTCATAATAAAGGCTTGTTCTTGTTCTTTGAGCTCAGTGTAGGAAGGGGGCTGCACCCTTATCAGGAACCACATTATAGAAAATATAAAACATAAACGCTCAATCAACATTCAGTAACTTACATCAATATTTTTCACGCTAAAGTCTGTATTCATGAGTATCATTTTAAGTACAGGTAACATTTGGGTAAAATATCCGCTCATGGCAAAGCCAAAAGCATCGACTTTGTTAGTGGCAAGATCGTAGGACTGAGGCTATTCCCTTCCGCTCTCAGCAAAACCATAACTTAAGGTATGTTGCAAAGCCGCCGTGTTAGTAGAGGAAATGTCTAAAAATTTTATATCAGACCAAACTGCAATTTGTGCACGTCATCCTTAACCTTATTATAAAAAACATTAATTAGTAACATCTACTAAAATATAATAGCAGGAAAATATCAAATCTTTCGGCATGGTAACTTATAGTTTCTTAGAGATAACATTATTTTAGTAACTTAACTACAACTGCAGTGAAAAGAAACCCTAACTAAAAATTGTAGATTTATGGAACCATTCAAGCTAGTTCTACAGTATATATTAAACTGTATATATCCATGTATAATTACAAATTTTAGTAAACCACAATTTACCTTATATTCACAGCATTCTTGTTACAAACTAGGGCCAACTGTTCCCCAAGTTGGGTCATTAATTAATAGCCGCACGACCAATGGAATGAACTAACGGCTTGGTAAGAATTTCGAATTGCATCGGGTGGCCATCGTGAAAAGTTATCACTGTGCCCGGGAATCTAACCTGGACCTATAAGGTAGGACTTAAATAGCAGTGCAAATACTTCCATCACTAAGATCTAAGGCTTCCGGTTTACACCAGTGTCACAGTTGACATATAAATACTGCTTGACGTTGTGGAGACTTTCATCGTCTAAAAGTGTTTAGTGTCTAGCGTTTGGGCCTAGATCGAGTCAAATTTCAGTATGACAGCTACAGTTAGTCATTAGGGAGGGTGTATCATTTACAGATTTTTTCATTTAAATTTTAACATTAATGTACACGAATTGGTAATACTATGTCTACCAGTCATTCCAATACTTCTAAATCGATCAACAACAAACCTTGCATTATTGAGTAATTATGGGAATAGTAACGACGAAAGTAGCCTTTAACATACTGGTGTGCACCTCCATTACATAAATAGGTTAACTTGTTATTTACAAAAATTACCATCGTAGATCTATGCAACGGAATAACTTGTTTATTATAAATATCATCAAAACTACAACACTAATCACTATTAAATAAATAATTTAAAACTTACTGTTCTAGACGAAATTATGATAAACGTTGAGTAAACGTCAGAAATTGATCATAACTTGCACCATGCAGAGAAACACACACCGATAAAACCAAGTACAATCTAGAAAAAACAACAAGGCACTAGTGTGGTCTGTAGGGAGCATTTTGAAACAAATTTCGAGAGAACTTTAAATATTTAAAGTCACTTATCATTGATGTTAAATGTTTAGGTTAGGTTTTTAGAGTAGTTTTAAGTAAAGTACAAAGTACTTTTATAAGCTTTTAAGTTTAACTTTTGGATATTTAAAGTCAATGGTCATGTATACAGGGTGAGTTTTATATGTTTCCCCCCCCCACCTAAAACTTTTGAAGGAAACCTTTTGAAAACCCTTCAAATGTTTTATAGGGTCCTGAAGTTTCCTTTGACGTACTTTTTACCCACCCTCCCAAAAACCGGGGAGGCCCCTTAATTTTTAAATACGAACCCCCCTTATGACACTTTATTTGAAAGGGTGTAAAAACACAAACTCATTGATAACATTAAAAAATTTTACGACTTTCCTTTACAAAATGGCGGTTCAAAACATTTTTCATTTTTTAAGCAAATATTTGGACGCTGTCGCTACATTTTTCTAAATTTTGAAAAAAATTACAGATTTAGTTTTTGGGTACTCAAAGCTTTTGGCTCAATGGCTTTTAAATGATATGTTACAAGATAAACTGTTGTCCTTTTCAAAAATTGTCAATTTTAAAATTTATCTTGTAACACTTGTAACATATCATTTTAAAGCGTTGAGTACCAAAACTAAATCCGCTTTTTCTAAATTTAAAAAAATTAACGTCCATTTATTCTTAAAATGAAAAACGTTACAAAACTCCTTTTAAAGGAACGTCATTTTCAATGGCATTAATGAGTTTGTGTTCCTACTAAAAAATGTCAAAAGAGAGTTCGTATTTAAAAATTGGGAACTCCCCGGTTTTGTGGACGTTGGGTAACGAAAGTACGTCAAAAGAAACTTCAGGACCCATGAAACATTCCCCAAGGCTTTTCAACATTTTCCTCTCTTTAGTTAATTAGGGAGGACATATAAAACTCACCCTGTAAATATTAACTAGTTCCTGGAAGACGATATTTCTTTCAAAATTCTCTCCATATCTAGATATTTTAACTATATTTTAAAGTATTTGGTAACAATAAAATACCTTAGATTGAAATATTTTGTATGGAGCATTTTGAATTTACATGTTTCATTCAAAATTCATTTCGTTTAGCCCCTGAACTTTGTAATTAATGATGACTAAGAAGTGGGTTGTTACCTCCGTCAAACAGTTCAAATTTTTGTTTATATATATGTTTTTGTTCTATATATGTTTGAAATTCATTTTTTAGCCACGAAGAAACTGTATGTAGACAGTAGACTATATAAGTGGTAAATTACCATTTACACAGTGAAGGAAACTTGTTTGACAGGTAATTTACCATATGATATATGTTTCCTAGATTGTATTATCTGTGGCAGTCCATACAATCGTCTGCAGCTGTCCAGTTGGTTGACCATTTGTCAACTGACAACCTGTCATAATTACAAAGCCTATCCTAATAACGTTCGTACATTGTGTTAAAATGATTGTTATTAATTAATTCAACGATGAAAATAAAGTATATTAACAGTAATTTATACTTGATTGCAGCCAAAAATGGCAGATTACGTAGATGGCAAGCATCAAGAAACAATCTCCCAATTAAAGCTAGTTGATTTGACAAACGATGCTCTCTTGTGCATTTTCAGGTTTTGTGATCCAAGCAGTCTGAAAAATTTAAGTGAAACTTGTAAGCGTTTATACTACTTAATAAATGAAGATATAGTGTGGTTAAAGATAAGTAATGAATGTCTTATCACAAATCAGTCGTCGGAAAATATTCTGAGCAGGTAAGTGGTCAAAATGTACCATAAAATTAGGTCTAGACCTAGGTGGCCATTTATCTTAAAACAACCAACAGGAATAATAAGTTTGGTCTCTTGAATCGCTGTTTCCAGTAAGATTTAGCTAATATATAAATGATAAATCAGTAACTCTAATAACCAATCCAAACTAACGTTTATGTCAACTAACAAACCTACCTACCAAACTTTGTCAAGTATGTCTGAGTTATTGTACTGATCAATACTGTAACCCATACATACAATTGAAACAAAATTATCAAACTTTAAGGGCAGTATTTCTCAACAAATTTGCTGCAACGACTTATAATCTTCAGTTAGTTGGCACTGTCTTCCGCAAAACCATTAAAACAATAGTTGAAATTAACAACAAATTTGTGTTCTTGGTCATAACATTGAATTAAATACAATGTTGAAACATGTTTGTAACAGTTAATGTGTTAAGTTTGTCATCATTATTGGTTCCTAATAAATATAATTCTGTGTCCAGTAAGTTTTAACATTTGATCAAACTGTTTTCTTACAGGTGTTTGACAAAGTTGATTGCTAAAGAAAGGTGTAGAATTGGAGTCAACTGGAAATATGGTTGCTACAAAGAAAAAGTGTACTCTACCAGCATTAAGTAAGTTGAGTGATAAAACTTCACAATTTTTAACCAATTAATGTAGTAGTTAACAGGCCATTTGTAAGAAAATTAACTCATTTTAAAACTAATATTTCATACAGGCATCATTGGTTTTATACAAGCAGTTTTTCTTGACGTGTTAAAAATAATACTTGTCTGCTTGTATCATTCAACTACTGGTGACCTAAATACGTGTATATTATTTGAAAAATTAGAAAGGTTATTACAATTGCCATTGGCCAAGCTAAACTTACAATATGGAAGGTGACTTTAATGAAATCTTTGATGTAACAAAACCAAAAAGCTCAGTAAACAGCTTCAAAAATATTTTAAGACAGTTTTTTTAAGTATTTAAAATGATAAGCCTACTAGGTGAATGAATTGTCTAGACAATGTTATTGTAAATTGTCCTCTGTGTCAAACTTAGAACTTGTAACATTTTCCCATTTCTTTATTCAGACAATGACAGTTTATTGGTATCGCTTGAAATAAAAAATAAAGTAAATGTCAAATCAAAAGGGATCTCTGGTCAAAGTTCATTTTCTTCTATAGGTAATGCCAACTTAGTCCTTCTAACACTAATTATTTTAACAATATTAAAAATAGTTTGATTTCATGTTTGGAAAATGACTTTCTGTATAAAGAATATACTGATGGCAATTTAGCTTTCAATCACCTTCCTTCAACAGAACCTTCTTTCAACCTTCTCAAAGTTTAGCATTAGAAAAACTAAAACTAATTTCCAACTATTTTCATCCTTCAGCTCTGAATAGCTTTTTATGACAAATTCACTCCATCGTAAAGCTTACACTTAGCAACTGCTTTTGACTAGATACATGCCGTGGCTGCAGTTGGAGGCAGATACGCTTTGGATCAGTCGAGGTACAAACATCGTTCCGGCAAAACGACTCAGAGATCAACTCAAACTACAACCTCCTCTAGTCACACACCATACAAACGACATTTCACGATTCATTAAGACAGATGACATCATATTTACAGGGGGAAAGTAAGTAGCGCTTTGTTGTTTAGTTTACTATATAAAACATCATTGTTACGTTGTGGTGGTTAAATTCATTGAGAAACTACTATTTGTTTAACTGCAGTTTAAATTTACCCCTATATTTCCAGGGATAAGTACATCTGTGGGTGGTCGACAAACTTCAATAAACAGGTGCTGAGTCAACGCAGCAACCACAGTCAAGATATCCAGGGATTGGATTGTTGCAGGAATACGTTGGTATCATGCTCCAAAGATGGAACTATAAAGGTAGGCTAACGTACTGATTGAGCTGAATATACTGACGGTAGTGCATGGTTGGTAGAAACAGCTCAAATTACACTGAGTTAGAAAAGCATTGTTATGTTTATTATGAAATTCCATTCAACTAATGTACACATCAAACCTGCGGTTTTAGAATTAGACACCAATTTAAAAAATCTATTCTGCTTTCAGGAAAATAGACATGCCGTATTTGTATTAGGTATATATTATAGAGTTCTTATTACTTTAATTAGAAATAATATGTTTTGCTTATTTAAGAAGGCAAGATTGCTTCAAACCATTTTAACTTACAGGAAGAAATTTATCATCAGCCTTAAATTTTTATTGAAATGTGACACGTTATGGACTATTATTTGAATATTTTTTAATTTTCCTTTTTAGTGAGACAAGTATGCAAGATTTTCTTTTCAAATATTTCAAGTAAGTAAGAGACGGTATTAGTTACAACAAGTATGGTAGAACCTCCCTTTCATTGACCTCTTAGAATCAAAATAGGGCTTAAGCAAAACAGCCCAAAAGTTCATCAACAAGGGACAATTTTTATTTATCTGCTTCCCAATATGCTATGTACGGATGGTCTCACTACAATGCGAAAACAAAGAAATAAGTCTCTGACCCTACAAAGTGCACCAAGGTCCTACTATGTATGGAAACATTACAGATCTGGCACTTGAAGAACATCGAGAACCACTTCGGCTTGTGGTGTGACAAGACTGTGACAGTGTCGGACAGAGTGTGGTGTGTCAACATCGACTCTTCATTGACATCGGTGGCAGCAGGGTCGGCCGGCTACTGCTGGCATACATCCCCTGCACATCTACGACTTGGAGAGGTGAGAATGTTGATCGATAGGTTCACTGTGGCATCCAGCTGTGATCTCACCACATGTGGCACATCATATACTTTTTGAATTGTGCCTAGTTCTTTAATTGGATGTTACATTCAGAAATACAGGTAATTAGGGGTTGGTTATCTGTATGCCTTTGTGGCACTTCTCTGGAGAGGGATGGGACTATCATAGGGAGTTTGGCTGATCAGACTATCATGAGAGGAAGCGACAGGCAAGGTAACTGATTAGCACTCGGAGACTTAACATGGTGAATACATGCACACTCAGAAACCTGCCCCTCAGACGTGATCAAGACTAATCTAGAAAGTAGGATCTACAGACATAAATACAAGGTATTTAAATGTTTTTAAAAAAAAAAGGTCCTAAAACTGGGTATTTAAACTAATGCGAAGTGTTTTAAGTTTCTAGGTGTTTTGTGCTAAAGTGAATGTGTCAACTGGGATGATAACAGGAAGTACCTCTGTCCATTCCAGGGCATCTTTATGACTATAACTGTTTGTTATGATATAGAAGTTGCTAAGAATGAAGTCTTGTTTGTTGTGTCAGAGGTGTGGAGAAGTGTGGAGCCAAGACTGCTCTGAAGAACGGTGCCGCTGTGTTTGACATTCAGTGGCTTTGCGCAAGCACTCTCATCACTTGCGGCTTCGACTCTGTCACTCGGCTCTGGGACACCAGGTGATTTTTTATTTACCAAGAAAGTTTATTTAGTTTCTGCACATTCTTAAAATGTGTGCTTGGTTACTTAATAATAGAGAGTAAGAGCATTAATTTGATTTTCTTTTCGCCAGAGTGGGGCGGTGTGTGAAAAGATGGTCTGATGTGTTTGGAGCACCTGGGTACTGTCTAGCCACAGACTTCAGCAACTCAATCCTTGTAGGCACGGCTCATCATGGGAGAGTACAGCTGTGGGACAAGCGATCTTCCACCAGTGTCCAGGTGGGTAAACACAGACAGCGTACGGTCCAAGTTTCTTGTAACTTTTATGACCTTTTATAAATCATCTGTGTGGTTATATTCCCAAAGAAAAGACAGTAGAATAAAACAGTGTTACTGTGTTTCGGAGTGTAAAATAGAGTTGTATTATTTCATTCATTTATTGATACAATATTAAATTAGGTTGGTACAATAAGGAAATAAAAAATGTAATAATATAAAACTCTAGCTTTTGAAAGAGAAATTATTTTTAAACTTAATCTATAATACTCGTATAGTTTTTAGTATAGTTTTAAACACTCTCCAACCTTTTAAGTAGTTAAGGAGGTTCCAAAATATCTTCTATACTATAAAAGGTGTTGAAGACAAGATAGTTTTTTAGTTCTGTTTTAAATAATTTCTATATGAATGGGTAGCCTTTGAAACAACAATATCCTACCTGTCATAGTAATTTTTTAAATAGTTCAAGTCTATGGTATCCAATTCTGTAATTTTCTCCCAAGCACATACTATGACTGTGAATCTCATTTCCTTGTTTGTACTAAACGGCATTTACTCAGACAGAAAATAATGGTTTCTTAAATATAAATTGGATGGAAATGTAAGAACTTTTAATCTTTAAAAGAGTTTTGGCACAAACCCTTCAGATAGGGATTGTCTAAGATTTAGATGGCATATTTATGTAAAACAAATATTTGACTTATTTTTGTTTTAGCACATTTTCCCATAAACATGTTCCATATTTTAGGTGAGGATAAACAATAATCAATACCATAAAACAGTATTTTCAAAATGTCTCTAGAAAAGTAACTTGCTAGGTTTCTGAGCATAAAACTGAATAAGTCAAGAAATAGGTGTCCTGTATCAGATGACAGTGAGTTCAATTGACTCTACATTGTTATTGAAAGAGGTGATCCTTTCTACAGTAATGATGTAATAGAACTTAATGATTAGATTAAGCAAAGTAAAATCCTACCTTTGGGATAAACAAATATTTTGCTTGTGTCTGTATGAGTTTGTCCATGTTCTACTTGAGCATAGACAAACTCGTATCTCTAAAATTTTGACAGATATTCAAAATTTGAGCCAACAGCTTTAGTCTTGGTTATAGAGCAAGGAAACATGAAGCTGAAGGCTTTTAAGATTTATTGAATAAACTATTGGGATGTATCTAATGTGGTAAACTGATCATCCAATAGTTTATATAAATGTTATCAAGAAAAAAGTATAAATATTTGATTGGGATGATGAAAATCTTTAAAATCCCCAGCAAAGTCACAAAGTTTAAATCCTAAAGTGTATCACCCGTGACTGAAGACTGCCTGGAATCCCATATATTTCTTTAGAGATAAAGCGGTTGCCATATGTTTACCCGTGCGTTGTGTGTTTAGGCTTACTTTGGCCGCAGCACAGCCAGCAGCCCGGTGTACAGCTTGAGCTTTGACACCAGTCATCTGTTCATCGCTCAAGACTCGTGTGTCAACGTTCTCAACTTCTCAGCTCACTTCCCCAGGCAAGCTCCGCGAGGCGACTACAGTTCGTACTGGTCCTCGCTGCAGCTCGACTGACCAGTGTCCACACTCTAGGTCACGAGTTGTGACAAAGATAGGACAGCTTATTCTAGGAAAACTCCTGTTAGGCTTGAGATGCGTATAAAACAGTAATTGAAAATGCTGTATTAGCTTGATATTTAAAAAATAGTAAAAGTTGAAAATACCAAATCTGTCAAACAGTTACTAGAGATCATGACTACATTTAGGGTTGGTTAGTGGCCACAAGTCACCTGTGGAGTTGGTAGAAGCCTTTGTTTAAAGCATAGGCAGGTTTCATATCACGTAACTAAAATATCAGTAGATTGCAGAGCTGTAAACCTAATCTAAAAATGTTGATTCTAGGTAAAATGGCGGCAGAGTATAATTTGTGAAAGATTAATTGCATTATGATCTCCTAATTCCTTCAAAAGTGAATTTCTCAACATTTTTAACATTATATGTGTGACAGAGACCTTTAATATGAGTTTCTTGTGCATTTTTTAACTTTTTAAATAAATAAATTTTCTTGGGTAAATTAAGGTCCAACCCCTTCCTTAAAATGGCTTGTAGTAAAAACAATAAATTTGTGCCCGCATTCCTATTCATAGTGTTAATATTAGAGTAAAAAACAAAGTTCAAAGAATGAAGCAAATTATTACATACAGAACTTATTTAGTCTCTGTTCGCTAGAATGGCTACTAGTATGATATAAAGATAATTCTTTCGGAAATCCAGTCCTTTGTGGTGTGGATTGTATTGAAAATAAAATGTTGCCTATAGACCAACTTGCCTCATGCTGAAGCGTGCTAGCCAGTGAAATATTATCCCCTTCCTCAATCTTAGCTCCTAAAACTAATTATGACCGCCATTTTGATGGTATTAACCTGTTAATCGGATTAATAGCCCCAAAATGCCAGACTTGAATATTGATACTAATAATTGAATAAGGAACATTTACATAACCTCAACACATGTGCCCTATGCACTAGTGCTCACATTATGATTTTAGAACCTACTAGCTGACAGTACCCGTGCTAAGCTACGGGATTTAAATATTGAATTTTCGTGATTATATTTATCTACTTATTTTCTAAGATTTATTGCCATTTCTGAAGAAGCAGTCTTGGGCATGGGTGGACGGAAGAAGTTGCTTGACTCAAGGCTGGTGATGTATAGACGCTTTCTCTGTGTCAAACTGGTGGGACGCCAAGCCAACTGCATAGTTCTGACTTGGTGGCTTCTGATTGGGCAAAGCTTCCCATTGGTATAGGCAGGTTATCCGTTGTTATTGGGGGGATGTGTCACTCTGTTATAAATTTATACATAAAATTACTAATGTGCCGTTATTATATTATTTTGATGTAAAATCAACTCCTGAGGACTAAAATATTACCTTAACCTGGGAGTGGCTTGTTATAACTTTAATTTGTTTTTGCCTTTTCCCTAATAATAAATATGTTAATGGAGCTAACTACTTAAAACTGTTTCAAACAAGCTTAAATTATTGTTTCATAGGGAAACAGCGACAGTTTTTTACAGCCTGTTTTT
The DNA here is from genome assembly GCA_018831715.1 of Matsumurasca onukii. Taxonomy (NCBI): domain Eukaryota; kingdom Metazoa; phylum Arthropoda; class Insecta; order Hemiptera; family Cicadellidae; genus Matsumurasca; species Matsumurasca onukii. Next base: position 25,269,794 of record CM032058.1, read on the forward strand.
ACAACTGTGTGTTTTTAATGCAATCATGTGGAAGCAGCCACCATACTCTAGGAAAACACTATCATCAACAACTTTTAAAAAGCTGTCACCTCTTCCTTCCAAATATTATCCTAAAGCTACAACCATGGCTTTAGCAGCTTAAATAGTATTTGAGTTGATTGGATCTAATGCAAAATTCATCAGAATAAGGAAGCCAAGGGGTTTATATTCTAAATGTTACCAAGTACAAAGAAATAGTTCAAACCATTTAAGTTAATTTGTTAATAAACGATTATTCATCAAGGTTAAATTAGAAACTTGTAATAGCTTTATCAAATTATGTATTGCAACATGTATTATTGTACAATAATTGTAATTTAAATGTGAATTTTTTACTTTAATCAACTTGTTATCTATTGTAGTTTTACATAATTTATTTGTGTATTATTGTTGTTGTAAATAAATTGTAAAAAATAAACTGTTAAGTAATTTGCCCATTCCAGCCCATTTTATATACAGGGTGTCTCAGACCACCCGTATCATATGTATATCTCAAGAACGGGTTGGCCGACTTGAGTGAAATGAATAATTCCAAGTCTAAGCTGGTTCAAAGAATTCAGGAAAAATTATTGTCTACTTTTTAGTATAGAGGGGTTATAATCCGAGGGTCATGGGTTCAAACCTCGAAATTTTCAAATATAAAGGAGGCTCAGGCTATACATGTGCTAAAGCTCTTTTTAAATGAAAAACAATGGTGAAGAAAAAATTGTTTTTTGTTGAGTCGTTACAAAATGGCGGCTGAAAATGAAAATCTAAAAGTAAAACAAAATTACAAAATGCCCTATATTTTCATAAATAATTTTTAAAACCAAAATCTAATTATTGATTTTTACTTGTCATGACGTAAGCTTACCAACTATATACAACAAAATGCTATTTCAAACACTTTTGTACCCACCAAAAAACCCCACATTTTAAAAATGGTCTACCATGAATATCTGATTTGTTTCAAACAATAAACTCTATTGTCTAATATATTGTTGTAAAGGTCTATGTACATAGATAACATTGGTGAATGTTTTGTAGACAAATATTAACCCGTTTTAAAATGGCAAATGCCAAAAAGCCGTGGGGTATAATTACCATAACTTTCAAAGGGTGTAATTTACAAAAAAAACACTTCAAAAATGTTGTATGATCTTTTAGTATACATATTTATTATTTTTTGTGATATGGCAGTTATGTCAAATTGTGGCAAGTGTGATTTAATATTCAACGAGAAAGAAAAAGTCATTAAATGTGATTTATTTTGTATGAAATCTTTTCATTTAAAATGTGTTTCAATGCTAGTAAAAGATTTTGAGTCTGTAAAGCAGTTGAAATCGAGTTTTCATTGGTTTTGTGATGACTGCAAAGTGAGGTTAGGTGTGATCATTGACAATGAAGGATTTGATGACAAACTACGCATTCAAATTGAAAACCTTGTTCAAATTGTAAAAGGACTTGTTTCTAATAACCTTGACTTAAGTGCCAAAACTAGTAAAGTGATTGAGTACAACTCTAAGCTTTGCTCTATGGTAGAAAGTCGTAGCCTAGCCTCTAGTGACACAACCGATAAGATTGAGGAAGTCCTGAAGCCAGTCGGCATTAATGATTCTGTTGGTAGCCTAGATTTCCATGGTTTCGACTCTTTGGATGTTGTACAATCGAGGCCTACTGGCCTTGTGCACTCAAGTGATGCAAATAAACATAGGCTTTCAGCAGCTGACTTTCATCTTTCTGACAACAGCCCAGTAACAGCTGAATTGGAAAATAGGGTGAAACAAACCAAACACGAAGAAAAGAAACTACAATCAAGCTCAACATCAGGTAAAATACCTTATGCAGACAAAGTGAAGTTTGGTAAGCCTAAGCGTAGTCAAGTAGTAATTGGATCAAAATCGACAGAATCCAATTCCACAGCTTTGAAGTCTGTTGGTAAATTATCCTGGATTTTCGATTATCTAGACTTAGCCCTGACGTAAGTAAAGAAGCTGTCTCTCAGTATCTGACCGAAAACGGTATAGCAAAAGTGAATGTGAGCCTATTAAGACTAGGTTCAACCATTACGCTCTTTAAAGTTGGTGTCAGTGAGTGCTACTTAGAAAAGGTGATGAACTCTGAGTTCTGGATTGAGGCACTCTAGTTCGAAAGTTTATCCCTAAAAAGGTAGACGGTCCTTTGAAAACTCGGGTTTTAGCAAAGTCTCAAACAAGCCCATATACAGTAGACGCAAACACTAGGGACAAACCTACGAACATTTGGGATTTCAAAGTTTCTTGTTTTGAACATTCAAAGCCTGGACAATAAAATGCATGAAATTGAAATGGTAGTCAACAGTGAGCAGTTTGGTATTCTCTGCTTTTCAGAACACTGGCTATCTAGTGATAGGTTAAACCTAAAATCAATTAGCGGTTTTCGCTTGTAGCAGAATACTGTAGATCTGTTAATAGTCATGGCGGAGTTGCGTTGTTTGTTGCAAACTTTCTTTGTTTCATGTGAGGCTGTGGACGTATCTCATTACTGCTCTGAAATTCATCACGAATTTGCATGTGTACTAAAAAAAGTTTAACTTATTGTGGTGGGTGTCTACCGGTCACCTAATGGTGATCTAAATGCTTTTACAGCTTTTGAAAAACTCATACTCTCTGTGAAGGGCTACAAATCAGCAAAGCATGTAGTGATTGGGGTTGAAATTAACAAAATAAACCGGATAAACAGAAGTCTATGCTCTCCGGATCTGGAAAAATTATCAGCCTAATATCATTAAGCCTGCGATATTTTAGCACCTGGACAATGTGGTTGGTGGATCTTGGAGCAATTTCGGCAGGTGAACGTTGATCAGGGTCAGACTGTGGATTGCAGTTGGACGGTTTTGTACCTGCCTAAGTAGCGGATGGAACCTCCTAAACCTGGTTGACATTCAAGTGCGCACAACAGCGCGAGAACCGACCTGAGAACGGCATGAACTCTTTTAAATAACTCTGCTGAATCTAACTTTGAAAGTTTCCATGGTTTATTTATGGAACTCTTTAATGACTGTTTTCCAACAAAAAGTGAAAGTTAAGCCAGTAAAGAATAACAGCCTCTTGTAAACTGGTCACATAATCCTTGTTGTGAAAAAAGGATGCTCCTGCCTATGACATTTATAAAACCTCTAAATCTCGTGAGGATAAAGACAGGTTTGCTAAAATCAAAGAGAGTACAAGTTGGAATTAAAACAAGCTAAAATGGAAGCTAATGCTCGTTTTATTGAAAGTTCTTCTAACAAGTGTTCAGCCAATGGCGTGTGATAAACAACGAGGCGGCTCGAGGTGTCCAAGATCTACTAGCCTATCCCCAGATGAACTTAACGACTACTTTGTCACCTCTGTTCAACAGGCCAGAGACAGTGTTGGGCAGGAGCTGCAGAGGAAATGTTGTTGAAATCTCTGGGACATCCTTTGAGCTGAGTGAAGTTACGCGACCAGGTCATTAGTGTGGTAAAGAAAATGAAAAACTCTGATAGTAAGGATTTTTTTGGCCTATCTAACAGTTTCATTAAAACAGTCTTGTTCTACATAGTACTCCTTTAACTTTTGTATTAACAGCTGTATGAGAAGGTGTTTTTCCCAAGTTCTTTAAAGTTTCAAAACAACTCCAATCCACAAGAAAGGTTCTTGGGATCTCCCAAACTTTTAGGCCGGTTTCAATATTACCTATCATATCTAAAGTGTTTGAAGTTACAGATTATTTAGAATCTAATGGTCTCGCTATTGGCTCAATACGGCTTTCGCTCCGGTCTTTCAACAATAGACGCAGTTGACAAAGTGGTACAAGCCATTGTTCAGGGCTTTGAAAGCAGAGACTTTACTGGGGTTATAGCTTGTGACCTCAGTAAGGCATTTGATGTAGTGGATCATGCTTTGCTAATTCGAAAGTTAAAGTTCTATGGTGTTGGTAACACCACACTCAGCTTGTTGGAGTCGTATCTGCACGACCGTGAGCAGTATGTCTCAGTTAATGGGATGAACTCTCAAAGGAGAAAGGTGGCTCATGGTGTACCACAAGGGTCGATTCTTGGACCTCTGCTTTTTGTGGTAATGGTTAATGACATAAATGTCAACATGGGCTGTAAGGTTATCAGCTATGCTGATGATACAACTCTTGTGTGTTCAGACAACTGTCTTGATAGAGTAAAAGAAACAATGAGTCTCTCTCTTAACCAGGTTTCATCTTGGTTCCAGGCTAATTCATTCCTTCTGAATGTCTCAAAAACTCAAACAATGATTTTTGCACTTAGAGAAATTTCCAATGAAGTAGATAGTATTAAGATTCTAGGTGTAAATCTCGATTGTAAGCTAACCTGGAGTGTACATATTGATGTCATTTGTAAAAAGCTTTCTAGGTTAATTTTTCTTCTAAGAAACCTCATAGATGTAGTGCCAGTAAATTATGTAAGGTCAGCATATTTTTCCTTTTGTCAAAGTTTGATTTTGTATGGTATCAGGCTTTGGGGATGTGCTCCCGATGTTCTCAGAATCTTAATTCTGCAAAAGAAAGCAGTAAGAATTGTGTCAAAAGCTGAACATCTTGCTCACTGTAGGCCTGTTTTTGTTTCAGAAAAGATTATGACAGTGTACAGTCTATATGTGTTTGAAGCCATTGTCTATGTGAAAACCAATCCTGATCTCTTTGTTTGTAGAGCAGCACACAACCACAACACTAGAAATAGTTCCACACTGGATGTACCTTTTGTTAGATTAAGAAAGTCACAACTAAATTCTCATGTACAGTATATTAAGCTTTTTAACATGTTACCTTCCTCTGCTCAGTTCCAGACCCTGTCCAAATTCAAATCAACCTGAAATCTCCTCCTGGCATATCCACTCTACTCCTTGGGAGTTTTACCATCTGAACCCAGTTGTTGTAAGTAGCTTTTCTTGTAAATAAGTTAAGACTAGCTTGATTAATATTTTATTTTCTCAACATTACTGATGTCCGATTGCTACTATGTACAGCTTATGGGAAATAAACGTTTTGTCTATTGTCTATTGTCTATTTGAGCTTTGAAACCCGGGTTGAAAAATGTTTAGAAGGCCAGCATTTTGAACATAATATTATCTAAGCATCTAAACCATCAAGCCAACAAAGATTTATGACTTAGTATAAATGTGCATGTTGAATATATCAAACAGATTTATCTTAGCAGTTAGCAGTAAAAGAGGTTGAAATAAGAATACTCTCCATTTAATTATTCCAAACTATTCCATGCATATTTGAAATTTGTAAAATTGCTTTAATGACAATACAATTTCTGAATTTTAAAAGGTTATTTTGTACCACAATACTTAAAGATCAATAAATTTTTTGGCTCACTTAAAAATTAAAATAAAGAAACCTAGCAAGTATTTGTACTCATTACTCACTAATGATAAAAGGAAACAAAGTTGTAAAAAAGACATACAAAATATGTTTATTATACATTTATAGACCTACTCTATATCACATATTATTGAAATGTACAAAAAAGTCCTATGATATTAAATTACAACTTATTAGGTACTTGAAAATTAAAGACTAGAAATCAAATCAATAAACATAGTTAATTAATAATAATTAATATCTTCAAACTCCTTGACACAATAGGTTAGTTGTTTTTATCATTCAATGTTGGTAAAGTGAATTCTCCTCTTGACGTGTTGGTATCCAAGAGCATGAAGATAATTTGGTAGGATTCCAAGAAAATGAAGGTAGTGAAAATTTTTTAAATTTCTGGAACAGAAAAACTGCAAGCTAAGTATTTAGCTAGGGCAAAATCAGAAACACAACATTTGAATTAACAACTAAATTTCAACTTCAAAATATATGCTAGTTAGTCTCTCGTTAGTCAAGAATTGTTTTTGATGGATTTTTGTTTCCTCAATCAGTTTTTCACTGGGGTGTTGTTATGGAAATGTAGCATTATTTATTTGAACTAGTACATAAAATTAAATAACAAGAACACAATTAAAATTCAACCCTCTAGACATTTGTGATTCTTGATATTAAAAGTACCAATTTACACCATAATCCTAGCCTTTTAAGTGGTAAACTATGATCAACAAACTCTTCCACACTATAAAGGGGTCTAAGATTAAATATTTTGCAGTGTTAGGTTTTGAATAAATTTGAATCCTGAAGATGTTGTATTATATTGGTTAATTTCTGACACAACAAAAGCCAGTCTATGCAGGTAATGTCTTGAATATATAAATTCAATGATAGTCGATTCTATAATAATTATTTACTGATCAGGTGTCATAGGTATGAATGGCATTGCCAGGTCCAATTTTACACCTAATCGAGGTGAAAAGTTTCATAAATATATTGGGAAGGAATATTTCACCAAATAGTAAGTTGTAGAAGGTTTTTGTTGGTTTTCATTTTAAGTCAAAAACAATGTTTAATTTTGTATGTGACAATAAACAAATTATGTAAGAAATATTATTGTTTTATTTTATTTATTTTTATTTTTGTCAAATACAATTAAAATTGTGTAGACATTATTAAAATAACATAAGTTAAAATAAAGTGTGGTAAGCCACTGGTAACAAAATCTTACGGCCAAATTTGTCGTCTTAATCTATATAATATTGTTCTAATTTAACACCAACTAACCAAGTTTAATAAGTTTAATTTTGGTACACTGGACACTTAAGTGTTTGGTGCATAAACTCATCAACAGTGTAGTACGCATGTTTTGTCAGAAGCTTTTTTAGATGTTACTTTTTTAAACAGGTTCATGGGTTGAATAGACTTGATTTCTGCAGGCAGTCTATTGAAAAATCTTGCACCTGCTTGTGAAGGCATGCTCTCAAACAGTTTTAGCCTGTGGCTTTTTGGCCGAAACAAATTTTTATGCCTTGTGTCATAGTCATGTATATCAGTGCCTTTAACTAGATGACACCTAGTAAGGCTATAGATTATGGTTTCAAATATATACAGGCTAAGTAGTGTCATGATTTCTAAATTTTGAAAAATATCTCGGCATGTATCCCGAGTATTAGCGTTTGATATAATTTGAAATTTGATATAATTTGTTACTTTAATAATACCGTACCAAACCTTTCCTTACTTATATTTGTAATCTTCGATCAACACACTATTGTCATTACTCCCAACTCACCTGATTGTGGAAGACTGTTACTATGAGATCTGGCAGCAAGCTGAGTACAACGCAGAGTAGACTAATCAGCCAGAAGCTAGGAGATGCCATCAGGTGGTAGTAAACACTGTACATATCATCTGCTGTATCTGTTCTGCAAGTTCAACAATAGCTGGTATAAATGTTATGCACAGTTCACACTTTTATTACAAGATTGGTTTTCTTAGGAATTCCTGCTCGAAGGATAGTAAAATTCTGATACTTTTGATTGAAAATTACTCTTAAAGAGCTGCTACAGCACTATTAACTTTTGTAGCAGTGTTGTTAGGAATATGTTTTCAAAAATACTTTAACGTCTCCCATTCCTAGCCCCCATCTTTAAGCACGGTTAAAGTTTAAATCAGTCAGATGTGTTAAAACCATGGTTCAAGCAGAATTTTCTCACGACAGATAATTATCTTCATATCTTTGAGCGGGCGTTAAAAATGTAATCTTGGTTAGATTTTGAATTAAAATTGCAGTAAAGTTCCACTAATCCAAACTCTGCTAATCTAAAAATCCTGTACAGGGTTCAAATGAAATACTGTATTTTTGAATTTCAGTTTAGTTTGAGCTGTTTGTTCTCATTGGCTCAGAAAAATTACCCAAACACATTCTTAGAAGGTTGAAAGAAACCCTCGAGGATACAAACTATAAAATGTTCTTTAGTGTTTACTTACATAGGTATAATATTGTCCACCCAACAAAAAGAAATATATAAAAGAATTGTTGGAAAAACAGCCAGTAAGAACAACGATGTCCAGAACGTACTATGCAACAGCATCTGAAAAAGCAAGGTTTGCATTATTATTGTCATGGGGAAACACTGATGGTAAGTGATAAATAAATAAATAAATAATGTATTAAAACGTCTCTCAGACCAAATTACTGTATTACAGAGCAATTTCAATCAATCTTAAATCTATATTATGTTCAATCTAAATAATGTAATAAAAGCTACATTACATTCTCTTATTATCAAATTTAGAAAAATGAGGTAGTCATGCCGTCAGCATGGTAAGTTCTAGGCTCGAGAGCATGAAATGAGCACCGATACTTATTCCCAAGACTTGTTTTGAGCGTTTTTTCAACACTTTATATGCATATGTATATTTTTAGTGCATTCGAGGGCAGCGAACAGCCCTTAACACTCGAGGTTATAGAATATAAAAATCTGAGGCCGAAGGTCGAAGTAAAGCTGTGTATGGAGCAAATAAGAATGACAAATTGCAAAGAAAAATTTGAAATTTCATTCACTCATGCCAGCGGCGCTTTAGGTCACATGCAATGTGACTGTAAGAATGACTGATAATTCTCTGTGATAACAGTTAGAATATAGTGTCAAATAAAACTATACGTATTAATAAATTAAGACAACATTTTAATTTCATACTTAAGCCATAGAAGGTGACACAGAGAAAAGAACAGCTTTGAAATGGCTAGCAACCATAATACTTAATAGAATAATATCCTTCATGACATTGAATTGGTAGTTTTTGCCAATATTCACAGTGTTTAATGGAGTGGTAAAGGCCATGTCAGTTGAAACCAGTTAAATCAATTGAGCTGAAATACGCCAACTCAAGAAGCTGGGTTGTCTGCGGATTGGAAACAAAGGCGCAGTGCGGTTAGGATTTCTGGAAGCCTAGGCCAATTTTGTACTTTTCTGTTACCTCTGTGACTTAATTCCAACATGCGATGTTTATGAAAGTAAGCACTGGGTCTAGAGCCAGCCATGTCGATATGATATTTCTGAACATCTTGTTACCTAGGCTATAGTTATGAGATATAGAAACATATAACCATTTAAATTTTCTGTTATTATTTTAATGTTATCTGTCATTTAAGGGCTTTTATGCCTCGAATTCCCTAAGATGATTTGCTTGCTAAAACTCAAAAGTTTCCATAAGCTTTAGCCTTTGTAAATTCTTTTTTTTAAATTGTAGTGTGTAAAGTTATAATTTACAAAATAAAAGTAACTTGCTAAAAACTACCTTTAATATAACTATTATTTTAATGGTTTCATGGTTAAGAACAGGCTATCCTTGATAGTGGATCGGCATCAGCGGGACACATTTTCTTCTGAAAAACTGTGATTATGGAAACCTTATTAGGTAAAATCCCCAATCGTTGACAAACTTCATGGCGACTGCGTGTGACTTGATAATGGGTGGGGAGGGCCGCATTCACGCGATTAGCATCCGCTGACGCAGAGAGGAAGGAAGTGATTCACCCGCACATCACAATCACCACTCACCACCCCTCGCGTGCATGCAACCGCGCATATGTTACTGTCACATCTCTGCAGGTTACAGGACAGAGCTGAAAACTGCCTAACAAACGTTATTTTAAATGTTCATTGTTAGATACCTAACATCTAATTTAACTTTAAAAAAACAACAGTAGAGTAATGCAAAGATTGTGATACATGTTTTCTGGCCAGCTCTTGACCCTTTTTGCTGAAGCGGCCTAGGCAGCGACCTATCAAACTAGTGGTAAATCTGGCACTGCAAAGGCGTGACTGGGGGCTTGCCAAACTCACAGTCTACAAGTATACAGTGTGCGACAATCTGACCAACCCAGCAACTACATAAAATGATAAAAAATGGCTCTTCTCCAAAGTTGTATTTGAATATGTAGGTTTTATAATGATCATTAATAACATCAAACATAAAACTCATGAATACCACATTATTTGTATGTATATTGTGGACGTAGGAAAATATTACCCACAAATTGTTAAGTGTCCAGCCTGAAGTTGTTGGAAATGTGCGAAACCTTTTGGATTGAAAATACATTGGGCGAGGGTAATGAACCCGATACGCTTCTAATACCTAATTAGTAATTCCTACTTAACTAGAAAAAATTTGTTATTGTTGTTACATCCCGTAACAACGTTTACAATAGTGTAGTTACAAAGTACCAGTTTGGTACGATAGATTGTGACGACACTTGAGATAAATCTTTCTGCCATAGCTGCTTGAGTTGAGTTAGGTTTAAGCACTAAATCTGGTCATAAACCTTCCAAATCAACCGTGTTTGAGTAATCTTAACTAGCCAATAAATCTTTACCTTAAAGTTAACCACAAGTATGACATTTTGGAGAATAGTGAGCCCAAAAGCGGTGAATTCCAATGGTGTGTTATTGTGCAGTATAACAGGGTTGATGCCCAAAGTCAAAGCGGGTACAAAGTACAATACTAGGGAATGCCAGAGTCCTGTCAACATAATGAGAAAACAATTAACTAGACATCACAGGTGAAGACCGCAGTGGGTCAGTAAAAACCAAAACCTTTACTTTAAACTCCTAACAGAATTTCTTTCAAAGATGTGTAAAGCTAAAGCCATTCCAAATTCAAATGTTACTTGAGAGTACCAAAAGTGTCACTTGGATTAAATTATAGTTATTGTAAACAGTGGTAGTTTTAATTTTAAGTAGTTGGAACTTTTGAACACCTCTATTTTTGATTAATGAATACTTAGAAATTGTTTCGCACCATTTTACTAGCTTACTTATTTCTATTTTACTTGACTTGTTCTTCTTATTATTGTACTTACATACTTATAAGCACTCACTTTTAATTTATTTCTTCATTTAAAAATCTTGCAAAATATATAGAGAGCAAGAGTGTGAACACAATAGCAGTGATCTTACGTAAAACTAAGCTATGAGCAGTTTCAAAAATAACCTAGAGCAGTCCATTCGGCGAAAGTAACCCAAGACATGAGCCAGTTGTTCCGGTGTACCTTGTAAAGTTCAGGCTTTGAGAGGAGCACTTGGCGAGTAATTCTGCTCAAAAGTGCGTACACCATGATCGGAGATGCGGAGAATATGGTGTTGTAAAGCACCAAAAACACACTTAGGTAAATTGGCTGTGGAGAGTCTGAATTCAGTATGGAAAAATATACCTATGTCAAACAAATAAAATCAGATTAGACTATAATGGTTTTTATCAAACTTAATTTCACTATACATCTTTGAACAGTAAAAATGGTTTAAATAACAGTCAACATCTCACAATTTTCACCATTTCATTTACCATATATAAACTTATAGACAGGCAACAGAAAAAATAAACTTCTGTTTGTTCATGCACTATTAATTTGACGTCAATACAAAAAATCATATACAACCACTGATTGTACTACTACATGAGAATCAGTGCAATTGTCCTTTGCATGCTCGCATAAATGTAGGGGAATATTTTAAGTACCCATCACGAGAAAACTCTCAACCCTAAGCTTATTCTTAGTATTGATACACAAACCCATGGTGAATGGTGTTTCAAAATACCTGTGTGTAATGAAGACAACATTTTTGTAGAAGAAGTACTGCACCATGGTTGCGATTCGTAGGTAGTACCAATGTCCGTGGACCAGCACTGCTTTAGCCAAACAGTGGAACTTTGCAAAGGCAAAGTCTGAACAGTTGGCTGCTTGCCTCCCCTCCTTCCCTATTATACCTGTCAGCATAACAATAAATATTAGATTTAAAAAAAAACACCTGTAATTATCAATCTTCAAGTTGAAGGCAGCTACACTTCTGATAGCAACAAAACATTACACTCATACATAATTAAAGCCTGGAAATCCATCTGACAAAAGTTTTCAGTGGGTTTTTGTGTGTCACTAACATAGTTGAAACCCATGTCACCAGAGGTTGTTGGTGTGCACCCTCTAGTTAACATTGTTAAACCCAGTGACTATGTTACCAAAAAAAGCTTGCAAAACCTTTAGTTCCTACCTATGCCACGAGGGAAGCAAGGCAGATTATAATCACTTTTAATCTAATATCTTGTAATAATACATATATTCACTTTTCATAACACTTGTTTTGAAATCTTTAAGGCAATTTATGAAACCTACAAACATTGAATAAAATACCATCTAGAAGCATATGTTTCACAGGATGTGCAACAAGAAACTAGCTGGCAAAAAGTATTTAACACTTTTCTAACTTTCTACAAATGACTTACTGGTGTAAAAATCTTGCCCAGTCTGGTGTTCTCTTACCCAGTCCAAGGTTGGCTTCTTGTATCATCGACACATCGTTGGCTCCGTCCCCGACAGCAGCCACTCTCGGCCTGCCTTTTGACTTCTTCACCATCCTCACAATCTAACAGTACATTAATGATTTATAAGTTTCATTTAAAGATATGTTTCTCACCCTACTCTATTTTAAATTCACTCTATTTGAATTCATTTAAGTCCAGTTGGCATAGAGAGAAGTTTGCATTACATTAAATTGAAAAGATTACATTTAACTAAACACATCCATTGCGTCGGGAGAAACGGTATTTAAAACTATTACACACAATCGAGCAATAAGCATGTTTCACCATGACCATGATTACGTTAGCGATCTTAATATCAACCTTATTTCTATATAGTTTACGTAGATACCTTGTAAACAAAAGCTTGCAGAGCAACTAGTGCCTGATCGGCTGAAGATAATTGTGGTTTTCTGGCAAACACTCACCAACTTTCAGCTATATTCAATGGTAGTTAACTTGCAATCCGTCCCTGCCCATGTTACTTCTCTCCCCATCGGAACCCACAGACAAACGTAACTAACTAACCTCAGCTTTCTGCTTGGGGAAGGCGACAGCAGAGTACAGAAGTACAGTTGAGAGCCACTTCTCTGAGTAGAGCTTGATCATGCATGAGAGCAAGCTTCAATGAGGAACCGTCCACCACCAGTCCATACTGTGCGAGGCTTTCTCTCTCCATTCTGAACCTGAACATCATTTAATATTTGTAGACAAATTTAACATTAATAGAAACAGCAGTCTCGCAAAGCACTAACAATTTCTGTTTTGCTGGTATTGACCTCTTAGTACTTTATCTTATCTTGTCCCTTACTAGGTGGTATTGCTATCAGTTGGTTTCAAAGATGTACTGTGACATCTTGTTTTTCAAAAGTTTGGCTGTCAGCAAAACTGGGTTTGTTTTTCTTTACATCCCTACTCTTTTTTGCCTGAGAGACAGTTAAATAAGACTTTAAAATGAAAATAGTAGAGTCCTGCCAATCAAAATTTGCCTAATCAAACAAGGTGCGGAACAACAATAATGAGAAAAAGGACAACAACTGTGTTTGGCTACCTTGTGAGAGTCATAGTTACTTCCCCAAACCATGGTTAGTATATAAAGTGTCGGCCCACACTCATAAGACTCCATAATACACTTTTTAAGGGCGAACTGTTTGAATAAATAGCTTGGTAAGCAACGTTTAATTCCAAACAAGGAGGCCATCACCAAGAGTCATAGCTATAATACCCAATTTCAAAATAAGTAATTTTCTGTCTTTTTTTATTTATTGAACATTCTTCTCTATAACAGCTAAATTTTAAACGTATCTCTTATTGCTCTTTCGATACTAGTTTTAAAACAAAACATCATTTGTATCTATTTTTGCATAATGTACCTTAACCCTTGCAAAGCGCTGAGACAATCTGTCTCATTGGTGAATCCAACCAAGTCCAACCGTCTTGTGCCTTGCTTGAAATGGCCAGACGCGTAGGCAATACTCAATGCTGTTTCAACTTTATCACCAGTCAGCACCCAGACCTACAAACAATCAAATGTACTAACTAATTATCAGTGTTGTTATTTTATCTTGAATGGTTTTTATACAGACATTTTGAATGAACAAGATACCTTATATGAGTAAATTAATTGGATAATTAATAGAAAACCTAATAACGTTACCTGTTGGGTTGTCACTGACATAACAAAATGTTTAGAAATATATCTGCGATTGGCCGGTTACTTTTTCAGTTTTGATTCTTCTGACTTTCTATTCAGGATACACCTTATTAGTAGGGCAGCTTTGATTTGGGTGAATGCATTCTGGACAAAGATAGCATTTTCAGGACATGTGGTCTTAACTTTTAGGCTTTCCGGCCAGTGTCACAACTATAATCTAGTTCTTCTGGTTCACAATTAAAACTTCTCCACAGGGACCAAATATTTTGGTCTGATTGTGGTACCATCTTCAGCCATTGCAAAATAATCAGTTTTTAACCAGTTTCAGCCAATCAGTAACTGAAGATGGTACTCTACAGCCGAACCGAAATATTTCAACCTGATTACAAAGTTTTGACAAAGTGTGGCTGTTTAATATAAGTTTTATGTGGTCTATGAAGCAAAAGGACTGTCATAGAAACGATGATAGAATTCAGTTAAAATATTGATAAGTCATAAGTCATAAGTCATTTGGCCATTAAATACATACAGTACAATAGGCTATGTCAATTTTACATTTTGATAATGCTCTTGATGTATTTGAAAGTAATAGTCATTACAATAACATTAAAATTGTTGTTGTTAACATTAAAAAATCTGGTGACTTCTAATTAAATTGTATATTAAAACATTAAAATAGAGATCATTTGGTTAAAATATATAAATAGTTACATTGGTACAAAGATATCACAGATGAAGTTTGACATTTAATTCTAAAACTATAAGCGTGGTAGGATCATTTGGTTAAAATATATAAATAGTTACATTGGTACAAAAGATATCACAGTTGAAGTTAGACAGTTAATGCTAAAACTATAAGCCTAAGTAGTTGCTGAAAACATTTAAAAATTACATACAATAAGCGGGATAGGAAAACACATTTTTGGATGTTACTGTCAAAAACTCTTCTACTTTATAAAGCGGATGGTCAACAGCCAAAAGTGCACAAGTTTGAAATGGTCATAGGAGCATTATGGGAGGAAGGATGTAACTTATTGAACAACTTCATGCTTAGGGTTTCATAGGAACATTTGGTTTCTTCAATCTGGGTATGGAATATGAATTTGGTAGGAATTCCTGGTTTCATGGGAGTGTACATGTTCATTCAGAATGTATTCGGTATGTTACTTTAGCAAATAGAAGACAGTAAAAATGTACAAATTAACAACAGTAAGGATTTTATCTGAACAAATAAAGGCTACAGTGTTCTAAATAATGAGCATTATTGATAATTCTCACAGCTTTCTTTTGAAGAATTAGACTTCTTTGATACTACTTGCATTGCCCCACAATAAAAGACCATAGGTCATAATACCTTGAAAAAGCAAAATAGACCATTTTCATGCCGGTTTCTCCACACAGTGCTGTAATTTGAACAAAGGTATATAATCCTACTTAATTTTTTACAGACATTGTTTACTTGGAAGCTCCATGTTAACTTAGTGTCTAAAGTTATTCCTAATAAATTTACTGTTTACAATCTACATTACTCTTTAATGAAAACACACAATTTGTTGGGTTTTCTAAGTTTAACAACATTAAATTTGATTTGTACCATTCATTTTGCTTCCTGGATCATACTACTTATCTTTTCTACTAGATTTTTCTTTGAAGCAAAAATGTGGCGTCATCTGCAAACATAACTGACCTGTATTTACATTACACTCGTCATACCATTACAAGGAACAATAAAGGCCCCAGTACTTATATTGGTACTCAAACATTACCTCAGAAGAGTTAGAGAGTACCATTTGCAAAAATAATTTGTTGGCGGTTACTGGTAAGATAAAAACGATTTTTGCACCCGGTGATACCGTAAAACTCTAACTTTCTTAACAGAATAATGGGTGATCGACACAGTCGAGAAGGCCTTAGAGGTCACAGAGGATAGCACAGGTATCTAGGCAACCACATCGAGCCAGCCAAGACTCTAGCTGACACGGCCTCCGACTGCGTCGACCGTCGACCTCGGCTCTAAAACCAAACTGACTGTTACTAAACAGGCTGTGAATTCAAAATAAAAATTTACCTGGGTTTTTATGATGGCCTCAAATACTTTGGAAAGACTGGTTTCCAGTGAATAGGCCGCAAGACTTTACATTTCCATGATAAGCCCTTCTTAAAATAGAACTACTTTTGAAATCTTTAATTTTTGAGGAAAAATTCCCTCTTTTAATAGAGCATTTAGACACAGGAGTAGAGGCTCTTCACTTCATTTATAATTAATTTCACCAAAAATTGAAACCTTATATACAAAACAAAATATCAGTGAAGCTTGAAGTTTTAACAGTTATAACTTTAGTTGGAATGAACCTTTGAAGTCAGGGCTTGTGGCATTACACTCTACTAGAGGAAACTTTCAATTCAATGCCAAAACAAAAAACCTTCATCAAAATTTCTGTTAAAAATCAATGTGGGGTAAATTCATAAAAGGTGGTGAGACGGACTAAGTTGAGTTTGAAAATAAAGTTTAAAGGTCTTGCTTGTAGAGGACAATGCTGCAAACTGATCATCAAATCACTTGACTCTGTCCAGTGCCGTTTCTAAATTCAAAACCTCTTAAACTTTGTACCGCCCCTTTTTTTATAAGTAATCTTTTTAACTGAAATTTGTGGCAATCTTTTTGCCAGAAAGCCCTTAAGTTTGATGTAACACATACCTTAGTCTTTTAAGTCACTGACTCAGAAAAAATACCAGGGGTTGAAGAATAAGAGATGGGGACGTTTAGAGGTACATTAGTGTGAGAACCATCCTTAGTCAGGTATTGGTGATTCTCTTCATGATGCTATGCGGTCCTACTAGTTTGCTTTTGTTTCCATCAAACTCATAAACACAACAAATAAGTCTTTAAAAATCACATAATACCAGCCACCCTCAGAATTTCCAGAGTCTCGGAACTCTCTCTTGCAGTTTGTCTTCAACAGCTGTGGCTCCCTGCAGGTGCAATCCTTGTTCAAAACTTGTCAAACACCTAGTTTAAGCTTCGGCTCGCACATCAAAAGACTTCGGGCAGGCGTGGTGTGCTGGCAAGCGTCATGTATAACAGTGTCAATTTGTGTGGTAGCGAGAACTAAGTGCATAAACCTAAGCTGGAAACGGGATTAGTGAGATTTTTGGTTAAAACATTCCAAAACCAACTGACACGAAAAGTAATATATTTTGAAGATTACTTTACCTCAAGCAAGCTTATATTTGAAATAAATATTAGAAAAATGCAACAAAAGAGCCTTAATATCTCAGATTAAATATTTCTATTATCTTTTTTAAAGCTGTGGCGAACAGTTCAGCCATAAAATCATATAATTACATACAGCTCATGGAAAAAAGTCAGCTCAGTAAAAAGAGGACTACACCATTTTTCAAATCAAATTAAAGAGATAATCATCAAGTGAACACACATTTAATGAACATTTTTAGACATAATCATTAGAAAAACTGTGCTCACCATGGAGAAATCGTTGAAGTGTCTTGCAGTTTCTTCCTTGTGCCCTGAGATCATGAGAGCATCATTATTGCCAAACATGGCAAACAGCCAGAGCTTGTCATTCGTCAGATACTACCACTGACATCCTCTTCCTCTCTGACATAAAAGATATAAAAAAATTAAGCAATGACTAAGTCTTATTCTGATCAAAAGATAATTAAACTAATGAATATATTGATTTTCTACAGGTAGTCAAGCTCATACTTAGTCAAATAAAGTGTTTTTATTATTACTGCAAAAGTGTTTAAATCATATATAAATATAAAGTATAGTGATTATAAAATATTTTCTATGTTGATATAAAACTTTTACATTACCTGATGAAAACTCAAACTTTGCAGTTTTTGTACTTTCTTAGCTGACCTCTCACGGATACTGAAGGAAACCTCCTTCTGATCATAAACACAACACCACACCTAAAAGTTACAGAATGCCTGGAATACATTGTATTTCACATGGCGTGCCAAAGTATCAGGAATGGAATTCGATGGCGAGGTAGGGGCGCATAGTTCACATTTGGCCGATAGGGGATGAAAGCAACTCTTCCTGAGTTCAGTGCACTTTCGGTGGCGGCCATCTGAGAGGTTGTGAAGGAGCTGTCTTTTTTTCTAAAGTAGTTTTTGTTCTCCCTCGTTTTGTTTTAGATGGTTTTAATTAAATGGACAAAAAAAAGTTCAGCAATGAGGTTTTGCTTTTTCTCGGTAGAAAAACAGCGTCAGAAAGCGGTTGCAATGATTAAAAAAGCTTACAAAGGCGTTGTTTTGAGCAAACCCAGAATGAAACAGTATTTTTCCCAAATTCAAGATGGCCATGCCGATTGAAGACAAGCCTGGTCCTGGGCGACCTTCAAATTCTGGGACTAATGAAATTGTTCGAAAAAGACCGTCAATATTGCAAGAAGACCGTCGAAGGATCATTAGAATGCTTCTTTGCTGTCTGGAGTGTGTTTAAATTCAGTTTAGCGTTCAACACACTCCGAACCCTGAAACAGACGATATGGAGACTGGATCTTTCATCATGACAATGCGCCTGCCCGTAGCCATCTCAGTGCTAGTTTTTGATACCAGCATGACCATCCTTCCCTCCACGTGCTTACTGCGCCAAATCTTGTCCCGCAGCGACTTTGTTTTGTTCCCCATGAAAAATTACATAAATGATCACCGTTATGGCGTAAATGAAGATGTGAAAAAGGCAAAGCGAGGATGGGCGTGCAGCCATTCAGACTAAGGGGTATGAGGGGTCTTAAAACCATGGGAGCATCGAATAAACAAATGCATTATACTAAATGGGGAGTATACTGAAGGTATACATGTAAATTAGTAAAAACATAATAAAATATGGTTTTAGAATGGAATTCCGTTATTTTTGGGTACCCTCATTATACCTACAGGTTTTGAATCAACAATACTTGAGCAGGCGTCCCCAGTCAGTATCTGTCTGGTTAGTACCTGCTCAGATTACTTTATACTGGGGTACATCAAAAAGGTTAATTCTAAAAATACTGAGGCAGCTTTGGTTGTCCAGATGTTGGTTTACACTCTGTTCCCCACCAGGAGGTTGGATCAGATATCATTTTTGAGGGGGACGCGGCAGCAGAGTGAGCCGCGACTTCAGGAGAGGCTTGCCATAATCTTGGGAGCGGTCCTCAGTGTTTGCAAGGCTCTCCATGTCTTGGGGGTTAGAGTCCCCTAAGTGACTGTCAGCGGGCTTGCTTGTTAGCACCCTCATGATTGTCTGGTCAGCGGGCAGTCCCCATTCTCTCCTGAATCCAGACTTCCTTTCATTCGGTTGGTAGCGCCAATACTTACGATCCCCTCAATCTAACATCAACATCTAGGCAGGGTGTACTGAGATTACCCGCCCACGAAAACCACATTAGAATTTATTAATGTTAACTGTTTACTATGCATTTTATCACATCTTAATATGACATTAACTTTGGGGTAATAGTTGTCATGTACAAAAAGTTCTCATTTTACAGAAAAGTGTTATTAGGTTTTGAAAGGTGTTACTTCCAGATAAAAAGAAACATGTGACATTTTTAAAAATTCCAGGTTATGACATGAATTAATTTTTGTAAATTTTTTGTTCCCTGGTGAATGTAAAGAAAATCAGATAGCTTAAAATAAGACAGTTCCACACTTATAACATAGGAACAAATATTTGCTAGAAAAACAACGATTAGTCTCTAGGACAAAAAGTAGTCACATATTTAAATCAACTTTCAATAAACTTCCTTAAAGCTATTACTCCATTATACATTTGGGTAGTTTGGAGAAATGGCTTGGAGCAATGTGTTTTGCATGAATTCCTAAACAACGATATGAAACTTAACATTTTAAACTTGTGTTTTTGTCTTGTCAATGTTTGTGTTAATTTGTTATTTATTGTTGATTGTTATTTATTAATTATATTTAATTGTATAATTTATCAAACAGTATTTATATGATTATTTAATGTACGTAATACACCATAACATTTTGCAAGTCTTGTAAATGATAATATCTTGTAAGATGTATAAATTTAGACTTAAAATAACTCTTTTATGTAAAATCTTTGATCTGTATTGGCGTTGTCCTTGCTTGAAAATGTTTTGCGACAATAAAATTTCTGATTTCGTTTATCATACATAATTAAAGCCACAAAATCCATCTGAAAATTAGATTACCTGACAAAAGTTTTCAGTCTTGTGTCACTAACATAGTTGAAACCATGTCACCAGGAGGGTTGTTGGTGGTACCCTCTAGTTAACATTATTAAACCAGTGATATGTTGCAAAAAACTTGCAAAACCTTTAGTTCCTACCTATGCCATGAGGGAAGCAAGGCCAGATTATAATCACTTTTAATCCAATATCTTGTGGTAATACATAAAGTATTCCTTTTCATTGAACCTTATTTTGAAATCTTTGGGCAATTTATGAAACCTACGAACATTGGAATAAATACCGTCTAGACGCATATAAACATGGTGTACAACAGAAACTAGCGGCAAAATATTTAACACTTTTCTAACTTTCTACAAATGACTTACGGTGTAAAAATCTTGCCCAGTCTGGTGTTCTCTTACCCAGTCAAGGTTGGCTTCTTGTATCCTTCGACACATCGTTGGCTCCGTCCCGACAGCAGCCCTCTTCGGCCTGCCTTTGACTTCTTCACCATCCTCTTAATCTAACAGTACATTAATGATTTATAAATTTCATTTAAAGATATGTTTCTCACCCTACTCTATTTTAAATTCCTCTCTTGAATTCATTGGTCCAGTTGGCATAGAGAAGTTTGCATTACATTAAATTGAAAGATTACATTTAACTTAAACACATCCATTGCGTCGGGAAACATTTAAAACTGTTACTCACAATCAGAGCAATAAGCATGTTTGGCGTTCGTTAGCGTCTTATCATCAACCTTATTTTATATATATTACCCTGCAGTAAACAGCTTGCAGAGCAGGCTAATTTGCGTCGGCTGAAGATAATTGTGGTTTTCTGGCAAACACTCCTGCCAACTTTCAGCATATTTAATCAATTTAGTTGGCACAATCCGTTACACCATGTTACTTCTCTCTCTCCCCATCTGAACCCTACAGACAAACATAACTAACCTCAAGCATGGGAGGGGCGACAGCAAAATACAGAATTACACAGTTGGGAGCCACTTCTCTGAGTGAAGCTTGAGTGCATGAGAGCAAGCTTCAATGAGAGAAAAGTCCACCACCAGTCCATGCAAAATGGAAACCTCCATTGAACCTGAACATCATTTAATATTTGTGAGACAATTTTAACATTAATAAAGAACAATCTCACAGAAGCACTAACAATTTCTGTTTTGCTGGTATTGACTCATGAGTACTATGTTCTGGTCACCATTGGTATTGCTATCAGTTGGTTTCAAGAGATGTGCTAGGCTGTGACATCTTGTTTCAAGTTTGGCGGTCAGCAAACTGGTGTGTTTTTCTTTACATCCTACTCTTTTTCATTTCATGAGAGACAGTTAAATAAGACTTTAAAATGGACATTAGTAGAATCTGCCAATCAAGTACCCTAATCAAACAAAATGCAGACAACAATAATGAGAAAAAGGACAACAACTGTGTTTGGCTACCTTGTAAAGTCATAGTCTCCCCAAACCAGGGTTGTACTGTAAGTGTCATTGCACTCATAAGACTCCATAATACACACTTTAAGGGCAAACTGTTTTGAATAAATAGCTTGGTAAACATTTAATTCTAAACAAGGAGGCCATCTGCAATCTTAGGCTTACTATAGCCTGAGAATTCAAAATAGAAATTGTTTCTGTCTTTTTTATTTATTAAACATCCTTCCTCTATAACATTCGAATTTTTAATCTCTTATTGCTCTTCGTACTAGTTTTAAAACAAAACATCATTTGTATCTATTTTTGCATAATGTACCTTAACCCTTGCAAAGCTGAGACAATCTGTCTCATTGGTGAGATCAACCAAGTCCAACCGTCTTGTGCCTTGAAATGGCCCTGGCGTGACAATACTCAATGCTGTTTCAACTCTCACCAGTCAGCACCCAGACCTACAAACAATCAAATGTACTAACTAATTATCCAGTGTTATTTTATCTTGAATGGTTTTATACAGACTTTTTGAATGAACAAGATATCTTATATATTAATTGGATGATTAATAGAAAACTTAATATTATGCGCTGAAATGTTTAGAAATTATATATCGATTGGCAGGTTACCTTTTCAGTTTGATTCTTCTGACTTTCTATTTAGGATACACCTTATTAGTAGGGCTTGTAATTCGATTTGGGGGTGAATGCATTCTGGACAAAGGTAGCATTTTTTTTTACCTAGGACATGTGGTCTTAACTTTTAGGCTTTCATGACCGGGTCACAACTATAATCTAGTTCTTCTGGTTCACACGCGTCAAAACTTCTTACATAGGTTGAAATATTTCAGTCTCGGCTGTGGAGTACCATCTTCAATACTACAAAAACCAACCAATTTTAACCAGTTTCGTGATCAGTAGAAGAGATTTTGGGCTCACAATTATCAACTCTATTACAAAGTTTGTGAAGTGTGAACCGGAGAATGGAATACAATGATGTATGAAGCAAAGGACTGTCATAGAACTTGATGGTATTAAATTCAGTTAAAATATTGATACAACAAATATCAATTGTGAAGTTTTAACAGCCACTTTAGTTGGAATGAACCTTTTGAAATCGGACTTGTGGCATTTGCACTCTACTAGAGAAACTTTCAATTCAATGGCCAAAAGCCTTCATCAAAATTTCTGTTAAAAAATCAATGTGAGGGTAAATTCGCCAAAAGGTGTTTGAACGGGCCTAAGTTGAGTTTGAAATAAAAGTTTGGGTCTTACTTGAGTAGAGGACAATGCTGCAAAGTCTCAATCACTTGTCTATCAGTGCTGATGTCTGACCTCTTAAACTTTGTACATACTTTTTATAAGTAATCTTTAACAATTGATTTAAAGGATTACTTAAAAATAATCTTTATAAGTAAAAAAAAAAGTAAACATAAGGGCTTATGTTTACTTTTTTTCTAATCTTCAGAAAGTGGCAATCTTTTGACTTAGAAACCCTTAATTTGATGTAACACATGCATTGTTTTTTAAGTCACTGACTCAGAAAAAAATACCGAGGGGTTGAAGAATAAGAGATGGGGACGTTTCGAGTACATTTAGTGTGAGAACCAGCCTTAGTCAGGCGTGGTGGTGCTCTTCATGATGCTATGCGGTCTTACTAGTTTGCTTTTGTTTTCATCAAACTCATAAAACACAACAAATAAGTCTTTAAAAATCACCTTAATACCAGCCACCCTCAGAATTTCCAGAGTCTCCGGAACTCTCTCTTGCAGTCTGTCTTCAACAGCTGTGGCTCCCTGCAGGTGCAATCCTTGTTCAAAACTGTCAAACACCAGGTTTTAAACTTCCGGCTCGCATCCAAAGACCGGGCAGAGCGTGAGTCGCTGTGGCGTCATGTACTCAACAGTGTCAATTTGTCGGTGAGGGCAGAATGCGCAAACCTCGCTGGAAACACGGGATTAGTGAGATTTTGGTTAAAACATTCCAAAAACCAACTGACGCAAAAAGTAATATATTTTGAAGATTACTTTACTTCAAGCAAACTTATATTTGAAATAAATATTAGAAAATGCAACAAGAAGCCTTAATATCCCAGATTAAATATTTCTATTATCTTTTTGAAAGCTGTGGCCGGAGCAGTTCCAGCCATAAAATGTGCCATAATTACATACAGCTCATGGAAAAAAGTCAGCTCAGTAAAAAAGGGACTACACCATTTTTTCAAATCAAATTAAAGAGATAATCATCAAGTGAACACACATTTAATGAACATTTTTAGACATAATCATTAGAAAAACAGTGCTCACCATGGAGAAATCGTTGAAGTGTCTTGCAGTTTCTTCCTTGTGCCCTGAGATCATGAGAGGCATCATTGTTACTTCGGCTCCCTTGGCAAACAGCCAGAGCTTGTCATTTGCGTCAGATACTACCACTGACATCCTCTTCCTCTCTGACATAAAAGATATAAAAAAATTAAACAATGACTAAGTCTTATTCTGATCAAAGATAATTAAACTTCAATGAATAGTTGATTTTCTACAGGTAGTCAAGCTCATACTTGGTCAAGTAAATGTTTTTTTATGTACGGCAAAAAGTGTTTAAATCATATAAAGTATAGTGATTATAAAATATTTTCTATGTTGATATAAAACTTTTACATTACCTGATGTAAACTCCAAACTTTGCAGTTTTTTGTACTTTCTTAGCTGACCTCTCACGGATACTGAAAGAAAACCTCCTTCTGATCCCATAAACACAACACCACACCTAAAACGTTACAAGAATACCTGGAAAACATTGTATTTCACATGCAGAGCGTGCAAAGTATCAGGGAATCGATTATGGCGAGGTAGGGGCCTTAAGTTCACATTTTGGCCGATAGGGGATGAAAGCCAACTCTTCCTGAGTTCAGTGCCTTTCGGTGTGTAGTCTGAAGGTTGTGAAGAAGGCTGTCTTGCGTTTTTCTAAAGTAGTTTTTGTTCTCCCTCGTTTTGTTTTGATGGTTTAATTAAATGGACAAAAGTTCAGCAGTGAGGTTTTGCTTTTCTCGGTAGAACAGCGTCAGAAAGCGGTTGCAATGATTAAAAAGCTTACAAAGGCGTTGTTTTGAGCAAACCCAGAATGAAGCGAGTATTTTCCCAAGTCCAAGATGGTATGTCGATTGAAGACAAGCCTCGTCCTGGGCGACCTTCAATTCTCGGACTAATGAAATTGTTCAGAAAAGACCGTCAATATTGCAAGAAGAACCGTCGAAGGATCATTGGGAATGCTTCTTTGCTGTAATGGTGTGTTTAAATTCAGTTTGCGAATTTCAACACACTCCAAACCTAATGAAGCGATATGGAGACTGGATCTTTCATCATGACAATGCGCCTGCTGCATTAGCCATCTCAGTGCTAGTTTTTTGCAAATACCAGCATGACCACCCACGACCCTTTTCGCCAAATCTTGTCCCACCTTTGACTTGTTTGTTCCCCATGGTGAAAAATTACATAAATGATCACCGTTATGGCGTAAATGAAGATGTGAAAAGGCAAGCGAGATGGGCGTGCAGCCATTCAGACTAAGGTATGAGGGTGCTTAAAACCATGGGAGCATCGAATAAACAAATGCATTATACTAAATGGGGAGTATACTGAAGGTATACATGTAATGAACATTAAAACATAATAAAATATGGTTTTCAGATGGAATTCCGTTATTTTGGGTACCTCCTGTTATGCCTACAGGTTTTGAATCAGCAATAATTAGGCAGAGTCCCCAGTCAGTATCTGTCTGATTAGTACCTGCTCAGATATTCTGGGGTACATCAAGAGTTATTCACAAAATACTGGGCAGCTTTGTAGTTGTCAAGATGTTAAACCTGAATCCGTTCCCCACCAGGGGAGTTGGATCAGATATCATTTTATGGGCCAGCAGGAGTAGAATCACTTCAGGATAGGCTTGCCATAATCTTAAATGCGGTCTCGATGTTGATAAGGCTTTCCATGTCTTGATGTTCCCTAACTTTGTCAGCGGGCTTTCTTAGCTGACCTCTCATGATTGTCTGAAGTCAGCTGACCCAGTCCCATTCCACACCTGAATCAGACTTCCTTTCATTCCTGGTAAACATTGTATTTCACACATACCTCAATTTAACATCAACATCTAGGCAGAGTATGCTGAGATTACCATACAACCACATTAGAATTTATTATTGTTATGATGTGATTACTATTTATTTCCTGTAACTCTTTTTTAATCTTTTTTAGAAAGGTGGTGGCAGGAGGTAGAAGAGGCATACAATTACGTAGCCACGATCGTATGGAAGATTTTGCAGACGACATACACTTGCTCATAGACACCAAGTTGCTGCAAGAAAGATAGAAGAACTTAGAGAAAGAGCTGGGAAAGTGGGACTGAAGATAAACGTTTCTAAAACCAAAGAACTAACAACAGGTCAGAAGAAGTTCTGCAAATTGGAGAGGATGAAATAGAAAGAGTTGGCCAGTTCTGTAATCTAGGGAGTAGTGTTTTTGATCAACAAGGGACAGATGAAGATATAAAAAAGTAGGCTAAAGAAAGCAAAAGGAGTTTTTTCTTTATGCCCATTTGGAGGTCTTCTCAACTTAGTCTGAGAGTAAACCTAGGATTTCTTGAAACTTATGTAAAATCGGTTTTATTGTATTACTGTGAAACATGGAAGGAATTGAGTAGAAATAATTATAAAGCTACCCAATTATTTATGAACATGTGTCTTAGATCAATCCTGGGTAGGAAATGGCCAACTGTGAGTTCAAATCAAGAACTGTACACAGAAACAAACCTGTCGTTAATAAAAAATCAAAGAAAGGAAGTGGAAATTGATAGAGCACATAGTGAGAAAGGACAAAAGTGAAATAGTGAAAAGGGGTCTGGACTGGAACCCACAAGGACAGAGAAGGATGGGAGACCAAGGGTGACTTGGAGATGTACAGTAGACCAAGAGTTGCGGCAGGCTGGAAAAACTTGGATGGAGGTCAAAGGGGTTGCTCCCAATAGTGTGATGGAGAAGCCTGTTTGCTCCCCTATGTTCCTTGAAGTAATATCAGGAAATAAGTCAAGTCACTCTTTAGTTGGAGCATAAGGCATCCAGAAGTGTTCTGACTCTTGTGCCATTTCTTTAGCTGGACCCAGGTCTTCTTAACGTTTGCCACCTCTATTTCCACCGTTCTTCTATAAGTGATGCAGGGTCTGTCTTTTTTTTGTCTTTTTTTTAGCTAAGTACCCTTTGATTAACGTAATTTAATTCAACACTACCGGTTTCAGAGGTGTCTACATATTTAGGTGTTTGTACAAATAATGAGGCCTTAAAACATTATTATAAACAAAAAAGGGCAAAATTATTTTAAAAAATTAGGGGTGGACAAGACCTTTAAATCGGAAATTCTAACAAAAATAAAATCCCAAAATTCCCTAAAACAAAGTTTTTGGATGGAAGGGATTTTTTGGGGAATGTTTTTGGTGGATGGTATTTTTTGGCAAAAATGGAAGTTTAAAGACAATTTTTGGCAGATCTTATAATTTGGGAGGATTTCTCAACAATCTCCTTTTTTCATAATTTTATTCGGATCGATCTGATTTCTCTAGAGATCAGTTTTCTAGGAGAATTCCAATTAAAATTCCTCAATTACAAAACAAATACAAGTGGAAGTTTTAAAATTGTGTTTAAATGTTTACATTTTATTACGGAGTAAATGAGTTATTATTTTAATAATAGCCTCGTAGACAGTGTCTGCTCAAAATTAGCCTCAGGCATTTATGTTTTGAGGAAATTGTCCAAATATTGCCCCACTCAGGTATTGATGACAACTTATTATGGACTAATCTACCCACACCTGGCCTACAGGCTAACAATTGTGGGGAGGCTGCTCAAGCACAAACTTTTTCAGTGTTCATTCTTCAAAAACAAGCAGTGCGAACAATGGAGAGAGTCGTGCAGACCAGAATTCAAAAGATTAAAACCGTTGACTTTACCCTGTCTCTACATTTTAGAAACATATTTTTCAGTTTAATGTAAATGCGACCTTGTAAGAGGAATAGATGTACACGACCAGAGACAGGGAGAACTATCAAACTGGGAGACACAGAACGATGGTTCATGAACATTTGCCCTCACAGGCAGGAGTTCAGTTTGTCAACAGACTTCCGAATTCGATGAAAAGTGCCCCAGAGCTCGTCTAAAATCAGTTTTGGTGGCAGAAGCATTTTACAGTTGAAACAAGTTTTTGGCACACAATTGGGATATTGGAGAACCAGACTAACAGGGGTAGACTGAGAAAATTTGAGTACATGGGAATACGATGTATGTAGTGTATGTTTAAAAGTTAAAGGGATCTAGATGTGGATGAATGCAAATTTTAGATCAAATAGTGGACGATTGAGATACATGCTTGTAA
Organism: Matsumurasca onukii; assembly: GCA_018831715.1. Taxonomy (NCBI): domain Eukaryota; kingdom Metazoa; phylum Arthropoda; class Insecta; order Hemiptera; family Cicadellidae; genus Matsumurasca; species Matsumurasca onukii. The sequence goes on from CM032058.1 coordinate 25,297,708, forward strand.
ACATGTCAATTCAATAAAATATTTATTTATTTACTAGCAAAGACTTTATATAATGTTTACAATTCCCAGTAATAATTACAAAGTTTGATTATATGGTAATATCACTAATACGATCAATAATAATACTGGTATCAAATCAAAGGACATTAATCCTGAACCCTAGTCATTTCTTTTCAAACTGACAAATGGAACACAAGTTTGGGTTTTTGTAAATATACATTTTTTACTGTAAAAAACCTTTTCCAATTTTTTCTTTATAATTTGTAATGAGTAAAAAAAGCTTTTAATCCCGTCCAAAATTTCCCAATATCAAGCAAGAAAAAATGTTTCACGCCTAAATCCTGTCAAAAGGGAAAAATTCAAAATTCCAATCCTGTCCACCCCTAAAAAATATAAAACATTAAATATTTTGGTATAATCCGTTTTCAGTAACAATAAAAATAAAATTAAAAAATGTACACAAATAATTAGATCTAGCAGTAAAGATATGTTTTTAGCTCTAGATGATTAGTAAATAGTTTATTACAACTCCTCCTCTAATGTAATGTTTACCTGGCTGCCGCCTCCACTAGAGCCTTCTCGTCAGGACTGGATGCCTGGTACTCTATCAAGTCTGTGTGGAGGTGGACATGTGTGGTCTGATTCAGTCCTGCCAATTCATTGACAGTCTGCACGGAGTGACACAAGGCCATCGACAGCAAGAATGTCTCTACTTCTGTCTAGACAGAACAATAAAAACTAAAGTTTATAATTATTATTGCTTAAGTTAGTATAAAGTTCATTTTTCAGTTGAAGCTTTCACCAGCCATAGACAGGACCAAAACAAAAATGTTGGGGAAAATAAGTTTTTTAACATAATTACGATGAAAAGAGAGCAAAGGCACTTGCAGAGGTTCAGGATAAGGGGCGGAACTTTGTAAAGGCTCTATGTCCCACCTAGGGATCAATGGATATAAGTCAAGTTAGTCATGATTGAAAAACTCTGCCCACAAGTTTTCTTAATATTTGAAATTAGTTTGTTAACCTTTTGCTCAATGGCGAACTGAGTCGACATCGGGCCGGACGATAAACTAGTCTAGTCCGACACATCGTTTATTGCATATAGCAAGCGATAGGCAAGACACACTACACTAACGGCACCTAGTAGAGAACGGAAACTACCACTCCTCCTGATGCCAACTCACGTGCTAGTTTGACAGCCCACAAACAACCTGGTGGTTTAGTGGTTATAGTGACGGACAGCTGGCTGTCTGTCTGGCGTGGATTCAATCACCGGGTTGCTCTGGTGCGGTGCAATGCTGAGCATTGGATCATTCGGTCGGGGCCACAATGACCGCTGAGGATCACTGAAGAAAATTGCTCATCAAATCCAGTGAGGCGGAGAGTGGCACTTTTGAGCTTAGGAGGCTAAATCCCGCTAGGGTGATTCAATGATTGGTAATGCATCGTACCAGAAGGCGTTGAAATTTTGCTGGGGACTGGGAAACCCATACGAGGGTTTTGAAAATTAAAAATAAATTGGAGCGCAAAGGGTTAATGCATTTGACTAGCCTCCCAAACGGATCTAGTAAGTAACACGTAGGGATTAATTATAATTTATAAATAAATCACTGTATTAGTTAAACTTACTGGCCATTCATAAAGTTTAATTGCACTGAGGGAACTTCGACTCGGAGGCAGCATGAGTAACTGACTGTTGGATTCCAAGTAGAGACTTCCTTCAATAGAACATCGTCGGAACTGCATTTGGTTCTCAGTCAATGTCCCTGTTTTGTCTGATAATAAGTATTGTATCTAAAACAAAGAAAGTCATTAACAATAAACTAAACACAACACTTACATGTTTAAAATGTTCAATTTACATAAACATACATAGTAAATGTATGTTACATCAACTTATTTGTAAAATATGTGTACTACAACAAGGCAAAGATATACATAGCCATGACACACGATACAGACATAATTTTAGGCTGTCTTCACAGAATTTGCATGTATGGAAAAATGCCATCATATGCAGGAATAAAATTATTTCATGCACTTCCGGAACCAATTAAAGAATTATCAGTCCTAAAACGTTTTGAATTAACATTAAGAAAATATTTGGTGACCAATTCATTTTACATTGTAGGCGAGTTTATGGACCAAAGTAATTTCCTGAAACTAGTAGTGATTAAAATTGTATTCAGGGTACTTCATTGTTAACTTCTTTATTAAGTATATTGGACCAAAATAAATAAATATTTTTCTTGTCAAATTTAGAATTAGTTGTAATTAAAGTATTGCTGAGTGGTTATCAGTGTTTCAAGTTTTTTTGTTTTTTATTTAATGTTTTGTAAATATGTTCTTTTTTATGTTGTGTGTTTTATTCAACGCATTCAAAAATATTTGTATATTGACAAATTAATTGTTTGTTCAACTCTACCGTATGAATCTAATTGTCTATGTCTTTGTGACTGAGCTTTATTGAATTAAGCGTAAAATGTTGTAACCAGAAATTCTGTTTGTTTACAGTCAAAAATACATCCTAATGCTACTTTACCAGAGTCATAGTCATTCCTGCCCCTGAACAACATGTCGCCACAAGTAAGAACAGCCAAAAATAAAAAAATAATTTCAGATATAAGTAGTACAGATTGTGCTTTCATTGTTTATATTTATGTTCTGGAAAACATATGACTGTCATCTCACTGGAAGGTGATGCCATCTGTTAAATCTTCAAACATGAAAAAGGACTTAATTATAGTTGTCTATTTAAAAGGTCTACAAGTCTAATCTGTGACAGATGATTATTGGACTATTTTATTATTATGTTTGACAACAATGTTTTTTCCATGTGTTTTGGATTATTCTGAATGTCAACAAAAGTTTTGTATTACTACTGTATTGAAAAAGTGTTGATTAGTAAAATGATTTAATTACAGTTTGAGTGTTCTCTTTTAAGCAATTTCAGAGTTTTCCTTTTGTGATCCACACCATCGCATGGTCACACTTATCATTACGCCTTCACACAGTTGCCACTTGGTCATAATTCCGGGAAAGCATGTGAGCAAATCCTTTCCATAACCAATAACCAGACTAAGACCATGAAGTTTTACTGGTTGATTTTTGGGTTTAAGACTCTGAGCTTAGACCTTGGGGACTTTATTTTTCAGGCCCGGTATTAAAACAAATGTACAATGATTTATTTTATTTATTTGTCTTTATACAATTGTTTACCTGACCAAACTCCTCATTCAAGTCTGAAGTATTGGAGATAGCAGGTTGATCATCACAACACATGTCCAAGTCCCATACAAAAAAGAAAATTCCTCAAAATCGCTCAAACTCTGAAAAATAAATTCAAACTTAAGTTGCTTGATTGTTTTAGTATCCCTAAATTTAAAACAAACGTCAATAAAGAAAACCGTTGTGTATTTCTTTTTGTAGCAAGCCTGAAGATGATAGCTTGCTATTGAGAGCCCTTGTTTCAATAAGATTCCAACAAAGTTACATAAAAGTAAAACATGTATACATATACTTTTACTTGTGTCAAAAAGTGTCACTTTATGACCTAGTGATAAAATACACTATTACTATTGCACATACTGTCATATTACTGGATCAAACTATTTTTAGTCATTATCCTTTTTAGGTTACTTTTCACAATTTTTAAAAGAAGGCATTTTATATAATCTTTACACTTTAATTTTTTAACAATACTAATCAATATGTTATAATAGTACACATTCTGCCATGCCATTTCATTTTGGCTGAACTAGTTGAATCTGATAATGGAGGTAAAAAATGTAACATTCAATAGTGGTTTTTAATTATATCGAATTTTCTTTTGGAAAAATGAGATATTCAAACCGCCAGCATGGTAAGATACAGGGTTAGGTCATGAAATCAGCACCAATCCTGACCCCCAGAATACATTTTGAGCATTTTCCAAAACTTTATACAGATCTGTGTATCATCTCTACAGGTCGCTTTTTTTGTTTAATTTTTTACCAAATTTGGTACACATTTTTCCTTTAGTAAATATTTTGGTTGATTTTGTTAACCAGCAAAATTGGACTTTTGGGGGGGACTTTTTCCCCATAAAAGGGGTTTCAACGATCTAAAACAAGTAAATTTCATCGGGTTTTCATGAAATTTTAAAAATATGTATTTTATTATTATACCTCAATATACCAAAAACTATGAATTTGCATCAAGTCGTTTTCAAAATGGTGGGCAAAAGTGATTTGAATAAACTGTGAGAGTAGCGGTAACAGTGAAGTGAGTGGGTAACAAATTGAAAAATTTGATTTAACTCACGACAGTGGCTTAAGTCTTAGATGGCGTGTCAGGCCAGGTTTTCCCATTTACATTTAAATAACATTATTTCCACCGAACAGGTAAAAAATATTTTTGATTTACTTACCAATAGTAACGTATAAAGATATTGGGATGATGTAATAGTAGAGAACAATATAAACAAATATGTCATCTATGAACAGCTTTATGTCCATAGTAGGTTTTGCTCCTATGTACCACCAATCTAAAAAGTGACATGAAACAATTCTTATACTCATGCAAACTAAGAAAACAAAATACAGGTACTAAAATAATAATATTAATACAAATATGAATTAGAAATAATTAAATGTTACAAAATGTTTTTATTTATAACCAAGACTGTATGAACTCCTCTTAAAATATATAAAGAATTTATTACAAAACTTTCATCTTATTGTCAATACAATTTGCTATAATAAAGAATACTGTTCAAAATATTTTGTTGTTATAAATGATTCTTTAATATTGCTAATAATATTACCAAGAATCTTTGGATTAATGTTTTTCTTATTTAAATTAAACTTATACCAAGAAATTACTGACAATTTGGAATTGTCCTGTGAGATCAATAAATAAACTATTCATGAAAATTTTGAATTTGGTATTTTCATTTGTAGTAATTGATTGTTTGATGTAAATGTATCTTTTTCAATGTCCACATCTTCTGGTTGTGTATAACTAATTTTGAATCAATTGTAGGGTCCGGAATAATTCAGTTACTTTTAATTTTGTCAATCACTAAAATGTCACATCTTCTTGTAGGGCCGTTGTCTGCCGCTGAACTAATCTCTTCATGAATTTCAAAGTGTTTGTTCTTCCTGAGTTCATTGGCAATGATGGTTCGATTCTGTGGTGACGTTCGTTGCCCACAGAGTTTTACATAATACCTAGACCCTTCTATTGTTTGGGAGATTACAAAATTGAGGATGGAAAATCATTAGGAAGCTCCAATATTTCTTTAATACCTGAACAAAATATTAAATCCACATAATTTAAAACCCAGAGGTAAGTTTGTTCAATAAGGGGTGCATTGGAAAGGATAAACCAGTGTAGGCCAAACATAGTTGTTCAAACTGAACATTTTCTGCATTTTAAGATAAGGATGTGGTAAGTTTTCACTGAGTGAATGTGTTATTACTTTCCTTATCAAGAACCATCTCTGAAAGTTACGCCTAAATACAAGCCTGTGAATAGTTCGAAATTCGAATCGAATCCGAATCCATCGCGAGATTCGATCCGGATTCGATCATCGGATCCAAGTCGGAAAATACCCGGATTCGTATTTGAAATCGAATCTAGCAAACGAGATTCGGTTCGACTATCGAATCCGGGTAACTACCGTACGAGATTCGATTCGACTATCGGATCGGGGTAAGTGCCTACCGTATATACTCGATAGGGGTGTGCGAGTACTCGACTTTTCGAGTCGAGTTCGAGTACTTTCCGATACTCGAACTCGGCATGAGCTGATCGGCAAAGCTCGAAATTTGGTCGAGTAATTTGCCGCGAACGGTATCGAAGTCGTGATTTTACCGCGAGCGTTAGCGGGAGTCAATAAATCGCCACTAACGGTACCGAAGTTGTGATTTCAACGCGGGCGTTACCGAGAGTCGAGAGATCGCCGCGAACGGTATCAGTGGTTTAGCGATCGTTAGCGGGAGTCAAGAAATCACCGCTAAATTACCGAAGTTGTGATTTCACGCGGGCGTTACCGAGAGTCAAAATCGCCGCGAACGGTATCGAAGTTGTGATTTCAACGCGGGCGTTACCGAGAGTCGAGAGATCGCCGCGAACGGTATCAGTCGTGATTTCAACGCGATCGTTAGCGGAGTCAGAAATCGCCGCTAACAGTACCCGAAGTTGTGATTTCACCGCGGGCGTTACGAAGTCAAAATCGCCGCGAACATTATCAGTCGTGATTTCAACGCGATCGTTAGCGAGTCAAGAAATCGCCGCTAACGGTACCGAAGTTGTGATTTCACCATGAGGGCGTTACCGAGAGTCGAAGATCGCCGCGAACGGTATCGAAGTCGTGATTTCAACGCGATCGTTAGCAGGAGTCAAGAAATCGCCGCTAACGAATGCAAGTTGTGATTTCCGCAGGCGTTACCGAGAGTCGAAATCGCCGCGAACGGTATCTCTAAAAAGGTTTTGCCTTGAAACAATTACTGCTCTAGGGATAAAAGTGCAGAAAGTTTTATAAAAGTTACGTCAATTTTGTGGTTAATTAATTTAATGTTTTATTTTTTGGTTTTGTTTAGATTTGTACTGTTTGTTTAAGCGTTAACAAAGTCTTTCTTTAATTTTGTTTGTGTGGTTTTAATGTTATATAAATATATATATGTTCATATTTAATTAATAAACTCAATAATAAAATTTGTCAAAAGAAAATTCCATAATGAGCTTGCACACCTAATACTCGGTCAAGTCACTAAATTTCGAGTCTAAGTCGCACCCATAAATTTCGAGTCTAAGCGCATGATTTCCCTGAATAGGTAAACAACCTCATATAAGACACACCTCTGTTTTTATAATGTCAACAGCTAGAGGGCTATGATTTGTCAGGCCCCTGACCCCTTAGTAATGGTGACGTAATTGCCAGCACAGCTGTCAAGAGGTAAAACAGAACAAAATGCATCATGATTGCCTTCTCTCACCATCCCAAACTCCGCCCTGCTAGGTCCACCACACACCCTTCCACAGCACAAAAATGTTGTAAACAAGGTCAGCTCTGGGAGATAATTGGAAGGCAGGTAGAGATAAGGACCACCTGAGTGGGGTCTGGCGAGGACTATTTTTGTAGTCAGTTAGTTCATGTTTTTGCCACTGGTGATTTACCCATATTTCAAGCGCTAGTGTTTGATTGCAATAGATGTGCATCTCCTTCTTATATGCTACTGCATCCTTCTTTCGTTCTTCTCCACCACCAACCTACAGGCAAGGGGGTGGTGAAGAACACGAATGCAATAAGAAGCAATTCTGAGTCCCTCTAGTCACTTTTCTGTTTTTCACTATTCCTCCATTCCACTCTTCAAAACAGGAAGCTTACCAATAAGCAACTCCATTGTGGTTCTGTGTTTCCTACCTTCTCATGGCCTATCTGAATGTTTTTGTCCATGTTTTGAGCGTTTTGTAACTCTTCAAATGAATCCAATATTTTTCATCCTATTGTGAGAGTCTAAGCGCATCATATAGATGCATCCTTATTTAGAGCCTAAAATATGGTAAATAAAGTCGCCTTAGATTTGAGTATATGCTGTAAGTGACTAAGAGTTATGCTTTCTCCTTGGATGTGTTTAGGTGGAAGTGAGCTTTTAATTTAGGATTTGATTCGGGTTTGTTTTTTTAAAGAATTCAGTTGAATCTTGAATTCAATTTTTGTTGGATTTTTGGCTTAGGATTTGGATTTGATTTTTTTTAGAATTTAGAGATTGATTGTTGGTTTTACCCTTTCAGAAGGTCAGTTGAACCATATTGGGACATTGAAACGAATTTGGATTCGGATTTGAAATTTTGGGAGCTACAAATCAAAGATTAGGGTTCACTTCGAACCAGAAGATCTAGGATTAGCACAGAGCCTGCCTAAATACTTGATTTTTTCATTATTTGTAATGATGGTATTTTGTTTTCTCCAACAACAAGGACTTTATTATATATGTCGAAGAGCGAAGTTAGGGCTTTAACTCTACCACTTAACCTTAAGACTAACATACAATCATAGTGTTAGGAGAGAATTTTGTTAAAACACAGTTATAAGATTATAATGTATAATGTTCTCCACTGTATGTCATTTTATTATATTATGTACTGCTGTAATATAGTTGGATGTAATCTGTTTTACAGCTTGTAAATTAAATAAATAACAAATTCACATTTTAGCAAACCTTCACAGACCATAAACCCTATTTGGAACAACTTGTTGAAAGAAAATTTAAAATTATAAACATATATATTATTGGTACTAACTATAGATTTATATCTTTTTCTATGTTTATAACCATATGATTTTAATTTTAAATTATTTGGTTTATAATTGTTTTGTTATTATTGTAATCTGAAGAGGGTTTCTGTCAGAGACTGAAATCTAATTTCAAATTAAAAATACTTGTATTTTTATTCAAAAAGAAGGTGAAGTGAAGCCAACTAGCTTTCAATAAATAACTAATGAAGTTTAATATTTGAAATACTTACTTGATTTGTCCTTCTCTGTGTAAAACGTGAGGCAGACACTAAGAAAAACCTCAGCAAACAGAAACAGAAAGAAGAAGAACAGGAACATGTTTATTGATCTGAAAAACATAAGAAATAAATAAAAACTAGCTGCGTCAATGTCAATTCTGTAAGCCTGCTGTTCCTCTGTTAATGTGCTCAATGTCAATGTGTATATGGTTGACAATGTCACCTGTTATGTAGCTTTTGCTATTTTGTAGCGTATTATGTGACAATAAGGATTTTGAATTTGAATTTAATGATTTTGGTGAAGCGTTTCTCAGCTGTTACACAACGGTTGTACAGAATAACTCAATTCAGATCTGTGTTTTCTATGTTATTAAGATTTTAGATTATTTACTACCTCTTTTTTCACAATCGTATCAGTTCTTACTGTGAACAGCATTGTTCGTGGATTAAAACCCCATACAGTAAAACTTCTTTGAATGTTGATCTTTAAACTTGTAATTTTTAATTTTGCTCCCTCAGCACAGTATTTTTATTTCACTGACCAACTGATGATGACTGAAACGGAATGAGTTCCTGGACAAGACAAGACTATGATTATCTGCCCCACTTTACCACTACGTAACTCAAACTGATCAGTCAGTTTGACTAAAAAGTAAAAATGGTTTGACTTTAATTACAGTACTGGTAAGTGTTTTTCAATGTTATTTTAAAACTCACTTTACCTCTCGACAATAGAGAACTTGTTGATGGTAAGAGTTGAGTTGAGAGCTAGTTTGGTTTGCTGACCCGTATAAACTGCACATCCTAAAACCCAATAACTGAATCACGTTTAAATAATTAATTTTACCTTAAAAAGATAGTTTTTTCAGATGCACTATGACATAGCAAATTGCAATTTTAAGTACTAAAGTTTAGAGGAACTTTTACCGTGTGATTTGGAGACATATTTTTATAAATCTGAACCTATACAATAAAAATATACTGCAGATTTGTAGGAGTTTGCTTTTCAAGTAAAAGATTTGGTATAATTAAAAGTGTTGTCAGCAAAATGTATTAGCAGTTTATGGCAAAGTTAGTGCTATTTAGTAACCTACTTCCTTCAAACCTGGTATAGCATAGTAGTGATTATTAGTACATAATGATGTATCAAAATTTAAATTGAGAACAAAGAGTAAACAAAGTTTTGTTGTCTTGTTTAACAAAGGCAGAGATTAGACTACAAAGTCCTGAACTGACCTTTACCTGGCGTAAAGTGTCGTTACATTACAAATAATAAGTACTGATGTTCAGACAGTGATGAACTCGGATGCGTACGATGATAAATATACAGGATCAAGTATGTACTACAGGAAGTATCAAGCAAACTGACCGTAAATAAACTCTGTGTTGCGAAGCCGGGAGCCGCGCAGCAGTAAGTTGTCAGCTGAGAGGGGCACCGAGTACTCTCTCTGGGTGAGGAAGTGAAGCTTGCTGAAACTGTAGCGGTGGCGCCCTCTGCACGAGTCCCGCTGGAGGTCCTCCATCGCCACACTTTCCTGTGTTTAAGGTGTTTATAAGATGTGATCTTTGTGGGGCATCAATTTTGTTGAGGGGTAAAGAACAATTATCACAGGCAGAAATATAAAGCATGCGAAATCAAGCTTTAGTTGTTGCAGTGTGTGTCAGTAAAGGCTGTGCACAGCTCAGTTATAAAATGCAATATTCTAAAATAAATTGTTTAAAAAAATTGGTTTAAAACATTATGGATTTGTTTTTATTTGTGTGCCACACAAAAGTTAGAAAAGTATAAAAGAAGAAAATGTAGTAACGGTACATAATTATTATTCTTTGATTATACCTAAAATATATAATCCAATCCTGGACTATTAATGATACAAAAGTATTCATTTGGATAGTCATAATTGAAATATTTTATCAGGCATGATCTGAGAGCCAAATAAAATTAAAACCTGAACAGATCTTGCCAATAGTTCAGTGGTATAGTATGAGCTTGGCACCAAATCAGCCCTGGGTGCAGTGATAACTTCTCACGATGGCCACTCCCCATGGTTCGGAAGTTACATAAAGCCGTTGGTCCATTCCATGGGTCGTTGGGCAATTAATTAATGACTCAATCTAGTTTGTAACAAGACTACATCTCATCATCCATCGAAACCCTCATCACACTCACTATCATTCCATATTCCCCTTAAAATACCTTCTAAGAGTGGTCGGTGTCTCAAAGCAAAGTAACCAAGAAATACTCTTTACCTTTTCAAAGACTGGGTTAAATGCTTCAATGTCACTTTCATCTCCATCTAGAAAAAGGGAGATGTTGCCATGAAACTGGTAGAGATCTACTGTTGGAGGCTCACAAGTGATTGTTCCCGATAACTTTGACAGATGTTCCACTGTAAGGTCTGTGTCCAGCGGGCACTCCTGAGTCTAGAAACATGATAATTACAAACCAAACCTAATGTTTACTCTAAAAATGAAAAATACTTGAATTGACCAAAATAAACGTATTATAGACTACCTTGAGATTGGTTTCTCCGTCAAGATTAGCTGTGGTGACATAGCCCTTGGAGTCGGAATGACTGGAGATAAGCATGACCATATCACAGGGAATATCATCATCCTGCCTCACACGCACAATGTCTCCTACGCACACTTTCTTGCATCTAATCTCCTACAACAGCAATTAAATTTATTTTTAACGCATTTCCTTTGGGAAAATTCATTAAATACAAGTTGTGAGGCTATTCTTGATGCACCTTTCCATGGTCTGTTTCCAAACTGCCTCTCAGCAGGAGTAACTATGACTCTAACCAGTGGTTGAACATTGGGGGTGGCCATAGCTCAGACGTGCTTCGCATCAAATCAGCCCGGGTTCGATTCGAGCGCAGTGACGATGTCCACTCACGTGGTTCAGAAGTCAGTTAAGCTGGTCCATTTCATTGGTTGTTGGGCTATTAATTAATGATCCAATCTAGGAAACAGTCAGCCCTAGTTTGTAACAAGACTACACCTCATCATCCATCAAACACACTCAACACACTCACCCTTCATCCCATGTTCACCTTAATATACCCTCTAGGAGTGGTAGGTATCTCAAATCAAAGTATCACTGTTTTTCAAATTCTATGTAAACCTTAAGGTTTTTCCATGGACTAGATTTACAGCTTATTTATGGTGTCCATTGTCGAGTGAATACCCTGCCCTATAAAAACATGAGGCCTGAAGCAATTCTAAAGTTTTAAGTAATCATTTTAAATCTCCTGAACCAATTTAGATGCTCTTTTCAATTTAGGTATTTCACTAAAATAAAATAACATTGTAGTGAAAAAAATTTACTTGTGCTACTCCATTTCTGACAACCGTCACCATACTGTTGTTGATTTGATTGTCCGCTTTGTGCCTGAGAAAGTCTTCGTACCCTTGCTTCACGGCACATACTGTTATCACTATGGCCAGTGGGGAGAGAGTAGCCCACGAACCAACAGGGCTGTCCGGTAACACTGCCTGTGAACAGTTGAAACCGTTGTAAGCAATGTGGGTTAACACCCATGACATACATAATGAACCGTAACAAATTAAAATCTACCTATACTACTGCGCAAGTGTGCAAAATATGTGTACCAAAGATTAAAAAAACTTATTTAGCCAGACCAAGATTCCAATACCAACTTGGATTACCTAACTTATCCAGACGGAAACACTTGTGGCTAAGCTTTGGCTAAGTTTTGTTTAAAATTAGTGTTGTTAATTAACTTTGAGTTAAGGAAGCCAAACCAAGTCCTTGATCAAAGTTTGAGAGCACTAAAGGAGGGTCAATATCAATTTACTTTCTTCATGTTTCTATGGGGTTCCTTATAGCGACTGATAGGGCCTCTTACTCACTATAATACTGATGATTTTTAGCATTTATCGTACCTTTAAAGCTCACTGTCATATAAATTAATTTCAAATATCTTTATTTATGGAGTTTTAATATTTTACAAAGTGCCAATGAGAACACTGACTGCAATGTAAAAAAGCAAACATAAATAATCATACATTCATTTTACTGACAGCACTGGTATCTATTTATAATGCATTTGTATAACTTTTTTTAATAAAGACACAACTTTACAACTGTAAAGTATAATGAATAACACAAACCAATACTTTGTAAACCTGTTTTCCTTCATTGCATTTTAAAACTATATCTACCCAACAAAATGCCTCAACTACGCTAAACAGCTTTATATTAAACCAGGGCAACTGGCAGCTAAGCACTATAAGCTTGCTGGTATAACACAAATTGTCTTTGCATTTTTTTCTTTACTTCACCATTTGTTTCACTAATTTGCTACATGCTGTATTTATTATACATAATTATATGTATAAAGTTAAGTGAGTTAGTTATAATAATGTTAAATAATAATATATATTATACTCTTCTTTGCCTTCAACTGAAGATGTCTATTATTAGCATGAATTAGACGAAACGTTTGTTTGTGTTGTAAATGAATTAAAACATTTTCAGTGGTTTTTATCCAAAAATATTTCATTATTATTTTGAACAAAATGTTCAACAGAGTTGGAGTCAGGCCAGATTTAAGTTCTTTTAAATTTGCAGACATATAAAGGTGGGCCGGATGGTGTAATGGTTAGCATAATCACCCAGCAAGTGAGGGATCCGGGTTTGAGTCCTGTTTTGGTCTACACATTTTGTCTTCAAATTTGTTTAGTAATAAATTAGATTTTTAGTGTTTGAACAAATTAAGATCTGAAGTTTTAAGATCTTATTACAGTATTTGAATAAGTTATGTGAACGTACACTATTGACACACCAAAGTAAGTGAGTAATGCCAGTATTGATTACACTAAAATCAATATTTGCTTGATATCTTTGGGTGTGAGATGGCAAAAGCAGCTGATTGAAGCTTACTTTATCTGTTTACACTAAGTAAATGTTACATACAGATAAAAATTGCACATCCAAGCTTATCAGTAAATGATATCTCAACACCTTAGATAAGGTGAAGTGTGTGGACCTTTTCCCATCAATAACTCGGAGCAGTAACATAAAACCCACTTAGTGTGACAAGGATAAACCTTTAAGATACATTGCACTTAAAACATTGCATTGAAACATATGGATAGGGATTTGGGAAGACCTGTATATAAGAACGTCTGTAATTTATGTACCAGAAGAACAAAATACTGGTTAGCCCTGGGACCATGGGTCAAAGGGAAGTTGGCCCATCCTCCTAGAAACTCAGGATAGGTAAATTCAAAATAGACAAAGACTAAAGGAGTTTTTAACTAAAATCAATTTAAATGAAATTGCAGGTAATTAATTTAATATGTATTTTTAAGAGGTTATATTTGTCCAGATTGTTTCAAATCAGAATAAATTAAGTCAAAGTTTATGTGATATTTAATTAACTCTTTATTTTTGCACTTTTAACCAAATCTAGGATGTTTAAGAGTATTTTTATCTTGCATAATAATAAAGCTACCAGTGAAGAAACCCCTTTTAGGGGAATTTCTAACTACCCTATTTAAGAGACTACCATTTTGGGATTCTTAGATTGATTTTGCCCAACCCTAGGGAACTTGGGTTTTTTAAATGTAAAGTATGAACCCGCCAAATTGAGCCTGCACCTATTTTCCTGCTTATTTACGTCTTGTTAAATTTTAGAACATTAGTCAAAACTAAAACTCACAGCAATGATGCCCATGCACAAGAAGTAAAAGTTAGTCACACGGAGCTGTTCAAACACATTCTTGAACAGGAAATTCCACGGAGTATACTGAAACATGCCAAAGTAAACCTGATTGAAAAGTTACAGTGCAAAATATATAGCCTTAATTAGTCAACAAAATATGTCTAAGCTTTAAATGAATAGAATCATAAAATATCAATAATACTATAAAAAATGTGTCTGTCTAATGTAAACCTTAAAATAAATTAAATAGTAATAAAGGTTTTGTCTTCCTTACTTTATTATAAAGTTGAAAACACTGAAACTCAATTATTGTGGTGATAGATTCAGCCAGATAGTGAAAAAGACAGACATGTCAGAAGCGGTACTAATTACTTATTCTCTGTCCTACCTGAATCTATTATTATAGATAGCCTACTTTATAACTTAATGTAAAATCAAGTGGTTTCTGACATAACTAAATATATCTTCAATTTAGATTTATCACAATTTTCATTATCACACGTGCTTGTTTGTTGTTTTCAGCTCAAGACTATTATATATTTGTATTGTAAAAATGGTGTTTACCGTAAATTAATAAAATAAAAAAATCTTCCTCTACCTCCTCCTCCAAAAAACAAATTTAATGCAAAGTGAGAAAGTTTAAATTAGTGAGAAGTGATAATTGTAGGTATTATTGGAGTTAAAATAAATATATATACATATATATTATATTATTGGCCATCAATTGTTGCATCTAAGAGCAATTTTGCATTTTAACAAAACCAAAATTAAAAATAGTTATAAAATGCAAAATTCCACCAAATTCTTTTCTTGAACTGTACATAGCAATTCACCAGCATGGTACGGAAGGTTATGAGGAGAGGACTTTGAACGATACTATTCACTCCAAAATAATGTTTCAGCACAATTAAAATGTTAGTTTGAAAGTTCATAATAGTGGCGGAGAGCAATTAAGTAAAAGGAAAAAACGGACTTTTCCAGCCACTTCCGGAGACAGTGACTTTCTACACAATTTTAATGTTGGATACTTTTAACAATAGAGTATGTAGTGTAGAGCCAAAGCATCTACTTAAAACACAAGAGTTAAAACTAACAATCATGACTTTGGATTTTTAAATTTAATTCAGCCTGGTAGTTTGTAGTCTATTGCCTACATAAAAGTAATTAAATAGCTAGAATTATCTTTTACTTTACCTTATAGGAAACAACTCTATTATCTGGATACGCATTTTCATCATATTTCCCAATTATCACTTTCCTGTTTTCCGGAATGGCAGATCCACGGTTTCCCTTAAAATAATAACAATATTTATAATTACAATATCAAGTAATAAATAATTAAGGAAACTTAGTGTTTCAAATATAGTGAGAAGAACAGTACACAACAATTACATCGTTTACCAGTAAAGCTAGACACTGAAATCTTAGTAACTACCTTTTTTATTAAGTTATATAATCATTTAATAAATGGGATATAATTTGGTTTTGCTTAAAATTATGTGCAGTATTTAATTGGTTGTTCAAATATTGTATTTGACAATTTGTGGACTGAAGAGGTGTTGAATAATCAAAATACTATTCAGTACCTAGTAAGAAAACTTAATTTTACTGTAGATTGCGTCCATCATTACAATGATACATTGTATTTAAAAATCTTTCTTTGTCTGTCAGTTTTGTTACTATCATTCACCTTAAAATTTATCAAAATACAGGGAATGTCAAACCATCAATTATTTACTGTATTAAGACTTTTCATTCATACTATTCATTTTTTAAATAGCATCTGTCAAAGAGTATTTAAGTTTTGTGTAATTATTAGTACGGTGCGTTTTTCTTATATATGGGAAGAATAAAGTTACAAAACTTATTTTTGTTAAAATATAATTTTGTATCATATCCCACAATGTGTGAACAAAAAATTAGTTTGTTAATTTGAAATATAGACAGATTTTTACAATTAATTCATTTTGAGTTAAAAAAACAAAGGTTTTTCTTATCACTTGTTGTTTCAAGAACTACATTTTCACTCACCATGGTTTGGCAGCAGTCAAGGGAGCATACCTGATTGGACTAGAGTATCTCTGTTATCTATCTCATATCCCTCACTCGAACCTTATCATTCATGGGCACTCCTTCGGGTAGAGATTAACAGTATCTGGAGATCGATATTGCAAATAGTATATGTGCGTCACACTCAATTAGCTGAGAGTTGAATCTACATGCTTTTCACCTGAAGCTATTTTTATACACAACTATTATGATGGTTGAAATACTCTTGAGATTGATTTCAGTCCTGAATGCCTACAGCATTACTATTCCAAGGCTGCTGGCCAAATATTTTGGTAAATAAAAAAATAATTCTTTATGTGCAGCCAGTATTTTAAATACAAAACTCTTTATTATCTTATTTGATTTTATAGTTTCACATTTAGATGAATTGACAACGGGAAATTTAGTCTAATACTAATAGACACACAAGTAACTATATAGTACAGTAGGTAATTAATAAACCAAGTTAGAGAATTTAACTCATAATTAAATAATTAAACCAATATTTAGTCAATATTAAAAATCTATTTCTCACAGACCAAAAACTCTGATAAAGCATTAACTGGATTTAAAAGAAGCCATATCTGTCAAATAGGTATTAACTTGGTTATCAGCAAATTTCTTTTGGAAAAATGAGATATTCATTCCGTTAGCATGGTAAGACCCAGGGCCGGTTCCATGAAATGAGCACTAATTGTGATACCCAGAACATGTTTTTCCTCAGAATTTTCTAGTATAACTACATAAATTACAATTTAACATTGCCTGCTTTATATTATAATAATTGAAAAAGAAAATACAGTAGAAAATGACAGTTAACATTCCAATAAATTTAACACATTTTAATCTAGTTGTATTTTTTACTTCAAATAATTCTACAATTATTGTACAATGGGTTTTGAAGTAGCCAGAGGTAAAATTTATGTAAAAACTGTTTATTAGAATAAGTGTCTAGTAAATGTTCTCTTGAGTTAAAGACTTTTAAAGCGATGACCATATGACTATTTGTCGTATTACTTAATCTGTGGAATTTAACGTAAGTATTGTTTTCCCTCTTGTATGATAGCTGTGAATTTAATTTTCTTCATAACAAGTGCTGATTCATCTTCAGAGTTCAAATCAATTATTTATTGCATCATTCAACACAGTTTTATAAGCAGTTGAAACCTCCTAAAATGTTTTAAAACAAGCAATGTTTGTACATTTTTTGTATTTGTCTGTATTTTGTTTTCTAGTAAAACTAATACAAGGCTGGGCAGAATAAGTACCAAAAAGCCTGTTGGTTAGTGGTAAAAAAAACTCTTGCCTTGCGTGTTGTATCATTTTTATTTTATAGCGTTTTGTCTAAACAAGGATTTTTCAAAAAAGGAAACTGATATTCACTTTTATCATCAGGTGAGGACAGCAGCTAGAACAAACAAGACAGTAATTAACTAAACTGTCCGTAAGAATGTATTTCTGAAAACAAATTATTAACAAATCATAGTTATTGAGCCTTAGAAAAAACAGAGTTTTATACCACAGCTCAAATTGTTTTTAAGGAAGATAGGACAATTGCCAAATACTAAGGATTTAAACAACTGTGTCAATTATCTGTCGCTTGCGCTGTATACCGATTGTTTACACAAGAATCACACTGCAGGGGCTAAATAGAAACTGCAAGTGCTAGATTGCTAGTAGCTCAGGACTAACTATGGCTCTCAAAATATCCGGTTTTCTCACCTTTATCTTTTCAAGAATTACAAATTTGGGCCAAAAAAAATCTTGCCTTGATCTTGGAGTCTGTGTGCACCCCTCTATGCCGGGCATGAAGCAACACTTTGAGGAATATTTTTAGGGCATGTGGTAGCTCTAGCAAGTCAAATAATACATTTGTCAACTTAGTGCTACTGAAGGAAATATTGTTCTGGTAACTCCTTTTTCTTGAATAAATAAAATGTCCCAATCCAAGATCTCCCTACTTCATGCTTCATCCTCCACCATATAGTGTAGCATTGCTTTACCTGGAGGCATGTTGATGACAGCAGAGAGCAGGACCTTGCTAGCAAACACGAGGACGGTGAGTTGACCGACCACGGCGACGTGACAAGTGACGAGGGCTTCTAGGCAGCAACTCAAGCCTGGCACCAGCATCGGTACCTGTCGGTGTGATCAGGTCAAGTTATCACTTGTTGACTTTTTGGTTAAAATCTTAGGTTACGCTGACCAGTTATACACATTGTTAGACATATGGTATTGACCAATCTTGATAAGCAGAGCACAGAGAACTGTTATTAGAAGATTTGGTATCATATTTTATTCTTTTTGTAACTTTACAAGGGTTAAAGAAAGAAAGAAAAGGTTATTTCTAGCAGCAGAATGTTTTTTACCTCTACCTGAATTTATGTCTGAAATATTCATTAGTGTTCTACAGAGTCTTAAAACTCCTAATCTTAAAAGGTGGCACAAGAAAGTGTTTAAGATGTAGTTGGTCTTAACTTTCCCTTCACAGTGATTTCATTATCCACAGAAATATACTTTCAAAAACAAGATTTTCCATCCCCAAAAAAAGAAGACTCCTCCAAAATCCCTGCTATTCCAAATCAGTTTTATAAAAGCCTGGTTTCTAGTGCCCTGGTTTAAGAGTTTTGTACTTAAATTAAATTTTATTTATATTGATTAAGCATGTATCTTTTTCTTCTACATATTTTGTTTGTTATGCCTGTTTTCAACTGTACATACTGTAATTTTCAAATAAACTTGTACAAATTTTAACTTTCTATATTATATTTATGCTCGGTTTGAACTTTTATTTTGTATTTATCTGTACATATTGATATAGCCTATTGTCGTGTTGTATTCAATAATGAAATAATTCAAATAAATGACTAATTGACATACAACAACTAACAAGTGTACAACTTTATTTAGAACTCATTGAGAAGAAGAGTGGATTTACAGGTTGAGTTACCGGTATGTAGGGTTTGTTCACAGTGTACGTCTTGCTGTCGTAGAGAATGGAGATAGCCAACCCGGCTGGCACGTAATCTGAAGCCAAGTTTTGCAGAAACAGCTGAACCTTCAGTTTAGGTCCTAGGCCTAAAACCTGGAAACAGTTCATTCATTTTGTTTACCGCCCATTAAAGGTTTTATGAAGGTTAACTCAAAATTAGTCAATTTTCTCATTTTTTCTTAATAACAAAAACCATACAAAAGCCATAAGTCACTTGCTAGGGGTTTAGGTGTTAGGGGGCAACACTACAACTTTGTTATTTATGTATTTTAAATTGTTTTATCTAATACTATTTTTACATTACATTGTATCAAATAACACAACTAACAAATCAATTGATATATCACAAACTTTTAAGTTTTGGCTGTTATTAAAATTTAAAATTAACTTTGATTTGAAGAAAACTTGGTATAACAAATTAACTATCTAAAATAAATTTTTACCAAACTCTGAAACAAAATTACATTACTCACTCCCATCCATTTCAAAATTAACTATCTAAAATAAATTTTAACCAAACTCTGAAACAAAATTACGTAACTCACTCCCATCCATTTCAATTATTCAATTCTACACCCTGTCAGTTAGCCATATTAATGTCTCGAGTGGTTGCCATGAACTAATCTTTCCTGTAATTAATCAATCTGTTTTGGGTATTTACGGCTATTCTGAATAAAAATATTGTGCAACTACTACAAAACAAAATAATATGAATTTTTCCCACTAAGATTGGCTACAATGCCGCTGAGACAGACTAACAAAGTTCTGTTATACTACGATCAGAGATTGTTAAGTGTCATTATAAAAAGGTTGTTACTTTACAAATTGGTTGTAGTCTAATAAGTGTTCAATACCTGAGCAGTGAGTTTGAGAGCCTCTCGCTGACAGACTGTTGCATTGCGAAGTGCGTTGACGTAAGCTTCACTGGCTGTTACGTTCAACCCGAGCCATGACCTATGGAACCTCTGGTAGATATCTGCAACCAAATGGCTGAATAAAAAAGAATAGTTTTTTGCAAATGTATAGGTAGCAATCGCCAAGTAAAAGTGAGCAATTATAAAAATAAAGGTTTCAGTACATTTACATCAAATTACATATCAGACATACAACTTTTACATCAACTCTCTCACATCCATTCGAATTATCTTAGTTTTTGAAGAAACTTGTAATGCTTTAATTCAAAAGGCTCTGAAAATAACTTTACAGGCCTACAGACCTTTGAACTGTTCCCGCTCTCTGAGAGTCTGCTCTACAAAGAGTTGGCTCTTCTTGGGAACAAGCAGCTTGATGTTGTGAGGCTTGTCCAAGCTCGTCATTTGTCGCTCTCCACTGCCGAACTGAGCTGTCCTCTTCAACAACTTTACTGCCAACGTCCCACCTAAAACATTCAGATAGGAGCTTTTTCAGATGCCGATGTGGGGTTCAAATGTTGTGAGCTTTGGAATAAATCAAAACAAATCAGCGGTGAAGAGATACTTTCAAACTTTAACTTGCTCACCTTCAGATACGGACACAAGGGCATGTTCTTCCCTGCCGTAGCGGCCGAAGACAAGAGCCGAGATGGGCTGAGGGGTTAGGAAAGAGTGCATCAGCTGAGGCCCAGCGTAGAGCAACACACAGCCTCCCGTATCTATGGTAACCGTCACTGCCACCAGGTGCAGAGCTTGATGTGTCAGAGAGACTGGGGTCATTGTCACAGGAGTCCCGGGCAGATCCACACTCCACTGGGCCACTCCCTCAAGCATAAATGCCAAAAGATTAGTTATTTTGGGTAAGGGATAAGATGAGGTTAAGCGTTAAATCCAAGTGTATTTGTCACGGGTATTTTTAATACATATATATTCTATCGTTAAATGTTTAATTTTGCTTGTAAACTAAAACTAGGTGTAATTTTTATTCTCCAGTCTATGATAATTCATCACGTGGTCTGTACCCCTGCTGATTTTAATGAGGTATCCACCGGTTCCACCCTGGTTAATTTCACTCATAAAAAAAATACCAAACACTTGAGGTGCAACTATTTACATCCAATACCTTCAAAGAGTGGCACTGCAGTGTGTTGTCCATATTAGCAGATACGAATGTCCTAGAGGCTGGCAGCTGTACCAGACTGACAGGACAGGCAGACAGTTGAGCAAGTGAAGAGACCTGTCCACTGCGTAGCACCGACACTGCTCCAGTCATGGATACTAGCAACACTGTGTAGTCCACTATGTACAGCCCAGACGCACTCAGTAGGTACGCTACAAATGGCAACTGTAAAATTTAGTTTTAGTTTAGAGGTTTTGAGTTTTAAAATTAAGGTTGGTAAGCATTTTCCTTTTCTTAGAGTAAAAGCTTAATACTAGGCAGAGCGGGCACAAGGGTTGTATGAGCCGTCCCCTGCACAGGGTGCTGGTTATAGATGCACTAAAACTGGTTATGATTGCAATGACAGTGACCTGGCCCAATGTTAAATTGTTAAAAGATTTGCTTGATTATATTTTTTTAAACATCAATATCTAATAAGAGGAACTAATTTTGATGTAAAGAACTAGCGAGCACGTTCCTGACAAAAGTTTAGCGTTGATTACTAAGTACTTGCCGGAAAAGTGTGAGCAATGGTGAAAGCTTCAGGATCCAAGATGAAGAGCTGTTTGCTCTCTGTTGCCAGGACAAGGCAAGAGATTCCTTGAGAGTCGGCCACATTTTTTCCCAAAGTCGTCATACAAGTAATCACTGTCTGCAAACATTACAATCAAGTTTGAGTAGTTTTGTTTGTTTTATGTGTTCACAAATGCATGAAAACCTCTCACATCACCAAACTACTAGAGGAATCAACAGTATTCCTAATCAAAGAATCCCAACATAAGTAGTATTTTACAAATTTTGATACATTTCAATCAGTTGTCAGTTTGAAATGCTTCATCTGCTCCATTTATAAACAATATAATTGATTTCTGATTATAATTCTTAATTTGTATTAACGCAAAATAACAAATTTCTCTAGTGGTTTCTAATTGTAGTCGCCTTTCAGGCTTCCTTCAGGCTTGGCCTGTGGCCTTGTATTTTGGGGCATTAATTTTTATATGTTTGGGTGGTTGATAAGTACCGTAGCTAAGAGTCCAAACACAGCAAAAACTTGAAAAGTTGAATTTTCAACAATTTAACTTCAAACTGATCTAGCAACTTAACGTGAGAGGTGGGAAAAGTGTTGAATAAAAAAAAAGTCGTAGGACATTTCTTTCCACACTAATGATTTTTCATCAGATTGAAGATCCGACCAACTGTTTTGCCGCTATGATGCATAATATTGGCAGAAGTACAAGGGCAGATTTTCAGATGCCATCTTTTTGGGCCACCAACTTGCCAGAGCCTTAAAAAAAAGAATGCTTTCAACAATGATTTAACACTAAGAGCTTCAAAAAGTATGTGGTTGAGGGGTAGCATGCCGGGAAGCGCCTAAACATTTACTTATTAAGGCAGTTACCTATACAACCGGCTTTATAGTATATTAATAAGTAATACTTTATTATGAGAAGTTCCAAAGCCAGCTAATCTCTTTCGCTTATCAATTTTTGACTATTTGAATTGTTTACTGACAACATAAAATGGTAACAGTTCAAGGAATAAAACTAAAATACATTCTAACCTGTTTCTTTATAGAGCAATGACGGTGTTTGAAGGCAAACTCCTCCCTCGCATTGGGCTCTAGAGACAAAAGTACTTGCGATGGTGCCGACAAGTTGGAGTAGCCGATCTCTTTGCTCAAGTCTTGCAGCAGTTTGACCAACTGCGCAGTCTGACTCTTCTGCCGCCACACATCCGCCTCCAAGCTGCTGCCCTCCAGGGTCGGCAGTGAGAACTTGAAGTAGACAGTTGCGGTATACAAGTACGTTGGAACCGCAAGCTACTGCTATGCCTATTAAAGTTCAAAACTTCGACATTCATTCATTTTGGTAAATTAAGTAATTATTCAACCTATTATTTAACTGAATTTCCACATGCATAAATACAATTATTAAGGATCATTGTTTTTTGTCACATTTCTAATTTAAGTAAAACCACTCTTAACCAAAAACTTTCAACCAAAATAGCACTTAATTAAAACAACCAAAAGTAAGATTTTTGGTATACTGCTTTGTGAGTCTTACTGGATTGACAACTGGATTCAAACTAGATATACAACTTACTGGATCTTGGTGTAATGCCAGGAAGTTGTTATGGCTGATCACGACAAAGGGAGTAGAAAGTAATGTTTGATATTACTGGAATATAACTTACCCTCGAAGATACAACCTGTGCATATTTTAAACATTGCCAAGTGACTAAAAGAAAATAGCTATAAAAGTTTTCTGACAAAATGATTCTTATTCTATTTTCTGACTCCACTTTAGTTGCATAACAGAGATGACCTGGGATATGGGGTTCATTGTTGTCTGTGTAGAGAGAGACCAGTGCAGAAGGAGCCTCCAGCAGTGGAACCTCACTTGCTAGGTTTGTCCCATTGTACACCTGTGTACAAATACTTAACATTAGTTATCAGAAACTTTTCCTAGTCACAAACCACCTAATTGGTTGCCTTACTGATCATCACTAACATATATGTGCTTGCCAAAAGGGAATTACTTTCAATACTAGGGAGTAGTTGTGTTTAAAACTAGCTCATGTACCCTTTCTACGCTTGGGGGATTATTATACTCTTCTCTGTGGCACTTCCTTATCCTTGTCTGAGCAGCTGTTTTTGAGTGAGTTTTACAAAAACTATCTTTAAACGTTACAGATAAAAGACAGAAGGACGTTTTTCCAGCACCAGTTTCTTTCTGTATTCCCAAGGTCACCAAAAGCAGAAAACTTATTCTATTCCAAAGAATTTACAACCAAAACTCTTATTTTAATTAAATACATTTGAACTATATGCAAACAAGCACAAAACAATTGGTTTCAAATATTACAAATAATATTTTCATTTTTTTTCTTAGTTTGAAGTTTGTTTTTGACGATGTTACGTTTTCTGAGGTTAAAATATTAACTAACAAGTTTAACGGGGAAAATGCAGGTTATTTGGTGGTAAGTGACTGGTAAGGTTGCGCTGATTACTGTTATGCTCTTTTCCTAATGTTTTAGGTTACTTTTCACCTAAAGACAGGGTCATCCAGATTCCAAAACGTTGTGTACTTTTGTTCACTCATAAACGATGGAAGACTTCCGTAATAATATTTTAACCTTGTAAATTGATTTTTTGTTTTAAAATTAACAACTTTAACCACCTATTATTTAAGCTTCAAACTCAAAGAATACAATAATTATTTTCTAAGTAAAAGAAATGAAATGAAATAAGTTTATTCATCCACAATTTACAAGGTTGAATGAGTGAATTTTTGGCTTAAATGTTCTTAGCCATTTACATATTGTTTTAATTAAATAAGTTTATAGTTTAAAGCTATTGTTAGAATTTGTAATTTTCCACAGAATAGTTGGGCATAAGGCACAACATTTTCTGATTTTGACTTTCCAATTTTTTCTTAGATTAAGTAATTTACAGATGGTTCCCTTTTGCTCTGATTTTCAGACACTCCATTTATTCCAGCAAAGCATTAAACATTCCCATCATTAAAACCAACTTCACAAAGAGGTCTTACAGTAATGTTATTGAAAATAATCAAAACACATCTTCAGCCAATTTACAGTGAAGAATACTTACTTTTAACTTGACATGAGAGGAGCCACTGCCCAGATCAGCCAGGATCAGCTTGTGGTTGTCGTCTGCGTTGAGGTCGGCTAGAGCCATGCAGCTGGAGAAGGTCTGGAGCTCGGCTTGGGAGTCGTGAAATGCATCGATCCATAGTTGCTGCAGCTGGGAACTCCTACTGAGTATTCAACACACTCAATAATGAAGCGTTGCCTAAGGGCTTTATTTTTATGATCCTGATCATTTGAGGCCCTTCAAGTCTTTAATCATTTTATTCTGTGCCCTTTTTTTCAAGTCTAATTATTTTATTCTTTGTCCTTTTTTTCTTCAAGTCTTTAATCATTTTGATTTTTGTGGAAATGATAATTAATTAATACATAAAAAGCTTTCTCCTTCTATGAAACTTGTCAATATGGTAGTCATCACAAGTTATAGAAAACAGCATTTGTTGTAATTAAATGTGATATTCAAATAAGTGGACAAAGTACAATAAATACTTTCTTTTGATAACAAAAGTATTTGGATTAGTCCTTGTGGACCCCTCTAGGGATCCATGGAACACACTTTGATTTAGTAAACTAGGGGTACTCTCGGATCAGTGAGAGCAAATGTGCAATTGAATTATGGTAACTAATAAAATTACAGCAAAATGCAAAATTAACAAATTTTTCAAAACTTATTTATGGGCTTAAAGAATGGGTCAAGCTTATGCAATAGCACACACTCTGAGGGCCAGCAGGCATATAAACTAGATCTTGGAGATTTTGATGAAATGTTTTTAAAAAGGTTTGTGATAGAACCTAAGATGCCAAGTTTCAAAATAATACCAGCGACAAATTAACAAGTAGCTTTAATTGCTTGCTTTTACACTAGCCGTCAATTTATAACAAACTCCTTTTGGCATCATGAATAAACCTTTTGGCATCGTGAATAAGAACACAGCGCTACTTCGGCCCACAGTCTGATAAATAACAAATCATACTTTGAGTTGACACTTGTATTGAGGAAGGTGTTTTATTTTGCACTGCAACATGTAATTAATGAGCCTTTATTTTTATTGCCAAGTTAGGACTATAAAGTTCTTTTTTCTACTTAACCCCGGACTACAGGATAAAATAAGAAACTTTTTTCTTTGTTCAAAATGGTTTTTGACAAACAACAACCGAAACCATTGATAATTTCAATTCCAGACATTAATAGGTATAAAAACTGTTTACTGTATGTAAATTGATTCAGCTAGTTATCACCGGTGTAGACACAGACAAACAAAAGAACCTTTTAACCCCCAAGGACAAGAATCTAATCTCTACATTCAATAAGTGGATTAAAGAAACAGTAATCAAATCACCTGGAAGCCATTGCTTTAGATTCTGGTGATGGAAAACAACTGAGGCTTTAGCTGGTGCAGCTGTTCAATGTTTATACTATTGATTACTATGGAAACTGTTACCATAGCAACGTCACCAGCTGTTAATATAAACAAAACCTCACCTCCCAGATTTGGTCTGGTTTTTTCTTTGTTTTAAGTATTATTTTAAAAGGTTATTGATTAAAAGTAGGGGTTACAAGTTACAATTAAATGTGTACAAGTTTGCCAGTAAGTGGCCAATCACTATTGCAAAATGTAAACTAAGGATTGCCAGCTATCAGCAAAGCTAAAATTTCAGTCTTTACTAGTAAAACACTATTTGACTTACTTTCACTCCCTACTACTTTTTGTCACTGGCAGTTACTTTAACTGCAGAATGTAAAGCTAAGTTTACATGTTGCAAGTAACTAGCATGACAGTCGGGGTGTTATTGTCAAATACCAGCAATAGCATTATAAAGATTTGCAATAGTTATTTACCGCGTACAGCTGGCGTGCAATCTAAACTGTTCTCATGCTTCCTCGAGTTACAGGTCATAAAATTTTCATAAAGCTGGTTATTATCAGCTGCCAATGTTTGTTTACACTATGAAATAAGTAAACAAAACAGTTGCCAAAAATTGGTGGGGGGTTGCGAGTAACCTAAATAATTTTGTTTTATTGGTAAGGTGTCTGACTGGCACCAAAGTTTTCTAACACATTGATGGAAATACATGGTCTACTTGTTGCAAGTAGTGATTTGCCACTTGCTGGAAAATTCAACTTGCCACTTAACAGAAATCTATTAACTCCACTTTTCAAACACTGTCAGTTCATGTTAAACCAATTCTATGCACATCACATGACATGTCAATTGATGTAGAAAGTAAACTATGTAGATTGCATTCTATCTACATGCAAAGTGTAAGCAGCTAATAAACATCTTGAATAATGATAGCACTTGGTGGTGTTCGTCCGTAGAACCCTGACTGGGGTACAAGTCACTTGCAACGTGTAAACCTTACTTGGTTCATGAGGCCTACAAGGTAAAAAGGTTTATGGAAACAGACTCATTTCCAAAAAAAACTAATGAGGTTTAATAATTTGATCACAGAACATATTGTGAAAAAGTAACTTGGCAAGTAATAGTGACGTTACAGCTCAAGGTTCCAAAATACAAAACAATAAAAAAACGACAAGCTAAAGCAAATTGTTATTACTTAAGGGCTACACTAAATATGTTTTTTCTTAATAAGTAGGTTTGCCAAACATTTACTTTTAACTTGTTTAAATAACATGTACGTTTACACCAATCATAGTAGCCTAAGTGTACCTTCACCGAAACCAATTCCACATCAAACCGTTAATAGAACCTTGAGATAATTCTAAACGCTTTATTACGTATTTCAACAATACTATAACTTACTACATCAAACATCTAATTTACTTTTTATCCACTATACTTCCACTTTTACTACTGTCAACTTCAGTTTCAATACTGGAAGCAGTGTTTTTATCTTCCATTGGGAAGTCTTCCTTTTCGCTATCATTCTTGTCGTACACTGTCGGGTATCTGGCCATGCAGTCTTGCATCTCCTGGAACGCGGAGAAGCAGTTGCTGCCCTTGGGCTCAGCCGTGCTGTAGTGGAAGCACTGGAACGCTTCCCGGAACTCCATGCCGCAAGGTCCCGTCGCCATGCCACCCAGGCACGGGCAGTTCCAGTTGATAGACCCGTCCGGCATGATCAAACCCGGACCCGGTTCTGGCTCCGGGATCTCAACCGAACTCGGCTTTTCATGATCTTCTTTCGTGGCGAATAAAATAGTGTCTTTACCTTCTCTTCGGCAGTAAGACATGTTGCTTTATGCTATCACAGATCACAAGCCTAGTCACTTTCACACAGTACAAGAAGGTTCTAATGCACGTATGTCCGTGAGTTGGAAACTAAAGACAGCAAGAGAGGAGAGCTGTTGAGTACTTGGAAGGTACTTTTGTTGTGAGACTCATACAATGTAAGCGCACCTCGTAGTTTGACGTACAAATCTATCGGACAGCGCAGGACAGCTCGACGCTCAACTTGGTTGTAAGTTAAAACATCAATATTTCTTGCAACACCTGTCTGAAACCCAAACATAGAAAAAGTTAATACTTTCAAATGATTCAATTTGTAAGATTGTTATTTTTGAAATAAAATACGAGATAGTCAGTTGTCCAATGAAAACATTTTAAGAACAAAGGAATTTTAAAGCTCGTTCATCGGTATGATAAGTGCCTAAATTTGTATGGCGAATATGTAGAAAAGTAGTATTTTAGTTTGGCTTTCAAATGTATGTAATCAAAATTATTTCCTATACTTTGTTGAATTTTTATTCCAAAACGTAATCTACTCTCTGGATAGCTCTTGTAGACAAGATTCAAGTCTGTTTGAATAAACAGGGGTTCTAGAAACCTTTTTACAAAAAATACCTTAGACCGTGTTTATGGCTTTCAGATTTAACATAAAAATAGCAGAAATTCCAAAATAGACCCTTAGAGTAGGCCCACTCCACATTATAGTGCCTATTGAATTTTAAAACAAGATTCTAATTAGGTCTAACATAACTGCTAGGCTGATAATACCTCCCACAAACAATACCCTGTTTATAACCTAGTTGTAAAATTTACCACAGTTTATGCAAGCCAATATTACCTTACCTCTCCAAATAGAGTGTTCATAGAAGACATAACATGTTTTTTGAATAATACAGCATTTATTTCCGTTTGGTCAAAATTATTTGCCCTGAAACAAAATTTAAATACTGTAAATTATCCGTCTACATGAATTTGCACTGATTGCACCTGGCTAGCCTGGTAATAGCTGCAAGGCCATGGTCAGGGAGGAAAATGCACTGTTACCTGGATTACCACCAGGAGGCCAGGGTCCATAATTTTATGTAATAATAAAAATGTATTATTTTAAACCATAGTAAAAGTAATACAGCATTATTTTCATTTTAAAAACTGATTTTATTAAACAAACTTTGCCAAAATGACACAGTAAAAATTATAAAATAAAACATAGTAAAAATAGATAAAATGTGAAAAATTATAAAATGAAGCATAATGTAAAACAATATAACATGCAGAATAATAGTTAAAAAATATAAAAAGAAATATATAAAAAAGGATAATTATATAATTTATTAATCATTCTTTAATAATATTAAAATATTTTAAAATTCATTATAAAATTGATACTTAGGCTAATTAGTTAAATTTAACCTCTAGATTTACCACGTGAAATAGAAATTTCCCCTCTAAAAGAAAAGTAGGCCCAAGTAATTACAACCCTCCAAATTTTCCCCAAGAACGAACATTAGACCCCTATTCTTGCTAGGGGGTTTATTTATTTTCAAATGCTACATAACAGAATATATTCCAATTACAATGTAGCACTAATATATAGTTCAGATTGTCCGTGCAGCCAAGTAATTAACTCACATAATATAACTCAATTGTTAATTGTTAAGTTTGACTAATGATTAAAAATAAAATTAAAATGTAAAAAAATTGTACCATTTAACACAGAGATTGAATACATTATTTACATACAATAAATTCATTTTAGATTAAGATAGATAAGGAGTGATAAAATAGCAAAGTAATAGACAGACAATTGGGCTGGAGTGGGAATAATTCGAATGAATGAAATGAATGAATACCTTTGTATGTCTGAAAGATACTTCGATGTGAATGAATGGAAAATTTTAGATAACCTAAATTACAGACGATTGCGATACAATGTACATTGTTTATGCAATAAAGATTTATTTAAAGATAACAGATCTGTTTCGCGTACCTAAGACATAACAGTAGATAACTAGAAATACACAATACGAACTTAAATAGAAATGAATGAACTAACTAAGGCTTGGGAGGTTTCTTTTGTGGCCTGGGTTATCCATACCCCAGGCCCCCATTAGATAACTCCCAAAGCCTACAAATTATAGTGGGGCCAGCACAAGCGAGACAAGACGGGGTTTCGAGAAAACACCAACCAATATTTCCAAATAACATTAAACTTCTCTAAAAGGACCAGAATTGATTCGTCAATATTCTCCTGAGGGACTACCCAACCCCACTCTTTCCATATCTCTTACAGTATATAGCCTAAGGTAAATTAACCTTTTAATTAGGCCATGAGCCAGTAACATGCATTTGAGAAATTGTAATGACCTATCCTGAACCTAATCGAGCTCTTACAGTTTAGCCGGGTGAATATCAAGTTTTAAGACCTACCCTGTCAGCAACTGTTAACTATTCTTATATTACTAATAGCGAGGTTCTCTGATGTGTATACCGCTATCAAACAAAAGATTGATTACTCAATAAAACCAAAGTCGCTGAGGAAACCTCTATGAAACGATGCAATGTTAATCAAAGACTAGGCCTATCATATAAGGCAAAAAGAAGAATAACATTATCATACCTACAACACACAATCGAGGTAGTAAAATTCACTCATCCTGATCACTTATGGTTTCTCTCAATTACTACACTTAAAGAAGACTTAAAATTGTTACCACGGTTGTACTTTCCACTCTCCAAGTGACCAAGTCTCACTGTCCTGCCTAAAGTCCTGGTCTTCAGTCTAGTGTCTGCCCTACGAGTCACGACTTCGAAAAAAGCAAAGATCAAAGAGGTTATGTTCGTTAAAATTATTTCAATACTGTTACTCTGTTAATGTCTGTGGAGAGTACATCACATAAAGAATCTGTAGAAGGAGATTCATATTCATACTGTAAAATAGTCATATAATGTTCAACTCAAGCTTCGTAATGATGATAAATAATCACGTATTGTTATGAATAATTTCAATTAGCAGCATTTTTGTCATGTTTCTAACCAACTGACACATCAAATTATTGATTACTGCCATGTAAAAACTAAGAACTTACATTAGGTACATACTTAGAACATCTCACATCCGGCATCGTCCCGCAGATTGAGGAGCCGTCATAACTTATCCAGAGTGAGCTCTTAGCCCGCTTAGGAGTTAGGACTATATTTTATAAGGTCTTAATAACACAAAGTGAATTCAAATTTGATTATACACAACTTAGTATTTTGAGTATTTTCTTATCAACCCTAGCTAATCGGCTGCATAGTGGGGGATGAATCGATGATCCATGTTTCAAACCCCAGATTTCAAGATGTGCAAAATAATTGTGTCAGAATTCTACCTAAAGGCAATTATAATAAATGACAAGATCAAATGTCGTAGTATAGACAAGAAAGTCATAGGTTGCAAATATTCGAAAGATTGCCGATGCAAGTATGCATCAAATTATTAAACAAACTCTCAAAATTAATTAAAGACCTTTTGCCGGATTTGGCTTCTTTTTTTTAAGAAGACACTAAGAAAACATGTGTTGCACATGGCTCCTTGCTCAGTAGCAAAATTGATAGAACATAAATAAAGGTTTAATTATATTTGTTCTGTTAATGTATACAGTACAACATTGGATATCTTTACTGAGTTTTTGTATTTAGTGCATGATAATGTATTGGAATGATTGTATACAATTTAGTTTAAATATGATAACTATTATTCTTGCCAGTCGCTTCACTAATGTCATTGTTGTTTATTCCAAATCCATCTATTTATCCAAAATTTATCCAAATCCAAAATTGGAAAACGATAGCCGACGGCATTGATTTATTTTCTCAAACAATGAAACATGTTTCTGGCCGCCATTTTGAACAGGGGAAAATCCCCAAAATATGCCAAAGAGTACTTTAGTTGACCCTTAATACTTATAAGCCAAAGCAAGTTTTAAAAATTTCATTCATTCTAAAGTTAAAGGGAGGAGGAGGGTCGGACTTTTTGGATATCCGTCATACAGCATATACAGTAGGCCTGTACCGGGTGTCCAAAAAGTCCGACTCCCCTCCCCCCTTTACTTTGAACGAATGAAAATTTTTGAACTTGAATTGGCATATGTAATAGAGGTCAACTGAAGTAGGTTTTTGGCATATTTTGGGGGTTTGGCTCTCAGAGCCCTGAACTGCTGCCCGGCTGTCACCGACCACAAAGCTACACGCGCTCTGGTGTTTGTTCTGCGATATTTTCAACGGGGGTTATCGAACTGGGCCAGCGGTCAGAAAACAACGTCCAGTCGCGTAGTCCGAGCCCAACCGTTATAGATGATTGTAATTATGAAAATAAACAGTTGATTTAATTTAAATAGTAACTTAGCAACAAAAAAGTATAATTTGTGTTAATTCAAACAACATCCAGATCAGAACAATTGACTTAAAACCTCATCCCATCGGCAGGCCTATACGGTTTGGTGAGTGTTATTCTTTGGTCCAAAAAATTATAAAATCGTTTAAATATTAGTTTAACATTAAACCGGTAAAGCTATACATTGAAATATACTCTAGAATGTCTATTCACACTGCCATTTTAGGTTTCCCGATACGTGACTCAGGTGAATCAAGTTATCCACCAAAGCAACACTTTAAAAAATATATAAAAACAATAAACACATAGGGAATTAATCATCTTATTCCTATTAGTTAGTATAATAAGTTTGATTAGAATATGTAACTTATATTCCCCTTTACTTTTTCAAGCTATACCGCGCCCTGATAGCAAAGAAAAATTAATTCGTCATGAATCAAACTTGTTTATTCAAACTTTCTAGCTGGAATGAACCATGACAAATCAAGCTTGCAAGTTAGAATCAAGGCAAATTCAAACTTCCTAGTTGACATTGAAACGGTTTGATTCCAACTTGTTTTGCAAGTTTGATTCTTACCCAGATTATGCTGGTTTGATTCCACCAGGTTTTGCAATTTCGGTTCTACCTGTAGCATGATTTGGTTCAATTACAAAACCCGTTATTCTTACTATATTGTTTTTTTATAACATCTTCGACATGTTTTACTGCTTCGACAATAAATTCCATGGGCAAAACAGGAAGATAACAATATAAAACAGAAATAAACAACAATGTTGTAAAAAATCCTTCATTATTATAAGCTTTTTTATTTTCAAAAACTCCTTGATATGTTTTCTTCAAGCCATTGTTTTGTAAATTTAAAAGAGGTCCATATTCTCGTAAATAGTGTGGCAAACGATTAACTCATTTGAAAGAGTGGTACTTTTATATAGTATGTTTTAGAAGAATTTACAGAGTATTTTATTAAATGATGCGGTGTTACGAGGAATAATTTACAATTTATTTCCAAGCCGAAGAATTTAGAAAAAGATAGTCGGATGCAGATGGATTTAGGTTCAAAGAAGGCCATCACTGGGATTCGCCGGATCGCGTCAGCACTTGTAGCTGCGTTAGTTATCAACTCGGGTTAGGCATTTTATTTTTCAACTCAATGTTTCAACCTTAACTGAATATGTTGAATACGTTTGCTGAGATGCTAATAACGAGAATATAAACATAGGCTACGATCTATCTGCAATCACGGGCTGCTAGAAATTACAAAACGCAAGTTACTGTATGTGATTGTCATTGTTAAAATTTGAACAATTTGTAATTTTACGCTAAAAAATTGTGATTGAATTAATTATTAATTCATTTTTAATAATATAGTGGCAATTACTAATACTAAATAAGCTAGTGGTAATTACGCTTAAGCCTGAGACTTAATTTAATACAGTATAGTAGTAATGTTAATACTCACTTGACACGTCAAAATAGTTCCACTTTTGTCCGAAAGATAGCAGCACATGCAATATATCTTTCCAGCGTACAATTTAGTTATTACGGTAAAGTGTGTTGAATTATTATGCGTGTTAGTCCTAATTTACCGTTCATTTTTTATGTGCACAGCTGTTTCGAGGATTTAAAAGCCTTTTATAGAGGGAGGAAAATAACAGATGGCTTTTTGAAGGAATACGACCAGACTGGAACGATGGAACTGAGAGAAATGAACATCCTAACGCTGAAAAACACGGGGCCGTTTAGTAATCGGTGAAAGAAAAGCAGATTGAATCAACCAATAGAGGTTCGATTTTAGGTTGCTTATTTTGTGCTTGTGAATTTGCATTTGGTAAGAATTTTGTATTTATCTACAGATATTGTGTACATAGCAAATTGTCAAATAGTAAAACTATACCTTTGAGTTTGTATTTAATGATCTTTCAAATACTTATTTAAGATTGAACGTTGCGTAGTTCAAACATCGCAGACTGTAAATTAATAACTAACCGGCGGTTAGTTAACCAGCTGCTAACCAGGCATTGTTAAAACGGCCCGTAAGGTCTGAAATGTTACATTTTCTCACGCAACGTTCAAAAGTACTCAAATGAATTATTTGAAGATCTTCGCAATAAAGGTATATAGTTTTACCATTTTTATTGAATTTAACATGTACACTATGCTAATATAGCTAAATACAAAATGTAACACCTAAAATGCAAAATCAAAACAGACAAAGTAAAACTTAACCTAAAAAAAATATCCAGCTTTTCATTGGTTGGCTCCTGACCTAATTCTTAACCGCCGGTTGTTGAATTTTGAAAAATGGCCCCAAATGTACGATTTAGTACATCGTACTACCGTTAAGTAAACTACCAGTGCGTTTTTGTTCAAGTAGTTTATTCCCATTTCCAGTTGGTGATTTCTTACAATGTAGTAAAATTAAAGAAACGAAAGAGACACTCAAGTAAATGAATACAGTTTTACATTGAACTTTATCCAAACTGACTTCTACCAGTGGCTATGCACTGATGATGAAGTACGAAAAAGAAAATGGAGATGTCTGTCCAGACACCTTTTCTTCAAACTTTTCTTCGCATTTTCTTCAAAAGAATAACAGCTGTCAATATAACATTCGCTTAATTAGATTCCTAAAAAAACTGCGTACTCCGTGGCTAACATTAGTCAATAGTCGTTTATCGCTATCACAAATCAAATGTCCAATCTTGTTACTGATCACTACTACACAAGTGTATCGAAAGTGAGACCACACCACGGCGACGACCTAGTAATTTACTCAGCCGTAGCAGAAGCTTACAGTTTCCGCTTCCGTTAATTGGTCAACCTGCACGTGATACTGTGAAAGCTAGAAGATCAGCTGTGAGCTCTGATAGACAATAATGTGCGCAGTCAAATGCAGAATACATTGATTTTGTTATAAGAGGTTTGTTATTTTTCCCAAGCTAAAGTTTTACACTCGTATGCATTGTATCTCTTGTATACAGAGTTTCACATTAGTAAAGTAAACAGACTCTAGAAAATAATATAATAAACAAAATAAAGAGAAAATTAAGAACACAAACCTTTCCTCAAACGCTTAGTTAACCAAGATATTCGGGTTATTTCACTAATTATATTACCTCACAACCACTTATCGTATTTTGACTCAAACCATAACTTTGTTTGGTAAGACCATCTATGGATAAAATTACCAGCATGATCTAACGTATAATAAAACGGTGGCTATTTTATGATCTTAGCATTTTATGTTACACCTTAAATAGCGAATAAACTGTAAGTTTTACGATAAAATTTAAAGGAGTACCGTTATAAAAACATTTTGTTATCCATCTAATAACGCCAAAGTCAAAGAGATCAATTAGGAATCAATCAAGTTACAGTGATACCGTGGCAAACATCAAGATAATAAGGTGGAAAGTTGTCTGTTTTCCGCCAGAGTTTCCCTAAGCTTCATTGTTTCCTAATAGATTTTATGATTTTGATGTCAATAGATAGGTAATAAAATTCACTACAAAACGTTACTTCTTTACATTTTTATCGTTAAACTCACTTATTCGCTATTTGAAGTGTAACGTCAAAATGCTCCTAAAATTATCATAATAATAACCACCGTTTTAAAATGATAAATTATATCATCCTGGTAATTCTTTCTATAAATGGTCTTACTTAGATACAAACCATGTTAAGTTTGAGTCAACCGATAAAGTGTGTGGGAGATTCATAAATAATTAGTGAAAATGTAAAATAGCAAATATCTGGTTGCTAAGCTTTTTTCGAAAAATTGTTACTTGGTTTTCTTTATTTGACCTTTGCCAACCTTTCCATAGTCTGGAATTTTTACTTATGGGACATCCTGTATAGAGTAGGCAGAGTAGTCTCCTGTTGGTAGCAATTGATTACCATCCTCAGATTCAAAGAGGTGTTCTATCGGGTAGATCGCCATTACACTTAAAATATTGATGAAGGTCTATTAGTTAACACATTAAGACACCAGGGAAGCCTCCGTAAACCGCCCAATGGAGGGTGTTCATACACAATGTTTGTTAACTACCAGTATACTACCTGATTGATCCCATGCCACACTGACACATGCAACTTGACACTTACGAGGAAAGGAAGGCTACACACGTATCAGGAAAGGTTTGACCTTGGTCTTAACGATAAAGTCAGTTGTTAAACTTTGTCCTTTCTGACTTTGTCAAACTACTTCCTTCAAAAGGTTTCATTACCAAAGAAGCCAATGTACATTATTATGATATTAGTTTGATATTATATTGTTGCTTAAATCAAACTAGCCCTGCTGCATGTTTTACGTTTACCCTACTGCAGTTATTGATACACATTTACTTATTATATTGCTAGCAATAGATTTAAGTGTTAGTATATATTAAATTGACTAGTTCATTTATATATAGACTAGCTGCCCTACTCGTGCTTCGCTACGGGGCAAGAACTGAGAGATAACGCAAGAACGAATGCATAATAAAAACTGAGAGAGATACTAATCTAGTTAACCAAAATATTCCCCCCAAATTTTTAAAGCAGGAGTCCAAGAGTTCTAGAGTCCTAAGTGTTTGTTTTTTTAAATAGTAAAACCCCTAATTTTTAAAATAATACAAAATTGTAACGCATTTAATATAAGCTCGTGTTTGACCCTCATTGATTGCGATCACAATTGTCGGCAACTGCAAGTATTGGACTCAATTTCGGAGACTATTGTAATAATTTAAAACAAAATCTACATTATGGATTTTTGGGGTCATGGTTACCCCGTTGTTTATCCGCATGAAAAATTTCTGAAACCAAATGAGTCTGTCAACAAAATCCGAAATTTCGGGACTGGCACACATCTAATAAAAATTTCCTCTTGATACCTGATCTAGAAATAACCTAATGCCGTTAAGACTTTTCCTTTGTATTTCTTGTGGGTATTTGTGGGTGTTTTTCGTACTTAAGTCCTTTAAAACACCCCTGAAAATTTTCCAAATCCTTTCTTAGTGCGCGTCTAGAGCTTAAAAGAAATGGGTACAACTTTTCAAGACAATCCACCAAGTAGTTTGGGTCATTATTGCTCAATTTACTAATCATCGCCGTTCATTTTACACCCTGTGGGGGAAGTGTGGTGAACACTAATCTTTGTTGTTTATTTAATCATTATGTTAGTTTTGTTTTGGTTCAACAATTTTGTAAACAGAAAAATACTAGTTATATTTTGGTGAACTAATTATTTCATTACGTAGGTTTTAATGCGTACATAATCCCACTACTCCATCTCATTGGTGTTTATCGTTTATAATCTTCACCTTCCTCGCAGTAAGGCCTTCCTTCATCTCAGTCACTGAGACAAGTCTTCCAACGTCAGATCTTCCGTTGTAGATCTCCGGTCACTACTCGTCACCGCTAGTCCAAGAGTCTCAGTTCCCCGAAGATCCGTCGTCCGGGTCCACCTGATCCATCGTTGAGAACTTTGCCGTCACCCTGACAAGGGATCCTTACAGAGAAATCGTCATCCGGGCTAGATGACCTCCGGCTTTTTATCGAGGTTGATACTCCTCCGATTCCTCCTCCTCGTTGCCGAGTCCCGGGCTTGCCACTGGCTTAGCGGAGTTAAAACTGGGTTTTAATACAGGCGTGAAAACAAAAAAAACACACTTTTCCCGTGGATTGGGTGCGGAATTACCCGGTAGCAATCCTCAGTGCAAGCTCGACCTCCTTGACGCTCGTTTCCACCGACCAAGGGACCTAATAGGCCATTAGCAACGCAGACCCGAACGTGAAGAAGACGGGTAACCACGGAGTAACCTCTGCCAACCAAGGGACCTAATCGGGTGTTATTAGCGGACGTTAGACCGCAGCGGGTTGAGGATTGCTACTGAATTGAGTTGCCATGGAAAATATGCAATGCACTGTTAATGTTATCCCTTTTAATTTGTGAAATTATAAAGTTACTATGGCAATTATGTGTTATATTGTTGTCTTTGATTTTAATCAATACAATATAAAAGAAGTAAACCCAAATTAAAGTAAGAGGTGCCAGCACCAAGCCGGTTCAAAAGAAATTGTCATTGACTTGGGTACTCAATGTCAATAATGTTTTATTTAAAAACGTAACTGAAAAGTACGTGTTAAGACGTTCAGTGCATTAGTAATCGAATGATGATAAAATGGACCGAGAGATCATCATACACCCTCCCGTAAGCACAATTATCTTTTTTGAAGGAGTAGTTCCAACGTAAAAAATGTTATGATGTTGTATTTTTTATACATGGAATAAACTATGTCATATTTTATTTAATTGTGACATCAATACGGACTGCCTTCACTTTCTTTCAAGCATTGTTTAGCGAATATGAAAATCAGCAGAGAACGGGGGCTCTTAAACTAAAGCAAAAGAAAAATAATGTTGGTAATTACAGTTTCTATAGAATATACGGTTGGAAAACAATATTTGTAAAGTTCGTTCATATTTTAGTTACTACTTGTACACACGGCTGAAGATGAGATAATTATCAAAACCGGTCTTATATTTAAATTAAAATTGTCCAAGGATACTAATGATATTTTTTACATCTTCTTAAAGCAAATGAATGCAAGTAATAAAGTTGAATGTAATGTAATAAATAATGAATTTTATCCATGGTTAGAAACTCATGATCGATGGACCTACCATATTATATAGTTAATGAATGCTAATAATGTATTAGTAACAACTATTTGAAATGTTGATCAGACATGTTTAGATCACAAATCTTAATTTTATATATAGCATCTTCAGATAAAGACAAAATCAACTGTAAAATTAAATATCATCATATGTACGATATTAAATTTCTATTAGATATATTATGAAATAAACTATTAATCAAATATTTTGAGTACTAATGTTCGATTTTGACTAACTATTGGTATAAAAATATTACTAAATTTAGAGAAGGTTGATATGATTATTTTTAAACTCATACACGCACTTTCAATGGTTTTATCCATGAAGTTCTTGAACACTAATGTTGACGATTCAAATTTGATAATTAAGCGTGTTAACTAATTTAGATTTTTCAGAATCATTTTATAATTATATATATGTTCTTAACGTGTTTTTACTGGCTGAATGTCCAGTATGATTTTTACATTCACATAATTTTGACACTTGATAATGTACTTGTCAGTTGACTCTTAAATGTTATAATCAAACATGTTCTTATATTAAATTTAGAATTAATTTTCGATTTGTTCGAAAACTAACACAATAAACTATACAACTACACACCTATAAAATAACTAAGTTTTCTACATAATTTCTTTGTAGCTTAAATTAACCCCGTAAAAAATAAACCGCGAAATGATTGTTTCTCTTGAGGTCTTTTATTTGGCTTTATGAAGAGGAAATACAAAAATGGCTCATCACAATGCCAGCTAAACAATAGAGCGCTTTTCAATTTCCAAAGCACCTATTCTTACGACCCCTGACTTTAAATAACAAGGTAAAGTGACCAAAGTCAGAGGTGAAATGATACGATTTGTTCTAGTGTTCACTGATAAGCGACGCGTGAAAACGGTGGGTGTTGTGACGAGGGGGGGAGGTGTTGTCATGGAAACTACCGACGCCCACTATTGTTTTCTTCCAGTCAGTCAGTAGTGAGTAGTGACTGGAGTAGTCAGTGAGTGGTCAGTAGTGCAGTGCTAGTCAGTGTTCCGTGTATCAACCACATTTGCATGGGAATTTCTAGTCATAGGTAAGATTTGATGTGGCAAAACCTTTGCATGATGTTGGTTATATATCACAGAAAAAGCTATAGTTCTGTGCGTTTCTTAGAAATGCTGTGATATACTTATTACGGCCGTAATAATTATTACGGTACATTTTGTTTTTAATATAATCATATGGAAGCGTCCACCACTCTATAAAAAAACACTCCCATATGATTACATTTAATACTAAATAAAGTTCACCGTTATGTTGCGGCCGTATTATATCGGCCACAGGCAATCATAGATTTAAAAACAATTTAGCATACTGTATAAATACGTATGTTCATAACAGCTGTTGCTCCGTGGCTGGTAATGACAGAGATATTTTACATTTGTATGGTTAGCTATAAACTTACAGTTTGATACTTATGTGTAAAGTTATCACAAACGTTATAATGAAGCTTTCTAACCTCACGTAAGCGGTAAGACGTAATTCTATTTATAAAAAGTATATTAATTTATTTGTAAATTCGTAGTTTTCGCACTTGTTCATTACGGTAGGTCAGCTTAAAACGATGCATTACTTAATAAAACTGCACCTAATAATATAGAAACTTCGCAACATTTAGAATCTCAGTTGGACTGTGTTACACTTTTAAAATACGATATCTTGTACAGTCAGTTAATTAACGCGGATGGTAAGATTCAAAAGTTAGAAACTCTTTGTCAGTTCGTACATAACTTTGATATGACTATCACATTTAGCCCCGAAAGTATGTATACTTTTAATTTTCAAAATTGTCTAGTGTTTCATGAATCTCGATTGCATTTTCCCCTCTAGGAACTTTAATTGTAATTTAGAGACAGCCTTGCGTCGGGTAAAAATCTCCTATCATCACAAAACCAGAAACGTTCCACATGAGATGGTACGTCGCACGACCCACAGAATATACAAACGATCTATAAGGCGTTGACTTATACGTGGTACATGCTTGTATTTAATTGTTGGCAGTTTTTCTTTACACGCAGAACTGGAACACGGAGAGAGTTGCAGTCCAACGAACCTCACGGACTCACCGTTATTAAGTGCAGCATTGTGAATTTTAAACTTTTTGAAAGGCCGGTGTGATGGCTGAGTCGATGCCGCGTGAGACTGCAGAACGCGGATCCCACGTTCGTAGGTTCGCGCCCCGGGCGTCGCTACCCTTAGGACACCAACAGGCTGCAACGCGATAGGCCCATGACTGGCGAACTAAATCTAGAAAAGTTCGCCAAGTCAATTAGGACGGATTGAAGCAGAGATTCCCAATTGTTGTTTTATTTTGAGAATTTAATTATGAATTATATTTCCGCAACTCATCAGCACGCCAACATTCGTCCTGCGTCTGGAGACGCCGTGCTGTATTTTGGGGCACTGATTGGTTGCAGATGTGGGTGACTGGTGAGGCATGTGGCCACTGCTGGTAC
Organism: Matsumurasca onukii; assembly: GCA_018831715.1. Classification (NCBI taxonomy): domain Eukaryota; kingdom Metazoa; phylum Arthropoda; class Insecta; order Hemiptera; family Cicadellidae; genus Matsumurasca; species Matsumurasca onukii. Next base: position 25,339,346 of record CM032058.1, read on the forward strand.
TGTTGCTGACCGAGGCCGCAGACATGGACACAGTTGAGCACAGGGTGACTGAAACCGAGGCCGCAGCTGCTATCCGCCACCTCAACTCTCAGTGTCAGTATTTTGTAAACTTTAGAGTAAAACATGTGGTAACTAAACTGACAACATAACGTAAAGGAGTTCAGCCTTAAGGTTTCAACTGGATACAATGTTAACAGTTTTGTGGTATTCCCATTCTGGGGAATCTTGAGTAGAGTTACCAACTTCCCAAGCAGAATATAGAGAAGAAATGTGTTTATTTATTTACTATAAGATCAAGCGGTGAGCTCTTGCTGCAACTTACCAAACAATGTAACGTATTGCATTGTATTGTTCTGGTTTCACTGCATTCTCTGAAACGCGCGTCAGTCGTAGAATTACAATAACAAAACAAAAGAAAACCATGACAGAACTCTAATGTATAGGAACGTAAATAATAAATTTAAAAACTGCATATAGTCAATTGTGTCGACCAAATTAAAGTAATCATGTGACATTTTTACAATTTGTTGTAAATGAAAACAAGCCATTTTATTATTTATTCAAGTATAACACTGCCAATAAAGAAAATTGATCTTAGGCTTACTGTTCAATCTTCAAAGTTGAACTATGTACTTTTCTCTAATTTCTATTATTCACACCATTATAAAACTCTCCAATTAAACCACAAAAGTCTTTGACTTGTACTAGGTCATGGCCGCCATCTTATCGATTCACACTCACCCAGTGCTCTGCAGATGATATTCACCCTAACTTATCCTTCATTCCCAGAGACACTGTCGCATCGATTTCATTGTAGCTTTATAGGAAGGTCAGGTTCATCTTCACATAGACACCAAACTCGATTTTATCTAACCTACGGGAACATGTTCAAATACATATAAAATAAATTTCCCAAAATGATAATGTAAAGTGATAATATGATGAGCTACAACTTTTACAATTACCTTTTCTATTTAATTTAATTTAATGGAAGCATTATATGAAATCAATAAGATAAGGACACTGGAAAAACTTGCCAAGTTGAAGAACGTAAGAAAACCGTAAAACTTCAACTGACAAATATCAACAATAAACACACACAGTGAAATTAAACTGTAAAGCACAGTTCTGTTTTTACTGTTCGTCGAATTGAACAATCGAAATAGTATTAAAAGCTCCTTAGCTAACCTTAAATCAACCATTTTCTCTGTGAGTTCCTCATCCTGTACGTACATGTGCTTCAAGGAAACATCGGTCAACACTCTGAAAGGATTTCTTGTTTCAATATTGCGAAGAGATTGCATTATATCCTTCTTTGTAGAAGTTTGCTGAAAGAGAGTTCTTCGCTTCAGTCTTGCACATATTGGCTATCTGCGCTCGGCTTGAACAGTATAATCTTGATCCTTTGAGTAACAAGCTTGTATGTGTATAAAACCATACAGGTTTTTTAATCTCAGCTAATTTATATTTTCTAAGAATAATTTTTCTCTCTGTTTCGCAATTTAACATCATGTGCATTCTGTAAACTCAAGAATACTCCAGAATGTAAAGTAATAGAGTATAAGATTGGTTTAGAATCTCAAGGTTTGAAAACCAACAGCATTTTAAGTGTTTGGGTTTGTCTTTGTAGAGTGGTCCGTCAAGCTTCAACTATCATATTTAGGCTGAAATATAAGTCTTTGTTAGTTAACAACTTTGAGGTAAATGGTTTCTAAACATTGCTTTCTAATTTTAGCTTTTTAAAAAACAAAGAAAATCTAGGAATTGATTTTTTTATTAAATAAATCGGAGTAATCCTTCATTTGTGTGCACTTAAATACACTGTTTATAAATTAAAAGAGAAGACATACTAGGTATTGAAATAATTAAAAACTGAACTACTCGTAAATATCAACTGACTTAAAATCAATCTACTACACTCCTAACTCTTAGGCTTACGCGGCCGGTGTCACAACTATAATCTAGTTCTTCCGGTTCACACAGCGTCAAAACATCTAAGAACTATCTTGAGATATTTCAGTATCGCTGTGGAGTACCATCATCAGTCAATGATTGGCTAAAATTGCCCGTAGTTATTAACAGTTGTAGTTTCCAGTAGTATTCCAGTTTCAGCCAATCATTGACTGAAGATGATATTCCACAGCGAGAACGAAATATCTCAAGCTAATTATTGTGGTGTTTTGATGCAGCGTGAACCGGAAGACCTAGCCCACTACACTCAGTTTCACTGTCAGTTGACAGCATGGAGAACATAATTTGATATTTAAATAGAGGTTTAACTGAACTATCTAAAACCAGAACTACCAGAAAACCTTGGCTGCTTTCCTGCCATTTGACAGGACTGATCAAAATTGTTCTTGATAACTCCGATGGCTCATTGATGATGGCTCTTTAAGATGCTTTCCCCTGAAAAGTGCTCAATAAAGTGTAACAATTTTTTAAAACGAATTTCTTTCCTAAGGCCAACACCGTCAACCTAGAGTGAAACGGAGTGTATCCCTATGTTCATTGCGGGTAAGTACAATTCCGCAAAGTACACCTCTAACTAATGCAAGAAGTGCTCCGGAAACCTGGTTGAACTCTAGTCTACTGGTTTAAGTCGCAAGACTTGCTAATCCACCGTCATTCAATCTGCATATTTAAAATCAATTCCCAGACAACACCAACTCAAACGGAATATTAACAACCCCTTCCTTTATCACTTTTGACTAGTTAACCATGTTGTAGTTTATTCAATCAGGACACCAGTGAACATGTTTACAAAATACTATGCACTAGAAATGATACCCATCGAAACATTGAGTTCTCACTATTGGTAGTTTCACAATTCGTTGTTAATTTGAATCCTCAAGTAAATATTTACCGATGGCGTAAAACAGGTGTTGGTAATTATTTCTTAATATTAAACTAGAGCATTTAAAGAATTAATAGTTTAATATTTTTTATTTACAAACATCTAACTCAAAACATAATAAATATTATTCTGTTGATTACATAAATACATAACAGTTATTTTATTGCATGAATATAACATTGTAATAATCAATAATAGTTATATTATGGTTTCCAATAATTTAAACCACCAGTTTATTGGTTACTTTCGCCGTTTTAAAATGACTAGATCTGACAATGTTCATTGGCTCTCAATACTAACTTAGAACCACAAACCTCTAGAACCTCAAATGGTCCATAGTTAAGTACTATCAAAACCAATACTTATTATTTTAAAATATTAACACCTAAAGGAGCACTTGAGTATTAGATTGCAAACAATTCTATATGTGTAATTTGGCTTCTTCAAGATCTCTAACGTCTCCTACTTGGATTTGCCACGAAGAACAGTACGTTACCATGAATAAGTAAACTTGTAGCGGAAGTTTAGAGCGAGGACTCGTAACATATCTCACTCCACTGATTGAGCACTATAAAGTCTCAACAAGAGACTTGGCTTTATTTCACGCAGAGCAATCCATGGATGATAAGGAATGCTATCTACATTCGTATTTTCGTTTGGCTTTTTTAGTGGAAATCATTTTTCGTCGTTTTTTGGTTGAGCCAATCAGTTTTGTCTTTTTTGGTAAGAATTACGCACGTGTCTTTGAAAGCGTGTCATAAATGCAGTTTTTATAGCACACAACCCATTTTTGAGTTAATTGCCCCTCACTCATTGCAAATTTGCTAATATTCCAGGCTACGCGTCAGCTAATGTTGTCAATAATTCCACAACATTTTATCGATAAAGAAATCAGAAACCATTTGCTCCATATTCGCACGTTATAAAGACATCTCTTTGAAGGCTCGCGCAGCGTTTCCTCTAAACTGGCGCAATTAAAAGCAACACAGGCAAATAAAAGAACGAACACTGTGGAATTTTCATTAGCTTTAACCGCTCTCTCGGCCGGCTTCAATACACCCTGCTTCTGAAAGCGTTACTTTGGAAACGCTTGTTTTCGTTTTTTAATCTTCGGTCTCTGAGGTAAATTGCTCTTTTGTGTGTTTTAAAAAGAGTTTTTCTCAGTAAGTAGCTAAAGATGTTTTGGACAAGCTCATGGTATATTTTACAAACTTCAAACCAGATAGATTTTGTTAATAGAATGTGAAATTAATAAATCCTTATGTAACGTTTAGTTTGTGGCCACAATTATTTTAGGTAAAAAATATTAATCTGACCTTTTCAAAAACTCTCCCTTCCTTTTAACGCGATTGAAACAAAACACACAAGAGTTTATTAAATTATACTTCATTCTAATACAACAGGCCTTTGCCGATGAATTGACACTTTAAGAACTTTTTTAAGTAGCTAAATAGGTTTTGGACAAGCTCACGGCTAATATTTTACAACCTGCATACTATATTGATAATTTTTTAATGGAATGTCAAAATAACAAATCTTTATGAAAATGTTAATTTGTGGCTACAATTATTTCAGCTAGAAGGTTCTAATCCGACCTTTTAAAGGAAGACTCTCTGCCTTCCAACGTGATCTAAACAAAACACACAAGAGTTTGATGTAGATTATACGTCACTCGAATACAGTAGGTCTTTCACGGTGAATTGATACGTTTTTGTTAGAGCTACCAATTGGTTTAACTACGGATGTTACTCTATCTGAACCTTTTTTCTAACCGTCTATTTCAACCAAACACGCTAATTTGTAGACTGTGTTTTCTGGATTAAAACTTCCTAAATCGCCTTTTTTAGTGTTGAATGTTCATGAATATCTTACTTGACGTAGGAAAACCTACAAGAATTAGCAACATATTTTCATGCCGAATTGACTACACTATTGTGAGTTTCTAAGCGCTCTGTATAAGAGCAGCGGGCTCGTCAGGGCGGCACGTTTCCTCTGTATATCTTCATTATTGTCAGCTATCGCTTCTTATTTCAGGCTTACAGTTCTAGTTAATATCGGCTCTTTCTGCAACAAATGTTCCCCAATTTTAGATTAGTTTTCTACGTGACCTTGGTTTTTCAGTAGTTATTACATGGCTTTTGAAGAGGACACTCAAAAATGTATAAGACGTTGGTGAAAGATGAGAAGTACTAAAAGGCTGTCTCGTAATAATCGGTCATAACCTGTAATAATTATGGAAAGTAAAACAGTGGTCGTCGTATTACCACATTTACACCTAATAATTTAATACTTCATTACTACGGGTAGAGGTTTGTCTACTGCAGTTGTAGATATGAAGAGCTTATGAAATTTTAAACAAAATGGACAAAAACAATAAAAAATCAGATCACCTGTTGTATTTCAAAACAACTTGTTGTGACTAAAAGCAACTAATAGTATGTTATTTTGTCAAAACACGTTATGTATTTGTGATTAAAATTTAACAAATTTACTACTTGTAATTTTCGTATGTGATCTCCCTGTAGACGAAAAGTCAAGGTCGTTAAAAAGTAAAGGAATCAAGTAATTTCCTGAAATCCAAGTCTCATGTCAAGAGCAGACACTTTCTCTTTGAAGCGTTTCATTCAGTTAGAAGTAACGCAAAGACAGGATCAATAGTAAAAGTTGTTGTCTGCTGTTTGGATTGAATATCCTTTGGTAAATTCAAGTTTGTAGAACTTAAACGTGAGTTCGGTTCCTTTAAACTTACTTGATAACAAGATTAACAACTGTGGGATTTTATAATACAATATTGGCATTTTTATTTAATTTAAACCTGTAATATATCCTTCCTAAAAAACCCTTGGTTCTGGAGGTGTACGGTAACGTTCAAGCACTCTATTCTAAATGAAATTTAAGATACCTTTTCAAATGTACGAAAACACGCCTACTGTAAATATATTTGTACACAATAAACGGACGTGAATATAAACTTAGCTAAACACAAATATAACCTATATTAGAATAGTTGAGCCATATAATTCAGAAAAATTTTAGTCATAATTTCACGAACATCAAGGGTCAACTCTTTCAAATTTAGATACATTTGTTCAGAGTTTTCAAATTGAAAAGTAAACAATAAAGGTTATATTTTAATGAACAGCTGGTCTAAATTAACCAAGGATACTGAAGACTCAAGATTTGAACTTGAATAACAGTTAATTAGTGATTAAAATGACACATATTTATTAATTAACAAAATAATTTTAAGATCTTTGGACTGGATAGCTCTTGAATAAATTTGTGACTTTATCCTAGAAATATAAATTTGGTAGTTTTAACATTGTTGATTCACTTTAGAGACTTACTTAAAAAAGGAATATCCAACTAATCCAAATATCCCAAATTCCTACCGATAAAGTATACTGACAAATATAATATTATACATATTTCAAACAGGTAATAAGTCGAAAAACATAGCCAAAATAACTCCTCTGATAGTATTTATTTGTACAGAGATACCAACTCGAACTAGAAGAGCCATTGATTTCCTCCGGTTGATTTCCATGGTAACAGATAACCGGTTGTGGTTGAAGCTGGTCGTGGGTTTCACAGGCTATCAACCTTACAGCCGCCACTGCTCCACATGCTCCATTAGCTCCATCTTTCACTCGATAAATCCAAGCAAACCTGCATACCATGGTTCAAGCACAACACTCCACCAAGTGACATGGACTGTTGATGAGTGTAGAGGGTATTGTGTATTATTTATCAAGAGGAATTATTACAACGAAAATACTCTGAGTTTTAAATTACTTACTAGACATAAAACAAAACCGGAACGGGTTTAGGAAAAACAATTGTGGAACGCGTACTCTTCGTTACAGCGGTAGTTCAAAAGGAACAACATTTAAAAACAACTAAATTATAACAACAAAATCGTAAAATAAATTTTAAATGTTAAAAATAAGGATATGGTCTGAAGATTATTGTGAATGTAACAAAACACAACTCAGAGTTTTAAAAATATTGCGGACATATTTTCATCGTTAGTGAACACTCTAACGTTGTTAGCAATAATATTTCAGAAATTATGGCAAATAATATAATTGAGAAATATAACTCAGAAATTCTCCATCCTCAACAACAAACTTCAAAAAAGGACACAACATTTTCGTTAAAAATAAAGCTATAATCAACTGCAGCAGATGAATAAACAATAACTTATAATGAAAAGGAGAATATTTTGCAACATTTATACTTAAGCATGGTGAAAATACCACTAAAAATATGTTCAGCGGAAGATGGTAAATTGTTCTGGGTCAATTGGTGGTTAAAAAAAGAGTTTAGTTTATTAAAACTTTTATTTTCGTTCTTCAACATTTTGGAGAATTTGTTTAGACCATTGTTGACACTTTGACCCCTCTCCAGGAAACAATGGTACGTTCTTTTCATTTCGTTCTCCAAAAATCTGACGTCACAAATTTTCGTAGCAAAATTTAAAAATATGATATTTTTAACCTTTTGGGCGTTTAATTTAAAATTATACACATTCCAATAACATCAGTCTCAAGACAACGAACATTTTGGTGTTGTTATTTTTATGTCAATAACATAACAGCTAAGGCTATGTACTCGACCGAAAGCTGACTTCTAAATATCCTGTGGGTGATTCACGCGAACCCAGAAGGTATTTTTAAAAGATGAAGTATCCCGGGGTCTGAGGGGATGGGAGAGCCATGTATCATGAGGGATGCCAAATCTAACTGCCCTCATTTTGCAGCCCATTGCCCTCCGCCAACCTGCTACAACCCCTCACCCCCTTACATCCTAACTGCCAAGATATGAAGCCAACTTTCTAGGTGAGAAATGTACGTACAGAATACACGCGCGTTTGGGGAACAATTAATACAATGTAAAAAACTCCATAAACCAATGTTCGCTTTTTTTTAGTTTAAGCATTTCAAATAAGAAGATTAATTAATTAAGTAAGTAATAAACAGATAAACTATGAAGGAAAATACAACATTGTTAGTGTGTTCGTTTTTTAAATGATCTTTGGGGAGAATTGGTTTTAAGGTCATTAATTTGTTTTAAGCTCTACTGAGAATGCACCTATTCAATACAAAACTTATGAAATACCTCAGATTATGACTGGAAAGCAACGTTTAGTAATGGTTTCATTATTGGCCACTGGACTATACTAAGTTGTGTATTCAGGTTTAATTACCTTTGCCATCGTTTATGTAGCTGTAGCGTAGCAATTGCACAATTCGTAATTTATTCGTTCATTTGAGGACCTTCATCAAGTGCAAAAGGCAGTTCTATGATTAAATAAACACTAACACACACTGACACGCGCACATTATCTCCCTTGAAGATATTCAAAACATCATAGAAAAACAACCATTACATGACAAACATAACATAAGGTCGTTATAACAAACATAGTAGTAAAAACATAGAAGCGAAAATTATACATCGGGTGAGTGAAACGGTTCCAAAGTAGAGACGGCGACATAATTGGCCGTTCCATAACAGTAACGGCTACTGAGCGGAAAATAACGGCGTTACAACCACGATCTACTGAGAAGTAACCGCTACTTAGCAAAGTCCCGCTTTTACCACATAGCTACCTTTGTGCATGCCAAACTAACATTACACAGTCAACTGCATCATGTATCTCGGCGTTACATATAAACAGTATATAAGTCATGTATTTTGTCAACCAAAATAATATTTAATATTGGTGTTTTAAAATTTTATCATATGAGTATTATTATTTAAGGTTAAATTCCTGAAAAGTCTATTAGAAAGCACATTGAATGTCTACGTTTTATCTTTGATATTTAATTGCCTCTATAGATATAAATAACCAACTTATCGACACTAATCAAAAGGAAATCAATACAAACCCCTAATCAACGCTAACCGACGTAATTTCGGTTTAAACATACACTGAAAAATTATCGAAATCCGTAAATAGCTGTGTAACTGTTGGTGGTTGTAAATTGTATCTTAGACGTCAAGACGTGAATAACTGTTTCGCTCGGTCGTAACTTTGTACTTGAAGTTTGGTGCTATTAAACCAATAAAAATATAAACCATACTTTTATCTAACTAGATTGATTTTTCTCGCTTATTGTATTGTTACATTGACAACCCAAACATCTTTAGCACGAGATGACCGAAATATACACGTTAAATTTAAAATAAATAATTTATTAGTATAAGGAAAATGGTGTTGATATTAGAAACTGGTATTATTTACTAATAGGACCAAATTGAACAATTACTTGAAATTATATTTTGGAATCTCTTGACATGTTTTGGTCTACGCTACATAACAGCATATTCACAACAACAACAGCAAGTTTAATATTATTTTTCTACATAGCTCATGTTGAAAGGATGAAACGTGTTGGGCACAGTAAAGAGCCACTTTAGAGGACTCCGTTAACGTACTTCACGTGGTCCAGCTCGGTCTGTACGACTGTACGTGAATAATAATAATATTATCACTAAACAAATTTGAAAACAAAAATGTTTTTACCGAACCAGGACTTGAACCCGGGGTTTTCGCTTTCCGGGCGATTATGCTGACTATTACACCATCCGGCCCAACATTTTGCCTTCAAATTTCTTTAGTAAAGAATTATAATAATAGTTTTGCTACATTTAACAATCCTTTTTTACAGTTCATCCTAGAGGCACCGGATTTACCCAGCTGTATAACAATGTGTTGTTGAGAAGACTAGTTAATTAGTTGACAGCTAGTCTGCAAACACGTCCCCACATGTACAAGGTCCCCTCCCTCACGAGCTAGCAAAGTACGGAACCGTGTCCTCTACCTCCGAGTGCATGTTTCTCTGTAATCATTTATATTTAACTTGTTTTCCCGGCTTCGCGTCACGGGTGGAATGTTCTGTGCTGGTAATGAAGTAAACTTTCAGCAAAATGTTTTGAATGTTTATTTTCTTATTTAATCCAATTATTGACAAATATATGCCTTGTCAATGCAGGGTCAAGACCACCACTAAATTGGTATCTGAGTAGTCCTGGTAATAATACTCAAGACAGAAAACTAAGCGAGATAGGACTATGTTTTACAGGACATTTTTGTTTATTATGAACTAAAAAGTCACCTGGTGAAGTTTGATCCCGTAATTAATGGACACCCTGTATACTCAAAGAAAGACAATTTTCGGATAGTTTGGAAGCAACTGATATCAATTACATTTTAAATCTGTGTATCATTATTCAAATTCGATCCCCACTCAATAGCAAACACGTCTATGCATATTTTGGAAAGAACTAAAATTATCATTCAAACAAATGCTTTTGTATAAAACATAGTTTGTAGATGTCCAAGTATGTAGAAGACATCATTTGTGTTTTCAGAGGAAAAATAAAAGAAAACGTAAAGTTCAAAACAACATAAACTCTTTATCCAGTGAAATATATATTATAATATAAAATGTTTCGGTTTTGAGTATTAATTCAGCTTTCTTTTTTGTTATATCCTCTTTAGTCCCAGGCTCAATATACACAGACAAAATAATGTAACTTGTGGGTGACGTGGGGTCTGAGGAGGATAAGTTGTACCGTGTATACAGTGTAGCTAGATATCCACTGTACATGTCCAGGTGCTACACTCACATTTTACATTATGTGCAACAGTATAAAGGTCTAACAATAAAAATAAAGTGATATTTTAAGTATTAACTTAGATTTAATAACATACCAATATAATATCTTTTGACTTTCTTTTATGTGTTTAATATGTCCGTTTTACAACGAACTGAACTCTTTCACACAAGTGGGGTTTAAAAATATATTTCTAATAAAATATCAACTGTAGCTAGATACTGAATTGAAATATTGAGTTCCTGGAAACACCTCTGTAAACGCCCACTCTATGTAAAACCCACTTTGAGGATATTTCTAATGAAAATGTTACAACAGGGAAACTCTTGCTCGGCACTGATGGAAGCTATTTTTCAACCCATTGTGCACTGCAAGTGAGCTTTGCATTATTCATTCGGCGAGGCACAAAAACACAGATTTGCCGGTTTAATGAAACTTTAAACTCACTCGTTACTTCCGACAGTTTGACCTTTGGTTTATATAAGAGTTAATCATGTTGTGTACTGACGTGTGTGCTTTTGCTTTCAGGTAAGCGTGGGCGTTTGTGACGTAGAAAGGCTTTTAGTGGTGAGTGTGTTGTTAAAAGTTGTTTTAAGGGTGAATCTGGACCTTATTACATTTACTGCAAGAGTTCCTTTTAAGTCATTGTAATCGTTTACAAGTTTATAACTAGCCCTTTGACAGTTTATCTTAGCTTTAACTATGGACTGATCGCCACTTCCTCAAAAATTGACTTTTTATAGGGGTTTACGACATCTTAACTTATTTTAAACAACATTTTCACAACTGAATAAACGTTTGCAAAAAGTAAAATTTCCACATTTTAGGCAATTTATAAAAAAATTCAGGTAGCTATCTAATACTAAATTGAAGTTATACATACTTTTGACACTTTAATACAAACAAGCTTGCACGACTTTTCGGGGTTTTACGGATAGCAGTAGTGGAAAATCAATCTTTTAAACCACATCAACAATCCTCCAAACTGTATCAATATATTTTTCCTGGAAGTAAATGATAGCCGACGGCCTTAAGTTGTTGAGTCCGCCGTTAATTACTTAGTGAAAAGTGATTTACATACTAGCTGTAGGTTAGTTTCTATGTAATTCAATAAAGGATAGGTCGGTAAAAAAATATCAGTACAAAACCAGTGAAATGTTAAGTGTATTAAGTATTCAATGTTTAAGTGAGGCTTCCGATGGTTAAGTAAGGTTGTAAGTTCCGATACTGGATCAGGGAAAGGAATGATCTACTCTTAAGGAGAGTGAGATAAGACGCGGTTGCTAAAGACAATGATGAAGGGGTGAGTGAGGGTGGAAACAGGGAGAGTTTTGTCACTTAAGGCGGATTTGTTTGTCACTCGCGTCCTCTTCAGTTTTTGACTCGTTTACATCCCTAAAACCACTACGGTTGTTTTAGTTGAACCCTTCTTTCTTTTGTCAGAGCTTTTGGAAAGAAATTGGCGAGGGTTGAGTTTCATACAATCAGTGATATTACCGTAAATCTATTGACTGCTGAGATTTTGCAGTAAACGATAATTGACGCTTCCACGAAAATTAATGAAATTATGATTAGCGTAAATAATGTGTGTAAATGATATTGAACAACATACGTTAATGATTATAATTATTTCTTCATATTCATGGAGAGTTATTAGTTTTTGTTCATTTAAATCATTGAGAACTTTTGGAGAAGTTATAAAGAAAAGAGGGCACAGGAAAATAATAAAATGTGCTGAAAGTTACACTCGTATGATTAAGTACAGTGCGTTATTTAAAGACATATGTTTAAAATGGGTTTTTTCTATGGGGGTTTTCTATTGCTAGATTAAAGTGTGTAAGCAAGCCTCGTATACACGAGGCAGGCAGAGAGAAGCAATGGTGTGTGTGATATGACACACTGATCTCATGATCCTAACAGTTGTCAAACTTCACACCCTGCTCAAACCATTCATCTCACCTAGCTCTCCCACACTTGCATAGATATACAGGGTATGCACGAGCCTCGCCTATACACGAGGCAGGCAGAGCAGAAAGCAGAGAAAATGGTGTGTGTGATATGACACACTGATCTCATGATCCTAACAGTTGTCAAACTTCACACCCTGCTCAAACCATTCATCTCACCTAGCTCTCCCACACTTGCATAGATATACAGGGTATGCGCGAGCCTCGTATACACGAGGCAGGCAGAGAGAAGCAATGGTGTGTGTGATATGACACACTGATCTCATGATCCTAACAGTGTCACACGTATACACGAGGCAGGCAGAAGAAGCAAGTTCACCTAGCTCAAACCTCTAGCCTACACTTGCATAGATATACAGGGTATGCACAGACGTATACACGAGGCAGGCAGAGAGAAGCAATGGTGTGTGTGATATGACACACTGATCTCATGATCCTAACAGTTGTCAAACTTCACACCCTGCTCAGAACCATTACATGCTCACGAGCTCGTATACACTTGCATAGATATACAGGGTATGCAGCCTCGAGAATACACGAGGCAGGCAGAGAGAAGCAATGGTGTGTGTGATATGACACACTGATCTCATGATCCTAACAGTTGTCAAACTTCACACCCTGCTCAAACCATTCATCTCACCTAGCTCTCCCACACTTGCATAGATATACAGGGTATGCACGAGCCTCGTATACACGAGGCAGGCAGAGAGAAGCAATGGTGTGTGTGATATGACACTGATCTCATGATCCTAACAGTTGTCAAACCACACCCTGCTCAAACCATTCATCTCACCTAGCTCTCCCACACTTGCATAGATATACAGGGTATGCACGAGCCTCGTATACACGAGGCAGGCAGAGAGAAGCAATGGTGTGTGTGATATGACACACTGATCTCATGATCCTAACAGTTGTCAAACTTCACACCCTGCTCAAACCATTCATCTCACCTAGCTCTCCCACACTTGCATAGATATACAGGGTATGCACGAGCCTCGTATACACGAGGCAGGCAGAGAAAAGCAATGGTGTGTGTGATATGACACACTGATCTCATGATCCTAACAGTTGTCAAACTTCACACCCTGCTCAAACCATTCATCTCACCTAGCTCTCCCACACTTGCATAGATATACAGGGTATGCGCGAGCCTCGTATACACGAGGCAGGCAGAGAGAAGCAATGGTGTGTGTGATATGACACACTGATCTCATGATCCTAACAGTTGTCAAACTTCACACCCTGCTCAAACCATTCATCTCACCTAGCTCTCCCACACTTGCATAGATATACAGGGTACGAGCCTCGTATACACGAGGCAGGCAGAGAAGAAGCATGACACACTGATGATCCTAACAGTCAAACTTCACACCCTGCTCAAACCATTCATCTCACCTAGCTCTCCACACTTGCATAGATATACGAGCCTCGTATACACGAGGCAGGCAGAGAAGCAATGGTGTGTGTGATATGACACACTGATCTCATGATCCTAACAGTTGTCAAACTTCACACCCTGCTCAAACCATTCATCTCACCTAGCTCTCCCACACTTGCATAGATATACAGGGTGTACCAAATGTGTGAAACCTCTTACATCACCTATGCGAGAAGCTAAATATTGTAATCTAACCAAGTTTTATTACGGTTTTATGGTGGTTTTATTCTAGTTACGGGGATCGGTCTACACGGGGTTAGTAGACATTCTTCAATTACAAAATAGGTCGTGTTGTACAATGGACATTTATGTAAAATTTAAGAAAAACAGTACAAGTTTAAATATTTGAACTTAGAACCTTCGCCATATTGGATAGCTCATTTTGAGGCTTTTACTGAGTTTGATGATCTCAAACGGTTTGCCCAATCCATCCTAGGCTCCAAGTTTAAAACTTTAAACGACCGCCATTTTGTTTACAGTCAACGCATTTGATTGCAATGTGTACCATTGTGTTTTACTTATTACGAACTTTATGATGATATGCAACACAACCTATGTATGCTCTTATTGACATATTTCTACTGGCTCCGCGTGGGTTGTCAGAGTAACTAGTAGCAGCTGTTGGCACAACTGTTCTATATGCATCGTCAGTTTATACGAGTAACTAGATTAGTGAAAGTGCAGCTACTTTATAAGTAAGTTATTCGATAGGCTTAAGTGGTATGTGTGGTAGTAAAATAAAATTTACTAAGTTTTGTAAAAGAAAACACACAAACAGTTAAATTTAGAGAGGGTCGTGTATTGTAAAATAGATCGTACGTATTGTTAACAGCTAGTTTTATCTTCTCTAAACACCGTAGCAGTTCTAAACAATAATACGAATTCCTCGACCAGCTGTTTGCTCAGCTGTGAATGGCTTCGCACCAAATCGGGCCTGGTTAAACTCCTGCTGCTGCAGTTCACGATGACAACTGCCCATGGTTCGGAAGTCACTTGAAGCCGTTGGTCCATTCCATTGGTAGTTGGACTGTGACCCTGATTTGAAACAAAACCACAACTCATTATCTTGCTCATAGCACTCAAACATCAACCCATATTTACCTAAAATACCCTCTAAGATTAGTGGTGTCTCAAGTCAAAATAGCAAAGTACATCCTATGATAATCCTCCAAATTGAATTCAATGCATCATAATTTCCTAGGCAAGTTTAGTTGCATTGTATACTGCATGCAATGTTGTTTGCGAATGTTGCAACCTGAAGGTGGTTTTGCCACAACCTCAACACTAAACCCATGTTGTCTCGCTGTGTTGCAAATTAATTAAACTTTGATCACACAAGAAGACAGGGGTTGTAGAATATCACTGGCAGTGTCTTGTTGTAATATTCATCAACACATTTCATCGTAATATTCCTTGTCTTTAATTTTATATCTATTTGAAATCTACGAAAGGCCGGTTTTTTATTTAAAGGACAAGTAGAAGGAAAATAACTGCGATTTCGTTCAATTTTGGACGAGTGGAAAAGGTTTATGTGTTTTATATGTTAAACGTAACCGATTTCAATAGTGTACAGAACTAAGCAGGTTCAACTTCCGAAAACATTGTTTTATAATGTGACAAGAGATATGTCAATTTTGTTCAGATGCGTAATAAATAGTAAAAACAAAAACAAAGACGAATCAGTAGAGGTGATACGAATTATAGACCTAATCGTGTAAGTTTCGTGACTTTTATGAACTAGAAAACCCATTTCAAGTTTTAGTCTGAAATTAAAATTATATTTAAGGAGATGTAGCCTAAAACAAATAAGTTAATAGATTTTGTTACGGCTTGTTTTGAAACAGGATAAATGAAACAATAGTTTATCTCAACACTTCACAACTAACTCCATACTTGTCTTACTAATGTTTGCTATAAACATATAAATCAATCAAACGCTAGAAATTAATCCAGTAGTAGTGGTAAGAAATTATTTTATACAAACACAATGGCATACGTACACATACAATTCATACATAGTAAACTGACTGATATTATATGCGGCTCACCAGTGCCCGTGAACTAGACAATTGACATAGGCCTGCACATCTTTGATGCAGTATTTATGTAGGTTATTCCACAGGATTAGAATATGAAGGTTTCATCCGTTAAAGACTTGGAAATTTAACACATCTATTTTGTAAAGAAAAAAGTCTTCTGACATTGGTTTTGGGAAATTATTGAACCTTTTATGTTACATTAATGTGCTAAGATACGTATTTAAAAATTATTGTATAACTGTTACCCAAAACCAAAACAACAACATCAATAAAAGATTGATTTAATAATCTATTGAACCGTGTAAATAACTTACGTACATACAAAACAAAGCACGAAGGAAAGCCAAGAAAATACACGTTATTCCACCCACAATGTTTACAGTTTGAGTTACTATTACTACACAATTTAACAGCTGTGCAGAAACAGTTGGTTAGGGGAAATTAGTTAAAAGTAAGACAAAAGAGTTCACGATGAAACCCATTAAACCAAAACTGGCCAAATGTTCACTGTTGGGGTTTCCTGCCCTCGGAATAATTACCTTCTTCCTCAAACGTTTTTGGGCTTGAACAAAACCTCGTTTGCAAAATTGTTACTGCCCTTAACGACACCTCACTTTTTGCAATAAAGAAAAGAAGGTTTCGCTTGGAAAGTTTCGTCGTTTAGATTAATTTGTACAGTTAGGGAAGTGAAAAATGTTGCATGTACGAAATGGTTGAAATAAATATAAAATCACATAAGATTTTGAGAAAACATTATTATTTTAAGTTTAAATAATAATAATGATAATTTTATAAAATAAAATAACTGGTGAACTCAAGAGAATACGAGTTTGAGGTAATTCCTCCACAGCTCCCAGAAGATTCTTCATAAATACGAGTATGACCAGCAACTTTTATTAGATCGAAACTTGTAAAAGTTAATGCGTTTATCCTCTTCCAACAAACCAATTATGTTACCATACCGGACAACTAAACAATTAAAACTCACGAGTTTAGGACTCATCAATATATGTAAAGGTATGTTAAGTTGTGTATAGACAGGTAATTGAATCTCTCTTTTAAGAACAGGCAACTGGATCCATTAATTCGCCACTTTAAATTTGCCACTTTTTGTTAAGTCTATTCTGTCTTGGTCATTTTGAATTATTTAAAACGCAAAAACAACAAACCCCAACTTTTAAGTACAAAAATATCGTCTTTTCTATGGTATACACAAATGTTGTGGTTGAATTTTGACGATTTCTGCACAGCCTTTCTTTCAAGGCCTTTCTATCTGCACGGGGAAACCTTTCTTTTGTAACAACGGCTTGAATAATTCTTCAAAGCGCTTCGCTCCATTTGTTTCCTCACAAAGAGTCTTCGATTTTCTTGACAAAGGCTTTCCTATTTATTATTCATCCGTACTCGGGGTTACAGTCTTAATGCTGTTGAAACATAGTGCTTATTTATGTCGCCTTGTGTAAATCAGTTTCAGTAGACGATTAACAATTTTTTTTAGGGTAATATAATACATAATATGTTTTTAGTTTAATGTGTTTTATCAGCAACGTCCAAATAACCTACTTTCAATTAAAAACTATTTACAATTAGTCGTTATTTTGAAAAGCTTGTAGTATGCAATAGTAGTTTAGTAAAATATACGTGTTTATGGCTACATACTCGTACTTTATTTGTGCTGGAAAATCAAGTGGAGGATAATTATTAACGATCAGTAACTCAACGGTAACGCTTTCAACTCACATAATTTAGCATTCAGGGAAATTCTGTGTAACACAGAGGAGGTGCAACTGATCGTCAAGTAACGCTAACGGTAGCATCATGAAGTATAACCGTTATAACTGTAAACACAACCGTTGAACAACGTGTAACAAGTCTTCATTATAATGCTGCGTCTTCATTATAATGCAGCGTAGAGCTGATTAGGATAAAGAAGAGATTCTATGTAAAGCAGGGGAAGGATAATTGATCGTCACGTAACGATAACGGTAACGGCACAAGGGATAACCGTTACTGCAAACAACGACCTTTAAACAATGTGTAACATGTCTTCATCATACGCCCTTTTGTGAGCCATATGGCAAGGTTAGTCTAGTCTATCGTTAGTGTATATTGCAACAGTGCATAGGTTATAACAAAAGGGTTTTTTATCGTCAAGCTTAAGATACAAAATCTACTGTTTTTGACATATCGTCTTTATTTTTGTCAGTATTTATGTGTTTTAGTTTTGTTGAAACGTTTATTAGTAGTTAGGAATTTTGTACCAAACTGAAACCTTTGTCCATATTATGTTTTCTTTAATCCTTTCAATCTGGAACAGCGGCCCACAAGTTGGAATCGTGCGCGACTCCGGAGCTCATCATTCCGATGGCGAGGGTTCGATCCCCGCAGTCACATTTGTAAAGTGACTATATGGTAACGCTAAATAAAGGTCGAGGTTAAGTGGTAGAGAGGACTTTGTAGTCTTAACTTCACCTCGTAAAATAAAAGAAGCCAAACCTTTACACCTAACCTAACGTTCTCCACACAAATCCAGTGATTATCTCCAAGGCAGTAAGCTACTGTTTGTAAAGAACTGAAGGGACATTATACGGTTCCAAATCGTTCTTTGCAAGTGTTATTGGGTGTTCCGTAATGGTAACTGCTACTCGGGCAAAGGTTCCGCAGCAAAGTTAAGTAAGATTATAGCTGTTTTGTAACCACTTTTCCGGGTTCTTACACCTACCCTCCATCTTTAACCAAAACATTTTCATACGTCCCAGTTAAAAATAACCATGTTTTTACAATAAGTACATTTAAATTTAAACGAAATGGAGTTCTTTAATTGTGTGCTTCTTATAATTTATTCATACGTAAGAAAGCAAATGTATGCTTCTTCGCTATTTGTTTATTTTTGCTGTAAGTCTAATCATCAAAACTAACTCCCTCATCAACGAATTTACATAAATAGTTTGTAAGCTAAATGAGACGTTGATCGAGCTGGGCTATTTCAATAGCGTTGTAGGGGTTAAACCAGCTAGTAACATCATAATTAACACGTAGCCGACGCAAAGCGATACATGTTACCGTGAATACTTGCGCATTTTTTGTAATGGAGGGATAATTTACAAAGGAAGTGCACTTAGGGTGGGGGCTTCCCTTAAACAGATCTTGCATTTATGATCGGATTTTGACGAAACTTTAAATAAATACTTGTGCCAGCGTATCTAACATGTGTACTAATGTAAGCAAAATCCAACTAGCCAGACTAAGATAGCGGTGAAAATGTATTTTTAGCCGACCGGACTTGGCTGATTTAGTATATAAATAAAGTTTTAGCCCTCCTCCCCACCACCCAGGTCACTTCTGATGAACAGATTATGCTGGTCAACGATCCTTCCCTAGTGATTGACAAAAGGAACATTTGTATACCAAATCATGCATCCTGTAGATATACTGTATGTCACTCACTCACTCCTCGGCGCTACAGCCCATGTAGGGCTCCGGCCTCCATGACAATTCGCCTCCACTCCAGTCTATCCTCCGCCACTCTCCGCCATCTCCTCACACCCAGAGCTCTCAGGTCAGCCTCGACGTCATCCAGCCATCTTTTTCTTGGTCTTCCACGTCCTCTTCTACCTCCCGGCACGTCAGTTAACACCTTTTTGACAGCTCTCCCTTGTTCCATGCGTTGTACATGTCCGGCCCAGCGAATTCTTCCTTGTTTCATATGGTTGACGATGGTTGCTTCGCCAAACAACTGGTAAACTTCTTCGTTTCTTCTCATTCGCCAGGCCCCATATTCTAACACTCCACCAAATATCTTCCTTAAAACCTTCCTTTCCCACTTGTTTAGTAAGTCTTCTTGGGCTGCTGTTAAAGTCCATGTTTCTGATGCATGTAGAACTATTGGTCTGAGGACTGTCTTGTAAATAAGGATTTTGGGTTTTCTGGTTAAATTTCTGGATTTAAATATCGGTTGCAGAGCATAATAGCATCTATTACCAATACTTAATCTGTCTTTTATTTCTAGTGATATTTGGTTATCTGCTGTCAAGAGTGAACCTAGATACCTGAAACTCCCCACCTTTTCTAACGTCTTGTCGTTCAAATTTACTTATGTAGGTATAGCTTTTCTATCTGACTCAGAAGGTGCCAGGTAACTCAAAACTGCTTTTCCGGTTTATTCTACAAGTTTTCTATCGGTGCTAAAATGAATAGCTCTATTTCCTATGGAAATTCTAAAAGCTTGCAGACATATTTAATAAGTGTATTACGCTCACTTAGCCTTGGGCAATTTCAAGCTCTTACTTAATCTATATTATGAGAATAAATCAGTTCGCCTAAAATAATAATTATTGTTTTTTCTAAAGATGGTTTCAGTTAGAGATCAAACAATAATACTGCATTCTAAAAACTTGTTTCATTTTTAATAAAGCATAATTATTGATAATAGAAGATGTGTAGTGAATCGTTGTTCTACAATATAAATTAACCTTTACATTCAAACACACACGGGTTTAGGATAAAGTTAAAATACTGAAGGAAATTAAATTCACCGAGTAACGGTTGGTTCGGTGTACCTCGGCTGAAAGAAATGCATTAGACGATTTATTTGCCGTGAACGCGTGCCGCCTGGTGGAACTGTTTGAATCACAATTTGCAGAATGTAAGGAACTCAGGAGAGAGTTCTTCTCCATTAGGTTTTCCTTTTTCAATGAGGATTGAATTTATTCTATTGGTTCTAGTGTGAGCTAAGTGTACAATTTGTCTATGTAGATTGTCATTCCTTTTAGAATGTCGTTCGTCTTGTAAAATTGTTTTGTATGTATTCAAAGGGTTGATGGTTTGGTTATTTCTTCTTCCTGCAAAAATATAAATTTTTCATCTTTATCTTTTCTTAAACTTTTGAAAACCTTACATTGGTAAAAAATTAAGTTAATAACGAACCTTTATTTTAGTTATTCATTTACTAGATTAAGGTTTAACGTTTATTTAAAAGCGGTGTGATAGATTGGTTTTGATTGTGAAGTATGTAACGTTTTAATAAATCTTACTGTTCATTAAAGGCATTAGTTTAACAAAATACGGGGAATTATATGAACACAAAATTGTCTGCAAGCAGGTTGTTTTGGTTGATTTTCATCGAGAGTATTTTGTTTATATATTTCTTATTTTTAATGCTTTTAACATCCCTTGGAATGATAAATTCTTCAAAAACAATGGCTAACAACCATAAATTGATCTATAACTGCACATACTTAAAACTCAACGCATACACAATAAAAAAACATACAACTTCAAAACTTGTTTTGTTTTATTAATTGACAAACGAAAATATAATTATTTTTTTGGTCAAAAACGTTCCAGTCAAACGTGTAGAAACATACCCTGGGTACCTTACACGTTAAAATATACCCATACTACCCCTTTCTATCTATAATTTGGGAGGAATAAATCATTCCCAGGCAATTTGGAAAATTTAGCCGGGGTACCCTGAACTAACCCCTCGTCTTTCGTAATAGAAAAATTACCTAACAAAACTCCCAAAACTTTAATTTTGTCTCTCAATGGACAAAAATAACTACATCAGTGGCTTAAACATTAAAACTGCATTATGCTTCAACACAATTCGCTAAAATCACGTCAGCAGAGTAAGCTCTTGTAAACCTGGTGAATATTTCAAGCTGTACGACGCAATGTATCACCTATTGGAGCGTGTGCTTTAAAATATTGCTAAGCACACACACGCCCAAGCCGCTGATGGAAAGCCATTTCTCGTTTCTTTGTCCGTTCAAAGTGTTGCTTTACATTATTCACTAGCGATACAAAAACTCTTTCCGCCGGTTTGATGACAATTTAAGCCCACTTATTTCCTTTTGTGTCCTTTGATACTTTGTTCTCCATTTTGTTGAACAAGCCTAGTGGAGTTGATAAAACTCTGCAGTTTGATTAAGAGTTTAATTATTTGTTTTCTTTTCCAGGTACGTTTCAAAATGGTAGTTTTCTTCTTTGGTGAGTTTTAAACATTTCATTACATACGGACTTTATTCTGTATGATAAAGAATGACAAAAATAATTTAATGGAGTGTAACCTAAGGATATGATCCATCATTTTGTAATAACTAATGATTTTCCACGTAGCTTTTATGGTAGTGAGAAATTAAAACAAACAGTTTAGGTGTCATGAATTAGAAGTTAATTGACTAAAACAGGTTATTTTTGACTTACGTGTGTCCCATAAAGTAGATATGAAATATATTATATCATTATGGTACTTTCCTGTAAGTGTTTTTGATAGCACACTTTTCTGAGTTTGAATTATTATTGGATACATTCTCCCTCTTACACTCTATCACTAAATCACTATTTGAGATACCAATAAATCTCATGAAGGTATTTTAAGGCAAATATGTGGTGAAGGATGAGTGTGATGAGTGGTAGTAATGAGTTATGAGGTGTAGTCTTGTTACAAACTAAGGCCGATCGACTCTTCTTAGAATGGGTCATCAATTAATAGCCCAATGACCAATGGAAATACAAGGACTAACGGCTTAACGTGACTTCCGAACCACGCAGGTGATGGTCTGATATGTCTAAACGATGGTGGGAGTTGATGCGGGTATCATCAGATGATCACTGAGACTATCTGAGCCGCTTTAGACCTATATCATCCTCAAAACCTGACCTCCATGAAGCTGGACTACAGGACCACGCAAAACCACTCCCAATAGAGCGAAAATCGAGCCATTCTGTAATGAGAGTGGCTGGGTTTCACCACTCAAAAGAGCGAAATTTCACTCTTTTTAAATGGCTTTCACTCCTTCTATTTTAGAGTGTAGTCAACAAGAAGAAGACTTCGTTTCTTGATTTGCCATTTGCTTCATTTTTAGGTGACATTAATTTTAAAACGAAATACAGAGCATTGAAAAATACAGTATATTTAACAACAAATAGTTTATAAAATAATCGAAAAGCCCATTTTGTCTATTCATGCACAACAAATAAGGTAAAGGGGATTCGTCTTAAACTCACGAGTCAAGGTCTCTGTTGCCTGTTTTCAGTCTCTGATTTATTTTTTTCTGATAATTATCACAATACGTTATAATTTTTTCTATGCTTGGGGTACGTGAAGATATGAAGTGGGTACTTTTTCTATGGGTACGTGTTTGTTTCTTGGGTACGTGTTTGTCAGTCAGGACAAAGTCTTTAATAAATATATATTCAAACAGTGGTTTAATGGGAGGTAGCCAAAGAGGCCTTATTTCAACTGCAGCTTGCCTGACTGGTCAGCTGGTTTTATGTATGAAGCTCCGACCATAACCAGTTATAACCAGCTATAACCAGCTTATGCTGATTACTTTAGGATATCTCATTGACTGACGTACTGTTTTATGTTATGGCACACCAAATGTTAATTATTGTTCATGTTTATCAAATGCTGCTGAGTAAAAAATAATGTACAAGACAATATGGCAGATATCTTGTAAAAACGCGTCTTGAGGAAAATTATACGTAATTTATGATTATTTTTCACCCGATACGAGTTCCAAATTTGACGCGTTTTCGGGACACTCTGTACTTCCTCACATGGGGTAGCGGGGAGGGGAGCAACGTGTTCAATACGTTGAGGGGGTATGTCAAGGCACAAATCCCGTCAGAATGTGGGGATAAACGTTTGTCTCGTTGTTCCTCCTTGTTTCACTTAATCTTGCGTACACTCCTCACTCCTCGCTTCTCGGTAACTGGCTGGTAAACATTTGCTTCGATACAACTTCAAATCAACCCTTTCTCAGGGGACGCTTGAGAGTCAGAACAAAACAAAGCGGAAGTATGCTTTAGGTACTTGGTAAGGGGTTAAGGTAATGATGGTATATTTCGCACTGAGGGCCGGAAAAGAGGTCTGCGGGCTTGAAAAGTTGAAGGTTTGAGAAGGATTCTCGAAACAAAAGCAATGAATTGCAAATTTAACGATTTAAGTAGCAAATCAGATAATTTAATTAAGATAATTAGTGTGTTAAGCAAAGTTAGAAATACAAGTACTTTGGTACCTTGTGTCGTATATTATTTGGCTGTTTTAACTTTAAGGCCGAAAGGTAGGTAAGTCAATAGAGAAGCTTAGAGCATGTGATACGAAATGAAACTTCACAAACATGGAGTAAAAATATTCTAACAAAATTGTAGCGGTTGAAAACTGAGGCTGCCAATTTGGTTAGAGTAACAACTTGGTTCAAGAGATTGAACTTCCGACCTGTCCTCTCCTCTATCGGTAGTTCTTTATACGAGTATCGTTGAGAAACATTTTTTTTTTCAAAGTACTCGTTTATACCAAAGATTTTTATGGATTTTGATTTAACTAAAACTCCTCAACAGCGCTGAGTAGCAGGGTTATTAAGTTGAGATTTTAATCAAAATTTTAACCACTTTTAGAACAAAAGTAAGCAAAGTGTTATAACGCGGAAAGATAAGAAGTGTGAAGGAGGATACTCTGGGGTCCAATGTTGAACTCTGGTAATCAGCAAACTGTTATAAACCGAACTCAGCATTGCACCAGCTCGTGACGTCACACTCCGCTGTCTATTCTGTAGCTTTGTACTCTTCAACTGTAGTCACTCAGTAACGATTAGAGAGATCTTTCAGGTGATTTGAAGTACATAAGTTTTATTCAGGTTAAATGTCACCTTTATACCTTCATACAGTGTTTACTACCCAATACTCAGAAGTAAGATTCCAAAGCCCGCACATAGATTATTTACCACCTCAAAAACTCGACTAAAGAATATCTACCTATCCTGCTCCCACCACCAACCCCCATCTAGCTAACAACTCCATAACTCTGAACAACATGGCGCTCACTTGGCGTCTATTTGTTTATTCTTTATTTTCAAGGTTACTTCATTCCCGATAAAGGTGAAGAAAGACATGAAAAATAATAACTAGTTTATGTTGTTTGTTTGAAGTTTGTTGTTAACAATGGTAACATTTCTGAGGTTGAAATATTATCATGGACGTTTTCCAAAGTGTTCAGTGAAGAAGCAGAACACGACGTTTTGGGATCTAGGTGTACAGATAGATACTTTTCACCTAAAGTTAGGATCAGATTCCAAGTCCCGAACGTTGTAATCGTTTTTTCGTTAAAATATTATAGAGAACGTATAACAATATAACCTTAGGATATTTTCCCAAACAGTTATTCCATCAAACGCTCATTTTATCCCTCCTCAATTGTGCAGGCAGAGTGGAAAACTCTTTAGTTCTTTGGTTCTTTAGTTCCAGAATGTTCAGAAACAATATAAAATTACAAAGAATGACGTAATTTTCTAAGTTTACGTTACTGTTACGTTGCCTGTTTTGGTAGCTTAGTTAGATAGTAGCGGCTTCCGGTTAGAAAGGTACGGGTTCGATTCCGAAGGCAGGCACGCAGGTTTGAATTGCTTTCCCAAAAACGGTTTTCTTGTTCTCTTAAATATCAATAATACACAATTAAAGTTCCTCTGGCGTTGACACTAAAAAGCGTTCAAAACAGGGGTTATGTTCAGCCAAGCTAACTAGGAGTGATCTTTATCGATGCACAGTATTATTAAGTAACGAAAAAATTGTTATCAACCGTGGTTTAACAAACATTTAGTTTGTATTAAAATGTAATAATGGGTTACAGTTACGCATTTACACTGACATTAAATGTTTATTTAACACTTTATTTACTCGGGAAGCTAAGCAGCTGGCGACAATTACCTCCCCGGTTCGCCAACGTGTTGCTTACTGCGTTCACTGGGCAAATTGCATTAGCATTTATATAGAATATTTTCAAGTGTTTGCTGTCTAAGTTAACCGATTCCCCGAGACGCCTCGTTTGAATACAGTCACTTCACTTCCGTCATACTCGGATCAGTCTATATTCACGCTCATAAAAAGCCGTAAATCTATCTGGTTTTGTATATAGTTTTTCGTTTTATTGATGTTTTTAACTAGATTTGTATTACTAGGGAATCGATTTAAATTATGAGATCTTTACACCAAGAAAGTGTGCGCAAAGTATTTAAAGAGAAACATTTATTTACATCCGATATTGAGCATCTTCTGCCTTCAAGACATAGTGCTTAATTTATCTTGATTGAGTTTATATTACAACTATACATTTTTGCACATAATGATAAAATCGGAAGAAAAATATTCGTTTCATTATGTAACAGGTGAGTTATTCTCTAAAGGTATCTTGTCAATATTTTTCACAAAAGCCCCTAATTTGGGCCAAGGCACAGATACTAAAAGTTACAAGCTTCAATTGCTTCAAACTCTTATTTGGTGTTGAACTTAGACTACATCACTATTCTTCTTTTCCAACATTCGGAACTGCCGGCAAATTTTGTTTTCTTTGTGAGTTTGTTTACGTTTTTTTTTGCATTATATGATGTTTTTAACTGATAACTCTGTACGAGTAACTCCTAAACAAGCATCTGCGTTCTTCGGCAGCCAAACACACAATTAAGTGTGCGCAGAACAGCAATTAAAAAAAAATTATATATTTTTACCGATGAATGTAGTCTATGGGCGTAACAAATTAAGTGGTGGCGAGCGGCTAGAAACTATGAAACCTTGCGTCAATTTCGAACGAACGTCTTTCAGAGGATTTACAAGGAGGTGCAATACAAAAACGCTGTTCTAATATGTTGGCTTTCTGTGCATATCATAACTGAAAAATAATGTCAAATAGATTCTAAGATGGATTACAGCCACATTTTTACATTCTACTTTTAAGTTAGGGGTTTCAGAGTTATCAAATTCAAGTTAAATAAATTTCTTAAGAAAGAAACAATGAAATTAAGAACATCTGCTTAAAACCACGTTTTTGAATATATAGCTTTTCTTGTAAAATTTGAAAACTATTTATAACGTTAGGCTTTTTAGACTGCTACCGTCTGCATCGTGACTTTCCCCCACCCGCACTGTGCAGCCTTGACGCGTTTTCTTGTCTCCCTTTTACATATTCCCCCCGACGCCCCCTCACTTCTGGTTTAAGAGAGTCATAGTTACTCCCGCCATTTTAACATAACTAAAATTGCATTTATTTCTTACAGCACAAGGCTACTAACAGCAATCAGTTATGTCAGCTGCAGGTTGCCATGGCAACGGTTGAACTGTTGTATCAACAGTCTATTAGGTTGGTAACACTGTTAGTTGAGTTCTCTACCACCGAGCGCACTGAGAGCTTTACTGAACACTATATCAAAGGCAACCAGTCGAGTGGGTCTTTGAGTTCATTATAACCTTTACTAGAAAAGCTTATTGTTTTAGGTAAACTAACACTTCCGTCCGGATTTTGTAATGGCTTTTGTGCTGGGGTTTTCTTTATGGTTTTAAATTTTGTTTATTTTACGAACATACGTGTGAATTGAAGAACTGTGTATAAGAAAAAGTGTTTCTTACCTAAAATAATCGTGTATTTTGAAAAAAATAAATGTTGGGTTAACAAACACGTGATTTGTTAGTTGAATAGGGTATGGTACTTTAGATATGAAATGGAATTGTTGATGTAATAACCGTAAAAAGAAGCAAAACGTCAACATTTGCAAATAGTATGATGTAAGCTAGCAAAGAAAGAATTACTTATCGCAAAGGTTTGGAAAAAACAACGGTTTAGAAAAATAAAGGTTTGGAAATGTACCTTATGGCTTGTTTCGAATAAAAGTGATCAAACTCACAAAATATTGTTTTAGTTTGCCAATTATACTCGTAAATTATGGAGGAAAAGAGTATAAAAGTCGAGTAAGATTGCTTTTAAACTATTTTAAAATAACAATTGATCTAGTGAATAAAAAATGATTTAAACGAATAAACATAAGTTACCCTGTTCAATTCGCCGGCAGATGTATCTCTAGTCAAGGTCAGCTTTCATTTTGTATACTATTTTTACGTCGTTACAACGCATAGTTTTGGAAATATTAACAAAACCCGTAAAATAGGAACCACTCTCTCCCTCACCGAGTCAAAGGCTACGGACGGGGACTTTTGATGTGTTCACCTCCTAACTAGTTCAAACAAAGTCGAAAATTGTGTCCCCTTATATTACTAGGTAGCATATTTTTCCATGAAACTTCAATGAGCTAAATTATGAAACAGATTTAGTTCACATGACAGATGAAGGATACTTGAATATATTCATCCGCAAAAAAACTGCGATCTCAAATCGGTCTCTAGTTCACTTAGTTTAACCCGCACTTTGACGGAATCAAGCCCAGAAGCTTTGGAATATTTGAAACAAATAGAAAACAAAACGTATATTCTAATATTAACAGCTGTCAAAAATAAACAAGTGGCGCACCTGCAGGCAAAAATCCTGAACTACGCGACTAATGACAGTTAACTGGGAACAGTTATTTTCATTCATCTGGGCTTACGTAAGTAAACTCAAAGGCTTGCACTTGGACGACCATATCAGCAGATCCGGATTCAGACACTGTGCAGGTGGATATGATGAATCCACCTGAAAGTTTGACTCGAAATTGCTTTTCTTTTATCGGATTAGGAGGCTCAGTCTCCCGAGATCTATAACTTTGTTGTTGTGTCTGAGTCGGAAACTTGGTCTTGTTTCTGTATTCAATATCGTTCCGAAACCTGCATCTAAGTTGAATATTTTCACACCTTTCTTCGATTTACCGGGCGTCGACTTATTGTTTTCTTCGTAGCCTGCGGCCAAATAAGTTTAGATGAGATAATTTATGTTAGAAATATCGTGAATCGCACATTTATATAACGAATTCACGCTTCGTTTTCACATAACTTATTGATGAAACTATACTGAAGTTTTGCCCTCTACAAGACAATAAATTGTATATAATTTTGAAGGGAGTGATTGTACACCATACACATCTGAAAATAGGACGATAAACAATTCGACATTGAATATGTCACCATTATAACCTAAAAAGGTCTAAACTTTATCTTACCATAAGTATTTTATAGTTATTGAGGGGCTGTTATATTGTTATATTTTTGACGGCACCTTATTTTGGAAGGATTGTTAAACACGCAACTGTCAACCCAGTAGAAGCTGCTGACATAAAATGTAAGCTTTCTTTGATTTACGTTGTTTCTTTCTAAGAGCATGTTTTCCTACGTAGAGAAATTTACGTAAGATTTCTTTAATTCTTTTTCTTCTTTTTTGTATTACAGGTGTGTGTTGTATTAACTCTCTTCTTTAGTACCATGTTAGTCTTATAACAAGGTTTTATTAGGGTTCAGTTATTTATAAAATTGTTCTTATTTGGACATGTATCTTTGCCGTAAATAATAAGAACTGAGTCAAATAACAAAAAACAATTAGATACATTTCGTGGTGTGTTGTCTTTGCTTTCGCAACCGATTTGTGTATTTCATTATGTTATTAGAACATTTCAATTAGCAGTTTTTCTTACTTAAAATGAACCATGGTAAGCAGGGTTAGTCGTAATGAAACAAATGTAAATTTGCCTGACTTATCGCTGCGATTTTGTATGTAATTTTACAATTGTTCATCTTTAAATCTGATGAAATCATGTTAAAGAAGGGTTTGTAATTCAGTGCAAAATACACTAAATGTGGGAAAAGATATTATGTTTTTATCTTACATGAATTTTAGTATGCCAAAATCAAATAGATTATTTCTAAACTGAAAGAAAAGTGTAAGAATGGGCAATGTTTGAGAAGTCTTGTGAGAAGTCACAGTAAGAAAAAATAAAAAATAACTAAATGTCTATCAAACAATTAAATTAGTTAACTCTCCTTTCAAACCCACGTACAAAATCTGCACGAATCTGTAATCTTACTTGACGTTTTCAACGTCTAAAAGAGGTCAACCCACGTCAAAAACAGAGGACGGGAAAACAACAGAAACATCCAAGAAGTTTTCACGTAACATGACACGGGTGTTAATTCTGGCTCAGGAGTTATAACAGTACAAAGAGTGTTTGTTACTTACATGTAACCGCTAGTCCTTTATACATTGTAAGCTGTTATTTTCCGACGTGCGTCATGAGGAACTCTCTTGTTGTTGTTTACTTTATTTTGGTGACTGCTAGTGTTTACACGTCAGTCAGAAACTTCAAACTTGTATTTATCAAAACACACAAGACGAAATAATTGATGGATTGGGAGAAACGTTTAGTGAACGCAACATCTCGTATAGATGCAATGTGAATTGGTCTCCAGGGTCGTGTGATATCACGCTGTCAGTCTGTGAGGATGGGTGAAGTTTCAAGTCTACGCTGACAGGCTACAGACAGTATATGCCTTGGAAGTCAACAATCGTAGAGTTATTGACGGAATTCACCCCAGCTGCTGGAAAGGGTGTTTGAAGATTGAGTTGGTAGATTGGAGTTTCTACTAGCACGCCATGGAGCTCGTATGCCAAATAGTTTTAAACATTAAGTATAATACAGATTTTTAACATAAATGCCTTATATTTAAGCCTTTTCAGTACAATATCTGGGTTTCAGCACAACTCGCTATTCAATACTTAATTAAATACAACTACATTCAACAAACTATAATTACAGTCATACATTTTGGGGTTCAAGGAAATGCATGTTTATGCTAATACAAGCTATTTTCATTGTTTTATTTCATTTATAACATTGCAACTAAATGAAAGTAACACCATTTAGGTACACGGTTGTACTAACAGATTTAGAAGGGGCTGGAAAACTCAAGACATTCGTTGTGTTTGTACTATGGGCATGTCGTACTATATGGAAATAGAAATGAATATCTGTATTTCGTATGGAAAATCGCCAGAAACGTTTTACCTATTAGACCGTAAAATATAGTTAGAACGAGATTAAAAATGAACCAAATGTCAATAATAGCGTCAAAATCTAAGATACACCTTCGTAAACGAAGGTAAGCACAATGCGGCTGTGCTACCTTGATGAATCTGTCTTCGTTGACGCAAGCAGGAAGACAAGGTAGATCCTAAATCCGTGTCAAGTCTAATTAATTATCCATCATTCAGCCGCCACAATCGATCTGCCTCTATCTCACCCCAGAGTCATCTACCTAAAAGCAACCTTTGTTCATAGTACCGGAAGTTAAATGCCGTTTCCTTTCGTTCCAGGAAGTGGTTCTGAAGTTTGAGCATGCTTAAGTTCAGTAGTCTTGAAGGTAATGGTAAAATAACATAATATATCTAGGAATATAGCGTGAGGAAAGTCTGACGGATAGGCCTACATCAAGAAACGTCTGTCGCTGTCAAAAGTAAGGGAAGAAATGAAACACATGACGCCGCTTCGTACTTCAAACTGACACCCTCATCTCGGCTCTTGTTTTGCAAAACTCACCTGCAAAATATACCTATTTGACTATTATTATCTTTAAGGTGTTTATTCCTTTTTGTCATTTTCTTTTCTTTGTTTATGTAAATTAACTAACCAATGGTCAACAAGAATATTGTGTAAGTA
The DNA here is from genome assembly GCA_018831715.1 of Matsumurasca onukii. Taxonomy (NCBI): domain Eukaryota; kingdom Metazoa; phylum Arthropoda; class Insecta; order Hemiptera; family Cicadellidae; genus Matsumurasca; species Matsumurasca onukii. The sequence continues at coordinate 25,370,680 of CM032058.1, forward strand.
AGGAAAGTTTCAAAATGTGTGAATTGGTAAACAAAACAACTCCTGCTCCAAACTGGCACTCCTAATTAGTCGGAAGTCCATACGTTCCATAGTCACTGTATACAGTAGCTATACTGTTTAGATAATGGCCAATTCGAGTACTGATGATTACGGTGAGTTACCGAGAAATTTAACTAATTATGTCCTTTCTTTTTATTTTATTTTCATTCTTAAAAATAAAACACCAGATAATGTGCAAAGTTTCGTCACAGAGAGTCGTACAGGCAGGCACTAACACATTTGAAATATTGATCATTCCTTTATTAACAATCAATAGGATGTTGATGAAGTTTTATTCAGTGTTATCAAAGGTTGTATTTGCTTACTGAGGCTTTATACTGACATGTGATCAGTCATGACCATGTCATCTGCACACATTGTGGTATGTAGCAAGAACGGCTATAGGTCATCAACCTGCAGTAGAAACAAGAGTGGCCCAAGTACTGTCCCCTGAGGGACACTCCCTCGACCGCTCCACGGTGCCGGACACACGCTGCACGGTGATCTGTGATCTGGTTTCCACAACCTCGCCCGTATCCGGTCCGAGCCGGATATTGCACACCAGCCCATTGTTTGTCTGTGGGAGTTAATCCATTGATACTGTCACCGCCGGATCCGACTCCACCTTTATTGCTGACCGTATTGCTACAGTGCTGCTTCTGAATAGTCTGTTTAGGTAATGTGCTTGTGTATTGTTAGCCGGTGATGGGGTTTCGTGAGCTAGTCAGCCATCAAAAGATCATTGGTACTAAAACAGAACCGAAGTGAAACTCATGTTTGGTATACAGAGGAAGGCCGTACAGATTGTTCTTAATTCGGATACTACTGATACCTTCTAAATTCTTCGCGTATCACTCACTTTCGGTTCAAGCATTTCGTGTAACCTAGTTTAGGAGTTTTAAACCATCAGAAGAGTGAACGATTTCATGATTAATTTCTGCTTTTGTTTAAAATTTAAAAGTCGGCATTTTTAAGCATTTACGTATTTGGAACTTATACGAATGGTATTCCTAGCCTGGAAATGACATTTAATGTTCGATTTATAAAACCTCCTCTCGTGTTTGGGTTTGCAAATCATACTAATGATCTATTGCCTAAATATATATTGTGATTCTAGATTACTTCCGAGTTAAACTTCACTTTCTCCCTGTTTTAAAGAAAATCCGTAGGCCTGGTTATAAGAAAATAGATGGTTAATTAAGTAATCCGTATTTATTTATACGTGCGCGCATAGCTTTAACCTAATTGAACCACTGCAAGTCACGTACCTTATTCACAAAAGGCAAGTTTACTAAAATCCCATGTTCTCATTGGAGAATACAAATCTCGACTACATTGAGTCAACTGTCTCATTTTACAATGTCTCTTTCGATTGAGAGGTGGAGAGAACGAGAGTGAATTTGTCTACCGCCGAGTGATAAAGAGCAAACAACACAGGTCCTACAGTGAAACATTGCTTCCATGTATCAGACCAATGCATCACGTGGCCTAACCTCACTTTCGACATTCAATAAACAAAATAACATACAACAGTAAGTGTTAAACACATTTTAGAGATATTAACACAATATAAACACTTTTGTTGACGCATGTTTATATTGTGACACAAAATGATGACACAAATTAATGTCTGCGTTCCGAGAGAGCTCTGGGGTGTTCAAGGGCTGGTTCGTCAGCGTTTTGGTGACTTGCTTTGACCCAAATGGAAATACGAAATTTAGTTGTCATTCAAGTAAATTAACATGATGGATCGGCCAGTCCTCCAGTGCATTAGCGATTGTCCATCTACTGCGTAACCTACAAATTGTGTAAACACACATTTGACCACATGAAATAGTTTTATCCTTAATGGGCGATCTCCACCGGCGTTATCAAAAAAGTGAAGCTATTGAGTGAAAGGTGCAATAAATATGGGTTAATAGTGTTTTGAATTCGTGTAAAATAAATGTAAGTTCCCCAACAAAACTAATAGAATGTTTGTGAACGATACCGTTGTTTTCTTAAGCCTCGATCATCAAACACAAAAACAACTATTAGTTATTTGTTATACACTCAGTTGTGTAATTTTCCACTGTTTGTGATTCCCTTATGAAATTAACCAGAGGAAAAATTCTAGTTACACAAAACAATCAACATAATCCTCTCCGAGGAGTAGGAAAGTTTAGATTAAACCTGAAGATACACACAAGTTGTGGAGAAATATAATACTTCTTTGCTGACGATTCTGGCGAGAAAGTTCACAAGAGTGAGGCATAAGTCAGCTTGACTTAAGTTGGATGTTTACCTCAGGATGTCTCAAACATTATACTCTGTCTCCAACTTCTTCCTTCTTTACAAACTTGTTTCTGTTTCAAACTTTTCCTTTTTTCTTAAAATTTGTTGTCATTGATATCTGTAGTTGTAATTAAAGATGCAATGTTGTACGAAAAACTGAGAGTATCATATGTTTTGTTAGAATAGGTTTCAGACCTTTTGTAAAACATCACAACTCCTCCAAGTAAATTACCTCCCCCTCCCCGCCACAATAACGTTTACCAATTACATTTTCATTGTTGAAAGCTAATTACTTGATTTGTTACAGGTACGCATAATATTTGACTAAGAAAAACGTTTCCATACTTGTGAGTATTCATACATCTTGCAGTTATGTATTGGCAGAAATAATTTGTCTATTTGTTAGCCGTGATTTGGATGAACCAAACCTTACATATTTTGAAAGAAATTAGTTTGTTAATTCGAAATTGTACAGGAGATAGACTTTCAAAACAGAACAACCGCTGAATTTATTAACGAGATAGAATTGATCAGACTTATTATAGCTACGAATATTATCACCTGAATAGCCAATTTAATTTAATACGTTGCATACAATTTGAAAGAAAAATACTTGAATTCAGCATCAACCACGAAAACCCTGGAAATAAAACATTTTCTCATGGAAACCCTGATGTTTTTATCACTAATCCGGGTTTATTCCCGCGATGTTGAGCGTTAAACCATTTATCTCATCAAGACGTGATGTTAAATGCTGCCGACACTTGAGTTAACACTTATTGATCACTTGCTGACATCCTTGGTGATTTATTAACTCCTTAATGCCGTTAACTAAGCAGTTTAACAACATTTAAACCCTTCGTTCCGAGACGCTTTGTTTTTGTGTTTTATACGAGTTGTTAGGCTGCCCAAGCTTTTGTTGAAACCTCTTCGTAAGATAACGAACGCAATAAAAGCTTAGAGTTCTTGTTTGCTGGAGCTTTATAGTGTGAATTTTAAATATTTGTTCATACAAAATGTCTTTGTTGGTTTAAAGTTTAGTTTGACTTGGTAACTCCCTAAATCATTTTCTAAATTATTATTATTATAGTATAGAATTATCTACAGTAAATTTATGCAAACCGGAGTTTGTACATATATTATAAGTTGTTTTTATATTCTTCCTTTTTTATTGAACATTTTGAAATAGTAGAAATAAGCTTACCTCAGGAAAATTAACGATTTGTCTTAACTGTTAAAGATAAGGTATTTTCCTGGGTATTATCAAACTATTACTATCAAAAAGAATTTTTGAAAAATTCTTCAAGTTATAAACTTTAACATTTAAAATTGTGTTAAAGTTACTGAACCAGAAATGATACTCCGTTGTAAATGAATTTATAACTTTCTATCTTAACGCCATATTTTTGGTAAAGCACTTGCCTCCCATTCTTTCTTAGATGGATTTGTTTGCCATTTCTGAATACTAATTTAACAGCTATTACAGTGTCTAGTTTATTTTATATTCACCCCCAATAAAGGTTTATTATTTTGGCTTGGGGAAACAAAATAGCTCTTATCAAAGTCACCAATTCGTCCAACTCGCAACTAAATTACGTGGATATGGCACCACACACTCCGCTTCATTGTGGTCATATATAAACTTATCACTAATGACACTAATAAATGCACACAAGCATAAAGTGCATTGTCGTCGACAAAGCTCGATGGAGAGTAGTGGGGAAGCTCGGTGAAAGCATAGATGGCAGGGAGGGGGAAGCTTTGTGGAGAGTGGTGGGGGTAGCACTGGTGGGAGGGTGGGGGAAGCATAGATGGCAGGGAGGGGGAAGCTTTGTGGAGAGTGGTGGGGGTAGCACAGGTGGGATGGTGGGGAAGCACAGTGGAAAGGGAGGGGAAGCATAGATGACAAGAAAGGGAAGCACGGTAGAAGGGTAGGAAATAATAGTGGTCGGCGTGACTGGCGTGGGTAAAATGTATTTCAAAAAGCTTAGAATATATTTTTTTTAATTATATGTAATTTAGTTAAATAAAGATGAATAATTGCCATGGAACACAATAAAAGCGTTGCAGTATTGTTCTTCAGCCTGCAATGATTGATGAACTGCACACAGTATTTGGTTAACTCTGCAATGCACTGGACTGCATTAGGATATTGTCATTTGTTGATGCAAAGGAAACAAGACGTGTTTGCATTACTCGTTTCCAGCATTTCATAAATGCAACGTTCCTGTCTCCATTTACAAATCTAAACACATTTGATTGATAACTTTTTTTGCATGTGTGTAACTATAATTCGTTGCTTTATTAGTATTTTAGTTGCGCTAGGATTTTTGTTAGCGAAATATACATGTGTAGGCCTACTTCAAATAAAAAAAATCCGTTCAACCAAACCAAAATGGCGTAAAAATTATATTTTTCATCCTTTTGTAGCGTAAACTTATTAATATTTTTCCCCACCATCTTAGTTTGGCGTGTTGATTTTTTTGTATATCGACGTTTTTAAGCTGACATAAATGTTTGTACTAAGTTTAATCGAAGTCGGGCCATAAATGGGGGTTTATGAATTTAAAGTCCATTTTTGGTTAACTACCCCTTTCCCTGTCAATGCAAATTCAGTATGTTCACGGTAGCGCATGTGGCTACGTGTATGTAACTTTTGTTTTAATTATTCATTATTTATTACTGTTCCATTCATGCAGACACTGTGCTGGTCCGACTTCATAAAACTCCTAAGTAAAATGCAAGTAAATTACAATCTCTTAAAGCAATACTCTAATTAAAAGTGACTTTTCTAAACATCAATTTGCGGAATTAAATTCAGTGAGAGCAGAACAAACGCAGTGTCGGGACTAATGGAATGTCAGTTGGCGGGGGTCAAATTGAATTTTCAAAATTAATTCTCGTGGTGATGGTCAACCGCACTTCCACAGTATACAGTCGCACAGTAAACTCTATGTGAGCAGTTGTTTAGCTTAATAATTATACGGGTTAGGTTTGTATTTATTAGTGATGAACTTCCTTTAGAAAATACATAGAAACATTAGATGGCTTTCTGGCTTACTTATTTATACTAACATTTCAGCTAAATTGAGAAGAAAATATACATTTAAGGAAATTAAGTTGGGTTTAAAACGGTTGAGAATATTTTATCACTTTTCCCAGCTTCTATTGTACCTTACCTACGATAACAGGAGTATTTCCAGACGACTATCTAGTCGCTATAGAATATAAAAGTTCCAACTCTCAGATGATAACTAAATGACAAAAACGTGTTTAAACACGGAAAATGTGAAGTTTCCAAGGATGGGAATGGGAAGTGGTTGAAGAAGTTATATCTGGGAAGAGCTTGTTACAGGCGTTATTGGCTTTTGAGTTGGACTTACAGCCCCAAATATTGCCCGGCCGGCTCCACAGTTTCACTTATCAGATCACTCTTAAGGCGAGATTTTAAACCACAGAAACATCAACAGAGGCGCTCTTCGAGTGGATTGAAAATATAATTTGTTTAACTTGGCACTTTAAGTTAAAATAGTTTACTAATGTTAACTGGAGAATTTAAAAGAAACTCGTTTTGTAACTCAGCTGTACGGCTGTACGGCATTAGAAAAGTGGTAAAGCACAAGTTGGCATTTTTTTAAACGACGTTGTTGTCGAACGTTCAATTAAATTTTTAAATGCAAGGTCAGTATATTCCACAAACGCACGTGGAAGCTATTTTCAAGTTCATTTCGTGTCTCAAAGAATTACGCGTTTGAAAATACTGTTGGCTGGTGTTTTACATTCAAATAAAAATCGGCTTTTTAAAATGGTCACATAAAAATAAAAATCTGTTTTCAAGCGGTACTATAAAATATACACCTTTAAGACTATTAAACCTTAAATTGACAATTCGGACACATTTTTCTACAACGTTAACTGGTCTTAGTTTTCCAATATCTGGTCTTAGATAGAACGAATTATTACATTTTTACCAAGTCATTACATTTTTGTGTTTCTTATTCTGACGTGTTGGAGTTTCAAAAATTGAACTGTTTCTAATACATTTAAGTAAGTGTATTAGAAAGTGAGTAAGTTTGGCATTCCACCCAAGCATCAACACAGCCAGTTGCACTGTATAGCCTAAATCTGAGGAAGACAGGGTCACAGTACTCCAATGTGTTTGATACACCCCCGAGCTGTAACCATATTGCACATATGTATTATAGGTAGTGCGGGAGGGTGGAGGGGTGACGAGGGGAGTAGGATATAACCCAGTGTGTCAGGTGGTAGATAATTCCATCGTATGATTGATTGGATCATTTATGTATAGACTGAAGAGGCTCTCGAACAATGTTGTGTTTCTGCGACTATAGTAGATACGTGAGATTTAAACAGGCTTTGTACGTTTGTTTGCTGTAAGACTGGAGTAGCTTACAAGAACACAAGGAATAGGGTTTTTTTAATATTAGCTTTGTTACGTCTTAATTTTGTTAAAACGAAAAGTAACGAAATTCGAAAAGATTATAGTCGGAAAATACCAATTCAACATAGCAATATGTAAACAAACAAAACAATGGGCAAACCCAAGTACTCGTTACTAAACCCTACGTTTTCATAAATCCACAATCTAATTTTAAATAACCTAAAATTAGGCTTCAGATACAGCAATACAATGTGAGTCAAAAAAATAGTACATTTTACAAACCAAAACCTCAACTAAAAACTCTCTACATTATAACAAAAATTAACTACCAATTATCCGAACCAATTGTGACCAAAGCTCATGAATCCTTAAATCTACATTCAATGTAACTAGTTACTTTCAAAACTTGTTTAATTGGACTTAACTTATAAGAACAAATAGCGTCATCATGATTTAGCAACAACGCAATACTAAAACAGCCAATTTTTGACTTCCAAAAAATCTATTTGATTAAATATCAAGGCTTGTGCCCCCTTATTAGTTAAATTTCGGATAATCCAATTTCTTTACTTCCTATAAATACGTCAATTGAAATCAACTTATTCATAGCACTTGTTTTAAAACCACGTCATTCATACGATATCCACAAACAAAATCTAGCCACTTTCTAAGCTACCCTAACAAAGCCACATATCCACCAACCTAACATACGGTATAACATGGTTAGAGAATATTACACAGCCGTAGATAGGATGATACAACATGAATGCTGAAGGAGATTGTGTATAAACTGTGGGATTGCGGTGTTTCGTGGCATTGCCGGCCATTTGTAGGAGCTGCAGACTTGATTAAACTCAAAGTGAAAAAGGGCGCCGACACTCATCGTCCTTTTGTGATTTTGAGTTCTGATGTAGAGGAAGGGGAGGGGTGTTCAAGAGTAATCTTGGGTTAAAGGGTTTGGTTTCAATACTTCTTTGACAAATAGGTGATTTTGTGTTCATAAAATGATGAGGTAAATACATAAAGTAAAAGAATACTTAAAGAAAAAACTTTACCCAACCACTGCTAAAATTTAAAAAATCCTAAAGGTTACTTAACCCTAAATGCTTATAAAATTGCTTGGTAACATTTAAACCCAACTTTAAAAGTTCCACTAAATGACAACATGGAACTTATTTTTGTGGCACTTTCAAGGTTCTATTTCAATTCAAAAACTATTACTTGGCAACAATAGCATTTGTGGTTAAAATATATTACTTTATAATAATTCCATATTTTTATTAATAAACCCGTTCCGTTTAAACGTTTTTCCTAGCTAAATAAATTTAACTTCGTGACTGGAAAACATTTATATTAAAGTTGCAGTTTAATGAAATGGAAACAAGCAAAAAGGTCAAAACAATCTCCGTGCTTTGCAATTAGGGAACGAGAAGTTTTCACTCATCATATATTCAAAAAGGATCCATCCATCAAGCTAATTAGTGCATACGTAATTTAGCGAATGTTTAATATAAGTTCCTTTTAGCAATTTTAACAACTCTTTAAAATCTCAACTGAACTATACAACAATTTCACTTAATTTTCCCCTTATTTCAAGATAAATATAACTCCTCCCACCCAAGAAAAGGCAAGATTGAATTCAATTACAGTCGGTTATTGCAAAGTGTATTTAACCAAGTTGCAGCCCTAGGCATCAAAACATTTCCTCCAAGACAACTGTTGACGCAAAAGTTTAACTTGCATCGAGCGCCTGCAAACTTACAAACCAATCCCAGCGCAGGGAACTTTGCCGCTGCCAACTGTGTGGAGTAATAATTACGCGCTCTCAATTATCGTGTGAAGTAATAATTCATTGTGAACTTTGTGTGGAGGAGTTCAGAGTAGTGGGATTTGGCTGAAAAGTTAAACAGGCTTTTCAGTGTTGTTAAAGCTTGATATGTTTGGGTGCAAGCCCGGCTTCATATGATTACTTTGGATAGTAATTCTTGTTCTCCTGACAACGAAATCAGATCGCATATTCTGAAACGTCGTGAAAGCCACATATTAATCACTCAGTCTATAAAAATAATCGAAATTATGTTACTAACTTCGATTAAACTATTTGCCCTGGTTACAAAATTGCAATAACATTAAGAATACAAACCCAGTAACAACCAAGTTTACCGTAGAAACCCCTGCGACGTTAATGCTAAAGTTTGTCGCAGAGGTTAGGTATTGTTATCAGTCATGCCAACCCTCCCCACTCCAGCAGTAAGCTGGCTGTCACGTGACTCGGGTAGTTTGTCAACCGGCCGCTAGGCGCGCTAGATGTCATACTTTATCTGCAGTTTCTGTACGATATTATAATATTTCGTGCTGTTACGTTGTGCAGTTGGATTTCTGCATGCAGTACTATTATACAGTGTTTCATAATTTGAACATAAACTGCAAGTATGTTTCAGAACTTTAACAAGTAGTTAACGTACATGTTTTGTTATTTCAGTAGATTTATTTGTCATCTATAGTGCTATTAAACAACAATGAAACAGTTTTATTTATTTTAAACATAAACTGTACGCGCCTACACCCAAAGCTTGATGGTCAATAATTTAAGAAGTTTTTTCATATTAGCGGGAAATACTGCTTTAAACTAACCTTAATTTACTGGCCGACACGAAGCTTGTCCATAAAGGAGTTTTAGTCCTAATGACCAGTCACAAAGTTCCCTAAACGTCAGCCACACTGGAACGGTGACTAAAGCGCTGTAACCGTTATTTATTTATCGAAACCGTTCCTCTGATTGGATCTCTCAACTGTCACGGCTACCTGGTTATCCACTTCCACTGTTGAATATTACAAGTTCTCTAAATATTTCAGTACATTGTTTGCAGTTCTAAAGTAGTTCAGAATGCTGCATTTATAATGTTCTGTAAAATAGGACCTAAGAGACATGTATACAGGAAAATGTACAGCAGTTTACTCACGTTAAAACTTAAAATAAATATTTTTCAGACGAAAGCAGACATAAAATTGTTCACTTAAAATAAATACGTTTACCAGTTTGACTCGATATAGTGGACGTTTTTGGGTGCCGTATTTATAGACAGTTTTACATTGTACTTTTTGACCAATAAGGTACTTTTCCCAGTATGCAATCTGATTTCGTATTTAAGTGAAAAGGGCGTCAAAATATATTATATGTTCCGAAACATAAAGATATATGATACATTCCTCAACAGCTTTCAATCCGTCTAACTCTATTATTATCAATAATACACTTCAAAAATGCTCTCATATCCTACCTAGGAAATTGTGTTATTTTGTACGAGTTGAACTATCCATTGGCATGATAAAACCAAACTACTTAAACAAACTAAATACCAAGAAACCTCCCTCCCCCCACATTCGACCGACATGAAAACACATTTAAGCCCACATAAGACAGAGTAAAGCCTAAACAGAATATATTCAGCAGGTTTAGTCCTAATGCGCCTCGTGCGCTAGCAAGAGCGTGCAATATTAAACTGCAGAGAGAACCCTCTCGTAAAGTCGCTACTTTGAGATACTTTCCCGGCAAAGCAATACATAACCGGTTTTAATATTTAACCGAGCCGACGTTACGGTGAAATAATACCTACTAGCGCTGCCGACTGAGGTGGCGGTAGGTGTAACTAAGTACGAGTGCTTTATCTTGGTGTGTTAGCTTTTATTTTGTGTGGTGTGTGCTTTGAATAAGCTTTTCGAAATATAACTGTTTTGCTATGATACCATTGAGGTGAAATGTACTTTTAATATTTTTCACGTGTTATTATTTGTGGTTGTACTTGTGATTAAGATAAAATAGATATAAAGTTATCTGTGATACTAATTTTAGGCTACAACACTGTGAGACGTAATATTGCTACATACGGCAGTGTACGTATCGTTTCTGTGTAATAAAGTTTATGTATTAGTTTTCTGGACTAAATTTGTTAAATACACGAGTTTTTATAGTTACACATGTACTTAGTTTTCCGTATACATAGTCTAAATGTTCCGCACCTTAGAATAATAATTTGTAAACCCATATCAAGTATACTTAATTAAATTAACTAGTTTAAAAAGTGACTCTCATATAATGTCCACTTAAGATACAGTATATTTATTTCCATCTACGATTCCTAACAACATTACAACTTGCATTTACTGGCTAAACACGATTTTATTCATTTTTGTCCATACATTCAAAACACATTAACACAATCGATGTCAGTTTGTTTGGGAAAAAATATTCCTGAGACAACAAGAATCGATTTATGGGCTTGTTTACCTAAAACTTTTGAATTAAGTTGAAAGTTTGCAAAACAACCCCACAAACATCCTGAGGTCAAGTTTTGTAATCTTCGTGTTTGCCACTTTTTAGCGAAGGCTAGATCAAAGTTTAGCCAGGAAAATATCTCAGGTTTTGGAAAACAGGATAGTCTCAGTATCCATTAATTAAATTTGGTTACCACTTAAGATTGTATCAACAAAGACCTTAAAAACCACTGTGAGTTTGGTTAGTTCTCAATTAGTATATTGGTTGAAGAATAACTAAACTGAAAACAAATTTTAAAGTACTTAAAATGTCAGTTTGTAGTGTGTAAATCTCGGAAAAGTTCACCCAGATCTTGCTTAGTTAACTACAACTAACTTTCTGATCCGTAACTCACAATCATCTATCTAATGTACAAGTTCTTGTTCTAAAGTGCTTGCAGCTTGAAAGCTACCACTATGAACAGTTGAAGTGTGTACCTCATGGAGAAGTTCGACCAGGGCTTGTTTTGTTCTGGTTAATTACAACTAACAACTTTCTGATCCGTAACTCACAATCATCTATCGAATGTACAAGTTGTTGTTCTAAAGTGCTTGCAGCTTGAAAGCTACCACTATGAACAGTTGAAGTGTGTACCTCAAGGAGCAGTTCGCCCAGGGCTTGCTTTGTTCTGGTTAACTACAACTAACAACTCCTGATCCTAACTCACAACCATCTATCTAATTTTCAAGTTTCTGCGAAATAAGTATGGTTAGGCAACTCGTTCCATTTAAAATAAACTAAGCATTTCCATTGGTTGATTAATAGTACTGTATATAACAAATAAATCTGCTGAAATAACAAAACGTGTACGTTAACTCCTTGGTAAAGGTTCTGAAACATACTTGCAGTTTATGTTAGTATTATAAAACAACTGTTTAACGTTACTGCATGCAGAAATTCAACCGCACAACGTAACAGCACGAAATATTATAATATCATGCTGAAACTCAACAGAAACTGCAGATAAAGTATGACGTCTAGCGCGCCTGGCGGCTGCTTGACAAACTACCCGAGTCACGTGACAGCCAGCTTACTGCTGGAGAGGGAAGGGGATTGGGTGGGGAAAAGAGAGGGGTTGGCATGCCTTACAATAATACCTATTCACCGCGACAAACTTTAGCATTAACGTCGCAGGGCTACAGTAAACTTGTAAATGTAGTAGGTCAAACTGCAGCAACAGAAAGTTTGTATAAGGTGTTTGGTGATTTAGAACATTTGAGTAAGTTTTATCACTGTTTGTCGCCCATTAGACTTTTATAGATTTGCCAAACGCATTCCATTTAAGTGTTGCCTCCTTCACCTAAGCATTCTGTCGTTGTTAGTAAAGCTTAAATATTGAGAAGGAATAGCCACCGTATGTTAACGACTCTTGAAATATTTGAACTATTAATAGTATCATCCTTCGACTAGTTTTACGCTATTTTGATGTCGCTGCAAAATAGTTGGTATATGAATCGGCCACGGCCCCATATTGTTAAGTAGTACCTGTGCCGGATGTCCAATTATTTCCGCATCGTTCTCAAGTTTCAAGTATGGAAGCTACTAAATTTGACATTTTTCTTCAGTGTATCACTCAATCAAATTTATCGGCAAAATTAGCAATTTTAGTTTTGTTTACTTAAAACTGTTTGTTGTACTTATAATTGAATGATGCATCAAACTAAAGGACTTACTTGGAAGAGTTTTGATTAGAGCAAACAAGTTACTCCATACTAGCTGCACCAGCTGGGGCTTCGCCCCCAGACCCTGGCACGCTCGCTCGCTTCGCAAGTTTCGACTAACTATAAAATTGAAATGCGTCAAACGTAAAAACCTAGACTGGTACCACTGCATCCGGGAACTCAAAACATTTTGTTCAAAATTATTGAAAGACAGGTTTGCTCATTGTTATTCTTATTGTTTTGAATTAACTTAAATATTGTGTTTTTAATGTTAACATGTTTTCAGATAAAGGAAAAGCCAAGTGTACAGTGAATTAAAATCAGTTACTTTAGTGCAGAAAAGATTTAGGACGACTTTAAAAAAAAACTGTGCAAATAGACAAAATATTATTCGTTGGTATAGGCAGGATAGATTGTTTAGGGCCTCTAAGGCTACTACCTGACGTTAACTGTTACATCTGAGACTAGCGGCACACCCGTACAATGACGCTTCTTTGCTGATTCAGTGTCAAAACCAACGAATAACGTTCTTTTCTATAGTTCAAAATCGTCCTTTTCTTTGCAGCAATAAATGCACTGACTTGATTCACTGTACCACACCACACACTTTGCTTTTTATTGATCTGAAAATATGTTAACATGGAAAACATGTACATTTCTTCAAAATAGTGAGGTTAAAATGGGCACAGCTATTTTGTAATAAATGTAAAAAACTCTTTGAACTTCCGGATGCAGTGGTACCAATCTGGGCTTTTAATTTCAATTCAATTTTACAGATGGTCGAAACTGCACCATTATTTTATGAAACCCTTTATTATAAGACCGCATAGCAACCCTACGTTCTATAAAAAGGAGGGTTGCTTTTAACTAACTATAATAAAAAGGAAGATTACTTTTTTAAACATAGTTCTATACATAAATTTACAAAACATTTCTGTAACTTAGAGTTGGCTATGTTCCACCTCATGGGACCATACTTAGTAAAATTTGCAACTGACCTTAAAATTATAATATCATGACGCAAACTAACCAACCTTCAGAAAACTACATTCACGCTCTCTCGCCACTATCAGAAGCATAAAATCTCTCATTATATTCTCCAATTACAAATCCCAGAGAGCTTTTCGTAGCTAAAGTATTAATCACGAGCAATGCGTGTTTGCGAACCCACACGCAGCCCCTGGTGCATGATTAGGCGACTGTATTAAAGGCACTGTGCAGATTTCCAGCCCGATTACCAGTTTGCGTGTTAACCTATTTTAATATAGTCTACCTAATTGTACAAACTCTGCCAGATAAGGGTTGGCTTAAAGGGCCGCGTTGAATGTTTAACCCTTATTACGACGGCCTCTTAATGTTGACGATCCACTTTTGTGTTCAACGAGTTATTTTACAAAAGAAATGTCTTGATTGCCTCGTTTAAAGCACCAAGAGGTCCAAAGCGAATGGAATATTCCTGCAATTTAGGTGGCTCTAAGCTGTGTCAAAGTTCTATAACTACCTTGTAGCATGTTCGTGGTGTATTTGCGTGAGGTATAAATATTTAGTCGGCTTTTAACAACACGAATCATGAAAAAAGCAGAACAGTTCATGAAAGAAACACTAAAAGGTTTAACGTTCGTGTGACAATGTCCATGTTAATTCATTCAATAGAACACCATCATCGCCATGCGAGACTTCTATTATAATTTCCTAATGTTCTAAGTTTTCCTGAAATACTCGTTCGAGGTTCCTCTACAACTGTTGATTGCGTGATAAATGTTTTATTATTTCTTTTGTTATATTTTTGTCATGAGCTATATTGATGATAGAAGGCGCCTTCAAATACGGCACTGCATTAACCGCAGTGCGAGACTGTATCTAGTTTATCGTTTAACGCCGTGCGTTTCAAACCGAACTCTCACATAATTACAGGATTCATTCTGGTTACAATTTACGGTACAGCAGACACGAAAAAACCAACAATAAATCAAATCGTTGTGTTTTGAGTAAGAAACTTCTTATATGAACTTATGTTGCGTGTCCCCTAATTTTAAGGGTGTCAGTTATCCTTAAACACTCTCATTGATTAAGCACCCTGGTTGCACACTTAAATGAATAATATAAGCTAATAATTATTATGTTATTTATGATGACCACAGTTTGCAAAAGTAATAAATACTAATTTTAAATGAAAACTTTCAAAATTACAAACAAATAATGTGTATTAACCACACATGTTTCTACAAAATTAATGTTGGGGTTAATACACAATATTTGTTTGCAATTTTTGAAGATTTCATTAAAATTAGTATTTAATATTAGCTATTGCCGACATTATAGGTTGATTAAATGCAAGTGTTGTAAATTTTATTTTGAGGTAACATCTAATAGCTTTACTACAAAAGGCCACTCAAAAGATTTTTGCATTGGCTATGAAGAACAAATCTGAAAGGGTTTCATCTATGTAAAACCTCTTGAAAGGTAAAATTTTTAATACTGACTTCATAAATCTACTTGACCTCTTGTTAAGGAACACAACAGGAGTTCTCAACAGCGATATATGAGTGAAACTCCTAATTTAAGGGGGTTTGATAAGAACACTTGAAGTGTAAGATTTATAAGGTTTTTTGACTTGGTTAATGCAATTGTGTTGTTAATTTTGCTGAATAAATTACTTATTGACCTTTAAGGTATTTGGGTTATTATGTTCAAATATACCAACGTGCGTTTTAAAATTCAACGCCGTTTAATTGTAGAGGGGTAAAGGACTGTAAAAGTCTCCTGTAAAACCCTGTTTACCTTTAAGACAAGCAGTCGTAAGACACAATTTATAAAGATATCTTATATTTTGTCGTAAGTGATTTAATCGGTATATTTAAATCAAGCCCAAACAAAGGCAATCTCATCTTATATAGTATAAAAGAACATGTCAAAGTATCATCCATTACAATTTATATAAAAAGTCGTCTTTCGTACAAACCTTACTTTTAGAGGTCAATAACTAGCTAGGTTTGAATTGCGTCTCCTGAATATTAGTGGCTACCCTAAGACATGACGTAAAATACAAGCACAAACAAAACAAAACTTTGTTTTGAATATTTCATAGGTAAAATGTATAACGAGTGAAGTGTGAGCTGCATTTCTACTCAGAAGTCATGGATTCCGCTGCAGTCGCAGTTTTACGTTCAACCTCTGAGCATTCTCGGCACGTCTCTTTGTTATCAATACTTTGACATCAGTTCTTCTGATCCCACTTTCACCTTCCTACCTTCCCGTATGTTTCCACTCCGATGTTTTCTGTAAAGATATTTAGGGTACAAATAACCAGTAGTATAATAAATTATGTGGGAAAACATTAAATTAATATTGGTTTTTCTGTTTCAGGTATGTTTGCACTAAGGTGGTTTTAATGAACAAAAACTGTAAGTTACAAATCTTAATTGGATTTTTTCGAGGGTTAAACTGTCCTTTGTTTGAAGTTTGTTGTTGACGATGGGAGGAATTCAGAAGTTGAACTATTATTGCGGACATTTTCATCGTTAGTGAACAAAAAGGATCACGACGTTTCGGGATCTGCAATCTGATCCCGTCTTCAGGTGAAAATAACCTAAAACATAACACAGAACATTAGAAAATGAGCTACGCTGACTACTTTAGGCTAGCTTATTTTCTAATGTTCTGTGTTATGTTTTAGGTTATTTTCACCTTCAGATTGCAGATCCCGAAACGTCGTGATCCTTTTTGTTCACTAACGATGGAAAATGTCCGCAATAATGGATCAACTTCTGGGTTAAACTGTCGTTCAACAAGAATAAGACTTTTGATATTTAGTTATTATATTAAGCTTGACGGTACAATAGACTTTTATAATACATTTATGTCTACATTATAGCTAAAAAATGGATTTTTGGCCAATACAGCACACTTTAGGATACCACGATTTGGATTAAAACTTGACCAGGAAAGTTTAAAAAAAGGTAAAGTTTGTCTTGTTCAACGAGGTGAAGTTAGGAATACGTAGTCCTCTCTATTACTCAACCTCGACCTTTACCTAACGTCACCGTATAGTCACTGTATAAATATAAAGGGTTATTTATAGCCTTAACAACCTCTTACTGAAAATGTATAACACTTTCATTTATTTCCTGCCATCCGTTGTGAAATTACAACCGGACGACCTAATTGGTGTTTTTCATTCGTAACAGACTGCCAGACATGTATAGAATTTGTTGTATCCTCAGTATAAAAAACCAAATAAACTCAGGTTTTTAGTTGTAATAGATCCGCGGAAAATGCTCCTATTTTATTATTATGTCTAAACCCATTTTAAATCAACTGGTAAATAAATTAACAACTTGAGAAAGATGAGCACAAATACCAACAGCAATACAAGCGGAGGGAAATATTTATATGATTCGGGAAATGTAATCAAAAAGTTTCCTGCATTCACTTTGTCAGGGAAGAACCAACCCCATCTGGTTGATTGTGTCAGTCTTCTTTCATTCCTGGGAACACTGTTTCCTTATGCGTCTCTACTTTCCTGATACTGTTCATATTTTAATAATATTAAAACATATATTTCCAATGAACTAATAATCAATATTTAGTAGACAAAATGAAGTTTACTTTAAATAGGCTATCAAGGATAGTTTTTCGGAGTTTAAAGGTGTTCAGGTCACTTGCTTTGAGCTTTAAGTTTTTTAAAATTACCTTAATCTTTAGAAACGGTTTAAACTTTATGTTAGATTATTTCAAAACGTCGTAAAATGTAAAGACGCATCTTTATAAAACTGGCTTTCTAACATTTTAAATTAGTTTCTTTATCTTTTATGTCCTCGTGTGTTTTTAATCTAATCTAATACAATACCTCAGACAATTCTGTGACAATACCCACAACGTGCCAAGAAATGAATGTCTCATAATTTTCTTAGCTTTATAATGATTAAATTGTTTTGTAGCTAATATTAGTTCAAGAAAAGAATAAAAGCACACTTGAACGTAAGATGGAAAAAGATTACCGATAACATTGCTTAGGAATATTCTTGGAAACTCAAGGCGTTTCAAGGAAATTTACGGATATAACTTTGATAAAAATGCAGTCTCATAATAGAAACTGGAATCTAGAGGTTAAACTTGATCTTATCCCTCTTCTAGTTGGCTCGTTAAAGCTTTTCATAAGCATAATAAAAGCAAACATGGAAAGCCCCTATCAATACAATTATCAACTTATTTCAAACCAAATAAGTTATTTTTTTGTACTTAATTCAACAAGGTACAAACAATACTAGTCTTAAAATAAAAACCACGCAGAAATTGCAATAAATGAATACCGAATCATATTTTAAACTTATTTATTGGGCAGAAGTGCTTAATTTGATTGGTTCTAAATTGACACATAGGTCTGACTCGTACACTGGTATTAGTGGTTGTAAACTCACTGTCCACCATGACAGTAATCCAACATGGCGGCTATCTATCAATCATATTGTCGTCCCAGTGTTTTATACACCACAGCTGCAATTTATATAGTTTTGTAAATCAAAGTGTTTTTTGATCAAGCTTTGTGGCTTTTCAAACGGACTTTTTTATTTGACGTGTGGTTTAAAAATACGACTGAATGCTTAATATACCAACAACGGAAGCGTTAAGCACAAGCAATTTTAATTTAGTCCGATGCGAATTGGTAATAAAATAACATATTTCATTTCATGTTTGATTGTTTCTTTTATTTAACTCTTGGGCGTTTCCGTTCGTATACTACGTGTTTTTGTCATGGTTTTGCGGTTCGAGTCTGGATTTTAGAGTCAGTATTTTAAAAGGAAGATTCAAGTTACAGAAAATTTTTCAGTTTTCAAACACCTTTGCAAGTGACCTGAACACCTAAATTGTTTTTTATGCTATTAAAAAGTATTAATTGTTTAAAATTTCTCAAACAAACTTACTTCTTAGGCTGAGGCGCAAGATTAAATTTTGATTGAAATCGACAGAATTTTTATAGGTAACCTATTTAGATACAATCCTTATTTTCGGTTGCCTAATTGCAAAGAGTTATTATGTTTGTCAATATTGACACTCGTGTTCTGAGGAGGTTAGTGCAATACGGCCTGCCACAGTAGTTTTAATTATTAATAGTGTGTACTCGTATATTACAGTCGAAATATCAAGCCTGTTTCAGACTTAATGATTCACTGTGCAGTACAAATCTAAAACTTTAAAACAAACCTTAGACATCCAAAAGTATAATAAATATATATAATACGTACGTTTGATGACTTAAGAGACATCGTCACCACTGACGATTTTCCTTAACGCTGGGAAAACGTCGAGGTTGAGTGGTACTTACTAGTGGTACTTGTAGTCCTAGTTTCGCCTCGTTAAACAAGACAAACTTTACATTTACATTTTTGCATGTTTTAAGTTTAAATAATGGTACATACCAAGCACCCTATACACAAAACGTTTTATACTACACATAGATAAATCTGCTATTAAATCCATCATATTTTCTAGTCACGAATGTCGCATACAGCGTGTGTCGCAAACACACAGGAGTTGCGCGCTGTTAGTTGTGCAAAAAGTGAGGGAAATGTTCACCCTATATTTGTCCCCGCATGCAAGTTCTCTCACGCTATTGGCTGAACAACTAGGTCACGAGACTTATGGCAAACATAATTTTAATTATTTCTCTGAGTTATTATTCGTGGGTTTTCATCGTAGGTGTTTTAATCATGGAAAGAAATGAGTAATACATTTGCCGAATACTTTATTTAAATAAAATAATTTAAAATATCAACAACAAATATTTTTAAATCACTTTAACTGAACGAGACCTTAAAAGTGCAATGCCTTTATCTTCAAGTCCCTACACAAATGGCCTAATCCAATAACAGTTATTTAAATATTAGTTTTGTATTTTTCAAATTATTTTTCTTTTTATACATTCAATATAAGAGTCTCTTGTAGCGTTTGTTTTAATTGAAGACCTCAGTTACATTTAAAATGTATCTGCATTTTACTACAATCAATTTCGTAAAAGACGTGCTTATTTATGAAAGTAATAAACGTAACGTTTCCAAGTGTCAATTGAAAGGTTGTTAATAAAAACGGTAATACAGTTGTTTTACTGGTAAAATTAATTTTAATGTTTATAAAACGAATAAAGTGTATTAAAATATTGCAAACTCCACTCAACGTGTAACAAAACTCAGTTATAACACAAGTAATCAGAAGTATTTGTTGAATCGTTGATAGATTTTGTTTGCATTCCAGTGAACTGCGTTTAGCAAATATTGGAATTCCGTTGTTGTAATTGAAATAGTGGAAGGTTTAATAATCAAATTTTCAAGTACCACTCATCACCTGTTCGCCCTCAGCGCTGCATCGTTTCTGTTGAAAGTGCTTCAGTAGAAAATAAAACTCGAACAAATAATTACAAAACAATACGTTGAAACTTAGTATTTGTGTGTTTTTTCAAACATACTGTTAGCTCTTCATAACTTCAACGTAGCGTGGGTTGACTATTTAAAGCTGCGTATTTAAATAGATTGTTTGAATTTGATCAATTAAACCGATCCACACGGTATTCGCAGAGTAAAACGTTACTCATATCATCACAAAATCAAGCGTTGTTTTTTTTTAAGTTCTAGTCTTAATGCATGCAGCTTGACAGCTCCTCGTATGAGTCCAAAGAGCATGTCTTGCTGTGTTGTGTAAACAATCTTCAAAGTTTCAGAAGAGATTAAAGTTAAAATCTTACGCTTTCAAGGGTTCTTTTCTTTCACGTATAAATAAGTTTAATTTGTCCCTTCCTATTTTTATTATGAAACATAATTATATCAACTTTGTTCAGCGCATGTATTTACTTCTTACAACACAATCAATGGTTACACAATGGCGTTTCTAGCAATGATTATGAATGTTTCAATCGCGCCAGCAAGGAAACAATCAGCACGACCTGTATTGAACGGTTAATGAACGGCCATTCCTAATGCAGCAGCAGTTTTGCACGCTAATGCCGAACACTGAATGTCTCTTATCAGCGACATCTACTGATAACATATCTCTGATAAGGGGTGATTGCCGGGTCGCGTGGTGGCTTATTGAATACTAGTTGTGCAAGGAATTTAGGAATGTGGATGTGTATAAGGTTTTGAAGCTTGCGATCGAGATTGTAAATGTTTTCAGACTGCATGAGTTTTGTTTTAACAATCTTCTTGCATTTAGTGTTAGTACATTGCGGATAATCGCGCGTGACTGTGTAGTCATCAATCGGTGGCGCTCGATCTCCGCATCACCACTACAATTTTCTTGACTTTAAATATGGACCAGAATAGTATATTACATCACAAGGTCCTAAGCCTTTTGATACCAGCTACAATTTACTGTTCGAAGCGCTGCCTTTTGAGCGGGGATTTCAATACAATACTTGCTTTATAGTCACTACTATAATCTAAAGCCACCGTACCGGAGCTTTAGATAATAGAAGTATTCTCAGACTACCGCTTTATAGGAACATCTTCGAGAATTAATACCTTACCTGTTTGTTTATACATTTACAATATCAATCTGCATATCTCAATCAAGCTTAATAGACGACAAAATTATTTAATTTGTTTTGTTTTTCTAATTTATAATACGTTTGCCAACTTGCTAATTATTTTCAAATATTTAACAAAAAAACTTCATGGTACTCTTCTTTGTTTTTACGGTTTCAGTTTATATTTATTAAACTCGTTAAACTTGACTGGCAGATGTCAAGAGTTGACCTGCAGTGTTTTGATGGACCGCTTCCAACAATTGAATAAGTCGAGAGTGGATTAAGTGAGATTGATTGCTGCATTAACTTAAGAGCATCCACACTGAACTAGATAACCGTGTTTACCTTTAACAATCACATAGTTTTACAGACTCAACATGAATCATTCAAGATTGTACATTCTGGATTGTAATCATATTGAACTGGATACAGTAAATTGATAGTAGTCTGCCAAGAGCTTATTATTTTAAAATGTGTAAATACAGAAAGAAACACCTTCAAATAGAATGGAAGCGCTAGATCCCGTGTCTGGTGCACGCCAGTGGTTACTGTTAAAACAATGAAGTAGCCAATAAAGTCATTAAAAACATGTTAGTTGTTCTTTAGGCCTGATAAAGTTTGAAATTTAAATGAGGTGTGATGTATTTTGCCCAATTTAAAATTCTAACCACTGAACCTACTTTACTATTCAACTTTTAGAGTGGCAAGTTTGTTGTTTTAGAATAGTTTTGCTCAAGTACCAAACTAGAACGTAAAATCTCTAAAATGGCATGGAAATCAAACAATTGTGACGGTGATATTTAAGTATGCTTATATTTGGCTATTTTGTCTTTTTCCACGCGTATATTTTGCCTCTATTTGCGTTACGTCAGTCGGACAATATGTAACTAGGACAAGATGTCACCGCTTAAGGCTGAGCGCTTGTTTATTTGGTTCACGGTTTCGCCGCCAGGGCTGCGCTGTATTCCAGTCACGTGACAACGTTATCAGAATCTTTGTCACAATTGTGATCCCGGGATCTCGCGCGCATACACGATTCATTCACTGGCTCAACTCTCTTCACTTTCCTCTTCCTTCTTTTAGCATTTTGCCTTTCCTAAGGCTTGTCGTTTAGTTGCTCTTCAATTCTCTGATTTGTGCAAAATCGAAGCCATTGACTCCAACAATACTCCGGGTGTGAAAAATTCAACTGCGAAGTGAAAAATCGCAAACTTTGTGAACAGAGTAGATCCAGGGAAAACGCAATGATTTAGCCAAAGATCCTAAAACTCAGCGGAATTGAATTTCGCATATTTTTTAATTTTAATACAGAATAACCATTTAAAAATTACTTACGTTATAAAACAACGCTGTTATGATCTAGTAACATGACTTTTCTTTGTAAAAATCTCCACATAAGTAAAGGAACAGTTTTAAAACTAATGAAACACAATAAGCTTTTAGGCAGAATCATATTTGCATTGGTGCCCGTTTTTCGAAATCTTAGAAAATCCTATGGACAATTGGGAAAACTCAACATATTTAATTGTTAAAACCATTAGACACCCCGTAAATATGCGTAAACCATATTCGTAAATGATAAAATTTGTCTTATATTTATTCGTCTAAACAAATTATAATTTTAGGGGCAACTACTTTTTTTGATAATGAAAAGTTATGTATGTAAAGTTAATATTTTGCATCTCATTGTTAAAAGTAATTTCCACCTCGACTCTGCTAAGCCATATGCACAGTTAGTTGAACTCTACTGGGTATGAGTTCTAACAAACGAAAGTTTAAAAGTTCTTCCTGTAAGGGATGGTGCATGGAGAACCTCCATTGGAGATAACACAAGAACCTCTTCAGTCTCCCCTTTGTTCCTCTTTGCTCTTTGTCGATTACATATCCGCTTTCTTCACACACTTCCTTCTGACTTCTCCTTGTGTCATTCAACTTTCGTTTCCCCACCTTTCCGTTACAAAAGTTGTGATTGAATTCCGTAAATAATCCTACAGGCTATTCTGTACTATATTTAGCTACTGGTAAAATTGAGCCAGATATAGCATTCTTAATTTTGTTTCTCAAGATGTTCAGAGGAAATAGTTCAACCCTCTCAAAAGTGTTCCTGTAAATACTTTTTGCCTCACTTGTCTAGACATTGTCATCAAACAAAGCTTGTTATTATTAACTTTAACAGAGCACAACCTCAACGTTTATTTTGCATACAAGCATTTTCCTTTGTCACATTTTCTCCAATCTTTCACCTATCTTTCAATTGAATCAATAAAGTTATACACCACCAGGAAACCCTAAACTAACTCATTAACCACCAAATGGTGTCTAGACCACTAATCCTAACGCCAATGTATCAACCACTCAACAGTAAAACCTAATCGAATCACACAGATTATACTTGGCACTATCACAGACAGGCACGGATACAGCTGATATATCTGTGTTCTGTATCCACTAGTGGTTACAAGTGACTGCAGTGCACCACCACCACTCGTGCCTTATCCATCACTGCAACAACAACAGCTTTACCTTTCGTCTCAGTGTTTTGTTCTTTCTGTTTGGTTTTATTTTTTTACATTGTTTAAGTACAATTATTATGGAATTGAACTTTAAACGATCCTTAAAACATTGGTGGACTACGTGGTTATGTCCTCATTTAAAATAATTCAATAGTCCTGAAAGTGCTGTTTGTTTCGAAAATTATACAACCTTTATGGCCGTTAATTTACTTAATAAGCTGTTAATTATTTCAACCTGATTTGTTATTTAATTTTATGTTATTCCATCGCCATGTTTCAATCGGGCTAAACGCTCTTCTTTCTAGCACACTTAAAGTTATTGCAGTAAAACCGACTTAAACCTATTTACATAACATGTTGTATAAACATATTTTGAAATGGAAATGTTTTGATTAAAACTGCCATTTGTAAAAGCCATGCTACAAACTTTAAAAGGGCAAACAACATATCTGCAGGGTAAGTGTTTTCGATCGATATACTAAGCATTAAATACCGTTTTCATAGTGAAATCTGTCAATACTATCCATTGATAAAACTTAAGATTACTCCACCCAGAACAAAACAGCTTGAACAAAATCAAGCAACACTAATTAATACTACCACAATATGCTCTGTGTAGTGATTGTTTACAATGTAATGAGCGTTGTAATGAGAATGTGTTTTGAAATAATCCCGCCTTGATGAGGTCGGTTGATGCTTCAAACATAATTGTGACATGGCTCACAACTGACACGGTAAATTTAAAATGTGTACATGTTTTATGTCGGCGCTGCTTTAGAATGGATTTTGATACTTACTGGATTTCTTTGAATATTGCTCAATGTTCTAGCTAGTAAAAGGTACAAACCTTTCAATATATTCTAATGCATTATTTTCGATTGGAACTTAATTACAGACTATATTGACTGTGAATTGTCATAGAGCTCCGATCTATGAAAGCCAACTAAAGCGTTTTTTCCAACTCCATTTAAATAATATAGTGCGTAAACGTTGCTCTCTTTAAGTAGATTTCAGTCAGGTTTTCAGGGTGATATAGGTCTAAAGCGGTTCAAAATAAATTATTAAAAAAAATGCTCTTGAAGAAGTCTTGATTTTTTTTGGCGCTTTATTAAGGGCTGCCATTTTTTTACTAACCAATTGAGATGCGGTTTGCGGAGCTGTAATCTACTAACAAAGCCCTTTAATTAGATGTTCAAACTCAACTTAGTCCATAATAAAAACATTTCTTCGGTCTCCACACACCACCAGTTATTAAATTCTTGTGTGTGTTCTCGAATTTGGAGGACAGGTTAAGACTTAATTAAGGTCTATAAAAGCCTTCGTAGATCACACTGCCGCGAACTTAAGTTCTAGAATATCTCTAACGGAAATTGCCGCGAGTCAAAAATTAAAATCATCAATGTTCAAAACTACTTCATTGTTTATAAGGTCGTCCCATTGAGGTCAGGTTTATGACATTATACTCTACTCACAACGTCCTTTATTTTGATGTCGCGTAAAGCGTACAGCCTTTGTAGTAATGGTGTGGGAAATTTGGTGTCTTTAACGTTACATCGGTTGGTCAATATAAAGTTGTTCTAGGACTTTTTATCGCCCTACAAATAAAAAATACTTATTTGTATGTGTATGAAAGTGGTGAGAAGTTATGTCGAGAGAGAGTAAGAGGGGGTGGGAAGGGGTGAGAGTTGTGTGGTCGGAATTGTTCAACTATTTGCTCAAACTTGGGCTGACGTTGCTTGGCTTGAGGCCTTGTTACCGCAGCACGACATGCTGTGAGGAGTTGTGTTTGTGTAAAACGTACACCTGCTTTCTACCTCTAGTCTCCCTAAGGAAGTGTAGTAGACAATGTAATAAAACACTGGCTTCGTACCATTGAGCTTACTTATTTATAGAAACCCAAGCTCATGCTAGTACATGTTCGCAGTCAGTTGCTTAATTCGACATTGATGTCTGTAGGCACGTCACTAGCTACCAGAGTGCTCAAGCCCTTTTGATAAGGCATGTTACAAAACCATTGTGGCCGAACTTAAGTACATTTTTCATTTATATGCAGCTGTTGCTGATGGTATTAATGTCCTAGTCCTAAATATTGAACTTTCGATTTAGTGTGTGCATCGAAGCCAATCAATTATTGCTTTTCCCAATTTAGAAAATCTTCATTTTGAAATTTTTGTGCTGTAGACCAGTATTTGGATCGAAACCTGCGCCTTTTCTCTTTCCTCCCTGTACTTGTCCCTAATCCAAACCCAATAAGTATCTCTAAGCAAGCCCGTGGCGGATTGTTATAGAGCTCATCACTCCGGTGGCGCGGGTTCTATCCCCACAGTCACCACTAACAATTTGCTAAGTGGCTTTGCGGTAACGTTAGGTAAAGGTCGAGATTGACTGGCAGAGAGTCTTTTTAGTCATAGCTTCACCCCATTAAACAAGGCAATGCTTACCTTTTTACCTATTAAGCAAATAAAGTATAAGTGTTTTATTAATGTTTGCGACTCTCTGGTTTAAAAGGTTTCTCCGTAAACTAAGAGGGAAGATATAGGTGCGGGTGGGAAGCAGAGATATAATGATAAATATGAATAAAACATCTGTGACTGACAGCGGGTAGTGGAGTTCATAGTCGCTACCCTACTTCTTTGTGTGTGAAATGCTTAAAATAAGACGTAACTTTCAAGATTACTTTTTAGAGATTTTATTTGAAAAGGCATTACTCACGCAATAATTTATCATGGATTGTCTGTATTATTTTAAGCAGAATGGGTAAATTTACCAGTAAAGGAAGTGATGGTGTTTACATTCGTTGCTGGTTCTCTGTCATCAGTCACATTAAGCTCCCTTGTGTAAAGTACATTATATCTTTCCTTATTATGGGGTTAAAAAAATGTACAAGCTACGTTGAACTAAAAATAAGCTTTCATTAAACTGTATGTGTAGTAATAATAAACTTTAAACCATCATTTGGTCTAGAAACTTTCTTTGAACTAAACAATTTCAAATTAATGCGCCTGCGTGTCAATTTACCTGAAATCAAATAATATCATTGATCATATTTTTGTTAAAATCATTACTATTCAAAATTAGTTAGTAAAGCATCATGCTTTCCAAGTGTAGATATCCTGGCTGGGTATTAACAAATTACTCACTAGAGCTTTAAAAGTCAATCACAATGCCTAAATCGTAAGGCAAATAAAAATAGTTGAGTCAGACGTCGTAATGGTCAGCACACTCGTTCGGCAAGTTAAGGATCCGGGTTCAAGTCCCGGTTCGGTCCCCAATTATTGTTGTCTTCAAATGTTCATGTGTTAATCTTACTCATCATTTAATTAAAATTGGTTTAAACCCGTAGATATTACATTTAACTTCGTTATTTTTGTGTTGATGAGACGAAAATCGTCATTGGTCAAAACCTATGCCCGGACCTAGTTTTCAGTCCTCAGAAAACGTGCGTGCACTTGTTTATTATGTCATAATCATCCGGAATTATATACATAAGGGTTGCACTTATATCGAGCTAACCTCCAGTCTACGATACACAAGGGGAGGTAAACGCTCGGTCTAAGGGTGTGTCTACCGGAGGGTGCGGTCCACAATCACTAGTTCAGCCAACGCCCTGCTATTTTCCTTCGAGCCTTTTAATTTTATTTCATATTTTCTCATTTCATTTCCTCGCTTTCATCCATCTACCTGTCAGCCCTCTAATGATTTATGGTGGAGATTTATTTTAGACTTTAATTTAGTTAAGGAAGGCGTTGGTTTGCGGGGAACATTGGCAGTAGGAATTAATCTTCGTTAAAGTCAGGTTGCACGCAGATATAAAGCTGTCGTGATTGTAACTAGTTACTATTTTTGTAGCCAGCAAAACAAACTGTGTTTTCGCCTAAACTATACAGGGAATGAGTAATCTGTTGTATTAGTATAAAACAATGTCTGTCGGTTTACCGTTTTGTATAAAGTAAAATGTTTCTCTAACTCTTTAAGAACAATAATAATCCTTTAAGAAAGCTTCAAGGTCAACCACTATTTTAATTTTGCTGTTTCATTATTACTGTAAGTTACGGATAAACCAGCGATGGCTTTTCTATATCTAGTGCCAAAACTAGAACGATCGAATAATAAAATCAACGTTTGAAATTCTCCCTTTTAGACCAAATTGTGCTCCCTTGTTTTATTTGTGCCTCATTTCAGGGCGTTGAACGATAACGGCAAGCACATTTTCATCATCATAGCACATTGTAGTTATGTCAGTTGAACAGCTTCGTTTGTTTACACTAATTTCAAAATTAAAGTTTCAAAAATAGTTCGGAAACAAATTTGAAGAAAGAAGAAGTTGGATAGTGTTTGAGAAACCCAGAAGCAAACATAGAACTTATAATTTAGTTAACCTATGCTTCGCTTTCATAACTTTCTCGACAGAATTGTCAGCAAACAAGTATTATTTTCTCCACAAATTACATGTACCTTCAGGTTGAACTTGTCTGAAATTTGTCTTTGTAAACTTTGGGTATTATTAAATTATACGTGTTATAGTCGCCACGTTATTTCAGCGCATAACCTACTTAATTTCACTAATTAGCAAACAGCGTGTGTGCTTAGCAGGGCAAAAAGTGCTCCCAAACTAATATTTTTGAGATACTAATGAAATGTTCTACAACCGATATTTTAGCTACGAAACCCAAAATGTGGGTTAGAAACTTTAGTTTTTCCGTCTCGGAGTTTGGTCAACTCTTCATGAAAAGGCCGTGTGATACATCAACTCATCGTGAGTTTAACATCTTCATCTTGATGTGGAAACTAATAAAGTTTAGAACAAATTCATAGTTTTGTAAATCTATCTGTCAATAATTGCGGCCAGAGTTCCCCGACCCTTCGCTTATGCTCGTTCAACTAATGCTTCTTAGAAAAATCGAAATGTGTCTTGGAAATTAAAATATATCTACCGATTTCACCACTTGATGAAGCAAGGTAGATGGCGTGTGCAACCACCACTCACTAGCCTACCCTTGGTTGCTATGCAGTTTCCACCACATCCCCTCCCAGACCTGTATTTAATCAACATAAACTGTACGTATCTCTAAACTCACCACTGCGTACTTTATGATCAGTTTATCATGATCTACCGATTTAGATTCGTCATCAGGGCTACTTGTTAGTTGTGTTCACGTTTACATCTATTATTTTGATAGATATTTCAGGACAAAAAAATCACCCTTCCCGAATTTACGCATGACAAAGTGTTTTGAATTGTATAATTAGACTTACATCTTATCCCTTTGTAATCTTAAATGCGATTTACCAATCTTTAGCTTTATTATCTTCTAAATAATATCACCTGAAGGGCAACAAGGTCATGTTTATAATTCTGGATTTACTATTTATAGTTATAAACCATTACAACCATTCTTTATTCGGCTAATTACTATTTTCAACGTTAAAGACTATAGAAAAACTCTTTATATCGCGGTCAACGTCCACGTTTGCTTATTATAAAGTCCGTATCTACAAGCATCAAGCAACATATTGTTGAACTTCAGTATGTTCAAGGATGCTGATCACTAGCTCTTTGGTAAAGGATTTCACATAGAGATGAATAGTTCAAGATTTGTGAACACTCCAGTTTACAGTGAACACATAATGATTTGGTAAATTGAATACACAAAGCCAATTCTTTATATAACTAATTTTCGAGGCATTTCGCTAGCATCTACGGGGAACTAAAGTCTTGCAAGCGGACATAATTTAAAACTGAATTGGTAAACTCCAACCTACACAATACATCAATATATCGACTACAAGGAGCAACAATACTACAAGATGGCGGCGACGGTCCGTGTATGTATGCAGTCTAAATTGTTATCCGTAACTGCATCAGATCATGCACCTTGGCTTAACCAGCTGTATACCATGTTTGATTCTGCTAGTCGCTAGTAACTTTGTTTAGTTGCTACCTGAATGCACAATATTTATCTGTTCTAGTTAATCTATGTTGATATTTTTATTTTAAAACTTCAATTGATCTCATTTATCTTTAGAAACAATTTAGTCACACTTACTTTGAAACGAACATGACTTTAATTGGAAATACAAAAACATCAAACTGTCTAATAAATAAATTTTTTATTCCTGAGGCCTTTCAAATGCATTTGTGGCATTCATCATCATAGACACTCAGCAACTCCTCTCTGATGATGAATCCCAAAATAATGCATTAAGAGGCCTTAGGAATAAAACAATTTATTTATTAGACAGTTTGACGTTTTTTGCATTTCTAAATCATCTTGTAAGATTCATCTCTTCATGATAAGCATGACTTTAATTGTTTGTTTCAAAGTTTAAGTACGTATGTCTAAATTGTTAAACTGTTTAAATTGGAGGCGTTACTCAACATTGGTCAAGCCCTATGGCAAGTAGACAAAATACCACGACCTGGGTTTTCCCGTGTGCTTTTTGAATTTGGATCTATGTCAACAATCAAATCGTTCAAAAAGCTTCTACTATATAACACAGGTTCAAGGCAATTAAAATTTCTTTAGTTTTTGTTCTTAAATTTTCCCGTCTTTCCTTGTTGATTTGGTTTATGTAGAGTTCTTAAAGAATAAAAACAGAGTCCTCTCCGTCTGAAAAACACCACACTGAAACAGCTTGTAGCCTTGTTTCCAGATCTATTTATAGCTACATCATCTAGAGGTGTAAGGTAACACTTTCTCGCTATACGGTGACACTTATAACCAGACTTGGCTGGCAGTATATCATACTCAAGAACAATGCAGAAAGCTAACAAGAATATTGTGTCAAGTTAAA
Source organism: Matsumurasca onukii (assembly GCA_018831715.1). NCBI lineage: Eukaryota > Metazoa > Arthropoda > Insecta > Hemiptera > Cicadellidae > Matsumurasca > Matsumurasca onukii. The sequence continues at coordinate 25,401,197 of CM032058.1, forward strand.
CCTCATTAACTCCTATCCTTCATCATATCCCTCTTATCACCATATCAACCTTATCAATCATATCACCTCTAAGGGTTATCAGATCTCGCGATCGATGAATTGAGAGTATATTTAACAGAGAGCGCTTCCTTTCACAACACAGTAAAACGGTTTTTGTGTTATTACACTAACATGATTAATTGAAACCATTAAATAAACATAAGTGTTTATGCATCACCCCAACCTTCATACAAATACAGAACCCCAACTAACATGATAAAATCTGTTATTTTTCACGTATTTTGGCCTCGACTGACTTGTGAAAATACTACTTTTTGTTTACTTTTGATGAGTGACCAACATAGTGCTTTGCCAAACTTTAAATATAGAATTTTCAAAATATTCTGAGGTTGATACCTATAGAAAACGAACAAAGCTCAGCTAACAAGATTCCCATTTGAGTTTACATTCAATACCGTGCATTGTCAAAATAAAAACTAAGAGTTTTCTTTTCCTTTAATACTTGTTACGCTCTACAGTACGCTAGTACTTAAATAGCTGCTTGAGCTCTTTCTACCTAAGCATAATTTTACTCAGGTCTCGACCAAAGCTGCAAAATTTCGGACGCCTGTTTCTATGCACTCGTTACCGAAAGGTCGTCTTGTAGTTTTCCAAACGGCTTGAAACAAAGATATATTATCTGCTAAAATAATTTTAATTTCCGAATAAGATTACATTAAAGAACTGAATTTTTTGTCATACATGTTTTTCTACATAGATGTCAGGATGTCTAAGAAACTGGCCATTAAATGGAGTGAGTATTTCACAAATGGTACTGATACGCAAGTGAGCTCTGGTTTGCTAGACAAGGGATGAGGAAGGGGGTGGAAAGGGATATCCAGTGTCGGCGCTACGGTCAGTGACTAAACCAGGCTTTGTTCCTGCAAATTTATGTGGTCTCCCAACAACACTGCCTACCGCTTGCATTCCTCTCCTGAGTTAAGATACACTCACTGGGTTAATGTTATTTACCTGCGTTCCAGATCTAGATTAAACTACTTGTAACCAGTTTTTCGGTTGTTGGTTGTATTCCATGTGATTGTATTTTGTTTTAAGCTTGAGTTTAAGTTCGAGTCAAATGTTAGGACACATTAATGCACGAAAACTGTTTGAAAGCTCCATAAAAACCAATAATATAAGTATATTAATGTTAATAACTAACAGTGAATCTTCTCATTGCAGGTGAGTTACGCGCCCTTCAACCTGAATAAACGTTGCGTTTCGTAAGTAAAAATAGTTTAAGTAGAAATTATTCAATTAGCAACTTCAACACCACAGACGAAATAAAAATAATTTTACGTCATATTAATATTTTCTTTTTTTCTATTCAATAAACAAGTAATGCACAGAATTGTTAGTAAACCGGTTGGTTGGATTGTAGTAGCTTTGTTATTTAAAGGGAAAATAAACTACTTTACTAACAACTACTGTATACTCAATGGATTTAACATCCACGTTCTACTTACCTCGATGTACGACGGCGCCTTCATATGTTTGACCGCTAAACACACAGTACACCTCTGCAGCTTGATTGCAACGTAGTGCCTTACCATGCTATTGTAGCCACTTTCATGAGGCGTACCACAGCTAATGTTAATACTGTAATTCTAAAACGTCGGTTGTTGCCTAGGAGCGTCATTACATCGTGAATGACATCTTTAAAATATGACATGTTCACTTAAACGATAACCTCGATATGCAAAGACTCGACATTTTTCTGACATGAAAACTGTGACCGTCCTGGAGCTTTTAATTACCTAATCACTGCTCGGAAAACCACGGGGATTCCGGAAGTTATACTCAACTGCGTTTGTGTTTTCCTTTTAAAAGTTTTAATGAATAGTCTGTTAGTATTAATTATGTTAAGCTTTAAAAATGTACTCAATTTTCGCAAACTTTAACTATTAAGGCTGTGCAGGACAGGCGGAACAAAAGTAGAGTTCTCAGTACAAAAGTAGGCAGAGGTTCTCAGTTTTCATAAAGGCGTTCTTGTCAAATGTTTAATTATTAATTTTGAAATGCACCCTTAGGACACCGCAGTACGCGCATTAAAATAGAGGTTCAGTCTGACAGTTCAATGTAATCAACTAAAATATCGTTTCCAATGCCTAGAAACCTTGCATCAACTTTATACAAGTGGGCTTACAAGGGTTTGCAATAGAAAAAACTCTGCTCTTATGTGATGACTTTCTGTTATTTTTACATTAGGTCAAAATAAATTTAAGGTGGATTGGAGCCACGTTTTTGTTGTTCCACGTTTATAGTGGGGATTCAACATCTCTATAACTATTGCATTTTATGTTTAAAAAGTGGATTTTCTCAAAATAAACTTACAATTCGTAAAATCGGCTTCCAATCGCCCTTAAATACGAGGCCCCCTTATCGGCCTCGTACTATAATAACCTTTCATTTCGTAGTTTAAAACTCTCAGTAACATTAAACTTAAATTCCCAACGCCAAAGACCTATTTACTGTATTCACAAATTATTATTAGTTCTACACAACTACACTGTTGTTACTTAGCTCGCGCGTGACGCAGTGACAGAGTGACGCAGCGAGGACAGTGACGCAGTGCGTGACACAAGGGTAGCGTGTACTGTACGCGGGTCAGGGCGAGCTTTTATAATAATTGCTGCCTTGTAGCCGGCGCCTACCTCAGTGTCGCATAATTGTCCTCACGCCACGCCACAACTGCAAAACACATCTAGTGCAAACAGGCAAAAGTATTAAAGGTTACCTGTTGTCGTGTTGGGGAAAGAATGGACACGTGGTGTAATGGAATTATGGGCTTTTAAAGTGTCGTCTGGATTATAATCAGGCACAAAAAATGGCGAGTACAACTCGTATTTCATGGGACAAAATCGAGAGATAACTGAATTCTAAGGTAATGGAATTACTATTTTGTTAGAGGCCCATCCAGAATTCAGAAAGATGAATTCTCATGCGACTCGCTCCTAAATAATTCTACATTTGGACAAGATAGCCACAAATCTATAAGAGATTGTCAATGTAGGCTAGTGTAAAGATTCGAAACAAGATCAAACGTTTCATGTTAGATTTGGCTTTGTTCAAAGAGAAATTAAAACTGTAATTGATTAATAAAACTACTTATTTAGGATTCTATCTAGAAATCATCGTAGGAAATATCTTGAAGTTGTTGCTTTTACTCCGTTATGCATTCTTGTATTGCAGTTCATCTTGTAAATCACCAATATTGTATCATCTCCATTTTCACATTCAAAGCCAACTCAAAATCCTTATACGGAATTCAATAAATTAAATTAATAAACCGTTTGGATTTGAATGTTTGTCTAATTTGAAAGAGTTTTCATTATAATAAGCTCGTTTACCTTTGCAGCCATCTTCAAATTGAATGAGAAAAAGCCATGAGGTCTGAGGTTCATTGACACAACAATAAACATAAGACTTGTTTAAACTTATTAATATCTCACAGTTAGAATTAACAGAACGCATTAAAATTAATACATTATGCTGGCTGTTCAATGGATTAATTGGAGAATAGAATAGGAGCTAAAGGATAATACACACACACAAGCAAAGTAACAAGGCTCTCAATGTTATTAGTTCGCACGAACAAAAACTAGGACATGAATATCAAGAGCTAGGTCGCAATGGTAGGCGACAGAAGTGTCGACTCAGAGAATACTTTGAGATAAGATCTACCTTGGAGCCAAGTGTCTACCTTGGGGAGGGAGGGGCTGGGGGCTAAGTATCTGTCTGGGGGGTCTGGGGAGGAGGAAGCTTTTGTTCTGCATCACACGCACTTACGGGTTTGGCAATGCTGTAACATTGATTTTACCATCATAAAAATCAGTAGTTTTTAATTGTTGCCGGACTTTTATTTTTGGTTCTTGTTTAGGATACTGGCCAAAACTTAGCTACAATTTAAAGACATTAGTTTAATTGAGCCGTAACCTTGATATTTTATTTTATGTTTCGTTCAAAAATAAACAGTTTCCTAGCTGGAAGGTATAAAACGTACACACTAACTTCTTCAAAAATTAGTCCATGTTCCAAACAAGCATACAAATTGACCTATTGCCTTATCTAAAAGCTTGTTGAGTTTGAAAGAGTCCAACTTTCTACTAAATCACTAGGCTTTAATCGGAGTACATTAAAAAGCACATCTACATTACCAAGTTTTAAACCTTTCGTGTGATTTTCAATTGCTGAGAAAACTGGTTTCCAAGTTTGATTATTTATTTACTACAAAAACACTGGTTGATCTAGTGCTGAAATTCCAACATATTACAACAAAAAACGTGGGAAGTATGTCAGAAACCAATAATTTACGAAGAAGTAACGTTGAACGGAGTCAAGTCTTAACTGTCTTTACAACATTTGATTGATTCCTACAGTAATTCCTCAAACTGTCAATGATTGTATTTGATGACGTACGTAGCGGAATCAGATAGAAACAAGCGTCGAATCTACGCAGCGCTTTACACATGATTGACTGAACACAACGAATCATCGACTATTATCAGCTGATATGGACAAAGTGTCATTCAATCATTGCAAACCAGCTGGAACCGTCGGTATTTAGATAATTCGTGTGTTATCGGCATTAACAAGTGTATGTGATGAGGAATAGTATTCACAACGAATTTTGTAATAATATGATGTATAGTAGATACAATTACTAGAAGCAGTTAAAAAACATCCCCTTTATGTGGTTTTCCAAAATGTTGTAACGGGTATTTTGAGTAAATCAAGAAAAGTGGCGACAGAACAAGAATGTTAGGAGCACGAGTAAAAGAGTGCAAAGTGAGAATATTTATTTGTATTTTGACGGTCGTTAAGCTCGCAGTTGTCCTCTAGGGGATGAGTCATGGGTTTCCCTCAAGCACCGCAGCATTCTTTCTCTATGTTACGTACTCAAACTAAAGTTAGATCTTTTGAACTAATATTTCACAAATTTAACACCATGTAAAATTCTATATCAAATGGAGTTATTAACTAAGAATAGTTCTGAAAGAATGATACTCAGTAAACGTCAAACGAATTATACAAACATAATTTACCAACATCTCGTACTACCCTTACTATGTTAAAGGTTCATCCCAATTTTAAGAAATATAGTGATCTTAACCTGTTGTTAAGCGAAAACTGATTGTATATGAATTTAAATCACAACTTAACTAGGATTAGAGGTGTGGTAAAACTATTTCACTTTTAACGAGTAAACAGTTTAATTGATAGTATTCTTAAAATTATAATTTTCAGTTAACAGTAAGTAATTCAGATAAAAAGGCGTACATTTTTAAATGAGTTTTTAATGAGTAAACGTGCATACAGGACGCATCAATCATCGGTAATTATGGACTAACACTTTAAATTCACACACATATAAATTTTATTTTATTTGTCAATTTTGAATTTGAACATAGATAAGTGACACTCATACAAGTTCCATTGCCTTGAATATCTCCCGCCTGCTCCCCGTCAGTATATCTGCTCACGTGGACTTCCAGTCGTGAGCCATAAACTCGTCTGAACTTTAAAATACTTCCGCGTTCAACATTTTCTTACGACGAGCTTTCAAGTTCTATGGTATCGGGCTACATTAATTCAAATTTGTAAATATTGTTGACGAATGAACTCCTGCTTGTAGTGTTAAAGGTTCATAAACTACCGCTATGTGTCTCCCAGTTAGGTAATTCTCCCTGCCTCTAGTTTCATAAGAGCCACAATAAAACATATTACTACATCGCACATTTTCAGACAAGATAGCGTTAACAGTTTTATGCTAACGTAGGTCACGAAAAGTTTCAATTGTACACACAATATCCAAGAACAACATTGGTGTAGACAAAACGTTGTTCAAGCTAAGCCAACTTTGAGTGAACAGTCGATGTTAAGTGTATGAAAACGCATTCTCTATCAACATGGAGCAATCAAGGAATCATGCGTTTTTGTTACTTTAACTACTACTATTGCAGTGCTGACAATATGAAAACCATAGTAACCATGCTTTGAGCGAAATTAATTACTTTGAGGTTGGCAACTCTGCTCCTTTGTGATCGAGACAATATTGCTTGGGAGAAACACATCTCGCCTTGTTACCTGCGGTATGAGTCTTCTTTTGCACAATGTAATCAAACCAGCTTTGAGCTGGGAGAAACTAGTCGAGAAAGGTGTAAGTGACAATATCGTTTAAAATAGTAAATATAAAATGTTAAGAAGAATATTCTGAAAAGTAATGAAATCTCAACTTGGACAAACTGTTCAAAGCAAACTAATATTGTAATATAAATACTTCTGGGAAATGTTAAAATATATTGAAAATAATAATTATTGTTGCCATTCTGCTCTAAAATCAGCTGTTTTAGATAAAGTATTGAGGTGCTAAAGCGTCACTATTAAACCCAGGTAAATAAAGGATTGTTTTTATTATCTGTTTCTCTCTAGGGCATGGACATCAGCTGTTTCAACGATTTTGTTTTGATTTTTTTGTTTTACCACCGACATCAGTAAAATCAGTAAATCAGTATAAAAGCTGTTCCTTCAAAACAAAATAATTCAGATTGCTGAGGTCAAAACAATGTTTACATTTAGTTTCTTTAAAATAATAAAACCTGTATTTCTCGGCTGCACCTCGGGACGTTTACCTCGTGCCAAAAGTGTTACTTTAGGACCTAGTGATTAAATATACTATCTTATAATCCAATGAAAGGATAAACCAAGCAGGAATGTTAAACTAACTTTGACAGATCTAACAAAACATATTTCAAGCAAACATGAAGATGAAAACTCGTTTCAAAGAACGTTTTCCCTACTTTAAATGTTATAGAAAAACAAATCTGCTCTATATCCAACTGCAAATTAGGGTTCCTACAAGGAAAACCCAACACGTTTTTAAACGCGTATTCTTGTCAAAACTAACTCAAAACTGCCTTTCCGTCAACTTATAATCATGGAACTTTCATTTTCCTTCTTAAAAACGACATTAAAAATAGCAATGCGATCTACAGCCACGGCTCTTAACTCCGACTATTGTACCGTGGAAAATATATCATATGCAGTTACGAAGCAAGTTAAATAAATGTGAATGAGTTAGCTTTGGAGTAAGTGTTGGGCGTTGCCTGAGTTAACACGGGTTGTATCGCTGCACCCTTCAGTCGCGACACGCCCCAGCCGTCTCAGCTGCTTCTTATCTCATACTTCCCAGTCAAAGTAGTCGTTAGATCAGCTGTAAAATGTGTTATTTATATATAACTTCTTTGATAGACAATGCTGTAGCTCGGAGAACTCTAGACTGTCTAAATCATTAATTGTATTTTCGCTACTTGTCAACAACAAATCACTACTATAAAGAAACTCTTAACGTAGACTGTACTGGTAGACAGAGTTTGATCCTAGTGCTTAGTGTTGATTCGAATCTCTGGTCAACTAGGATAAAACTTAAAGATCCTAGTTTCCTCACTAACAGTTCATTCTATTTTGCCACAACCCTCTCTAGTTGTGAACTCAAACCCAAAAATACTTAAGGAAAATTGTTCATGTCCCAAAGTTTGATACGCGAAAAATAACACCCGCATTACCATCTCTCCTCACACGTTGACCAAAAGAAAGCAGGGAGTAGGTTAACACTTTCACTGCAATTGATGTGATAACAGTTAAAATTACATTTGTTTTGTATTAATTCAAAGTGCCCATAGATTATCGAAAGAATGATAGTGTTAGAGAACGAAATGTATTAAAAATATAACACCTACAACCCTCGCAAAATGGACAGCCGTGATGGAGTAGCGAATGTGACTTTGCAATAAAGACGTAATGCATTTAAGAACTGAAAAGGCCATAAAAGCAACGACACAACAAATTTAATTTAATTTCAGGAAGGATATTTCTTAATAAGGTTATTTAAGAGACGATATGAAAAGTGTTTTCTTAGACATTTATTACTAAAGAATTTTGAAGAAATTGTGCAGACCGATCTGGGACTCAAACCCATGTCTCTCATTTGCCGGGTGGTTATGCTGACTACTAGACCATCGTCTTAGACATTGAACAAGACTTAAACCAAGAAATTCAAAACGTTTACGAACATTTTGAATTGAACTGATCTGTTATAAAACCTCAAAGGTCTTTGCTTTAAAAAGGAAAATGGATATTTGATCATAAAGAACGAAGAAAGTAGGTACTTCTGAAAAGAAAACTTCTGAATTTTCTAGAACTTAATAATAGGTTTCCACCGTTCTACACTAATGGATGAAGCAAAAGGAGAAGCCACTTTTTCACAATGACGTTAAAGTAGTACTTCGCACAGTCGGACTATAGGCTTTACGTGATTAATAATATAGCTCACTAATAATGCAAACAATGGCACAATGAATACATAAATTGTCAAGATCGCGGCACGTTTGAACAACAGAGACAATTGTTCGGCTTTGTGCGTGAAGTGTTAAAGTTAGCGCTCTCTCTTTGTTCCAACTTGTGAATTCTCTTTACTCACTAATCGTCTTAATGTATGTTACTAAGTCGTTCCGTCAAAACGAAAATCATAAAATAAATGGGTTGTTTTTTATTCGCTCATTCCGTAAGGACTAGATCTAGCAGGGTTGATTGTAGCTATTTAACGTACTGGGTTCTCGCATTTGATCCTGTAAAACCTTTTAATCTCAACAAAATGTTACTCCAAAGGTGAGTATTATATGTAGCAAATAAATAAATTTAGTTATTTTCCATGGTTGGGCGCACTAGGACCACGTGATTGGGCAGTGTTTGAATAGGGACGAGTGGTTAGTTTGTTGTAAACCCAACATAGTTTTAATTCCAGTGTCCGTAGCCAGGATGCGCTACTGGGCTTGTCTCATGCAGCTGAGTGGACTGCGAGGGTATACTTGAGATGGAAACTCCAAAGAGCGGGAGTTGAACGAACCGGCGATTTCAAGCTCTGGAGTCTAGTGGAATACGAGCTGCTAGACCAAACTGTACATAAATAGGAAATATACAGCATAAGTTTGACAAATACAACCACAGAGAGTTGTTTTTAAAATCTACTATAAAACCCGTATCTCAAAAGTTATTGTCAACGTCAAAATGGATCAAATATTCGTTTCTTTTTATACACATCCAATTTTCTCCATTGATTCTGCTATTATTAAACCGCTATTGGGTACCTTGTACGTTGCTTGATTCAATAGACCAGCAATCAACCTCATGTGAATCGGCATCAATCAAACTAGTCAATAGCAATCAATTTGATTGTCAATTTGCCAATTTAGAGGAATTGGTCGGCAGCACTGCCATTCAGGCGTCTCCGTGAGTGAATCACTCATCAATTCTAGATGAGGTAAGAATATTTAGACCTAGATGCTTTTCATGCCGGTGTTCGGTTGAGGACTTCATTTTATTGATTTAGTGCCAATTTGGAATTAGATAATGAGGGCGGTAACAGTAGCTTTTGATATTTTACTAGAGGCTAGTGGTGAATGTCGCAATCAAAATAAATTGCTGAGACTTACTTTATCAGTCTTTTTCCGACCTAGAAATTTAATGCGAAACTAAAGTAGTTAATTTGAGGCCGCATAAGAACTATTTAGGTTGTAAAGATTATTCATTAATTTGCAAGTAAACTCAAAGAAAACGTTGGAAATATAACAAGATCTATTAAACTTCCTAGGTACCTTTTATGGATTTATGGCGATAGACGTTCTAACCTTGAATGGGAAATAGTCAGGTTTTATGATCAATGTCTAAAAAGTTCAATTACAAATAATTTATTGACAAATTAAATTTACGAAAACAAATATGCGTACAACTCTTGTAAAACTACTATTTTCCCGCCATTTCAGGTGTAAACTAAAAATTACTCAGGCCACCATTTTAAAACGAGAACTTAAACTATGCTGGTTTCTATTCTAAAGCTCATCATACGCTACGAACTTCGCGCAGCTGTAAAAGATTTCTGCTGAATAGTTTTTACTTTTTTAGTTTCAATGGAAGTGTAAACGGCTCATTTTCATACCTACGTTTTAGACCCACTTCTGAAGCTTAGTGTCCTTTTCAGGAACGCTCTGTATAACTTGAAACATTTTCTGAAAGAGAATCCAGCGATTGTTACATCAGTATGAACACTGTGGGATGAACAAAACTAAAGTGCAGTTTCCGGCGGGCAGCGCGCCAACTCCACACTGTTGCCAACTTATGACAGCTAAATACCGCATGTGTTTTATGTATATGTATGAAAATAATGAGATCACTGGTTATTCACTTTGTTTTGCCAACTTTTTTGCCGGGCTTCAACTAGTATTTTCAGGTTTAGAACGTTTTAAATTACGAACAAGTTACAGGTTAAACTTAAAAAGTTCATATTAGTCTGCCTGTGATTACACAAGATAAATTAAATTTGATAGAGCAAGGCAACATACACTGATGGATTTAAAGAATTTTCTCCGAACAAAAGCTTTACCTTTCATCTTGTTATTATTTCATCTAATATGTCTACTGATACCTCCTCGTCACAGGTTATATTAATAACAACATGTTTTAAATAAATTACTTCTACTTAGAAGAATTTGAGATGGTGAGGGATGTTATACAGGTATAAAACTTTACGACAAAAACCCTCGGTAAATAAAGGTTTTGAGGATATTTCGTTGATAAACATTTATTTTACCAAGGGTTATTTTTGTGTGTACAATTTTACTTTTATACTTCTACTTATATTGTTCAACCTAAAGTACGAGTATTATCTTTCTGAGTTTTATATGTAAATAAAACTTGCAATTGTGCGAAATCGTATACATCATTTTTCAGGTATTACTTATTTAACGTTAACATAGGTATTATTATTGTATAAACAATTAGAACCAATTTATGAAAATACTTTAATTTTGATTATGCCTCTTAAATCGCGATGCTGGAGAGTTGAATATTCCATGAAAAAATCCATGTACTTTATCTTCATACATTGAATAAACAAATGATAAGTTTCAAGAAGTTGGGGACAAATTAAATTGTTGCCTTTCGAAGTTTACATGTTAAATTAGCTAAACCAAGGTGTTGTTGTTAAACATTTAGCATATTTTGTTGTATGCACTCGTATTCCTACAGTACTTCACATTTTCCTTTTATAAACATTCCTCCTTCAATATTTCCTTAGTTAACTTTTGTTGATTTGTAATATGATACTTATGATATTTACTTACATTGTTTTGTTTTTATAAACAGGCTCGTCTTAAGTAGGAATTGAAATAATAAAATATGTTAGTTTAAGCCCTTTAAACTATTAACAGTTTAGCTGGAACAGGTTTAAAGTTATTTTTTTATCTTAACACTTAGTTATTCTAATTTCAACCCCTTATAAAAATCCACTATCTCATTTCCTATCATCTTCCATACTAAAAACTTTTAAGACGCTAAATTGTGCTCATATAAAGCAACAATAAAACAACCAATTTTTGTAAGATCTATCTCCTCCTCACTGTACCTCCCTAACTATCACCTAGGGGTGGAAAAGGGTTTAGGTATAAACTACCCTCCCTCCCTAAAGGAACACTTGGCACGTTGCACCCCCATTTGCTTCAAGTGTCCGCTCCCGAATTCTACCCTCTCTGTTGATTATGAACCCTCGTGTCGAATTTTTCAAGGAAGGGTTCGAATAGTTGGGTCTCTACGTATTCCAAATGTTCCTCTTTCCTTTTTATGACCTTTATAAAAACTTACAATCGTCAGGTTACAGTTATTATTTAAGTTTCGTCTGTTTCATGTTTAGCTTTAAGATATAATACGTGCCAAAAATATGTTTACTTTGCTTAACGTCTTAAGAGTTATGTTAAAGCAACATCTTAAAAGTACGGTAACAAGTTTGGCATAAGACCTGTGCTTACATGATGATGGGCCAAAACCCAAATCCGGTCGTCAACTTATGCCCTTAGATAAGAAAAAATCCCTTTAAATAACAGTTAATCATATTTTTAGGCTCGAATTTGGTCAAAATTGCCATTGATCTCTTCGTTAAAACAACTCTCAAAATAATCTCAAAAGAAAATAATAATTTCGATCAATAATTTTTTCGGAAATCAGTCCAAATTAACAAGAAAATGCGCTACAATGTTTTAAAATAAAAATAATAGAAAGAGAATTTTACTTTTACAAACGGCCCGGCCCAATAGAGGTTGAATTATTTTGTGCACTTTCTTTTCTTAATTCTTCTTTTTTTAATTCTTTTAGTGCATTAAATAATTCAACCTGTATTGGGTTTTTTGCGAAGGACAATTCTCTATCATAACTGCCAATATCTCCTTAAGAAGATAATAATAAACGTCACAAGAGTAAAATGAACAGAAGACGGTCTAAGCCAGGTTTGCGAGGTGACGGCAAAGACGTGTAACTTGAGCCTATTGTTCCAGGGTCTATTATAATCTGGCGTGACTATACGTTAGGTCTATTGTGCACAGACCGGAGTGTAATATGAGCCTTCACGTTGTCTTTGTATTTACGATGGGGTTATATAGCGTTTATATCCTTAGGTAAAATTGAAGTAAAACCTTCCTCTTTCCTAGTTCTATAAATTGAATATTTATAACGATTTATTATTGTAGTAATGTAAGTTTAGCTCGATGAGTTGTTCTGGAGAAAATTTAAAATTACATAGTTTACTTAACTTTTAGTCTTTCGCGGCCGTGTCACAACTATAATCTCATTCTTCCGGTTCACACCGCGTCCAAACTGTGTAATGAGGTTGAGATATTTCGGCCTTTGTGGAGTCATTGTACCAATTTCAGCTAATCAGTAACTGAAGATGGTACATCACAGTTATCTATAGTATAATTACATAGTTTGTAACTATCCTTTTTATGTCAAATTTTTGAAATGAGCTTAAATTTCCTAAAATCAAAAATAAACCAAATTATGAAGCCATTTAATTGTTACACTAAAAAGTACTGCCCGAAGTAGAACTTTAATATCGTAAAAGTTAATTAAAATAATCAAGATACTATCTTACATTAAATTCTCTTGGACAATTTTTCTTTTATTTGTTTTCGGCATGGATCTGTGTACTAAAGTTTCTTTTTCTCTCTTAAACGATAATCAACCTTTTCTTGTCCATAAAACCCTACTATAATTGAAATGACATTTCCATACTTGATGCTGCCATGCTACGTTAAATGTTTTCCACAATACACTATTATTTATTTATTTACCCACAGGATTAAATAACACACTTTGAACGTATTTCACAATACAATTTCACAACTACTATCCCTCTGCAGCGCCGTTTCCCAGTTCGGTTGTCGGGTTCATGTTTTACAGCGTACGTGCAAGCCCCTAAGCTGTATAGAGTACAGATGTAAGGCCATAACTTACCGGTCTCGTGGGATTCTAAGGAAAACTGGCCAAAGATATTGCCTGACCTACAGCGACAGATTCCGTGCACATGTACACGTTATTTCCATGTCTAAAGCCGTTTTAAAACCCCACCATATGAAACGGATTTTATTGGGACTTTCATTTTCTTTAACCCGCTGATAATTTAATTAAACCTTCCATGTTTTAGTAAAAGTAAAACTTCGAAACTTTTATTCAATATATTCAGTACCCGTTAAATAAATAAATGATTTATTGCTTTCAACATGTTAACATGTTATGCAAACGTCACGCATTCTAACATCGAAATAGTCAGACATACATTTTGTATTCATTCGGATTGTACCACTCTAGTCCTGTAGTCAGTTTGTGTGTACCGCGTTTTCCCAGTCGTGTGCCATAAACTCGTCTGTATTGTAAAATGCTTCTGCGGCCAAAACTTTTTCAGGCGAGTTTTAAAACCTTAAGCTCATGGGCAATCGTGGCAACCTGTTGACGAGCTGAACTCCTACCTGAAAAGGTAAACGTTCATGAACTGCCGTTCTGTCTCCCAGTTCGGTAGTTTTCGCGGTCGTTATTCGCTACGTTATCTTTTGCTTGGTATATTCATTTTCTTCATGTGCGAAAATATCCTTGGCTTTGTAATAGGTGTAGATAGTAAATCTTTGTACTTAAACTTTTGGTGAATTTTGGCCTTTCGCAGACCCTTGCATCGGTCGTCGCTCGGACCTTTACTCCTTGCTTACTTTGAGTTATATACCTGGCTACGACTTATATCGAGGTTGAACGTAAGCTTTTTTATATATGTTCGAGCAAACATCCTTATACTAAGACTTTAATCTATATTTTGAATAAACTGAAAGAAAGTTATAAAATTAAAGAATTACTACCTTACAAAACAAAACATTGTTTTAAGTTGTAATATATTTTGTTGTCGTTTTTCCAGGTATGGTGTTTTCTTACTCAAAGTGTGTAAGTAGCTTGCAGCTTTAATAACTCTTTCGACATTCAACTAGGATTCGGGCTTATGTCAAACGAACCCTATACTTCCATACTTCTAATACCGAGTCAGTGCCGGGGTCACGTATCTAAAATGAAAGTTCACTCGTGAGTTGATGAGGAGGCTCTAGTGTGACCCGGGGTCTTGAAACAAGGGGATGTTGTGAAGGGGAGGGGGGAGGACATTGTTCTCCAAAACGTGCTCAAGAGCCCGGTGTCGCGAACCGACTAATTACCACAGTCTCTTATGTGCGAGTCTTCTTCAGTGAGACCAGCTGGGTGGCTTGATGAGCTCGTGAATATTTGTTGCTTTTGCCAAAAATAAAACGTAATTTTGATGTGATTTCAGTAAAAGACGATAAATGCAGGTAAACTTCCAAGCAATGTTCCAAATATTTGCTAGGGCCTCTTGACCATTTGATCAAACTTGATTAACTTTTTTTCTCTCTGAAACATGTCTATCCTCTCAAGAAATCGTGAAATTCAGGTTAAATTTCAAAATACGTATATGTTACATATATACATTTACATATATTTCAACTAACCTCATGAAATTCTGACCAATGACATTTTTAATATTGACTTTTTTCAATAATACTTTCAATTTATTATCATTGACTTATTTATTTTATAAGTTCATAGTTTGCAACAAACCTCATGCCTTTCTTCACATCATCCGTTAACTCGTTTGAAATGTCCACTCACCAGTCGAATCTTTTCTTCTTACTTAATCAGTTACTGTTTCTTCATTAATTATAAGTCAACCCTAGTGACAAACGGGTGGTAGTTTGCAACTAACGCCTCTATCAAATGACTAATTAGGTTTGTAGACAATTAATTAGTGCTAAGTCAGTGCCTCAGATCTCCAGTGGCTTAGATTTGTCACTGTAAGCCAGTCTGAGAGTTATCAACCCACCTGCACATCTAACATTTAATCTTGTGTTACTTATTCCCATTTTTATTTCAACCAGTACATGTTTCACTATGATAAATTATAAAGAAATTACAGACAGAGTGGATGACGATTAAAAATGGAAACAATATTGAACTCTACATGTGAGTGGATGGGTAAATAACTCGTTAATGTCTAAATTGGAGGTTAAAATATGGTCAACGCCTAGCCACGAGCTCTACTATGAGTCCTGGTGAATTTCCTGTAACAATGGGATAATACACAGGAATGGTGTTTTGTGCTATACAATTACAAACTGATTTATTGTAAAGTCCAACCAACAAAACCCAATATTAAATGGAATAAAGAGTAGTTGATTTTAGTTGGTCTCTAGGCAAAATACTCTGTCACGTCCAGTAGCTTGTAGAGAAGAATGTCCTTAGTTTTGGAAGATGCCTTAAGGAACACATGACTATCTTTTCTCTGTGGTGGCATCCAACACGAACCATCAATGTCGCGATCAAAGTGCCTGGCGTCTTCGACCGGGTCTCCTGATCCCTCCCATCCATCTATCCTCTTCTTGAACAACATGTGTATTATTCACACGTGTGTTATTCTTGAACATACATTCAGCAACTGTTAACCATACATGAACCGATGGTACCATCGGGGCAGTGAGTACAACCAAGGTTAAATGTGACTGAACACGAAGGGATGGTGAGGGAAGTGGGTGAGAAAGGGAACGGAGGGTTTTGCGAGACAAGTGGACTAAGGGTGCTCGAGTGTAAGACTATCTCGGAGCGAGAGGGCTGAGAGGGTGAGAGGTGAACCCCTCCCCAAGAGCCCTCTGAGAGTGAAATTTGGCACGCTTTTGTTCTCATTAGCGCTCGCGCCTTGTGATGGGATGCACTATGGAATCTTCAGTCGTGCGCAATGATGGATCTGTGCACTAAACGAGTTGTTTGAACTTGGGGTGCCTTTACCCTTGAGGGCGCAACGACGGGTGTCAAAACATGTCGATCTACTAGTAGTCTGACCGATGACTAATATTTTCGATCGGTTAGGATCTACAAATTTCACGTCAACTTTGAACACCCGCATTTTTATATTATATTTTCAAATAGGGATTTCAAAGCTCTTAAAGTATCTTCACGTTCGTCGAAGTGTAGTTTCCTATAATTTAAATAAAATCTTGACAATTAGCGTCATATCTGGTCTGAGATATACGGTGTCCTTTCATTTTCGTTGTTATTTTGGATTGCAACCCCATGCGTCGTCAATTTTTCCGCTCGTACTTCGCAACCTTCTGCGCAACATCAAATAAAACATCATCACTTTGGCCCGCGGCTTCAGAGAAATAGTATTACACAGCCTTAACCAATCCGGAGGGTACAAAACCACAAATCTAAGGTTTTGCATACTAATATTTTTCGCAAATCTTTAATTACAAAAGTATTTTTAAGTATCATAAACTTTAAAAGAAAACTGACAAGATTAATTTTGCGAAAGAGCAAAGGTTAACTCGGAGATAAAACCAAGCCGACAGCGACATGAGATACATTTTTCATTTAGTGAGCATCCAATTTAAGATGAAATGGAAATGTCTTCTACAGGAGTAAACAAAGTGTCACTTGGATGCTGTTTCCGCTAAATATAGAGACTGAAGATGTTGATGTTCACTGACAATCAGAAATAAGCTCAGGCGTATTTAACTTTACCTTACCTTTTCGTTTTTGTTCTCAAATAGGTTGATAGGCAATCGTAAATGTTCTCAACTTTTGTTCAGGTAGCTTTATTGGTTGACAGTTATTGGGCTTGGAGGTCAAATGGGGATTGTACTTCATAATAAAAATAGTGCACGGTATTTTAACGACATGGTGTTTGTTTTTTAACTAGCCTACTTATAACAAAAAAGTTTGAATAAGAAACCATATGAATTTACGTTATCTTAAACTTGTTAGGATTTCCGATCCATCAATACAATTCTAGGTTTGTCCCATTCTCTTCGGTAAGTCTAGCTGTTTAGAGTTAGGTACGTGGTTACATTAAATGCCAGTATTAAATTAATAAAATAAAACTACAACTAATAACTAAAATACTGCAATATAAATAATGTGACTGATGTGAACTTTTAATCATAAAGTAAGCTTATTGAAGCTTCTTGAATCCAAAATATAAAAAGGTAAAGGGTGTCTTATTTACGAGGCAAAGTCAGGACTACGAAATTCATGCCCTGGAGGCAACGATGTTTGGCAGCGCAGTACGGGCGGGGAAAGAGAGTTGCTGTTCAAAAAACGCCGCCGTTATAAATTGCGCTACTGTAATGTTTAAAGTTTTAAATGAAAGATTAATATATATTTAAGACAGTTTTTTTCAAAGCAGATTTTCAATTTTAATGCTCTAAAACACGTAAAATTACAGTACTTTCAGAGATTCCTTTGATTTAAAAGTGAATTATAAAAACGTAGTTCCAACCCGCCCTGGATGATATGTTTAGTGATTTTTATGTAAAACTATGACACACACACAGAGTCACATGAGAGCTGCGTTTGTTGGGTTGCAAACTTGTGTAAAACCACTAAAATGCGTTTGTACAAAGTTGACACAAGTTTCCTGAACTATAATCTAGTTTTTCCTGTTTACACCGCATCAAAACGGCATTGCAATTAGCTTTCATTCTCGCTGTGGTGTACCATCTTCAGTCAGTGATTGGCCGAAACTGAGATATTTTCCATAGCTCAGCAAATATCCAACCATCTTTTGGAGCAGGGGTGCCAACTGTCGATGTTCTCATTGGCTTTGACATTACCGTAAAGACTTCTTCATGACTAGTTGCCAACTTCTTGAAAGTTGGTAATTTCTAATAATGTAATAATGTTTTGACGCGGTGTAAATCGGAAGAACTATATATTATAGTTGTGATCGGCCGCGAAACCTATTTAATTTTACTTAGTTTCTAGTCGCTTGAAAACATATAATTTTTCACTCACGTAGTGTACAGTAATCGGTGAAACTTCATCGTCGATCTTTTCCACCCACACCACGTTACCAAATGTAAGTGATATACTCCGGGATTAGAACCCATGACCTGCATGCAGGTAGCGCCTAAGCGCGTTATACTATACTCTAAGCTTACTCTGTGTTGCTGAGCAGACCAGGCGAATAGAAACTGAGCTGCAATATGAAACCATTGTCCGGTTCTATTATATGAGGCTTGACGTAGTCGAGGTCTACGCGCTCCATTGTTGGCTGAGAGCCCACGTTTCTTCACTACAGTACTTCACCACGAACGAAATTGTTTTAAAAGATTTCTTAATTTAAATTTCAGAGTCAGCTTTACATTACAAATAAGCAGTTCATACAGAATCTTCTACATTTCAAGAGATTTTCATGGCCGTGTAAGACAACGAATTCTAATATGTCTATGCGTGCGTGGTTCCGGACAAGAGGATTTTACTATTTGTCTGATAAAATCTAGATAAAAGAATAAATTGTAATTTTCAGTTATAAAACTTAAATTTTGAAAACTGCAATGATTCTGTTCTAACATTCTGTTGAACATTTTGCTGGACCTTTTTTATACTTAGTGGCATGAACGGAAACTTTTAGCTCGAGTTTCTAAAACATGTGCCCAACTCCGCATAGCTAGATTTTTGCTCTACACATCCTTCGTGCTAATAACTACTGTCGAAACTATTATCTAATATGGTTTACTACACCCAGCTGTATTACGGACATAATATATCATATTTATGTACTATATAGTCTATTTCATCACTAAGTCCTTAAGTGATACTTTTTGACACGAGGCGCACGTTAACGTCCGAGGCGCAGCCGAGGATTATTAAAATGGTAATTTTCTCCCTAAGAAGAAAAAAAAGATTACCAAACATACGCTGGGCACTACTGAAAAATAAATAATAAAAATATAACTTGTTGAGATTAATCTTGGAACCTTTGACTCTCCATCCCGATGCTCTTCTACCAGAGCTACGGAATATTTGCCTGGAGGTTCAGTATGTTGACTTTGCCGTAGTACGGTTGATAATGTGGCCTACAGTTGACACTTCCAGAGCTGTAGTTGACAGTAGGTGTGGTTGTTTCAACCAAAGGTCAGCCATAACACTATGATTGTTTCAACTAATAACTCTCCCTCCATATCAATACTCACTACCATCTTAAAAATATACTGTAGATGAAATTTCACCATCACAGTGTGGTAACTGTACCGTACAGTGTTTGCAATAAAATGACACAGTGTCTTCATTCCAGTTATATTCTGTTCCCGTATTTCCAATGTGTATTACATCCGTACATTGCTGGCGGGTGGAACTGGGTTGATTGGCCATTTCGAGGATCGTGGGTGGATCCAACTAGAGTGGCAATTATAATTGGTCGTAAGCAGTTTATGAACCTAATGGATTCGGTATCGACACTAATTTGGGTCAATTCCTTTTTGGTAAAATAAAGATACAAGTTTCATATTTTGGGTGAGGACTTTCAAACCAATTACCAACTAGCTTCTGAAAGTCAAAACCCAAAATATAAAAATTATAATGGATTATTTGATCTATATCTTCATTACATTGAAATTCCATTGGGAAGCTACTTCCAGATCATTTTTGGATAGTTCCAAGTCAAGCGCAAGTGTTTGTTTCCGCAATTTCCTCTTATTAGTAACAAACAAAAGTCTTTTGAAACAAAACTAAACACTACTTAAACAAGTTTAATTGCTCTCCAGCTGGAATCTAAGCTGACCACACAAAGCTTGCAGTTTAATTGTCTCTGTAATGACGTCATGAAGTTGCAATTAGTGACGTCGAACTTGTCGCTGATGACACCGCTTTCTTTCGCACGCAAATCTACATTTAATTGCAACAGTTATTGCGTTCCCTTCTTGCGGATAATATGACGTTTTTATGAGGTCTTTGTGAGTAAATGTTGTTTTTATTATGGTTTGTTTTGTGAGGTCAAATCTGTTAAAGTTTGTATACAACGATTATTGTTTGAATTTGTCGTATATAGTTTAACGTCACCAGTATTGTTTTGCTTTGGATGGAAACCATGGTTTTCATAGTTCAAATAGCTGTTTTTAGTATTGAATATTTATTTTTCGTTATTTACTACACAATTTCTCGGTGTCTTCCATTGTCTTGGGGCTGGTGTTAAATGTAATCAAACTGTACAATACAGAAATTTGTTAAACTCCAGTCTAGAGCCTCTGAAGATACAACCTGCTTCAAGCTTTAGGTGAAAATAAACTACTTTATTTGCCAGTTTGATTAATTTTAAATTTAACTTGCCTATACTTTATTTAATGTTTTAAAACAACCGAAGATTGTTAAAAGTTGTTTGTAGTATTTTAAGTTTGAACACGATATCTCAATCGTATAAAAATGCGTTTCACTTCGCGTATATCTTAAATGCGCCTTGATTTTTTCTTTGATCTGTTCACCTGAAATACAATGTTTTCTTCAGTTTAAAAGTCGTGGAATTTCCAAACGACATACAGCAGCAGATTCAAACGTGTGAAGCCACAATATTTTACCGCTGTCGTTTGAAGTTCTGCTGTGAGCCCTTCAAAGGCTTGGCGCCCAAATTTGGTTTTCTCTAACAAAGTGTGAACCGACAACTCTTTTGCTCGTCAACAGTCCGTTGTTGACTCCCTTTTCCATTACTTTTTAGCTTTCCATTAAAATGACTGTTTTCAAAGAATACCATTGTGTTCATTTGATGGTTATGTTGGTCTGGCTGATTGGATTTTTTACTTTTTGCTACACATGTTAGGCGCGTTAACATAACTTGACTTACTTGTCTTTATTCCTGTATCTCCTATTCCGAGCGTAGGGCATCCACAAAGACTCGCCAGCGGATTCGTTTGGAAGCGAGAGCCTTATCTATGACCCCTATTTATATCGCTGTGTAAATTTACCCCTATTTACAGGAAATTCATTATACTCGCACTTGTTGCTACGTCTCGACTAGGTTTTCTTTCAAATATGTGTAAATAGTTACGTCTTTTACTTTTCTTATTAAATAAGGAGGTATTCTACACATTGGTGACACAGTTATGGATTGAATACTATTGTCAATTAACTAAGACGATTCAGTGTTCCCACTTTGACATTTCTAAGGAATGAAAACTAATTGGCATTTCCTTTGACGGGCAAGCTTCCAGTATGTTCATAAACAACCACGCTGACCTTTCCAGTGTTGTGTAATTCAGTTTCACGGCTCGGACGAGTATTTATTCATTGAAATTTCTTGATTAAAGTAAGAACAATAACAAAGCTAGTGACAAAGTATAGTTGTGTCTTGTGAAACATAACTTGGTATAGTGGGATATCTTGTATTCAGTATTATCGTGTATAGTAGTTATATTTTCTTTACTTGTCTGAATTGTTTCAGGCTTAACTTCAAAATAATAATATTATCCATCCACTTTTAAAAGTAAAATCATAACTAGTAGGAAAGTTATACGCACAATTAAGGAATGTCCTACTGGTTTGGTCTAACAATTATTTAAGACAGATGATTTAACGTGGTCAGTTCACTTATTTTGTATTTTAACAAAGAGTCTGAACCTTTGTAAAAGAACAGTTAGATTTGTATTTGACTTAAAAAGAAAGACGTAAGAAGTGCTAAGCCATAGTTTAACAGAACTAGCACAAACTATAAAAAGTTCTTCAACCTCGGTAGAAAAGCTCTTGTTGCGATAAAAGGCGCACATTTCTGAAAGATCATCCGGGATATTAGCGCCTTCCCCAGAACGCCATTAAGTCCTCATTAGGGTCATAGAATGGAAATAAATTCACCCTTTCTTAACAGTATCTTCGTGTAAGAAAACACCCAGCTCTGCACTTTGTATCTTATTTCTAGAAAGAAGATCTATCAGTGAATAGTGTTTATTAAATTTTTGGTTCCTTTTAATATTCTTTTTTTACAAACAAAATAGTTCAAGTGAAAAGAACGAGCTTCTTTATTGTATTGAATAAGATATAGCTTACGACTTTTTTATGTTGTCAGGATTATTAAAGTTGATTGCTAAATAATGCTTGGAATATGTTTGAATGGAAATCATAAAAGGCGATAAGCCTAGTAAGAATTCAAGGGCGTGCGTCCCTTACAACTTTTAATTTGTACTGCTCGATGTGT
Source organism: Matsumurasca onukii (assembly GCA_018831715.1). Classification (NCBI taxonomy): domain Eukaryota; kingdom Metazoa; phylum Arthropoda; class Insecta; order Hemiptera; family Cicadellidae; genus Matsumurasca; species Matsumurasca onukii. The sequence goes on from CM032058.1 coordinate 25,423,620, forward strand.
ATGTATTTTTATTTTGAGCGTTGTAAGGGTATCTTCAAGAACTACAATAATTTTCAAAACTTGTGCTATAAGCCTAGAGAGACTAAACCCCGTTTGCTGCTCAACTCAAAAATAGCTACATTTCCTTCCATACTGTCTTCATATAGGGTGTACACACGTTTTACGAGTTTTTCTTATCAAAATGTCAATACGTTTATACAGTAAACTCTACAACGCATTTAAACTCTAAAAATACGAAGACAAAACCCTACAGTTCCAAAAAGGTAACCTAGCAAAATCATTAAAAATTGAATGTTAAAAAAATAAAATATGAATTTGCAGTTTATTTTTGAGTTGGGCACCTAATGGATTTGACTCTTTTAAAGCTTATAACTACAATTTCAAAAACGTTATCCCAGCAAATTCATTAAAAGTTGAAATGTTTAAAAATATATGAGTATGTAATTTATTATTGAGTGACGCACTCAAGAATTAAACGTATTTCTTTGGCTCTGATGTACCCTACAAGCTTAAAAATTAAACTATATAACACACTTCAACAGTAAAAGGTTGAAAAATAATGAGAGAACGCAAGTAGAAGAACTAAATATATAATTTTCTATTGATTCTAAGGGAACTACAATTTTTAATGTCTTATTAGTTCTAGCAAAAAAGACATTGTGATGTCATTAAAACTCACGGTTGGTGCATAAATAGCAAGCACCTCTCTTTTGTACATCTTCACACAACTGAGTTATGCGTCTTGGGATATTTAGCTGGCAAGGGTTGCTACCACTGCTGCTCGGTCCAGCTGGCACCCTTCCCGCCACCGGAAGTGACATTTAGATGCACATTGTTCATTTCATAATGTCAAATCATAACTTAAACTTACTTTCTTTTTGAAAAACCAGTTAAGTTGTATAGCTCGTTAGTTCCATTATTATGACTGTATTTTTATTTTCGTTGTATTTTGTTGCTGTATTTCATTATTACTTTTCAAATTGAAAAATGTGTGGAATTTTAAGAGCTTAATAATTATAATTATTTAATGGCGCAACTATCTGGTCCAAGATGCCACAAATGTTCCAAATGTTTACATTTAAATATCGTTTGAATACTTAATGAAAAGATATTACGTAAGTGGAAAAATAAAACTTACGTTTTGAACTAAATGGTGTTATTACAGCTATATTTTAAATGCCATCAACAATTTAATGCAGCAGTTCTTTTTAAATACACTTGTCGAATTTCGCACAAATATTCAACTAAAAAGTCAACTTTAAGAAATAGTCTATTGCTATTTGTTGTATTTCTCGTGTACATTATATGTATAAACATGTAACAGACAGTGCCTCGCTGTATTTGCGTATTGTATTGCTGATCAGCTGTTTTCTGAAGCGTCAGCACCGCTATGATTCATGCCGCTATATTTCTCCCTCGGTTTCATCGATTCACTGCCCGCTGTCACTGCGTTGTTTATTTATTTCAACCACTTCAGAACATAAAAATGATTTTCAATTCCATTTGACGTATTCAGGTATTTTATGTCTGTGTGTTTAGGTTTTATATGCAGTTTTTGTGTTTAGTGCTTAGGGTTAAATCCAAAAGGAATCTAAATCCGGTTTTGGCTGTTCTGTGGAAAGTTTTGTTAATTTACCAAAAATGCATCATGTTTTTGTACAGTTTTTCAAAACACTCAGCTTTGAGCTGCTGCGTATGTAAACCAATGTAAATAAAAACCATTGCTTTTTTATTTGGCTCCAAATGTGTAAACAAACTTTTGCAAAACGGAGTGAAATTAGTTCAACACAAACACCTAAAATAAAAGGTAAATGATTAGTTACGGTTAACACGAGAACACTTAATCAACTATTTAATTATTCAGTAATATTAAATTAATCCAGCTTAAAAGTCACTGATGAAATATAAATACCTTGGTACTTATAGCCCGTAGATACGAAATTATATATATTTACGAATTTATATTGATTAAAAGTCAGTAAATAGGGAAGTTCAGTATTTTATTTCTAATGTTTAACCAAACAGAATTGTCCATTATGGTCGTGACTGTTTTTACTTCACGTGACTTCAGTCGGTGCATTAGTTTATAATTTGTAAGTTCTTAAAAATAACTTATTTTTGTCGACCTCCCAATTGTAAATAAAAATTAAACCCAAGTACTGTGCAACGCACAAACAAAGGTACAAATCCAATGGACCTTCAAGCGTTGAATAGTTTTAAATTAAACTAATGAAGCTATAAATGCGTTTTACCTGAAGAGGTTTTCAATTTTTTTTAGTCAAAAAGATTTTACTGATGCATTTGGAGGGTTGATATGAAGTGAAATCAATACAAATTGTTATTATTATTATGAATTGTAAACCAAATGTAATTTTAAGAAATGAATGTTAACATTATACGAGTATATGTCCAATCTACGTTGTACTTGTAGTTTGTATTTGTTATATACCTGTTCACCAAGAGTTTAAGATAACAGGGTGAATTATATATATATATTACAAACTACTAATAAATACTTAGGTTGAGCAAACGATGAACTTAGATCGGTGTTTCAACAGGAAACTTTTAATGTTTCTCATAGTAATAGTCAAAGGCGGTAGGATTTTATTGTTTGTGTTGAGCATTTGTTTATAGCGTTTTGAAGAATACTTATACAACCACTTGCACATGACAATATAATAAACAATACCTTGAAAACATACCTAAAGTCAAAATCAACAACTCCAGTAATTTCACAAGAAAATTTCAAAAGCGTTGCCTCATCGATTACCACTCCACCCAGACTCAGGTTCAAAGGTCATTCACCCTGCCCTGAATCTCAAATGCACCACTACTGCTTTGACCTAGTGAATGCACATGTGTAAACAGCTGATGCAGTATTGTTTACAACAAAACCACAGATTAAGAAGGAAGAAAACTGCAGGCGGACTCGACAGGTGAGTCCTACATCGCAGCGAGTAAGTATTGATCGGCAAGTTAGGTCACGGCCGGGTCATATCGCAGGGGCACCACCCATCAACCACGTGTTTCCGCTCACAGTCACTTCCGGCTTGGTTTATATACACCCTGAGGTGTATACTGGGTACGTACTAGCGAGATATGTGCGAGGAATCACTGGGAATAGTGAAATATTTAACTATTTTCAAGTGTGATGGGTGGGCACCGGAAAGGGCCACGTGGTTTGCGCTGAGTTAACGCCAGCGCTACCTGTCGGGCGCGAACAGTACTTTAACGACTTACGACACTTTGGAGAACTGTGCTTTCCCGCTTGTGGTGTGGAATGCAAATACATAAGTGTGTTGATTCAAGGTATGGAATGGATACATTTCTTTCCATTGAGTTTTACTCTAGATTTTGTATTTTACTTTTGAGTTTTAATTTTGTGTCACACAATGTATATTGTTACGTCAATAAAGAACCTACACAACCAAGTCCTTTACAATATCCTGCATATCCTTACATGTCTATATATGTAGACAATTTATGACGCAGTCCACCCCGTTAAAAAGCTTTAGTTGATAAGTATATCCCTAACTTAACAACTTAACTTGGCATGGTAGCAAAAAAAATTAACTATAAACCCAGTAAGTTTATAACTAACAACGAACGTTTTTTTAATTATTCTGAATTATTAACTAAGGTTTTTATATCTGTTTCAGGTACGTTATACTTGCCGATGTACAACGCCTTTTACACTAGTAAGTATACGCATTATGCGACCCAATTTTTGAATGAAAAGTTCCCAGATTCACCAAAAAGTTGATTTTTGGTTTACATGTACAAAGTCTTGTCCAGATGTTAACGTTATTTTATAAATTTTATCAGTGGTCAGTGTTTTTTAATATACAATTAACTACCAAAATATACAATTAATTACAAATTGCTGTGTAACCACCGTGCTGTGTACACATTGTATCGCCCTGTGTTTATCGATACGAGTCGGTAGGTGTGTCTGACCATGAAGGGGTGAGGGGGGTTGAGTTAGGGGAGGAGGGTGACATGATCACCGCACCGCCAGAATTAACCCCATGTAATTACTTCAATGGCTATTGATTGTTTGTTCTTATTATTGTCCCCATTTGTTGGACGGAAAACCGAATTACTGCCTGTTATTGGACCTGAGTGATAGAGGATGGGTTAATTTGGTAATGAATTTGTAAATTTGGGGTTTGTTTTTTTAGTATGTAAAATATGTTTCTCTGAGTAAATAGTTGAAAGCTTGGTGATGGCTGTGTATTGTTTGAGGCGTTCTGAAAAGTTTAACGTATCTTGTGACACGTTTCGTTTTATGGGATTTTTGTAAACTTATTATCATAACTTATCCAAAAGTATTACACTTTTCAATGTTTTCTATCGTTTCATTGTCCGAGATAATGTCATTTATTAATTAAATAACCAAATTCATACTGTGGTACTTAAGAAAGGTAACAATAATAATAATCTTTACTGTCGCTACAATATTCATTGTGTGACAGAAAAGAAAAAACTACAATAACTACTATCAAAAAATATAAAAGAAGTAAGGTAAATACACGATAAAAGCTCAACAAAAATGTTTGCTGACCATCAAATAATAATACTAATTTAAATACTCTAAGAAATGTAAAACAGGACAAAATCTCCAGAAAATAAATTAAACACCGATTATTAACGTTTTTATTAACTGTTGAATCTGTTTAATAGTTGAGTAATCCCTTACTTTATTACTGAACAAAACCGTAAAGTGCTTTGTTTTAACCCTTTAAGCCTGTCTTGTCACAAAATAATTTTAAATTTTACTTCAAAACTGTACCTATTAAAAAATATGTTTTAAGCAATTTCGTAACACTTTGTAGTTTAATCATTTGTATGACTAACCTTTACTATAATATATTATTATATCTTCGTTGAATTAAGTCCCTGAAAAAGGGTTACCTTGATAACAGCGAAATTTACGTATACGCTTTCTTTAATTGTGAATTATGTTAACAAGTATTAGAAAAACTCAAAATTTCCATCTCGCTGTTAAAAACACAGACATATGTTAACAACAAAGACAGTGTTCGCAAGATACGACAATACACTACTGTACCTGTGTTTGTAGGGCGGCGTCTGCAGTTGCTTGTGTACGGGCGAGCAATGGCCTGGGGTCTTCATTACCAGCCAACCCTAGGCTACAGCACTGATTACACACCCTGTATATTCTAGCTCCACAATAACCTTCCCTTTCAACAAAAGGTGTTTTCACAGTCTTTGCTATTGTTTGAAACTTCGGTGACCTTGCCAGTTTCACAACATTTTTTAGGTTAAAGGTGGTTTAGTTTGGTTTTGGGACAGAAATGCTAAACTAAATGAAAATGTTAATCAATAATTAAAATAAACAACAAGAACACACATAAACAAGAACGAATTTTCGTATAAGTTCAATAAAATGTCACTAATGACCCTAGTAATAGCAAAATACTTAAAAGCTTGTGTTATAAGCTCACATAACCATCTCCATCTTCAAAAAATTGACCAGCTAACTGGGAAGAGGTCTCAGCAAAGATTGTAGCGTGCTGGCTGGAGCATATATATCGACAACTACTTCTGACTTGAAGAGGCAAGGTTCAAAGACGACTTTTCCAGACAAACACTGACCCAGTAAGCGTAGCCTTAGTTACTGTCAATATTGTCTCACTCACCAAGGTGTAGTCTGCACTGTTTAACTGTAAGCTCAACTCAAGTACCTTGTGTTCTGAGAGGTCTAGACTTGAGGGAGAGGCAAGGTTGACTTTTCCAAGACAAACACTACCACCAGAGAGCGCCAGTAAGCTAGCTTAGTTACTGTCAATATTGTCTCACTCACCAAGGTGTAGTCTGCACTGTTTAACTGTAAGCTCAACTCAAGTACCTTGTGTTCTGAGAGGTCTAGACTTGAGAGAGGCAAGGTTGACTTTTCCAAGACAAACACTCCCACCAGAGAGCGCCAGTAAGCTAGCTTAGTTACTGTCAATATTGTCTCACTCACCAAGGTGTAGTCTGCACTGTTTAACTGTAAGCTCAACTCAAGTACCTTGTGTTCTGAGAGGTCTAGACTTGAGGAGAGGCAAGGTTGACTTTTCCAAGACAAACACTCCCACCAGAGAGCGCCAGTAAGCTAGCTTAGTTACTGTCAATATTGTCTCACTCACCAAGGTGTAGTCTGCACTGTTTAACTGTAAGCTCAACTCAAGTACCTTGTGTTCTGAGAGGTCTAGACTTGAGGGAGAGGCAAGGTTGACTTTTCCAAGACAAACACTCCCACCAGAGAGCGCCAGTAAGCTAGCTTAGTTACTGTCAATATTGTCTCACTCACCAAGGTGTAGTCTGCACTGTTTAACTGTAAGCTCAACTCAAGTACCTTGTGTTCTGAGAGGTCTAGACTTGAGGGAGAGGCAAGGTTGACTTTTCCAAGACAAACACTCCCACCAGAGAGCGCCAGTAAGCTAGCTTAGTTACTGTCAATATTGTCTCACTCACCAAGGTGTAGTCTGCACTGTTTAACTGTAAGCTCAACTCAAGTACCTTGTGTTCTGAGAGGTCTAGACTTGAGGGAGAGGCAAGGTTGACTTTTCCAAGACAAACACTCCCACCAGAGAGCGCCAGTAAGCTAGCTTAGTTACTGTCAATATTGTCTCACTCACCAAGGTGTAGTCTGCACTGTTTAACTGTAAGCTCAACTCAAGTACCTTGTGTTCTGAGAGGTCTAGACTTGAGGGAGAGGCAAGGTTGACTTTTCCAAGACAAACACTCCCACCAGAGAGCGCCAGTAAGCTAGCTTAGTTACTGTCAATATTGTCTCACTCACCAAGGTGTAGTCTGCACTGTTTAACTGTAAGCTCAACTCAAGTACCTTGTGTTCTGAGAGGTCTAGACTTGAGGGAGAGGCAAGGTTGACTTTTCCAAGACAAACACTCCCACCAGAGAGCGCCAGTAAGCTAGCTTAGTTACTGTCAATATTGTCTCACTCACCAAGGTGTAGTCTGCACTGTTTAACTGTAAGCTCAACTCAAGTACCTTGTGTTCTGAGAGGTCTAGACTTGAGGGAGAGGCAAGGTTGACTTTTCCAAGACAAACACTCCCACCAGAGAGCGCCAGTAAGCTAGCTTAGTTACTGTCAATATTGTCTCACTCACCAAGGTGTAGTCTGCACTGTTTAACTGTAAGCTCAACTCAAGTACCTTGTGTTCTGAGAGGTCTAGACTTGAGGGAGAGGCAAGGTTGACTTTTCCAAGACAAACACTCCCACCAGAGAGCGCCAGTAAGCTAGCTTAGTTACTGTCAATATTGTCTCACTCACCAAGGTGTAGTCTGCACTGTTTAACTGTAAGCTCAACTCAAGTACCTTGTGTTCTGAGAGGTCTAGACTTGAGGAGAGGCAAGGTTGACTTTTCCAAGACAAACACTCCCACCAGAGAGCGCCAGTAAGCTAGCTTAGTTACTGTCAATATTGTCTCACTCACCAAGGTGTAGTCTGCACTGTTTAACTGTAAGCTCAACTCAAGTACCTTGTGTTCTGAGAGGTCTAGACTTGAGGGAGAGGCAAGGTTGACTTTTCCAAGACAAACACTCCCACCAGAGAGCGCCAGTAAGCTAGCTTAGTTACTGTCAATATTGTCTCACTCACCAAGGTGTAGTCTGCACTGTTTAACTGTAAGCTCAACTCAAGTACCTTGTGTTCTGAGAGGTCTAGACTTGAGGGAGAGGCAAGGTTGACTTTTCCAAGACAAACACTCCCACCAGAGAGCGCCAGTAAGCTAGCTTAGTTACTGTCAATATTGTCTCACTCACCAAGGTGTAGTCTGCACTGTTTAACTAAGTTACTTTCAATACATTTTGGGCTAAGGAAAATTATCCTACTCAATGTTAGCGTCCTGTATAATTGTAGTCTTCTCACGGATCTATATTGTGTGCGAATTTTTGTCTTTATAATCATAATTGGTCTTATTAAAATTTTAGTTTAAATGCAAAACAAACATTGGGAATAGAAATATGTTTCAGAATATTTTTAGTTATCAGCCCATTTTTACCACCACTGATAGTTTTACGATACAAAGTGTCATTTTACTGGGTGCGCAAAAGATCTTTCAACCAAATCCTTGTAGAGTTTTTAAACAGTAGCTTTTTAAATAGTAACTAACCTCTGTAAGAAATGTAGAACAAGCAGACACGTTTCCTTCTAAATCCATCCGAGATATTAGTCATCTCCAACCATGTAATACTGTTTCCTTTAGTGATCCAAAAATACTATTCAATATAAGCTATTTAGATCCGGTTTTGAGTTAGAGCTAAATATAGCAGATGAAACAGCTATTTCTGGTTGGGTTAGGCAGAAAATTATACTTTATCTTCATTTTCAAAGGCAAGTGATCTTTCCTTCTGTCAAGACTACGCTATACTTTACGAGCAAAATCTGAACGTCTTCGACGCTCAACACTTCTGAGTGATTTTGACTACGGTTAAATTTAAGTCTGGTTTAACTAAAAATAACATAAAATTAATCTGGTTTCAAAACAGTGTCAAAGTCCAGTTGCTTCAAAACTCTGTTTCCCTTATAGTGTTCTCACATATCTCTAGTGCGGTATGGTTAAATAGTTTTCTTTTAACTTCTAAAATAACAAAAATATGTTAAATGTCCAAAACCAATATTTAAAACTTTTATTTAGGACGAGGCCTTTCAAAGGCAATGCCTTTATCGTCAAGTCAGTACAAAAATAAAAAATTCAATAGTTTAAAATGTTGGTTTTTGACATTTTAAATTATTTTGTATTACTACTTCCAATATTGAGCACCTTCTGCCTTCTAAAATAACCTTGCTGTTTTTTTACGATTAGTAGTATTGATTGTGTTTTCCAACTTAATAGAATAAAAGCGTGTTCAGAATTTCACATTGATAAGTATAGTCATTTGTTCAATAAAAGAATAAAACATAAAAATCAAACAGTTGGAGTAATTAAGATATTTTTTCGATTGAGCTTTCAATAGTATTTGACCCATGGAACAATCCCTCAATAAATTGACAGTGAGTTCTGATACACCCTGTAATATTAATTAGTTACATTGCGATTGTTTTCATCAAATTAAAGCGACCAGCCCGTGTGAAGACAAAGTAAATAACATCGGGCAGAGTAGACTTGATTAAACCGCTATGTAATTGCTATGTAATAGTTAATACAGTATAAATTAAACGCAGTAGACAGTCACATGTAGCGGGATTTGCCTATGTGAGCTGTTAATCAATTACAGTTTTCATGTTGGATGGTTCCTGTTCTTTGTTTGAATGAGTAGTTCCAATGGCAAATACGAAATAAATTATTAAAGCTTTTCCACAATATTGAGTATAGGAACGCTGTCACTTAAGATTTAAACTTTTTAGATCAAGGTTATTTTCTCAACATTTTAAATTGCCTCCTGTGTGTTCTAGGAACCAACAGTATGCCTATTTTTGGCAGTAATTATTTTAACAATTCATTCAATTATCTTCTTCTACTCTTACCTTGATCTATAATCTAACTTGTGTTGCTTCGCCAGTTGTGCTAGATCAGTGCTGTTGTCTGATCAGTACTCAGAAGTGTGATCAGTCTCAGTTGATCAGCAAATGAGTCATATTTGATTGATCGATATTGTGATCAGTTGCCGGTCGTGGCAAGACTCGAGTCTAAGTGGCTGAGTACGCTCAATGCATCTCAATGAGAAAGCCCAATAGTCTGCCAGCCTTTGGCCATCAATGGTGAAGTCAAGCAGAACACAAATTAATGTGTATTTGTATGTAAAAATTATTTTTGTAAGCTACGTTTAGGGATATATTTGCAATTAAATTGGTTTTGCTAAAATTATGGTAGGTATAGCGCATGGATGCCAAATGGCTGAGGTAGGAAAATCCATGGTGGAATTAATTACACCATGGGAAAATCAACATAGTTGCGGCAGCCCAAGCACAGATAGCAGCGCTGCCATACCTCGCCGTCCTTCTCCCCCCTCGGCTCCACTTGGTCAAGTCTTGTAAGACTTGATATCAAGTTTGTTTGATGTCGATTATTCAAATGTGGCCAAACCGTGCTATTTTCGAGTAAAAATGAACTTACGCGTGCGTCAGTGGCTCTACTTGAAGTTCTTTAAAAAATCCCTCGCAGAGGCTATCTGTGCTTGGGCTGCCGCAACTATGTTGATTTTCTGCCTCAGCTGTGAGCATCTATGCGTTATCTACCTACCATAACATATTCTTTGGGTAATCGCTGTTAGGTGTAAAAACCTTCTGACATGTTATTTATTTTCCAATAACTATACGAGTAGTGCGAACTTCAACATGTTTTCACTAAACCAGCCAACCTGACGTTGCCATGTATGTAACTTACTCCGGAAATAAAATATTCCGATCCTGTTTCTGAACATACTCGTATTTTCCACTACGAAAGGATATAGCTGTGTCTTGCCTCGTGTCTCAGTAAGGAAAGGACTTGCACTTACGTCCGGGATATATACATATATATGCAGGCCCGAGGCTACATATATGTATAGCAATAAGCGGAGATAGTGCTTTGGGTCTACTGTCCAGCCCTTGCGTCTCCAGGCATCATATCACATTTGCAACAAAACATTCCACATAACAAATCTTACAGCTGTTCTCCCTTTGAAACTGACTGTGTGTATACGTGAGTATCTTAGCATATAACTGGTAAATCCTGCTCAAATTGTTGTGTAAAGATGGTCATTACAAGACATAAGTAGAGACCCCCTCGCCAGAAGACTTTTGGTGGACCAATGTTGCTAGTAAATTTAAATTCGAAGTGAGTTTTAAATGCCCCCCACTTAACTTTAAAAAAGAAAATATTTTTACCCCTTTTGTTTTATATAATAATATATTTGTATACAACTTGAGGCACTTCACAAGAAAGAATTTTTATACTGTTAATATCCATTTAAAGATTACAAGAAACACGTTTAAAATGTTTCATAAAAGTTTAAGGATTATGCTACAGAGTAGTAATGAGTTGTATGTGAAATGTAGCATTCTAAACCTGAATTCCATTAAATAGGTATTACAAAAAAACGAGTCGAGGTAAAATTGTGTTTTGTGTCGTCAAGTGTTTATCAAAAGACCCTCAGTTTTGGATGGGGTAGGGTGACGCAAAGTATGTCAAAACAAACTTCAAGATCCAATAAAACATTACCCAAAGGGATTTTAATAATATAATAGTTAACATTTTCTGTATATTTAGATTGTTATTTGTATCAACAGTTTTTTTTTTTCCATTTGAGACAATATGTGTTGGAAAGCTCAAAACTCCTTTTCACTTTTTACTAAAAAGATTCGGTCTATTTGGCGATCGAAATTAATTCTCTATTGCTCTATTTCCTATAAGATTCGCTAATAATTTACATTTTAAGAAAGTAGTGGTTTTTATAAAACGTACTTTTCTACCGAACAATTCAATACTTAACACACATCGAGTCACATCTATCGAGCATGTATTTGAATTAACACTTTACAATTTAATGCAAAACTCAAACTAACAAACTGAATCCGTTTCTACTGAATACTACTTTTAATTTAGTTAAAAGTCACTTTAATAAGTATAAACTTAACCAATTATCAAAAGTTACTAACATCAAACTTCATCGACGCTTTTAATGGTTGTTTAACAAGACTTCTCCAATTTATTTACTAACTGTCACAAAAGCTTTTAAAATTGTTGGAAGCTTTAACAACATTGAATGATTGTTGCGACGATCATGTTTTAAACTATTGTTATTTAGCAATAATTGCATTTTTTAAAATAATTAAGTTCTTTTATTTTTATTTGGATTTTAAAATAAAGCGTTTTTCCCTACAAGAAAGCCCATACGACAAGTTATAAGGTTTAACTCGGTAGGCGTTTATTTTAATAATAAAGAAATACAATTGAAATATTCAGAAATACTGTTGTATACAACAACAAAAATTGTTCAAAATTATCAATTGTTGGAAGAACAGAAGGGTGAATGTGAGTGATAAATTGGTAGGTGGAGTGTGATTGGTCATTTGATCTACAACACACGTAATCAGCCCACGTATTTGTCAGCCATGTTACAGTCACTAGCTTTCGAGAAGAGACTTGCTAAAGTTTTAGGCTTTAGCCCTCGAGAATAACTATATAGCTTCATTTTTAAGGAATTAAATTGAATTTTTTCATCTGAAATATTTTTCTTGGATTCTGTTCGTACAAGATGTTGCGTAGGGAAAGTTTCAGAAGGAAGTTTTAAAAATCTCAGGCTTAAAACGTCAATGTTTAGAAATGCCTTAAAGTTGTGAGCGCCTTCAGACTAGTCATGACAAAACCCGCAGTACACAACTGTAGCAACGTTGCCATTAACGCCGATCAATACTGGCCTAACGTAATACATCGGTGTATTCCCAGAGATACATAATGTTTGTACAGTTTTCTTTCTCTATCATCCTAATGAAATATTTCGTTACGTTATTTAATTCTACAACAATAAAAAAACTGTGTGTGTGTAAGTTGAAATTTGCGACTACTAAATAAATTGTTGTGGGTCAAAATCTTCGTCTCAATATTTTACCTGTGTGTTATTGTTCGTTAAATTCATCCATGTCTTTAAAGAAAGCTTAATTTAGGTTTAAACATTTTATTTCTTTAAAATGTATGTGATTTGTAAGATTATGGTATCAACAAGGATTTTAACGAGTTGTTCATTTTCATCACATTACTTCGCTAGAAAATTCCAGTAAGATTCTCTGACGTAATACTTAGAATATATCGTGCAATAGTAAAATCACACAAACTATTTCATTGATGAAATCGTTTCGAAATGATTTACATTCCATGAGCTACATGCTCAATTTACACTATAAACAAATACATTTGCTTAACATAATATGTTAGCACATTCAGCAAATGTAACTTAATAATGATTGATTAAGTGTAAGTTATTTTTACTATAAAACTTATAAATTTAAATGTTATTGTGAACCAATTTTGAAACATTACTTGTAACTGTCTCATTCCGGTTAACTCTACCAACACATTTTATAAGTTCTAAATAAATTTGAAGATTTTAAAATTTTGAGTTTGTTTAAGATTTGAATTGTCAACTTTGTTCTTCAATGTTCTAAACATGTTTTTATTTCATTATAACTAAAATATCTAAATAGAAAACACTTTTTTAACAAAATACGAATAAGTCGCAGGGCTCCTATGATGAGGGGACATGCATAAGGGCAGGGGTTGTGCCCAGGGGCAGTTCATTACCCAGTCCCCCTTACCTTCCCCCCACCACGACCATTGTTTTTCACAGGTGGCCGGTACAATGGCTCCTCGACTCATCTCGACCTCCTTGACGAAAATATGCGTCTCCTATCTGACTCCGCCTCATTATTTCTTGCCTCCGAACAGTTGCTGTGCTTCACTTTGTAAAATTAACAACGAACAGAAAAACTTCTTCATTGCTTTTTACTTAATAGCTATTGCTACACTATATTTAACTTAAATATGGTGCTACATGTATTTGAATAACAGCCTGGAATCAACGTTTGTGCGCATTTTATTAGTTAAATATTCAATTACTAAAACCAATATAATTCAAGATGTCTTAGACCACCCCTTTCGCATGTGCGGTATTGTATATCTTTCTTTTATATGTAGGAAAATACCTATTTTAGTGAAATGTTAAAAACATTACCCAAACCCAAAAATAACAGAAAACTATGTGCTAGATTGAAGTATTTAGGGTGTTCAATAAACGGAGGATCATAGGTTAAATGTTTAAATCAAATAATGGAACAGTTCCACCATTTAGTTTTCCAACAATTTCAAATTTACCGTATGGGGATAGTTATAAGAAAACTCTTATATTAGAATAATACAGTATACGAGATTTAATACCTTTACTGGTACCTGTCACTAGAAGTTCATGGAAGAAGCTTAAGAACATTACACGTGTATTAGTATTTGTAAGAAATATTATCTAATGATTTATAACTTTTCCAAAAATGTTCGGAATCCAACAAAACAATGTGAAAACCTGAGGACTAAATTAAATGATGTTTTATTTCATTTACCTATTCCTGATAATTTAAATTCAAACAGCTGTTGATCTAATGCTTTGGTTGAGATCGAAAGCGAATCTGAACACTGTAAGTGAGAACAAACAAACGGAACTCCAATGTTGTTGAACGGTTTAAAGCGCTGTCAACTCCTGCAAACTTGGAATATAAATTCATCCCAACTTCTTCGGTTAATTTACTGCAGTTTCAAACTTATGTCTCCAGCCATTTGCCGAGTCCCGTGCAGTAAATATCGCCATTTCGTGCACTGTTTCCATTACGCTGTGTCTTCACTACTGGTAGTTTTCTTGTAAATCTTAGGCGTTTTAGTCAGGTACAACCTAAGACCAACATAAAACTAAAGACGTAAGAGTAAAAGAGATCACATAACAAAACTTGAGACCCATGCAGAAGCAGAAGCCACCACACACAGTAACAGAGACAATTAGTATGGACTGAGACCATTTATGTTTTGTACAGTGTAACTGCCATCGATACTCGAAATGATGGCAAGTTCTTCCAAAAAATATTATGTATTACGATTGTAAACTATGATTTGGAAAATAAAAGTTTATTTCATAATTAATTTCATTTCAGACCCTACTGTCTAAAAAAGTCAAAATTGTGGGACCTAAAAAGACATACGTTGCAGATTTTCATATAGAGTTTCTAAAACAACAAGTAGCTCCGTGTAAGGGGTTACTAAGGGCGGACATGTCGAGAGTCTTAAGAGAGAGATAAGAGGGGGTGGGAACAGAGGGCGAGGAGGGGAGGGTAGATGAGAGGAAAGACAAGAGGTGCAATTAAACAGAGACCAAGATAGAAGAGTGGAGAGGATAGTGACGTCATGGAGACCGGGCACTTTGTGATGGTACTAATAATAAATCTTTATTCCTTGACATTACAATGAAATTTAGAACGCACATAATCAGTTATAAAAATAAACGATGAAATAAAACAATTGTAATAATAAGAAATAAATAAAATAATACAAATTAAAACAAACACACATTGAAACAAATCAATGAAATAATAATAAGTATTAAAAAATATCAAAATAAATCAAACAATAAAATAATAAAGGACATGAAAAGAAATGTAACTAATGCTGATGTTTTCTTCTTCCAGAAATTATGAGTGGTGTGCAAGGGATAACTTTTAATTGATGCAAAACACTTGTGATCCTTCTTACTTAATATGTCTGGAAGTTTGTTATACAATTTTGACAAATCTCCTGTTTGTGGGCCAGCTCCATCCTGCTGGTACCACATCAAATTTCAACCCAAGTTGTTGTAACTGTGGAATTAAAGTTCTATTCCGTATTCACATACCGTCTCTTATTGTCATTGACCGTTTCGCATATTTTTTTTTTAAAAATAATGTCCAACTTTTCCAAACTTACAACACCACACCAACTGTTACATTTTCAATGTGAAGAGGTTGTTAACAAATTTCTTTATGATTTCCATTCGACCAATAACGACAGGTTTATTAATCTACGCTGTGGTGTAACTAAAAGTTTTACAATATTTAATATTGCAGAATGTGTTGTTCATGACCAACCAATTTTAAAGTCTTCGGCAAAAATAGGTTTTCGGGATCATTATTTTAGATCAAATTCAATACCGTTCAAGTTATGTTTCTTCGATGTATGATGATCATCAATTATGTCCATAAAATCTCAGATATTGTTGACTGACGTTAAAAGTTAGTATTGGGGATGGTTTTACGAGTACAATGGACTCAGTGACGTGGGGGGGGGCGCGGCGCCGCTGTGTTAATATACTGTGATAATATTCAACATCCCGGCAGCATACCAAGTGAGTCTGAGGCATTCCTGAGCGTCAGTCTCAGCATATTCTGCTGCTTTTCAACTGCTGACGATTTCCTCGTTTGCGAACAAATTTGGAATTTCTATCCCCGTTTCAACACCGTTATGGAATTCTTTTAATGGTAAATTTTAATGGATAATGGTCTTAATTGGTCAAAAGTCTAAATGATACGCTTCATAAAACCCGTAAGTACAAATAATATTTTAGTAATGTTCTTTGTCTTTTTAGTAAGTGTCTTCGACCACTATTGGCACCTCTTTGTCATAAATTGCCATTTCCATCAGATATTTTTCGTAAAATACAGTTCATGTGCTCATAACCTAAAAGCTGCGGTATGTAAAAATAACACTTAAGCTGGGTCAACTAGTGTTATTTAATGTTTATTTTTTATCATTTCATATTTCCAATATCTAAGGCCTTAGAAAATAAATCATCAAAATAGCATTACTAAAGGTAATGCGTTTTACCATTTTTGTCACAGAGATTTCATGCACGATTCATGTTTTAACTCTTTAAGGAAAAGAGCCACTACGTTGCCTGAATCATTTCACATTCTCTAACATTGCTGGTGATTTAATAATCAGATCAAGAGCGCTAAGTTAATATAGCAGTTTGTGCTTTTCAACAACAACGAAATGCAACCACATACTGAAGCTATGCAATTCCAACCCGTATCTAACTTTGACCAGAGTATGCTAGAGCAAATACTTTGAATAAGCTCGTATAAGAAATTCACTTTGATTACGAATACAATTCGCTAATGCATATTCTCGAGGCAAGGTAGCAAACATGGGAAAGGCAACTCAAATACTGACTATTCATTCAGGCCTGTACAAATATTCTTATTTCTATGCCACTTCCACCTGTGCGCCGAGCTAAGCACTCGATGTTCTCTTTACTCTCGATTTTTATTCCCGAAATATGAGATTATTATCCAACCACTATCATCCTACTTTAGAATATACCTGATACGCTATTCGATAGATTTCTGGAGGCTGATCCGGTGGTCCTCCAGTTTTAACCATACCGCAAACTATCGTTGACAATTGGCACTATCCATACGAAAGAAAAATCGGTTATTCATTTTTATCCACAGAATGTGAACGGTTTACATTAATCTACCGGAGAAATTCTTTGGGACTTCATCGCTTTTGACACAGTAGGATAACTTTGTAGGATAGCCCTTTAAGTTAGGGAATCTTACGACCACGTCAAAACTATTTAAAGGTTTCCTACCCTCGTGTGGTAAAAACGTATTTAAAATGGTTATCCATCCTAAATTTAAAGGAGTAACTCGGACTTTTGAAACATTATGTATAAGAAAAAGGTCGCTGTAATGGAATGTGTTACTGAAACATGTGTACTGAATTTGAAACATGTAAACAAAAACTCTAGTCTCCCTCCAGGATTCAGTTGCTACAAAGAACGCTCAGTGCAGCAATGGTCTGGTGTTGAATATGTTTTTAAAGAAAGACGACTGCCCTAGGCTTCTCATTAAGGGAGATTCCTTAGAAACTTCGCCCTGGCGTTTTGTTCCTTACTTTCTAAGCTGTATCAAGAATAAAGGAAACACATTCGCGTGAACCTCTTAGCAGTAGGTAATTTAACTCAGAAATGGTTTTTGTAAAGTGAAAATAAACTTAGCTACGTAATTTTACTTTTACGGTACTGTGGTAAACAGTGGGAAGTAAAATGTGTGGTACACTTGGAAAATTTACTGTGGTATGGCATGGCTTTTAATTTGAGTCCCAGTGCAACAAAGGTTGTAGACGAATGGTGAGTTGAAATGTTCTTAAAATATTTTGGATACTATACAATCATGTTTATGACGAAAATATGAGGATAGGTAAAATGTTTGACTAACACATTTTGGATCAGATTTTAAAAAACATGATATGTAAGTGTATAAATATTTTCGTAAGCCTGCAACATTCAATAGAAATTACGATCTCATGAATTAATTATATAATGATTTATAGCAAATTGTCCAGTTTCACGTGAAAATATCAAAACACTGACTATCCAAAAATACAATAAAGTCCCTCAATCAGTTCCGTTTTAACAATGAACGAGCAAATTACTATTTTGGACATTATTCATTTAAAACTAAAAATATGCCTTGATTGGAGACAAATAGTCGAGCATCACTAACGAAGAGAGTTGATCATGGTGATTGTTGATTGTCGGGTCTGTGTTGATCAACTAGTTGACTCTGTTGATCACTAGCTCGCATTGGGTCTTTGTCAGAGTCCAGTAGGCTAGACTGATTAAAAGCTTGATTCAATCGTTAAGGCTACAGACGATAAAAGCTATCTATAAACGTTCTATTCTTTGTTAAAATGAAATGGATAATTCTATATGGCAACCACGCTTGGATTTGTCGACTTAACTTCAAAACTCTTTCCTTATCCCATTGAGTCTTTGTAGCCGCTCTATTTCATTTCCTGTGATACAAACCTTGATACATCTCAATGTGTTCTAATTATGTTTAGTTTTATTTTATATATACCGTATGTTTGATATCACGATATGAGTAATTTTTACTAACTGAATAATAAATATTCTTCCTTTATATTATTCCTACCGGCTGAACGGTTAGTCTAGCTGAAAATAAACCAGAAACTTACTTCCAATCGGGCAGAAAAATACTCGATCATTTTTTAAGATTGTTTCGATCTATTATTCAAGGACGATGGTGTCAACCCTGCCTCGTGATGAAGGCTTATCAATATTGCACAAGGTTATTTGCCAGTGACGTCACAGCACTTCAGGTATGAATGTCACCTTACAAACATCGATACTCGTAGTCAATATATCGATACTTGTAGAACGAGAACAAGTGTATTTACGCTTATCAAGGTTATTCATCAGATCGCTCCGAGTGACTAAATATCACTTTACTAAAATCGACTAGCAGTCGATACATAGATTTTGCTTGTTTTTTACAATACGTGGTGCCAAAAAAGTGTCACTTTCAGTACTAGAAATGAAATATACTATTTTATACTTTTGAGATCGTTCAAACATATCATTCGAGTCATGTGTTTACTTATTAAGAAAACGTTACCTGTTTTTATTAACGAGGTCAAAGACAACAATATTTATTGTACTTAAATTATCAACTGTTAATCAATAAGTAACATCATATTTAAGAAATATCTAAATACAATGAATCAATGAAGTTTACTTCTCAAAACATTCAAATTGTTTTTATACGTTTACAAAGAGAAATTGACTGACCACAATTTCCAGCAGTTTGGTCAGTTCCAGCATTAGAAAAATCCCTTGAAGTAACGCACAGTTCAGCATTATTGTTATTGTCATTGAAATCAAGTTCTCTGCAGCGCCCATAACTAAACAGGTATACATGAGGATACATTTAACATAACTGAGTCAAACTTATCTATCTATATACACTTACTAAACAGACCTTTGTACTAAACACAAAATACCTTTTCCTAAATATTACAGAAGGAGATTTGATGCTCAGGACAACCTCCAGGCTTACAGTCTGATTGGATTGATTGTTGATAAATATACGATAAATTTAAGAACACTGTAAAACCCCATAAACATTACTGAATCAAGCAAATAAAACACAACTAGGCAGTATTTATACTTTAAATAAAATTCATGTATGTATAAGTACGTAAAAAGAGGGCCAGTAGAATTTGAAACTCTTTATCGTATGTTACTTATAAGTCAGCTTGATGGCCTCTCAGTGGTCAAAACCATTTAAAATAATTTCATATTCAATATTCAGATGTTCTGTATATTTGTTGCGTGTGCGAGACTTACACGCCTAAAGCTGTCAGTTTAATCCATTGCCTGTGCTCAATAGAAAGTTTATTATTTTCTCATGACTAATTTTTACAAGGTTTATATCCTATTTTTGCTATAATTTCAAAGATAAAGTCAGATTAAAACTCTGAAAATTAAATCTCTAAAGTCACGGAAACGTTATTTAAATTTGAAAACAATTTTCATAAAACGCTCTGAGTGACGATCCCTTTCACAGCTCGGTAGCGGAGTGGGTCGGAAGGGTTGGTGTCGGGGAGGGGGAGGGTTCTTTGAGAATGAAGTGGATAAGGTATGGGTGGCCGGGGAGTGGGGAGGAGTGTTTGTAGTGTTGCCATGGTTACCATTAACTATTCACACAGTTTGTGCCCCCGCAACCCCTTCTAACCTGACATCGCTTCGACCCTTGTGTATCTATAGTGTTGACTCTTCTTTACCAGCTAGAGTCGAACAACTTTTCAAATAATTTTCAGTTTTAAATGTGTTTCTAAAGTTTATAAATATGTGCTAGGATTTAAAAAAAACTATGTTACACTTATATTTGGTGTTTAAAAAGTATCGCTTCTACTAAAGTGGATTATATAGTAATAACTAATCATGGTAATGCAATCATGACGAAATAACTGTAGTGTTTGGTTAATAATTTAAAAGTCCATAACGAATTTCAGAGCTATTTAACTTATTAGGTCAATAATTCCGGTTAAGTGTTTTGCTACAACTAACTAAACCAACTAAAATACTGAAGTAGTCTTTCGTTTTTGTGTCGATCGCAACAGTTGAAATTGAAGAGATCTACCGACGAGCAAGAAAACATAGAGTAAAATACTTCATTCGAAACTATTGTCGACATTGTTAAACCAACTTGTCAGCCTTAAAAAAATTTAAATTCTCAAGAATGGGAAAATATATTAAGATAGTTTGTTAAATTGAAGTGATTTTTTCAAAGAACTCCCGTATAATTACATAAAAATGTAGTTTCGAAAAAATTAAAACAAATTTCGACGAATGGCCATACACATATTCATTTTTAATTTCGTTAATCTTAAATGGAACTAATACAAATTACACGCTTTACAAATATCTGATCTCTTTACAAAAGATTTTACACACAAAGAAGTAGGGTGGCGACTATGAACTCTACTACCCGCTGTCAGTCACAGATGTTTTATTCATATTTATCATTATATCTCTGCTTCCGACTCGCACCATCTTCCCTCTTAGTTTACGGAGAAACCTTTTAACCCAGAAAGCTATATCATCATACAATTGCAACAAGTTGTCCTCATTGTGGACAATCGACGAACTTTTAGATTATATTATACCGTATAACACTTCTATACTTATTTGTTTTTCTATGAAGTCGTCCTATAGAATATCTTTGTTGGCTTGTTCATCTAGCCGGTTTTATTAAAATACTTTCAAGAGATTAATCTGCAAGAAATCCCTTGAAAGGAACCCCGCAAAAGTTAGATTCCTAAAATCGGAATGAAATCTTAATTACCCAAGTTAACGTAGAAATGTTATTAAATAATTTTCTTTGAGATTTTCTCCCAAGCTTCAGGAATATTTCGTGAATTCTTCTAAAAAGGTCCAAGTAACTCCCCAAACTAAACAACACCAAAACCTCTTAGGTCGCCCGAAAATGCTCACATGACTTACTCTGCGAGACCGATGCAGACAAGGAAAATAAATACATAAATGAAACAGCTGTTTTGGGCAATAAAAGCCGAAGCAGAGGCAGTGGAGGCACATAAAGCTTGGAATTGCCGGACGTTATTGGATTATTTAGTTGGAGCAAAGACGGTTGTTTGTGCAACACGGTGCGCCGTTTACATCGGTATGCTGGACTGTATACGTGGATGAGTCAATAGTAGAGTTCATACCGTATGAAATGTATCGTGCTGAAAAGGTTATACGAATTCATCAAAAGCACACATTGTTAAAATATTTTGAAATAAATTGTTAGTACTATCGTTTTATGACCATGTAAAAGCCACCTCACATGTTTAATTGAAAACAATTGATTTTACACATAATCTGTAGTATAATTAATTGATTGGTTGGCTAATTTGGTTAATTGATTTTCATTTGTTGCAGGTATGGAAGAAATGGGTGTAAGTTATTTGTAAGTTGTAGATTATATTAATATTTTATTTTATAATTATCATCTTCGCATGTATAACGTTCTCGTTTATACATAGTACATAACAACCTGTGATCTAGGTCCATTTGGATTTGGTTCCTAACAAAAGTTTCTGTACGGCTGTTTAAAGTTTTTTTTTACACAATACAAGTATACATGTTTAGTTTTCACATTACAAGTTGAACACTATAACAACAATATTTGATTGTTTTAATTTGTATATAAACTTTGGAATACCTGTTCAAATATAACTATTCCAGAAATTGATATATTCGGCATTAAAACTATTTTAACACATATTTGATCGCTATGGAAGGTCTCACAAGGATATAAAACATTTCGAGATAAAGTTAAGAAAGGAACGGCTACAACGTAATTCTCACTGGCCCCATAACCCTGTCTGCCTGGAGATTTTCAGAGTGAAGTAACGATTCCATATTTCGTTGCAGCTAAGCGTTGTTTAAGTTATTTTCAAATTACACGTTTTTATTCTCCCTAGGAAACGCTAAATCCATATTTGCATAAAGAATCTCATCTTTAAGCTTAAGATTTTATAGAAATTTCTGTATAAAATATCTCTTTTTTAATCTTAGATGAACATTAAATATTAAGGAATGATTGAAAATCTGTTTCCTCACGTATATCAATACATTTTTTGACAGTACTTACAATCTTATAGTGTAATCGTCATGACGAAATAGGAGGCTATAATTATAGAATCAGTTTATTCACCTTTTTACAAAGAGTATGAAATAAACATCTGTGTTAGTAGTAATCCTGAGTTACTGTCTTTGAATATCACTTATGAGCAAAAAAACAAATTGAGTAATAAATTAGACAAACAAACTGAAGGTTACGGTTACTCACGTTTCTACTATTTCGTGTACCTAAACAGTAATGTTACTTTTATTAGTCTCAAACTATTGGGTTTCCCCCTGTACGTGCCTGGCTATAACCATGAGTTCTTAACTAATTTCGAAATAAACCTAAAACTAAATTCTAGAATGATGTTCACCAAGAAAATGAGTATTCTGCATTTTATTAGTTGTATAAAGAACGTTTAACGAGCACAAAACAAACACATAACACCCTCAGTTGGCTTGTTTCGTGTCAAAGAGCTCAGTGAATGTAGTTACGTGTGAGTTAAGTGAAAACAAACACTTAACTACCCAGATACATACGAGTGAGTGTGTGTGTGTGTTGTTTGTTGACTGATGTTTCACACAGTGCTTGCATATACGGCATACACAGTGAGATTTATGTTCAAATCATTACTTAAGCCAGGATTTTGGGATGGGGTAGTACCGGGGTTACGGGGCCCTTTCAGAGAATAGTGAACTTTGAGGCGTTTAGAGGTGTTTTTTACTTAAATCCAAAGGATGTACCTGATTTCATTTAGTATATTATTGTAAAAAGGCGTCTTAGAGGCTACAATACCTAACCTAACATGATATTTCATTTGTTGGTATAGTGTTACAGTATTACTTGTTTTGAAATCAATTTTTACAGCCTTTCAGTATCTACACCTTTTACCATAAATTGTATACCTTTTCAAAAACTTATTATAAAAAACAGCTTTCAAAGACCTGCAGACCCGGTCAACGGTTCAACTTAAATCAGGAAGAGATTTGTCGAAACACAGCTTACGTTCCATACCTCCAAAGAATAACGGACAAAATAGCCAGAATTCTTTTTTACAGACATAACATAAAAAAATGTTTTAAGCTAGCTAGTGAATCGAAGAACTGTTTGAGGTCAAGAATTGTCTTTGCATCGAATATTCGACTTTTGGTTATTTACTACAACTTACTGCAACCATAAATGGGACTTAGGTAAAAGTATCAAACCAGGAGCTATTTTCCTAAGTTTGTAATGTAGCTTTTGGGCGGTTTCAATGATGATTTTGGAGAAAATATTTTATTTTAATTAAAATTGAAAGTATTTACTTGTGGACAGATTTTCAGTTCTATACCTCTATCAGTCTGGTTCACCAAGCAATTTAAAACTAACATGGAAATCCTTATGCCTCGCGATGAAATTGTCACCCTGTACACAAAATGTTCTTAATCGTGTCGAAGTTTCGGACACAGACAGTTTTGCGTTGAAAGTGTCGACCCAGAACGAAGATAGAAGAGGGCGGAAGAGATTGCGAAATGCCGAACATTTTTATCTGTTCAGGCTGTTCAAAGTATCGCCTTCAGGTATTCTTTTGTCGATAACTCCTTTATTCCTTCAAACCGTGTATTTCTATCTTCTCTCCATTCAGAGGTTATGTTGTTTTTATTGTTGTCAACAATACTGGCAGACACGATTGATGTTAGGTGAACTTCCGTTTCCGGTATGTTAGGAAATATTTAAGTTGCATTATTAATATCAATAAATTAACTTTATTAAAATCCACTTTAAATATGTTTCCATTGATTTAGACTTCGCTTGAAGACTCACTATAAAACCACATACCGAGTGACCAAAATCTCCGAATTTCGTTAACGTACCAGTTTCCGAATGGAGGTGTCTATTAAATAGTTAGTTTTAGCTCATGATTGTTTTTTACCCCTAGCAAATACTACGACCTACTGGAGCTTGGCTCAGAATCCGATACAGTAACGTAACAATGGTGTAGACCTTCTTCAAGGAAATGTACTGTCTAAAGTGCAAAGACATTAGAGGTTTAACAAACTTGCACACACAATCACACTAGCTTAATAAGTCGTAAATTAGAGAAACTATGTCCTTGAGAAATAAATGTTTGAGCTTGTCACAACCTCTGCAATAAATTACATCCACTAATGGCTGCAGATTTAAAACTAGACATTGTATTATTTCAACAAATAGAATAAGAACAAATAGACATTTCAACTGCCTACAAAAAATATTCCTTTGACACTTAAAGTAGTAGTCCAAAGTATAGAACAGCTAAACGCTTAAACTTATTGTCTGAAATCTAAGTGATTTAAGTGCACAACTTGAAGCTGAAACATGTTGATAGTGGTTAAGCAATTCAATTCCTCTGAAGCGTTGCAAAGAGAGACACTGTCGGATAATCTGACCTACTAATTATGCCAAACCTCTTTCGTACGCAGTGGCTTCAGTGGTTCTCTTTTATCGTCTCTCTACAAGAGGATTTCCATAGAAATTATCCTGAGAAATCCTCTTTGGTTAAATAATTAAATGCGAAAGGATTTTCAAATAATTTTACCAGCCGAAACGTATTCAACTAGAAAAAAATAAGTTTTAAATTAGTAAGTTTAACCTAAAGTTGTATCCACATTGCAAACTTTGCTGAAACATGGTATTTTCATCGTCTTCGGCCTCGGCTGTTCATCATAGCGCCGTGTTTTCATTATTATTTTCAACGGAAAATTTCTAGTAATTTTGATTATTTACTTGCTACTAAAGAACTTTGAACATAAAAGGTTTGGACCGAACCGGTATGAATTATTTATTTGCTAACATATGTTGACCTTAAACAATGTATACACTAATTATGACAATATTATAATTGTTTACAATTTTACATTGATTAAACTAGCTACTCTAGAGATATTAACGCTTATTTAATATACAAAACGTGATGGCGGTCATGCTGGTAAATAATGCCAAAGTGCAAAGAAGTTTTTCTTGTATTGAGGATCGTCTTGTGGAGATAAAGACACTTAATAAGGAAGAATTCGAAACAAAAGGACGATAAAAGGATTTTATTGAAACGAGCTCTTTCAATAGCAACCTATCACGAACGGTCCTTTTATGAACTCAAAATTACTCGATATAATCAAATCAAGAACTCGGCATTGATTTATATTACTTAAATATAACAAATTAATATCATTTGAATCTCTTCTGATTATGTTATTAACCTCTTCAGTCCCAGGCTCAACATACACAGACAAGGTAATGTAACCTGTAGGTGACGTGGGGTCTGAGGAGGTTATCTATTATCCTAACCTGTCCAAACAGTAAACAATTAAGTTTTGTATTTTTTGTTTACCAGCTTGAAGATTATGGTTTGCTATTGTAAGCGCTTACTTCAAGACAATTTCTCTATAAGCCTCCTGTTTCAAATTCATGTTTGGAGCATATCCTAGAGAACGACAGGGTCAAAACCAAACACATTGCACATCAATAATACTAATGTCTTTTCCTCGACCTTTCATTTTGAAGAAATAACACACAAACACGCATATGTATAGTCTGTACGTTTTGCCGCCAAGTGAGCGCTGCGGATGGTGTGGCAAAGCAGTAAACTAGGGGGACGCACTAAGCCGTAACGCTAAGTGCCCACCTCTCCTCCTACGTCATAAAATGCATGACGTCATAACTAGCTCGGTGAATATTGTATCCTCCTATTACCATGGAAGAGCACTTTCTAGTGATGAGGTGTTACGGAATCATGAGTGGCAATGGAAAGGGTTTGAACGATGCATAGTGTCCTTATTGGCATACTTGTCGTGTAAATAATTAAATAAATTTACATTTTTTAACAAATGAATAGTAGTGTCTTGAACACAATAATTTTTATACTATCGACGTTTACACTGTATGGATAAGTTTAACTGTGTTTGTTCTACCTTTTGTTTATTTTTCGTAGCCTTTATACTCGTAATTTCTGAGATGGTCGTTAACTTCAAATGCCCAAACGTCTGTCCTATGTATTTTGCTTTTACAAACATTTTGTGAATAGACATGCAACTTCTGAACAGTTGATTTTTATTAGGTGGTTTAAATTCACTTAAGTAACTTTTCTCAGAATCAGATTATCAGCTTCAATTTGACAGTTAAATAAAGTTTGACGAATTCACCGTCCACCTTTGGACGAATGATATCTCAAACTTGAACATTCATTAAAATGCAAATTTCACCAAGAATATTCACAGAAAATCCATCCAAGCTTTGTACAGAAGCTTCAATTATTTTCAAGGTCTTGATTTAAACGAATTTGTTTCCAAATGCAAGATTATTTAACCTAAACTACCAAGTCAAGCCATCGATAATTATTACTGTTAGTAACATTTATACAAAAATCTCTGATTCATTATACTATTCATCAAGACTTGAAGTAGTGTTGAAAGCTGGCGTGATTTGGTGTATACGAGTTGGTGTATACAAGTTAGGTGGCGCAATCTATGTGGCTTACAAAGTTACTACTTCGCTGTCTTGGCACTTAGTGCATTTACATAATGTAGCCCTTACACCACTGTGACTGTGACGTCACTGTATCAGGTTGCGAGTCTAACTGTCCCAGCCAATTAGAACAGTTTCTATTTCGTTAATGTTTAATTATTCAATTGTAATGTTTCCATAATTGTCTTTCAGTTTATATAGAAATGTCAGATTTTGTACACTCAGTACACGCCTTTCTATCTCGGAATATTGTAAAAGTATCTCATATTGTTCTACCACATCATTAATTTGCCGCATTTTCATTTAAAATTGAAGAGCCTCTATAGGTATTTATATTTAAGTACTTTGATTGTATCTTATTTTTAGGGTTTTTTGTATAAAACATTTAAACCAGTGTGCATGCTTTGATCCAATAGATTAATGTATTTAATTGTTTTTATATAAGTTGGCAAAGGAACTAGTTTGGGAAAACAATTATTATAAACAAGCATGCTTTTGCACCAGTAGTTGAAGATACAAGAGGTGATTTAAGTTAATTTTTGTACGATCAAAACTTTAACAAATCATAAACAAACTTTCATTTAACATTGGACATACTAAAATCATACTGCTCACACAGAAAATAACTAGCTTACATTTCAAAAAACCTTACCGTCTTCATATCACTTAACAATGTTGCTAACAACTCCATACTTATTGTTGGGTTTATCACCACTTAACAATACATCATGAAGACAATCAATGAATAACAATCATGAAGACTCCTACTAAAACAAATACATAATGAAAAAATAAAGATCATTACAAAAACATAATGGATTAGACACATCAATACATTCATTTAATCCTATTGCCGAGCGCCAATATTTCAACATTTAGATAAATATAAATTACACAACTCTACACATACAAGGAGTAAGTGAAGGAGGAAAATAAAGTCTCGCGGGAGAAATAGGAGCTATATGTCCGAGATAGCAAATTTCCGGGCAGTTAGGGACATCCGTCGGGGAATTATTCTCCCCCTTCCCCCAGCAGCACCATCATACCGAAACTCAGGCAGTTTCTGTCGTAATAGTGAATATTTTTGCCATGAAACGTATATTTGGTGGTACATGAATAGCTAAATGACTTTGTAGTTGAGACAATAGTAGAATAATAAATAATTGTCAAAATTAAAGATTTTATTCTAATTTAATCACGTAATCTGAGAATTTATAAAATGTGTATGCGGAAATATGTCAGTCCAAATATTGGTTAGTTAGTGTTTGTTTTCCTTGGCTAGGGTATAAAACAATGTTTTGTTTAACATAGCGAAATCAGGAATACAATATCTTCTCTATTATGCAACCTCAGCTCTCACCTAACGTTAACGCATATTCACTTTATTCGTACAATTGTTATCGGTGACTTAAGGGATCGATCCCGCGCCACCGGACTAATGAGATCTGGAGTTGCGAGCGATACCATCTAGCCACGGGTTCGTTTGTTTTGTATATTCTTTGTTCCAAACGAAAATCTTGAATTAGGTGTGACTTTCACGCTATTCTAGAAAGGTTACAGAATGTTTCATGAATATCAGTTATTTGGATGTTTTCGGCCGTTGTTTTGAAACGGCTAAATAAAAATATTTGTTATATTTTACACTAATTTTCTCAGAACGTTAATGGTGTTAAAATTGTGTAACATAACCCTGTATGTTTTCATAATACTCGATGAACTTGAAACGCGCGAATAACTTTCCCTAATTGTTTAAACTTTGATATTTTTTAATCACACCAAAACGTTATCTTCGTCTACACATACGATACGGGTGAACTAGGACACCCTGTATAACTTGTCTTTCACTTATTCAAAAAGGTGCACCATATTTCTGATTAGACGTTACAATGGGAACGTAACCAGATAGGATTGGTTGTAATTTCTTAAGAAGGAAAGAGGCTCGAGAGATGTAATTGGATGTGATTGGAGAGCTGAACTGCTCGAGGTTTGATTGGAACATTCTCTCTCTTATATTTCATTCTTCTACAGATTTCTTTTCATCTGCAAGATTTTGAGGTGTTTCCAGTTCTTACAGAGAGTTTGGTAATGATCCTGCTATACTCTAGGAGTCAGGGATATGATTTTGCGCATATTAAAAGTGTTTATAGTTGAATCTTCACGATCTCTCCAAACGCAAAGGATGTGATAATGTTTTTCAACCACATAGTAAGTTTGGACCTCCTCTTATAGATTTCTGGCTGCAACAAAACGTTTATTAATAGGTATTTTTTAGAATTTTAGTTAAAATTAGTTTCGTGTTTAGCTATTGTTTTGTGCTTTTGGAGGGATAGTAGAAAGAGGGTTATCCTTAAGGTTTACACGCACAAAATAATTAATCTGAATGTATTCGTATATTTCCCCTGGAACAGTACGTGCACATCCCTCTTCCCTAAAGTGTGTTTCGTGTCGCAAACACCAGTTAGAGCATTCTAGTACAAAACAGTGTTCTTGATACTAATCCGAGAATACAGATAAAAACAATTGTCAGTAACCTATCGTCATTGCGTTAAAAAAAAGATGGTTCTAAATTGTGTAGAATCTCGACACCGGAGAGCACAGTGGCGTTGCTCAAACCATTTTCAACATTGTTTATTAGTTCTGTTGTTGCCTCTCCCTCCATTTCTCTCTTTATTAAAACTCCTCAGCTTCAACATTGTAATGTACAATAACAACGCTTTCAGTGTTTCCCAATGTACACACCATGTTGCAGTTGGACGTATTTTTGTTGCTTTACTCGTCAACGTAACAATTCAACTGTGTTTTGCAATTTTATTTTTTCGTTAAAATCAATTTACTTATTTTGAAACCAACAAAACTAAAAACCGTCTTCTCTAGCCCAGTTCCCAAAGATATGCAATGTGTAATGTCAAGGAGATGACATTTCTAGCTTTAGCTTTCCTTGCACTTCAAAACTTGCACGTAAATGAAACATCAACACACGAGCATGTGGCCACGAGCACACTCGCAACGTGCTCCTGGCGTAAGCCCTGCACACATGGTGCTTGGGAAGCATAAGCACTAGCTCACACGAAGCGCCGAGACTCTTCAATTAAAGAAAGTCTGATCCCAATTAGTGCAGGGTTGAAGAGCCCTTAGACCACATTCTCAAGCCGTCTCAAGTTCTTCAATGTCATCAAAGCGAGACGTCCAGCAAGACGGTTTCACTTGAAGATTTTATTCACTTAAAAGTGAAAGGATTAAATCTTGGATTATTACTTTCGATGGATCTTTTATTATTACTTTTGAATAGAGGGTCTTTCTGTGGGGAAAGTGAAGCTTCGAAAAGCGTTAGGGATGGGTTTCCAGTTTGGGGCTTGAAAGCGATGAATTTTCTTTTTGATTGAGATTCAGGAGTGTCTATTGTTAATTCTCTTTTCAACAGCATTTTCGTTATGTTCTAGTGGGTGATCCTGATTGGTACAAATGTAACTCAGGTCACTTTCGTTAACCAAAAAGTGTTTTGTCTTAAGGATTATATTTCGGTCTCATCCACAGGAACTCGAAAGGATTTCGTGTTTTGAACATGCTTACCATTTTGTTTTACGAGGTTTTAGTTTTTAAACTGAATAGCTCTATTTTCTATGTTATTCGATAGTAAGGTAACATAATAGCAAGCTTTTACTATCATCTATTATTAATCCTAAACAAGCATTTCACATCCAAACTTAAAATAAACACGTAAATAAACGTCAGGAAGCGTTTCCGTCACGGGCATTTCTGTCTAAAGCGATAATGTTAAGTAAAAGAAAATATTACTTGAAAATTCGTC
Organism: Matsumurasca onukii; assembly: GCA_018831715.1. Lineage (NCBI taxonomy): Eukaryota > Metazoa > Arthropoda > Insecta > Hemiptera > Cicadellidae > Matsumurasca > Matsumurasca onukii. The sequence goes on from CM032058.1 coordinate 25,454,366, forward strand.
AAAATGTTTTAATATATTTTCTGTAGCAATCCCCTGTTCCTATACATTCCTCCTAAGTAATTTCCAGCATACACGTAAGTCGTACCCAAAATTAAACATCAAAATCCAAACAGGACGTTTTCCTAATGTGAAATGTTATTGAAAAATAACACGTTAGAAACGAGGTGTAATTATTTGCAACGTTTTGTTAAACGCTCTCTAATGATGTTCAATGCACTTCACACGAGAAAATAATGATCAAAACACTGTGTGTTTCTCCTGACAGTTTAGTTTTATAGCAGCTGTTTCTCTCCACGTTATGAACATGTATTTTGTTTTAAACCTTAACTTTGATTTGATGTAATTATTATAGAATTCAATTTCCTAAATTTTAAATTTTTGAATTGTAGGTTCCGTTATAAGATGAAGAAACTTAAAGAATTACGACTATTAAATATTTATATTTTGTCTTAGGGAAGCCGCTCAGTTGGTCGGTAAATTTTAGTAAAATCTCATTCGGAAGCATTTTCCTGACTAAAACCAATTAATTTGACCAATTCAGTGTCAACTTATTTAAATATATGAATATTTAATACTTCGTACAATGTTTTTAAACCTACGTCTTAAAAGACACATTTAAATAATGTCCCATCAGCCTTACTACTTAAAATACCTGATACACAATTAACCACATAACATTTCACCATCAATAGGTTCTTTAGTTTTGGTAAAAACCTATGTGTTTTCAACTTTAAGGAAGTTATTTTGCCTTAGGCCCATGCTGCAATGGTAAGGAATTGAATTGATATTAGTCATCATTTATAAAATCCCGTAACTATATACTTTTGTTAGACTTCCACTCCAAGGGCAATTGCTGAGGTGGACAGTAGACTCGCCACGCATCTTTCTACTCTATCAAAACTAGTTAATAGTTTGATCGTCCAATAAAAGTTCCATTTTGAAAACGATCAAATACTTTTAATAATATGGAAACCTTATTGCAAAGATTTACTTAACACTGAAAGCAAAAAATCGCGTATTTTCGCCTAAAGACAAATTAATTTAAGCTCGAACAACCGTTGTAATAAAACTCCTCTCAGGATTAAAGCAAAAGGTAATTAAAATCTGTGTAATTTGGCGCGTTTGACAAACAGCTGTGGACATTGTTACACTCTCTGTGTCTACTGTAATAAACTTCTCCAGTTGTTACACCGATCTACATTGTAATGATCGAAGAACATCGTAATTTTAGTGCATTTTCTGTATTGTTTGATGTGTGTTGCGCGAGATATAACCTGGAGGAACCGTTTTAGATGTTGTCGTACGAAATTTGCTTACTCACCAATGGAAGGATATAGTTTCTATAAACATAATTCCTATTAGATTTTGTGTTGTATCTGCAATAACAAAAGGTTATTACCAAAATTATTATTTTGGTTTTATTCTGTTTTTAAACACTGTTTAGCAATATTGTTTTTGCTTTGATCAGCGGAAATATAGACACCGTTAAAACTATTAAAACACCTAGACCAAAAGACATGTATTTTGAAACAATACTAACTACTGTGTAAGCTACTATGAATTGTTTCTACCCAGCTTTGATGTGGCGGGGGCTTTCAGAGATCCAGCCATTGAGTGGAGTGTACATTAGCAGAATCAGTTCGAGTAATGAGGTTGACGTCACTACTAGCTTGTCGATACTCTCACTACCGACACTCGATACTCGATACAGAAGTGGATTGTGTTCATTTACACCAAACCTAATTTGTTTTAAAAAAATAGCCGACGCGTAACCCCAAGCAAATGTTTTATAACGGGGTGTAAATTACGCCGGAAGTACCGTTTTCCCCTGAAAATGGGTTGTATAAAAACTGTTTTGATTTGTTTTTCATTAAACTCAATATACACAGTTATGACATCGTAACGAAAATTATCAAACAGACAAAATCCGTTCAGCCAGACCAACATGGCGGTGGATAAACTTTTTTTGCCGCCATTTTGGTCTGGCTCAACTGGTTTTATTGCGTTATGGTACACATGTTTGCTGCAATATTTTTATCCAAATTTAGATTATAATCACAGCTTTTATAAAAAGGCATTTGGGGACCACTCTTCCCCAAAAGGTCACTTCCTGTGGACCGATATTGCCGGTTGTCTAACTAAACCTAGAAGTTTACAAAAGTAGCATGTATGCTTACTTGTACAGTGGTCAAGCGTAAAATATAAATACAGGTTTTTTTTCGAGTTACCGTGAGTGAATATTAGGGAAGATTACTTATCTAAAACGACCCTATAAAAATGTATCTACCAACTTTGTCACAAACTATTTTACTCTCCGATACCAAATAGTCTTGAAATGACAAATTTTAATTTCTCCAATGAGGATTTCTCCAATTTTAATTTCTCATGATTTCTAATTAAAAACAAACAACCCACAACCATCCGTTTTCTTAACTCAACTTGTGGACGTGACGTTACAGTGAGGTGGAAACTGTGTTTTCCCGATGCGTCGATGAAAACTGTTGTGTTTCCTCTTACAAGATGTAAAGCTGATAATGGAACAGCGTTTCTGCACTTTGGTTGATTATTGAGGAATATTCATCAAGCAAAGCGTGGCTTCGCAAATACCTCGGATCCAGCCAGAGATCAAACCAAACAATCACTGCCGCGAAACTTTCCAAAGATTACTCGAGTTGTTATCAAAATTACTCAAAACTACTTTTGATTAAAACTTCTATAACTTCTGAGTTTATAGTCTAAGAATGGTATAAAACCATTTACAGATGATGTTACTTAGCTTTGGTTCAAATCAAAACCAAAACGTGTAAGTTTCATCAGGTCTACAACGTGTGTAAGAAATTAATTTTATTCCTTTTTGACGCAGTTTTACATGTTCACACCAAAATATATGGGAAATGAACGAACTAAGTACATCAGCAAAGAAAGACCTAGAAATTATGATTCTTGCTTAATTGCGTGGGTTTACGTTTTCAAAGTACGAAATTGGCGTAAATAGAAATAATAATTTTGAAAATAACATCAATACTTCTGACCGACAGCTGGCGTGATTTTAGCTCCTCTATCTATGAATCAGATTCCTCTTTTGAATCTTTAAAAGATAATTTTATATGTGTATTATCGAATGGAGAAAAATATTTACATCAATTGATTCAGTTATTAAAGTGTGCGTTTTTCTGTTACGGTCATTTTGTATAGGAACATTTATAATGTCTTGAGATAATCGTTTAAATTAATTTTTCTGTATCTGTTTCAGGTAAAATTTCTATGGTGCTGTAACACGTAAGTCACTACGGTCTTAATACATGAGTTGCGAATCAACGCTGTTTGCCTGGAGGGGTAATCCAACCATACTAAAAGTTTATGCGCGGTGGTAATACAGGGTGTTTATAAAAGAATGTTCTAATTTCAATAATATATTTCATAGGTCAAACTTCCATTAAATACCATAAATACTACCTCAAATTCTTAAACTCATGTTTGTTTTACAAAATATGATCAATGTGTGCATTATTTGTTCCATCTATCTGAAAATCTACTTTTTCCCAAACTGGAGCCAATGTGATAGGAGTACTGGAAGACCCCTTCTATTCAATTTTTTACAACAGGCAGAGTAATATGGAGAGGTACATACACGAAAATACCTAACTATAGAAGGAAAATTCTTTAGAGTTTTAATGAATGAATCGGGTTTTCCTAACAAAAGAGTTAAAATGACTAGCAAGCCTTTAGCAAGATCCCTACACAGTGAATTGTACCTGCCTTTAGAGGTGAAATTCTATAGAGTTTTAATGAATAAATTAGATTTTTCTACCTAAGAAGTTAAAACCTACATGGTGCATAACGAAAACTGATTATATGCCTGAGCTGAACGTTAGGTTTACGAATTTTCGGCAGCCCATACATTTAAAACCAACTCTCTCTGATCCTTACTTTTAGAACAGTACAATTTCAAAATGGGGACCTTGTATATGCGACAACCGTTTTAAAAAAAATCATAAACTCGCCGTTATTAAATAGCATCGGACGTACGTGGAATTTGACCGGTAGGGAAATCTTCTTAGATTACTAACAAAACCACTGAATACACCATTAGGAAATTTATACACCATTAGGTGAATGTCGTGTTAAACCACTACTAGATATCTCTTATCAGTTATCTCAAGTTTTATCACTTAGTCCATTGTTGTCATGCGAGTAAGCAACATGCAGACATTAGTTTCCCATATCTCTCGTCGTAACTTGTGCTACTGTACAGTATGCATGTTGCGGTGTACAATGGGACGTTATAGGTTGTGAGCTATGTCGATTTGTTTGTTAAGAAACAAGATTGTAGTTGGGCAAAGTGTATCTGCACAATTAATATACTATAAGGCCGGTTGTACAGAAATTATGTAGGCACTTTCCGGCATGCTACCCACCAACCACGTACTCTTTTACAGATAATTTTGCGTAGCTTATGTTCAAATCAAAACCAAAACGTGTAAGTTTCATCAGGTCTACAATGTGTGTAAAACATGAATTTTATTCCTTTTTGACGCAGTTTTACATGTTCACACCGAAATACCTGGGACATGAACAAACTAAGTACAGCAGCAAAAAAGACCTAGAAATTATGCTTCTTGCTTAATTACGTGGGTTTATGTTTTCAGAAGTACGAAATTGGTGTAAATAGATATGATAGTTTTGAAAAAACATCGTTTTTCGAAGAGAGAGCTCAAACTTTTAAACACGACGGTTTAAGTTGAACTAACCTTGAGTTAAATACCCTAAAGCATTAAGGGGAAATAACGTGATTTTTGATATTGATAATTATGAGAATTCTTTAAAGTTTAAATGCTTGTATTACAAACAAAATCGCATAATAGACAAAACAAAGACATGATAAAAAAGCATTGAACTTAAGACGTTAAATTGACACAGTGGCGCAAAATAGTACTCAGTGGGGCTGACCACTTGGAAATATTTTCAGGATCAGTGTTGATTTGACCAATAGCTTCTCTCATTAGCTGAGACTCATAAACCAAGTGCAGTTGTGAATCGTCAGCATACAAATGTGCTGTACAATGCTGCACACAACTGATACAAATACCCTTATGAGTGGTAGTCCCCCTTAACTAGTCCCTAAAATAGATCCCAAATCCCCTTCATTAGAGACAATTCAACCTTGAGATTCTGATGCTCCTTCTCTTTGGCATACGCTTCCTTTTGTACTCGAAAACAGAGCTCAGCACTTAGGTTATCTGTAATAGTTCTCTTTGAAATACAAGAAATTAATTAGTGATGTGTCCAAACTGCTAGATGTGGAAATGTTCAAGTTATTTTATTTGGTTCCGTAAAGCTGTCACTAAGTACTAAAGCCGAACCATCAGATACTTCAGATGCAATAAATTTTCAAAGAGAATAAAACAAGTAAAACATACAATCAAGCAAAAAGTCAGGAAAAAACGAACAAAAGCAGAAGATAATCCGAGTGATGTTTAAACAAACACTGTTTAAAATACGTGGCACAAATTTCACATTTAAAAACTCAACGGAGCTTGCCAGTTCATAGAGAGCTAAGTTTGAATTTAACCAAAATTTGAACTATCTGTTTGATCTATATTGACTTTACTATTGTTGCGAAGACACACTTGAATAGACTTGAAGGTGTTGAATGGTACTTTGCTCATTGCTTCCCCTGGGTTACTGGGGTGAGAGACACTGCACCATTAAGCTGATTGAGTGATCTGACTCGGTTTAACGGATCTGTCTGTCAAAGTGTGACGAGTCTGACATTGATGTTCAAACCAGGCAAGTTCACTCACACGTTCATTATATTGTCACTTAACTTAAGTCTGTTTAAAGTTGTGCTTGACGACCTAAGAAAACATCTGCCTAACTTTCCGGTACAAAGTTGATGTGCTATAGGAATTGAAATATAACCTTTTACAAGAACCACAAAACGTGCACTTGTCTTTGAATGTTGAAAAATAATTTTAGCTCTGCTATCTTAAGAACGGAAAGAGTCCCGTAGTTGAAAAACACACAGAATGCTAAATGCTGAAGACTGGAGGCGTTACATTGAGACAGTGGGGAAGAGTGAAACTGTAGGATCAGAGCAATGAATGAGATGGGATTGAGTCCCTAATGAGCGACAAGTCCCTGAAATGGATCCCGACCCCGTTCATTAGAGACAATTCAACCTTGAGATTCTGATGATCGTCTCAACAAGAAATGCTTCCTTCCTTTCGTGCTTGAATCCTACACTCAGCTTGGTTGAGTAGATATGTATATTTAATGGTATATATATTACTAAATAAATTTGAAGACAAAAATATTTGGACCGAACCGGGATTTGAACCCGGGTCTCCCGCTTGCCGGGCGGTTATGCTAAACCACTACACCATCCGGCCCAACTATTTCTGCCTTCAAATAAGTAATTAAATCTGAATGTTTAATCGAAACATGTGACTGTCAAATAGTGACTTTAAATCAACAAGCTGGAAATATTACAAACAGAATTTAAATACTGTGTCAAATGACTTATTATAGATCTTAATTGTAAAAACGCTAAATAGCTAATTTATTACTAAATAAATTTGAAGACAAAAATATTTGGACCGCACCGGGATTTGAACCCGGGTCTCCCGCTTGCCGGGCGGTTATGCTAAAGCCACTACAAAGCCTCCTCCAAAGCCACTACATAAAATTCTTTGAAATTTCGATTCATGTTACAACTTTCAAAGAATGTTATGTAGTGGCTTTGGAGGAAACCATGGACTATGTTATGTACTCGTAAATTACCAAGAAAATTAATACATTCTTATTCTTATGCTTCTGAAGGCATGAGAGTATGAATACATCTCAGCAAAATTGGGAGACTTGGAGTCCTCCCCCTGAAACATGTAAGAGTTTAGGTCTTAATTGTGAGATTTTTGCTAATTCCAGACAGTAAAATATTTGTTTTTGGTAAGTGCATCACATGTGTAGTGTTTTTGTCAGGACAGCTCCTGTTTTTATATTTTAAGACGGCAGGAAAGTTTAATGTTTTGCTATAATATATACTAACTGATAAAATTTACAGGCAGCTTTAATATGAAAACGCATCTTATATTTTCATTTATTTCACTATTACAAATAATTAGTCCAATAAATCTATAGCATCGTGATTCAAACAAAAAACTGAATTAGTTTACTTCAGAAACGATTGATTTGTAGTTGGAAGAAGAAATATGCAAACTAGATATTCCACCAAGCAAAACGTCAGGAACAAAACAACCAAAAGCAGAAGGGAATCAAATTGTTATTGAAGTAAACATGTTTTTGAGACAAGCCAATAAAATACTCGGCTTCTGATGATTTACAATCCTGGAATCCAGACCAGCTGTTCACTTATGAATTTAGATGCAGAAACACAAATCATTCAGAAACTTCTGCTCCCACCAGAGACCTATTTGTAACTTTCAAAGTGAAATATTTTAGCACGTCGATACAGCAAATGTACCAGTGTAAGAAAATCCGTACTATTTTAAGATCCACCTTGATATTTCACTCCTGGCCTGGCACCTAATAACTGAACTAAATACAATATTATCAACTAATAAACTAATTCCACAAATCAACCCCAAAATCATAACCAATCAGATCATTTATAGTTTGCGGAGTTAAATAAATTCACCCAGCGACAATTCACTCAGCGCACCACCGACACAAAAGAGTCATTGTAACATGTGTTGAATGCGGTTTATATGAAACCACAGAGCAAAAACTGGATAAGTATTAACTGAACTGCAAACAATGTTTGAAACAGAACAATCAAAGCGTCAACAATGGTTCCATTGTTTCGATATTGTCAACGGGAATAAAGCAGCCGTTGTTAATCATGTCAGAATCTATACTGTACCTCGTACGCGTGTACGTTGATAGGTGTAGTTCACAGTTTCGTGAACAACTGAACATATGTTAACGTAAAAACGCTTGTATAAAATTAATTTAAAACTCTTAGCTACAAATATAGACACGAATGTAGACAGTAAATCAGCTGAAAATTTTGATGTAAACTAACTACAGCACTGACTTCACTTTCAGTTGTGCTATTTACCCAAGCTGCAGTGCTTGTCAAGTGGCACGGTTCCTAGACACTATGAGTGCGGTATGATGATGTTGTTAATATTTACAGCTCATTAACGGGCTCAGTGAAGAGGTCCCCTCTCCCCTCACCCGGGAACCCCCTGAACCCTTTCATGCACTTAGCGCAGTTTACGAGGTGCCTGGAGAGTGTCGTTAAAGAAACACAGTTGCCAGGGTGAGAGGTGGGAATGTGTGGAATATAGCGGGGAGTAACGATAATTAAAAAATGTAAAATAACAGGTGGAATGCAAACTACCGCTGGTAAGGTATTTAATAATCACTATTTTAATTCAGTCATAACCATAACCAATTTAGAGCCTATTTAGAGTCGTCAATAATAATTAGTGGTCTCACATATCCATAAGTAGTAGTAATAATAGTAATACACTAACAAAGTCATGTATTACATTTGTCACGAAAACGTGTTATTGTGATCTTCAATTAATAAAATAAATCCAAGGCTTTTCATTCAACACAGACGTCTCATTCAGTCATACAATGTTGCATTCACCCAAAGCCCCATTTGTTCCGAACTATCCTACCATTGTACTGTCCTCATGAACTCCTCTGTACTGAAAATGCCTCTGAAATCATCATTGTTTTGAGGCAAGCTTTAAATGCCTTAAACATTGCAGTGCTTTTAATCAAATTTTAAAGTTTGTTGCGACACTGAATTTGATTACAAAACTACAGCCACTATAATACAAAGTAATAACAGTGTCCAAACTGTACCTTTTAATTCGAATGCAGTATGGCCAATTGCGATAGTATTTAAACACTTCATTTTGTAGTTATAAATATTGTTACAAACCCCTTTTTAACAAATATGAATTATTAATGCAGCTAAACTAACCGAAACTAACCATTTCATTTTATAACAATTTACACCATGTCCTCTGAGCCTGCTATACGCTATATGTACATTAACACGCGTACGAGGTACAGTATAGAATCTGACATGATTAACAACGGCTGCTTTATTCCCGTTGACAATATCACAACAATGGAACCATTGTTGACGCTTTGATTGTTCTGTTTCAAACATTGTTTGCAGTTCAGTTAATACTTATCCAGTTTTTGCTCTGTGGTTTCATATAAAACTGCATTTAACACATGTTTCAATGACGCTTTTGTGACGGTGGTGCGCTGAGTGAATTGTCGCTGGGTGAATTTATTTAACTCGGCAAATTATTCATGGTCTGAATATTTCTGGTTAAAGTGGATTAAATATTCGAACAGGATTTTTGTTATTTTAGAAAACAAACCCCCCATTGTTATTTGAATAAAACGCTGAAATACTTAACTGCTAGTTACAAATAAGTCTGGTGGGAGCAGAAGTTTCTGAATGATTTGTGTTTCTGCATCTAAATTCATAAGTGAACAGCTGGTCTGGATTCCAGGATTGTAAATCATCAGAAGCCGAGTATTTTATTGGCTTGTCTCAAAAACATGTTTGCTTCAACAACAATTTGATTCCCTTCTGCTTTTGGTTGTTTTGTTCCTGGCGTTTTGCTTGATGGAATATTTTCCTTGTTTTTTTATTTTTGCGAAAACAAATTGATCGTTTCTGAAGCAATTGACAGTTTTTTTTTTATTAACTGACAGCTTTACGAAATCAATTGAATTAACTTAAGGATTTTGATATGTATAGTTGTTGCTGGGCCTTTGAACACGATTCCTAGTAGAGATGCACTACAATTTTAGTTTCACAACGGTATCCATCAAATTGTATATTATATTCTAAAAGAATCTATTGTAGACAGTCCATTTGATCACAAGCCAAGGTTTCGAACACAACATTTCCTACCGAGACGGTAGCGTATGAAGTTTGAACTGCTTCAAATGAACGGGGTTGGGATCCATTTCAGGGACTCGTCCCTCATTAGGGACACAATCATAATCCCATCTCATTTATTGTCTTGATCCCACTGCTTCATTCTTCCCCGCTGACCCAATGTAATGCCTTTAGTCAGCTGCTTTCCAACGAGTGTTTTTCAAGAGTGCTGTTTTGTGTCTGGTCTTAGGTTCACTTCAGTTTAGCAGAACTAGAAGTGTTTTTAAACATAAACAACACATTTTGTTTGTAGGCAAGTTACTTACAACCTACGTTGTCAGGCATGGTAAACAAGCACAACGTTAAACAGACTTAAGTTAAGTGACAATATAATGAACATGTGAGTGAACTTGCCTGGTTTGAACATCAATGTCAGACTCGTCACACTTTGACAGACAGATCCGTTAAACCGAGTCAGATCACTCAATCAGCCTAATGCATGGTGCAGTGTCTCTCACCCCAGTAACCCAGGGGAAGCAATGAGCAAAGTACCATTCAACACCTTCAAGTCTATTCAAGTGTGTCTTCGCAACAATAGTAAAGTCAATATAGATCAAACAGATAGTTCAAATTTTGGTTATTAGCTCTCCGTGAACTGGGAATGAGTAACTACATGTGAAATAGGTGGAACGTAGATTTTAGGCAAGGACTAACCTTGGATTTTAGCAGTTGACGAGCGTAGTAGCCTACTTAATTATTTAACTTTCAGAAAATATGACATTTGGGATTTACAAAAAGTGAGTTTACTATCTGAGTCAATAAAACAAATTTCAGGTCTACAAAACCTGCAAATAAAGATAAATTTAACTTATTTAATTGCATAAAAGTGGTTATTTTGGTAACAGAGATTATAGTGTTATACTAAAAAGGCCGATGTATGTCAACATGTGGGGTATTGTTGTATATATTTCTTGATAAAACGGCAACAGCACGTTTTTTGTGTTTACGTTTTTCAGTCGTGTATACAATTGTAATTGAATTTTTTACGAGTGAATTGCCAACCTACTATGCATTATATATAATTTAATCAAAGAACACAAATATCCTACTCCTCAGGTTTCCTATTATTACATATTATCATAGGAATTAAAACTTTCCGTTGTTTTAGGCAATTTTACTTGAAAAGTATACATTTTAATAATCTGTAGTGAAGTGTAGCAAGTTGAGTTTGAATTCAGCCTCACAAATTGAAACGTAACAATGTCCTCGGTTGTTTGACAAACCCGCCAAATTACGCAGATTTTAATTACTTACTCTGCCAGTGTTTCCTGGAGGAGTTTTATTACAACTGCCTGTTTTGTGCTGTAATTAATTTGTATTTAACAAAAATTACGTATTTTTCCTGGTTAGAGCAACGGTCTTTTTCTGGTTGGTGTGTTTTTTTATGTAAAAAGGTATTTTTAATTTAGCACTAAATAAGTCATAATAAGGCATTAATTATTATTTTTTTATATATTCCGAGTTTTATTTGGCATAAAATTTGCTTCGGGAAAATTAAAACAGCATTGACAGCACTTTTAAATGTAAACGTTTGTCTTGTTTAACGAGGCGAAGTTAGGACTACAAAGTCCTCTCTACCACTCAACCTCGACCTTTACCTAGCGTCACCGTATAGTCACATTACAAATTGTAAGTGGTGATTGCGGGGATCGAACCCGCGCCACCGGAGTGATGAGCTCCGGAGTCGCGCGCGATACCAATCCGCTACGGATCCGCTCAAAATGTCATGCAAATCAAACTCATTTTGAAAAGCAATTTCCGCTACCATACTGGTCTGGCTGAACGAATTGTGTTCATTTGTAATACAAATGTTAGGTACCGAACATGTAAAGGTTATAAATGTGATACCTATAAACCGGTGAACCAATTTTGCTGGTTAACTGAATTAACCTAGAAATTTACCAAAAGTGATATTCGTACCAAATTGCATGACAATCGGACACAAATTGGACATGTTGAGTGGTCATATACTGTACATAATTATACATAAAGGTTCTGCCATTTGAGTTAGGAGGTGCTGGAAGCTCAAAAATGCATACAGTTTCCTTCTCTCTGTCGATAGACATGAATACAATGAACACGAGCTTGTTGTGTAGCATTCAGCAAGTGCAAGACTGATATCTAGAGAGGGATCAGTGGCGCTAGTTTATGTGTGTTTGCAAAGCGAGTCCATTCCAGATAACTTTTGCTCTCAGATTAATGGCACAACTTGCTTCTATCTGCAACAAGTGATCCTCCTACCCTCTCCCTTCCCTCCCTATGAGTTCCACCCTCTCAACTAAACACCAAATGCGCCGGAATGTATGGCCCCGATAACACTTTGGAGATGTCTTACTCAACTCTTGGCTGTTTAAGTGCTTGCTACTTAATTTGCTGATTTATTTCGTGTAAAAGCCTTGTGATTCTACATTATTGGTGAAAGTTAAAGTAACTATCAAACTATTCGTAGATAAAGCGTTTCTCCTCCTGAATGACTTTGCAACTATTATCGATTTCGCCCGTTGCATTGTGTTATTACTCACCATCTTGTGTTTTCCTTATTTCGCTTTAACAGTTTGTTCTGCATTATTTCTTTTGCCGCTTCTTTAATCACATGTTTCTTTCGGTGTATTTTTTGCGTGGTCTTCTTCTCTCGGATTCCTTCTCACAAGTGGTAAAGACACTTAACTGTAAAGGGCAAAGAGTACCCGTGGTGGATTGATGCTACATTTAATCAACCATTAAATCAAGTCATATTTTAGACGTTCCTTAACAGTTTAGACGTAAGAAAGCGTTTTTTCTGATTAATGTACTTTAGGCAGACCTAAACGAGATATATGTATAACAAGATGTTACAGTTTCCTCGTTAAACTTGTAGAGAGCCAACTACTGAAATAAAGATCACCTTTCCATCCAAAACTATTGTCTGATAAACGAAAATAGGCATGCAAATACATAAACAGAAAACTACATAATTTAAAAGTTTTAAATGTTAAGACTGTTGCATTATACACACACACTGTGTTCGGGGACTTTGCGTCTCAATTGTAATGTCGGCTTGAGGTGATATACGACAGTTAAGGACAATGTAAAGCTATTACTGAACAACATAACATGTTACGTTCATATAAATGGAAATTAAGCAAGCTACTGCTCTTAAACTGTGTGAGACTCTTAAGAGGATCTAGTAAGACATGTAACCAAAGTCTATATCTCTAATAAACCGGCGTGTCACCTATATTAATTGTATAATAATAATTAGCAGGCTAACTGAACTATTCATCATATGTACTGATCATTCCGTATCTTTATTCGTACACATTTAGTTTGACAATAAACTTGTAAGAAACACATATTTCATTTTAAATAAATGATTCTTTATACTGGTCTTCCTGTATTTGTTCCTTAAATAAATTAATATTTACGATGAACAACCTTAAATGGATAAGCTATCCACAATTTTATACTAATCGCTATCGAGTATTTATCGAGTATTTTGAAAATACTAAATTTTGATGACTCTTAAAGTCGCCGAACGGCTAGTACATAAAATATAATAATTATATGAAAAAACTAAATTAAGTGTAGATATTAATTATAAAATATATAATAATACCTAAAATATTTATTAATACCTCAGACTTTTAAAATAGGTTCAATACTGTCAGGAACAGCTCTGTAAATCTTACTAAAAGTACAACAAATATTGTATGTGTCATCCATGTGGTTTCAGCCATCGGTTCGATTCTAAAGAAAAACCCGTCCAACTTTTCTCACTTGACTTAAAATGTTGGTACGAATAAAAAGGTAAAGAACAACGCGCGAGACTTTATAACAAGAATAACTTTCCAACAAATGCAGCCAACCATCATACGTCTTGTCTTACTATGCAGCACGGTTAAGTCTGTTATACTCTACAGGCAGGAGAAGGGTTGATTCTGCTGACGCCATCTTGGATTCTGGAGTACATAAATGATGTCCACCCGGGTAAGTGGCTTGCTCGTTTGTCACTAATAATTCACTCGCTTCTCACTCCGGTGACATCAACATTCTAAACCTCACTCTGAACTAGTTTAGATCAAAATGTCACTCTGCGACAGCGCAGGTTGTAGGCAAGTGATTGCTTGCTAGACAGTCTGGTTTCTAATGTCAGCCTAAGTTCGATCCTGCCCGGGTATGATTAAGTGTGTGGGGGTGTGGTTAAGTGGAAGAGAGGACTTTAAAGTCCTAACTTCGCCACCAATAAAGACGCCTTTCATTTAATTTCATATGATCCGAGTAGTTTTTCGTCTCGAACTTAATAGGTCTTTTAAAGGGGTGAACAAATGAAATCGAAGTTGGCGGAATTTGGATGAATGCATAGTTTGTCTGAATGAGATTCGATTTTGATACATTCTTATTACTGACGATAGCGATAGATGATAGAGCGCGCTTAACGTAAGAAAAGCGAGACGAGGGGCGTAGCTATGGCGCGAGCACAGTGAGGAAAACGACCGTAGCGAGGAGTATCGGGCGATCTTAAGAGTGAGCAGTATTGGAATTTCGTCCCATAAGAGCATCTAAAAACTTGCATTTTCTTGGGACACCTTACGCCTACAGTTTTCATCGGATTTGTACTAAACAAACCTTGTTTTAAAGGTAATTAAATAATGCTTTATAAACTCCGCTGAGCCGAATTTACATTAATTTTTCATATTTTTAAAAGGGTGACATAAATCCAAAAATTAAAGAAACTTTGTATTTAAATTTCTTGTTTTTACTATTAAACTAATAAAATTTTCAAAAATCTGGTCAGTGGTCAGTAAGTCACTGCAGTACATTGTCATCTTTCAAATCAAACCTATTTCAAAAAGATCTCATGAAAATTGTAGGCGTGAGGTGTCTCAAGTAAATGCTTGCTTTTACATTGCTCTTATGGGACAATAAACAAAATGGTCGACAAGTACTGTGCACTCTTAACGAGAAGGGCGAGCGTAACGAAAGGCGAGTGCAGTGAGCAAATTTACGAAAGAACTCTAAATTAGCATTTATAACACTTCTCCAAAAAGAAAAACGATGATCAACTAAATCCAGCGTTAAAGTGTAAAAGTAGAAAGGTAGAGAGACAGACTGGTGTAAGTTTCCATCCATATTTGAGAGGTTTGGAGCTCGACTGTCCCGTACATTGAGACAAACTACCGCCGCTGCCAACTTGTGTCCCAGAAGTGTCCCTACATGCTACATTGTCAACCCACGCCTGCTCTGTTGTCTGCTGTCTGCTGTCTACACCACTAGGGTTGAGGTAAATTAGTCTTAGAAAAATAAAACTAAATATCTGTAATTTATAGGTTATAGGACATACCTCGCTTTTAGCTACATAATTACTAGCTTCTTTCTCAGTTTTCGGGCTCGATATTTCATTATATTAGTACATGTAGCTGTACATTCCTTACGACTTGGAGTACTGCCTTTTCGCTACGAGTTATTGTTATTTTCCTCGGCCTTTTGCCATATATGGATCATATAAAAAGCCCATACTATAAACCAAAGTTCACAATTTTCTCCTCTTAATTCACGTCAAACTTATTGTTAAAACAATATTATTGAGAAGATTTCTTGAGGCAACAATAAAGGGAAAGTTCTACCCACCTTTGGAACAGCTAAGTGGTATTCTGAAGTTATTGTTGTTAGTAAAAAGTTTGCACCAAGCCGCCGGCTGCGTTGAGGTTTACTTTAAAATATTGAGTTTGCTTCATTGTTTGTTGCGCGCTTTAACCTATAAATAGTTTGAAGGAAATATCTATTTACAAACATAATAAACCTCTACAATTAAGGTGACAAATGTGCGTTGGGAGCTTAATAAAACTTATTTACCATTTGAAACTATTAAGTTTCCGGAAAGGAAATTAAAGATGGGTCAGCCAAAGTTTTCTCCCCAATAATGTTTTTAAAAAGTTTTGGCGTTGAACTACATTGAATAACAGTGTTTAATTACACAAAACGTTTCGATTATACTGTGATAATCAACATCAGTTGTATAAAATAGAATAAAGAAGAGGAAAGTAAATTAAAATAATTATGTACATCAAAGTAAAATTATTTGAAACAAATAATATTTCTATTATCGTAAATAAATATAAAACATTTGATGATGGCCATAGTTTATTCGGAACGATTCGTGTAGTTAAACCCTGTTATTTAATGTAGTTTAAAATTACATAATATTTAATGTAATTTATGAATTTTATTTTAAATTATAATGAATAACCACGTAAGTTTAAAATCCAAAATAGTTTTTCCTGATTGTTATTCAATTTTTATTCAACGAAACCTCAAGAAATATACAATTTTCTTTATCTATAATTTTGTTTTGGCAACCATAATCACTCTTAAACTACCAAAAGCTTTCCTGTTAAGTTTACCAACTTAAAGAAAAGAAACTAATTTATTCTCTTTATTATCAGCCAAGTCTTACCTTATTTGAACAATGTTTCCTCTGCTAGAAAGGTTACTATAATCTCGAGAGATTTTAAAGAGCGCCTTCAAATACTTAACCACTATAGTTGCAGTACACCACTGTACCTAGATTGCCGCCCAATGCCGCTCTAGTTAGTCGGTAGTTGTTTTCCCAAATTTTCGTTTTGTTTTCTTTATGCTGACGTCATAAATATTGTTGGTTTTAAACTTTCAAATGAACGAGTAATATATTCTTTAAAACTATTTGGATGCCTATTTTCCGGATTTTATTTATAGAAGAATCTACCTTAAAAACGTAAAGGTACTTTTTGAGGTATGAAACCCATATTTAAAAGAGGAATATCACAGTTTAGCTGTGATTCACCCTAGATAACATTTCACATCACTTAACAACACAGAAAACCATCAAATGAGAGAAGCGTTTTTTATATCGCAAACCCTTGTAAATCCACTGAAAGGCGCTTTTATAAAGTTGACGCGAGGTTCCGTAGTTTCTATCCGCTCAAAAATACCGATTTTACACTCGTAGACTCCAGTTATCGGTCAGACTATATCGTCATTTGTTATCCTTGTACTGCGCAGTTTGAACAGCTTCACAAAGGACTTTAGCTATACCAGTACACTTTACAATGTACACGCTACATCCTCTGGTGAGGCAAGGTAGCAACTTTACAATGCGACCTGGGAGTCGGCGCAATGATGTATGGGGTTGGGAGTTCCACCTTCACTTAAATACGTAATCTAATACTGCATGAGTTATCACACGCTTGGCGCGCTTATCTACAAGCAACTAGTTCTCCGGTCGTTCATATCTCACAGGCTTTACTTACGTGACAGTTATACTGTATAGATATCTAAACAATTGATTGGCCGCAAAGTGGTGTTCCTCAAGGCTCAACATTGAGTGCATTGTTATTTTTAGCTGTTCAAAAATCTTGTTTTTGGGTTACTGATTTCCACCGTTTCTTGACTTAACTTCCATATCTTTTAAGAGGAACATCTTCACCCTTTCCCACTCGGCAGCACTAATAGCTTTGAACTTGATAATCCAACGTAAGTTCAATCAATCAATCAATGGTTTATTGCATAAGCATTTCCACAATGCATGGAAATCGTCAGTTAGGATGTGTAACTAAAATGTTCCATTCACTCAAACATCGAGAACTCTTTCAAACATACATTGTGTGCACTCATTCATCTTCATTCATACGAATTGTTCCTCCTAGCTCTTTGATCAGATTTCCCAATTGTGTGCCAAAAACTCATCAACGCTGTAAAACGCTTCTGTGACCAAAACGTTTATCAAGCAAGTTTTAAATGCCTTAGGCATATGAGCACTTTTTATTGAATTTGGAAGCCTGTTGACTAAATGAACTCCTACCTGGGAGGGCAAACGTTCATGGACTACCGTTCTGTATCTCCCAGTCCGGTAGTCATCCCTGCCTCTAGTGTCATAAGAGTGTATATCGAATAAATTACATTCCAATCTTATCATTGTTGAGGGTGTATAGTTTTAAAACCTGTAAAACATCCTGGCATATATGTACAAGCTGGGTGTTTTCAAAATTTCACATGGTAACATACCAGGTTACTAGCTTTACCCAGGAGGGAGTCAGGGAAGTGCCCCCACCCTAAATTTTTGAAAAATTATTTTAAAAATAGATGTTTTTGCAGTTGAAACTACAAAGTAATAACAACCATTTTACACTCTAAAACGTACACACTTTCCTGAGTGAAGTTCCGTTGAGAGTAAGCCCTGAAAATAGCCTCTAGCTGCGACGTTGAATGTCTAGATATGACCGGGATGATACAGAGATATCATTCCCTCCCCTCTCCAAGTCTACTCACAGTATAACTGATTTTATGACCCAAGCAGCCGTAAACCCCACTGTAAACTCTGATCCACGCCTACGCTTTACCTCGTATTATTATTCAATCTTATAACTGCAAATTGACATTACCATTCTACTTTAGATGTAAAATTTACTAATAGTGACGTCGATCAATTCACGAAAATCATAGGTCGAACTTTTCGGCCACTTCAGGAGAAAAACTACTCTCTGCCCTACGTTTCGGGCAATTGAGAAACTCCACCCTTTGTCAAGGTCCTTACCTAACCTTACACTTCATTATTGTAATTTTGTAAACACTTAACGTAACAACTGGTGCGTGCAAGGTGTTCTGCAAGTGTTGTCTTGGGTAATATCTTTCCTTTTTATTATCGAAGAGTGTTTCTTTATTTAACGATTGAGAGCTTATTATTTGTTTGCAGGATATACAGTACAATGTATCTGTGTCATTTAAATTTACCATTTTTCACGGACTATAAGTTTTAGGTTAAGTCTTTACTACAATGCAGTGTAATATTAGGCTAGTACCTTGACAATGCGTAGAGTTTCCCAACTGCCCGAAACGTAGGAAGTCGACCTTCTCCCGAAGTGGAAGGAAAAGTCTGAAATATAACTTTTGTAAACTACCAATCAATACTTATTGTGCACATTAGACAAAGAGATCATTAGATAAAGAGTATAATTTAACAATATGTGTTTCATATAATCGGACTCACAATATGTATTAACATACATTGTGATGGCAAAAATATATTTTTAAATTTAAATGTATGAAAAGTGGATGGAAGCTCCCAAATTCTGAGAATCTGCTTTTCGCGAACTTCTCCACAGGAAAAATTAAAGAAGACACAATTTTACTTCTTCGAGATGATAAAAATGTTTTTTTTAATCATGAGTCAATAAATGTTGTTGAGCTTACAATTTATAACTAAAAAGGAAATAAGAACAGCCTGTCTCTAATAAGAGGTGAGGATCAAATCAGGTCAACTAATGGTTCTTCTAATGATAGACTACATTGTAAAAATATATAAACAATAATTAAGAAAATTATTTGTTTTTCTATAATTTAACAAGATTTTGAAAACGACCCTGGCTAAAGAGTTGACATAATTTCCTGATCCTTTAGCGTAACGCGAAAAGACGAAGAGAGGGGCTCTTTTGTAATATAAACGATGTATTCTTTTGTAAACCTATACAGCGGCAGGGCTGTCTTATCAATGGAGTGGCTTTGGTAAGGAGCAAAAGGCTTTCCTACCCCCCTCTCCCCCACCTCTCGACCCACCACGTTAAGGGGCGTCTCCCTAATGAGATCTTGGCATGACATTTTATAAAGCCCTTGCCCCCGAACCCCTACCGTTTCTGAGCAAGATACCACTGATATTATAACAAACATTACTCCTTTTATCGCTTCACTGATATTGTGCTATGAATTTTACCGTACACTATCATGAAAACAGGTCGTTTTCGCCAGTTATAACAGTGGAGAATTTTATTTCACTTTCTTCTAACTTTCACTTAGTATTGAAAGGGTGTTTTACATTGTGCTTTGTTTTTGTGTTGTTTTGTAAAGCAAAGAAATTTGTTTTTGCTACAGATTAGAGTTTCTTGGTCAACTGATGTTCAACCATTGTTGTTTGGACCTAGATGTACGCAAAAATACTTCCTTTGATACAAAGTTTAAATTTGCGGTAATTAAATATGGTGTTATTTTCTTTGTTTTTGTTACAGGTCAGGACGTTATTCGTGAGCGGACTGCCCATGGACGCCAAGCCGAGAGAACTTTATTTATTATTCAGGGCCTATGAGGTAAGCAACAAGCAACCTAATACTGTTTAAAATCTTAAAATATTTACTGTCAAAGTTTCCCGAAAGGCAAGGCTCAAAATTTATTTAAATAACCATCTGGGATCTTTTCTTATAGTCAAAATCCCAGTTTTTACTAAGCGATTTTAAAGAGTTGTTCCAATTAAAAGGAGAAAATGTATGTTGTCAAATATTCTGAAGTGTTTGATCATTTTACCTAACTAAAATAAACAGAGTGGTTCAAATGTAAACCCTCATTTGAAACTCCACCCTCGGCATGTAAGAACTATTCAATAGTTAGTCAAAATTGTCGTTTTTCTAGTTGGTTGCCAATTTTAAATGCATAAATTCAATTTGGTTGCTCGTATTTAGTTATCCTCAGACGTTTTCCAGGCTCAAAAGATAAATAGCAAAACGTTTTGGTACAAAAATGAAATAAAAATATAGTTTAAAGTAGCTTAAAAACGTGCTATTTCAGCCTGAATTTCAAAAGAAATTAGGAGTAAGGCCCCAAACCATCCTTTACACGGTTCAAGTCAATTGGGTTAGAAGGGCCCCACAAAAATGTTTCCAGGTCCAAGGTGAATACTGTCTTTATACCTTCTTGTAAGACTATTTTCACATCCAAACGTTTCTTTTGAAACATAACTTTGACATCTGTCGTGCATTTCAACACATTTTACGACATCGTACGTTTTCTCGAGGAAACACGAACCCTCCTCCAAAAATTTCTTTTCTCGTACATTTTGGCGTCGATATGACGTTTATCGCTCTGACATGGGGGAAAGTGTCTGACCTGGTTCATGCTCTGCGAGGTTGGTATCAAGTATCAGCTGGTACCAGTGGTACCAACCCCTTCACCCCTTTCCACCCCCACCCCACCGGCCGGCGTGTCTAGACGTCACAACTCGTCTGATGTATGGCCGTCGCTTGTGAAAACTTTTGAAAAACCTTTCCTTGCAAAATATTTCTCTCCGACCAAGGTCGAACTACTTTCTTAATTTTTGTTCATACTGTAGTTTGTTTTGAATTAGTTCTTGATTTCATGGATTATACAGGGTGTTCCATAAATGAAGTGCCAAACTTAGAGAAATAATTTGGTACATTTATTGATATTATTAATTGCATCGTAACAAAAAGTATTGTTCATCACTCGTTTCTAAAGTGTTTTTTGAACCTAGCTCATTTAACGTTTTTTTATTAGACAGTCAAGCATAAGTCCTTTACCAAAACCGTTTTGTTTTCCCGCAATTGCCATTTGGTTTGTACACTAAACATATTTTACTGTATGCAAAAAGGTAAAACTCTTAGGATAGGATTGTATTAATTTTATTATATTTTACGTGGTGGTTCCTCTAAGAATGAAGGAAGCAGCCAGATTGCAGTTTGTGCAGCTTTACCAAACACACTCGATTCCATGCAGTTAACTTAAATAATAATAATTGCAGAGCTGGTTTTGACAAATGTTGCATTTCAACCGATGTTTGTGATGTTAAATTTAATTTGATGGACTTCAATTGCCAAAATAGTAACATACTAAGATATTTTCCCTCCTATTCTAGTTAGAGATAAATTAAATGAATATGAGATTTAAGTTTAGCGTTACATTAAGGAAAGGTTTTAAACCCGCTTTAAACAACAGTTAGTACAAATAAACGACATATCTATTGTATCAAACTTTATCCAGCAAAGGACAATTCATATTCTTTGACAAAAACTCTTTGTGAAACTTTGAGCGCAAATTGCGGCCGGGGGCAAGAAGTTGATACTTTAAATTAAGGTTTGAGCAGCACCACTCTTCCGTTCATTCATGACTCGAAAATTAAACCAAGCATTTCCAAACATTTTGTATAGAACTTTAAATAATCCTGAACACTTTCAAAGTTTCTTTTCTGTATGATGGAAAGTCTTTGAAGTTTTTTTCGTAGCGATTCTTGTCGCCGACTTTTGAGAAGAATAATTGCGATGCCAGTGAATAAAGCTATGACCAGATAATACTATTATGATATCTCAAGTTTGCAATAATTTGGTCAATTGAAACTTGTTGTGTTTGTATACAGATGCTTATCAAAGTTGTAGAAGTGTAGCATTCATTAAAAGAACTTGTAATTATTTGGTTTTAGAAGACACTATTCCTACTGAAAAATTCTAGTTAACCCAACAAATATTTTTCAGTAAAGTTTCAATTTTTACGCTAACCAAATTTTTTTGGCAAGTAAGAATCAGCTTACTTTTTGCGTAGATAAAAACCCTACATTAGAACCCATCCATACACTTCCCATAACTTTCCTTTATAAGAGCTGCTTGTTAATGTTCACTCATTTTTCAGGGCTACGAAGGATCACTACTTAAAGTAACAAGCAAAAATGGAAAAACAGCTTCGGTAAGTACTTTTCGCAAATAAATTTGACATATTTTTATAATGTCCAAGTTACTTACTGCCTAAATTTTTTTCTTACATAACAACTTTTATTGAGAAATATAAATAAAATCTCAATCAAATATCATTCAATAAATGTGGCTTATTTTTTCTTTTTAACTTATTACTAGGCTATTTTTTGTGAATTTCAAATGAGAAATATAAATCCTCAGTAAATCATTATAACTTGAAGTTATACAGTTATAAGTTGTATATATTAATAATATTATTCAATATTATTTAAACCATTTCTATTTATTTAGTAGTTTTCGGATTCTGGTTGTCTATGTGTCTATATTGTTTACGTTTGTTGTTTATGTAGATGTTTCGTTGTTTGCAGCCGGTAGGGTTCGTCACATTCAACACGAGGGCTGGCGCTGAGGCGGCTAAACAAGATCTTCAGGTGGGTAATCTCTTCAAACCTAACCTAACCTCAAAGTTAGTGTACAGGAGGTTGGCCCACTCGTGACAAAGCTGTGACGTCACTGTAGACCTCCAAGCACTGATGTGCAACGTAAGGACAATCGCTCGCAACGTTGTAACTAGTATCATAGACAAACGGACTCTATAGAGAGTAGAGTCGGTAGAGTCTCGAGTCTGTGCTAGTATTTTCCCATTCATACATCCTTGTATATTCGTCTTCAGGAAGAACCGGGCTTATCAAAATTGCACATATCAAGTGTTGTTTATTTACTTGTGAATTTTCAAAGTGAAATCTAGGACAATTTTTAGTTTAATTTTTTTTAATACTGTACATACAAAATGGTAATTCCAAATTCTTAAATTTGTGATTTTAAGAAATTAGACTCGGAGATAAAAGAGATACTTTTTAGAGATAAAAGTATTCTTGTCATCTTATTTGGATGTTTCTAAATTTTATCTTTCCCTTTAAAAATGATTACTAATAGGCTGATGAATTTATTTAATAGCCTAATAGGCTAAAATTATTTAATTTTGTTTAATAACAATTTAAAATGTTTATTTAATACCTTAAAAAAAAAAAACTTTAAATTATTATCATGTGATTTTTTTATTTAAATTTAGCATTTGACATTTTTACTTTTAAAATTTATAATTTGTAAGAACAATAGTTTATTCACACATTGTTAAAAAACCTGTTTCCTCTTGAAAACGAATAATCATACAGGAATGTGCATACAAAAAAGTCTTTATTACATTGCAACATTGTGAGCAAGTATTTATTGCGCCATATCAATCTTTACGTCGCATGGTGATTTGTGGAAGGCTGCATTGGTTCCGAGAGACTGACTAAAAGTGGAATGTAGAGTCTTTCGACTTATGAGAGTGGGCCAACCTCCTAGCTACTAATCTAGACCTAACCTAATCTAATCTAACCTAATCTATGTGTACATACCGTAACATACTCTACTAACAATGGTTTCTTCATAAGAGAAGATGGCCGAGTCCTACGATGGTGACCAATGTGATCTTTGCGGTTAGAGTTTGAAAAAACTTAAAAATTTATTTTGTCTGCCGCTAGGATGTAAAGGTTAGGTTGGTCGCCTATGTAGGATGGACTTAATTATTTCTAATAAAATATATATACATTACCTATAAATAATTTACCAACAAAATAATTTTTTCACATGTAAATTATTATATTACAAATTATACAAGTAATAAAATAAAATTACTGATCATAAAAATATCAACCATAATAATGTAATTGTATAATTTTATTGAAATTTCTTTTAAACTAATAGTGTTTATAAAACTGTTTTTGCCTAGTCTTATATAAACTGTTTGAAAATTAAAATTAGACTGAATTAAAAAAATTGCTGAGAAAAGTGTAATTGCACATTTAAACTCCAAATATTTTTAACGAATATAGACTAAATTTTTTAAGTAGACTTTTTTAAATGAGTAGATTTTAAATAGGCTTTTTCAGAAAACACAAGTGAGGCACAAGCACACACAAAACACTTAGTGTCACTTTAGACATGAAATATACAGGGTGTCTGTGAACTCTCCTATCAAGTGTTGGGAATATGTTCCTTGGGGAGGTGAAAGGATGTGCAAAACACCATACAACCATGGATGCCAAATGTACCATTTTCTGACTGTATTTTTACTCAATAATTTTATCTCACGGACAACTCATAGGATTTAACTTTAACTTAGTGTACTTCTTATTATTACAAATTTATACAATTGTGTAAAAATAGTTCTTTTTGCAATATCTTTGATTTTAAAATGGCTGTCGTTTTCAATTCAAAAACTACATTGCTTTAAAAATAAGTTTTGGTCATATACTCATATAGGTATTTACGGAGAACTTTTTGGTTGTCCAATGATGCAAAGATTGTGAACATCAGTTGTTATTAAAAAACTAGTTAGGCGCTACACTATGTGAAGGAGCTACCCGTAGGAAGTGATGGGGCGCTTGGACTGAAGAAAGTGCCTGGCTATGTTTTTGAGCAAATCTCAATTAATCTTCAAAAGGAGAAATTAGCAGGGTAACGAAAGAAAAATTTTATGATTTACAGTAAGGCAATATTCTATAATTTACAACAAACTTTAACCTGATTTGGTCTCATTGTAAGTTAGTAAAATTACAACATTTTCAAACGTGCCATCAGTTTTTTCCTACCTATTTTCACAATATTTGCAATATTGGGCAGCCAGTTAGTTTTTAAACCATATTACCAAAATTTAATTTTAAAGTCCACTTGTTAGAAGAAGAAGAAAAGTTACGAAATAATGTCACTTAACTAACTATTTTTCAGTTTTTAATCAGCATTAATAAGAAGTATAGTAAGTGTTTTAACTAAACTAGATGAGTTTTCAGGAGATAAAATTTATTATTTACTGTAAACACAGACAGACAGAAAATTATAAGTTTTGCGAATATGGTTGTATGATGTTTTACACTTCTTTTACCCAATAACATTTTCTTAAAGTTTCTCAAGAGAGATAACAAACGCAATGTATATTATTAAGGAGTTCAACATAATATACAGTAGACTATTCAATATTTTAAATGTTTAACTGTTTTAAATAAAAAATTTGTTCTGACTTCAGAGGTATTTAGTAGGTAACCTATACAAATAAACTTGTTAAGGCTCTGAAATATAAAACTGAATGAACTGTTTTACACTTATCTGTACAGAAGATATCTGTATATGTAAGAAGATAACTCAACAAAATCACAAAAAATGTGGTTTTTCCCTTATTCAAATTTGTTTTTATGATCCTAGTTTACACTAACTTTCAATATACATACACAAATTCAAGTCAAGTAACTTTATTTCTTTAAACTTTGAAAGGAATGTGTTACTTAAGTTTTAAATGTTGAATCAAAACTACTTAAAAAAACTAATTTTAGAAGCACAATTTTCAAATTTAAACATAAACAAAAATGTTTTATTATGCATAGTTTCTAATCAACCCTCATTTCATTATATTTTTGATCAAACTCCTCACTCAGTAGTTCAGCTGTTTTATTCTCCAGTTTTAAAATGTTTTCAAAATTATGCTTTCAAACAACTAACACTGTACAGACAAAGAAATTGTAACTTCTAAACAGTTTGAGGGGAGGAAAGGTTTGAAAATGCCCCAGCTGTCATGCACAGAGTGCCATTACACGCAAGCTTGCGTAGTGCCACCCCTCTAACCCTGTCGCTCTTGGTTACATGATAACATTTTGGACAGTTTTTGAATTTTTGATTTTTCTGCACTTATAGGAAAAGCGTATCTTGTTTTCAAGGCACTTTGGGGCACTTTGAAAGGTAAAGTATGTGTGAATCACTTCGGTAGCTTTGTAGAGACACTTTTAGTTGTTAATAGACATCTAAAAATATCATCACGTCGTCTACATATAATTTTGTTTATGAATAATTGTTTGTCATCAATTGATTGTTTCTCATGAAGTCAATGTAAATACAGAAGAGAATGCCAAATCAATTTTTTGTAGCCTCATTTTTGAAACTAAACGTTCTCAACTTTTTGACTACCGCACCTTTCGATCTCCAAATTGCCTCGAAGACGCTCTCTGTACCAGTAGCCTCTCACAGACAGGCCTCTATGGATTTTGTTGCGCACCTGAAATTTTTGATTAGTTTGATATCATGGCGTGGGCCTGTTGATTACAGCAGGGTGTCCGGTTCGATCCCGATATGCCACAGACGATTCGTCTCGAGTTTGCCAAAAGTAACACCAAGGTTAGCAAGCCCAAACAGCCAGTGGCTAGCCTCACCTCCACGCACCCAACTTTGATGCACCCTCTCACAGGACGTAAGTACCACCCTCGCATTTGCTTCAGCACTCCCTTTGCTGGCAACCGACGCGATGGCAATACTCAAGCTACTTGTTAACAAATTCTGGGTGGTTTATAAGGAAAATTAATAATTTGTGAACTAAACTTATATTTTCAATATTTATTAGGTTCTTGTTAAAAATTAATTTTCGTACTTCTTAAACTATACTACAGTCTTTAAAGCCAGTTGAGCTGCTAAGTTATCAAAAATATAACAATTTTCGTTTTAACCTGTGCTTTAACATAATAAATTTTTGAAAACCTGTGTCGGCTATGGTTTTGTTGTTGCTTCTTGAAGGATACTAGTAAAAAATTCTGCAAATATTCTACAGTCTGAACTAGTTTGTTTGCCAATGTCGTTGGTTGCTGATGGCTTTTCACACTCCACTCTCCTTGCACCCCTGAGAATAGCTTCTAGTAACCCTCCCTAGCTTTACTTTTGTACTATAAGCTAATTCTACTTACTGTACCTCTCTAATCTCAGAACTTCATGTTATTATTAGTGTATGTGTTATTGGGCTGGGCATAAATTTGTACACATGTTTTAACTGACATTAAATGGATAGGAAAAGGTGGATGTGGTACCATAACTCTTGTCAGGTTTTCTCCCTGTTACATACTTTGGACAAACTGTATGACGGTAAGCATATTCTCAAAAATTGACCACTTAAACATCGGTATTGTTTTGTTGCTTGTTCAGTTAAGCACTGGAGGTAAAAACTAATTAAATTATACTTTGGTTTTTAGAAATTAGTAAGGTTTCAGAAAAATGTAGTTTTCTTCTTCTCTAATTGTGGTTGGGAATTTTATTTATCTTATTTGTAAATCCCTCCAGGATTCTTCTTATTATATTGTAAATCTTTTACTAATAACTTCACATTATCTAATACAATTTTTAATTTCATAATACCAATTAATTGTATTGGTTAATGTGGGGTTATTTAAACCATTTACATTATGTTTAGAATTATTTAAATTAAGTAATACAAGGTGTGGGGAGTTTCATAAAAAAACACCAAATATGATTAATTTTAGTACAAGGTCAAGATAAAATTTAGTATTTAATTATAATAGTTACAATGGTCTACTTTTCTTGAGCATTTGTGCTTCTCTTGATTGGTACAATTGAGTCACAACAGGAATAAAGTTCTGTAAGTATATTTCTGATTTTAGAGCCAGTTAACTTGTGGAAGTGTTCAATATGAAATAAATTCATTGTTTATTTTGTAACAATCCACTTTTTTATTTTAAAATTAAGACATGTTTTGCTCTCAATTTTGTTTAAGAATGATGATGTTCTACTGTATTAAAAACTAATCATGTCTTGGTTTTAAAATAAAAAAGTGGATTTTTAAAATCAAGCAATTAATTTAAGTGTACTTCTACCATTAAGTTAGAATAGAGCTCTATGAAACAGAAAAATAATTTTATATAAGCTCACTTTTTGTTTAAAGAAAAATATTAGTTAAATATATAACTGGTATACAAATAAAACAGACATATAAATAAAATGTCAGCAATATTTATAGACAAATTATATTAATTGTTTGTAGATAATGTACAAGCATAGCCTGATTTTGGCTTTTTTCTTCATGTTAACAGCTAAGCCATTGATTTGAAATATTTAAAGTCAATAGCTAAGCTCTCCCTGACTTGCAGTAAACTGAACTAAAAATCTGCATATTTTTTACTACAGTGCCTGTACTTTTTATTTGATTTACAAATTCTTTGTTTGATCTACAGCCACCAAAGTGATGTTCACTTTAGTCATGAGGTTGCTTCAGAAGTGAGTCTCTCTTTGGCAGCTTGATTGAATATTAGGTCAAGTAAATTTCAAACCTTTGTTGTATCTTCCTTGACAATAGCTGACATATAAAACCTAGAGATGTTGATTTTAACACTCTACCATTTCTTCTTAAATTTGTTCAAACGATGCGCTCTCTTGCATGGTTTCCACATCTTAGCAACATTTTGCACCGTTTCGATCCAACTATGTCTTGATAATCTGGGATAATTGGGAATCTCACCCCACATGTAGACGTCACAGGAGGGGAGGGGGGAGATGTATTAGGCAATTACTGACTCATCAACTGATCTACCTCCACATCAGCTTACTTACTCAATTACAACCAAAACTCGCATGTCAGATTTCAGCCCGTTTCTCTACCTGACAGTCTGACACGTCAACCTAATCATATCAGTTGTAAAGTTGATTTCTGAATTTCTCCAAAGTTGCACACAATAAGTGTCGTATTATTTTCCCCATATTGAGGTTGGTTTATTCTAGAAAATAAATTCTTGCCTGACTAAAAAGCTTGTGTTATACTGGGGCACAGAATCCTTGAACTTTCCGTAAATGTTTGAAAACCACCAAATTACAAAGTAAATGACAAGAACAGGTAAAACACGATACACTATCAGTGTCTTGGTTGGTGGCATGGTGTCCCAGGAAGTCGCACGGTGAAGTAAAACGTTATGAGTCACATTGCGGCGGTCACTCTGTGCCCCAATATTGTACGAGCTAAAGAGATTGAAGGGTCAAACTGTCTCGTTGTTAAAGACCCTCCTTTTTTATTAAATCATTTATTAATTCTTAATTTCAAACATGTTGGATACAGCTTGATATTTTTTATCCAACAAACTCAACATAGTTTTGGTGTCGTTTTAGTTTGCTCACTAGAGGGTTTTCTTTAAAGATCAAAATATCAATTAATTCTTGTATTATCTTATTTTTATACTGAAGTAGCTCTTTCCTTGCAGCAATTTGAGCCAGCAGTGGTGGCGCTACTCAGCAATTCTGAGTGATCAGCTGATTGAATAACAAAACCAAAATATTCAACGGCTGGAGTCATCGTGACTCTTGAACTTCCGCAAGGATCGCGGTTGGGAAAAATCATTTTAAGTTCAATATCTACCTTTAACAATCTACAAAATCAAAAGCAACCAACCAGCTGCTGCATTGACCCTCTAATCTTCCCTTTTTGTTTCAGATCTGGGGACGCCGTTTTTCCCCGGCGCACCCGACCTGTGGCCTCACCCGCTCGCCTACGCCACCGCAGCCGACCTGCCCGGTGCGGCGCTACAACACGCCCTCGTGCATCCTGCCTTGCATCCGCAGGTGCCAGTACGTTCTTACCTCTGACTATCTGCTAGCGCTACCGCTGACAAACCGGACTCCTTCACCCAACATGTAATTGAGAACATTAGCAGTGTCTCCCTCTCTCACTCACTCGCTCACTCACTTGTACCTCGCCTCCTCCCGCACTCACTCAAGCACTTGACACCACTGCATAGATAATGTGCCTGCAACTTAACTATTGTAAACAAAAGAAAAAAGTTATTGCTTTTGAGCGAAGGATTTTTTCAATTTACACTAAAGACACAACATAAATCTATAACTTGTAGTATAAATTGCATTGTAAGGAAATGAATCATCTATGGTTCAATTATCGGATTTAGAACAAGAAATTATAATTTTAGTCATTTGTTTAGTTTTATGTATAAAGTATGTTGACAGTAATGACGGCCCTATGAGTATGCTCAAATTTAACTTCGTGACAAAAACCTACTTCAGTATTTTCTTCTCTGATCATTTTGCAATTTTTACTAATAACCTTTTTTAAGCTCCATTGTTTTAAACAAATATTTCCTTTAAGACCTGTGTCAAACTCATTTCCTACCAACAACAAATTACCGGTATTTGCATTGAAGCAGAAACATGAATTTAATCTATGCAAATAACTAACAAATACTGGACAAAATATATTCACCTCTAGCGTATATATAATAAGTCCTTCAAAGCATTGATTGATAGCAAAGTTATACTTATATATTCCTGCCAGTTAACAAATAGCTTAATATTAACATATAACCACATGTGGCTGTGCATGTGAAATACAAAATATTTCTAACATATTAAACTCTTTTCAAAAGTAGTGCCAATGAGTTGTAGCATCTAGGGTGGAACAATATTTAATTATTGCCAGTTTCTGAGTTTAAAATACTATACTAATTATAATGTATCTTCTTTTATTTGCCACCTAGCTTATTAAAAATTAAAACTACATATTGTATTCCACGGAAAGACACTAAATATTGTGTTTTTTACATTAGAACATTGCACTATTAAATCTTAACTCAATAGAACTAGCAAAAGCGCACAATTTCTTTGCACTCTCCAAATCTATATACTCCTTGTTCTGAATCACCATGTCATATTCCCTGGAAGGTATTGTAGTCTGTTAAAATATTATCACTTAAACCCCTATTGTGGTTTTAAACCTTTTTAATTGCTGTTCTAAAGTGGTAGTGTTTCCTGAAATATATTTCATCATCAAATTACAGCATTGGTCTTGCGGAAGTCACTTTTTTAGCTATTCAACCTAAGTGCTAAAAGCTAATGCCTAACCTCAAAACGACCAGACAATTTATTTACCATCACTAGCAGAATTAGTTGTTTGAGTAGGTTACTATACTTGTGAATAGGTAACAATCACAGGTTACTTATGTCAACATCTCTGTAATTGATTACTATCCGCGTGACTAATTTGTCTAGACAGACCCATGCTTTTGCCTTAGGAAACAGTGCCTTGAGAAAACTATTCAATCACAGTAACAAAAACAAACTGTATTATTTTTTTATCGAATTTCATTTAAAAATTATATTATCTAGTTGTCAGCGTTGTAAGACCCACACCCGGGACCATGAAATGAGCCGCACCCTAGAACACGTTTTGAGCATTTATTCATACTTTATATACGTATATATGCAAATCATCTCTACAGGTTGCATTTTTTGTTTGATTCCCACCAAATTTGGTACAAACATTCATTTTGTAAATATCTCGATTGAGTTCCTTAACCAGAAAAATCGGATTACCGGAACCTCCCTTTTGGAAAGGACTTTTCACCAAAAAAGGGATTTTATTGATCTAAAAACAGTAAGTTTCGTTTGATTTTGACAAAATTTAAAATAAATATTTTATTTGTTGTTATACATCAATTTGCCAAAAATTATGAAAAACCATCAAATTGTTTTAAAATGGCAACCAAAAAGTGATTTTTAGCTATAATAGCGTAATTAGGACAGAAAATTTCACTCAATCATTGAACATTTTATTTTTATTTTCCTTTCCTTCATTTTCCTTGGTTTATTCATCCTCCTACTTCTATCACTGCTATGTTTTTCTCAGCTCTTATGTTCGATGTGGCTTTTTTATAGACGCCCCCACATTTAAGCAGATTCTTATTATTTTTATTGCTTTAAAAACAAATCAAGAGACATCGTAAATATGTTAGTAGTATAATGTAACTCGTGTATAATGGGAGTTATATTTAGAATGTTCAAAATCAGTTACAAAGTATGCCTTCCTTTCTTTAGGAAAAAAGCAATTCAATTTTATTGAGTAATATATTTAAATACAATTATTACGTTGTTTGGTAACATAATAATTGTACTTGTAAGATGTTGGTCAAAAGAGAAATCCTCTCTTTACATCCATGCATCAATAAATTTTAGACATTAAAATACACAAGTAATAAGAAACAAATAATTTGTTATCATAGTTTTCGGGAAAGAAATACAATCAATTGAAAACATATTGACAGATAAATACCTATAGTATAAAGTAAACATTTCAGTGGAATAAAAACACACAAAAACATAGAAAAGCCACATCTCAGTTTTTAGTGTCCCCTCAGTTACTATTATTTTATATTCTTTCATTTTAAGCGTAAAACAAGCTTTTTCACATTGCTTGATCCTGCACATGATTTGTTGGATATTTAAATCCATCCTTAGGGTTAAAACACACTTACCGATATTTGCCGGCAGACAAAACGTCATCTGATAGCCGCTTTAATTTGCATTATCACTGGAAAATGCTGATGCCAGTGAGTGTACAGGCTCAAATGCCAACCCACAAATATCGGTAAGTGTGTTTCAGCTGTTTTAGAGTGTCTAATGTTCTTTTATTAGTTTGGTTCAGTTTAGTATTAAGCCACTTTTATCGCTATGCGGTTGAATTCTTGTAAATAATTAGGAGAGCTTTTTGGCTGTTGACAAATCATGTTGAAAGTGCTATATAAGGACTGTCACTACAGAGGATCCTTGTTGGCCTAGAATTGAGACCTGTTACAATTTAGACTGACAGAAACTTTCACACTGTGGAAATGCACTGAATGCAATCGTAATAAAAATTAGAAAATAGAATGTTCAAAAATAAAACATATAACCTTTATTGTAGTATTTGAAAACTTTGCCTTTTCCACAGCCTCCTCTGTCCATCCCGCACCCTACGGCCGCGTTGACTGCGATGCACGCTGCGTCGCTGCCTCACTTCCTGCCGTCGCCCGCTCTAGCGTCACCCGTCGGCTCCTCCCCTTCCAGCCAGCCCGGCATGGGGGTCTCTGCCGGTCCTTGCTCCACGCTCTTCGTAGCCAATCTCGGCCAGTTTGTGTCCGAACATGAGCTCAAGGAGATCTTCGCAAGGTACGCGCGTTTGTGCTGGTTTAAGTAGTTAAGTTTTTTGGTTCTGATTTTTATAGTTCCAGAAGTTTAGTGGAACTGGTTATTTTAGTAACCTATAGTGGAACCTTGGTCATCCTTTCTACCCAGGCAAGAAAATCATCCAAGTGATCAGAAATGAGGATATTTTAATTCAGATAAAAAATACTTGATCATTTCTCGCTGGTTGGTTTATATTTTGGAAGGACAGTATTTTCACATATTTTACCAAAAAATCCATTTATGTTGATATGTTAGGTATTTGATTGAAAACAAAGTTATGCAATGAGATGGTTTTCAGCCCTAAAAATAAGACATCTTAGTACAGTTAAGAGATTAATGTAAGAGATTAATGTAGTTATGGGCTTATGGCCTTTATCTTAGGAAATGGTGTCATGAAATGATATCACTATTCTGAGCAAAATACCCAGTAAATAAGTGACTGCAGACCTCAAAACCTATACCACTTATTTCGAATGCTCCTTCATTTAATATTCCTTGAGATACCTTATGCCCCAGACTATTGGTTCCAATTAAATCAAAACCTCTGGCAACAAAAGGACTGCAAGACATACCAACTATATCATTTTGCCCTTAAAAATAGTTTACAATATTTTGGCAGTGTAGATGATTAAAAGAATCTGGATGAAACGAGGTTCCACTGTACTCATTTCATTAATCTTACGCAAACAAAAGTTTATTATTTGACAACAAGTGTTTGAAAAAGACAAGATTACGGTACTTTTAAGAATACCATTAGGCGTACTAATCTTCTTTCTTTGTTGATTCATGAAGAAGATGAATAAGCTTTAAGAAATTTACTAGAAAGTATTTATCCTTCTGTAAAAGTACTTACACAGGCATTGTATGGAAAGTTAAGTTTGCTTAAAAAGCATAGATTTAAGCAACATGAGCTTCAACTAGCAATGTATGAAATTGCCTTTTACTGACTTCTATCGGAACATATACAAGTAGTACCCTAAAAAAAAACAAAGCACACTTTTCTTTGAAACAAACCTCTAGCTTTTTAATTTTTCAATTTACAAATGAAGGTAACAGCCAGTATTGTGTGTTATATATTAGGTGAAGGATAGCAAGTAGTGGAATGGTGTCTGCATGCTTCTCTATGCTGACGATAGTGACCTTTGTTGTTTGGTAGTGCGTATTGTTTTGTACCCTTCTCACTC
This sequence comes from Matsumurasca onukii, assembly GCA_018831715.1. NCBI lineage: Eukaryota > Metazoa > Arthropoda > Insecta > Hemiptera > Cicadellidae > Matsumurasca > Matsumurasca onukii. The sequence goes on from CM032058.1 coordinate 25,488,784, forward strand.
AACTGTCTCTGAGTCGGCACTGTGCACTCACGCTCACGTTGTCTTTGTCTCGATGCACTCACACGTCCCTTCAACAAGTCTGCAGTAAAGGAGAGATTAGTTTTTAGGATAATCAAACCCAATTAATGTTACCAGGCAGTGGAGTGTAGGACATTTGTAGTGTTCCAGTTAGGATCTTTCATCTTTCATCAGTTCATCTGTTCCCAAACGTTTTTGCACTTTCACTTAAACTCATTTCCAGCCACAGTTTAATATACACAGTGTTTCTAAAAAATTACCAACTAAACCCGGTCTCCTTAATTTTTATTTTAACATTGTGCTCAGTTTATTTGATAGAGTGTTATATATTGATAGAGTTGATAGTTGACAGAGTATTTGATAGGGTTATATTTTGATAGACTCTAGAAGTTTTGTTTAATATGATTTTATTAATAATTGTGTCTTAAGTGTGCCTGTATAACAAAAGATAACTGTATTACTAGCTAAAAACTATTAGCATACCATCAATATTAGTTTCAAAATAATTCAAAAATGTCTCATCACCTGCATTAATTTTATAGTAAAAATACATTAGGAAACTTGTTATTAAATAACAAAGACAAGTTTAAAATGAAAGAAAGTATGGCACCTATGGGCCTAAGCAACAATGTATTTTTATTGTATCGTCCAAACAGAAAGAAATTTCAAGACGCGAGTTAAAGATTACCACAACATAGTAGACCAAAGCAAGACTCCTTATTTGTTTCTTGGGTGGTCTAACTTAAAATTGTTTAATCAAAATTTTTTTAAATCTTCACTACCACCCAAAGAGTACAAAATTCAACTGTTAAGAAACTCTTAATAGCCTCAAAGAATATTAAGATCCATCTCAATCCCCTACATAAATTTTACCCACCTTTACTTTCAGGATTTTGAAATTACTAAAATTAATTTACTCTAAATTATTATATTTACTTTTATTTATGTTGGCTTCTTTTTTATTTTAACACTGTTTTTTGTTAATTTATATCAGGAACCATCTGTTTTTTGTAAACAAATATTCCGTCAATACCCAAGATTTTCACGTTTATGGCCGCCATTTTGAAATGACACGTTTTTATATCTGTTTTTACAGATGCTGGAAATTGATGATGTATAACGTGACCTATTTTGTGTACATAATACCTGGTTTTAAACCCGTGACCATTGTTTTTGGTATACTCTGCATATTGAGGTGCTTAAAATTATTCTCTCTATAATTCTCATGTACGGTTTACTTAGGATTACGTTTGTTTGATCTTTTTGCGTCCGCTGGTTTACCCGTAATCTGTTTGAAATAAACTATTTGATTTATGTTAATCACCCTTTACATGTTCAGTCGTATTCACCCTTAATCTGTATATTTCCTAAAATCACCCAATACCAAACAACAACTGTTCAGAATACGTTTTGACAACCTAGCTAGCAGTGGCAGCTCATGGGTATAATGACAGAGGAGGCCTGATTAGGGCGGGGGATTGTCAGGGGATCTAGGGGCATGGAATACCCCCAGAAAAAAGACCATGACGGAAACAACAAACATAGCCTCTCTACTAGGAGCCTCTTTCGAGCCGCTAAGAGCCTCTCTTTAGGCTTGAAACCGCAATCAGCAGGGCCTCCGCAGGCACACTCTTCCATGCCTATTGGCACAAATAATAATACACTACAGGGACAAATCTATTGCATAGATTTTTATAAACTTAAGTTTATCATTTGGTGGGTTTTGGTACACTTGAGAATTGACATGTGGCCTCAACTATAATAACTATACCGTACCTTACAATACTTTTAGTTGGGCTGTCATATTTCTTGAATCATAGGCACTTATTGATTTATTTGGCATCTAATGTTAAATTATGGATTCAACCACATATTTTCAAAACATGTGATTAAGCGGTCTCAGCAGTTATTAGTTTTAATTGTCGTTCAACATGTTTGGCAATAATCGATTTAGGAGTCCAACATTCATTAGCAAAAGATGCAAACCTTCGTATTGCTGTTTCTAACTTTGTTCTTTTCTTGCTCACTAAACATTTCTGCCCATTTAAAATTTAATTTTACTTTTCCACTAAGACCTTTTAATCCTATCATCTGATGGGAAATACTCGTACAATACTTATTTCTCCAATTCATAACATAACTATATAACAAAAATAGAAATGACAGAGTTTCTGATAAATACAAAGTATTTTCTTTAACACTGTTACATTTCACATCTTGTTCTTAATCGCAAGATGTTTGCCACCCCCACACATGATCACTTCTCACTCCGTAGACCCCCCACCACCACCCCGGAGTGCACAGTGCACCTCACGCACTACCTTGCCTACTAACATCGCACACCTCCATTGTTGTTTGCACAGCTTTCCCGGGTTTTCCCGGCTACGAATGCACTCCAAAGGTGGATCCCCCGTCGCATTTGTAGAGTACCAGGAAGTGCGTTGTGCCGCCCAGGCCATGTCGACTCTTCAGGGCTCTTTCCTGCTCTCGTCCGACCGCGGGGCGATCCGTATCGAATACGCCAAAAGCAAAATGTCTGAGGTTCGTCTTTTCATTCTATACGATGATTCAATAACTTCTGAAGGAGATTTAGTTTTAATTAACCCAGCAGCTGCCATGCACGAAACCCTCATTCATTCATTCCAAAGACTTTTTTTAATACAACTAATAATAATAGCTCTTGGCTGATGGCCACCCACAAGTTCGACTGTTAATAGTCGTACGGCAGTCGCTGGGTTAACGAGTGAAGTAGTAGACTGCGGTTCCTGATGATAACTTTATGGCTACTAAAACATTTTAAGTGTGTGTGCCTTCAATGGCTACTAAAGAGTAGGAATGGCAATTTTTGTACTTATTTCCTGAATGATACATCATTTTTTATAGTATGAATAAAATAATAGCAAAGAATATATTTGAATACAAGTAAAAACGGGAATACTACAAAATATAGTACAAATCAAGGCTTTCTTGGTACAAGGCACAAACTAAACTTATTTTCTTGCCAACCCATCACAAAGCAATACAGCCTTAGCATTTCCTCTATTTACACCTTGTAGTTGTTAACACTTAACCGTCAGACCTAAATTTTTCCTGGTTGAAAATCGAAACCCAAAAATTAAGGTGTTTGAACTAGTAAGCTGCTAACCTTCTTCCTCTCTCTTATTCTTATGGTGAAGGGCACGCATGTTTGCAACAGCGCACTCTTATAAGTCATAACTGTAGTGTTTCATTCCATTACTGTGTGATGCTATAACCTCAATGCTCTGTTTCTGATAGGTACTATAACCGGGATACTCTGTTGCAGGGACCCTACCGCCCAGAAGAGAATGGATCAGCTTAACTACAACTACATGCAGGCGGCACAGGTAGCCAACGGTACCTGACAGAACAGCCCTCTGGTGGAAGTGGCCAAGGTCTAACCGGACGTGGCCAGACAAAACTGGGTTTTTAGTAGAATCTCATCGACAAAGCAACAAATAACTCTTAACTAGTGGATAAATAACCCAGAGTAGAAACGTAGACTGACCGGATGTCGTTGCCGAATGAGACTTTTATTAAAAATTTAGTTCGCTAAGTGTGCTTCTTTAGAAGCAGTTTCTCACCGGCCGGATCACAAGGTCCGCCTGTGTACAGTAGAGCCGATTAGATGGATTTTGAATAACCAAAGGTGCCCTAAATGTTACGCTATAGATTTTATCGGAAACCTAATATAAAATATTTGTTTAAAGTTTATTTAAGAGGAATACTGAGAGGCCTGTACTATTTATAATTATATTGCAATTTTGTTATGTACTATACACGAGTTAACTGCTGTAAAATGAGAAACTTCTAGATGAATCTTTTACACGTGTCGAAAGCACGTGGTATTTTAATACGAAATCTCAGTTTGATTCAAATTTTTACCAAAGGAGCGTGTTGGGGTTAGGATAATTGAATAGTTGTGTTAGTTGTTGTTATATGTTGGATGGTGTTAATATTGTGCAACTCGAAAGCTGTAATTTAGATTAATGTTGTAGTTTAGTATACAGTAGACTCCCACAAGAGCAGATCGTGATAATTCGGATACAGGCTAATCCAGACCACTCTGCAGGAACAAAATTGAAACTTACAGTAAACGTAACATTTTATGTTGACATCTAGAGAAAATATCAATACATTTTTAATGCTATTTATCTGGTACATATTTTTCTATACATCTGGTTAAAAGCAAATGTATAATACATTGTATTTATCAGCAAGGGTTTAAAATGTTGGTACATAGTGCAATGTCCTATACAATACTGGAGCTACAAACTGGAACCCTAAGTAGGCTTGCAGTTGGCACAGTAATGCCAAATTGTGCTAAGCGAACTAAAGTACACGGAGAAGTCAACACCACCAGCTGACTGAAGCTGGCTCCTCGACCTCTCCCACACAGCGATGTGCAGTTGTAATGAACAAAACACTGCAGTGCTGGAAATGCACACTATTAAGGTTTGGAATAGTAGCAATGAATATTAATTCAAATTTTAAATAACAATTCAGAAAGTGAAATCTTGTTATTTTGAGTCTTTTTTCGTCGTTTCTTGTGAGAGGAAAACTGAGAAATCATTAAATTTGCTTTCATTCAGATTTTTAACACTCGGACAACCTCTCTGCCACATTAGTCTGTCAAGTGTGAGTCTACTGTAGTAAACAAGTTAAAAGCTGTGGCTAAAAAGCCAGGAATTTTGTAAACATACAGGACAATTTGTCATTAACCGACTTCTGTTTTCCAAAGTCTAGTGTGGACTGTTAAAATTTAGTGCATAAAACTCAATACCTTAGTTGCAGTATTAACTCCATCTACAATCTCTAAATGTACGATAAGCTAGGAATATGATTTCTTGCGTTTATACCAAAGTGTAAGACAGTTGTTGATTAAGTCTCTACCAAAGACAGGTACATAAGACCTAATTTCACCGAAGTTTTCTATGTATGTATCCTTCGAGGGCTTTTTGTGTTAGTTTGTCAACTATATAGCAATAATCGTACGCGGTGAGGACGCTCGCGCAGCGCACATATCAGACTTGTCTGTCTCCCCGCCCTGTATGTCCGAGAGCGTCGTACACCGTACTTAAAGTGATCATTCTATACTGTGTATAAGCTAGGCTGAATTCTCTAAGAATACTTGTGTGTTGAGCTTATTTGTTGAAGTTTCTAGGATCTAAGTTTTAACGTGATTATTTATCCAATTTCTCTAGTGTTTAAGGATAAGATTCTATTTTCTAATACTGTCCTACTATTTATTTCGCCTTGTTTACGCGTTATCTAGGTAACAACTGTTGTTTTAGCAAGCTTCTAGCTTCGGTTTGACAAGTTACCGCAGTTTTTCCTCCAAACCAGTATTTTCCCTTTACCGCATTTGCTCGCTTGAGACACTTTTCATGAAATGTCTTTGTAAAAAGTTTATATTGTTAACGATGAGATATTCAAGCATGAAATTCAATATTCAATTAGTCAATATTCCTGAAAACTGTGAATAACTTTCTTTCACCTATTTAAAGTTGCATAAAAAATATTAGTTATGACATTTTTTTTCACAAAATACGGTTTCTAACTAAATAAGGCTCTGAGTCAGTAAATATTCAGTCAGTAAATAGGCTTATTCAGTAAATAAACAAACATCAGCTTTTCTTTTCAACTGAAAAACTTTCTTCTACTAAAGTGCAACAGATAATTTGACAACAAAATTGAATTGATCACAGCCTCTTATAATGATAAGTGTTTGTAGAATATTGTTCTTTACAGTAGAAATAAAATCAAAAACATCTAAGTCACCTGTGTTTGGAGGTAAAACTTCCAAGCGAGAAATAGTACATTGTTTGTTTTCTTTGTTAATATCTTTAGTTTTAGGTTTGCAGTAATCACGCAAATTATTTTCTTTTACAGATTTGATTTAAACATGATTTTAAGCTGAGAACCTTAGGAAATCACTAAGAACCTGTGATAAACTTTTACCAGACTTTAGATGTTTCAAATTTGCAATACGGGGCCATCCTTAAATTTGAATTTCTTGTTTTAAAACTTCTATAATAACAGTGAATTAGAAGTTATTTATTTATTATCTGTTGCAAATTGACATTCTTTGTTTTATTTATTGTTCAAGAAACTTGCTTATGTACAAACGTTTCAAGTTTAGTTTTATGAACTTTTACATCACTAAATCTATGTTTTGACTAAAAAAGTGTATTATAATTAGCCATAGTTTGGTGTACAAATTTGGCCTAAGGATGGTTACAACAATAATTTTTGTTCCTTTCAATATACTTCTGGACAAACTCGCCACATTAAAAACAAATTCCTAATTAGTCATTTTTCAATAGAAGGGAATTTATAATTAACTACACATTGAAACTTAGGCTTTTTAATTTTTATATTATAAATGTATGACAGTATTATCTTATATCCAAGCAACAAAATTCTTTTATAATTCTGAATAACTAAGCTTTTAAACTTTGACTGTTAAATTTAAAGAGTTAAACTACAAAATATATTTTCCAATGTTAGTTCATAGCTTGATTTTACAATATATAATTAAATACCTTCATTTAAAATTTAAATTATGGGTTTTCTGTTGGAATAGCTTTTAATTGCAGACTTTTGATACTGTAATACTCTGTCAAATACTAACTACCATATAAAAATGTCTAACTTTAATACCGATAGAATAAAATATTTTACAGATCAAAAAGTTCTTTAAATTTTACACTAGTCAAGTGGTTGCATTTTTTTAGTCCAGAAGTGTAAAGAGTAAAGACTTTACTGTTTTACAAAAATTCAACATCACCATTATAAGTAGTTTATTGTAGTGTTAACATATGTCTCATAAGAATAATTCATGACTGGTGTTTACTTTAAGCATTCCTCGGTCAGCCTCTAAAAGGTTGCGACAGACACAGAATCTCATAAGGTGATAAATACTGTACCTAATTAAGTGGTTTTGTTAATTTTGTTTAACAATTAATTTCCCTGAGCTTAAACGTTTGCCTTGTGCCCTTGCCCATCAGCAAGATCTTTCAAGACCAACTAAACTTCCGTTTCATTGTTGTAAATATGTATTTTTAATAATGCTTTGTTATTAATTTAATCGGTTAGTCTGTTCGAAGATTAGTTGCTGTAGTGTTAACAAATTTGTAAAATGTTTTACCTCTCTGAGCCTAAGTACTAGCAGTAACGTTTCCATAGTCAGGGTTCAACCATATCCTTCTCAGTCCAAAAAATACCAAAGACCTGAAGAAAAGGACTTTCTCCTTCAAGCCAGAATTAAGTTATAAAACTTGTATTAATGTTAACCAAATATATTATTGTAGTGTTAGGTATAGTTTATAATGCTTTGTGTGTAAGGTGTGATGTAATCGTAGCAAGTAGTTATAAATGTTATTCGAGAAGTGGAATCCTCGGTGCGATGACAAAGTACCGGAGAGTTGCCGAGGTCCGCTTCTCCGTACGCAGTTTGTCCCGACGTTTGTGCCGTTCCCACCCGCCCACTCACTTCACACGAAACCCTTCAATGTCTCACCGATTCGGTTCGTTCTCTCGTTTCAAATCTGCACCCCTGAAGCACCGTCATGTACCATACACAGATGAGAATCTACATAACGTAACGTTATTGTGATATGAAATTAAATTGTTACTTTTTTAACGAAAGTTTATATACATACTTCTATGACAATCATGAAAGCTACGAGTGGCCGATAGTAGAGGATTAGCACTTTGAATGTGAATCTGCACGAGGGACGGTGCAAACGGACGGCTTTCTGCGGAAAAATCCGTCCATAACTGCATGTCTTTACTGAGCCGTTAAGTGAACCTGAGCTCAATCCGGGCTGCGTGGGAATCACCAAACATACATATCAGCTTAGGTTAGGGGAGTCAATGTTTCTACCCGTTTCAATGTCTATTTTTACTGTTTAAGAGAGGGTTTCTAACGTGTCTTGCTCGGAAGGTCGGCATGTGACGCTCATGTGTTAGTTTGCAGTCTGCCGTGTAAACCTAGCTGTGTAAACCTAGGTGTGCCGTGTAAACCTAGCAATATTTACAGTGTCTTGTTGGGTAACCTTTCTACCGCCATGTGCCGATCTTCCCTTGTAAACAACTCAATTATTATTGTTCATGTGGAGTATTGTAATGTTGGATAGACTGTTCTGTCTTTGTGTTGGGGCTCATTGGCCATTGTAACGTTACCTAACATTCCTCCCAGTTTCTCCATTGTGTTTCCCAAATTATTTTGCTTAAATAAATAAGTTTTAAGTTAAGACATTTTTTTATTTTTACTGTATCAACAAGTATTGTAATTTTTTAAATACAAATAATCTTGCAACCCATTTATAAAGCATATTTATATCAAAATTTGTCAAAATAAAGTCTTAATATAGAAAAAATATTATAAACCTTAAATTATTAAAATTGAAAATCAGATACAAACCATTGAATTTTTTCTACTTTATAATTAATGTGAGTTTTAAATAAAGGAAATAGTAAAAGGCCATAAGCCTGTAAGGAAACTTTTATTGGTTATGATAGTAGATCTATGACAAATAAAAAGTATACTACTACGATCAATGGCAATATTTGTTAGAGAACTTGCCTTATAAATTTACCAAGCATGCTACCCTATTTATTTTTTACTCTGCCTGTTACGTTTCCATTGACCTCCCCCTTCTCACCTGCGCTGAGCGCAGCTGCCGCCTCCTTGTGACCCGCCCTGCCCCCAGTGCCTGAGCCGCTGTTACAAGGAATGAGCCTCAAGTCCTTGCCGGGTGTCAAGGGTCGGCGTCGGCCGAGACATAGCCTTCTTCACACGTGTCGGGCCGACGCCGACAAAACACCGCATCAAAACATATCATCATTTGTGCCCCCAAACAAGTGTAACATTCTTAAATCTTTAGCGAGTTATGTAAGAAATATATCGATTGTAAAACTAATATATAATATAAGACAGATTTGATAACAAAGTAGAGATAATAACGCTAGTTTCCGCTATCTTAGATCCTGTCCTGTAACATCTTTGGTCTGCTTTGAAAAGCCGGAGTCTCTCGACGGAAACATCTTGCAATATTTGACTCGAATATCTAAAAAGAAGTGTACATGTGTTTCAAATAAACATAATTAAAAATATGTTCTGGTTTTATTGAAAATCCTCTGTGTGTCCATAGATGATAGTTTTTCTTTTTCAGTGGTTTGCTTAACTTAAGAAACAGCCTTTTCGGAAAAGTCCAACCAAAGAAAGTGAATACTAGCCCTTCAGACTCAACAAACCAGACCCTACAAAACAGAAATCAGCAATCAAAACGTAAATATCTCAAGTTCTTAACAAACAAATAAGTTAAAGAGGGGTGTAAGTTACTTTTTAGCTACCCTGTATTTTTTACAAAGAGCTTGATAAATTGTAATTAAATATTTAAATTAAAATGAAACAAAAAAAACAAAATGAAATCAATAGCAAACAGTATTATATGTATGTTAAATTGTTAATGTATGTTTAGGTGGCTCAAAAAAATTCTTTTAACTCACTTTATATTTTTTATACTTTTATTCTGTTTTCTTTTTAAATCAATTTCTTAAATTAAAAGCAAGATCAAAGGTTGGGAGGGTATTAAAGAAAGGCCTCTTTTTTATAAATACCTATTTTATTTTTTAAGTGATTTGTCTAGTTTTGTCAGTATAGAACTGTTATAACAATGAAATCTTTTTTTAATTTGCCGAAGAGATTTTTAAACGTTTCAAAACTAAGTCTTTTAAAAGTTAATCAATAATAAATGTCAACAGAAAGAAAAGTTGTATTTTTTTTATACAGTAATTTTATTTTTAGAGAAATATAAAACAAGCACAGAGCTATAACATCTGTATTGCTTTTTGACTTTTGAGAGAGGTAGTTTTGTTCTAAAGATTTATTATTTACAAATTATTTTAATATTCCAAAAGAACGTTAACGTTTGGATTCAAAACAAATATTTGTAACGTTATTGTAACTAGTGCTAGTATTCCTGAGATATTTCACGTGGTTTCCGTATTATCTAGGACAGCTGTGCTGTACGCCAGGTCCCAGTAGTGTTCTACACCAAACTTCTTGAACTGTTCACGTGCAAGCTTCTCCGTAGCACAGACTTTGAACTTCATTTCTCCGTAACTCCTTTGTTGAACCACGCCCTGTGAATACAACAGGTGTGGTTAGATCTCTTATGAATTTTTGAATCACATTCTACTTCATGACAGTATTTCTTTAAGGTAAACTCAGAGTTTTGAAAAATTCAAAGCAAGTGATTTTATAATAATTTACTCACCTCCCAGACTAGAGTACACTGGTTATTTTTTTCTGTCTCTGTCGGGTTTTTCAAGGCATCTTCCTCCCACTTAATCCTGTGAAGCATTAGCCTGAAAACATAAAATTATAGTAAACAATTTGTAACATTAATAACTTTGATTAGCTTATCCTGGGTTGAAAATGGCAATACATTATTGATTGGTTTAAAACTTTAAAAAAATCTAATAACTAACAAATTTTTTATACTGTTTTAAAATATTTTCAGCTAAAATTATATTTTATCACAAAATACAGATGGAAGAGGTAGATGTGTTGATTTTAAAACAAGACAGAAACTTTGAAAACTCCAACAGTTTTTGGGACAGGATGCTACAAGACAAAATCAGAAATATGCTTAAAAAGGTGTACACAATGATTTCTTGAGTCGAAAATACGTTGCAACCATACAAGAGTCACAGCTATTCACATTGACTGTTTGAACAAATGTTATGGTTATAATATGAAACAATGTGCGAGACCATCACTCAAAGTCAACGTTCAATGTTAAGCGTGCGTGCAATGAGTAATATTGATAGGGTAGGCTGGAAATAATTTTCGTTAAGTTATAAAATACGATCAGCGAGTCCCAATGGGTTGGGAATCTTCTGACCAAAGTTAAAATACTGAAAATTGGGCAGGAACCCCTTGTCCATAAACAGATTATCTTTTCTTCAAATTTCAGGGAATTGTCAGGTAGAATAGATCAGAGGAACATCTTTTGCAGGTATGGTAAGTTAAAAGGTTGTCATTATTAAGTTGCAATGCTTACAATAGCCTGTGACTGTTGCTAAGTTGTTACCACATGATAACTTAATAGGTAGTTAATACCTATATTTGATTTTCAAATAGAAGAACAAGTATACTGCCCCATACACATTGTTTGATAAGTTATCAGATATAGGAAGAAAATGTTAAATTTGTAGAGTAAATGTGGACTTTCTTATTTGGTCAATCTAAAAAATAAATTTCTAATTTTTTTAAAGTTTATTTTGAATTTGTTGTTAGTAAAAATGGCTCCCAATCGAAAATGTCCCAAAAGTCAAGCAGGAAGATTGTTTTTTGTTAGTTTTTCGAATGGAAAATCCAATCCTGTCCATCCCTGAATAAAGCTAAATTGACTGTCCTGAATTCTTAAAAACATCCTATTTCTCTGAACTGATACACAAAATAGAATCTCCTAGAAAATTTTAAACATTTTGGGACCTGCCAATATTTATTATAAAACATTACATATTTATTATATTTTATTCTTTTACCTTTTAAACTTTGACTGCTGCTTGGGTCCACCCTCGACCACCACCACATTACAATCCTTGAACATCACCACAGCCCCGGTCATGTACAGCTGATTGGCGTTGGTCTCCACCTTGTACTTCTTCGAGGGGTTTGTCAATTCCTTGATTCTGTACAAATCAATGAAAACGTGAAGAATGGTTGATAGACACAGTAAAATGCATGTAGGGACAACCATTGCAAGTGAAATTTTGTCAACCTAGCGTAGTTGCATTATTCGACAAATTATCAAACATTCCATCTGACCCATACTGATTTCTCAACATCTGAAACGGCTTAACCTTTTCTCAGTCACATTTCTCTAATTCCTTTACAACCAAATTACAAAAATTGTTTATGTTATTATGAAAAAACAATAAAATATAATTAAATCAGAAACTATTAATTAATAATTATTAAATTAGAAAACTACACGCCACTAGAGCAAATATAATTAAACAAAATTGAAAATATAGCTTATATAATAACATTTAATTAACAGACTTCTTAATGGCAAGTGAGTGGTCCATAAACTCCTTAACACTGTAAAACCCTCCGGTGACCAGAAAAGTTCTAAGCTCCTTTTTAAATAATTTTGTGTTTTGGAGATTTTGAATTTGGTTTGGAAGATTTTTAAACTAAGATTTCTTCCTGGGTTGGCATTTTTTTAATAATTCAAGTCGATGACAGTCAATTCAATAACTAGTTCGAGTAGTAACTAGTTTCTGCGATTGCCCTGAATCAGATGCTACCTGCCTCAATATTCAATTAATTTGCAGTGCTAAGCAAATTTCTCGAAATAGTTACCTATTAGTTTGTCCTTTTTACATGTTTACAATCAGTAAAATATCTATATGTACCTGAATTCCAGCATCAGTAAAATAACCTGAATCTAACAATGTTGTAGAGTTTTACTAATTACTCAACTAGCCGTGAACTCTCACTTTCACTACTGTCAAACTGACACTCAAGTTGTTCAAAATCTGTCAGGTCAATATCAAGATGAAACCAATTTTTAAATTTTTCAAACAAAGCAACAAATTTTTTCATATATAACTTTATTCAAAAATAAAATAACTACTTTCCCAACTTGGGTTTTTAAAAGAAATAATTATATCAATGTATTAATTATTGACAAAGTATCAAATTAGGTCCATATGTAATGAATGGAAAAACACTTACTGGGAGAAATCTAATTTGTAATTTAGGCGAAAAGTTACGAATAAAAGCCACTAGCAGCACTTACTGGGTGTACAGCTGACAAAGTATAGCACCAGTTTTCTGGCGAAGGGCTGAGGCAGCCACACACTATCAGACCAACAACAGCCGAGCAAAAAGGTCAGTAAATTGTGATCCCTGCAATGTTGCCCCGAGGGTCACTCCATAGTGCTGTCTGAGCCCCACCAGCAGCACTCCCTACTTAATATTAGATCTACCAGTGACTGTACTGTCTAGGTGGTTTTTGTACTATCCACTGAATTGGACAGATGAATGTCAAATCCACTAACAAAATAGCTCCGCCATGATCTTTCTTTTGACAGACATGTGATGTCCGCCAACAGTGTGGCTTTTCATTCTATATTTTTTGATTGCCAAATGAATGCTTACAATATGTAAGTAGTTACAGCTGCTTTTGTTTTCATGGACCTCACCTCACTTCAACCCTGAATCTAGTAGTTTTAAGTTTTAACAGTAAAAACTCAAGGACAGTTACTACTGAGCAATATAGAAGTAGATCTACACAATAGGACAGCATTATAGAAATTGAGTTTGCTTTTTTCTCCCTTTTGAGCTGCTCTGTGCGTTTCAGGATCAATCTGTCCAATCCAATACTTGTCTCTGGCAAATGTACGGAGCAAAATGTGTGTGCCTGCTCAGTTCGGCAAAAATTCTGATAGTGTATGGCCGGCTTTAAGGTAATTATATCAACATTCAATAGAAAATGCTGATTTCTTTAACTATGAGTTTTGATGACACATTTGACTACTTGACATAATTAAGATTTTTAAATTTACCTGTAGACAGAGACGTGCACACCGAGTGTTGTGTCTTCCTGCAACCGGCGTATCTTCTTGTCCCGGCGCTGTTCGTCGGTGAGCTTGCGTGACGCATTAGCGTCCTCGTGCACCTTCTGCCGCTTTGCCATCTGCGCGCGGACGTGTGCCTCTATCTTAGTGGGGTCCTGTACTGCCTCTGTCCCCAGGACGCGCATCAGGTTCGATATGCGCAGCTGAAGTAAAACACGAACGTCTATCACAACCAAACATTGATAGAACAGGCTCTTTACAGAGATTGAGGGTTATAGGCATGGGGTTGAAATGTGAGGGATTAGGGAAATGGGCACATTTGGGTGTTTTTAGAATAATGAAACCAATGTTTCTACAGTACAAAGAAATTGGAATAAAATATTAAATGAATTAACTTTGTAAACTTATTAATATTTCAATATCATGTAGAAGAACACCTACATTATTGGGTGGTGGGGTTATAGCGATGTCCTGAAAGGTGATGTTATTGAAATTTCATTAAATGTCAACATTACCTGTATTGTATTTTAACATGGAAATATTAGTTATAACATTTTTCCAAAACAACAACAATCCAAAAGCCGCACTATACCATCAAAGTAATCTTGACAATATTAGCCTGGAGCAGGATACCTGCCCCGAGTTGAAAGAACATTGATCGAATTCTGTACAGATGGCTTGCCATTTTGGCACCAGATTCACTCTTTCTACCTAGACTCTCTTTCATTAACTCTTTCTAAACACCATTATCATTCAACAATATAGACTCCTGTTAAGAGTCCTGGACAAAATCACAATTTTTGTTGCCATTCCCGACAATCTTTAGACGCCCGTTTCTTTATGAAATCCCAACATTTGTGACAACCCTTCCCGAAAATTCCAACATAATTCCCCATTTTTCCTGTGAATTGACGATTGCCTTATAATTCCAACTTTTCCCGGGATTCCCGTTTGCTGGACACCGATTGTTTTCCTCAATAATCAAGTTGACTTGACAAGTGAAAACCTTGATATTTCAAGTTAAACTAACATTAGCTAACAGTAATAATGAGAACGGTTTGGTGGTAGTGAACAATTGTTGCTACTCAAGGTAGCTAAGGGAGTTATCAATCCTAAATATGACATGCACAACATTTCAAGGATGTAGTCAAAGATAATTTTGGCAATACAAATATTCCTGTAGTGATTTGTTTTGTAAATAACATTAATATGATTTCGCTTAGTATTTTAATAACATTTAATATACTTTACACCCCTAATTTCATCAAATTAAGCAAAATGTATTAATTTATCTACCTAAGACAAAATTAATGTCAATTTACAAATTTGTATTACATAAATAAGCATGAAGAAAGAGAAAAGTGTATGTAAAGTAAATGAAGTACAGGACAGTACGTACTTTAGGTTCTGGAGGTGGTTCCAAGCCAAGTCGTATTTTTTCCTGCTCTTCTTTCCAAGCTTCTCGGCGATTCTGTCTTCTCAGCTTTTTCCGTTCTTTCTTTGTCAGGAACACGTGCATATGGACTTGTTTTAAAGGTTCACCTAGAAAACATCTCTTACGTAAGATCAACAAAAACGTGGTGGGTTGGTATCGATCACAACTAAGGAGCTCATCACTCTGATTGTGCGGGATCTACCTAACCCCACAGTTACCACCAACAATCCTAAGAAATAATTGTGGTAACGTTAGATACAAGTTGAGGTTGGGTGCTAGAGAGGACTGTAGTCCTAACTTTGCTCGTTAAATAACACAAACTTTTGCTTTGTCTTTACAATCCGTACTAGTAGTTCTGGATTCAAACATTGGTTTTTATTCAAACATTCTTTAGTCAATAAATGTACAAAGTACAAAGAATAGAGAGTCATCATTTACACTTGAAAATAAATTGAACGTGCATTTTCAAAAAACCAAAAAAATCAAGCAGATAAAAAAATGCATCTTCTGCTGTAGTAAAGTAGATAGTATGAAAGTGTTTGTACTTTGTACAATTCATATTGTTATTACTGTAATAAAAACCAAAGAGTATTTTGTTTATATAATTGTAAAGATTAAAAATCACAAACGATCCAATAAAACCTTCATATAGCTATTTAGGCTTTCCGAGAAAACATAATAGGAAACTCTCCTAGATGAGTGGTTTACTTTTATTTTTTCAGATATAAAATTTTAAAAACTAGACTTACTTGGTGGTTTCATCTGGATTGGATGCTCGACTAAGTTGGTGATGGCCTGTGGTTTGATTTGTGGATTCCCTTTTTCATCCAAATATCTAAATCAAGAAAATGAAAACATGTATAGTAAAATACTTGTTGATTTAAAAGTTAAAACCGTTTATAACTGTTTGAAAATTGTCTGAAATTCTTGACAAGACATAGTTGTATTTTGAGCAAAATAGAAACTAGAAAATGTGTGCACACTTTTGTAAAAGTTGCATTCTGTCAAGTAACTCTAGAAAAACATTTTCCACTTACATTAGAACCTTTTTTATCCAAATTGTGGTAATATACCACTAAAATCTTGTTAAAATAAACAAATTGTCAAACACGCGGCACAAAATCAGCTGATTGGGACTAGATGGCAGTTGAGCAAGCGTGCATTGGAGGACTTCTCCACAAGCTCTGGCAAGAACGAGGTCTACACCGCTGCTCAGCTTAGTGTTAATTTGTAATAATTTGGATACTAGGCTAGTATCAGAATGTTCTAATTTCTTTCAGCGAAGGGGGGATTAGATTTAGGGGACCAGTGGTAGTTTAAATATAAAATTACGATACTTAAGCTGTATCGGGTGCTGTGGTGGAATACGCGAATATAATTACGCTCAATTCAAAACCAAGTACATTAGTCTGTATCAGTCTACATTTAAAGGCCAGGGGAGCCGCAGAATCTATAGGTTTGTTTCAAATAATCAAAAATCCATGTATCTAGAGAACACGGAAAAAGGAATAAATAATAAAAGAAATTTCAACTCAATCCAAATAGACCAAAGATACGCATCAACAAGGTATACAAATATTATTGTATTAATTTTTTTTGCATAATATGATATTATTTTGAATGATTGCAAGCAACAGTTGTTTTATCATCCTAAAGTAATTTCATCACCACAATAGCAAACAAAATACTCCACCACAAGTAAAATCTAACAGTGTCAAATATGTAAAATCTACAAGATTGAATCTAAAATCAATCATCCACAAATCTGTTACTTACGAGTCTGTGGAGAGTATGACTGAGTCCCACCATTCCACCACCGGTATCTCGTCCACCTGAGTGTCAATCTTAGGAGCAATCTGAGCCAGCTTAGTGGCCGAGGAAATGCCGGTCTTGCGTGCAATCTGCGAGATCTCTCCTTGCAACTTCTCCAGCTGGGCCTGAGCAGCAAACGTACATACTCTTAGTGCTGTCCCATTGTTCCAATCTGACCTCACTGGTTCTTCTGTACCTTCTCATTCATAATAAGATACAGATTCAAAAATTCTTTTTTCATATTTTCCAAAGAGGTATAATAAATAGTGTCACATCAAGGTTGTTAAAGGTACACAAGAAGGTATGGAAAAGATGTGACAGAAGCAAATTAATTAAAAACTAATATAAAGCATGGATTGAATTTAAATAATTATACCTATTTACAGTATCAGTTTTCTCGTAGAGCATAAACTTGATTTTATGATATTCTTTTTATTTTGACTAAACTGTAGCATGTAAGGTAATATGGAGCTAGTTAGGTCATATAGGAGCATCGTGAATTTTTGTCGCTACTGATGACTTAAAAAGTTATTTACATATTTTTTCAGCTTATTCTGCCTTGTACATGTTCTCCTATGGATAGTAACCAGACTCACCTCAACTAACAAATTCATGTGTCTCTCACCTTCATACGCATTCGGTCGGCCAGCTGCTGGAACTTGCCCGGCTCGTGGAACTTGAGAGAGCGCTTGTTCCGGACGTTCGGCTTGGCCGAGATCCTCGGGTCAAGAACGAACTCTCTGTTAGATCCTCCACCGTCTTCTCCTGCAGCTGCTGCTTGAACACCTCCCTCTTCTTGGCTCTGATATTCGCCTGTAATCATACTGGTTTTCTAGTGGAGTTTTTGTGTTTAGATTGTTATATACCAATGATTGAGATCTTGGGGTTTTACACTAGAAACACACATTCTACACTAGTTTTTAAAAAGTATTCACTTATCTGATTTATTTATTTAATGCGTATAAACTGTAAAACTTGTACTTTTGTCCAAAAATGAATTATTTTTAGGTTTGTTAAAATATGATTTCCCATAACAACATAGAGCCCAAAATGTGATTGTCACATACTCTTTGTTTAATGAGAACCGGATCCCCGTTATTCAACTTCATTGGCTCAGCTTTGTACCTTTTAATCTGGAAATTAAATTTTTTGTCCCACAAAGTGTTTTTGCCTGAATTTGCCCGAAAGGAAAAATCCAATCCCATCCACCCCTACAAATTTTTTTAATCCTCTGTATCTTACAAATCAATTGAAAATTTTTCATTAAAATCTTTTAAAAGTTTTGAAGTTGTCTAAGCTATTCATACTAATTTACATTTAAACAACGTTAACTTTAGCTTTAACTAAGAGCTTTAAAATTATTATGTTAAGAATTTTAAAACATTAGTGAAAAATTTAAATTCAAAGGTAAAAGCTTGATTGTTCCAGAAAACCTGCATACACTTCGAGATACACTTACAATATTGCGTCCAATTCAATACTATGACCTTCTTACTTCAGTTTCAATTAATTTTACCAACCAAAATTGTTTGGTTCTAAACCGGAAAAGTTGTTTTTGTTGGTTTATTAGGTGCAAAATTCCCTGACTTTCATATTTTTAGACAAAAAGTATTGGGTTTTTTCGTGTTCACAAAACTTATAGTTTCTTCCTTGAATCAACACTACGTTTAGCTCCTTCTACAAGAAATTGACGGAGGTACCAGCTGTCACATTGTTTCTAGAATACAAATGATAATACGTGCCTTACGCAAGAGACTACTGATTAAGTAATAAACAGAATATACCAAAAGTAATGAATTTTACACATCTCTTCCATCGTTAGCAGGGCTGCGTTATTAAATTAACTCCCTAAGCTAATTAAAAGTTAAAACCCAAAAAACATTTAAGGCACCACATTTTTTGAATGAAAATTATAAGACTACTTATTGCAGAGTGCTTTCAACGCAGTTGAACAGTTTTTAGACCCAACATCTTCACTGATTTTGATAAATCAATACTGAATTTCAATTGCACTTTAAACTTGGACATGTCTGAGAAGCAAAGCTACTGTACCTTCAAAGTAGGGAGGACATGGGTGAGCTGGATCTCCTTGCCAGTCATGTCTACAGTTCTGCCCTCACTGTCAAGGATGAGTGGTGTTGGCTTGTTGGGAGCGTCCGGCCGAGTCATACCCGGCAACTTGATCATCCCGGTTGCCAGCTTCGACTGGATCTGAGCCTAAAACACAGTAACACTCCAGTTTCTGACATTCTTCATGCACTACTAGAGAACAAAACCAGCTAATAATCTGGAAATAACCTCCGACACAACAGCTGTAAAAAAGCCTACCTATAAAGACTAATAAGGCGTAAGGCTTCTGTCTGGAAAAGAGACACATTTACCAAGTGGTGAAACTCAGCAGTTAAGGGGTTAATTGACATTTCTTAAATATCGCACAAGTATGCAGTAAAATCTTTCTGAAAATTCCATTTTTCCTGTTTTAAGGGAACTCTCACTATATTCAGGATTTTAATATTATCCAGATCAGGAAACTACCAACCAATGGGAATCACCAACCTTTAATAAAGTATTTAATAATAAAGCTAGGCTGAAATTTGTACCAGTGAGATAAAACCAGTGAGATTACTTAAAAAATTTGATTTTGCTTGCTGAAAATATCAGTAAAAGAAAATGTATAAAGCAGGACATTTTTGCTTGCAAGCTTTTCAACCATTGAAACTACTACAATATCAAGGCTACCTACTCTTGAAAGCTTCAAAATTAATAGTTTTGAAATTTTTTTATTGAAGATTAGGGTTTAAGCAACTGCGTCCTTGAAGTTGCCTCTCAGCCCTCTCGTTCCAGGTAGCTAATCCTGCTAATGTCAGATACTCTGCATATAATCCAAGGTTTTTAGAGCACCTTCGAGATAATGCTTTCCCCCTGTCTGCTCCAAAGAGCAACAAAAGATCTCAGGCTTTGGGGCAGCACAAACGGCTGCATGTGAACTCCTATTATTTACAGGTGCCTTCATAAACTTAGTGACCAATTATAAAGTCGACAGCCCTTAGAAGTTTCCGTGGAAGAGCTTCTGCTGCAAGAGCTTAACGGTCTCTTGCAGTGTTCTTTTAGTTCCTTTGTTCTGTTCCTACCCAGTGTTCTTAACGTTTGTCTGGAACCCATTCGGTTACTTACCGAGGATACATGACACACATCAAGCTGTTCTGGGTCGAAGAGAGGAGTTGACATAGTGAGCATCGTGTAACTTACCTGAAGTTGTGCAATCTTCTTCGCCTTCTCCTCTGTCCGCTGGACTGACACTGAGGGTGGGGCAAGGCCTTTGTGTCTTGTGTCACTTGACTTCAGAGCACTCAATGCCTTCTTGCGCTCCTCAATCATCTTCTGCGCATTGGCCATCATGTCTTTAATCTGTTAGAGAAAAATCTAATCAGAAGAAAAACTCAGAAATCAATCGACTAGTACAACTCTTTTGAATGTGCAGACTAATTTCTCTTATTCTTTAAGGCAAATGAAATGGTAATGTTATTTTTTCCAGTTTAAGATATTAGGCTGCAACTAAATAACTAAGAAAATTTACATTTTTTTCAAAAATACAAAATGTTTAGTCTGCGTGTAGTACTGCCTTCTAAAAAATAGACGCTACATTTCTGTTTTGAGCGAACATTTCATTTAAGGAAAACCCTCAGGTTGATGAATGAGAAAGTAAGTTAAATAACCAACCATTTGAATTAAGAGGAATCAATTCAATGAACTTGGCAGATGTAAACTGATCATAGTGATAAATTACTAGTTAATATTATTTTAACTAGATCTCTTGATGGTTTGACATTCTCACACTTACCTGAGTTGCTGAAAGATTTTCATCTTTGGTAGTTTTTTCTTTAGTTTTTGAAGCAAGTTCTTTTGTTGAAACTCCATTTTCTTCAAATTTGCTTTTCTTACCACTGTGGTTCTCAGGTTCATGGTGTCTCTTTTTGGATTTCACTATTTCTTTATCTTTCTGTGTTGTGCTTTTGACATGTTCCAAAAGCTCAAATATTTTGTCAGATAGTCTTGTGGCTTTTGTCCCATCAAGTAATGAGCTTAATTTGTCTGAAAACCAATTAAAATTGTAAACAAAACTGATACTAAAAATTAAAACGTGTCATACCTAAAATATTTTATTAAAAGAAGATCTCCTACATCTTCAACCATAAATCAGACACGAGGAAAAAGGGGCAAAGTTTTTTTTACTTAATTTGTTAGAAGAGAAAGTTTAAGTTCTGCCCTTTCTCCCCTCTTTGACAGCACCTTCAATTTAATATTCAACAATAATGAACCCTTTTTCTCCACAAAAGTTATACCCTAACATAATGCAATGTAGAATACAAAAATGATGTGTTACTAAAATGATGAACGGATTATCTTACTGCAAAGCACACAGCGCCCAATACCAATTTGTATAAAACCATGCTGTTATATAGCTTTTATATTATGTGAATGAACTAATTTAAACTAGATTTCTTTCAAACATGAACTGTTTAAAAAATCTGTTTGTAAGCTACAAGTACCTAAAAGATTATGTTATATTGATGTTAAATACTTTTAAACATAAAATAGGCTAGTTTAATCAAGGTGCTGCTTGAGTAATTTGATCAATCTTTATTAACACGTTTCTTGCTTTCCAGAGGTTTATAGTGAAACAGCTAATTTCCTAAAGACATTGTTCGCTTAAAATTAAATTAAAAATAGTAAGTTGACTATTGTTCAGTGTGCTGATTTATTTCAACAATAATCTCCAGATCTTGCATTGATTCGGTTTGCCTATTAATTTACTCCCACAATATGCTGAGAGGGTCGTTTTAATTTTGAAAAACAATTTGGGTAGCAACTTACAGTGCACCTTTCAAGACTTGTTCTCAGCCGTACTTTTGCTGGCTGGAGTAACCGAGACTCGTATTGGCATTGATCACTGTACATAGTAGCTTATTGAATTTGGGCAAACACCTGCACTATGACTAGCTGACACCTGTAATAAATAGTCGCAGACCCCTTGAGGAACTAAGCAATCTCAGTGACCCTCTGGTCACTCCCTGATCCAACCACCTGTCTACTACAAACGCTTGATGTCGGCAAGCACCTCTTGGAAACCATCTTCCCAAGTTGCACTCACCTTTGTCGATCTGCACTCACCTAATAGCCAAAATCATAGCTTATCTTGGTTATACGCATAATTTATTGTATTTTCCAGTATTTAAAATTCACTCATAAGTCCTGAATTCCCCAGTGGTTTGGCGACCCTGTCAGTTTATAACAGCATTCTTTTTAAGATTCCAAAACTACATAATAATTTGTGAAAAAAAGAGCAAATCCTAAAGCAGTTAGTGACCTGCAGTTTTCTTCTTGTCGTATCCGGATGAGAGGCAGTTCAGCGCAGTTGTGACAAGCGTTGACTCGGGGAAACCGAGACATTTCTCCACAGCTTTGTCGATTTGCAGTTTCATCTCCTCACTCTCCTTCTTAGACAGGGCCATGACTGCTCACTGCAGTTCTACTAGAACAAAGAATATACTGTTTGCAATACTGTAATTGATTGTAAGATCCTAGTGTTGTTTAAAACTTTATCTTCATTGACAAATAGACAATAGACAATTTCTTTATTAACATATTCGTTGAGAACAGTAATGCGTCAAAAAAAATAAGAGTACAAAACAGATTAATATATAGTATGTTCTTCATTGTTATTGTCCAAGAATTCCTTTTCATGAAAGGCCATTCTTGAAGCCATGCTGTCAGATGACGTTTGAAGTGTTTTTGTTGTACTGTCTTGAGGTGTTCAGGAGGTGGTTAAAATATAGGGCTCCTTTGTAGGTTGGTTTTGTTCAAATAGACTTAGGCGATGTTCAGGAAGTGTAAAATTGGTGGCGCTTCTTGTGTTATACTGGTGGAGGTCTCTGTGTCTAACTTGTTCTGTTGTAATGGCATGGAGAATTACTTCTCTGATGAAGTGAGAAATGACCGTAAGGATTTTGAGTTCTTTGAAAGTTTCCGGCAGCTATCTTGATTGTTTAGGTCACCTAGGCATCTAATAGCTCTCTTCTGTTTCAAGAGCACCCTGTCAAGGTTGCCCTTATGCTCCCCAGACTGCAATGCCATATCTGAGGTGGGACTCAAACAGAGCAAAGTAGGCTGTTTTCGCTGTTTCTATATTGCATGTTTGGTTAATCCTAAGTATAGATGCCTGAGCACAGCTTTTGCAAAGCTGGTCTACATGGGGCTTCCATGAAAGTTTTAACGATTGTAATGCCCAAGTGTTTTGTGGAGGTTTTGGTTTGTAGACCAGGTAGTGAGGTGGTGGTATCCTTTGGTAGTGAAGGTCATCTGTACTGTTTTATTTGCATTGAGGACCAGGTCGTTGGTGCTGCAGTATTGTTTTGTTCTATTAAATTGGAGGTCTGTTTTTGTATTTGGTATTTCTATGGATTTATCAGCAAAGGTAAGGACTGTATCATCCGCATACATTACAGCATGTCCAGCATCTTCCAGCCAATCGGTAGGTCGTTTGTAAGCAGCAAGAATAGGACTGGTCCCAGGACTGATCCTTGGGGACTCCCCTTATTGCAGTAGCTTCAGATTGGCGCTTTGAGCTTGGTGTTGCTTTTCGTAGGCTATTTCCACAAGTTGCTCTCTGTTACTGAGGTAGCTCTCAAACCAGTTGGCTGCTACTCCTCTTATGCCCAAGGCCCCAGTTTCGAGTAGCAAGTCGTGGTTCAAACAGTCAAATGCTTTGCTGAAGTCCAAGAATAAGCTTGTTGCGGTGCATCCTTCTTCTAGCTGTTCTATTATGTGATCTATTAGTTGTATTAAGGCTGTGGTGGTTGATCTTGCTCTGAGGAACCCATGCTGTTGGCGTGTGAGAAGGTTTTGTTCCTCTAGATAAAAAAGAAGTCTGCTAAGGACCAGTTTTTCAAGAATTTTGGAAAAAGTTGAAATTAGGGAAATTGGACGGTAGCTATTTGTTTCTGTGGTTGGTCCACTTTTGTATTTCGGATATACTTTTGCTATTTTAAGTATGAAGGGGAAGATTCCTTGTGAGAGAGATTTGTTAATTAGGTTAGTAAGAGGTGTTGCAAATTCAAGTTTACAAGTTTTGGCAAGTTTGGCTGATATTTCGTCGACGCCGGCTGAGTGTTTTGGCTTAAACGAGTCTATGGTTTGTAGGACTTCTTTCTGTGTGACTGGGTTGAAATGGAGGTTATGATTTGTGATCGGGGGTAGCCTATGTTGACTGGGGTGTTATTTGTATTGTTGCTTTGAAGTGTTCTTTCTGCTATTGTGGCGAAAAAATCATTAAAGTGGTTTGATATTTCAATTGGCTCGGTTACAAAGTTAGATAATATAGCTAAAACCACGTCAAGACTATAAAAAGGAAGTCCATATTTGTAATTTAAATTGTTGGCAAATCACTTCTTCAAATTAAAACAAGAGAAACACTCTTTACATAAAAATCACTATATTTCAGCTAGATACTCTAGTCCTCTTCAGGTAGGAAAATTTAAAATTAAGACTAGAGCAAAACCACAGTTATTGTTTACAAAATTATACAGTAGTATTATTAATTTTGGTTTTGCTCTAGTCTTAATTTTGAAGTTTTCAACCTGAGGACAGCTTAAGTTTAAAGAAATAATTTGCCAACAATTTAAAATTTCAAAAAAAAAGTTGTTATATTGGTATGAAGTGAGAAGGTGATTTTACCATATAATATTCTGAAACTCACTTTGGGTTGAAGTAAATACAATGAGGTAGTCATTAACACTGTGGTATATAAGTTTATAGTAACTAAAGCAATTGTACAAACATTTAATTGAGTAAATTTATTGTAAATAAATTTAATGTTGTAAGTGCCAAAAAATATGTTCCTACATAATCATAAATGTGTATCTGGAAGAAACCTTCGTGAGCACCTGATGGCGCTTTGAAGTTTAAGCGCCCAATACAGGGTTGAAAACTGAAAACCCTAACTGAAATATATTTGTACATTCAAGAAGCAGTAACTTATGTACACCGCAGGTCGTCAGAGGAAGTGAGGGCTGAAGAGTTTGTAACAAATTCAAATTGTACATATAATATCATAACCAACACTGCATATAGTAAGATATCCCAAACAACAAATGCAAGTGACGGCCAATCGAGTAGACGTCATCTCCAATTGTCAGTTCATTCTTCGGCTCCTGCTGTGGCGGATCAGCCATAAAGGGTTTCTTCTTTAGGTTTTAGACGGTGAATTATAATTATATGCGACTTAAAATAGTACAAAGACGATAGTCTACACAGAATTGGTTCCACAAGGACAATCTATTAATGAAGAGATGTATTTAGAAGTCTAGAAGATTGTGCTACAACATTCGCCAAAAATACCTGAATTGTGGCGATCTGGAGAGTGGTTCTTCCACTAACACAATACGCGCCTGCCTACACAGCCCTCTCAGTGTGCCAGTTTTTTATCCAGACCAACATTTTTTATTGTAGTTTGAAGAGCTTTAAGAGTAAGCATTTAGTTTGAATCATTTTCATAACTACTAGTTGTGTATTCATTTGCCAAATTATGTCACCCCGGAAGCAAAGATATACCTATTCTTTATTCTTGAGGTGCCTATCGACTTATTTAATATAATGTTCAATCACAAAATAGAAAGAAAAGAAAACTAGAAAAGGTCTAGAAATGTTTGTTGTAATAATACAGATATATAAAACTTAGAAATTTCACTATAAACAAACATAATTTTTGGGATTCAGGGACCTTTAAGCGAATTTATATTCATGTCCCGTGCCAGAATCTTGCCATGAGTATGACCAACACAGCTTCATTTTTCCTTTTTGGAGCAGTAATGATAGAAAGAGAGCTAATTCAGAAAGGATGAAGCAAGTCTGGGCTTAAAATAAAGCCAATTTTTTAAGAAGGTGTTGGCTTACTTTGTGTGGTTCAATTGGGCTTATCCATGTGAAAGTGAATTATAAAATGTATGTTGTACTATAGTTTGCTCTCAAAGCCTTGTAAGAGCCCTGCGCTTATGGAAGGCGTGTTCTTCTCATTATTAAGTTGTTGTGGAAGCTGGATGATCAACGGCCAATTACTTAAATCTTAGAGAACTATTTAAATGACTTCATTCAGTGCTCTCTGAATTGTACTTCACAATTTCAGCTCAACTTGAGGGGTTTATTCTAAAAGAAAGAAATTACAATTATGAGTAACATCATATTTACTATCTCAAATGTAATACAAAAATCAAACTTAACTAGATCACTTCATTGTTACAAAATTGTTTAAATAATAAATATGATTATTTCCTGCAGAAAATTTACTTTAAGCAAAATAATAGGTTTCAGATGAAAAGTTTACTTCATGGTGTGCTTAATGTATGATACCAAGTTCACTTCATGGTGTAATACAATAATTTTACTTTTGCTTAATGTATACAAGATACCATATTTGTTTCAATCGTCTTAACAATTTAAAAGAAATCTGTCTATAATGCACAATTGGCTGTCTACTGAGAGAAAGTATTAGACATAATTTCTTTACCAACTTGGCTAAGTGTCACAATAGACCTTATTTAACTTCCAAAAGACACATTATCTTGACACAGTCTTCCTAAATTTAACTTCACTTGCTAGACATTACATATTGAATTTTTTAATAACTAACAATAGTTCAAGGTATTTTTAACAGTAATAAAGTATAAGTTTAAAATGGAGTATGCAACTGTCAAAATCTATCACAACAACATAGTTTGGTACAATACCCTATTTCTTTTTAACCTCATTGCTTGAGTAAAACATACTTTGCAATAGCCTCATAATTTAAGAATGACTCAATAAATCAAAAACGTAATCAATGATTAAAACTTAAAAACTCCTTGCATAACATTTTTACAAAAAACGTTTGAAATCTTTCAACAATTTAACTTTTTTATAATATTGGGTTTTTTTACAGATATAAATGATATACACATTTTTTCAAAACAATAATTTCTTTTTACATTACAATTCTGAGACAAGAGTTACTTGTTTTTTGAAAGAGTTCTCTGTTTTTCCGCGTGCTGGACAACTTGTTGGTGCACTAGAAGTCCTTTCCGCCTCCTAACCTGATCCATGTACTTCCTCGCTCGATTCTCGCTGTCAGCTTTCTCCCCGTAGTGTAGATACTCCTCTTCTGTTCTGGGGACCCAGAACGGGTCCACGTCTATCACCTCCCAATGGCTGAACACCAATTGAGGACTTGCCAGACCGGACGTTTGCTTTCGCATCTCAGGTGCGAAAAGAAAACTCTCCACGACTGGAAGAACAGCTTCAACTGTAAAAGTTGATGATCCTTGCGTCATATCTCCGTGTAGAATTCGCCCGTGTCTTCTCCCCAGGACAGCGTACATCTTCCCTAGAATCTCAGCGTTGGCTTGAATCTGGCAGCTGTACATGGCCGACATTAATCTCTGAGGTTGGGCTTGGAACGCTTTACGACATCCTTCCTTCACCGCCGACATTATCTGGCCGGAGAGTGGACCGAAGGCTAGACTGACGCTTGCATCCTGTGATGCTTCGATTGTCCATTCTTCAACTATGAAGGCCACCCCCATCATCGGTTCTTCGCACAATGGTCCGGATAGAGTTGCGAGTTGAAAACCGTTTATGAAACTACTGTCATATTCTACTAGAGAAGAATGGCATCCTTGTCTAGTTCCGTTCCAAAAACTTCGACCACTGTGATTGGGTATTCTGTTAATGAGTATATTCGCACCACACCTTCTAGGACCAACACACCAAATTTCGGAAACTGTGTTGTCACTCCACTCCCCTTCTTCTTTTTCAAACAATTCGGAAAGGCTCTTCTTGAAATTGTCCAATGTTTTTTGAGTTTTTTCACCTAGAACTAGTTTTGAATCCACTAAATTCAATTTTTCTAAATTGTCGACCAAATCAGTACCTGTAGCTTGAAGATACCTGTCGACTGATCGCAGCAACTCTTGATTGTTTTCTAACAAAATGGTAACTTCTGAAGGTAAAGGAGCAGCTCTTAATTTGATTATTGATTGCTTATTTGCCGTCTGCATTGTGACTACTCCATTTTCACCTATATTCTCATCTTCTACTTCTTTCTTGACGACACTATGTTGGTCTTGAATCGCTTCATTGACCATGTCAACTTTAGGAGGAGTAATTATTGTTTCTCGGAAAGGCACAATCGGTTCAGATACATTCACCGATATTTTTGCGTATCTCTGCTGCAAATCTTCAACACAGCGTTCCAGATGCACTTCACCAGCCGTGACTATCACATGTTCCCCAGTCTCTTGAAGCATGACTTGGACACAAGCGTCGGCTTGGTTAAGAAGTTTCAAGCCTCTAACTAAAGCAGGTAAGTCAGAAGGTCTCTTCGGTTCTATAGCAACTCTAAGAATAGGGACTGCCATAAGTTGAAGTTCTCTAAATGCAGGGCAAGCCAGCTCAGTGGATAAAGTTGCAGTTTTTAACACATGATCTTCAAGGCCCCCGATACCTAAAACATTTCCGGCAGGAACTTCCTCCAAAGACTCCAACTCACGACCCATCATAAGGTAAAGATCAGTGACACAGACTTTGGTTATGTGTTGGCCTGCTTTCAGGTCTTTCAAAGTTAAATTTGGATCAATTTCTTCGCCTTTCTTCATCTTGTGTAGTGCCACCTCTGGATTGTGTTTAGGTCCTAGAACATAGACTGTGGAACCTCGCTTGAGTCTACCGCTGAAAACTCGTGCAAATGCTATGAACACATCTTCATCTTCAACCACGGGAGGAGGGCTTGTTTCACTTTCCGCTACTTCTTTTCCATCAGTAGATGCAACTTGGCCATCTCCTATTCCAGAAACTTGGTTTGCATGCTTAAGTCTAGCTTGCTCTCTTCTTTCAGCAATTTCCTCCAAACTAAGGACTTTTGGTCTATTTTGTGGCAGTGACTTTCTTTCTAAAGGAAACATTTTTGATATAAAGACTATGATTGGAGAATCGGGATCACTACTGCAATTTAAAAATGCATCTTTAAGTGCTTGGGATTCCGGCGGAAGATTTTCAATCGATTGGTTAGCCGAACACATTAAACGTTCAGCTTTTTCTAATGACATTTCAACTGGGGAAGGGAGTTTTGAGCAAACCATATCCAAAATGGTTGAGGCAAGAGGTAGCCACTGACTACAAAAAGCTTGAAGCTGCACTTTAGAATCTGTGTGCCTCATATCTCTCGCCGTCATTTTCACATTCATGCTTTCTACCATCTTTTGTAACTTTTCTTTGTCTTTTCTCACAACAATGTTTTCATAAACCGCCCAGAGATTTTCAAGAATCAACTGTACAAAAAGCGGCTTCTTGGCTTTATCTTGGGCCCCTTTCATGATTTTCTTCACTTTAGTATTCAAGTAAAAATCTCCCCAGAGAGTTCTGTTCAAAATTTCTTCTTTCACGCCTAACTTACTGGCGTACATGACAGCGAAATCGTGAACGCAAAACCCCCACCCATCTGCGGCACTCACAAACACCACATTACCTTGATCAGGGGAGAAATAAAGCTGGGAGTCATCTGCTTCCTCCAGGCCGTCTGACCAATCAACGAACTTGTCTCCAGAACTTGGCAATAACTCAGTACGACTCATCACGTCCGTTGTAAATAGAGATGCCATCACTGCATTCAACTGTTCGAGAACTTGGGTAAGATGAACGTAAGCGTCCAAAGGCGACAATTTCATTTCAAGAATAAGCCTATCAATTTTATTCAACACCAATACTGGTCTAATATTCTCATTCCAGGCTTGCTTCAAAGCGACTTGCGTCTGTGGACAAACTCCCTCAACCACATCCACCACAATGATGGCTCCGTCGCAGAGTCTGACTGCCGTGGACACCTCTGACGAGAAGTCTACGTGACCGGAGAGTCGATCAGGTTCACTAAGTACTCCTCTTGCTCTTTCTTGTAGTAGAGAGCAATGGAACTGCTCTTCATGGTTATGCCTCGTTCCTGCTCATCTTTGCGGCTGTCCATGTACCTCAGCTTGCCGGCCATGCGCTGAGATATGACGCCATTACTCGCAACCAGTGAATCAGCTAGTGTCGTTTTGCCATGGTCAACATGAGCCAGGATGCAGATGTTTCTTATATTTCTCGGTTTGTTTTGGAGCTCACTGAGCTTTTCCGTGTTCACAAGTCTCATTTTGGTTAGGTCTTGATGTGAAAGACCTGAAATGAAAGCGTAATCAAATAGTCTGGTGATATGGAAATTCACAACAGTAGAACACACACAAAACCACATTATTCACAACTTATTAAGCCAATAGCTTTTTCAAAAGTCATTGTACATGAAGCTTTCAAAACTACACAATTGCCTGAATGCATCATCTTGTACCTGAAAACAATAACTCTTCTTGAATAACACAAGAATGTGACAACTGCATTATGTGTGTTACAAGTGCAGCATATATTTACTTTAGCACACTACTTTTTTTGTAGTTTAGAAAGTAGTGGCTCTGCTTCTTTTAACTACTTGTTTAGGCATCAGAGTGTTACAATCAGAGCCATTATCCAGCGTGAATAATGTTATATTCTTATGCAGTTGCTGAAATAATCAAAAATAAGTGCCGCTCATGAAAATACAAAACGTAGCCACTGCCAGACGTCCTGCCAAACATGTGTTACATTTGCATTAACCAAACATGCACCACGGTTCTTCAAGCACGCTTGTAGGGTAGCGCTTAGGTCTGTAGAAGTTTGTGGTTATCATCTCACTTTAGTTCAAAATACCATTCTGAAATAAACTCAAAGCTAGCGTGAAAGTAGCTGGTTTTCTTGTAGATAATTTTTGTTTTAGCTTCTTGGTAAGTACTTATTAACTCAACACTAATCCTGATTTTTCAAAATCTGTTAGTCCGTGAATGAGAGTCTAATGTATTTGTGATCCTGAGCACATTAAAACCTAATATAATGGTGTAATCTTCTGGAAGTAATTTGAAAAGTAGTGTTGAAAGTATTGAGAACAAAAATCTAACTTTTACAAGAAGTCAATCAGAGGTTCTTGATTTTTCAAGAGTAGAAGCCATTTTTCAGGATATTTTGTTATTTTTTAACTAACAGAATAAGTATTAAATATCTTCATAATAAAGGCTTGTTCTTGTTCTTTGAGCTCAGTGTAGGAAGGGGGCTGCACCCTTATCAGGAACCACATTATAGAAAATATAAAACATAAACGCTCAATCAACATTCAGTAACTTACATCAATATTTTTCACGCTAAAGTCTGTATTCATGAGTATCATTTTAAGTACAGGTAACATTTGGGTAAAATATCCGCTCATGGCAAAGCCAGAAGCATCGACTTTGTTAGTGGCAAGATCGTAGGACTGAGGCTATTCCCTTCCGCTCTCAGCAAAACCATAACTTAAGGTATGTTGCAAAGCCGCCGTGTTAGTAGAGGAAATGTCTAAAAATTTTATATCAGACCAAACTGCAATTTGTGCACGTCATCCTTAACCTTATTATAAAAAACATTAATTAGTAACATCTACTAAAATATAATAGCAGGAAAATATCAAATCTTTCGGCATGGTAACTTATAGTTTCTTAGAGATAACATTATTTTAGTAACTTAACTACAACTGCAGTGAAAAGAAACCCTAACTAAAAATTGTAGATTTATGGAACCATTCAAGCTAGTTCTACAGTATATATTAAACTGTATATATCCATGTATAATTACAAATTTTAGTAAACCACAATTTACCTTATATTCACAGCATTCTTGTTACAAACTAGGGCCAACTGTTCCCCAAGTTGGGTCATTAATTAATAGCCGCACGACCAATGGAATGAACTAACGGCTTGGTAAGAATTTCGAATTGCATCGGGTGGCCATCGTGAAAAGTTTATCACTGTGCCCGGGAATCTAACCTGGACCTATAAGGTAGGACTTAAATAGCAGTGCAAATACTTCCATCACTAAGATCTAAGGCTTCCGGTTTACACCAGTGTCACAGTTGACATATAAATACTGCTTGACGTTGTGGAGACTTTCATCGTCTAAAAGTGTTTAGTGTCTAGCGTTTGGGCCTAGATCGAGTCAAATTTCAGTATGACAGCTACAGTTAGTCATTAGGGAGGGTGTATCATTTACAGATTTTTTCATTTAAACTTTAACATTAATGTACACGAATTGGTAATACTATGTCTACCAGTCATTCCAATATTCTAAATCGATCAACAACAAACCTTGCATTATTGAGTAATTATGGGAATAGTAACGACGAAAGTAGCCTTTAACATACTGGTGTGCACCTCCATTACATAAATAGGTTAACTTGTTATTTACAAAAATTACCATCGTAGATCTATGCAACGGAATAACTTGTTTATTATAAATATCATCAAAACTACAACACTAATCACTATTAAATAAATAATTTAAAACTTACTGTTCTAGACGAAATTATGATAAACGTTGAGTAAACGTCAGAAATTGATCATAACTTGCACCATGCAGAGAAACACACACCGATAAAACCAAGTACAATCTAGAAAAAACAACAAGGCACTAGTGTGGTCTGTAGGGAGCATTTTGAAACAAATTTCGAGAGAACTTTAAATATTTAAAGTCACTTATCATTGATGTTAAATGTTTAGGTTAGGTTTTTAAAGTATTTTTAAGTAAAGTACAAAGTACTTTTATAAGCTTTTAAGTTTAACTTTTGGATATTTAAAGTCAATGGTCATGTATACAGGGTGAGTTTTATATGTCCCCCCACCTAAACTTTTGAAAGAGGAAACCTTTTTGAAAACCCCTTGGGGAATGTTTTATAGGGTCCTGAAGTTTCCTTTGACGTACTTTTCGTTACCCACCCCGCACCCAAAACCGGGGAATTTTTTTAATACGACCCCTTATAACACTTTATTTTAAAGGGTATAAAAACACAAACTCATTGATAACATTAAAAAATTTACAACTTTCCTTTACAAAATGGCGGTTCAAAACATTTTTCATTTTTTAAGCAAATATTTGGACGCTGACGCTACATTTTTCTAAATTTGGAAAAAATTACAGATTTAGTTTTTGGGTACTCAAAGCTTTTTCAATGGCTTTTAAATGATATGTTACAAGATAAACTGTTGTCCTTTTCAAAAATTGTCAATTTTCAAAAATTTTAACAATCTATCTTGTAACATATCATTTTAAAGCGTTGAGTACCCAAAAACTAAATCCGTAATTTTTTCTAAATTTAGAAAATGTAGCGACAGCGTCCATTTATTTGCTTAAAAAATGAAAAACGTTTTGAGCCACCATTTTGTAAAAGAACGTCGTAAATGTTTTAATGGCATTAATGAGTTTGTGTTTTTATACCCTTTCAAATAAAGTGTCACAAATGGGGTTCGTATTTAAAAAATTTAGGGGGCCCTCCCCGGTTTTTGGGTGGGTTGGGTAACGAAAAGTACGTCAAAAGAAACTTCAGGACCCATAAAAACATTCCCCAAAGGGCTTTTTAACATTTTTCCTCTTTCAAAAGTAAGTTAAGGGGAGGACATATAAAACTCACCCTGTAAATATTAACTAGTTCCTGGAAGACGACATTTCTTTCAAAATTCTCTCCATATCCAGATATTTTAACTAGCCTATATTTCAAAAGAAATTATTTGGTAACAATAAAATACCTTAGATTGAAATATTTCGTATTGAGCATTTTTAGTTACATGTTTCAGCTCTTAGATCATGAATCAAGAATCAAGAACGTTTATTTGTCATTGACATTTACATGCATTAACAATTTTCAAACATACAGCTCGTGTTAAAAGCTACAGTCATATATGTTAAACAAGTAAAAATTCTTCATGGTCACACTAACTAATCTTAGGTGGTCTAAAGTTATCAAAAACTGTTGTTACGTATCTAATGCTCTCTTTTGGATGAGTTAAATGTGGGCAGACTGAAAAAAAGCGTCAAGTGCAGTCTAACAAATGATGGTGGTATTTCAATTAATTTGTGAGTTCCAAAATTATTCAAAGGAAGATGACTCGACAGAGGACTGAGCCCATTGACTGAGCCTCTTACACAGTGGGTCAATCTATATTTCGCAAATAAGTTCAGGATCCAGATGGCTCATTTTACTGTTGTTGTTATGATAATAAGTTAATAACATAAAACAATACTTAGTTGATACGTGAGTGACAAACTGATTTCGTTTGTGGTCTCTCTAGGCATGCTTTAGTCTGCTGAGACTGTACGCCGAGTAAGGCCCGCACTTGTTACGCCGTAATGTGAAGATAAACTCCCTGCCACAATAATAAGCATGTTACTTAATGTATACGAACGACCCCCTAGATGAAGACTTTTGTGGCACAACATTATGGCAGTGGTGAGTTTGGTTTGCACAAGTCTACAGCACTTACCGGCATTGACTTTAAATATATACATTTAAAATCAATGTTACCGGTTACCGCAATTAACTGGTTTCTTTATAACGACTGCGGACTGATAGCTTCATGTTATTATTAAAATGGCCCCGAGTATTCAAACATTAATAACATGAGTCAGACTGCATTGAATAATTGCCCCTAGACTTATAACTGTGTACCGGTATGTATTTATTCATTACCGTAGTTAATTGCATAATTTAATTATTAATTTAACTTTTGCATGGTTTAAATTTTGTTTTATAATATTTAAGCATGGCTTGAATTTCTATTTTGTGTTGTACATATTAATTGTATTGACTTAGCCTATTGTACATATTGACATTGTATTTAATGGCCAAAAAAAAGACTTATTGACTTATTGACAAACCATTTCAAACTGTCTCAGAATTTGGCGCTATGATGGTGCAGATGGATTCATTATTAGAATTTTACTTGGCAACTCGTCTGCTAAATTATAACTCAACTTTCAATGAGAAGAACTTATTATATTTCAAGTATTTTCAATACTCTTTATCTGATGAAGAGTATTGAAAATACTCGAAATATAATAAGTTCTTATATTTGAAAATTGAGTTATAATTTAGCAGACGAGTTGCCAAGTAAACTTCTAATAATTTCAAACTGTATTTGATTTTTACATTGATTTTAAATCAGGTGTATATTTAAAGTCAATGATTTTTATTTGTTCTAATTTCATGCAGTACCTATATATGTTTGTATTTATCTGTGGCAGTCCATACAATCGTCTGCAGCTGTCCAGTTGGTTGACCATTTGTCAACTGACAACCTGTCATAATTACAAAGCCTATCCTAATAACGTTCGTACATTGTGTTAAAATGATTGTTATTAATTAATTCAACGATGAAAATAAAGTATATTAACAGTAATTTATACTTGATTGCAGCCAAAAATGGCAGATTACGTAGATGGCAAGCATCAAGAAACAATCTCCCAATTAAAGCTAGTTGATTTGACAAACGATGCTCTCTTGTGCATTTTCAGGTTTTGTGATCCAAGCAGTCTGAAAAATTTAAGTGAAACTTGTAAGCGTTTATACTACTTAATAAATGAAGATATAGTGTGGTTAAAGATAAGTAATGAATGTCTTATCACAAATCAGTCGTCGGAAAATATTCTGAGCAGGTAAGTGGTCAAAATGTACCATAAAATTAGGTCTAGACCTAGGTGGCCATTTATCTTAAAACAACCAACAGGAATAATAAGTTTGGTCTCTTGAATCGCTGTTTCCAGTAAGATTTAGCTAATATATAAATGATAAATCAGTAACTCTAATAACCAATCCAAACTAACGTTTATGTCAACTAACAAACCTACCTACCAACTTTGTCAAGTATGTCTGAGTTATTGTACTGATCAATACTGTAACCCATACATACAATTGAAACAAAATTATCAAACCTTAAGGGCAGTATTTCTCAAC
Source organism: Matsumurasca onukii (assembly GCA_018831715.1). Classification (NCBI taxonomy): domain Eukaryota; kingdom Metazoa; phylum Arthropoda; class Insecta; order Hemiptera; family Cicadellidae; genus Matsumurasca; species Matsumurasca onukii. Next base: position 25,524,570 of record CM032058.1, read on the forward strand.
AAATTTGCTGCTACCATAACCGTGTTCTTGGTCATAACATTGAATTAAATACAATGTTGAAACAGTTAATGTGTTAAGTTTGTCATCATTATTGGTTCCTAATAAATATAATTCTGTGTCCAGTAAGTTTTAACATTTGATCAAACTGTTTTCTTACAGGTGTTTGACAAAGTTGATTGCTAAAGAAAGGTGTAGAATTGGAGTCAACTGGAAATATGGTTGCTACAAAGAAAAAGTGTACTCTACCAGCATTAAGTAAGTTGAGTGATAAAACTTCACAATTTTTAACCAATTAATGTAGTAGTTAACAGGCCATTTGTAAGAAAATTAACTCATTTTAAAACTAATATTTCATACAGGCATCATTGGTTTTATACAAGCAGTTTTTCTTGACGTGTTAAAAATAATACTTGTCTGCTTGTATCATTCAACTACTGGTGACCTAAATACGTGTATATTATTTGAAAAATTAGAAAGGTTATTACAATTGCCATTGGCCAAGCTAAACTTACAATATGGAAGGTGACTTTAATGAAATCTTTGATGTAACAAAACCAAAAAGCTCAGTAAACAGCTTCAAAAATATTTTAAGACAGTTTTTTTAAGTATTTAAAATGATAAGCCTACTAGGTGAATGAATTGTCTAGACAATGTTATTGTAAATTGTCCTCTGTGTCAAACTTAGAACTTGTAACATTTTCCCATTTCTTTATTCAGACAATGACAGTTTATTGGTATCGCTAGAAATAAAAAATAAAGTAAATGTCAAATCAAAAGGGATCTCTGGTCAAAGTTCATTTTCTTCTATAGGTAATGCCAACTTAGTCCTTCTAAACACTAATTATTTTAACAATATTAAAAATAGTTTGATTTCATGTTTGGAAAATGACTTTCTGTATGAAAGAATATACTGATGGCAATTTAGCTTTCAATCACCTTCCTTCAACAGAACCTTCTTTCAACCTTCTCAAAGTTTAGCATTAGAAAAACTAAAACTAATTTCCAACTATTTTCATCCTTCAGCTCTGAATAGCTTTTTATGACAAATTCACTCCATCGTAAAGCTTACACTTAGCAACTGCTTTTGACTAGATACATGCCGTGGCTGCAGTTGGAGGCAGATACGCTTTGGATCAGTCGAGGTACAAACATCGTTCCGGCAAAACGACTCAGAGATCAACTCAAACTACAACCTCCTCTAGTCACACACCATACAAACGACATTTCACGATTCATTAAGACAGATGACATCATATTTACAGGGGGAAAGTAAGTAGCGCTTTGTTGTTTAGTTTACTATATAAAACATCATTGTTACGTTGTGGTGGTTAAATTCATTGAGAAACTACTATTTGTTTAACTGCAGTTTAAATTTACCCCTATATTTCCAGGGATAAGTACATCTGTGGGTGGTCGACAAACTTCAATAAACAGGTGCTGAGTCAACGCAGCAACCACAGTCAAGATATCCAGGGATTGGATTGTTGCAGGAATACGTTGGTATCATGCTCCAAAGATGGAACTATAAAGGTAGGCTAACGTACTGATTGAGCTGAATATACTGACGGTAGTGCATGGTTGGTAGAAACAGCTCAAATTACACTGAGTTAGAAAAGCATTGTTATGTTTATTATGAAATTCCATTCAACTAATGTACGCATCAAACCTGCGGTTTTAGAATTAGACACCAATTTGAAAAAATCTATTCTGCTTTCAGGAAAATAGACATGCCGTATTTGTATTAGGTATATATTATAGAGTTCTTATTACTTTAATTAGAAATAATATGTTTTGCTTATTTAAGAAGGCAAGATTGCTTCAAACCATTCTAACTTACAGGAAGAAATTTATCATCAGCCTTAAATTTTTATTGAAATGTGACACGTTATGGACTATTATTTGAATATTTTTTAATTTTCCTTTTTAGTGAGACAAGTATGCAAGATTTTCTTTTCAAATATTTCAAGTAAGTAAGAGACGGTATTAGTTACAACAAGTATGGTAGAACCTCCCTTTCATTGACCTCTTAGAATCAAAATAGGGCTTAAGCAAAACAGCCCAAAAGTTCATCAACAAGGGACAATTTTTATTTATCTGCTTCCCAATATGCTATGTACGGATGGTCTCACTACAATGCGAAAACAAAGAAATAAGTCTCTGACCCTACAAAGTGCACCAAGGTCCTACTATGTATGGAAACATTACAGATCTGGCACTTGAAGAACATCGAGAACCACTTCGGCTTGTGGTGTGACAAGACTGTGACAGTGTCGGACAGAGTGTGGTGTGTCAACATCGACTCTTCATTGACATCGGTGGCAGCAGGGTCGGCCGGCTACTGTGGCATACATCCCCTGCACATCTACGACTTGGAGAGGTGAGAATGTTGATCGATAGGTTCACTGTGGCATCCAGCTGTGATCTCACCACATGTGGCACATCATACTTTTGAATTGTGCCTAGTTCTTTAATTGGATGTTACATTCAGAAATACAGGTAATTAGGGGTTGGTTATCTGTATGCCTTTGTGGCACTTCTCTGGAGAGGGATGGGACTATCATAGGGAGTTTGGCTGATCAGACTATCATGAGAGGAAGCGACAGGCAAGGTAACTGATTAGCACTAAGACTTAACATGGTGAATACATGCACACTCAGAAACCTGCCCCTCCAGACGTGATCAAGACTAATCTAGAAAGTAGGATCTACAGACATAAATACAAGGTATTTAAATGTTTTTAAAAAAGGTCCTAAAACTGGGTATTTAAACTAATGCGAAGTGTTTTAAGTTTTTTTGTGAAACTGGGAACACCCATAGCGTTTTTTGCTAAAGTGAATGTGTCAACTGGGATGATAACAGGAAGTACCTCTGTCCATTCCAGGGCATCTTTATGACTATAACTGTTTGTTATGATATAGAAGTTGCTAAGAATGAAGTCTTGTTTGTTGTGTCAGAGGTGTGGAGAAGTGTGGAGCCAAGACTGCTCTGAAGAACGGTGCCGCTGTGTTTGACATTCAGTGGCTTTTCGCAAGCACTCTCATCACTTGCGGCTTCGACTCTGTCACTCGGCTCTGGGACACCAGGTGATTTTTATTTACCAAGAAAGTTTATTTAGTTTCTGCACATTCTTAAAATGTGTGCTTGGTTACTTAATAATAGAGAGTAAGAGCATTAATTTGATTTTCTTTTCGCCAGAGTGGGGCGGTGTGTGAAAAGATGGTCTGATGTGTTTGGAGCACCTGGGTACTGTCTAGCCACAGACTTCAGCAACTCAATCCTTGTAGGCACGGCTCATCATGGGAGAGTACAGCTGTGGGACAAGCGATCTTCCACCAGTGTCCAGGTGGGTAAACACAGACAGCGTACGGTCCAAGTTTCTTGTAACTTTTATGACCTTTTATAAATCATCTGTGTGGTTATATTCCCAAAGAAAAGACAGTAGAATAAAACAGTGTTACTGTGTTTCGGAGTGTAAAATAGAGTTGTATTATTTCATTCATTTATTGATACAATATTAAATTAGGTTGGTACAATAAGGAAATAAAAGATGTAATAATATAAAACTCTAGCTTTTGAAAGAGAAATTATTTTTAAACTTAATCTATAATACTCGTATAGTTTTTAGTATAGTTTTAAACACTCTCCAACCTTTTAAGTAGTTAAGGAGGTTCCAAAATATCTTCTATACTATAAAAGGTGTTGAAGACAAGATAGTTTTTTAGTTCTGTTTTAAATAATTTCTATATGAATGGGTAGCCTTTGAAACAACAATATCCTACCTGTCATAGTAATTTTTTAAATAGTTCAAGTCTATGGTATCCAATTCTGTAATTTTCTCCCAAGCACATACTATGACTGTGAATCTCATTTCCTTGTTTGTACTAAACGGCATTTACTCAGACAGAAAATAATGGTTTCTTAAATATAAATGATGGAAATGTAAGAACTTTTAATCTTTAAAAGAGTTTTGGCACAAACCCTTCAGATAGGGATTGTCTAAGATTTAGATGGCATATTTATGTAAAACAAATATTTGACTTATTTTTGTTTTAGCACATTTTCCCATAAACATGTTCCATATTTTAGGTGAGGATAAACAATAATCAATACCATAAAACAGTATTTTCAAAATGTCTCTAGAAAAGTAACTTGCTAGGATTTCTGAGCATAAAACTGAATAAGTCAAGAAATAGGTGTCCTGTATCAGATGACAGTGAGTTCAATTGACTCTACATTGTTATTGAAAGAGGTGGTCCATTTCTACAGTAATGATGTAATAGAACTTAATGATTAGATTAAGCAAAGTAAAATCCTACCTTTGGGATAAACAAATATTTTGCTTGTGTCTGTATGAGTTTGTCCATGTTCTACTTGAGCATAGACAAACTCGTATCTCTACAATTTTGACAGATATTCAAAATTTGAGCCAACAGCTTTAGTCTTGGTTATAGAGCAAGGAAACATGAAGCTGAAGGCTTTTAAGATTTATTGAATAAACTATTGGGATGTATCTAATGTGGTAAACTGATCATCCAATAGTTTATATAAATGTTATCAAGAAAAAAGTATAAATATTTGATTGGGATGATGAAAATCTGTTTAAAATCCCCAGCAAAGTCACAAAGTTTAAATCCTAAAGTGTATCACCGTGACTGAAGACTGCCTGGAATCCCATATATTTCTTTAGAGATAAAGCGGTTGCCATATGTTTACCCGTACGTTGTGTGTTTAGGCTTACTTTGGCCGCAGCACAGCCAGCAGCCCGGTGTACAGCTTGAGCTTTGACACCAGTCATCTGTTCATCGCTCAAGACTCGTGTGTCAACGTTCTCAACTTCTCAGCTCACTTCCCCAGGCAAGCTCCGCGAGGCGACTACAGTTCGTACTGGTCCTCGCTGCAGCTCGACTGACCAGTGTCCACACTCTAGGTCAGGACACTCTAGTTGTGACAAAGATAGGACAGCTTATTCTAGGAAAACTCCTGTTAGGCTTGAGATTCGTATAAAACAGTAATTGAAAATGCTGTATTAGCTTGATATTTAAAAAATAGTAAAAGTTGAAAATACCAAATCTGTCAAACAGTTACTAGAGATCATGACTACATTTAGGGTTGATTAGTGGCCACAAGTCACCTGTGGAGTTGGTAGAAGCCTTTGTTTAAAGCATAGGCAGGTTTCATATCACGTAACTAAAGGATATCAGTAGATTGCAGAGCTGTAAACCTAATCTAAAAATGTTGATTCTAGGTAAAATGGCGGCAGAGTATAATTTGTGAAAGATTAATTGCATTATGATCTCCTAATTCCTTCAAAAGTGAATTTCTCAACATTTTTAACATTATATGTGTGACAGAGACCTTTAATATGAGTTTCTTGTGCATTTTTTAACTTTTTAAATAAATAAATTTTCTTGGGTAAATTTAAGGTCCAACCCTTCCTTAAAATGGCTTGTAGTAAAAACAATAAATTTGTGCCCGCATTCCTATTCATAGTGTTAATATTAGAGTAAAAAACAAAGTTCAAAGAATGAAGCAAATTATTACATACAGAACTTATTTAGTCTCTGTTCGCTAGAATGGCTACTAGTATGATATAAAGATAATTCTTGCGGAAATCCAGTCCTTTGTGGTGTGAATTGTATTGAAAATAAAATGTTGCCTATAGACCAACTTGCCTCATGCTGAAGCGTGCTAGCCCGTGAAATATTATCCCCTTCCTCAATCTTAGCTCCTAAAACTAATTATGACAGCCATTTTGATGGTATTAACCTGTTAATCGGATTAATAGCCCCAAAATGCCAGACTTGAATATTGATACGTAATAATTGAATAAGGAACATTTACATAACCTCAACACATGTGCCCTATGCACTAGTGCTCACATTATGATTTTAGAACCTACTAGCTGACAGTACCCGTGCTAAGCTACGGGATTTAAATATTGAATTTTCGTGATTATATTTATCTACTTATTTTCTAAGATTTATTGCCATTTCTGAAGAAGCAGTCTTGGGCATGGGTGGACGGAAGAAGTTGCTTGACTCAAGGCTGGTGATGTATAGACGCTTTCTCTGTGTCAAACTGGTGGGACGCCAAGCCAACTGCACAGTTCTGACTTGGTGGCTTCTGATTGGGCAAAGCTTCCCATTGGTATAGGCAGGTTATCCGTTGTTATTGGGGGGATGTGTCACTCTGTTATAAATTTATACATAAAATTACTAATGTGCCGTTAATATATTATTTTGATGTAAAATCAACTCCTGAGGACTAAAATATTACCTTAACCTGGGAGTGGCTTGTTATAACTTTAATTTGTTTTTGCCTTTTCCCTAATAATAAATATGTTAATGGAGCTAACTACTTAAAACTGTTTCAAACAAGCTTAAATTATTGTTTCATAGGGAAACAGCGACAGTTTTTTACAGCCTGTTTTTACAACTGTGTTTTTTAATGCAATCATGTGGAAGCAGCCACCATACTCTAGGAAAACACTATCATCAACAACCTTTAAAAAGCTGTCACCTCTTCCTTCCAAATATATCCTAAAGCTACAACCATGGCTTTAGCAGCTTAAATAGTATTTGAGTTGATTGGATCTAATGCAAAATTCATCAGAATAAGGAAGCCAAGGGGTTTATATTCTAAATGTTACCAAGTACAAAGAAATAGTTCAAACCATTTAAGTTAATTTGTTAATAAACGATTATTCATCAAGGTTAAATTAGAAACCTGTAATAGCTTTATCAAATTATGTATTGCAACATGTATTATTGTACAATAATTGTAATTTAAATGTGAATTTTTTACTTTAATCAACTTGTTATCTATTGTAGTTTTACATAATTTATTTGTGTATTATTGTTGTTGTAAATAAATTGTAAAAAATAAACTGTTAAGTAATTTGCCCATTCCAGCCCATTTTATATACAGGGTGTCTCAGACCACCCGTATCATATGTATATCTCAAGAACGGGTTGGCCGACTTGAGTGAAATGAATAATTCCAAGTCTAAGCTGGTTCAAAGAATTCAGGAAAAATTATTGTCTACTTTTTAGTATAGAGGGGTTATAATCCGAGGGTCATGGGTTCAAACCTCGAAATTTTCAAATATAAAGGAGGCTCAGGCTATACATGTGCTAAAGCTCTTTTTAAATGAAAAACAATGGTGAAGAAAAAATTGTTTTTTGTTGAGTCGTTACAAAATGGCGGCTGAAAATCTAAAAGTAAAACAAAATTACAAAATGCCCTATATTTTCATAAATAATTTTTAAAACCAAAATCTAATTATTGATTTTTACTTGTCATGACGTAAGCTTACCAACTATATACAACAAAATGCTATTTCAAACACTTTTGTACCCACCAAAAAACCCCACATTTTAAAAATGGTCTACCATGAATATCTGATTTGTTTCAAACAATAAACTCTATTGTCTAATATATTGTTGTAAAGGTCTATGTACATAGATAACATTGGTGAATGTTTTGTAGACAAATATTAACCCGTTTTAAAATGGCGGCCAAAAAGCCGTAGGGTATAATTTACCATAACTTTCAAAGAGTGTATGTAATTTACAAAAAAAAACTCAAAAATGTTGTATGATCTTTTAGTATACATATTTTTATGATATGCAGCAGTATCGCGTTAGCTACATCGAGCTTTGAAACCCGGGTTGAAAAATGTTTAGAAGGCCAGCATTTTGAACATAATATTATCTAAGCATCTAAACCATCAAGCCAACAAAGATTTATGACTTAGTATAAATGTGCATGTTGAATATATCAAACAGATTTATCTTAGCAGTTAGCAGTAAAAGAGGTTGAAATAAGAATACTTTCCATTTAATTATTCCAAACTATTCCATGCATATTTGAAATTTGTAAAATTGCTTTAATGACAATACAATTTCTGAATTTTAAAAGGTTATTTTGTACCACAATACTTAAAGATCAATAAATTTTTTGGCTCACTTAAAAATTAAAATAAAGAAACCTAGCAAGTATTTGTACTCATTACTCACTAATGATAAAAGGAAACAAAGTTGTAAAAAAGACATACAAAATATGTTTATTATACATTTATAGACCTACTCTATATCACATATTATTGAAATGTACAAAAAAGTCCTATGATATTAAATTACAACTTATTAGGTACTTGAAAATTAAAGACTAGAAATCAAATCAATAAACATAGTTAATTAATAATAATTAATATCTTCAAACTCCTTGACACAATAGGTTAGTTGTTTTTATCATTCAATGTTGGTAAAGTGAATTCTCCTCTTGACGTGTTGGTATCCAAGAGCATGAAGATAATTTGGTAGGATTCCAAGAAAATGAAGGTAGTGAAAATTTTTTAAATTTCTGGAACAGAAAAACTGCAAGCTAAGTATTTAGCTAGGGCAAAATCAGAAACACAACATTTGAATTAACAACTAAATTTCAACTTCAAAATATATGCTAGTTAGTCTCTCGTTAGTCAAGAATTGTTTTTGATGGATTTTTGTTTCCTCAATCAGTTTTTCACTGGGGTGTTGTTATGGAAATGTAGCATTATTTATTTGAACTAGTACATAAAATTAAATAACAAGAACACAATTAAAATTCAACCCTCTAGACATTTGTGATTCTTGATATTAAAGTACCAATTTACACCATAATCCTAGCCTTTTAAGTGGTAAACTATGATCAACAAACTCTTCCACACTATAAAAGGGGTCTAAGATTAAATATTTTGCAGTGTTAGGTTTTGAATAAATTTGAATCCTGAAGATGTTGTATTATATTGGTAATTTCTGACACAACAATAGCCAGTCTATGCAGGTAATGTCTTGAATATATAAATTCAATGATAGTCGATTCTAATAATTATTTACTGATCAGGTGTCATAGGTATGAATGGCATTGCCAGGTCCAATTTTACACCTAATCGAGGTGAAAAGTTTCATAAATATATTGGAGTATAGAACATTAAGTCCTGACAATCTTGGTTACACCTTGGTTGGGTCGTAAAGTAAATAAGTTGGTGGACACTTAAGAGTGTATGCATGTTTTTCCAAAACAAAGGCAGTCTATTGAACCTGCTTGTGAAGGCATGCTCTCAAACAGTTTTATGCGGCCTTGTGTCATAGTCATGTATAAGTGCCTTTAACTAGATGACACCTAGTAAGGCTATAGATTATGGTTTCAAATATATACAGGCTAAGTAGTGTCATGATTTCTAAATTTTGAAAAATATCTCGGCATGTATCACGAGTATTAGCGTTTGATATAATTTGAAATTTGATATAATTTGTTACTTTAATAATACCGTACCAAACCTTTCCTTACTTATATTTGTAATCTTCGATCAACACACTATTGTCATTACTCCCAACTCACCTGATTGTGGAAGACTGTTACTATGAGATCTGGCAAGCTGAGTACAACGCAGAGTAGACTAATCAGCCAGAAGCTAGGAGATGCCATCAGGTGGTAGTAAACACTGTACATATCATCTGCTGTATCTGTTCTGCAAGTTCAACAATAGCTGGTATAAATGTTATGCACAGTTCACACTTTTATTACAAGATTGGTTTTCTTAGGAATTCCTGCACAAAGGATAGTAAAATTCTGATACTTTTGATTGAAAATGACTCTTAAAGAGCTGCTACAGCACTATTAATTTTTTGTAGCAGTGTTGTTAGGATATGTTTTCAAAAATACTTTAACGTCTCCCATTCCTAGCCCCCATCTTTAAGCACGGTTAAAGTTTAAATCAGTCAGATGTGTTAAAACCATGGTTCAAGCAGAATTTTCTCACGACAGATAATTATCTTCATATCTTTGAGCGGGCGTTAAAAATGTAATGTGGTTAGATTTCTAATTAAAATTGCAGTAAAGTTCCACTAATCCAAACTCTGCTAATCTAAAAATCCTGTACAGGGTTCAAATGAAATACTGTATTTTTTGAATTTGAGTTTAGTTTGAGCTGTTTGTTCTCATTGGCTCAGAAAAATTACCCAAACACATTCTTAGAAGGTTGAAAGAGACCCTGCGAGGATACAAACTATAAAATGTTCTTTAGTGTTTACTTACATAGGTATAATATTGTCCACCCAACAAAAAGAAATATATAAAAGAATTGTTGGAAAAACAGCCAGTAAGAACAACGATGTCCAGAACGTACTATGCAACAGCATCTGAAAAAGCAAGGTTTGCATTATTATTGTCATGGGGAAACACTGATGGTAAGTGATAAATAAATAAATAAATAATGTATTACAACGTCTCTCAGACCAAATTACTGTATTACAGAGCAATTTCAATCAATCTTAAATCTATATTATGTTCAATCTAAATAATGTAATAAAAGCTACATTACATTCTCTTATTATCAAATTTCCTTTAGAAAAATGAGGTAGTCATGCCGTCAGCATGGTAAGTTCTAGGCTCGGGAGCATGAAATGAGCACCGATACTTATTCCCAAGACTTGTTTTGAGCGTTTTTTCAACACTTTATATGCATATGTATATTTTTAGTGCATACAAGGGCAGTGAACAGCCTCTTAACACTCAACGTTATAGAATATAAAAATCTGAGGCCGAAGGTCGAAGCTAAAGCTGTGTGGAGCAAATTAAGTGACAAATTGCAAAGGAAATTTCATTAACTCATGCCAGTGGCGCTTTAGGTCACATGTAATGTGACTGTAAGAATGACTGATAATGCTCTGTGATAACAGTTAGAATATAGTGTCAAATAAAACTATATGTATTAATAAATTAGGACAACATTTTAATTTCATACTTAAGCCATAGAAGGTGACACAGAGAAAAGAACAGCTTTGAAATGGCTAGCAACCGTAATACTTAATATAATATCCTTCATGAAATTGAATTGGTAATTTTTGCCAATATTCACGGTTTTAATGGTGTAGGCCATGACAGTTGAAACCAGTGAAACCAATTGAGCTGAAGCTTACGTTCACAGTCTACAAGTATACAGTGCATGTGCAACAATCTGACCAACCCAGCAACTACATAAAATGATAAAATGAAATAAAATTTGGCTCTTCTCCAAAGTTGGAATTGAATATGTAGGCTTTTTTATAATGATCATTAATAACATCAAAAATAAAACTCATGAATACCACATTATTTGTATGTACATTGTGGACGTAGGAAAATATTACCCAAAAATTGTTAAGTGTCCAGCCTGAAGTTGTTGGAAATGTGCCAAACCTTTTGGATTGAAAATACTTTGGTCGAGGGGAATAAACCAATACACTTCTAATACCTAATTAGTAATTTCTACTTAACTAGAAAAAAATTTGTTATTGTTGTTACATCCCGTAACAACGTTTACAATAGTGTAGTTACAAAGTACCAGTTTGGTACGATAGATTGTGACGTCACTTGAGATAAATCTTTCTGCCATAGCTGCTTGAGTTGAGTTAGGTTTAAGCACTAAATCTGGTCATAAACCTTCCAAATTAACCGTGTTTGAGTAATCTTAACTAGCCAATAAATTTTACCTTAAAGTTAACCACAAGTATGACATTTTGGAGAATAGTAAGCCCAAAAGCGGTGAATTCCATTGGTGTGTTATTGTGCAGTATGACAGGGTTGATGCCCAAAGTCAAAGCGGGTACAAAGTACAATACTAGGGAATGCCAGAGTCCTGTCAACATATATGAGAAAACAATTAATTAGACATCAGGTGAAGACCGCAGTGGGTCAGTAAAAACCAAAACCTTTACTTTAAATCCCTAACAGAATTTCTTTCAAAAATGTGTAAAGCTAAAGCCATTCCAAATTCAAATGTTACTTAAGAGTACCAAAAGTGTCACTTGGATTAAATTATAGTTGTTGTAAATAGTGGTGGTTTTAATTTTAAGTAGTGTGAACTTTTGAACACCTCTATTTTTGATTAATGAACTCTTAGAAATTGTTTCGCACCATTTTACTAGCTTACTTATTTCTATTTTACTTGACTTGTTCTTCTTATTATTGTACTTACATTACTTATAAGCACTCACTTTTAATTTATTTCTTCATTTAAAAATCTTGCAAAATATATAGAGAGCAAGAGTGTGAACACAATAGCAGTGATCTTACGTAAAACTAAGCTATGAGCAGTTTCAAAAATAACCTAGAGCAGTCCATTCGGCGAAAGTAACCCAAGACATGAGCCAGTTGTTCCGGTGTACCTTGTAAAGTTCAGGCTTTGAGAGGAGCACTTCGGCCGAGTAATTCTGCTCGAAAAGTGCGTACACCATGATCGGAGATGCGGAGAATATGGTGTTGTAAAGCACCAAAAACACACTTAGGTAAATTGGCTGTGGAGAGTCTGAATTCAGTATGGAAAAATATACCTATGTCAAACAAATAAAATCAGATTAGACTATAATGGTTTTTATCAAACTTAATTTCACTATACATCTTTGAACAGTAAAAATGGTTTAAATAACAGTCAACATCTCACAATTTTTGCACCATTTCATAAACTTATAGACAGGCAACAGATAAAATAAACTTCTGTTTGTTCATGCACTATTAATTTGACGTCAATACAAAAAATCATATACAACCACTGATTGTACTACTACATGAGAATCAGTGCAATTGTCCTTTGCATGCTCGCATAAATGTAGGGGAATATTTTAAGTACCCATCACGAGAAAACTCTCAACCCTAAGCTTATTCTTAGTATTGATACACAAACCCATGGGAATGGCGTTTCAAAATACCTGTGGCGTAATGAAGACAACATTTTTGTAGAAGAAGTACTGCACCATGGTTGCGATTCGTAGGTAGTACCAATGTCCGTGGACCAGCACTGCTTTAGCCAAACAGTGGAACTTTGCAAAGGCAAAGTCTGAACAGTTGGCTGCTTGCCTCCCCTCCTTCCCTATTATACCTGTCAGCATAACAATAAATATTAGATTTAAAAAAAAACACCTGTAATTATCAATCTTCAAGTTGAAGGCAGCTACACTTCTGATAGCAACAAAACATTACACACGTACATAATTAAAGCCTGGAAATCCATCTGAAAGTGAATATCTGACAAAAGTTTTCAGTGGGTTTTTGTGTGTCACTAACATAGTTGAAACCCATGTCACCAGAGGTTGTTGGTGTGCACCCTCTAGTTAACATCGTTAAACCCAGTGACTATGTTACCAAAAAAGCTTGCAAAACCTTTAGTTCCTACCTATGCCACGAGGGAAGCAAGGCAGATTATAATCACTTTTAATCTAATATCTGTTAATAATACATCATATTCACTTTTCATAACACTTGTTTTGAAATCTTTAAGGCAATTTATGAAACCTACAAACATTGAATAAAATGCCATCTAGAAGCATATGTTTCACAGGAGATGCAACAGCAACTAGCTGGCAAAAAGCATTTAACACTTTTCTAACTTTCTACAAATGACTTACTGGTGTAAAAATCTTGCCCAGTCTGGTGTTCTCTTACCCAGTCCAAGGTTGGCTTCTTGTATCATCGACACATCGTTGGCTCCGTCCCCGACAGCAGCCACTCTCGGCCTGCCTTTTGACTTCTTCACCATCCTCACAATCTAACAGTACATTAATGATTTATAAGTTTCAATTGAAGATATGTTTCTCACCCTACTCTATTTTAAATTCACTCTATTTGAATTCATTTAAGTCCAGTTGGCATAGAGAGAAGTTTGCATTACATTAAATTGAAAAGATTACATTGAACTAAACACATTAACACATCCATTGCGTCGGGAGAAACGGTATTTAAAACTATTACACACAATCTAGAGCAATAAGCATGTTTCACCATGACCATGATTACGTAAGCGATCTTAATATCAACTTTATTTCTATATAGTTTACGTAGATGACCCTTGTAAACAAAAGCTTGCAGAGCAACTAGTGCCTGATCGGCTAAAGATAATTGTGGTTTTCTGGCAAACACTCACCAACTTTCAGCTATATTCAATGGTAGTTAACTTGCAATCCGTCCCTGCCCATGTTACTTCTCTCCCCATCGGAACCCTACAGACAAACGTAACTAACTAACCTCAGCTTTCTGCTTGGGAGAGAGGCGACAGCAGAGTACAGAAGTACAGTTGAGAGCCACTTCTCTGAGTAGAGCTTGATCATGCATGAGAGCAAGCTTCAATGAGGAACCGTCCACCACCAGTCCATACTGTGCGAGGCTTTCTCTCTCCATTCTGAACCTGAACATCATTTAATATTTGTAGACACATTTAACATTAATAGAAACAGCAGTCTCGCAAAGCACTAACAAATTTCTGTTTTGCTGGTATTGACCTCTTAGTACCTTTCATCTTATCTTGTCCCTACTAGGTGGTATTGCTATCAGTTGGTTTCAAAGATGTACTAGGCTATGACATCTTGTTTTTCAAAAGTTTGGCTGTCAGCAAAACTGGGTGTGTTTTTCTTTACATCCCTACTCTTTTTTCCCTGAGAGACAGTTAAATAAGATTTTAAAATGAAAATAGTAGAGTCCTGCCAATCCAAAATTTGCCTAATCCAAACAGGGTACGGAACAACAATAATGAGAAAAAAGACAACAACTGTGTTTGGCTACCTTGTGAGAGTCATAGTTACTTACCCCAAACCATGGTTAGTTTATATAAAGTGTCGGCCTACACTCATAAGACTCCATAATACACTTTTTAAGGGCGAAATGTTTGAAGAAATGGCTTGGTAAGCAACGTTTAATTCCAAACAAGGAGGCCATCACCAAACAGACAGAAATTTTGAGGACCTTCAACAGTCATACTTTTTGAATGGTTTGTAAAGGTTGGAACAACACTTAGAGAAGTGTATAAAGTCATAAAACACTATAGCCACTAAATTTCAAAATAAGTAATTTTCTGTCTTTTTTTATTTATTGAACACCCTTCTCTATAACAGCTAAATTTTACAAACGTATCTCTTATTGCTCTTTCGATACTAGTTTTAAAACAAAACATCATTTGTATCTATTTTTGCATAATGTACCTTAACCCTTGCAAAGCGCTGAGACAATCTGTCTCATTGGTGAATCCAACCAAGTCCAACCGTCTTGTGCCTTGCTTGAAATGGCCACACGCGTAGGCAATACTCAATGCTGTTTCAACTTTATCGCCAGTCAGCACCCAGACCTACAAACAATCAAATGTACTAACTAATTATCAGTGTTGTTATTTTATCTTGAATGGTTTTTATACAGACATTTTGAATGAACAAGATACCTTATACAAGTAAATTAATTGGATAATTAATAGAAAACCTAATAACGTTACCTGTTGGGTTGTCACTGACATAACAAAATGTTTAGAAATTATGTGCGATTGGCCGGTTACTTTTTCAGTTTTGATTCTTCTGACTTTCTATTCAGGATACACCTTATTAGTAGGGCCGCTTGGGGTGTATGCATTCTGGGCAAGGGTAGCAGTTTGTCCTACTGGGATATGTGGTCTTAACTCTTAGGCTTTCACGGCCAGTGTCACAACTATAATCTAGTTCTTTCTGGTTCTATCAGTGACTGAAGATGGTACTCCACAGCGAGACCAAAATATTTCAACCTGATTACGAAGTTTCGACGCGGTGCTTCATCAAAATTTCTAGATCTAATCTAATCTAGTAGAGAACAATGCTGCAAACCTGATCTCAATCGCTTGACTCTGTCCAGTGCCGTTTCTAAATTGAAACCTTTAAACTTTGAACCGCCTATTTTTTTATAAGTAATCTTTTTAACTGAAATTTGTGGCAATCTATTTGACTTAGAAAGCCCTTAAGTTTAAAAAAACACATGCCTTAGTCTTTTTTTAAGTCACTGACTCAGAAAAAAGACCCCAGGATTGAAGAATAAGATATGGGGACGTTTCGAGTACATTTAGGGTGAGAATCAGCCTTAGTCAGGCGTGGTGGTGCTCTTCATGATGCTATGCGGTCTTACTAGTTTGCTTTTGTTTTCATCAAACTCATAAAACACAACAAATAAGTCTTTAAAAATCACCTTAATACCAGCCACCCTCAGAATTTCCAGAGTCTCCGGAACTCTCTCTTGCAGTCTGTCTTCAACAGCTGTGGCTCCCTGCAGGTGCAATCCTTGTTCAAAACTGTCAAACACCTCGAGAGTTTCGCTTCTCGCGCTCGCACATCCAACAGACTTCGGGCAGAGCGTAGTGCGCTGGCAAGCGTCATGTACTCAACAGTGTCAATTTGCCGGTAGCCGAGAACTAGGGTACGCAAACCTCGCTGGAAACACGGGATTAGTGAGATTTTGGTTAAAACATTTCAAAAACCAACTGACACAAAAAGTAATATATTTTGAAGATTACTTTACTTCAAGCAAGCTTATATTTGAAATAAATATTAGAAAAATGCAATAATCTTTATTGCCAAGCCTTACAATATCCCAGATTAAATATTTCTATTATCTTTTTGAAAGCTGTGGCCGGAGCAGTTCCAGCCATAAAATGCGCCATAATTACATACAGCTCATGGAAAAAAGTCAGCTCAGTAAAAAAGGGACTACACCATTTTTTCAAATCAAATTAAAGAGATAATCATCAAGTGAACACACATTTAATGAACATTTTTAGACATAATCATTAGAAAAACAGTGCTCACCATGGAGAAATCGTTGAAGTGTCTTGCAGTTTCTTCCTTGTGCCCTGAGATCATGAGAGGCATCATTGTTACTTCGGCTCCCTTGGCAAACAGCCAGAGCTTGTCATTTGCGTCAGATACTACCACTGACATCCTCTTCCTCTCTGACATAAAAGATATAAAAAAATTAAACAATGACTAAGTCTTATTCTGATCAAAGATAATTAAACTTCAATGAATAGTTGATTTTCTACAGGTAGTCAAGCTCATACTTGGTCAAGTATAATGTTTTTTTATGTACGGCAAAAAGTGTTTAAATCATATAAAGTATAGTGATTATTAAAATATTTTCTATGTTGATATAAAACTTTTACATTACCTGATGTAAACTCCAAACTTTGCAGTTTTTTGTACTTTCTTAGCTGACCTCTCACGGATACTGAAAGAAAACCTCCTTCTGATCCCATAAACACAACACCACACCTAAAACGTTACAAGAATACCTGGAAAACATTGTATTTCACACATACCTACAGGTTTTGAATCAACAATACTTAGGCAGGGCGTATGCTGAGATTACCCAGCCCACGAAAGCCACATTAGAATTTATTATTGTTATGATGTGATTACTATTTATTTCCTGTAACTCTTTTTTAATCTTTTTTAGAAAGGTGGTGGCAGGGGGTAGAAGAGGCATACAATTACGTAGCCACGATCGTATGGAAGATTTTGCAGACGACATACACTTGCTCTTGCAGAGACACCAAGTTGCTGCAAGAAAGATAGAAGAACTTAGAGAAAGAGCTGGGAAAGTGGGACTGAAGATAAACGTTTCTAAAACCAAAGAACTAACAACAGGTCAGAAGAAGTTCTGCAAATTGGAGAGGATGAAATAGAAAGAGTTGGCCAGTTCTGTAATCTAGGGAGTAGTGTTTTTGATCAACAAGGGACAGATGAAGATATAAAAAAGTAGGCTAAAGAAAGCAAAAGGAGTTTTTTTTCACCTTATGCCCATTTGGAGGTCTTCTCAACTTAGTCTGAGAGTAAACCTAGGATTTCTTGAAACTTATGTAAAATCGGTTTTATTGTATTACTGTGAAACATGGAAGGAATTGAGTAGAAATAATTATAAAGCTACCCAATTATTTATGAACATGTGTCTTAGATCAATCCTGGGTAGGAAATGGCCAACTGTGAGTTCAAATCAAGAACTGTACACAGAAACAAACCTGTCGTTAATAAAAAATCAAAGAAAGGAAGTGGAAATTGATAGAGCACATAGTGAGAAAGGACAAAAGTGAAATAGTGAAAAGGGGTCTGGACTGGAACCCACAAGGACAGAGAAGGATGGGGTGACCAAGGGTGACTTGGAGATGTACAGTAGACCAAGAGTTGCGGCAGGCTGGAAAAACTTGGATGGAGGTCAAAGGGGTTGCTCCCAATAGTGTGATGGAGAAGCCTGTTTGCTCCCCTATGTTCCTTGAAGTAATATCAGGAAATAAGTCAAGTCACTCTTTAGTTGGAGCATAAGGCATCCAGAAGTGTTCTGACTCTTGTGCCATTTCTTTAGCTGGACCCAGGTCTTCTTAACGTTTGCCACCTCTATTTCCACCGTTCTTCTATAAGTGATGCAGGGTCTGTCTTTTTTTTGTCTTTTTTTTAGCTAAGTACCCTTTGATTAACGTAATTTAATTCAACACTACCAGTTTCAGAGGTGTCTACATATTTAGGTGTTTGTACAAATAATGAGGCCTTAAAACATTATTATAAACAAAAAAGGGCAAAATTATTTTAAAAATTAGGGGTGGACAAGACCTTTAAATCGGGAAATTCCTAACAAAATAAAATCCCAAAAATCCCTAAAACAAAGTTTTTTTGGATGGAAGGGATTTTTTGGGGAATGTTTTGGTGGATGGTATTTTTTGGCAAAAATGGAAGTTTAAAGACAATTTTTTGGCAGATCTTATAATTTGGGAGGATTTCTCAACAATCTCCTTTTTTCATAATTTTATTCGGATCGATCTGATTTCTCTAGAGATCAGTTTTCTAGGAGAATTCCAATTAAAAATCCCCAATTACAAAACAAATACAAGTGGAAGTTTTAAAATTGTGTTTAAATGTTTACATTTTATTACAGAGTAAATGAGTTATTATTTTAATAATAGCCTCGTAGACAGTGTCTGCTCAAAATTAGCCTCAGGCATTTATGTTTTGAGGAAATTGTCCAAATATTGCCCCACTCAGGTATTGATGACGGCTTATTATGGACTAATCTACCCACACCTGGCCTACAGGCTAACAATTGTGGGGAGGCTGCTCAAGCACAAACTTTTTCAGTGTTCATTCTTCAAAAACAAGCAGTGCGAACAATGGAGAGAGTCGTGCAGACCAGAATTCAAAAGATTAAAACCGTTGACTTTACCCTGTCTCTACATTTTAGAAACATATTTTTTTCAAATGTAAATGCGACCTTGTAAGAGGAATAGATGTACACTCTTACGAAAACCAGAGACAGGGAGAACTATCAAACTGGGAGACACAGAACGATGGTTCATGAACATTTGCCCTCACAGGCAGGAGTTCAGTTTGTCAACAGACTTCCGAAATTGATGAAAAGTGCCCCAGAGCTCGTCTAAAATCAGTTTTGGTGGCAGAAGCATTTTACAGTTGAAACAAGTTTTTGGCACACAATTGGGATATTGGAGAACCAGACTAACAGGGGTAGACTGAGAAAATTTGAGTACATGGGAATAGTAGAATGTAAGTTATGTATGTTTAAAAGGGATCTAGATGTGGATGAATGCAAAATTTTAGATCAAATAGTGGACGATTGAGATACATGCTTGTAAACATGTCAATTCAATAAAATATTTATTTATTTACTAGCAAAGACTTTATATAATGTTTACAATTCCCAGTAATAATTACAAAGTTTGATTATATGGTAATATCACTAATACGATCAATAATAATACTGGTATCAAATCAAAGGACATTAATCCTGAACCCTAGTCATTTCTTTTCAAACTGACAAATGGAACACAAGTTTGGGTTTTTGTAAATATACATTTTTTACTGTAAAAACCTTTTCCAATTTTTTCTTTATAATTTGTAATGAGTAAAAAAAGCTTTTAATCCCGTCGAAAATTTCCCAATATCAAGCAAGAAAAAATGTTTCACGCCTAAATCCTGTCAAAAGGGAAAAATTCAAAAATCCAATCCCGTCCACCCTTAAAAAAACCATAAAACATTAAATATTTTGGTATAATCCGTTTTCAGTAACAATAAAAATTAAAAAAATGTACACAAATAATTAGATCTAGCAGTAAAGATATGTTTTTAGCTCTAGATGATTAGTAAATAGTTTATTACAACTCCTCCTCTAATGTAATGTTTACCTGGCTGCCGCCTCCACTAGAGCCTTCTCGTCAGGACTGGATGCCTGGTACTCTATCCGCAAGTCTGTGTGGAGGTGGACATGTGTGGTCTGATTCAGTCCTGCCAATTCATTGACAGTCTGCACGGAGTGACACAAGGCCATCGACAGCAAGAATGTCTCTACTTCTGTCTAGACAGAACAATAAAAACTAAAGTTTATAATTATTATTGCTTAAGTTAGTATAAAGTTCATTTTTCAGTTGAAGCTTTCACCAGCCATAGACAGGACCAAAACAAAAATGTTGGGGAAAATAAGTTTTTTAACATAATTACGATGAAAAGAGAGAAGCAAAGGCACTTGCAGAGGTTCAGGATAAGGGGCGGAACTTTGTAAAGGCTCTATGTCCCACCTAGGAATCAATGGACATAAGTCAAGTTAGTCATGATTGAAAAACTCTGCCCACAAGTTTTCTTAATATTTGAAATTAGTTTGTTAATGCATTTGACTGGCCTCCCAAACGGATCTAGTAAGTAACACGTAGGGATTAATTATAATTTATAAATAAATTACTGTATTAGTTAAACTTACTGGCCATTCATAAAGTTTAATTGCACTGAGGGAACTTCCACTCGGAGGCAGCATGAGTAACTGACTGTTGGATTCCAAGTAGAGACTTCCTTCAATAGAACATCGTCGGAACTGCATTTGGTTCTCAGTCAATGTCCCTGTTTTGTCTGATAATAAGTATTGTATCTAAAACAAAGAAAGTCATTAACAATAAACTAAACACAACACTTACATGTTTAAAATGTTCAATTTACATAAACATACATAGTAAATGTATGTTACATCAACTTATTTGTAAAATATGTGTACTACAACAAGGCAAAGATACACATAGCCATGACACACGGTACAGACATAATTTTAGGCTGTCTTCACAGACTTTGCATGTATGGAAAAATGCCATCATATGCAGGAATACAATTATTTCATGCACTTCCGGAACCAATTAAAGAATTATCAGTCCTAAAACGTTTTAAATTAACATTAAGAAAATATTTGGTGACCAATTCATTTTACATTGTAGGCGAGTTTATGGACCAAAATAATTTCCTGAAACTAGTAGTGATTAAAATTGTATTCAGGGTACTTCATTGTTAACTTCTTTATTACCGTAGTATTGGACCAAAATAAATAAATATTTTTCTTGTCAAATTTAGAATTAATTGTAATTAAAGTATTGCTGAGTGGTTATCAGTGTTTTAAGTTTTTTGGTTTTTTATTTAATGTTTTGTAAATATGTTCTTTTTTATGTTGTGTGTATTTATGTCAACGCAAAAATATTTGTATATTGACAAATTAATTGTTTGTTCAACTCTACCGTATGAATCTAATTGTCTATGTCTTTGTGACTGAGCTTTATTGAATTAAGCGTAAAATGTTGTAACCAGAAATTCTGTTTGTTTACAGTCAAAAATACATCCGAATGCTATCTTAACTGAGTCATAGTAATTCCTGCCCCTGAACAACACTGTAAGCCACAAGTACAGATTTCAGATAAAAGTAGTACAGATCATTGTTTATATTTATGTTCAACGTAACTGTGGAAGGTGATGCCATCGCATGGTCACACTTATTACTACGCCTTCACACAGTTGCCACTTGGTCATAATTCCGGGAAAATAGGAGTGAGCAAATCCTTTCCATAACCAATAACCAGACTAAGACCATGAAGTTTTACTGGTTGATTTTTGGGTTTAAGACTCTGAGCTTAGACCTTGGGGACTTTATTTTTCAGGCCCGGTATTGAAACAAATGTACAATGATTTATTTTATTTATTTGTCTTTATACAATTGTTTACCTGACCAAACTCCTCATTCAAGTCTGAAGTATTGGAGATAGCAGGTTGATCATCACAACACATGTCCAAGTCCCATACAAAAAAGAAAATTCCGCAAAATCGCTCAAACTCTGAAAAATAAATTCAAACTTAAGTTGTTTGATTGTTTTAGTATCCCTAAATTTAAAACAAACGTCAATAAAGAAAACCGTTGTGTATTTCTTTTTGTAGCAAGCCTGAAGATGATAGCTTGCTATTGAGAGCCCTTGTTTCAATAAGATTCCAACAAAGTTACATAAAAGTAAAACATATACATAATTATACTTTTACTTGTGTCAAAAAGTGTCACTTTATGACCTAGTGATAAAATACACTATTACTATTGTCACATACTGTCATATTACTGGATCAAACTATTTTTAGTCATTATCCTTTTTAGGTTACTTTTCACAATTTTTAAAAGAAGGCATTTTATATAATCTTTACACTTAAATAATGACCACTTTTTAACAATACTTGGAGAAAGTCATGATATGTTTAATAGTACACATTCTGCCATACATTTTTGAATTAGTGATGGGGGCTGAACTCAGTTGATGGTCGCCATCTGATAATGGAGGTAAAAAATGTAACATTCAATAGTGGTTTTTAATTATATCAATTTTCTTTGGAAAATTGAGATATTCAAACCGCCAGCATGGTAAGATACAGGCTAGGGCCATGAAATCAGCACCAATCCTGACCCCCAGAATACATTTTGAGCATTTTTCTAAAACTGTATACAGATCTGTGTATCATCTCTACAGGTCGCATTTTTTGTTTAATTTTTTACCAAATTTGGTACACATTTTTCCTTTAGTAAATATTTTGGTTTATTTTGTTAACCAGCAAAATTGGACTTTGAGGGGACTTTTTACTATACCTCAATATACCAAAAAATGAAAATGCATCAAGTCGTTTCGAAAAAGTGGTCCAATTTAATTTTTGTTGAACATATCTTGAAAATATATATTTTCAGTGTTGTTATGATGTTAGTTCTATGAAATTAATTGGCGAAATAAAAATCAAATGTATTTTACTTTATTATACCTCAATATACCAAAAACTATGAATTTGCATCAAGTCGTTTTAAAATGGTGGGCAAAAAAGTGATTTGAATAAACTGTGAGGGTAGCGAACAGCCTTGTAACATTCGTCATAACAGAACATAAGAGGTCAAAGCACAGGCTAATGAACTCTACCGTCCGTTAGTCTATGGTCAAAGCAAAGCTGTGAGTGGAGTAACAAATTGAAAAGGAAATTCGATTTGCTCAAGGCAACGGCGCTTAAGCGCTTAGATGCGTGTCGGCCTGGTTTTACATTTACATTTAAATAACATTATTTCCACCGAACAGGTAAAAAATATTTTTGATTTACTTACCAATAGTAACGTATAAAGATATTGGGATGATGTAATAGTAGAGAACAATATAAACAAAGATGTCATCTATGAACAGCTTTATGTCCATAGTAGGTTTTGCTCCTATGTACCACCAATCTAAAAAGTGACATGAAACAATTCTTATACTCATGCAAACTAAGAAAACAAAATACAGGTACTAAAATAATATATAATACAAATATGAATTAGAAATAATTAAATGTTACAAAATGTTTTTATTTATAACCAAGACAGTATGAACTCCTCTTAAAATATATAAAGGAAATTTATTACAAAAATTTCATCTTATTGTCAATACAATTTGCTATAACAATGCTATGACTCCTTAATATTGCTATTGATGATTTTATCGAAACTAATTGAATTTGGATTAATGTTTTCTTATTTAAATTAAACTAACTATGCCAGAAATCACTGAAAATTTTTGGAATTATCCTGCAAGATCCAATGAATAAAAAACTTCCTATTACTTGAAAATTTTGAATTTGGTATTTTGATTTGTAGCAATTGATTGTTTGATTGTAAATTTGTCTTTTTTCAATGTCCACATCTTCTGGTTGTGTATAACTAATTTTGAATCTAATTGTAGGGTCCAAGATAATTCAGTTACTTTTAATTTTGTCAATCACTAAAATGTCACATCTTCTTGTAGAGCCGTTGTCTGCCGCTGAACTAATCTCTTCATGAATTTCAAAGTGTTTGTTCTTCCTGAGTTCATTGGCAATGATGGTTCAATTCTGTGGTGACGTTCGTTGCCCACAGAGGTTTTTAATACCTAGACCCTACTATTGTTTGGGAGATTACAAAATTGAGAATGGAAAATTCATTAGGAAGCTCCAATATTTCTTTAATACCTGAACAAAATATTAAATCCACATAATTTAAAACCCAGAGGTAAGTTTGTTCAATAAGAGGTGCATTGGAAAGGATAAACCAGTGTAGGCCAAACATAGTTGTTCAAACTGAACATTTTCTGCATTTTAAGATAAGGGGTCTTGGTAAGTTTTTCAATCCTGTCACTGAGTGAATGTATTACATTACACTTTCCTTATCAAGAACCATCTCGTTCTGAAAGTTTACGCCTAAATACTTGATTTTTTCATTATTTGTAATTGATGGTATTTTGTTTTCTCCAACAACAAAGGACTTTATTGATATATCGAAAATCGAAGTTAGGGCTTTAACTCTACCACTTAACCTTAAGACTAACATACAATCATAGTGTTAGGAGAGAATTTGGTTAAAACACAGTTATAAGATTATAATGTATAATGTTCTCCACTGTATGTCATTTTATTATATTATGTACTGCTGTAATATAGTTGGATGTAATCTGTTTTACAGCTTGTAAATTAAATAAATAACAAATTCACATTTTAGCAAACCTTCACAGACCATAAACCCTATTTGGAACAACTTGTTGAAAGAAAATTTAAAATTATAAACATATATATTATTGGTACTAACTATAGATTTATATCTTTTTCTATGTTTATAACCATATGATTTTAATTTTAAATTATTTGGTTTATAATTGTTTTATTGTTATTATTGTAATCTGAAGAGGGTTTCTGTCAGAGACTGAAATCTAATTTCAAATTAAAAATACTTGTATTTTTATTCAAAAAGAAGGTGTGAAGCCAACTAGCTTTCAATAAATAACTAATGAAGTATAATATTTGAAATACCTACTTGATTTGTCCTTCTCTGTGTAAAACGTGAGGCAGACACTAAGAAAAACCTCAGCAAACAGAAACAGAAAGAAGAAGAACAGGAACATGTTTATTGATCTGAAAAACATAAGAAATAAATAAAAACTAGCTGCGACAATGTCAATTCTTTCGCCTGTTCTTCTGTTTGCCATGCTCAATGTCAATGTGTATAATAGTTGACAATGTCACCTGTTATGTAGCTTTTGCTATTTTGTAACGTATTTATGTGACAATAAAGGATTTTGAATTGAATTGAATTTTTGAATTTGAATTAATAGTATAGATAGATTTAGTGAAGCGTTTCTCAGCTGTTACACAACGGTTGTACAGAATAACTCAATTCAGATCTGTGTTTTCTATGTTATTAAGATTTTAGATTATTTACTACCTCTTTTTTCACAATCGTATCAAGTTCTTACTGTGAACAGCATTGTTCGTGGATTAAAACCCTACAGTAAAACTTCTTTGAATGTTGATCTTTAAACTTGTCATTTTTAATTTTGCTCCCTCAGCACAGTATTTTTATTTCACTGACCAACTGATGATGACTGAAACGGAATGAGTTCCTGGACAAGACAAGACTATGATTATCTGCCCCACTTTACCATTACGTAACTCAAACTGATCAGTCAGTTTGACTAAAAATAAAATGGTTTGACTTTAATTACAGTACTGGTAAGTGTTTTTCCAATGTTATTTTAAAACTCACTTTACCTCTCGACAATAGAGAACTTGTTGATGGTAAGAGTTGAGTTGAGAGCTAGTTTGGTTTGCTGACCCGTATAAACTGCACATCCTAAAACCCAATAACTGAATCACGTTTAAATAATTAATTTTCACCTTAAAAAGATAGTTTTTTCAGATGCACTATGACATAGCAAATTGCAATTTTAAGTACTAAAGTTTAGAGGAACTTTCACTGTGTGATTTGGAGACATATTTTTATAAATCTGAACCTATACAATAAAAATATACTGCAGATTTGTAGGAGTTTGCTTTTCAAGTAAAAGATTTGGTATAATTAAAAGTGTTGTCAGCAAAATGTATTAGCAGTTTTATAAACAAATATAGTGCTATTAAGTAACTTCCTACAAACCCTGGTATAGCAGAGTGATCGTGTACATATATGATGTATCAAAATTTAAATTTTAAATATGAGGACAAAGTATGTACTACAGGAAGTATCAAGCAAACTGACCGTAAATAAACTCTGTGTTTCGAAGCCGGGAGCCGCGCAGCAGTAAGTTGTCAGCTGAGAGGGGCACCGAGTACTCTCTCTGGGTGAGGAAGTGAAGCTTGCTGAAACTGTAGCGGTGGCGCCCTCTGCACGAGTCCCGCTGGAGGTCCTCCATCGCCACACTTTCCTGTGTTTAAGGTGTTTATAAGATGTGATCTTTGTGGGGCATCAATTTTGTTGAGGGGTAAAGAACAATTATCACAGGCAGAAATATAAGCAGCAATGAAATCAAGCTTTAGTTGTTGCAGTGTGTGTCAGTAAAGGCTGTGCACAGCTCAGTTATAAAATGCAATATTCTAAAATAAATTGTTTAAAAAAATTGGTTTAAAACATTATGGATTTGTTTTTATTTGTGTGCCACACAAAAGTTAGAAAAGTATAAAAGAAGAAAATGTAATGTATACATAATTATTATTCTTTGATTATACCTAAAATATATAATCCAATCCTGGACTATTAATGATACAAAAGTATTCATTTGGATAGTCATAATTGAAATATTTTATCAGGCATGATCTGAGAGCCAAATAAAATTAAAACCTGAACAGATCTTGCCAATAGTTCAGTGGTATAGTATGAGCTTGGCACCAAATCAGCCCTGGGTGCAGTGATAACTTCTCACGATGGCCACTCCCCATGGTTCGGAAGTCATAAAGCCGTTGGTCCATTCCATGGGTCGTTGGGCAATTAATTAATGACTCAATCTAGTTTGTAACAAGACTACATCTCATCATCCATCGAAACCCTCATCACACTCACTATCATTCCATATTCCCCTTAAAATACCTTCTAAGAGTGGTCGGTGTCTCAAAGCAAAGTAACCAAGAAATGCTCTTTACCTTTTCAAAGACTGGGTTAAATGCTTCAATGTCACTTTCATCTCCATCTAGAAAAAGGGAGATGTTGCCATGAAACTGGTAGAGATCTACTGTTGGAGGCTCACAAGTGATTGTTCCCGATAACTTTGACAGATGTTCCACTGTAAGGTCTGTGTCCAGCGGGCACTCCTGAGTCTAGAAACATGATAATTACAAACCAAACCTAATGTTTACTCTAAAAATGAAAAATACTTGAATTGACCAAAATAAACGTTTATAGACTACCTTGAGATTGGTTTCTCCGTCAAGATTAGCTGTGGTGACATAGCCCTTGGAGTCGGAATGACTGGAGATAAGCATGACCATATCACAGGGAATATCATCATCCTGTCTCACACGCACAATGTCTCCTACGCACACTTTCTTGCATCTAATCTCCTACAACAGCAATTAAATTTATTTTTAACGCATTTCCTTTGGGAAAATTCATTAAATACAAGTTGTGAGGCTATTCTTGATGCACCTTTCCATGGTCTGTTTCCAAACTGCCTCTCAGCAGGAGTAACTATGACTCTAACCAGTGGTTGAACATTGGGGGTGGCCATAGCTCACACGCGCTTCGCATCAAATCAGCCCGGGTTCGATTCCCGGGCGCAGTGATAACTTTTCACGATGTCCACTCCACGTGGTTCAGAAGTCATGTTAAGCCGTTGGTCCATTTCATTGGTTGTTGGGCTATTAATTAATGATCCAATCTAGGAAACAGTCAGCCCTAGTTTGTAACAAGACTACACCTCATCATCCATCAAACACACTCAACACACTCACCCTTCATCCCATGTTCACCTTAATATACCCTCTAGGAGTGGTAGGTATCTCAAATCAAAGTATCACTGTTTTTCAAATTCTATGTAAACCTTAAGGTTTTTTCTATGGACTAGATTTACAGCTTATTTATGGTGTCCATTGTCGAGTGAATACCCTGCCCTATAAAAACATGAGGCCTGAAGCAATTCTAAAGTTTTAAGTAATCATTTTAAATCTCCTGAACCAATTTAGATGCTCTTTTCAATTTAGGTATTTCACTAAAATAAAATAACATTGTAGTGAAAAAAATTTACTTGTGCTACTCCATTTCTGACAACCGTCACCATACTGTTGTTGATTCGATTGTCCGCTTTGTGCCTGAGAAAGTCTTCGTACCCTTGCTTCACGGCACATACTGTTATCACTATGGCCAGTGGGGAGAGAGTAGCCCACGAACCAACAGGGCTGTCCGGTAACACTGCCTGTGAACAGTTGAAACCGTTGTAAGCAATGTGGGTTAACACCCATGACATACATAATGAACCATAACAAATTAAAATCTACCTATACTACTGCTCAAGTGTGCAAAATATGTGTACCAAAGATTAAAAAAACTTATTTAGCCAGACCAAGATTCCAATACCAACTTGGATTACCTAACTTATCCAGACGGAAACACTTGTGGCTAAGCTTTGGCTAAGTTTTGTTTGAAATTAGTGTTGTTAATTAACTTTGAGTTAAGGAAGCCAAACCAAGTCCTTGATCAAAGTTTGAGAGCACTAAAGGAGGGTCAATATCAATTTACTTTCTTAATGTTTCTATGGGGTTCCTTATAGCGACTGATAGGGCCTCTGAGAGACATCTACATACCAGACAAGGTTCACATTTGAACTACAGAAATGCAAAAAGTATAGCTTCAACATGAAGAATACAAAACAGACCTTGGAAGCAGCGGCGGCAGGGACCAAGAAAAGCCCTGAACAGGATTGGACCTTCCTCCACCTGGTGTAGAAACATCGCCGGAAAACTCAAAGACAACAAGTAACGGACTGTCAACCATAGCTTCAGTGTCGGATCAACAAACCGATGTACTCATTAGGCATAAGTGAACTTTTTGTCTTTCATTTAAATATTCAGTCACTAAGAAGTAAGTTTGATAGGCTAGAATTGTGGTTGAATAAGGTGTTTTCTGATGTAATTTTAATAAATGAGCACTGGCTTGCCACAGAAGAAATACCAATGTATATTCCAGAGGGTTACTCACTTGCTAGCTTTTATTGTAGACCAACTCCTTATATTAGAGGCGGTTCTTTGATTTTTTTGAAAGAGGGCTTTGAATATCAAGTAATAGAAATGAGTAGTTTTTCTTCAGTTCATGTTTTAGAAATTTCAACAATATTCTTGCCTAAACTTAATTTAATAATAGCAACAATTTATAGAACACCAGATTCTGATTTAGACCAATTTTTCAACTTGTTTGAAAAGTTCTTAAAATTTAATAGGTGGAATTTAAAAATCAAAGTCAATCATATCTTCAGACTTTAATATAGATCTAAAAAAGATAATTTTGACATTTTTAAATTTACTCCGTTCATATAATTTTTATTGTTTAAATGATGATTGTAGGGGGAAACGCATGCTTGGATAATATTATAACAAATATGGTTAACACTTCAACCTAGTTTATCAGATCATTTAGAGTGCTTGCAAGTTTTACTGGTGAATGTTAAAAAACATGGCCACCAGTAATTAAGAAAGTTAGAGTCATGAATCCTAATACAATTGTAAATTTCAAACGAACTAAATACCATGGTTATTTTATGCATATGCAGTTCTTATAATGCATGCTGTTATATTAAACATGTTAAAAGTAATCATTTTAACAGACCAAATGGTTTACAAGAGCTTAAAAGAATTAGAGATTGTGTTATTTCTTTGTATGACAGATTCAAACAGAGTAAAGGAACCGAAAACGAGGTTGATTGCAAAGCGTATATATTAAAAGCAAAAAGACAGTACAAAATTAGAATAAAAGAAGTAAAATGTCAATAAATGAAAATTATATTAATAAGTAAATGCAAAGCAGCCTGGACAGTTATTAACACAAGTATAAATAACTATAAAAAACCAACAAAATTGAAGTTGAATCCAGTCTGTTAAATGATTACTTTACCTCTAACTGGTAATCAAGGGTAAACGATTGATGCGATAGGTTCTGTAGAAAACTTCATATCAGGAATAAATATAGTAAATTCTGGTAAGGTTTTAAAATACTTAAATGGTCTCAGTGCATCACAAAGTGAAGATTTCTATGGCATTTCTAATAGATCAGTTAAGGAAATTGCTGACATAATTGCAGAACCTTTGACCCTTTTATTTAATACCATAGTTTCATTTCCAAATGTGTTAAAGGGTTAAAGACATTTCTAAAGAACAGTATGGTTTTCTTCCTAGATACATCAAAAGCAGTTGAAAATTTAGTAGAACATATTTTAATGTGTTTTGAAAACAAGCTTAATACTTCGGCAACTCTAATAGATCTATCCAAAGCTTTTGAATTTCACATGAATTAATTTTCTAAAATTGTACCACTATGCATCTTACTTAAGTAACAGAAAACAAATGGTCGTTTGAAAACAAATCTACAAATATCAAGGTTCAATTCATTATTGCAGTAAACGATTTTTCTTTTAATATGCCATGTGAAACGCTGATGATACTACTATTGCAAAGGAAAATTGCTTTAGAATGGTTTGATGCAAACTGTTTGGTGGTGAATAGTGTAGATTACAAGATTTATAATATGGTTAAACCTGTTAAACTCTTAGGCTAGATAGTAAAGTTGGGATGACTTATGTTAAGCTTCTAGGGTTAATTATTTAATTATTTGTTAAGAAAACTAAAATGTAATGCCAGCTTATTATGCAATGGAGTCACACTTTGGGGTAACTCTACCAGTTCAAATAAGATTTTGTTTCGTTGAGAATATTTAAAAATTTGGATGATACAGAATCATGTCTCCCAATTTTAAAGAGTACCGTATAATGCCATTACCTTCATTATATATTTACCGTTGCCTAATAAATGTTAAAAGTTACAATCCTAAGGTTTACCACGAGAAAAAATTACTTACTAGACACTTTGTACACTAGATTGCAATCAACAAAAACAGTCATATTTCCATCATTTAACAAGTTTTGGACAGTTGATCAAAGTTTAAGAAGACTCTAGATAACTTAAAGATAAATGTTTTATTCAGAGACCAGTATTTAATTTCAGAAACAAGGAATAAGACTGATTGAATGTCATATTTTTCAATTTATTTTCAATGTGTTGTAAATTTATCAAAAATATGTTTCACAATTAGTTGTAGTTTGTATATTTTGCTAAAAAACTATGTACATATGTATTTAATGGTCCTTGATTCTTACTCACTATAATACTGATGATTTTTAGCATTTATCGTACCTTTAAAGCTCACTGTCATATAAATTAATTTCAATATCTTTATTTATGGAGTTTTAATATTTTACAAAGTGCCAATGAGAACACTGACTGCAATGTAAAAAAGCAAACATAAATAACATTTGAAAAGGTTGTTCACACAGGGCTATGTATTATTAAAAAGTACCCAAATTCTTTAATAAATAATCATACATTCATTTTACTGACAGCACTGGTATCTATTTATAATGCATTTGTATAACTTTTTTTAATAAAGACACAACTTTACAACTGTAAAGTATAATGAATAACACAAACCAATACTTTGTAAACCTGATTTTCCTTCATTGCATTTTAAAACTATATCTACCCAACAAAATGCCTCAACTACGCTAAACAGCTTTATATTAAACCAGGGCAACTGGCAGCTAAGCACTAAAGCGCTGCTGGTATAACACAAATTGTCTTTGCATTTTTTTCTTTACTTCACCATTTGTTTCACTAATTTGCTACATGCTGTATTTATTATACATAATTATATGTATAAAGTTATGAACAAAATATTTTCAATTTTAAACTTAAGTGGTTAGTCATAATAATGAAATATTTTTGGATAAAACCACTGAAAATGTTTTAATTATTTACAACACAAACAAAACGTT
Source organism: Matsumurasca onukii (assembly GCA_018831715.1). Classification (NCBI taxonomy): domain Eukaryota; kingdom Metazoa; phylum Arthropoda; class Insecta; order Hemiptera; family Cicadellidae; genus Matsumurasca; species Matsumurasca onukii. The sequence continues at coordinate 25,556,500 of CM032058.1, forward strand.
TCGTCTAATCTATGCTAGACATCTTCAGTTGAAGACAAAGAAGAGTATAATATATACATACATAACATGTAAAACATACATTTTTATATTTTTACATGATTTATATATATATATATATATTATATTCTTCTTTGTCTTCAACTGAAGATGTCTAGCATAGATTAGACAAAACGTTGTTTTGTATTTTAAATAATTAAAACATTTTCAGTGGTTTTTATCCAAAAATATTTCATTATTATTTTGAACAAAATGTTCAACAGAGTTGGAGTCAGGCCAGATTTAAGTTCTTTTAAATTTGCAGACATATAAAGGTGGGCCGGATGGTGTAATGGTTAGCATAATCACCCAGCAAGTGAGGGATCCGGGTTTGAGTCCTGTTTTGGTCCACACATTTTGTCTTCAAATTTGTTTAGTAATAAATTAGATTTTTAGTGTTTGAACAAATTAAGATCTGAAGTTTAAGATCTTATTACAGTATTTGAATAAGTTATGTGAACGTACACTATTGAGTATTGACACACCAAAGTAAGTGAGTAATGCCAGTATTGATTACACTAAAATCAATATTTGCTTGATATCTTTGGGTGTGAGATGGCAAAAGCAGCTGATTGAAGCTTACTTTATCTGTTTACACTAAGTAAATGTTACATACAGATAAAAATTGCACATCCAAGCTTATCAGTAAATGATATCTCAACACCTTAGATAAGGTGAAGTGTGTGGACCTTTTCCCATCAATAACTCGGAGCAGTAACATAAAACCCACTTAGTGTGACAAGGATAAACCTTTAAGATACATTGCACTTAAAACATTGCATTGAAACATATGGATAGGGATTTGGGAAGACCTGTATATAAGAACGTCTGTAATTTATGTACCAGAAGAACAAAATACTGGTTAGCCCTGGGACCATGGGTCAAAGGGAAGTTGGCCCATCCTCCTAGAAACTCAGGATAGGTAAATTCAAAATAGACAAAGACTAAAGGAGTTTTTAACTAAAATCAATTTAAATGAAATTGCAGGTAATTAATTTAATATGTATTTTTAAGAGGTTATATTTGTCCAGATTGTTTCAAATCAGAATAAATTAAGTCAAAGTTTATGTGATATTTAATTAACTCTTTATTTTTGCACTTTTAACCAAATCTAGGATGTTTAAGAGTATTTTTATCTTGCATAATAATAAAGCTACCAGTGAAGAAACCCCTTTAAAGGGAATTTCTAACTACCCTATTTAAGAGACTACCATTTTGGGATTCTTAGATTGATTTTGCCCAACCCTAGGGAACTTGGGTTTTTTAAATGTAAAGTATGAACCCGCCAAAATTGAGCCTGCACCTATTTTCCTGCTTATTTACGTCTTGTTAAATTTTAGAACATTAGTCAAAACTAAAACTCACAGCAATGATGCCCATGCACAAGAAGTAAAAGTTAGCCACACGGAGCTGTTCAAACACATTCTTGAACAGGAAATTCCACGGAGTATACTGAAACATGCCAAAGTAAACCTGATTGAAAAGTTACAGCGCAAAATATATAGCCTTAATTAGTCAACAAAATATGTCTAAGCTTTAAATGGAAATAACCACAATAACAATATTGAAGAGTTTTTGTCTTCCTTACTTTATTATAAAGTTGAAAACACTGAAACTCAATTATTGTGGTGATAGATTCAGCCAGATAGTGAAAAAGACAGACATGTCAGAAGCGGTACTAATTACTTATTCTCTGTCCTACCTGAATCTATTATTATAGATAGCCTACTTTATAACTTAATGTAAAATCAAGTGGTTTCTGACATAACTAAATATATCTTCAATTTAGATTTATCACAATTTTCATTATCACACGTGCTTGTTTGTTTGTTTTTCAGCTCAAGACTATTATATATTAATATATTTTGTATTGTAAAAATGGTGTTTACCGTAAATTAATAAAATAAAAAAAATCTTCCTCTACCTCCTCCTCCAAAAAACAAATTTAATGCAAAGTGAGAAAGTTTAAATTAGTGAGAAGTGATAATTGTAGGTATTATTGGAGTTAAAATAAATATATATATACATATATATTATATTATTGGCCATCAATTGTTGCATCTAAGAGCAATTTTGCATTTTAACAAAACCAAAATTAAAAATAGTTATAAAATGCAAAATTCCACCAAATTCTTTTCTTGAATTGTACATAGCAATTCACCAGCATGGTACGGAAGGTTATGAGGAGAGGACTTTGAACGATACTATTCACCCCAAAATATTGTTTCAGCACAATTAAAATGTTAGTTTGAAAGTTCATAATAGTGGCGGAGAGCAATTAAGTAAAAGGAAAAAACGGACTTTTCCAGCCACTTCCGGAGACAGTGACTTTCTACACAATTTTAATGTTGGATACTTTTAACAATAGAGTATGTAGTGTAGAGCCAAAGCATCTACCTTAAAACACAAGAGTTAAAACTAACAATCATGACTTTGGATTTTTAAATTTAATTCAGCCTGGTAGTTTGTAGTCTATTGCCTACCGCAAAAGTAATTAAATAGCTAGAATTATCTTTTACTTTACCTTATAGGAAACAACTCTATTATCTGGATACGCATTTTCATCATATTTCCCAATTATCACTTTCCTGTTTTCTGGAATGGCAGATCCACGGTTTCCCTTAAAATAATAACAATATTTATAATTACAATATCAAGTAATAAATAATTAAAGAAACTTAGTGTTTCAAATATAGTGAGAAGAACAGTACACAACAATTACATCGTTTACCAGTAAAGCTAGACACTGAAATCTTAGTAACTACCTTTTTTATTAAGTTATATAATCATTTAATAAATGGGATATAATTTGGTTTTGCTTAAAGTTATGTGCAGTATTTAATTGGTTGTTCAAATATTGTATTTGACAATTTGTGGACTGAAGAGGTGTTGAATAATCAAAATACTATTCAGTACCTAGTAAGAAAACTTAATTTTACTGTAGATTGCGTCCATCATTACAATGATACATTGTATTTAAAAATCTTTCTTTGTCTGTCAGTTTTGTTACTATCATTCACCTTAAAATTTATCAAAATACAGGGAATGTCAAACCATCAATTATTTACTGTATTAAGACTTTTCATTCATACTATTCATTTTTTAAATAGCATCTGTCAAAGAGTATTTAAGTTTTGTGTAATTATTAGTACGGTGCGTTTTTCTTATATATGGGAAGAATAAAGTTACAAAACTTATTTTTGTTAAAATATAATTTTGTATCATATCCCACAATGTGTGAACAAAAAATTAGTTTGTTAATTTGAAATATAGACAGATTTTTACAATTAATTCATTTTGAGTTTAAAAACAAAGGTTTTTCTTATCACTTGTTGTTTCAAGAACTACATTTTCACTCACCATGGTTTGGCAGCAGTCAAGGGAGCATACCTGATTGGACTAGAGTATCTCTGTTATCTATCTCATATCCCTCACTCGAACCTTATCATTCATGGGCACTCCTTCGGGTAGAGATTAACAGTATCTGGAGATCGATATTGCAAATAGTATATGTGCGTCACACTCAATTAGCTGAGAGTTGAATCTACATGCTTTTCACCTGAAGCTATTTTTATACACAACTATTATGATGGTTGAAATACTCTTGAGATTGATTTCAGTCCTGAATGCCTACAGCATTACTATTCCAAGGCTGCTGGCCAAATATTTTGGTAAATAAAAAAATAATTCTTTATGTGCAGCCAGTATTTTAAATACAAAACTCTTTATTATCTTATTTGATTTTATAGTTTCACATTTAGATGAATTGACAACGGGAAATTTAGTCTAATACTAATAGACACACAAGTAACTATAAAGTACAGTAGGTAATTAATAAACCAAGTTAGAGAATTTAACTCATAATTAAATAATTAAACCAATATTTAGTCAATATTAAAAATCTATTTCTCTCAGACCAAAAACTCTGATAAAGCATTAACTGGATTTAAAAGAAGCCATATCTGTCAAATAGGTATTAACTTGGTTATCAGCAAATTTCTTTTGGAAAAATGAGATATTCATTCCGTTAGCATGGTAAGACCCAGGGCCGGTTCCATGAAATGAGCACTAATTGTGATACCCAGAACATGTTTTTCCTCAGAATTTTCTAGTATAACTACATAAATTACAATTTAACATTGCCTGCTTTATATTATAATAATTGAAAAAGAAAATACAGTAGAAAATGACAGTTAACATTCCAATAAATTTAACATATTTTAATCTAGTTGTATTTTTTACTTCAATTAATTCTACAATTATTGTACAATGGGTTTTGAAGTAGCCAGAGGTAAAATTTATGTAAAAACTGTTTATTAGAATAAGTGTCTAGTAAATGTTCTATCATGAGTTAAAGACTTTTAAAGCGATGACCATATGACTATTTGTCGTATTACTTAATCTGTGGAATTTAACGTAAGTATTGTTTTCCCTCTTGTATGATAGCTGTGAATTTAATTTTCTTCATAACAAGTGCTGATTCATCTTCAGAGTTCAAATCAATTATTTATTGCATCATTCAACACAGTTTTATAAGCAGTTGAAACCTCCTAAAATATTTTAAAACAAGCAATGTTTGTACATTTTTTGTATTTGTCTGTATTTTGTTTTCTAGTAAAACTAATACAAGGCTGGGCAGAATTAAGTACCCAAAACGCCTGTTGGTTAGTGGTAAAAAAAACTCTTGCCTTGCGTGTTGTATCATTTTTATTTTATAGCGTTTTGTCTAAACAAGGATTTTTCAAAAAAGGAAACTGATATTCACTTTTATCATCAGGTGAGGACAGCAGCTAGAACAAACAAGACAGTAATTAACTAAACTGTCCGTAAGAATGTATTTCTGAAAACAAATTATTAACAAATCATAGTTATTGAGCCTTAGAAAAAACAGAGTTTTATACCACAGCTCAAATTGTTTTTGAAGGAAGATAGGACAATTGCCAAATACTAAGGATTTAAACAACTGTGTCAATTATCTGTCGCTTGCGCTGTATACCGATTGTTTACACAAGACTTACACACTGCAGGGGCTAAATGAAACTGCAAGTGCTAGATTGCTAGTAGCTCGGGACTAACTATGGCTCTCAAAATATCCGGTTTTCTCACCTTTATCTTTTCAAGAATTACAAATTTGGGCCAAAAAAATCTTGCCTTGATCTTGGAGTCTGTGTGCACCCCTCTATGCCGGGCATGAAGCAACACTTTGAGGAATATTTTTAGGGCATGTGGTAGCTCTAGCAAGTCAAATAATACATTTGTCAACTTAGTGCTACTGAAGGAAATATTGTTCTGGTAACTCCTTTTTCTTGAATAAATAAAATGTCCCAATCCAAGATCTCCCTACTTCATGCTTCATCCTCCACCATATAGTGTAGCATTGCTTTACCTGGAGGCATGTTGATGACAGCAGAGAGCAGGACCTTGCTAGCAAACACGAGGACGGTGAGTTGACCAACCACGGCGACGTGACAAGTGACGAGGGTGCAACTCAAGCCTGGAGGGCTTCTAGGTCAAGTTATCACATTTTGGCATTGTTAGACATATGGTATTGACCAATCTTGATACAGAGCACAGAGAACTGTTATTAGAAGATTTGGTATCATTTTATTCTTTTGTAACTTTACAAGGGTTAAAGAAAGAAAGAAAAGGTTATTTCTAGCAGCAGGTTTTTACCTCTACCTGAATTTATGTCTGAAATATTCAGTGTTCTACGGTGTCTGTCAGGTGATCCCCAGGTCCAAGTATATCTACTTGTTTTGACTTTTAAGGGTTATGCCTGTTTTTCAACTGTACATACTGTAATTTTCAAATAAAGTTACTTTCTATATTATATTTATGCGGTTTGACCAGTTATACACATTGTTAGACAAATGGTATTGACCATGGATTTGCAGGTTGAGTTACCGGTATGTAGGGTTTGTTCACAGTGTACGTCTTGCTGTCGTAGAGAATGGAGATAGCCAACCCGGCTGGCACGTAATCTGAAGCCAAGTTTTGCAGAAACAGCTGAACCTTCAGTTTAGGTCCTAGGCCTAAAACCTGGAAACAGTTCATTCATTTTGTTTACCGCCCATTAAAGGTTTTATGGAGGTTAACTCAAAATTAGTCAATTTTCTCATTTTTTCTTAATAACAAAAACCATACAAAAGCCAGATGTCACTTGCTAGGGGTTTAGGTGTTAGGGGGCAACACTACAACTTTGTTATTTATGTATTTTAAATTGTTTTATCTAATACTATTTTTACATTACATTGTATCAAATAACACAACTAACAAATCAATTGATATATCGACAAACTTTTAAATTTTGGTTGTTATTAAAATTTAAAATTAACCATTTTTGAGAAATCCTTTGATTTGAAGAAAACTTGGTATAACAAATTAACTATCTAAAATAAATTTTACCAAACTCTGAAACAAAATTACATTACTCACTCCCATCCATTTCAAAATTAACTATCTAAAATAAATTTTAACCAAACTCTGAAACAAAATTACGTAACTCACTCCCATCCATTTCAATTATTCAATTCTACACCCTGTCAGTTAGCCATATTAATGTCTCCCAAGTGGTTGCCATGAACTAATCTTTCCTGTAATTAATCAATCTGTTTTGGGTATTTACGGCTATTCTGAATAAAAATATTGTGCAACTACTACAAAACAAAATAATATGAATTTTTCCCACTAAGATTGGCTACAATGCCGCTGAGACAGACTAACAAAGTTCTGTTATACTACGATCAGAGATTGTTAAGTGTCATTATAAAAAGGTTGTTACTTTACAAATTGGTTGTAGTCTAATAAGTGTTCAATACCTGAGCAGTGAGTTTGAGAGCCTCTCGCTGACAGACTGTTGCATTGCGAAGTGCGTTGACGTAAGCTTCACTGGCTGTTACGTTCAACCCGAGCCATGACCTATGGAACCTCTGGTAGATATCTGCAACCAAATGGCTGAATAAAAAAGAATAGTTTTTTGCAAATGTATAGGTAGCAATCGCCAAGTAAAAGTGAGCAATTATAAAAATAAAGGTTTCAGTACATTTACATCAAATTACATATCAGACATACAACTTTTACATCAACTCTCTCACATCCATTCGAATTATCTTAGTTTTTGAAGAAACTTGTAATGCTTTAATTCAAAAGGCTCTGAAAATAACTTTACAGGCCTACAGACCTTTGAACTGTTCCCGCTCTCTGAGAGTCTGCTCTACAAAGAGTTGGCTCTTCTTGGGAACAAGCAGCTTGATGTTGTGAGGCTTGTCCAAGCTCGTCATTTGTCGCTCTCCACTGCCGAACTGAGCTGTCCTCTTCAACAACTTTACTGCCAACGTCCCACCTAAAAACATTCAGATAGGAGCTTTTTCAGATGCCGATGTGGGGTTCAAATGTTGTGAGCTTTGGAATAAATCAAAACAAATCAGCGGTGAAGAGATACTTTCAAACTTTAACTTGCTCACCTTCAGATACGGACACAAGGGCATGTTCTTCCTCTGCCGTAGCGGCCGAAGACAAGAGCCGAGATGGGCTGAGGGGTTAGGAAAGAGTGCATCAGCTGAGGCCCAGCGTAGAGCAACACACAGCCTCCCGTATCTATGGTAACCGTCACTGCCACCAGGTGCAGAGCTTGATGTGTCAGAGAGACTGGGGTCATTGTCACAGGAGTCCCGGGCAGATCCACACTCCACTGGGCCACTCCCTCAAGCATAAATGCCAAAAGATTAGTTATTTTGGGTAAGGGATAAGATGAGGTTAAGCGTTAAATCCAAGTGTATTTGTCATGGGTATTTTAATACATATATTCTATCGTTAAATGTTTAATTTTGCTTGTAAACTAAAACTAGGTGTAATTTTTATTCTCCAGTCTATGATAATTCATCACGTGGATCTGTACCCCTGCTGATTTTAATGAGGTATCCACCGGTTCCAACCTGGTTAATTTCACTCATAAAAAAAATACCAAACACTTGAGGTGCAACTATTTACATCCAATACCTTCAAAGAGTGGCACTGCAGTGTGTTGTCCATATTAGCAGATACGAATGTCCTAGAGGCTGGCAGCTGTACCAGACTGACAGGACAGGCAGACAGTTGAGCAAGTGAAGAGACCTGTCCACTGCGTAGCACCGACACTGCTCCAGTCATGGATACTAGCAACACTGTATAGTCCACTATGTACAGCCCAGACGCACTCAGTAGGTACGCTACAAATGGCAACTGTAAAATTTAGTTTTAGTTTAGAGGTTTTGAGTTTTAAAATTAAGGTTGGTAAGCATTTTCCTTTTCTTAGAGTAAAAGCTTAATACTAGGCAGAGCGGGCACAAGGATTGTATGAGCCCCCTGCACAGGGTGCATGGGGTGCACAGGGGGGTAATGAGTTATAGATGCACTAAAACTGGTTATGATTGCAATGACAGTGACCTGGCCCAATGTTAAATTGTTAAAAGATTTGCTTGATTATATTTTTTTAAACATCAATATCTAATAAGAGGAACTAATTTTGATGTAAAGAACTAGCGAGCAGGTTCCTGACAAAAGTTTAGCGTTGATTACTAAGTACTTGCCGGAAAAGTGTGAGCAATGGTGAAAGCTTCAGGATCCAAGATGAAGAGCTGTTTGCTCTCTGTTGCCAGGACAAGGCAAGAGATTCCTTGAGAGTCGGCCACATTTTTTCCCAAAGTCGTCATACAAGTAATCACTGTCTGCAAACATTACAATCAAGTTTGAGTAGTTTTGTTTGTTTTATGTGTTCACAAATGCATGAAAACCTCTCACATCACCAAACTACTAGAGGAATCAACAGTATTCCTAATCAAAGAATCCCAACATAAGTAGTATTTTACAAATTTTGATACATTTCAATCAGTTGTCAGTTTAAAATGCTTCATCTGCTCCATTTATAAACAATATAATTGATTTCTGATTATAATTCTTAATTTGTATTAACGCAAAATAACAAATTTCTCTAGTGGTTTCTAATTGTACTCGCCTTTCAGGCTTCCTTCAGGCTTGGCCTGTGGCCTTGTATTTTGGGGCATTAATTTTTATATGTTTGGGTGGATGATAAGTACCGTAGCTAAGAGTCCAAACACAGCAAAAACTTGAAAAGTTGAATTTTCAACAATTTAACTTCAAACTGATCTAGCAACTTAACGTGAGAGGTGGGAAAAGTGTTGAATAAAAAAAAAGTCGTAGGACATTTCTTTCCACACTAATGATTTTTCATCAGATTGAAGATCCGACCAACTGTTTTGCCGCTATGATGCATAATATTGGCGAAGTACAAGGGCAGATTTTCAGATGCCATCTTTTTGGGCCACCAACTTGCCAGAGCCTTAAAAAAGAATGCTTTCAACAATGATTTAACACTAAGAGCTTCAAAAAGTATGTGGTTGAGGGGTAGCATGCCGGGAAGCGCCTAAACATTTACTTATTAAGGCAGTTACCTATACAACCGGCTTTATAGTATATTAATAAGTAATACTTTATTATGAGAAGTTCCAAAGCCAGCTAATCTCTTTCGCTTATCAATTTTTGACTATTTGAATTGTTTACTGACAACATAAAATGGTAACAGTTCAAGGAATAAAACTAAAATACATTCTAACCTGTTTCTTTATAGAGCAATGACGGTGTTTGAAGGCAAACTCCTCCCTCGCATTGGGCTCTAGAGACAAAAGTACTTGCGACGGTGCCGACAAGTTGGAGTAGCCGATCTCTTTGCTCAAGTCTTGCAGCAGTTTGACCAACTGCGCAGTCTGACTCTTCTGCCGCCACACATCCGCCTCCAAGCTGCTGCCCTCCAGGGGCGGCAGTGAGAACTTGAAGTAGGGTCGACAGTTGCGGTATACAAGTACGTTGGAACCGCAAGCTACTGCTATGCCTATTAAAGTTCAAAACTTCGACATTCATTCATTTTGGTAAATTAAGTAATTATTCAACCTATTGGATTTAACTGAATTTCCACATGCATAAATACAATTATTAAGGATCATTGTTTTTTGTCACAATTATAATTTAAGTAAAACCACTCTTAACCAAAAACTTTCAACCAAAATAGCACTTAATTAAAACTAATTCACAAAGTAAGATTTTTGGTATACTGCTTTGTGAGTCTTACTGGATTGACAACTGGATTCAAACTAGATATACAACTTACTGGATCTTGGTCTAATGCCAGGAAGTTGTTATGGCTGATCACGACAAAGGGAGTAGAAAGTAATGTTTGATATTACTGGAATATAACTTACCCTCGAAGATACAACCTGTGCATATTTTAAACATTGCCAAGTGACTAAAAGAAAATAGCTATAAAAGTTTTCTGAGAAAATGATTCTTTTCTATTTTCTGACTCCACTTTAGTTGCATAACAGAGATGACCTGGGATATGGGGTTCATTGTTGTCTGTGTAGAGAGAGACCAGTGCAGAAGGAGCCTCCAGCAGTGGAACCTCACTTGCTAGGTTTGTCCCATTGTACACCTGTGTACAAATACTTAACATTAGTTATCAGAAACTTTTCCTAGTCACAAACCACCTAATTGGTTGCCTTACTGATCATCACTAACATATATGTGCTTGCCAAAAGGGAATTACTTTCAATACTAGGAGTAGTTGTGTTTAAAACTAGCTCATGTACCCTTTCTACGCTTGGGGGATTATTATACTCTCCTCTGTGGCACTTCCTTATCCTTGTCTGAGCAGCTGTTTTTGAGTGAGTTTTACAAAAACTATCTTTAAACGTTACAGATAAAAGACAGAAGGACATTTTTCCAGCACCAGTTTCTTTCTGTATTCCCAAGGTCACCAAAAGCAGAAAACTTATTCTATTCCAAAGAATTTACAACCAAAACTCTTATTTTAATTAAATACATTTGAACTATATGCAAACAAGCACAAAACAATTGGTTTCAAATATTACAAATAATATTTTCATTTTTTTTCTTAGTTTGAAGTTTGTTTTTGACGATGTTACGTTTTCTGAGGTTAAAATATTAACTAACAAGTTTAACGGGGAAAATGCAGGTTATTTGGTGGTAAGTGACTGGTAAGGTTGCGCTGATTACTGTTATGCTCTTTTCCTAATGTTTTAGGTTACTTTTCACCTAAAGACAGGGTCATCCAGATTCCAAAACGTTGTGTACTTTTGTTCACTCATAAACGATGGAAGACTTCCGTAATAATATTTTAACCTTGTAAATTGATTTTTGTTTTAAAATTAACAACTTTAACCACCTATTATTTAAGCTTCAAACTCAAAGAATACAATAATTATTTTCTAAGTAAAAGAAATGAAATAAGTTTATTCATCCACAATTTACAAGGTTGAATGAGTGAATTTTTGGCTTAAATGTTCTTAGCCATTTACATATTGTTTTAATTAAATAAGTTTAAAGCTATTGTTAGAATTTGTAATTTTCCACAGAATAGTTGGAAGGCACAACATTTTCTGATTTTGACTTTCCAATTTTTCTTAGATTAAGTAATTTACAGATGGTTCCCTTTTGCTCTGATTTTTTTGATTTTCAGACACTCCATTTATTCCAGCAAAGCATTAAACATTCCCATCATTAAAACCAACTTCACAAAGAGGTCTTACAGTAATGTTATTGAAAATAATCAAAAACATCTTCAGCCAATTTACAGTGAAGAATACTTACTTTTAACTTGACATGAGAGGAGCCACTGCCCAGATCAGCCAGGATCAGCTTGTGGTTGTCGTCTGCGTTGAGGTCGGCTAGAGCCATGCAGCTGGAGAAGGTCTGGAGCTCGGCTTGGGAGTCGTGAAATGCATCGATCCATAGTTGCTGCAGCTGGGAACTCCTACTGAGTATTCAACACACTCAATAATGAAGCGTTGCCTAAGGGCTTTATTTTTATGATCCTGATCATTTGAGGCCCTTCAAGTCTTTAATCATTTTATTCTGTGCCCTTTTTTCAAGTCTAATTATTTTATTCTTTGTCCTTTTTTTCTTCAAGTCTTTAATCATTTTGATTTTTGTGGAAATGATAATTAATTAATACATAAAAAGCTTTCTCCTTCTATGAAACTTGTCAATATGGTAGTCATCACAAGTTATAGAAAACAGCATTTGTTGTAATTAAATGTGATATTCAAATAAGTGGACAAAGTACAATAAATACTTTCTTTTGATAACAAAAGTATTTGGATTAGTCCTTGTGGACCCCTCTAGGGATCCATGGAACACACTTTGATTTAGTAAACTAGGGGTACTCTCGGATCAGTGAGAGCAAATGTGCAATTGAATTATGGTAACTAATAAATTATAGCAAAATACAAAATTAACAAATTTTTCAAAACTTATTTTTAAAAAATGGGCTTAAAGAATGGGTCAAGCTTATGCAATAGCACACACTCTGAGGGCCAGCAGGCATATAAACTAGATCTTGGAGATTTTGATGAAATGTTTTAAAAAGGTTTGTGATAGAACCTAAGATGCCAAGTTTCAAAATAATACCAGCGACAAATTAACAAGTAGCTTTAATTGCTTGCTTTTACACTACCGAACATCTAAGAACACAGCTATTAAGGCCCACAGTCTGATAAATAACAAATCATACTTTGAGTTGACACTTGTATTGAGGAAGGTGTTTTATTTTGCACTGCAACATGTAATTAATGAGCCTTTATTTTTATTGCCAAGTTAGGACTATTAAGTTCTTTTTTCTACTTAACCCCGGACTACAGGATAAAATAAGAAACTTTTTTCTTTGTTCAAAATGGTTTTTGACAAACAACAACCGAAACCATTGATAATTTCAATTCCAGACATTAATAGGTATAAAAACTGTTTACTGTATGTAAATTGATTCAGCTAGTTATCACCGGTGTAGACACAGACAAACAAAAGAACCTTTTTACCCCCAAGGACAAGAATCTAATCTCTACATTCAATAAGTGGATTAAAGAAACAGTAATCAAATCACCTGGAAGCCATTGCTTTAGCTGGTTCTGGTGATGGAAAACAACTGAGGCTTTAGCTGGTGCAGCTGTTCAATGTTTATACTATTGATTACTATGGAAACTGTTACCATAGCAACGTCACCAGCTGTTAATATAAACAAAACCTCACCTCCCAGATTTGGTCTGGTTTTTTCTTTGTTTTAAAGTATTATTTTACAAAAAGGTTATTGATTAAAAGTAGGGGTTACAAGTTACAATTAAATGTGTACAAGTTTGCCAGTAAGTGGCCAATCACTATTGCAAAATGTAAACTAAGGATTGCCAGCTATCAGCAAAGCTAAAATTTCAGTCTTTACTAGTAAAACACTATTTGACTTACTTTCACTCCCTACTACTTTTTGTCACTGGCAGTTACTTTAACTGCAGAATGTAAAGCTAAGTTTACATGTTACAAGTAACTTGCATGACAGTCTGGGTGTTATTGTCAAATACCAGCAATAGCATTATTAAAGATTTGCAATAGTTATCTAAACGTTGCTTACAGCTGGCGTGCAATCTAAACTGTTCTCATGCTTCCTCGAGTTACAGGTCATAAAGTTTTCATAAAGCTGGTTATTATCAGCTGCCAATGTTTGTTTACACTATGAAATAAGTAAACAAAACAGTTGCCAAAAATTGGTGGGGGTTGCGAGTAACCTAAATAATTTTGTTTTATTGGTAAGGTGTCTGACTGGCACCAAAGTTTTCTAACACATTGATGGAAATACATGGTCTACTTGTTGCAAGTAGTGATTTGCCACTTGCTGGAAAATTCAACTTGCCACTTAACAGAAATCTATTAACTCCACTTTTCAAACACTGTCAGTTCATGTTAAACCAATTCTATGCACATCACATGACATGTCAATTGATGTAGAAAGTAAACTATGTAGATTGCATTCTATCTACATGCAAAGTGTAAGCAGCTAATAAACATCTTGAATAATGATAGCACTTGGTGGTGTTCGTCCGTAGAACCCTGACTGGGGTACAAGTCACTTGCAACGTGTAAACCTTACTTGGTTCATGAGGCCTACAAGGTAAAAAGGTTTATGGAAACAGACTCATTTCCAAAAAAAACTAATGAGGTTTAATAATTTGATCACAGAACATATTGTGAAAAAGTAACTTGGCAAGTAATAGTGACGTTACAGCTCAAGGTTCCAAAATACAAAACAATAAAAAAACGACAAGCTAAAGCAAATTGTTATTACTTAAGGGCTACACTAAATATGTTTTTTCTTAATAAGTAGGTTTGCCAAACATTTACTTTTAACTTGTTTAAATAACATGTACGTTTACACCAATCATAGTAGCCTAAGTGTACCTTCACCGAAACCAATTCCACATCAAACCGTTAATAGAACCTTGAGATAATTCTAAACGCTTTATTACGTATTTCAACAATACTATAACTTACTACATCAAACATCTAATTTACTTTTTATCCACTATACTTCCACTTTTACTACTGTCAACTTCAGTTTCAATACTGGAAGCAGTGTTTTTATCTTCCATTGGGAAGTCTTCCTTTTCGCTATCATTCTTGTCGTACACTGTCGGGTATCTGGCCATGCAGTCTTGCATCTCCTGGAACGCGGAGAAGCAGTTGCTGCCCTTGGGCTCAGCCGTGCTGTAGTGGAAGCACTGGAACGCTTCCCGGAACTCCATGCCGCAAGGTCCCGTCGCCATGCCACCCAGGCACGGGCAGTTCCAGTTGATAGACCCGTCCGGCATGATCAAACCCGGACCCGGTTCTGGCTCCGGGATCTCAACCGAACTCGGCTTTTCATGATCTTCTTTCGTGGCGAATAAAATAGTGTCTTTACCTTCTCTTCGGCAGTAAGACATGTTGCTTTATGCTATCACAGATCACAAGCCTAGTCACTTTCACACAGTACAAGAAGGTTCTAATGCATGTATGTCCGTGAGTTGGAAACTAAAGACAGCAAGAGAGGAGAGCTGTTGAGTACTTGGAAGGTACTTTTGTTGTGAGACTCATACAATGTAAGCGCACCTCGTAGTTTGACGTACAAATCTATCGGACAGCGCAGGACAGCTCGACGCTCAACTTGGTTGTAAGTTAAAACATCAATATTTCTTGCAACACCTGTCTGAAACCCAAACATAGAAAAAGTTAATACTTTCAAATGATTCAATTTGTAAGATTGTTATTTTTGAAATAAAATACGAGATAGTCAGTTGTCCAATGAAAACATTTTAAGAACCTAGGCAAAATTTTATGACAAAGGAATTTCAAAGCTCGTCCATCGGTATGATAAGTGCCTAAATTTGTATGGCGAATATGTAGAAAAGTAGTATTTTAGTTTGGCTTTCAAATGTATGTAATCAAAATTATTTCCTATACTTTGTTGAATTTTTATTCCAAAACGTAATCTACTCTCTGGATAGCTCTTGTAGACAAGATTCAAGTCTGTTTGAATAAACAGGGGTTCTAGAAACCTTTTTACGAAAAAATACCGTGTTTATGGCTTTCAGATTTAACATAAAAATAGCAGAAATTCCAAAATAGACCCTTAGAGTAGGCCCACTCCACATTATAGTGCCTATTGAATTTTAAAACAAGATTCTAATTAGGTCTAACATAACTGCTAGGCTGATAATACCTCCCAAAATCTTCGAGAATGTATCGGTGAAGAGAGCAGTAAGTAAATAAAAGTAAATAAACAATACCCTGTTTATAACCTAGTTGTAAAATTTACCACAGTTTATGCAAGCCAATATTACCTTACCTCTCCAAATAGAGTGTTCATAGAAGACATAACATGTTTTTTGAATAATACAGCATTTATTTCCGTTTGGTCAAAATTATTTGCCCTGAAACAAAATTTAAATACTGTAAATTATCCGTCTACATGAATTTGCACTGATTGCACCTGGCTAGCCTGGTAATAGCTGCAAGGCCATGGTCAGGGAGGAAAATGCACTGTTACCTGGATTACCACCAGGAGGCCAGGGTCCATAATTTTATGTAATAATAAAAATGTATTATTTTAAACCATAGTAAAAGTAATACAGCATTATTTTCATTTTAAAAACTGAGTTTATTAAACAAACTTCGCCAAAATGACACAGTAAAAATTATAAAATAAAACATAGTAAAAAATAGATAAAATGTGAAAAATTATAAAATGAAGCATAATGTAAAACAATATAACATGCAGAATAATAGTTAAAAAAATATAAAAAGAAATATATAAAAAAGGATAATTATATAATTTATTAATCATTCTTTAATAATATTAAAATATTTTAAAATTCATTATAAAATTGATACTTAGGCTAATTAGTTAAATTTAACCTCTAGATTTACCACGTGAAATAGAAATTTCCCCTAAAAAAGAAAAGTAGGCCCAAGTAATTACAACCCTCCAAATTTTCCCCAAGAACGAACATTAGACCCCTATTCTTGCTAGGGGGTTTATTTATTTTCAAATGCTACATAACAGAATATATTCCAATTACAATGTAGCACTAATATATAGTTCAGATTGTCCGTGCAGCCAAGTAATTAACTCACATAATATAACTCAATTGTTAATTGTTAAGTTTGACTAATGATTAAATTAAAATGTAAAAAAATTGTACCATTTAACACAGAGATTGAATACATTATTTACATACAATAAATTCATTTTAGATTAAGATAGATAAGGAGTGATAAAATAGCAAAGTAATAGACAGACAATTGGGCTGGAGTGGGAATAATTCGAATGAATGAAATGAATGAATACCTTTGTATGTCTGAAAGATACTTCGATGTGAATGAATGGAAAATTTTAGATAACCTAAATTACAGACGATTGCGATACAATGTACATTGTTTATGCAATAAAGATTTATTTAAAGATAACAGATCTGTTTCGCGTACCTAAGACATAACAGTAGATAACTAGAAATACACAATACGAACTTAAATAGAAATGAATGAACTAAGTCTAACTAAGGCTTAGGAGGTTTCTTTTGTGGCCTGGGTTATCCATACCCCAGGCCCCCATTAGATAACTCCCAAAGCCTACAAATTATAGTGGGGCCAGCACAAGCGAGACAAGACGGGTTTCCGAGAAAACACCAACCAATATTTCCAAATAACATTAAACTTCTCTAAAAGGACCAGAATTGATTCGTCAATATTCTCCTGAGGGACTACCCCACCCCACTCTTTCCATATCTCTTACAGTATATAGCCTAAGGTAAATTAACCTTTTAATTAGGCCATGAGCCAGTAACATGCATTTGAGAAATTGTAATGACCTATCCTGAACCTAATCGAGCTCTTACAGTTTAGCCGGGTGAATATAAAGTTTTAAGACCTACCCTATCAGCAACTATTAACTATTCTTATATTACTAATAGCGAGGTTCTCTGATGTGTATACCGCTATCAAACAAAAGATTGATTACTCAATAAAACCAAAGTCGCTGAGGAAACCTCTATGAAACGATGCAATGTTAATCAAAGACTAGGCCTATCATATAAAGCAAAAAGAAGAATAACATTATCATACCTACAACACACAATCGAGGTAGTAAAATTCACTCATCCTGATCACTTATGGTTTCTCTCAATTACTACACTTAAAGAAGACTTAAAATTGTTACCACGGTTGTACTTTCCACTCTCCAAGTGACCAAGTCTCACTGTCCTGCCTAAAGTCCTGGTCTTCAGTCTAGTGTCTGCCCTACGAGTCACGACTTCGAAAAAAGCAAAGATCAAAGAGGTTATGTTCGTTAAAATTATTTCAATACTGTTACTCTGTTAATGTCTGTGGAGAGTACATCACATAAAGAATCTGTAGAAGGAGATTCATATTCATACTGTAAAATAGTCATATAATGTTCAACTCAAGCTTCGTAATGATGATAAATAAACACGTATTGTTATGAATAATTTCAATTAGCAGCATTTTTGTCATGTTTCTAACCAACTGACACATCAAATTATTGATTACTGCCATGTAAAAACTAAGAACTTACATTAGGTACATACTTAGAACATCTCACATCCGGCATCGTCCCGCAGATTGAGGAGCCGTCATAACTTATCCAGAGTGAGCTCTTAGCCCGCTTAGGAGTTAGGACTATATTTTATAAGGTCTTAATAACACAAAGTGAATTCAAATTTGATTATACACAACTTAGTATTTTGAGTATTTTCTTATCAACCCTAACTAATCGGCTGCATAGTGGGGGATGAATCGATGATCCATGTTTCAAACCCCAGATTTCAAGATGTGCAAAGTAATTGTGTCAGAATTCTACCTAAAGGCAATTATAATAAATGACAAGATCAAATGTCGTAGTATAGACAAGAAAGTCATAGGTTGCAAATATTCGAAAGATTGCCGATGCAAGTATGCATCAAATTATTAAACAAACTCTCAAAATTAATTAAAGACCTTTTGCCGGATTTGGCTTCTTTTTTTAAGAAGAAACTAAGAAAACATGTGTTGCACATGGCTCCTTGCTCAGTAGCAAAATTGATAGAACATAAATAAATATTTAATTATATATTTGTTTTGTTAATGTATACAGTACAACATTGGATATCTTTACTGGGTTTTTGTATTTAGTGCATGATAATGTATTGGAATGATTGTATACAATTTAGTTTAAATATGATAACTATTATTCTTGCCAGTCGCTTCACTAATGTCATTGTTGTTTATTCCAAATCCATTTATCCAAATCCAAAATTGGAAAACGATAGCCGACGGCATTGATTTATTTCTCAAACAATGAAACATGTTTCTGGCCGCCATTTTGAACAGGGGAACCCAAAATATGCCAAAGTACTTTAGTTGACCCTTAATACTTATAAGCCAAAGCAAGTTTTAAAAATTTCATTCATTCTAAAGTTAAAGGGAGGAGGAGGGTCGGACTTTTGGGATATCCGACATACAGCATATACAGTAGGCCTGTACCGGGTGTCCAAAAAGTCCGACTCCCCTCCCCCCTTTACTTTTGAACGAATGAAAATTTTTGAACTTGAATTGGCATATGTAATAGAGGTCAACTGAAGTAGGTTTTTGGCATATTTTGGGGGTTTGGCTCTCAGAGCCCTGAACTGCTGCCCGGCTGTCACCGACCACAAAGCTACACGCGCTCTGGTGTTTGTTCTGCGATATTTTCAACGGGGGTTATCGAACTGGGCCAGCGGTCAGAAAACAACGTCCAGTCGCGTAGTCCGAGCCCAACCGTTATAGATGATTGTAATTATGAAAATAAACAGTTGATTTAATTTAAATAGTAACTTAGCAACAAAAAAGTATAATTTGTGTTAATTCAAACAACATCCAGATCAGAACAATTGACTTAAAACCTCATCCCATCGGCAGGCTTATACGGTTTGGTGAGTGTTATTCTTTGGTCCAAAAAATTATAAAATCGTTTAAATATTAGTTTAACATTAAACCGGTAAAGCTATACATTGAAATATACTCTAGAATGTCTATTCACACTGCCATTTTAGGTTTCCCGATACGTGACTCAGGTGAATCAAGTTATCCACCAAAGCAACACTTTAAAAATATATAAAAACAATAAACACATAGGGAATTAATCATCTTATTCCTATTAGTTAGTATAATAAGTTTGATTAGAATATGTAACTTATATTCCCCTTTACTTTTTCAAGCTATACCGCGCCCTGATAGCAAAAAAAAATTTGTCATGAATCAAACTCGTTTATTGAATGAACCATTGATTTTAAAATGTATATTTAAAGTCAATGAATGAACCATGGCAAATCAAGCTTGCAAGTTAGAATCACGGCAAATTCAAACTTCCTAGTTGACGTTGAAACGGTTTGATTCCAACTTGTTTTGCAAGTTTGATTTACCCAGATTATGCTGGTTTGATTCCACCGGGATGTTGCAATTTTGGTTCTACCTGTAGACATTGCTGATGTCAAAAATTACAGACCTATAGTCATTCAATCTGCGCTGGGAAAGGTTTTTGAATCTCTTGTCCTCGATCGAATCAGCTTTAACTGCAGGATTCTTCTCAGAAATGAGCAGCATGGGTTCTCACGTGGGAGATCGACTACGACCAACCTTGTTATCTACGACCACTTCATTCGTTCTTCCTTCAGTGTCGGTCACCAGGTTGACAGTCTTTATCTAGACTTTTCCAAAGCCTTCGACACCGTAAGTCATCACACCTGATTGCAAAACTACTAGCCTGGTTTTCAGGAAGCTTATTGTGTTGGTTCCAGTCATACCTAACAGACCGTATGCTCACAGTGAAACATTCTGGTACCTTCTCTCGGTTGTTCCATGCCTCGCCAGGAGTCCCTCAAGGCTCTCACCTCGGCCCTTTTCTATTTTGTATCT
Organism: Matsumurasca onukii; assembly: GCA_018831715.1. Lineage (NCBI taxonomy): Eukaryota > Metazoa > Arthropoda > Insecta > Hemiptera > Cicadellidae > Matsumurasca > Matsumurasca onukii. The sequence continues at coordinate 25,576,855 of CM032058.1, forward strand.
TCCTGAATGATATATTTGATCAAATTAACTCTGTGAATTGTCTCCTGTTCGCTGACGACATCAAAATGTATACTTCCGTTACAACCATTGATGACTGCCAGAAACTACAGACCTGCTTGCAGAGTATCAACGTTTGCTGCGACCTCAACTGCATGAAGCTTAACACCAAGAAATGTCAGGTTATTACCTTCCACCGTTCTACAGAGTTCATCTCCTTCAACTACAGACTTAATGGATCTTCACTGGAGAGGGTCGTATCGATCCGCGACTTGGGAGGACCTAACAAGCAACCTCAGCCCTGAAGACCACATAACTTCAATAATATCTAAGGCTTCTCGGATGCTGGGATTTATCATCAGAACATCTAGAAGAGGCTTAAGCATCGATGCCATGAAAACCGTGTTTACTTCCTTAGTAAGATCTGTTCTGGAATTCGGGAGTGTTGCGTGGTCCCCTTATCAACTTGGTCAGATCCAACGGCTGCAGAAGATCCAGGACAGGTTCGTATCATTGGTGTGAAGATTACGACTACTGGACTGTACCGCTGCAAGATGTAGAGGAGTCACTGGGTCTGAGTCCCCTGATAGCAAGAAGACAGCTCCACGACCTAAACTTTCTTCGGAAGATTCTTGTTGGCGAGCTGGACTCTCCTGATCTGCTTGACTGGTGAACCTCAGAGTTCCTGGCCGTACTCGTTCCACCGATCTCTTCTGTCATCCCTCTTGCTCCACCAACTATGCACTACACAGCACCATTCCACGGCTTCATAGGCTCGGCAACGCAGTCTCGAGTACTACGATCTTCCACGACAACGGCCATCTTCTGAAGTCTACGGTTCGATTGCGAGCGCGAGTGGGCATGTATGAGTGCGGTGTGACTGTACGTGTGCGAGAGAGAGAGAGAGTGAGTCTTCGCGTGAATGTCAGCAATGAATGCGAGCATGATTGGGCAAGCTACTAGCTAGCCAATATCAAAACTAGTTCAAGTACAACGCATCTTACTAATCCTCTTTTTGTATGTTTCAGGCGCAGCATTTCGCTTGAATAATATTATCTTGCTTGTAACCATTTCGTTTTCCTCAAGTAATATATACTAATGTTATTATTTATTCGTTAAATCACAAATATTTATCAATTGTTATCAACTATATATGTTATTTTATTGTTATTGTTAAATCATTGCTACAAATCTTCTTCGCTATTGCTACTTCATCACACCGGCTCATTCATATAACTCTCAGCAATGTTTTTTTTTATCACTCGTTACCTCAGATATTTGTTATTGTTATCTACTGTTATATTTTATCACATTGTTATATTATTTTAACAAATTATATGGTTTCACCTGTAGATCCTATATGTATTTCTGTCTAGATACTATTTTCGTTGCCTGGTGCAACATTCAGCTCCCTTATTTCTGCACTATTTACACTAAGTACTATACAGTCTTATGCCAATATTTATTAAAATACTGCGGATTTTGTTACTCAACGGGTTCGGCGGGCGACTACGGTACATGCTGAACAAGCTTGTATACTGGTGTGTTTACAAGACATTCTGCTGTAGTCTATTGTTAAGAAAACTCTATCCTTTCAAATTCACGGCAATTAGAACAACGACCAGCGGCAATAGAAATCAACAGTTTCAACAAATTCTTCAATAACAATAGCTACAACAGAACTCTGTCCCAAACACACCACATTGGCCAACCGCAGCGAAATTCTCAACATGTAGTAAACTGATAACCCGCGCCGCGAGTGTTTTTTGTAAAATATTAGTATAAGTACTGTATAATTATAGTTTAAATTGCAGAAGAGAGAAGTTGTTAAGATGCACCATAAATGAAATACTATCTAGCCAGAAATACATCTAGGATCTACAGGCAACAAAGGTAATTTGTTAAATAAAATGACATAAGGTCCTTACATTGAAATTATTATTTATATTATTATTTCATTCGTCACAATATATATTATATTGTTATTGTTAATTATACGTCTATGTACACAAGTTTCACTTATATTATGTATTAAGTCTCAATTAAGTTATCACTGCATGTAGTACTACTTTTCCTTAAATTGTAAACTATATTTTATATTTCTACCATTGTATTATGTATATATTGGCGATTGCCGTATGAAATAAATAAAATGTGATTTGGTACAATTACAAAACCCGGTATTCTTACTATATTGCTTTATAAAATTCGACATGTTTTACTGCTTCGACAATAAATTCCATGGGAAAACAGGAAGATAACAATATAAAACAGAAATCAACAACAATGTTGTAAAAATCCCATTAGCTATAAGCTTTTTATCTTCAAAAAACTCCTTGATATGTTTTCTTCAATAGTTGTTTTGCAAATTTAACTTAACTATATTCTCGCAAATATTGTGGCAAACGATTAAATATTTGAAAGAGTGGTACTTTTATAGTATGTTTTAAAAGAATTTACAGAGTATTTTATTAAATGATGCGGTGTTACGAGGAATAATTTACAATTTATTTCCAAGCCGAAGAATTTAGAAAAAGATAGTCGGATGCAGATGGATTTAGGTTCAAAGAAGGCTATCACTGGGATCGCGCTAGCACTTGTAGCTGTGTTAGTTATCAACAAGCCACGTACAGGGGACACCTGTACGGACAGTGAGTTTAGGCATTTTATTTTTCAACTCAATGTTTCAACCTTAACTGAATATGTTGAATACGTTTGCTGAGATGCTAATAACGAGAATATAAACATAGGCTACGATCTATCTGCAATCACGGGCTGCTAGAAATTACAAAACGCAAGTTACTGTATGTGATTGTCATTGTTAAAATTTGAACAATTTGTAATTTTACGCTAAAAAATTGTGATTGAATTAATTATCAATTCATTTTAATAATATAGTGGCAATTAATTACTAACTAAAGCTAGTGGTAATTACGCTTAAGCCTGAGACTTAATTTAATATAGTAGTAATGTTAATACTCACTTGACGCGTCAAAATAGTTCCACTTTTGTCCGAAAGATAGCAGCACATGCAATATATCTTTCCAGCGTACAATTTAGTTATTACGGTAAAGTGTGTTGAATTATTATGCGTGTTAGTACTAATTTCCCGTTCATTTTTTATGTGCACAGCTGTTTCGAGGATTTAAAAGCCTTTAAAGAGGGAGGAAAATAACAGATGGCTTTTTGAAGGAATACGACCAGACTGGAACGATGGAACTGAGAGAGTCGAACATCCTAAACGCTGAAAACACGTAAATGTACGTTTTATATAGGGATCTTTAGTTTTGTAATATTTACGTATTGTATGCTATGTTTCAAACTAAGAAATCATGTTACCGATTTTTTTAGACTATGTGGTATGTTTTAGTGTTTGTGAGGTTGAATCGTTTTACCAATTATATGTGTTAAGATGACGACGACTCAACTAAAATCTACCCCCAAACTCACTGACTGTGAAATAATGATGCAACAAAGTGAAGACGTTCAAAGCATTGAAGATTTTAAGATCCTCTTTCAGCATAAGGAAGAAAAAAATCAATGATAGTTTTAAAATCAACCTACGACTTTATGTTTTACAAAAAGAATTTAAACAGAACACGCTTAGAAAAGCGGGACTTATTTTTGTAAAAAGTTAGTAAAGAAAAATGGAAAACGAAAAGTTGATTTAAACTATGAATTAATCTTCAATTTGACATAGCAGACTTGCCACAAGCACTACCAGTGCGTTTTTGTTCAAGTAGTTTATTCCCATTTCCAGTTGGTGATTTCTTACAATGTAGTAAAATTAAAGAAACGAAAGAGACACTCAAGTAAATGAATACAGTTTTTACATTGAACTTTATCCAAACTGACTTCTACCAGTGGCTATGCACTGATGATGAAGTACGAAAAAGAAAATGGAGATGTCTGTCCAGACACCTTTTCTTCAAACTTTTCTTCGCATTTTCTTCAAAAGAATAACAGCTGTCAACATAACATTCGCTTAATTAGATTCAAAAAACTGCGTACTCCCTGGCTATGTGTGCTGTAATTAGAACATTTTCTAGTCAATAGTCGTTTATCGCTATCACAAATCAAATGTCCAATCTTGTTACTGATCACTACTACACAAGTGTATCGAAAGTGAGACCACACCACGGCGACGACCTAGTAATTTACTCAGCCGTAGCAGAAGCTTACAGTTTCCGCTTCCGTTAATTGGTCAACCTGCACGTGATACTGTGAAAGCTAGAAGATCAGCTGTGAGCTCTGATAGACAATAATGTGCGCAGTCAAATGCAGAATACATTGATTTTGTTATAAGAGGTTTGTTATTTTTCCCAAGCTAAACTTTTATACTCGTATGCATTGTATCTCTTGTATACAGAGTTTCACATTAGTAAAGTGTCAGACTCTAGGAAAATATTATATGGGTCAAACAAAATAAAGAGAAAATTAAGAACACAAACCTTTCCTCAAACGCTTAGTTAACCAAGATAGCCATTATTTTCACTAATTATTTATTACCTCCCACACCACTTATCGTATTTGGACTCAAACCATAAATTTGTATCTAAGTAAGACCATCTATGGATAAAATTACCAGCATGATCTAACGTATAATTTTAAAACGGTGGCTATTTTATGATTTAGGGTTATGGTTACACCTTAAATAGCGAATAAACTGTGAGTTTTACGATAAAATTTAAAGGATACCGTTATGTAGAAAATTTTGTTATCCATCTAATAACGCCAAAGTCAAAAAGATCAATTAAGAATCAATCAAGTTACAGCTGATACCGTGGCAAACATCAAGATAATAAGGTGGAAAGTTGTCTGTTTTCCGCCAGAGTTTCCCCTAAAGCTTCGTTGTTTCCCAATAGATTTTTATGATTTTGATGTCAATAGATAGGTAATAAAGTTCACTACAAAACGTTATGTTTTACATTTTATAGTGTTAAACTCACCGTTTATTCGCTATTTAAGTAACGTCAAAATGCCCTCTAAATTATCATAATAATAACCACCGTTTTAAAATGATAAATTATATCATCCTGGTAATTTTCCTTAAATGGCCTTATTTAGATACAAAATTATGTTAAGTTTGAGTCAAACTGATAAAGTGTGGGAGATTCATAAATAATTAGTGAAAATGTAAAATAACAATATATCTGGTTAACTAAGCGTTTTTTTTTGAACAAATGTTACTCTTTATTTTGACCCATATAACCTTTTCCATAGTCTGGAATTTTTACTTATGGGACATCCTGTATAGAGTAGGCAGAGTAGTCTCCTGTTGGTAGCAATTGATTACCATCCTCAGATTCAGAGAGGTGTTCTATCGGGTAGATCGCCATTACACTTAAAATATTGATGAAGGTCTATTAGTTAACACATTAAGACACCAGGGAAGCCTCCGTAAACCACCCAATGGAGGGTGTTCATACACAATGTTTGTTAACTACCAGTATACTACCTGATTGATCCCATGCCACACTGACACATGCAACTTGACACTTACGAGGAAAGGAAGGCTACACACGTATCAGGAAAGGTTTGACCTTGGTCTTAACGATAAAGTCAGTTGTTAAACTTTGTCCTTTCTGACTTTGTCAAACTACTTCCTTCAAAAGGTTTCATTACCAAAGAAGCCAATGTACATTATTATGATATTAGTTTGATATTATATTGTTGTTTAAATCAAACTAGCCCTGCTGCATGTTTTACGTTTACCCTACTGCAGTTATTGATACACATTTACTTATTATATTGCTAGCAATAGATTTAAGTGTTAGTATATATTAAATTGACTAGTTCATTTATATATAGACTAGCTGCTCTACTCGTGCTTCGCTACGGGACAAGAACTGAGAGATAACGCAAGAACGAATGCATAATAAAAACTGAGAGAGATACTAATCTAGTTAACCAAAATATTCCCCCCAAATTTTTAAAGCAGGAGTCCAAGAGTTCTAGAGTCCCAAGTGTTTAGAGTTTTTTTAAATAGTAAAACCCCTAATTTTTAAAATAATACAAAATTGTAACGCATTTAATATAAGCTCGTGTTTGACCCTCATTGATTGCGATCGCAATTGTCGGCAACTGCAAGTATTGGACTCAATTTCGGAGACTATTGTAATAATTTAAAACAAAATCTACATTATGGATTTTTGGGGTCATGGTTACCCCGTTGTTTATCCGCATGAAAATTTCTGAAACCAAATGAGTCTGTCAACAAAATCCGAAATTTCGGGACTGGCACACATCTAATAAAAATTTCCTCTTGATACCTGATCTAGAAATAATCTAATGCCGTTAAGACTTTCCCCTTTGTATTTGTCTTTTGTGGGTATTTTTCGTACTTAAGTCCCTTAAAACACCCCTGAAAATTTTCCAAATCCTTTCTTAGTGCGCGTCTAGAGCTTAAAAGAAATGGGTACAACATTTTCAAGACAATCCACCAAGTAGTTTGGTCATTATTGCTCAATTTACTAATCATCGCCGTTCATTTTACACCCTGTGGGGGAAGTGTGGTGAACACTAATCTTTGTTATTTATTTAATCATTATGTTAGTTTTGTTTTGGTTCAACAATTTTGTAAACAGAAAAATACTAGTTATATTTTGGTGAACTAATTATTTCATTACGTAGGTTTTAATGCGTACATAATCCCACTACTCCCCATCTCATTGGTGTTTATCGTTTATAATCTTCACCTTCCTCGCAGTAAGGCCTTCCTTCATCTCAGTCACTGAGACAAGTCTTCCAACGTCAGATCTTCCGTTGTAGATCTCCGGTCACTACTCGTCACCGCTAGTCAAGAGTCTCAGTTCCCCGAAGATCCGTCGTCCGGGTCCACCTGATCCATCGTTGAGAACTTTGCCGTCACCCTGACAAGGGATCCTTACAGAGAAATCGTCATCCGGGCTAGATGACCTCCGGCTTTTTATCGAGGTTGATACTCCTCCGATTCCTCCTCCTCGTTGCCGAGTCCCGGGCTTGCCACTGGCTTAGCGGAGTTAAAAACTAGGGTTTTTAATACAGGCGTGAAAACAAAAAAAACACACTTTTCCCGTGGATTGGGTGCGGAATTACCCGGTAGCAATCCTCAGTGCAAGCTCGACCTCCTTGACGCTCGTTTCCACCGACCAAGGGACCTAATAGGCCATTAGCAACGCAGACCCGAACGTGAAGAAGACGGGTAACCACGGAGTAACCTCTGCCAACCAAGGGACCTAATCGGGTGTTATTAGCGGACGTTAGACCGCAGCGGGTTGAGGATTGCTACTGAATTGAGTTGCCATGGAAAATATGCAATGCACTGTTAATGTTATCCCTTTTAATTTGTGAAATTATAAAGTTACTATGGCAATTATGTGTTATATTGTTGTCTTTGATTTTAATCAATACAATATAAAAGAAGTAAACCCAAATTAAAGTAAGAGGTGCCAGCACCAAGCCGGTTCAAAAGAAATTGTCATTGACTTGGGTACTCAATGTCAATAATGTTTTATTTAAAAACGTAACTGAAAAGTACGTGTTAAGACGTTCAGTGCATTAGTAATCGAATGATGATAAAATGGACCGAGAGATCATCATACACCCTCCCGTAAGCACAATTATCTTTTTTGAAGGAGTAGTTCCAACGTAAAAAATGTTATGATGTTGTATTTTTTATACATGGAATAAACTATGTCATATTTTATTTAATTGTGACATCAATACGGACTGCCTTCACTTTCTTTCAAGCATTGTTTAGCGAATATGAAAATCAGCAGAGAACGGGGGCTCTTAAACTAAAGCAAAAGAAAAATAATGTTGGTAATTACAGTTTCTATAGAATATACGGTTGGAAAACAATATTTGTAAAGTTCGTTCATATTTTAGTTACTACTTGTACACACGGCTGAAGATGAGATAATTATCAAAACCGGTCTTATATTTAAATTAAAATTGTCCAAGGATACTAATGATATTTTTTACATCTTCTTAAAGCAAATGAATGCAAGTAATAAAGTTGAATGTAATGTAATAAATCAGGTATAAGCACCTCGTAAATTTTATCCATGGTTAGAAAACTCATTTTTGGATGATCGATGGACCTAACATATTATATAGTTAGATTTGTGCTGCTAATAATGTATTAGTAACAACTATTTGAAATGTTAATGAATCAGATTGTTAGATCAAATTTAATTTTATGCCAAGATCTTCAGTTTATAAAGAATCAACTAACTAAATATAACATATGTACACCATTATTTCTAAATAGATATAACATTATATGAAATAAACTAAAGTATTCTTTAGAAACTTTGTTAATTTGACTTAACTATTGGTATAAAAATATTACAAATTTAAGGTTGATATGAATTATTAAACACAATAAACTTTCAATTTGGTTTATAATGAATTACAAATGTTGACGATTCAAATTTTAGAGTGGTACAGAGCGTGCAACTAATTTAGATTTTTCAGTCTAATTATATATAATGACTGGCTGAATGTCCAAATGAATTCACAGTAATTTTGTACACATACTAGATTTGTTTTAAGTCAACTTCTTAGTGTTATGAGATTTACGATGTTCTTATATTAAATTTAGAATTAATGATTTGTTCAAATATTTAACACAATATTTGAAATGTGTTAAATCATTTTTTTAAGTCAGTTACAACTTTTTTTAACTCAAAATGAACGGAAGCCAACTATACAACTACCTACCTATAAAATAACTAAGTTTTCTACATAATTTCTTTGTAGCTTAAATTAACCCCGTAAAAAATAAACCGCAAAATGATTGTTTCTCTTGAGGTCTTTTATTTGGCTTTATGAAGAGGAAATACAAAAATGGCTCATCACAATGCCAGCTAAACAATAGAGCGATTTTCAATTTCCAAAGCACCTATTCTTACGACCCTGACTTTAAATAACAAGGTAAAGTGACCAAAGTCAGAGGTGAAATGATACGATTTGTTCTAGTGTTCACTGATAAGCGACGCGTGAAAACGGTGGGTGTTGTGACGAGGGGGGGAGGTGTTGTCATGGAAACTACCGACGCCCACTATTGTTTTCTTCCAGTCAGTCAGTAGTGACTGGAGTAGTCAGTGAGTGGTCAGTAGTGCAGTGCTAGTCAGTGTTCCGTGTATCAACCACATTTGCATGGGAATTTCTAGTCATAGGTAAGATTTGATGTTGCAAAACCTTTGCATGATGTTGGTTATATATCACAGAAAAACTATAGTTCTGTGCGTTTCTTAGAAATGCTGTGATATACTTATTACGGCCGTAATAATTATTACGGTACATTTTGTTTTTAATATAATCATATGGAAGCGTCCACCACTCTATAAAAAAACACTCCCATATGATTACATTTAATACTAAATAAAGTTCACCGTTATGTTGCGGCCGTATTATATCGGTCACAGGCAATCATAGATTTAAAAACAATTTAGCATACTGTATAAATACGTATGTTCATAATCAGCTGTTGCTCCGTGGCTGGTAATGACAGAGATATTTTACATTTGTATGGTTAGCTATAAACTTACAGTTTGATACTTATGTGTAAAGTTATCACAAACGTTATAATGAAGCTTTCTAACCTCACGTAAGCGGTAAGACGTAATTCTATTTATAAAAAGTATATTAATTTATTTGTAAATTCGTAGTTTTCGCACTTGTTCATTACGGTAGGTCAGCTTAAAACGATGCATTACTTAATAAAACTGCACCTAATAATATAGAAACTTCGCAACATTTAGAATCTCAGTTGGACTGTGTTACACTTTAAAATACGATATCTTGTACAGTCAGTTAATTAACGCGGATGGTAAGATTCAAAAGTTAGAAACTCTTTGTCAGTTCGTACATAACTTTGATATGACTAACTATTTAGCTCCCCGAAAGTATGTATACTTTTAATTTTCAAAATTGTCTAGTGTTTCATGAATCTCGATTGCATTTTCCCCTCTAGGAACTTTAATTGTAATTTAGAGACAGCCTTGCGTCGGGTAACAATCTCCTATCATCACAAAACCAGAAACGTTCCACATGAGATGGTACGTCGCACGACCCACAGAATATACAAACGATCTATAAGGCGTTGACTTATACGTGGTACATGCTTGTATTTAATTGTTGGCAGTTTTTCTCTTTACACGCAGTACGGGTGAACTCGGAACACGGAGAGAGTTGCAGTCCAACGAACCTCACGGACTCACCGTTATAAAAGTGTTACTGTGAATTTTAAACTTTTTAAATGAAAGGCCGGTGTGATGGCTGAGTCGATGCCGCGTGAGACTGCAGAACGCGGATCCCACGTTCGTAGGTTCGCGCCCCGGACGTCGCTACCTTTAGGACACCGCACAGGCTGCAACGCTGCATAGGCCCATGACTGGCGAATAAATCTAGAGAAAAGTTCGCTAAGTCATTAGGACGGATTGGAAGCAGATTTCCCAATTGTTGTTTTTATTTTGAGACAATTTAATTATGAATTATATTTCCGCAACTCATCAGCACGCCAACGTTCGTCCTGCGTCTGGAGACTGCCAAAATGTGCTTATTTCCTTGGTGGCACTGGATTGGTTGCAGATGTGGGTGACTGGTGAGGCATGTGGCCACTGCTGGTACTGTTGCTGACCGAGGCCGCAGACATGGACACAGTTGAGCACAGGGTGACTGAAACCGAGGCCGCAGCTGCTATCCGCCACCTCAACCTCTCTCAGTGTCAGTATATTGTAAACTTTAGAGTAAAAACATGTGGTAACCAAACTGACAACATAGCGTAAAGGAGTGTGTTGTCAACTGGATACAATTTCAATAGTTTTGTAATATACTTGTTCTGAGGAATCTGAGTATAGTTGTTGACTTCCCAAGCAGAAAATATAGAGAAGACATTTGTTTATTTATTTCGTCTTAGACCTGGTGACGAGCTCTTGCTCAACTGATCAAACAATGTAACGTATTGCATTGTATTGTTCTGGTTTCACTGCATTCTCTGAAACGGTTATCATTAATAAGTCGTAGAATTACAATAACAAACAAAAGAAAACCATGACAGAACTCTAATCGTATAGGAACGTAGGATATAATAAATTTAAAAACTGCATATAGTCAATTGTGTCGACCAAATTAAAGTAATATGTGAAGTTTTTAAAATTGGTTGTCAATGAAAACAAGCTATTTTATTATTTATTCAAGTATAACACTGCCAATAAAGAAACTTGATCTTAGGCCTACTGTTCAATCTTCAAAGTTGAACTATGTACTTTTCTCTAATTTCTATTATTCACACCATTATAAAACTCTCCAATTAAAACCACAAAAGTCTCTTGACTTGTGCTAGGTCATGGCCGCCATCTTGGGTCGATCATGACTCACCCTTGGGCGCCTGCAGATGATATCTCAACCCTTGCCAACTTACCCTCCTTCATCCCCAGAGACACCGTGTCGCATCGATTTCCACAGCTTTGTGAAGGTCAGGGTTCATCTGGGTTTACTAGACACCAAACTCAGGGATTTTATCTAACCTAATAAACACGTCCAAACACTTAAACAGTTTAAAATTTAAAGTGATGTTAAAGTAAAGAAATTGATATACTCCGGTTTGGTAATTTACCACACCGATCCTGAAACCATAATCTAATTTATGTCCCGTCAGCTCTGTCTATCACTTATTAAATAAATAGATTGGTTTTATTTTAGTGTGATTATTCACTTATACGCCAATTCGTTCATCAAAAGTTAAAGTCAAACCCTTCAAACAACCTTTTTTTTCTTGTATGAGTTTTCCGGGAACGTCTCGCTTAAACTCATTGTTCCCAACAACAACAAATGTTCAAAATAACTATCAAGATACAATAAAAAAAAACTGACATAATTTTTGTGAAGGGGTTTCAATAGTAATTAACAGTAAACAGGTCCTGTCCTCATGAGCAATGTCTTTGTTTTGACAGTTTCTCCATAAAGTAGAACATAGCCTCTGATTTGGACCTATATGTTACTGCAATCCCACTAGAAGAACCCTGTCTAGCATATACAGTACTAGGCTAGATCCGGCCATCTATAAAGTCCTCTATAGGCCTCGATATAATCAAACAGCTGACGTCACGGCAACATACTCGTCTCACGCAAAGCTAAGTCCCATTGCCGGCATTGCGACAGGTTTTAGCCGGCGTCCTTCAGTTGAATTTCGCAATTCTTTTTATCTACATTCACTTGAAAGCATGCATGGCATTATACCTGTCTAGCATAGCAAAGGTGCGGCACAGTCGAGATAAAAGACAAAGGCCTACTACGAAGCGGCGGAAGCTGTACACAACCCGGAAGTGAAGTGCGTGTGTTGAGTGGAAAACACGATAGACCGGAAACAGTCGTGTCATCAGCGTATCTTATCTGCAACAGGTGCGAAATGTTTCTATTCAGAACATTGGGAGGTGAGGTTGAATACTTGTGCACAAGGGATTCGTTGAATCCAAATAGTCTGTGATATTACCAGTATATTCAGTGTTATTTTGATTTTCCGCAAAATATGATGAGAAGATCCCAGAGGGCGATTGGAAGCATACATACATACCTTATTAAATCAAACAGCACCCAACACATCTAAATCACTGGAAATCAAAATAGTTTGACTGGTGAACACTTTCTAGATTGCCATGTTCCAAAACTAAAACTACAGAATACCTAGAGCTAAAACAACTAGACAAAACCAACCTAGAGCAAACATAAAAATAGATGTTCAGCGTTATATCGAAATAAAGAACATTGCCTCTTTCAAGCTAGTATTTATTTTCTAACGCCTTTGTTTAGTCAAACATATCACTTGGCACTTGGTAGTGGAAACAGGTTTGGATTCGGCCGAGTTTCTATTTAGCTCTTGTTCTTCCCTTTTAAACAATTAAGACAGGGCCTGGTTAGTGGTTAATTAGTCACGGCATGATTACATTAGAGCTGTCTTAAATTAGGAGGAATCCACGAGAGAGAGGAGTTACAAGGGAGCTGGCGGATAAACAGGCCCACATACTGCGAAGAACAGGACTCTGGGAAGAGTTTTATTCACGCCATTATTTTGCAAACATGTACTGTCTCATTAATTTTTTGTTTATGTCGAAGCCCTCTGTGTATGCAGTTACTACAAAAACTGAATACATTTTTATAGAATATTAAGGTTACATTTCTTTATCGCTGCTTAAAATGTGAACAAAAATCAAATATTAATTAAACACTATAAGGCTGAGTCAAAACCTCAAGAACAAATTTTACGTCTTTGCGCAATTTCACTGAATTACGCTTAATTAGTAGGGAAGATCACACATTATCGTGTAGACGACAAGTTATAGGTTAATCAGTTTGTTATGTCCTACAAAACATATGTTTATTAAAGTTATTGTATTTATCAAAGCATGATTTGTTTACAAATATTAATTTGGTCCAAATAAACAACTTCTGCCATTTTCTTCATTTTACTTGGCAAAACCATTCTACAAAATCTTAAATTCGGCACATATAACAAAATAAAACTACTTTATAAATATCACTTATAGTGAGCTACATAGGTACTAGTTACAAACATACAACCATGTGTAGTAAAATGGACCATCTGTATTTGGTAGTAGAAACTACTTACACCCACAGAGCTAAATGGACTAAATTTGAGCAGCAAACCTGCGCAAGTATTGGTCCATTCACTTGCCAATTAAATCGGGCTTGGACCTTCCCAAAGATATTCAAAGGTCATCTTTTACCAGGCCTAAGAGTTTGTACCCCTCAGTGAACACTTCATACTTCAGACAACGGGAAGGAGTTTTAAGACAAATAAATTATTTCCAAAATAAATGCAATAATTAACGTGCTTTGAAGGAATAAAGAACGGAAGTATCCTTGAATTGATTTTTAATTAAATTTAAAAAAAAGATTAATTTAAGGATACTTTATTCCCAAAACACGTGTTGACTTTTTTTTTCAAAACTTGATATTCATATGTATATATGTTTATAACTTCTACAGGTTAAATCGGCATAATTGGACGGCTACCGTCCAGGAGGAGACTCCTTGGGGGGGAGGAGGGGTGTTTTCTAAAAAAAAAAAAAATTATGATCTAAAACGATTGAATTTTTGAGAAATATGTATTATAATTTCATTCATCAATAAACCAAAAGTCCATTGAGTAGTTTCAAAATGGCGGCAAAAAATTGGGTTTTCGCTATAACAACGGAATGAGTAGTCCGATTTTAATGAAATTAAAAAGCATTTTCATTTCATAGTATGTAGTATAACCTGCAGTAAAAGACTACTCAAGTCTAGTGCAGAAGGCCGAAATAAGGCAGTAAGCGTAACTAGAGGATAGCGGATTAGGTAACAAATTGCAAAACCGCTTCACTCATGTCAGCGGCGCTTTAACTCTTAGCTGCGTGTTGGTCCGCAGGTTCTTTATAATTGTATTGTTGCAGTGGAAGGCGGAGGATGTAGACCGTGCTCGGAGCGCCAGAGAGGCTACTGTCTCAGTCCAGACCTCTTCATGGACCATTGCACCTGCGACCATAGGCACAACGGTAATAATAATACAATCTTTGATTTACTTTGAACAAATATACTGTCTTCAAAATCGTCTATTCGAAAAAGAAAAGGTGCTACAATTTTGCTTTCACTTTTACATCAAAGTCGCATTCTAACATTTTTTTATTGAGATCTGTCTATGACTTTTCTAGCAAAGGTAAGGTCTGTGTGTATATTGTTTTGTTTGTTATGCAGAGAGACTGGCGTACGCGGCTCACACGTGCTACGTGCCCGGGCGAGTGCCTCCCACATTCGCCACGGACTGTCTGGAGTACTCTCGCCTTCTGGAGTGCTGCTGCCATTCTCTCCTCTTCCCACTTTGTAAGTTCAACCACTAGTTCAAGCCAGAGTAACATACCAAACGGCTCTGGGATAAGTCCGGCTCTGGTTTATAAGTCCTTGGGGGATAATACCTATGAGGCACATAGTCAAAAGTGGACAAGCCTCTCAGGAAGCTCAATCGCCAACCTGCTCCTAAAAGGGCCTAAAGGGGCGCTCTCCAGTAGCATCTTAAAACTAAAACGCTCTTGTTCCATATTATACTGTGATTTAATTAGCATGTGTTTCTTAGACAATGAGTTTAGTTTGTAAACAAACATTAACTAACTTGTTATATTACTTTAAATAAAGTATTTTCCTTTCCTATTTAAATATCATTTCTCTGGACATTTAGTACAGCTCTAACATCAGATTCTTAATATCATATTTAACTGGACATGGGCGCTTCAGGCATTATCTACAGAAATTGGGATTGCATAATGGTAATACTCTATGTAGACTTTGCGAGCAGGCAGTAGAAACTGCTAGGCACATCCTATTAGAATGTCCCTCTCTGGAGACTAGGAGAAGATGTCTTCTAGAGGGTCGTAATTGGGATGAAGTTCACTTGTCTGAGCTTGGGGGAGTCATCTTGAGGCCTTGTGGTCCCACGGGGGTGGGTCTCCCAGGGTAAGATAACCGGGACTTAGCAGTACAATAAACCTTTGGTTGACGTACAATTGGTTCACTACCAGCCATACTTAATCTAATCTAACCTAACATACCAAACACGCATCAGTTCTCACTTCTCGTGCAAAATTAATCGAATAATGGCGTTCATCACCAGGCACCTTCATAAAAATGAAATATTGAAAATCAAATTTAATTTACTTTGTTTTCCATCTTTTGTATACTAGGTTTTTGCAAATTCACGTCATTTTTCAGTTGCAAATATCAACTTCCAGGAGGTCACTTTGCACACACGTTTTTCTTGCTAAATCTGACCTAATGTAACTTTAGTTCTCGTCGCGTGGTCAAGATGGCCGTAATACTGTACTTTATTCCTTCAAACCTCAACCAAAAAGTTGAATCTTTAAAAAAAGGTAGGCCTGTATCGGTATTTCCACCTTTCAACTAAAATTTCCAATTTTATAAGTTCAGTTTGATAGACAATTTCAAAAGCTTTGTTTTCCCTCTTAAGTCATAATTTCAGTTAGGTATTATAGGTATTAGTAAAACCGTCAAGGTGGCTTTTCGGCTGTTGAAGTGTGTCATATTTCATATTTAAATTAGGGAAGCCTCAAAATTTTCCCTTTGAAGTACGTACGTGTACGTGTCAGCAAGGACCCTTGCGTGTTGGAGCTTCTACCATGGACTTTGTTTCACATGCCACACAAATATAGCTGAGGCAGTGCAATTATGTATATGGCAACATTTCTCACTAATGCATTAGGCTGATATACTCGTACGGTAGTCAATGTTTAAATCCAATTAAATAACTATTTCAGAGCGAAGGTGGTGCTATTACTCAGATACTAAAGTGAAAAATTAAACAACCTATTTCTATGTGTGCTCTCTACAACATAACCTTGAAGGTTTATTAATTAGACTTATATTATATTTGGGATTAGAACGAAACATATTTTAAAATCAATTATATCGTGTTTATTAAGTAGGGGTAAATTAATTAGTGAAGCTCGGCAGCACTGTTAAGTCCCAACTGTCATATATTACCATAATTTTAATGTAAATTTATCTTTTTCTATACATATTGTTTAACGCGTTTGTGCCATTGTTTCAGGGAAGAAGAAGTTATTGGGGAGTTCCGGTAGTTCTTCTGCTTTTCTCCACAGGCCAAGCCTCTTTCTAACTGCAGTAATCGCACGCTGGTGTCGACGCTATTTAGTTTAAAATGCAATAAAAACTAAATCACCCAATATAATACGCGTACAGTTGTTTTGCAAAATGTTGTGATACATATTTATTATTTGTTAGTACAAAGGCTGTGCCTCAAATACCAAAGGAAACGACTGTTTGGTTGCACATAGTGCGTGTAAAAATGTGAAGTTTTATTTTCCTATAAATTGATGAAATGAATATTAAAGAGCTGTTCAATCAAACCCAGAGTTTTCAATAGCCTGATTTTTTAAATGTAATCATTGGCTGGCCTATGCCAAACTAATAATAGATTAACTGTAGGCTGGGAGTTTTAGGTTAACTATCATAAAAACTAAAAAGGCTGAGGTCATTGAATATATGGATGGCATTTCCGATTTAATACTAAACCAAAACTGTCGACCCACCAGGAAAAATGGGGTTTATTTAAAACTAAAGCTATCAGTTCGTCAATAGCAGTGCCTTCAAAAATGCGTCTACAGTAGAACGGTACATACAAATCGAGATGTAGTATTTTACTACTGAAGTATTCAGTAATGTAATACTTTGTTAGTTCGTTGTCGACGGCGGTACGCACAGAACCAAAGTCGTCATTATATCAAGGTAATATTAAATTATTTATTTCACATTACTACATGCATTTACCCGTCCAAGAAGAACTTGACGGACAGGCCAGTACAGAAGAACTATTTTACATGCATTTGTACAATCACATAATTATACAATGTATAATTAAAAATATTTCTCCCACCGTGGAAGAAGTGGGTTTAATCTTTATATTTTTTCTGTTAATATAGGCCTATAATGTATGAATATTTTAAGAATTTGGAAATTATAGGGATGTTATAGTGTATAGAAATACATTTTTAACAAAGAAACACCCTTGATCTAAACCTTTTTAAAACGTATCCATCGACATTTTCTATAACAATTAATGTTTTGAAAAAAGGCGTTTTATTGTTAAAAACTTATTTCACTATATGAATAATTAATTAGGCATCTAAAATAGATTTGAAGTTGAAGGGATGTTATACGTTTGAATAAAATGAATATCGAACAGACAAACCTTTTTTGTAATTGGTAAAATATTTTCAATTACAATATATTTTACCAATGGTGTTTTTCTGTTTGATATTCATTTTTATCTAAGATAGATGTTATTGGGATCATGAGAGTTGGCAGTGAGGATGACCCAAAACCTTTTAAAATTACTTTAAAGTTTAATCTACTTTGAAATTTTGAACTATACAATATCAATTCTCTTTCAAATGACAATAAAGTTACATTTACACGTTGCGAGTTACTTGCATGCCAGTTAGAGTATAATTGCTGGCAATACACGGTTTGCCACTTACTTGTACGCTTATTTGCAACCTGTAAACCCCACAGAATAATGTAAGAGTAACTAAACCATCTAAGAATAAAGTGTTCAATTTTTAAAACTACAACATTAGATTAGCATTTGTCATTGTTCTTTAGAGTTGTATTTGGCGTTTCTCAACAGTTACCTCAGTCTCTCGTAGCCAGAGTTATAGGCAAGCAACTTGCATTGTGAAGTGAGGAAGAATTAAAAAGTTAAGCGTTTGTAAAGTGGCTTTGGATATTCAATCGTTTGACGTGGGAAAATAATAGATGAAAATGTTAAATTTAAAACAAATGAAGTGCTGAGGTTAAAATATTATTACACGTTTTCCATCGTCTTTGATTGAACAATAAGTACACGACGTTTCGGATCTGAAATCTAACCCTGTCTTCAGGTGAAAAGTAACTTAAATCTTAACACAAAACATCAGGGAAAGAGCTAGCCTAAAAGTAATCAACGCAAGCTGACCAGTCACCCACCACCAAATAACAATTTTTTAACTTCTCAAATTTTATAACAGCTAGCATAGAAAACAAAACAACACGTACAAAAACTTAACGAAATAAAGAAACAAATAGAGAAATCAAGACACGTCCACGGCTATAATAGTGACAGCTGCACCAGGCAGCGTCAGTGACAGCGGACGACCAATCACGGCCATGAATCAGACTGACCAACTGTAACAGTCAACAGAGAACACAAAGATTTACCACACCTAATTATGCAAAATGGCAGGGAAATTCTTTACAATTTGATGGATGAATCAGATCCATCCTCCTTTCTAACAAAGGAATTAAATGACTAACAAAACGTTAGAAAAATCCCTACGCGGTGAGCCACGAAAACTGATTAAACGTGCCTCGGACATTAAACTAGACCTCGTATTAAAAACTTTATTTTAGGACCTAGTGACGAAGTATACTGTTCTTACAATCACTTACCAGCCCAATTATGTTTTATTCAACAAAAACAAGGCATCATACGAGTCCTAAATCCGGATTGATGTGGTGACAATTTTGGTGAATTTCTAAAAATAATTGAGCTTCCTTTTCAACCTTTATATTTGGCGCTGGGTTTGTTTGTGGAAGCCAAGGTCACGAGTGTCAGTGACAGTGACCTGCTAAGAGATCAGCTGCGATCTCGCAGACGAGTATCCGTGCCAAACCTCCCGCGGATCTGCCGTTATGCCCTCAGGCGTCGTCACAACAGGTCCTAGGCAGGATGCCCAGTCAATGATTCAAGCAGCAGTTCGTTTCTGTCTTACAAATTAGCAAGTTGGAGAGTTTTCTCTTACACTTCGAGGTTACATCAATTTAGTAGTTTGAATTGTACTGCTGCAACCAATCCGACCAAACATCGCTTCATTGGCGTCCGATGATTAAAAACATATCGCAAACAGGCGGATCGACCAAAATCTCATCCAAAAAGTACAGTTTTCAATATTCTGTTTTGGAGAGCTGTTAGTCTCACAAAAATGTCAAGACAAAATGAGAAGAAAGCTATGTGGGGTGGAAACTGTATGTATCTGACGCGCCTGTCTCTATGGTTCACATAACAACGCTATGAGTCAAATGGTTTTGTTCTACAAAGTAGTTTTTCTCCTGAAGTGGTTGGAAATGTCTGATATATGTCTTTGTAAATTATTTGTCACCGCCACTATTACCCATGATCTATCTCAAATAATCTACTATTGAGTAGATAAGTAATCATCGCTTTTACAAGCTTTCGAGGCTCAAGAAACTTTAAATCAAAATTAAAACACTATCTAATTAACCATTCGTTTTACAGTTTAGGTGAGTTTATGGATCGAAATAATTAATAATATTATAGTTAAGTTTCCTTTTAAATTTTCACATGTTTGGTCCTTTCTATACTAGTGACTTTAAACCTTTTCCTTTTTTCGTTTGTCAACACAAAGAATAATTTGTATATTGACGAATAAATTGTTAAATCTAACCTTGTTTTGTTATGCGACATTTCTGTTTTAAAAATAACTCCCCCTCCCCTTAACTTCGGTTAAGATACGTTCTAATGTAGTATAATCGATCTTTGAGAGTATAATGTATTTAATTATTTATATTGCTACTGATTCATAAGACGAAACATGGATTGGCAAGGGAGATCACGTTTGGAAACGGTATCATTCTAAATAATACTTTACGTTTTGATTTCTTTGGGATAGTGGAGTCTATCGGTAAAATTGAATGTATAGGTATAGATTTTGTACAGCAATACCATACATACCAGCTGCATCTTGAAATACCCGTAGTATTCAGAAAGCAATGGCAGTCAATCCGAGGTTATCAGGACAACGGAAGCAATTTGCCTCCTAGTTCGTGGAGTATAGCGAGTGAATAAAAACATCGCTTGTGACGAAATTCAGACCAATCGCCAGTCTATTGTCAGCAGTCAACACTAACAATATTGGAAGCCGGCACTATGGCAAACGTGCAGTGTAAATGGTATGATAATGATGGGATCGCGCCTCCGTCAATATCCGAAAAAATTGTGTTGAGGGTTGTTACATCCCGGGACGTTTTGATGTAAAACATCATCGTCAGACGTGCAGTCTTGTTGGGAATCCGCCTGTTGGCTTCGTTATTAAAGTTGAAAATGAAGGACAAAGTTATAAAGAATTTGTGTTTGCAAGCTCTCCTGAAACACCAGCGAGCAAACTATGGTACAGTAAACCACTAAACTAGGACCACATAGCTTTCTATTTCTAGAAATAAGAAGATTATTCTACAATGTTTGTTAACTCACGTAATTAAACTTTAGGAATATGTTCCTTAGATGAAAAGAAGTGAGAAACATCATAAACCATGGGTGCCAAATGTACTTTCCGTTTGTCTGACTGTGTTTTATTCTAAATAATTTTTATCCCTCATATGACTTGATTAATTTAGTTCAAATATGGCTTCTTGTTAAAAATGGTAACGAATGGTAAAGTCTACTGGCGGACTACAAAGTGGAGAATTCATAAATTGTTCAGAATATTTGATTTATTTCTATTCTGTTTTCTTGCCGAAATTTACTAAGCAACACTTTTTTGCAACACTAACTAAGCCGATGACTATTTTATAACAGCATTGCTACAAACAAAACAACCAAGATGAAAGAAAGAAACCAAATAGGTGAATTGGGATCTTAAAATCACCCAGTCCCCCACAGGGCATAGGACCACAGCTGATTGATATTACTGTAGCGGCACTGTCATAATTTCTCCCATCCCCACAGCGACCAGCTGGGCAGGTTCTTCAGAGATCAGTTTGGCGTCGCACCAGCTGATAGCAGTACCGCAGAGCAGTCTTCCTCTTCATCGTTTGTTGGTGATCTGTCTGTGTGTTCTGTGTTTAAAATAATTTGATATGGGGCATTTATCCCAGATTCTCACGATCAACACTGTGGCTTTACTTGTCTTCAGTGAAGCAGGTAATATTTTTTCTCGACTTTTGCAGCTGGTATTAAAAATTTCGACTAAATGTTTTTCAATAGCAATTTTTTTGAACTATAAATTTATAATATTAGAGAACTAAATTTTAAACGGTTCACAAAATAATATTCAATAATGTTGTACTGATTAGGAGGTTTTGAACAAATTATTGTCCCTAAGGATTTTAATTTGAATAACAGCTAAATAGCAAATTTATTACTAAAATAAGACAAAATGTGAGGACCAAACGGGGTTTCTCACTTGCCCCTTATACAAAAAATATAATGTAATAGAAAAGTGAGTAAGGAATTTTTCATTGTTTAACTTCACGCTGTAAAAAAAAACAATGGATGGCTGCTTTATTTTTTCAAACAATAATAATACTTGTAATTATTCTATACAATTTAAAGATTTTTGTTGATGATGACAGAAATCCAAAAAGAGACTATAGGCGAGTGATTATGCTCACCACAATACAATTTACAATATCTGGCCCACCTATTTATGCCTTCAAATTTTTAGAAGTACTTAAATCTGAATATTTATCCGAAACATGTGACTTTAAATTAACAAGCTATAAATATTAAAAAGAGAATTTACTACTCAAAATTTAGAGTCTCAAACCTAAATGGTTTCCGGGTGGTTAACCGGGTGTCTTACCCGGTTTGGTCCACACATTTTGTCTTCTAATTTTTGTGTAGTAATAATTAGCTATTTAGTGTTTATACAAATTAAGATCTATAATAAGTCTATAATAGCCTATAAAAGTAGTCTATAATAGTATTTAAATTCTGTTTGTAATATTTCCAGCATGTTGATTTATAAGTTTTAGACTAATCACTAGTAATTACAAGTATTGTGTCAACATCTCAACCATATTATTCCCTCCACAACATTGATGAAAAAAAAAACATCATAACTCAACGAAGAACAGATATAATTATTATGAAACATGTTTTGAAAAATGAGATAAATATTTAAGCCATCTGAAAAAAACCACCAGATAGTTTCTTCAGCTACCTACTACAATTAAGTATAAATCAATAAATTCTGTTTGTAATATTTCCAAATAGACTTTAAAGTCACTATTGACAGTCACATGTTTCGGCCGGATTTAGTGGTGAGCATAATCAGGTCGGCCCAGCAAATGTCTTGCCTCTACAGATTCATATCGGATTCCTGTCATTCATCAACAAAAATCATCAAATTTTATAGAATGATGATTATTATTTTTAACAAAAAAAGCAGCCATTCCTGTTTTTGTTTTCCACAGGGTTAAGTTAAACATTGAAAAATTCCTTAGTAACTTTTCTATTACATTATATTTTGTGTGTACTGTAGTTTGGAGCTGAGTTTAACTTTAATTAGTGCAAAAGTTTATAAATATTTAACAAAAAAATGTTTTGGTACATTTTATGTAAACTACAATTTATTATTAAAATCTTGTAAATGACCAAATATTCACAACATGACTAATATTACCTTTCTCTGACCTTAGCAAGTTAAAAAGATAATTTAAAACTAATAGCGCTTAAATAATAAGACCACAAACACAAAACAGACCACTACAAACAGACTCATAGTCTGCACTGACGTGTGATGTAAAAGTACCCACACTTGCGGTAGAGGGTTAAAAACTTTAAGATGGCAGGGGGAAAGAATAAATTCTCTTGTCTTGAGAAACTGTTTACTCTTAGAGGGTATTTTAAGGTGAATAAGGGGACAAATGGGGAATGTGATTAGTGTTTGGATGGATGGTGAGATGTAGTTTTGTTACAAATTAAGGCCGACTGTTCCCTACATTGTGTCACTAATTATCTAATTAATAGCCCAACAACCAACAACAATGGCTTACAAGACCAACCACGGAATGGTCAGTGTAAACTGTAAACAGCTGTAACTATATGCAGCGGCGGGAATCGAACCCGAGCCCTCTACCATACCACTGAGCTATAGCCACCCCCAATATAGTTAAGACACATTTGGTATAGGCCGTTGCAAATACGGCAAATAAACATGAATACTTACCAAGATCATTGAACAGAAATTGGACAGAACAAAATTACCGTACTATTATAACATTGTGTGGTGTTAGAGATAACAAATTAGAGATTCAAAATTAGTTAAAGCATCTGTCAACTTGTCTTATCGTTCCCCTCTCTCTCTCTCAGTACCACAGATGGTAGCTGTTATGCCAACTCTGCCGTTGCCCCTGTCTACGGTCGTGCCCAGAGAAAACATGCTAGTGTTGGGTCAAGGCGTTGGAGGGTTAACACTGGCCAAGCAAGCCAAGCCGGACTGCCCGTACTGCGACTCCAGTGTCTACCCTTACTGCAGTGATAAACTACTCCATGACGCTTGCTGCTGCCTCAATCCTTACGGTTGGTCATGCATACCTTTGACTAATCATAGTATTTTGTTGAAAATGGTTGTGATTTCACTAAATTTTTTAACTTCAAGCTTCCAAACAATAGAATACAGAGTTCCAAATAATAGAATATAATTTAATCTTTTGCTTTAACTTTTATCTTATCATGCCACCATAAAATGCAATTACTTGACTGTTATATTGATCTTTAGAGCAAAGTCTGCCGCCGCAATGCCAGCTTGCAGATTGCAGTTTTCTGCATGCAAATACCTGCAAGGAGCACAGACTCATTACACGGTGTTGTTGTGACCGCCTCCTCTACATCAAGAGATGAACTCCGCCATTCCCACAGGTACACAACCAATCATAACTACAGACTACGGAGAAAAGTCAGTTCCTTCAAAACTACAGATTTAAAACTGTTGTAACATACTACTGTAAAGTATTTACGGAATTGAAAATGTGTGAAAAATATGGAAAGAGCCACAACTCGAAAGAGCTAAAAGAAATGCTTTCAAACCATTTTCTGCAATGTGATTCCACCACTAAACCTCTGCAACCCCTTATATAAAATATTTTATTAGTAATGTCCCAATAATTACTTGCTTCGAGACTCTTAACTTTTGAAGGATGTAAAATTGTTCTTGTACATACTTGTGGATTTCTTACAGTAAAAAGGAAACAAAGAGGTTCAATGATTGACGAAATTAAGTAGTGTCACCATTACGAAAATTGATGTAAAGAGACACTTTTTGAAAAGTTGATTAAAAGAGAGGTTTTTCAGATAATTACAAAAACAAGTTTGATACAAGTTTAGCATATAATTTTATTTAATAAGTAAGCTTGTTCTATCAGATTACTTGATTGATTTCAGAACCAAGAAACTGCCATTCAACTACCAGGAAAAGAAGATTAATAACTTATTTATTGTTTCTTAAATAAATCATCTATTTATACATGTTTATATTAATCTCCTCCCAAGGTAACCAATGTCCTCTCAGGTGGTTTTGACTTCCTACCTTAAGCGATTTGCACACTGAGGATAAGGTGTACACAGGAAAAGGATGCAATGCATCTTGAAAAATGTAAATGCAAATTTACAAACTATGCTTTCCTTGTGGGATCGAGTCAGCTGTTAGCATGTTCTGTCTGTCGCATCTCAGCGTGTAAACCATCTAAAGTAGTCTTAGAAGTATTACGGACATTTTAACCTATTTTAGCGTGGAATACAACAAGAAATTAAAGGGCCCGATTAATTTTTCTACAATATTTATTAACATACAAATTTAAAACAAAAGCTTGTACATTTTCAGTTGTTACACGTTATTTCTATTTATAAAAAATGTACTGGAATAAATCAATAAAATTCACTGTTGTAAAAACAATTTCACAACATAATAAATAATTCACAAACAAAAAATAATAAAACTGGTTGTAGACACTACAAACATAAAAATGGTTTTAAAACAAATATTAAACACTAAATGAAGTTTACCTGAAATAACATAAAGTATTAACAATTAATTAATGTTTTCCCAAATAACTCAATGCGATGTTACACATACGAACATTCAATATTAGACTTAGAAATTTAAGCATGGCTAGAGTAGACATAGAAGTTAGCTTCATTTAATTTTAAAGAGTATTTATTGAAAAAAGGAAACGTCATAATTTGTTATACAGCCTGTTCAAAATGTTATGCTCACAATGGGGATCTCACAAACTAGACAGTTTTCACATTCAGTCAAAAATGAAATAGGTGCAATAATTTAAGCCTATTTGAAAAACTGTTCAAACTTTTTGCGCACCCCTTAATTAGCTATAATGAATGTGTTTTCTGTCAAAAACATCATTTTAGTCCTGCTCCTGTAATACAAAAGGCATTTTACTGAAACAAACCACATTTGTCTGGTTTTAGCTTACACTTTTAGAAAGAAAATATTAACATTTTTTTAAAGCCTGTAAATGCCAAATTTTGGGGTTAAGTTGAGATTTTTTATAGGAAGCACTACCTTTTGTTTCGTATTCTTATAGGAAATAATTGTCTGAATCCAACGATACCACACAACACATACTTTGTATGACGATTTGTTCAAAAGTATTAAAACATGCTTTTTTGGGGGCAGCACCCTCCCTATGGTGGCTCGGGGGTGGGATTGTGCCAGCGCCTGCACTTCGTTCCAGAAACAAAGCTAAACTGGTAATTTATTTTATTCTTAGTTAATTCAAATTCATTCATGTTAGCCTTTGATTGCTTGTAACAATAAATATTATATCCAATGGATGAAGATTTTAAATATTATAAATCACACGACACATGAAAACTGGTCTTCCTAAGTCCCAACTGATGATGGAGTTACGACCCAGAAATCGATTTTGAGGACAAAATCAACAATTGATTGCTAAGGTGAGACTATAATATTTATTCTTAGTTAGTTTTTAAATCTATATTAATCTAACAACAGCAATAACAAAATCAGGAGAATAGCAAAATCAGAAGCTGTGTTATAGAGTATAGACAATGATCAACCTAGTAATATAGGTACATAATTTTAATTTTTAGCTACATTGAATTGAGAATGTTGTATTAACACATGGTAAATGAAAAGAACGGTAGAGATCACACTATAAAGTGGGTGTTATCTGTGATGATGTCGATATTCCAAGGAGGATTTGCTTCCCTGCTTCTGTAAAATTGATCCTAACCTTTCTTTCCATTTACCTTGATATTAATATACACTGCCCAGCTATAAGATTAAAACAAATAGCAGTCTAAAATTATTATTGTAGACATCAATCACGTAATTTTAGTAGTCTTAAAAAAATGATAACATTAGCTGCTTTTAAAATAATTTAAATTCAACAATTTTCGTTTGCTGGAAAACATTTTTAAAGGTTAAACCTATCTGACAAAATTTACATACAACAGAAAAAAATTACAAGTTTTTGTTATCTGATGTGCAGGTTGTCAGAACTGTGGGACATTAAATACACATAAAGTTTTACCTATACAAGATAAAGATCTTAATTTGGATAAATGCTAAATAGCTAATTTGTGACTAAAGAAATTTGATGACAAAATGTGTGGATCGAACCGGGATTCAAGTCCCAGTTTGGTCCACACATTTTGTGTTCAAATTTCCTTAGTCATGAAAGATAAGGAACTGGCTGCAAATAAACAATATAAAACATTACTGTTACCTATTAAAGACTAGGATAGGGTCAACCCTGAGAGTTTGAAATATATAGTATTTACGTACTTTAGAGTATCACTAATCTAAACTAATCGGGACCAAACCTAGTTCAGATTAACCAGATTAACCGTTAGTGTATGATACCAGATTTCGGACTAGCAAGACTCAAAATGTACATAAAAAAAATACTTGCGCTTTAGTATTAAAGCTTTAAGTTAATTAAATAACAAAAATTAAACTTAACGTACAAATAACAATAACATCTTACACATCAAATACTACATTTATAACATAATTTAGATAAATTCAATGAAAGTCTACTAGTATTTAAATAAACGTGATTTGACTGGATAAAATTAAGACAGATTTTTTAAATTACCAGTATGAACATTGCATTCTTTTCTAAGACAAGATTTCCTGTGGGAGATTAAATGTAAAGATTGAGTTGTTTGTGTTAAGATAGGCAAAGTTAGGACTTCAAAGTTTTGTCTACTTTCATCCTTTATCTAGCATTACCACATCATCACTTGTTTTTGTTAACCGAATCACGTTTTGGTTTATAAGTACCTGTGGCAACCTGCTGACAGTAATGGTCTGAAATAGCTCTGTTAATCACGGACACTTTACAATCAGTCGTGTTTGTGACAACGTTATCAATCGCTGTTACAGAATTTGGTCAGTCACACTCGTTGGCATATTAAGGCCAAAAGATTTAAACAAGCCTTTGAAACAAATTATGGGGGTTTTAACATCTAAAACATCAATATCCCCATAATTATGATAATACAGGTCCACCAACATTAAAGTGTGACTTTGCCACATCTATACACATGAAATTAAGAGAGTAAGTTACTAATTCCTAAACTAGCTATACCTTGTAAGAGGAATATAAAATATTCCGGAAGATCTTTTAATATAAATTGGTTTTAATCAGGGGTGGACGGTAATGGATTTTTCCATTCGGGCAGGAATCGGAAACGAAACATATTTACTTGCTTGATATCAGGAAAATTTTTAGGCAGTATTAAAAGCGTATTTCAGTCATTACAAATTAAAAAGAAAAGATCAGAAAATTCAAAACTTTTTTTACAGTTACAGAAAGTATATTTACCCTACAAATCCTAATCTTGTGTTTCTTTTAAAAGGGATATGTATGGTACAGCATGATTATCCTTTGATTTGATATTATCCATATTATTGATCGTATTAGTGATATTGCCATAATTAAACTTTGTAATCATTACAGGAAATTGTGAACATTAAAATGTCAAAAAGGGTTAAAATGACAACTCTTTACTCTTTGTAAAATGTAAATATTTAAATATAATTACAAAATTTGCATTTGTATTTCTTTTGCAGTTGGGAGAGTTTTTAATCCGAATTGGACTAGGGAACTTATAATCGAGAAAATTATCAAAAAATGAGATTGTTTGGAAATCTTTTAAAATTATAAAATTTGCCAAGAATTACCTTTAAACTTCCATTTTTTCCAAAAAATCCAACCCACTCAAAAAAATTCCCAAAAAATCCCAAATAAATAAATAATATTTTTATTGTAGAAACAAAAGAGAACATCGTTTGTATTACAATCGTCACAATTATTAAGTATCACATTAACATACAGTTTACAAAGTCAATTTCAAAAAAATCATTAATGTCATACAGGCAATAACTAGTTAAAACTTCATACAGATATCGCTTAAATTTAGGTATTGGCAACTGACTTTCATACAAAGGAAGCACATTAAACAACTTTACAGACATATAGTAAAATCCCAGGAGGGAATTGATTTTGCACAAATACATAGCCATTTAAACTATGGCACACTTCTTTGGGGCCACCAGTATTCCAGTAATAGACTTTTTATATTACAGAAAAGATGTATAAGATTAATTTGTGGACTTCCTGATCAAGCTCATTGTAAGTCAAGTTTTATTAAGTTGGGTATCATGACAGTTCCTGCACTATTTGTTTATCAAACTCTTATATACATGAAAGAAAATGTTAGTTCATATGATCTTCTAGGTTGTAAGCACAGACATGACACTAGGAATAAGAATATTATAGGTTATTTTAGATGTAACTATACGAAAATGCAAAAATATGTCCCAAAAATCCCTCCCGCCAGAAAAAGTCCCGTTTTAGGGAATTCCCGTCTGATTTTAAGATTTTAATTTTCAGTGGGAGTTTCCTGAATTTTGGGTTTCGTCCACCCTTAGTTTTAATTGACTAATAATTTACTTACCCTAATTTAAAAACTGGAAAATGTAACTAGTTTTGCATGCCATTATAATGTTGGCAGTTGACTAAGTTCTGTTGGTTAGAGTGCAAAGATGTTTTAAGCCTTTTTCGTTGCACAAGTAGGTAAAAAAATATACATATCTTATCTTTTAAAGTAAAATAAATATCTATATTGCATTACGTATTAAGTCCTAAATTCTTTTTTGGCTATTTTTCTAAAACTCTTAACTTAATGCTGTAGTGACTTGGCACTTAGAAAGGCAAGTTGAGATCGTTAATGTCAAAACTAAGGTTGTGCAAACAAGATAGGTTTCAAACCATAACAAATAGTTTATTGAATATTTTTATCAATATAATGAGGAGATAATGATTTTCTTAATAGCCAGTTAAAAAGATCAACAAGTAAAACTTCATGAACATGGCGAGGATATTTTGACTATACCTTGAATTAGTGGTCATTTCAGAGGCTGTTAAGCCATGATAACTCACTACTTAAATTAACAGTTTTAAAGATTTGTTTTGTTAAGAAAATTATTCTGGTGAGGAAAAGTTACACGCTCTGAAGCCATTTTATGGCAGAAGATACAGGGTTGCGTCAGAGTTGACTAGATAGGTGGCTCTTTGAGCCTTAAAAAATCAGTCTGAACATTTTTGTAAGATTCTATAAGCAACTATAAAAGAATTACACTTAACATTTTGAGAAACATAAGTGTAGTCTTCATTGTTTGCACATTCCTAGTATAGACAAAAGGTTTATAAGAGCACTTTGAATGTATTGTCGAGAATGCTGTAGAGAACGACAGTGGCGGCAGAGTTGTTGTTCTTTAGCTCTTGAAGCTGTTCACTCACTCGGAATATCATCTTTTTATGCTTCGGGAACCTGCCAAACAATTAAACAATTAACTCCGGGTAATCGCAAAACGATTACAGGTACTCTGGCTGTGTCAAGTTTAGTTTTTTTACTAACTAATGGTATAATTGATTTAAAAAGAATTACAAAACTATATTTGGTTAATGTGGGGATAATAGGGCTCACCTTAGTAAGTAAAGACTTTAACTAACTTTTGCTGCATTTTCAATTCAAGGGTCCAAGGAACCAAGAGGCCTAATTAAACGTTTTTTTGTTTTATTATAACCAGTAAAAGTTAAACTAAATAGTTGGCAGAAAATATTCTATAGTGGCTACATCAAAATAGATTTATACTATCAAAACACTAATTAAGTTCATCATGAAATGGAATCTCTTAATTTTTTAGAATGTTTAGTTTTAGCTCTTGTGGAAGAACCCATATCTGACAAGCCCAGCTGTTACCGTTTGATGGTGGCTGAGGTGTCTTGTTCGTCGGTGTCTAGGTCAATGTAGGAGGCTAACATCTTGATCACTTCCGTCTCCATGTTGACAGCTAACACTTCCACTCGCACCTTGGCAGACAGCCGTTGTACCGTGCTCACCATCGAGTTCAACACCTGAAAACAAGAGTCGGTCTTCTGGTACAAACACACTGTTGGTTGAAGAAGTTCAATGTAAGAGAGATAGGAAAGGAGTAAAGGATCAGTTCCTGTTCAATAGAAGTATGTGCAAAGAAGATTGGCAACGACAGTGAAATTATCCCAAGTGTTTAAATGTAGCCAATATTAAATATGTTTTATACGACATTATGAAGTTAAGAATTGTGGCTCACAATAGGCTTAGGGTTGATAAAATATTATGATGCCTTGTAAAATTATAAATATAATTAGTCTCAAAAGTTATGAACTTGTTGTTAACAAGCAAACTATTTTCTTTGTAATAACAACACAGAAAAATGTAATACCAAGGGAATAGAACCTGCAGATTTAAAAGATAAGATAAAAAAAAATAGCTTTCTATTGCAAAGTTGGATACTTTGGAAGCGATTATTCTACTTGCAGACACTACAAAATTGTAATATTTTTTCTCCAGCAGTTCTCTCTCTAGAGGCTGGATTATATTGGAGAACATTATTTTGGATTTGGACAAGTTAACAAGACCAACCTGAGTCTCATATCGGCGCTTCATCACACTGGACATCTTCTCGCCGGTGAGGAAGGTTACGTTCATGACGGGAGTGTCTGACGGTGCTGTCGCTGGTGTACTCTTGGTGGTCTCTATCTTCAACGTGTTGGTAGCCTCATTCGGCTGACACAGCCGCACCATGTGTTCCACACACTCGCTCAACAACACTTTCTTCTCAGTCCACCTGGTAAGGAGACAAATTTGTATTTGCCAATTTTGTTTTTAAATATCCTCTTACTTTTACAATTAACCTAAGGATGAGGGTAATGCTTTTCAGAATAAGAAGAACCAGTTTAAATCTCATTAGGCAATATGAGTTTACCACTCTTCAAAAATATTGGTGTGATGGCCATCAAATTAATGGCAAGTCAAAAGGTAGCAATAGACTTTACACCTGATACTTCACAAGAGAACTTTTAGGAATTTAAAAGAAGAATTTAAATTTAAAGATTTAATATAAATTAGTGTAAAACTATTATTAAAACCACCAATTTCTGAACAATTCGTGCTCCGAGATTGTAGCTGAGATTTTTTCCTGACCTCCTATGCTAAAATTATGTTGCTAGTATTGAACTGAGAATGAAAGCTTAGATTGGCGTGTTAGTCAATAACCCTTAGTTGACTATCATTCTAACAATGAATTAATCAATTTGGTATCTAACTTTCAAGCAGAGCAAAGTTTTCTTTCTGAGGATTAAACCAAATTTGTTATGTCACCTTCCTGACCTGTCTTTATTATTGGTCCTTAATCTGACGTATCCAGGGTCTGTGTCCTTGAACATGATAATGTGAGGTACATTCTCCTCCAAGCAGAAACTCTGGACCTCTTCAAGGCTCTAGAACAGGGATGTAGAACACTTTAGCATTGAACCAATTTCAGGTTATATTTCCAATCTTATTTTTCAAACCATGCAATTTTTTAAATAGAACCATTTGATAAAAATAGTAAAGACACTATTATTTTTATCTTATCTTCAATATCAACATACCCTTACAAAATCAAACTGACCCTAACCTGTACAGTGTTGCTCAAGTAAGCTCTCACATCTGCTGCCCACAAGTCGCGCACAAGACTCAGCTGATCTCGAGTCACAGAACACAGTCGCGTGTTGACGGAGCAGACGACAACGTCACAACACTGCGGCTGCGAGGTCAGCTGAGCTTGTAAACACGAGACGATCTTGTCCATTGATACACTGATACCAGCCGCACACTGCACCCCTTCACTCTGCTGGTGGCCTCCCTCGTGCATCTGTCTGGAACCAGAAAAAACAACTAAAGTTGCGGCCTCGGAAAAAGGTGAATGAGCCAAAGTGTGACATTCACAGATATGAGATCTGTGTAGCAACAGAAGGTAGAGACTGAGCAAAGTTTGTAATTTGGCAACACTCAATGCACTGTTTCAAGCACCTAACTAATCACGTGCATGAGTTCACATGGTCATGTTCACCGCACTTTGCTCAACCATTCATTAACTGGTGACTCGTGTGCACGATACTGGAAACAGTAGATTTTAGCCACCCACCAAACTCAGTATTTGGCACTTTGACTGTTTAAAAGTTGAAACCTTACTGAAGAGTAGATGAGATTAACCTCAGAAAGAACAATCACAAATAACTGAAATATTGCTAAATGTGTGAGGTCATATAAGCCTACTTCTTTCTTCAAACAGTTTTGTTTAACTATCAAGGAGTTTGAGAGGCATATTAAGTAAATTTTGTTAAAAGAAAGTTTTACTAAGGCAGTTAAAAGTATATAAACAGGACCTTTGAAAACATTTAGCAAGTGTTACAAGAAACAAAACGGCATCTTAGAAGAGACTTTGTTCAACTTGTATATAATACTTGTTTGTAAACCTTTTTAACTCTACAAACTTGTCATTTGAAAACATTTGTGTGAATTTGATACTCACAAAATTTGGTTTACATAAAATCCACTAACTATAAAACTTAGCTGGCTAATCTTTTAATAAACATTTACAATAATGGAACTGGCAGTTTTTATTACCTTAAGGTAGCAATCAGAGAATCGTATCGGCCACCTCCTGCGATAATTGTCCGCTGGGTTTTCCCGTGTTTATTTCTCTGCTCCCAAACAACTTGATAAATCAACCCTGAATAATGTGAAAGGTTGTCAACAAGACCTGGAGACACCAGTATCGGACACTGTAACAATAAGTTAAACAGTACAGAAGACTTGATAAACTAAGCTGAAAAATATCTTGTGTAGTGAGAGATAACAAAAAGTCACCACCGCTTTGTCCTCATATGGCAAGCACCATAAACGCCAGGTATTTGTACAAATATAACTTTACTTACTTTACTTTTCTTTGAGACTACAACCACTCTTAGAGCATATGTCTTCTGTTCTTAATAAAAAACAGCATTTGCTTCTTAATATAGATAAGACTTGGACACTAAGTAAAACCTGGTGAAACAAGGAAAGTAAATTGTCTACTAATCACCTGTTTTATTCTCTGGTGCTCATTATTTTGTCACTAACAGTTGTATTTTTCTTCTCATGACAGTGCAGTATGCTAAGATGAGGACATCTTTCAAGTTTTCAACTTAATCCAAACTTGCAAGCTTTCTAAACCTGAACCAACCTTGACTCCAAGCTCATTGGCGTGACTGATGCACTTCTCGAGATGCAGGAAAGCTTGTTTGCACAGTGAGCTTGTAGCAGAGCTGCGTCTGAACATGGGCGGCAGTATCGTGGACGCTCGACCGAACGTGTGCTCTTGATCCAACAGGTTGAACAGCATGTTAACCGTGTGGTCTGGCAGATCTAGGCTGGCCAGTAACGCTTCTACCTGCCCCTTGCTGTGACTGTCATCCTAAAAATAGAAGAAAAGTAAATTAAAAAACTAGAAAGAGAAAGCCAAATGTGATTGGCTTAAACATATGTTAATCAGTATTTTCATACCGCTAGTAATTTCAACAATAAATTTACCAGTGACAATGAAAGTTCTGATGATGCTGGGGTTGGGCAAACTCGATAATGTCAGGCTATCTACTGCGACCGTTCCCAGTTTTCCTGACTAAAACTTTCAAACAGTGTTCATTTAATTAACTTTTTGACAGATTGATTTACCGTATATAAAAACTCAAATTTAGAATGATATGAAACAAAAACCTAAATTCAAACTTCCACCTGTTTACAATGCAATTTTTCAATATAATTATTATTTTTCAATAACCAGCTGCTATTAGTGTTGTTTTGGCTTTTGATGGCTGTTTTACCAATGTTATAGTCCAACCAATCTCCAAAGCGAATATCAACCATGGTCAACGATGTATAGTCTACTGAAAGCCTCCGAGGCAATGTTTCGACTTCTATCGGATGCCAAAGCGAAGATTTGCTACTACTGCGGTTCATCATCACTAGCCTATCACAACGATACCCCTATCAGAGGATACCCCTACCATTATTGAATTTAGGACGAAGCATCTAAAACAAAATGTACTTTGCATGGGATACAATTAAAAACTGATTGGCTGGTGCACATTGTTTCAGCCCTATAAATTCAGGAATGTCGCTGGATACGTCTATTATATGTTAAAGCCTGAACAACACAAACCTTAGTTGCTAAACTACACTTTGGGACTTGTTGCGATTGCACAAACACTACCTTGGACTGTGACAACAGATGGCACACTCTGTTATGTTTGGATGCCTCAATGCCGCAGTGCAGTAGGATCGCTCTCAGCAACGCTGTGTGACTCAGTCGCACCATACAGTTGATGTGCAGAAGAGACGGAAACTCACTCAACACTTGCCAGACAAATGCCAGCAGCTCCGCCTCAGCTAGCATGTTGCCTTAAACATCACACCTAAAACTGTATTCACACGGTCAACAGTGAAGGCTTTATTATTTAACTAACAGCGTACCCATGCATGTGTTGCAACTCAATCTAAAATATTACAACTAAATAAATAATATAATTTAAATCCATGTATAAGCCACAAAATTCATAAAACTTATTTTCATTTCCAAAATTCTTATTATGTCAACTAGATAGTCTTGATTAGATTGATTAGGCACAATACTTAAATTGAAAGCTTGATATTAAATAAATATCAATATAAAATAAATATAAATATGGTCTTTCGTGTGTTTTTACTTTTTACTTTATTCAGGTGAGTCTGTCTTCCTTTCTTTCTATTTCATTTTTACAAACTTAATTGTAAAGAGCTATCTTCTTAAATTAAATCCTCTAACACCAATGATTATCAAGAAAATCAAACAAAATTAAAACCCTAACAACTTACAGTGTGTAATTTAAATCCTACAATATTAACTACTTGTGAATAACTCTCACCTACTGAAGGTGTGACTATATCAAAGTCACACTCGTACAGCTCTCTAGGGTGATGGCCCAGGACACGTCTCTCGCGGTAGACACGGTCGATAGAGTAGCTCTTGAGTTGTGTAACGCCAGGGTTGTGCGCTAGGTAGCGTGCAAAGGACAGGCGTAGATCGTGAGGCAACATTGTCACACCACCCCACCGCATCATCACAGACACTGTAGTAGGCAGAGGGGGCAAGGGACTCCGCCCGTATGGCATCAACAGGGGTACGGATAGATTGACAGCTCCGTGCTTTTGTAACACCTGGATGTGAAAAGTATTTTTAAACTATACAATGTTTTGTCAAACTAGGTTCTTCATGTATAACTGCTGTTAACTAATTTATTATAGTCATAAAAATTTTTTTATGACTACCACACAAAACTAATTTTTGCAAAATCTCTCGGCAAAAACCGTCACAGAGTAAGTACAATGAAAGTTTTAATTAAAGCAATATTATAAAGGCCAGAACCTTTTTTTACTGGTTGGGGAGTTCATAATTTACCGCTTTTGGGTCAATTAAAGCTACAGTAAAAACTCAATAGTTCCAACCATTCATGGACGAAAGGGGTGTCAAACTATCTAGTGTAAACAGGATTTTATCACAGAGAGGTATTGAAATACTACTAAATACTTTTTATTCAATGAGTTAAGTTATATGCACAAAATTAAGTTATTTTATACAAAATAAAATAAGAAAACTGAAAAGCCAATTTTACTGTATAACATAGCTTGCACACATAGATAATAACTTTCAGTGCAGTACAGAATACTTTGTAATATTCCTATGTAATTTTTTTAAGTCACCATGGAAGTTGTTGATCAATAAGAAGTGTCAAAGTATCAAGTTTTTACTGAATATTGTTAATTTTGTAACTAGTTTGTTGTTATAAATTGAAGTAGTAAATATACCTATTATTAATTAAGTAACTGTTTGACTCTAAACAGTAGTGAAATCACTCTTCAGTCAACCTAAAGTCCTAAACTTATCCTTTGATTCTTTTATAGCCCTAATTATAGTCATTTTTCTTTAGTACAAAAAGAAGGAAACCTAACTTTTCTAGACTAAAATGAAAACTTAAACCTTTGTATAACTTTTCCTTACTCCTAAATTATTTAACAATTTTAATTCCTTGACTTTTGTCAAAATAAATTCTACACAATTTAAAACTCAAAGCTACCTTGAGAGTCTTTTCTACTACATGCTCCAGAAGACTGGCAAACCATCGGCCCTTGTTGATTGACATGTCATACGTCACATCTTGAGCAGTTGTCATTTTCTGTACACCAATCAGAAACCAATTGTGAAATTAAAATAGAATCATATTTACCATATGTTACATAATTGTCAGAACAGAAATATCTATACTTTGTATTAAATAAGCAGTATGTGAGAAAGGTACAAGTCTAAATTGTAGAAGTGTAAAATAAGAGTAGTGTAAATTTTGTATATCTTGGCTTCGCTTATAATATTTTGACTATACAAACTGATTTCAGACTAAAAGCCAATGATTAGAGATTACTTTTTGTCAACTTATAGTTAAGTACACACTAGTACACTAGTAAAAGTATACATAGTTAAGTATACGTGCTTTGACACATGCCAAATAAAAAACTAACAACACTATCCAAAGACCAAAACCCCAATGAGAATCAAGGGAAACCCAATATATATTTATTTGTAATAAAAAGAACTGAAGCTAAAAATAGTTCTCTAGCGTCATTTAATGCTAATTGTCTAGTAATAACTGGTGGCTTTCAAGCTGAAAACATGCTGATGGCCAGACTTGCTTAAAAGCGCCATCAGTTGCAAAGATCTCTTAGAGTACAGAAGATTTGCTACTTGCTAGCTGTCTACGATTATATTTGAAAAGAAACGTAAACCTTCTTTTACGTTTCTTTTTCAATAAGAGGCAACTTGGTTGAGGTGGTTGACATAGTTGAGGCAACTTCTATCCACAACTTGGATTTTACATTGTGGTTACTAAAATCTTTCAATTTTACATTCCAAATAGGGGGACGAACACTAATTTCATTGATAAATTGTTCGGTATCAAACATACTAATGTATTGAAAAAACCGCACAGAACAGAGTGGTAACTGAGGTAACAAGAAGAGTGGGGCTAGACAAGTAGCGACTTGAACGCCGAGTGTGGCCGGCCCATAACATGGCGAGGGCTTTCAGATGCTTCCAGCGTCACGCCGGAAAAGCGCTACATGCGGCGCTGAAAACGTCGATGCCAACGCCGTGCGCCCAGTGTGGGCGGCTCCCATAAGACTACATGCTATTTTGCAACTAGCCAATGCTGGCGTTTTCAATGCCGCGTTGAAAGCGCCAAGTGTGGCCTTACACTCAACAAAAACTCCACACTTCAAAGCATAACTCACCTGATTGAAACACGATGCAATAAGGAACTTGTAAAGCTTGCTCTGTGGGTTGTTTATTGTTCTACGCAGTAACTCTTGCAGCTCAAACTCCTCAAACTGCGGAGGTGGAAGCAGTTCACTTTGCAGCAACTCTGCAGAACTCGGCCTCTGCAGTGGATCGTGAGCTAGCATCCACCTGTGGAGTCAGGTCTTTCATTAAAACAGTTCAGGAGTACCTTGTTTGCACAAATCTTAAGCAGC
The DNA here is from genome assembly GCA_018831715.1 of Matsumurasca onukii. Lineage (NCBI taxonomy): Eukaryota > Metazoa > Arthropoda > Insecta > Hemiptera > Cicadellidae > Matsumurasca > Matsumurasca onukii. Next base: position 25,615,163 of record CM032058.1, read on the forward strand.
TTGAGATCAAAAACTCATGACAAGAGACAATGATTTTCTGTTAAAATGCATTTTCTGAGTAACTAAACCGTTTACAAGGCAGCACATTAAGTTGTGGAAAATCAGTATAACCTACCGGAGCAGTAGTGATTTCGTTAGGTTGGAATTGTCGGTGAAGTCTTCTGGTAGGATGCAGTCTTCGTGTCTCAGATCTGTCAGCACTTTGGAGCGCTCCATGTTGGTCTGCAGAGGACGGTAACACATCTCAAAGAACATCACTCCTAAGCTGTAGATGTCCACTTTCTAAACCACAAACACACCCTTTTGTTAAACAAGCTTATTTGTTTAAAAACTAGTTGAGTATCTTGAAAAATAGGAAATTTGTCTATATTTTAAATTATTTATGATAAAAATGGGGCAGATTGTGTTCATCAAATAGAAATTGCTATTTACAATAACCATCACAATCCATGAAAATTTAGAAGATGATTGGAATATTTGGTGCTTGTGATAGTGTTCAAGATGTTCAGTGCTACAATACTTTGTATCCATTGATGAAGGTAACTCCAAACGGCAGTAGTGTGAAGTACATGGATTGAGATGATGAAATTATAAATAGGAAACTGGTAAAAAGTCAAAAAAGGTACAGGATGTGACTATTTCTCTTTGAATAATGGCACTAATGTGTCCACTTTTGGTAGCTCCCTAATATTTTTTAAATTACTTTGTTGGAGTTGTAGAAGAAAGAGTAACAAGCTATGTTATCTACTTATTTGTATCTATCCATGCATTGTCATTCTATCAATTCTTGATGCAATTGTCATTCTGTTTTCTGTTCACAACTTGTATTATCACATTATAAATCTGCACTAATGTAAATGGTTTTATTGCCAATAAAGAATTGAATTGAACCAAAAGCATGGCAGTCACCTGATTATAGTTGGCCTTGAGTGAAGGTGTGTTGAGCTCGGGAGCTACGTACAACGCTATGCCGACCTGGCCTGTGTGTGAAGTGTCTCCTACGCCAGACTGACGCAAGTCTGCCCCGAGCATCTCAGCTTGCTCAATCACCACACCCGTCCTGTGCAGACAATCACGTTACAACTCAGCGCACCAGTCTGCGAGTGACAGTTATGTCCCTTACAGTAGAATCTACTGTCACTTGCTAACTGGCACAATTACTTTTCACCGTGTGAAGCCGCGCTAAAAATCAATTTTTTGACAGCTAACAAGGTTGCACATGGATTAGCACAACAAGCGGGTAGCAAATAGGTAGGGAACAGAAATTTAAGAGGACTGTAAATCTTTAAATGTAACAATAATTTTTTTTGCAAATAATACAAAAGTACAGATTTTAATTTGTTTAAACGTTAAATAGCTAATTTATTACTAAGGAAATTTGAAGGCCAAATGTGTGGACTACCGAAAAAACCAAAAGGTTTGGTCCACACATTTTGTCTTCAAAAGTTCCTATCACCATTTTACGTCCGCAATGCGTTCAAAACCATTTAGGATCCACAGTATGCAACTTTTCGTCTCCGGTAAGTTCCAATCGCATTTTTACACATGTGATACGTTCCGAGAGCCATTTCTTACCCATAACACATTTCAAACACCTTTTTACGCTGGCAATTTGTTATGAGAGATGTTTCAGACCCGAAGTACGTTTAGAGAGTTAAGCTTGATACACGCAGGTCGTTATGATCGACTCTTCATGCCCGCGATATTTTCCGAGAGGCGTTCCGACCCTTGGTACGTTACGATTGCCGTGTTAGGTTTGCGATAGGTTAAAGAGAGTCAGTTCCTGACTCGCGGTATGTTCCGATCGCCATTTTGTCGTGCAATATGTTTTGAAGGTTGTTTCATACCTACGGTACACTCCGAGTACTGTTTCACGCGCGTACAGTCCGAGGACTGAATTATGTGCGGGGCACAATATGGGGTCCAATTTTTTATATAATTATGTAAACGTACGTTTTGAAAACAAAATCAATGGAATGCATACTTGTGAAGAATGTTGGTGGTGGCCAGTCCGAAGTCTCCGATCTTGACATGGTCCTCACTGTCAATAAACACATTCACTGGTTTCAAGTCACGATGAATGATTCCCTGCTGGTGAATGTGTGCCAAGCCTTCTGCAATTTCTCGCAAAAGCCGCCACACTCTCTTCTCGTCCAGGTACAGTCCGTTGTCTATTGCAGTCCTGTTTCAAGCACAGAGTGGTAGTTAAGAGCACTCAAAATACTATAGCACAGTCTGGACTGACATTTCTGGATTTATTACAAGTTCAAGTGCATTCTGCAAAGGAACTTTTTGCAACTTTTCAAAGTGTTTGTACTTTACACACAGTCATCCTACGGTTATCAGTTAACACAGTGCTTGGACACTTTCAGATTTTATTGATAATAATGAAAATGCACATACAAGCTAACAATTTTGAATTTACAAGCTCTTCTTCAAGGTTCCCGGAAGTATTGATTACCAGCTACTACTCCTGGGCCAAAAGCAGTGAAAAAGAAGAAAGTAGCAGGTTTATAGTGTACTTTCTCCAAGAATACTTTCTCATACCTTCAGGCTGATAGTTTGAGACCAAGACATGCAATGTAGAGGCGGATTAAGTGTACTTGTGAAACTTCTCGCATACTAAGTGGTAACTGTAGCCTAAAGCTGCAATTGCAGTGTTGGAGCCTTATAATGATGTTTTTTTTCTGTAGGTATACTATTATTGATGTAGTTATAATTTTTCTTACTTTTAATTAAACTTTATGTTGCCTGAAATTTGTTTTCTAAATTTCTCATTGCTTGAACAATATCTTATTGTGTCAACGTTCCTTTGGCTGTAGAAGTTCTTTTCCAATGCAACCTAAATGTTTCTTTTAAGTTATCAGTTTAGATACAATTTTCAAATTCACTTTCAACAATTTTCCAAAAACAAAAACTGTTTCTACTTTAATAAACAAAACTTAATTTTTCAAACCTGAGGGTGGATTTTCACAAAACTCCATCTGTATGTACATAAACTGTTGAGTAGAGGTTGACTTGTTCTCATTGGTACTTGACAGTGATGGACCATCTGTTTTCTGCTCTTCTGAGACTTGATTTGTTTCTCCATTACTTGTTGACTCATTGGATCCAGGCCTACAAACAGTCAAATTATAGAATTTACTTGCTTGAAGTTCTATTGTTTTGTTATCTCATTAATTTGTATGATTATTGACTATGTATCACATAACTTCATGCTTGGCAGCAAATCTAGAGATTTTTTATACCTTTTTCCTCAAGTCATTGAAGACACTCACACTTAACGCCAAACATAAAACGAACACTTGAAGAATGATTGGATAAGTCGTACGAATAATAGGGCGATTTTGAATAATTTATCAAATCATACTTGTTGTCACATAACTTGAGTTACCCGATCTGTGCACTAAAAAATATTTTTCCTTTTGAACCAATCTGAAATTAAATAAACTTATTTTTTCCATTCCAACAACAAAAACTTGTATTATACACTGAGTTTACATGCTGATCTCATGATGACTAATAACTATACTAAGTAAAATAATATTGATATGAAATTACAACAAAATATAGACTATTTAAAATGGTTTGACAATTAGTAATAATAAATGACGATAATGAATAAATATGAATAATAGTGCAAAAGATACATGTCAATCTGAAATACATGTCACAACAGAGGAGCATTTAAATACTCTAAAATAATGAGAAATTATTACTAGACATGCTAAATTACTATACTAAATAAATTAATATTGACAAAAAATGTATAACAAAAATATAGACGACTACCAATTAAAACTTGCTGTTTTAATAAAAATATGATGTTTTGATTTATACTCTTAACAAATAACTTCATTTCATTGTCACTTACATAGAATAAGATTCCTCATAAAAGTCAGACCTAAACAAAAACAAACTTGACTATTTAAAAAAAAGTATTAATGGCATGTGAAAGCATTTTGGTAGGAGAACTGAACTGAGATTTCTAAAGATGCAACTTACAACAAATATTCTTGAAAGATTCTATAGTACAAGAAAAAGCTGAGTACAATAAATAATTTACCTGAGACAGAAACTAACAAAGAAGGAGGCAAGATGTCAAATGCATTGTTGGCATTTTTCCACACTGTAGTAAGTATATATATTTTTTTAATGGTAAATTAAAGTATGACGTAGTCTTAATAATACATTGTTAGGCTAAGATGTGACTTTGTCAATGATGTATAACATTATTATAGCAAATAAATGGATTATTTATTTATTATTATTTAATAATTGAAGGAAACAGAAAATTTGGATATTTGGATAACACCTGAAGATCTGGCTACAATATCATCCTTTCTACTCCTCGGATGAAAACTCTAGCTGTTAAGAACATTTTGTGTGACAAAAAACTGTCAAGATTTAGTGAAATTATTACTTTATCTTTTGAGGTTAAAATTGAGCGATAACAGCGACATTGACTAAATAAAGCAAAAGGAACTATTTGAAAAGTCACAATGGTGGAAAGTCAAATCTCTTTAAGCCTAGAACAGACATGACATAGTAAATAAGCCAAACCATTTTGAAAGATTAAAGTTGAGAAAGTGAGAACTTACAGGAAAGTGATCCAGCAGTTGTCAGAGCTGTCCTCAGAGCTCTCACTGTGGTTACGTTTCGACAGTTGCCACTCCACACTGACCTCGTTGATTGGCAACATCTCCGCAGCTTTGCAGCCGAGCTTCTCCACCTGAGTCAAACACAACTTCAGTCTCAGTTGTAGCAACAGAATAATACACCAGAATTGATATTGAAACAGAAATGTGTGATTTTTTGGTGTCATCGAATATTTGTATGTCTATATTTGGAAGTGTAAAAGTGATTTATATACAGTATAATTATATTTGAAAGCTATTGGTTTGTATCTTTAGAAAATAATGATCTTAAAGTACATTTTTTAGAATTATTATTTCTTGGTACTCAATTACTATGTAAGGACTTTCTCTATAGTAGGCTATTAAAAAGGAAGATTTGTCCTATATAGATATAGATTTGTCAAATCCTTTCCTAACAAAAAAATCTAACAAAATTTCATTTGAAAATAAATTTGTTTTTAGTACCCAGGACATGCAAAGTAGAAGAAGTGTACACAATGCCGCAAAAACAACATTTACTCAAGTCTAAAAACTGATAAAACACTTTCAGTCAAAGCATGCATTGTTTGCCAACCTTGAATAGAAAGAGAAAATGCTACATGTGAAGTTAAGACTACTCCAGGAGGACATATTTGAATTTAGTATGATTTTGGTTTTTTCTAATATTTTGTTTGCTTTATTTCAAGCATGGTTTGAAAGTCTACCGCTTTTAGCTTTGCCCATGGTTTCTAGAAAATATTGTAGAATAAGTATGAAATGGAATATTGAAATGTTTGCCGTAAACAATAGAACACTAGATGTTGCAGATTGCTATAGTGACTCACCTTACCAATACAACTTGACTGGTCTGAGGCACAACTGGACGAGTCAGTCTCTGTGATGGTTTCTATCCACGAGTTGAAGTAACGGACAACGTTCTCATGATTCAGCCTTGACAACAGTTTCACTTCTCTCGTGATCTTCTTGTACAACAATTTGTTCATCGGGTTCAACTCGATCCTCTTTATAGCGTAGAAACATCGGTCCAGTTTGTTCCGCACCTAAGTGAAAAAAATATGTGTTACCCTTTGAAAACATTTTAAACGTACAAATCAAACATACAAAATTATTTAACAATTTGCATTAAACAGAAATTATAAAATAAACCAGAAACCTGAGATTTTATGTTCTCTTTTCATTAAAAACAAACAAAAGTACAAATCTGGTGGTAGAGCGAGCATATGTAAAATTCATAAAATAACAAATAATTGTAAAAAATGGCCATTTAGATGTTTGTGTTGAAAATTAAAGTAGTTAAAAGTCACAGCCAATTATATTATAATGCCATCACGTAACACCACCTCACATTAAAATATTTAAAACTAATCTATAGACTGGTTAGGACTTGTTATGACAATCCAGGAGTATCCCATAACTATTGCTTCCAATTTTTCTTTGTAAGAAGTCATTTACTTGAATGAAATTAGTCTTACTGAAGATATTCTTAACACTCAATATGATTGTAAAATTTAAACTAATATCACCCTGGAAATTTTATTACTAAGCCCACAACTGGTTTTGGGCTGAGCCCAATATTTGGTGTATTTAACAACAGAAAAAATGTACTTGTTATTCAATTTATTGTGAAAACTATTCTTTTGGGCATAAAATATTTAAGCTTAAACAATCTTGTTTACCTTTAAAACATCTCCAAAAGCACCTTTTCCAAGAAACTGCAGGACCTCAAACTCATTTTCCAGACGGGAGACTCCTTTAGGAGAAACAATCCATGGACTGAAGTCATCCAAACCATTGTCAGTTTGTACTGTCTAAAAGAGAGATGTATTATTTTAAACAAAATATATTTTTGATAAATGTTTAATTTTACCTAGAATTGAATAGAAAAATAAGTCACATAATATAGAGTTGCAGACAGGAAATTCAAGATACTGGTTGAAAAATGCACCATTCCGCCAACTTAAGATCTTGACATTTTTTATGTTTACTTTTTAGCCAGTATGTGATAGTTAGTTTGATGTATGTTAAGGTGAATTCAGCAATACAGTACTTTTAAACAAGATTTCAGAATTCCAACAGTCTGTATAATGCTTCTGAGGTGAATGTGTAGTTCTGCAGGTGGAGTAGTACAAGGAAGGATGATTTCCCCTTACTCACAGTACGGATGTACTGTACTACCACAGGTACCACTGCCCCAGCATTTGAAGACATTAGGGTTGCAGACTTTGGGGATAGGCTAAAAATGTGATATACACTTATACAGCCAACCCTTTCTACTCAATTTTGGACTTTCGGTTGGTTCAGCGGTCAATATTACCTAGTTGTATCATCTCTTGCATACAGTGTAAATAGTTATTAGATATTTCAGTTGTGTTGGAGCCTTCTAATTGCGAGTCTATTCGTTGAAAAAGGACATCAGATATCAGGTTATGAATTGAAACCGAAGAAAGAACCTCAACATATCTTTCCTACCTCATTGTTATCTGTATTATCCAATATATCTGAGGTGAGCAAAGGTTTCTTTGCTGCTGTTGTGGTGATTTCTTCAAACCTAGAATCAAATGTTTTACCAAATTAAAACAAATCTATGATTTAAATAAATTTATATGATAAAACATCAAACTATACGTAAAGTCGTAAAAAAGTTTTCATGTTAAAACTTAAAACATTTTGGTAGCAGTGAAATCGTTAAATCAAAATTAGCATTATGATGGTTTTATAACAAAACATAACAAATTATAGATTGAACCTGGGCATATAGTTTTCATCCTCCTCAGGTAAAATTTCCGAGTTTTTCCTCCACCTTTGCTCTTGTCTCAATGCTTCTTTTTTGTTCTGAATCTCTAGAAGAACTTCTTGTCTCTAAAATAAAGTAAAGAGAACTTTAACATTCAGTGATCTAGCAGGTAAGTAATATTCACAGACAAATTGGTTAGTTCTAAAAAATATTTCTATTTGAGTCTGACAAAATGTAACAACTTGTTGTATTATTTGTAAAACATTTGTTTAAAATGTATTGTTACTATTTTTAATATTTCTTACCGTCTTATTTTCCAGAACTTTCTTTTGTTCTTCTTCCTTCTGCTGTTTTTTAATTTGCCGTTTCCACATTTCGTCATATAGTGACTCAAAGCCAGGTCTGTTGTTTTGATGTAAAAATGACTGAAAAAATCACATAGTGCTTGAAATATCATAAAAGTAAAATAAATATTTCCAATACAAATTTAAAGTGTCTATTTTAAGTTAGGTTTGGACAGCATTGAAAGTTTACTGCCAAAATCTATTTTATTTTGTCAACCAGTTTGGCATGACTCAATTAATCATACCTGTACAAAGGAAGCAAGCTCAAACACCATGACCTCCCCTTTCAGGTTTTCTGCTTGAACACTTAAATTCTTCAGCAACATCTCCACCTGATTGTTTGTCAGTCCTTTACTCTTTGTAATGCTCATCTTTGGCACCCTGAAATGAAAGTTTAGATTTTAAAAACATTCAAATCAGTGAAATGGTTTTTTATTATATTGTTATAACTTAGCAGTTTATATCACCTGTTCAGTACATTCTGATGTTGCAAATTTAAGACACATGGTGGTATCTTAGTATGGCAACTTCAAGAAGGAATTGAACTACAGTACTTGGTAACTATCAGTATCAGATGTAAATTCAATATCTTGATAATATATCAAAAATAACTAATTCTGGCAGAAACAACTTGATAGTAACAGAGTGCATCATGCTTATTAGTTATTACACACAATCTAATCTAGTTTGAGGCTTATATTTCCCCATCAAATGAGAGGTTTATTTCGCACATCAACCACTTACTCATCGGGTAGTTTTCAGAGCAGACTATATGAAGGTCGACAAAAGTGTGAGCTTCCTGTAGAGTACTGCTTTCTTGCGGCCCAAGCGAAAGGACAAAATCCAACGTTCTCCACGTGTCCCCTTCTCCCGCTCCCCCGGGTTCACGCAATTGGTCTCCGTAGATCGCCTATATGTAAACATCCACACACCCTGTCATATAAAAAGTCTCTTACTTGATAATGTAAGCTTTAGGTGAACGGTTTTTTGGTTATTGAGGGTAAACTAGCACTTAATGGACACATTGCAAATGTATAGTTTCTCACTTTACTGTGGATTAATTAATAAAGAAATAACCTTACCTTACTGTTGACTAAAAGAAAGGTAACACCATATAGCAGTGTTTCGTAAACTAATATCAAAAAGTAGCTTGCTAAAACTGAAACTTCTTTCCAAAAGAATTACTTCGCTAAAATTAAAAATAACTTTCAAAAACACCTACCTAAAACCAAAACTACAAAAAAAACTTTAAGCTAATTTCAGAATGTCTTTTTGAACTACAGTGCGATAGTAACCTCAAACTGGTGGTGTTTGGCTGACTTTAGTAATTGCTTATGACCATGTCATGCTCACCGTCCTGTGACGCTTGTTTGGCGTAACCGCCACAGCAAGGTACGCATCACATGATTGGTACTAATGTTTTATTTTTGATGAGTGGTACTCAGTTAAAGAATTAATGTTTTATTTTTGACTATTGCACCACCAAGTGTGGAATAAGCGTAATCCATGATCAATAATGGCTCGGATAGTTCTCTAAGAAATAGCGCCGCACTTCCTAAACTATAAAAAAGTCCTACGCTGCGTTTAGCACGCTACTACCCAACACTTGCCACACAGTTAAAATAATGAACCTTCAGAATTAGGGATATGACAAGTATGGTGACATGACAAATAGTGAGTATTGTGCCCAACTTTTAAAAATATTTGTTTGGAAGAATCCAAACTTCCTTTTTAATCTCCAGTGCTTATAAAACAGAAAAATTGAAAACTAATATAAAATTTAAAAAGATCAGTTTAAATTTTACCTTAAGTGCTTCAAGTTCATTTTCCTGACGCTCTTGGTTAGTGTCTTCGTCCATGAATGTCAGTGAGCGAGTTTCATCCTTGGTGAAAACTGGTCCCTTTCAATATGTTGAACAGATGTTATCTGTAACATAAAAACAAACACTTAAAAATAACCTTTTTTAGCAAAACTTTTTAACTATTGAAACAGTGTTAAAGGAGCTTAAACTCTAGGTCACAAAAGTGACTTTGGAAAATGTATAACAATCATGTTACATAGGTCTCAAACTGGTAATTTGCCTATATTTGTTTAACAAATGGAAAAGGTTTTATTTTCAACAGGTTCAAAATTGCTTACCAATGCCAATTCAAATATAAATGTTTTCGATGCAAAGAAAATATTAACGGCAGTTTAAGGCTTTACTAAACTTGTTTATTATGTTTTGGCAAATGAATTCTCCTACGCGTAACATGTTCCTGGACACTAATTTCGAGTCTCTAAGTCACTCAAGACACCTAATTTGGTCCTTAGAGCACCTCCAACTCTAACAGGAACTTTTGGAATCACGTGTAAGTTTTGTCTAAAAAATTCTTGATGTTAATTATTGACATTTCTTTTCATTAGTAATCAATTAAGTTACAGTTTTACAACTGTTAATTAATTTAAGAAAGGAAATGACCAAAACTATCTGTATTAACTGTTACCAATGAGCGCTAAATAGGCAGTGACAGTTACAAAACTTTTAATATCTTCTTACACTTAGGGCGGCAAATTTATTCCATTTTTCTGTTGTTATAATAAGACACCAGGTTAAAAGGGGAAAGGTCCATGGGGAAAGTCCAAGGGGAGATGCTTCGTTGTAACAACGAATCCAAACACAACCCAGTGTAGCAACATAAGATTAATAGTATGAATTGGTGAGGCGTCAATCCTTTTTATGCAAACCAACGTGGCGTGTTAACACTTAATTAGCACACAAGGGGTTGAAACTGTCTTTATACACTACATTGGTGTCAGCTTATTGTAAGTTGAGGAATATCTTGAATATAGAGAGCCAATAATCCTACACACAATATCCAACGGGAAAGTTATTAATAAATTGAACAAATGCAGTCTGAGTTTAGTCACATGAGGCTTAGTTTAGTCCACTTCCAAAAGTAAGCCCTGATGAACCCTGCATTTGGATTTTTTTACGACAGCTGGTAAAATCGTAGTAGGCTTTTTGTAAACTAGGCTTATTTAAAGTGTAAGAATTATTTAAAAGTACTAAGAATAAACGCATACCTAATCAAAACAAAAAATAAAACATTTCAGGAAACATTGTAAACATTGAATAAATACAAAACATCATAGGTAACTACAAGATTGCAACTCACCCTATGATTATCCTATCTTATCTTGTATTTGTATTCATTTTTTGAACTATAGAAGGAAAATAATCAAATGTTTTGCCTATGCAAAATAGCATTTAACCTCAAATTAGAAATTTGGCAGTAGATTTGGTTTGGAAATACAAAAACAAATGACACGACGTAAACAAAGCAGACAGCATTGAACAGCAATGGCATACGTTCAAATGGCATTGGGTATTTATTTAAGCCAGTAACAAATCAGTCACTTTTTTAATCACTTAACATTGTTATAATACATTACTGAAAGTGATGTTTATCGCAGTACGTCTAAGGCCGCTTTCTTACGTTACGACTTTTCGCAGTACGTCTAATGCCCTGTACACATGGTAGCGTCCGACCGCGTTTTAAAACGCGCGTCCGACGGCGCGGCGCAAAATACACGGGAGCTTATGGCGCTGTTCACATGCTCTATCGATTGTGGGCGCGGCCGAGGTGTTCTACCTGGACTTCCTTAGTTGGCACTTGGGCATGCGGGCCTCAGCGAGAGATATAAGGCTAGGGGAGGGTGGAGAGGTGGACAGGACACTTCCAAAAACATCGGCTCTTCTTGGACTTGTCGATTCATAGGGTTGATGACCACTGCTATGACCACGTTAGCTAATTTAAACTGTATATAACACCGGTTTAAACTATCCTATTGTAATGGGACAAAAACAGAAATTATTGGTAAATCATTTTAAATAACAAGAGTGTATTATCAAATTAACATGGGATTAACTTTTTAAAATCACATTTAGAACTGGGAGATGTACGCCACGGCGGCCGCGCCAAAAACGCTCGTCATGTGTACACCTCTAGAATATCGGACGCGTCGCACCGCGCGGTCGGACGCTACCATATGTGTACATAGCCTAAGGCCGCTTTCTGACGTGTTCATCCTTGCGCAGGGCCATGCTAATCTTCTCTGTATCGTTCCAATTTTAGTATATGTACTGCCGAAGCAAGTACAATACCGGTTGGAGCACAGCCGGATGGAATCGGGAAATGCCGAAGATCTGGAAGGGCCATGCCTCAAGGGTCAATTTTCGACATCATGTTGGAGGGTGACGCTCGACGGTGGCAAGTGTTAGTGACTTATGAGGAGCAGGCTTTAATGTTCAAACCAAAACAGCGGGAAAGGGTGAGTTTTGCAATAAACTAACAAAACAGATGTTATTTATAGAACATTGAAGTAGTATCGAGCATAATCAATATTTTGATAGCAAATAACTAAGTACCAAACAAGGAGAGGTGTCCGGAAAAATAGATTAACAGCAACAAATATACCCTAATAATATTTTGTTGGAAATATGCCTGTGCCGCTCCGAAGCGGCCGCTTTTGGTGAGCACTGACAGGCCGTTGCCGATCTGAAGTGCGCCATTATGGGCGATCTCATCCGGTGCTGCTCCAATTTAGCGTTCGCCCTGTTTTAAGTACCCTTTGACATGATCGGGGGTTAGGCCAAGAAGGTATAAAGGAAAGTCTAAAACCATTTACAAGTAATGACCACTCAATATTTGCAGGAGGCATTAGATTATATAGTTAACATAAACAAAATATAGGCTGTTATTATATTTATTTTATGTATTTTTTATATACAGTACCTAACACTAAATGTATACTGTTTATGGCATCATTTAGAACAGTTTTCTGTAACTAATCTTGATGTAAGTGCAAGCAAATAGTATAGTGCGACCTTTTGGTACTACTAATGTCGGAGCTAGAAAATTCGATTCGTCCAAACGTCAATATTATACTATAACCAAACAAAGTTACGAAGGTCACTTTGAATCTTGGCTCACTAGCTACTGGCTATGCACATTTTACGCATTCCATCATGGTCAAAAGATCAAAATACAATTTAGTTTAGCCCGAGTCTCACTCAAGTTTAGGCTAAGAATCACGGTGAATAACAGTTTGTCTTTGGGTAACACAACATAAATAGAAGGGTCTACTTAAGCACAGTGCATTGACTTTAATTATACATTTAAAATCAATGGTACAGTGTGATTTACTGCCACCGTTCTTCAAGTAAGATCCCGCTTTTGCAGGGACGGGGGATTTTACCCTCTAACGACAACGTTAAGTCCAAAATATCTTAAAATATCCCCTTCCTTTGTGGTCTACCCTTTTCAAAGGATACAAAAAGTAAATCCAAAAATATAATACAAAACCTATTTACCTATGCTATTTTCATCCGATTGGTGGCTCAATCCTGTGTATAAATACAATATAGAGATATTACACAAAATTTACAGAAAAAAACACTTTGTCTGTGTTCTCTGTGGCTGTCACGTCAGTCACTCTGTCGGCGAAAAAATAAGCATCTTTCATTTACTATACTGACGTGGAATTGAATGTGAAGGATTATTATTTAGTAAAAGTGCATTAAGTGTAATTTATTTAGTGTATTTTGGTATTTACTGAGTGTTTTAAGTTTTCTTTGATGGACCTTTAACTCTTTCACTATGTTAACGAAATTTGAGACTAAATCTGCCCGTGTTAAAGGCCTATCCTTCCATCCTAAAAGGCCCTGGGTGCTATCCAGTTTGCACAATGGTGTTATCCAGCTGTGGGATTATCGTATGTGTACATTACTTGATAAGTTTGATGAACATGATGGACCGGTGAGGGGAATCTGCTTTCACAATCAACAACCGATTTTTGTGTCTGGTGGGGATGATTATAAAATTAAAGTGTGGAACTACAAACAACGTAGATGCATTTTCACACTCCTAGGCCACTTGGACTATATTCGTACAACATCATTTCACCATGAATATCCTTGGATTTTGAGTGCTTCGGATGATCAAACTATTCGTATATGGAATTGGCAGAGTCGCACCTGCATCTGCGTCTTGACAGGTCACAACCATTATGTTATGTGTGCTCAGTTCCACCCTACAGATGATATTGTTGTATCAGCCTCCTTAGATCAAACTGTTCGAGTATGGGACATATCTGGCCTTAGGAAGAAAAATGTAGCACCAGGACCCGGAGGTCTCGATGAGCACTTGAAAAACCCTACTGCGACAGATTTATTTGGGCAAGCAGATGCTGTCGTAAAGCACGTATTAGAGGGTCATGATAGAGGGGTTAACTGGGCAGCATTTCACCCAACTCTCCCCCTCATTGTATCTGGAGCAGATGACAGACAAATCAAGTTGTGGCGCATGAATGAAGCTAAAGCATGGGAAGTAGACACCTGTCGAGGTCATTACAACAATGTCTCCTGTGTACTCTTCCATCCTCGTCAGGAATTGATACTTTCAAACAGTGAAGATAAAAGTATCAGAGTATGGGATATGACCAAGAGATCGTGCTTGCATACTTTCAGAAGAGAACATGAACGCTTTTGGGTTTTAGCTGCCCATCCAACGCTGAATTTGTTTGCTGCAGGTCATGATTCTGGTATGGTTATTTTCAAACTAGAAAGAGAAAGGCCAGCCTACGCAGTTCATGCCAACATGTTGTTATATGTCAAAGACAGATTTCTTCGCCGTCTTGACTTTACAACCAGCAAAGATACTCCTTTGATGCAACTTCGAGGTGGAGGTAAGACTCCAGTGTATAGTATTGGCTACAATATGGCAGAAAGTGCTCTCCTAGTTTGTACTAGAAACACCAATATTGAAAGTTCTACTTACGACCTGTACAAAGTTCCTAGGGAACAGTCTGATGGGCACTCGGTGGAAGTTGCAGAGAGCAAACGCTCAACTGGTGTTACTGCCATATGGGTAGCTAGAAATAGATTTGCTGTACTTGACAGAAGCCATTCCTTGATGATAAAAAATCTTAAAAATGAAATCACTAAGAAAGTTGATCAACCATCCTGTGATGAAATATTCTATGCAGGAACAGGGATGCTGCTTCTGAGAGATCCAGACAGTGTTACTCTCTTTGACGTGCAACAAAAGAGGACACTTGCACAGGTAAAGATTTCTAAATGCCGTTATGTTGTTTGGTCCTCTGATATGAGTAATGTGTCTCTGTTGGCAAAGCACACAGTAATTATTTGCAACAGGAAGCTGGAGACCCTTTGCTCGATCCATGAAAATACTAGAGTTAAATCTGGTGCTTGGGATGAATCTGGAGTGTTCATTTACACCACTAGCAATCACATCAAGTACGCTATTTGCAATGGTGATCATGGAATCATACGGACATTGGATCTGCCCATCTACATTACCAAGGTCAAGGGTAACCAAGTGTTTTGCCTAGATCGAGAGTGTCGTCCTTTGGTTCTGAATATTGATCCCACTGAATATCGATTCAAACTGGCTCTAATCAATAGGAAGTATGATGAGGTTTTGCATATGGTACGAAATGCTCGGTTAGTTGGCCAGTCCATCATTGCTTATCTGCAACAAAAAGGTTACCCTGAAGTAGCCCTTCATTTTGTCAAAGATGATAAGACAAGATTTGCATTGGCTTTGGAGTGTGGAAACATCGAAATAGCACTTGAATCTGCCCGAGCACTGGAGGATAAAGTTTGTTGGGAACGGCTTGGTCAAGCAGCACTTATGCAAGGAAATCATCAAGTTGTAGAAATGTGCTACCAGAGAACCAAAAACTTTGACAAACTTACGTTCTTGTATCTCATCACTGGAAATTTAGATAAGCTGAGGAAGATGACTAAAATTGCTGAAATCAGGAAGGATCTCTCTGGTCAATATCAAGGTGCATTACTGCTTGGAGATGTCGCTGAACGAATAAAAATCCTGAAGAACTGTGGACAAAATTCTCTTGCTTACTTGACAGCTGCAACTCACGGTTTGGATGAAGAAGCAGAAACTTTGAAGAGTGCTTGTGATGGAAACCTTCCTCAAATACCACCCAATGCTCGTTTGTTGAAACCACCTATACCGATTGCACAAGCAGAAACTAACTGGCCCTTACTCACAGTCTCCAAAGGATTTTTCGAGGGGGCCATGGGTATTGGGAAAGGTCCTTCTGCACTGGCTAACACTGCGTTAGCAGCGGAAGATGCTGGAGGAGAAGGTTGGGGTGAAGATGCAGAACTTGGAATGGACGATCGTATGCCTGGAGAAGAAGATGCTGAGGAGGCTGTTGCTGTACCTGCTGAAGAAGGAGGAGGTTGGGATGTAGGTGATGAGGACCTAGAACTACCACCAGACCTTGATGCTGGCTCATCTACAGTAGAAGAAGGCTACTTTGTCGCACCAACCTCTGGAGTTTCGCAGAGTAAAGTATGGGCAACCAACTCTCAATTGCCAATCGATCATGTTATGGCTGGCAGTTTTGAAACAGCTTTTCGATTGTTGCATGACCAAGTTGGAGTCACTGAGTTTGCTCAGTTCCAACATCTATTCATGGCTGCTTACAGTCAATCTCGAACCTGCTATTCAACTCTTCCCAATTGCCCTTCTTTGTTCTCTTACCCTCACCGTAACTGGAAAGATGCTGGCCCTAAAGGAGGTCATCCTGCCATATGGATGAAACTCAGTGATCTTGTCGTTCGACTTCAGCAATGTTATCAGCTCACAACAGGTGGAAAATTTTCTGAAGCTATTGATAAACTACGCAGTCTCTTACTTAGCATACCTCTTTTGGTAGTTGACACCAGACAGGACATATCAGAAGCCCAGCAACTTCTACAGATATGTAGAGAATACATTGTCGGTTTGCAGATGGAGACTAACCGCAAAGAACTACCAAAAGAGTCTTTAGAAGAGCAGAAGCGGATTTGCGAGCTAGCAGCTTACTTCACTCATTGCAACCTTCAGCCAGTTCACCAGATATTGACTTTGCGAACTGCAATAAATCTATTCTTCAAGCTCAAAAATTACAAAACTGCAGCCTCTTTTGCCCGCCGTCTACTTGAACTCGGCCCTCGTCCTGAAGTTGCCGCTCAAGCCCGCAAGATGCTGCAAGCTTGTGACAAAAATCTTGTAGACGAGCACAACCTCTCGTATGACGAGCACAATCCATTCAACATCTGCGGTAAGAGCTACACACCAATCTACCGAGGAAAACCAGAAGAGAAATGTCCCTTGTGTGGTGCATCATTCCAGCCTCAATACAAAGGAACTGTGTGCAACATTTGCAGCGTGGCAGAAATCGGGAAAGATGTCATGGGTCTCAGGATCAGCCCTTTGCAGTTTAGGTAGGCATATTTATGTCCAAGTATCTATTTTCAATCATTTTGAATATTTATCTACTGTTATTGCTAAATCTTATGTATTAATCACAATTAAGTACGTAATGATAAATTGAATGTAAATGTGGGAGCAATATTGGATACCATACAGAAAAAACAATATAGGTTGTAGCCTAAATAAACTTCCTTACAAAAACTAATCTGGAAAGTTAGTCCTATTTCAAATCTGATTTTAACTTTAACATCACCGTTCTTTGCAGCTGTTTTAAATAATTACATCTTAACATTATACAAGGTGTCAATAATTAATAATCAAAGAAACAAAGTCTTACATTTATGAAAACTACAGTGTCATATGAATTGTTTTGATACTTAATTATAATATGATGAGTTAAAACATAAGACAGAGTAACGTATTTTCAGTGTAACTCTACAATTGATATGTTCATAGCCTGGTTTCCAATCTATAATAAGTTATTTCTAGTTTTTGCTAAGACTATAAAAAATGATGGCTTAAAATTCAGTGTTAATATAGGCTACCCTGTTTTGCTAAAGGTGAGAACATATTTAATGTTTTTTCTTAGTCCATCTTAATTTGTTGCTGATACAGAGTTTGTTTTAAATAGAGCGTTGGTGTCTTAATGTTTTTAAATTAAGCTAAGCAGTTTTAGTTGTTGTATATTTAACAATTTCTATGTAACACAAGTTTATTTTCTTATCCAATAATATTGATGCCTGTGAAGTCCTGTTTAATTTGGAATATTTGGTGATGACTTGGTTTTGAATGGTTTAGTTTTACATTGTGAAAATGCACTTATTTAGTTATTCATTAGACAAGCTTTTCACTAAAGAATGTCATGTTTCATGTTGGACTCACGTCTATATTGTTCTTGAATTTTTATCTTACTTAACAACAGGAAATGAACTGTAACATGTCTTATTCTCAGTATTAATGTTAAATCAAACAATCTATAATGATATGCTGCCTATATATTTATGATTAAATATAACATAAAATTCTTCATTATTTATGGTAAAAGTGTATTTTAAATGTATAGAACTGTCTTCAAATTGATGCTTATTTTTTGAGTAAACAAAGAAATCTAATGTCCAAATACTGTATTTGTATCTCTCTGATAACTAGACTGTCTGAGCTATTCAAAATTGTGCTTTTAAGTATTATTCCTGTTTTGTGTTCTTACAAGTATTCCACATTAATGTAGGTTTGATGAATGTGTCATTAATGGTATAGGCTTTAACACCTTTTGCATATTAGAATTGTTCCCAATATTTAATAAACATTTAATTTGTCACATGAAACATTTTTGTTTTTTTTACCTATTACACCATTTACCTATAAAACAAAAGGTAAATTTTAAATATACAGAGATAGTTGCAAGTGCGGAAACACCCGAGTACTTTTGACCGTGTGAAAATAAACTTATTTCTTACTTTACATGTAGATCTTAATTTGTAAAAACGCTAAAAAGCTAATTTATTACTAAAAAAATTTGAAGACTTAGGTTGCTGGTGGTTATGCTAAATTAGCAGTTTAGCATAGTTCAATCCCTTCAAATTACTTTACATGTATGTGTACAAGACTTCTACAAGTACTTAGGAAGTTTAGAATCCTTAAATCAAAATTCAAGAAATCCTATAGTATGTAGCCACATAAATAATGTAATTTTCAGACATTCAAAAGTAATCAGGTTCCTCCACAGCACTTTTAACTAACCCTAACAAAGCATATCCCAACCAATTGGAAGTGCAGTAAAAATTAGACTTTGTGATAAGTATTCTACACAAGTGACTGATTGATGAGCTAATTCATAGAAAACAATATACCACACGTGCTGTCATGAAAGTTTGCAGTTGACTAGGAGACTACTACAGTTTTGTACTTATTAATGCAAATTTAAAGTTAATACTTATTGAAAGCTAACTGATAGCTTTAAGTTCTAGTTCAAAGTCTAATAAAGTTATAGCGCTCCTACACTGCAAACTCTTGTAACAGGGTCTAGTGAATAACATCAGCGAACCATGAGGCAACTCAGCTATTAGGATATGAGCAAGTGGTACTTGGATAATGGCTATTCTAACAAGGTTATTGTCTTCTCTGACGTTGGATCCACCGGTTAGCTACTGAATGTGTCCAAAAGCAATCGATCAGTCGCTCATGTAATAGTCACCATTTGAACTCTTGGTTTTTTTTGTAAATTTTAGTATTTCTTGCCAGAGGACAATTGTGGTTTTGGCAATCCTGTAGAACAGCCAGGCTATGTTGAGTGTCAAAACTTTAAAGTTATAATTGGGATTTAGAACATGGTCTTTGTATTTTGATATATTTCAAGTCTTAGTTCTTTAAAAACAAGCTCCAGCTGGGCTGTTCAATGCAAAGGACACAAATTACTGTATGCAAGCTGTATACTGAAGCTGCACGGAACGCAAAGGATACGATGCACAAAGTAAGTGTTTACGAGTAGTTTCATATAAAACCTTCAGATGGTGCTGTATTGAAAATGATTATTTATTTTGTATATTTTGTTCTGTACATTGATTTATTTGGTATTTGTACACTGAAACTGTGAACTGTAGCCAAGAGGAATTAGCATTAAATACAATGTACATTGTCCGCAGTCAAAACATTTTAAAAAATAATTCAAAGTTGTTGAGATATTTTAAACAATTGTTCTATGAAACATATATGCATAATAAAAATTTAAAAATAAATTATGTAGCAAAATGTCACTTAAATGACATTTTTCTCACTTAGTTCTTAAGTTAATGTATAGTACTTGTTTCTGAAATTAAATAGTGGTGGGGCGTCTGGTCAGGTGGCGATGGAATCAACATTCTATTCACCTTGAGCGAAAGTTCAGGAAGCGATAGCGTTGAACATCTAGAGTGTTTAAATTATGGTTCTAATTCAACTAACGCCAGGAGTTTCCTCCAACGGTAATTGCGGTGCTTGATCCGTTCCTAAATAATTCTCCTATGGGTTGGAAATATGACTGCTTTTGGAACCACAAGGAGGAGGATTCAAGCGGTTAGAACATTGCAATCTGAAGCTGTTCACAAATGCTTCTGTAAGAGCCCAAGCTCTTGGGATCTGGTGAACTATTATTCTTACATTCAAGATTGTACTTTTGTTTAACAGTTACAAGCATGTGACTTGAAAGAAGGTAATTTGCTCCATGTTAAGAATGATCGATGAAGAATCATTGTTTTTGACTTCATCGACATTTCCAGCTGATGCATCAACAAACAAAACTTTTGATTTTAAATATTTCGACTACATACGACAGAGTTACCCCAGTGGAACAACACTCATTGCTATGAAGGTACTAAAGGGTGAAGGCATAATATTGACGTCCCACTACACCTATCCTTTCATTGGTTACATTACATTTTAGTTTTCTTAACAAATAATAACCCTAGCAACATTGGAGCACAAAGTAATCTCATGACTATCTCCAGACTTAGCCTACTAAGAAAATCCTAAGGGGTTATCAGGTTTAAGTGACATATTATAATCTTTAATGCTATATAAGTTATTTTGTGTTTTGTTACTATTCACCACCAAACATTTCATCAAACCATTCTCCTCTTTCAATGATTTTTTGGAAAATATCTCAACAACTTTATACATTCAGATTGACTATTCAATAGCAAGTAGTATCATCAACTTTTATAAAATAAATAGTACATGGCATATAAAAACCCACTATATTTCAAAGGCCCCAAGATAACACTTGCCCTTTAAGTAGAAATACAACTTAAATTCAGAAAAGCATTAACATTGGCACAATACATTACACATCTCACAATCAAATAAAGATGACCACAGTGTGGTTTTTTATTTTGGCAATCGGCAAAGTTTTACAGTCAAACTCAATCTTTGATCTTTCAAGTATGCTGAGCCAGCATAACTGAAATTAATTGAGAAAGCCGGAAAGTTCTTGGAGCAGGATGCTCTTCTTTAAGCAGGTAGGTAAGAATGTCCAAATCAAATCATATATTCAGACCACACGACCTGCAAGCAATTGTTTAATACAGGGTCTGTGTTCTCCCATTTAAATTTAATATTTTGTTTGTACCGTTATGGAAGTTAGTACTGTCACTAATGTTGGTTATTGGTACCATGAAATAATATCATAGTTCTAATATGAACAAATTAATAAATAATGTCACAACTGGTATGTAAAGTAATGTTGGTACAAACCATACATTAATATGACTTTGTTAAAAAGTTTGATTGTAGAATCAATACTGAGAGAGAACTATTAGTAATTTATTTGGTGGTTAATTACAACAACTACGATAGGCTACATTAATATTTTGAACTGTTATATTTTAACTGTTTAAACCAAAAATATGGGTACAACCCATTACTAAACCAAACCCAAATAGCACACTTCAGGTTGCTACCAGTTTGTTTTAATGGGGTATATGTTAATTTATTTATTGTATGTAGCATGACTTTAACCCCACAATGCACTTTCATTTTATCTGATTTATAACAAGATTATTCCCTTAAAGCCCAAACCGCATACTTTAAATCAGTAGGTTTTTATAGCCTAAAGGAAATGACATAATGTTAAACCACATATGTAAAACACATTCTGTTCATACCTAGTCAGCAGTTCTTAAGCTATTTATAAAAAAGGCCCTGGAAGCAAGAACTGCACACTTTCGGCCATTATCTTTTGTTGTTTTGGCAGCTTTATGTAGCTGAATGTAACTTTCCACTTCCCTCATTAAAAGTAATTTCTGTTTTATTTGTATCGGTTTAAAGATGGCCGAACATCAACAGAAGATGATCCTCGTTCGAACACGCTTCGACATTGATCAATGATGAAGTTGTTCACGTTAATGATCTTGTAAGGTTAAATTCATGGCTAACTATTTGTTGAATAGCAAAAGAATTTAATATTTTATTTAGTTCATGTCAAGACATTTTAGCTAAAACCTCAAATATATCAAGTGTTACAGCAAAGTTCGTTCAAAACTGGAAGGGCGTCCGGAACGAGGATCATCTTCTGTTGATGTTCGGCCACCTTTAAATCTCTTGAACCATTCATGACATCGAGATTGGGTTAAGCATTCTTCACCAAAAGACTCTTGTAACATCTGAAAAGTTCCAGTAAAGGTATTGTTCAATTTCACACAAAAATATTAATCTTCTTTCACACCAATTTTCATTTACCAAAAAATCGCCAGAATCAAAAAACATGTCTCAAATAAAACACTGTTTAAGTGGGGGAGAATTTATCCAAAACCACTGTTGTGTTAGTGATGAGTCAAAAAATGCATTGCTTTAAACTACATTGTTGTATGTTGCTACATTCTCACGTTATACAGTCCTGAAACCTTTTGATCACACCTGGTATGTTTTCAACTCTCTGCTGCACATATGACTGAACATCTCTATGTATGGAAGAAGATAAGACACCCATCAGCATAACATAAGGCATGCTAGGAACCTTAACATCCCACAGTGCAGACTATCTAAGTCCTTGAAGAACTTCCCAGTAACTGCTATCAAACTCTTCAACAGCTTACCTGAAGAAGTCAGAAGTATGGATTTGGCCAAATTTAAAACCTCGGTTGCAGGCTAAACTTCTAAGCAGGCCTTATCTATTCACTGAAGAGAATTGGATAATGTGCCACTCTACTAACTCGCTACCATCCCAGTTTTAAAGTTTTTAATTAGTGTGACACAGTCTATCCGGAGTCTAAGACAAATTCCAGAAAGTACTCAATCAAATATTATCAAAAGAATCACAGTATAGGAACAAAATAAAATAGAGTTAATAAATGTATAATATTTGTATTAGAATTAAACATTAAACAGGCTATGTGACAGCACCATAGAACATATTTGTCGAGCGGAGATAATCAACTTTGCTCTTGACAAGATGAATGGGGGGCACAACCGAGGACTGGCATGAGCAGTGGAAACCTGAGACAAAGTCATAGGAGCCGAGTCTTGCAGGACAACCAGGACACATCAGCTTCCCCCGAGTCCAGTTCTCCTGAAAAATATACAATAAATAGTACTTTCATAAAAAAATGAACAAATTTGTTTCTTTACTTGCTTGAAGTTTGTTGACAATGGGAGGATTTCAGAAGTTGAAACTATTATTGTGGACATTTCCATTTTTAGTGAGCAAAAAGATCATCACATTTTGGAATCTGGAAAATAGATAACCAGTTTAGCATTGATTATTTTGGAACTAGTTTAAACCATATCTTCTCAGATTTGCAGGCGGTGGCACAATCCCACCACCGTGTCATCAGAGGGCTGCAAACAAAGGGGCCCTTCAAAAAATAATGTTTTAATACACTTTTAAACCAATCTTGTGTGGTATTGTTGAAATAAGAAAATTATTTAGTAAGAATACAAAACAAAAAGTAGTGAATCCCTTACACAAATCTCAAATTAAGCACAAAATTTGACATTTGCAGGCTTTAATACAAATTTAATATTATATTTCTAACTAAATAGACTAAAATGAGACAAATGCCATTTGTTTCATTAAAATACCGTTTGTATTACAGGAGCAGGACTAAAATGAAGTTTTTGATGGAAAACACAGTGATGAAAATTGTCTAGTTTGCGAGATCCCCATTGTGAGCATAACATTTGGAACAAGCTGTATACAGTGTCCATACTTATATATGTTTGAAAGGACGAGTTTGTACTACAAAGAGTCCATACTTGTTAAAGTAGAATACATATAAAATATGGGGGTCATGATTTGTGTTCATTTCATGGTCCCTGGCCTGGGTCTTACCATGCTGACGGTATGAATATCTCATTTTACCAAAGGAAATTCGATAACAAGTTGAGACTTGCTGGCTGCTCATGGATGGCAAGTCAATTGACTCTCATCTCAGAATCAAAACTATTAGCTTGACAGGAATGAACTAATAGTTTATGATCATCTTGGCCAAACTTATGGGAGTCTACTGTATACTTATAATAACCTGCATCCAACAGAATAATCCAGTTGAATTCAACCATAACTCAGCAAGATGATTCCAGTAAACTAAATTTATCCCTCTATAACCTTATTCATTATTATGAGGAACAGACTAAAACGCTGACTGACTTACCAATGTTATTTTCCCATATACGTTTGATGTACGCCACCGACTACTTAGAACCTTGAAATTTTATTTATATAAGTTACTCTTCCAGTAATATTCTAACAGTGGTATGAGTTTGAAATTTGTCCGTGCACAAATAGGTCTTAAGACCTCTAGATAATCAGTGGCATCCGATGGCAAACTTGGAACGTTGAATCTTAGGAACAGTTCTTAAGATCTATTTTTGCACAGATAAATTTCAAACTCAGATTGCTTGTAGAGTATGACTAGACAAGTCTGTGTGTTAAATTTCACTTGGCTACAGGTCGTCAGTGGCACTGGGTAGGTGGCAGACCTGGAACGTTAATTCTAAAGAACTGTTTTCGACATATTTTCATGCACGGCTAATTTTCTAATTCATACAATTTTTAAAACATGCCTAGAAGAGTCTGTATGTTAAATTTTGAGGCTCCAGGTAGTCGATGGCACCCGGTGGCAAGCTTGAAATGTGAATGGGGAAAAACATCAGTCAGTCCGTCAGCGTTTCAGTCTGTCCCGTCTTATCATGCTATCATGATCAAATCATTATTACTATATCATATCTATATGCATGCCACCATAAATAAATTTGGACAAGCCAACCTTAACCCTCTCTTGGTCGCAACCCACGACCACACCTGACGCTTCTGGACTCATTGACTTGAAGGGCATCTATAGAGAACAAAGAAAAGCGACATCTTGATAGGGCCTTGTAAGTATCAAAATAGAAAAGTTCATGGTTTAAAATTAGTAGGAGGAAGTTGTCACGGACTTACAGCTATTGGTGTATTTTGTACACCAAGAGGGAGAGGAGTAATATTGGTAAAGTTTTATGAGGAATTAGATTACTACCTTATTCAAACACTCTGTGATCCACTCGGGTATATTTGTTTCTTGAATATAAAAAACCTCTTGGTCCAATGAGGGGCATCTGCTGGAAGTAGGTTCTTTGTTGTTCTGTTCAACAAATTGAACCATTGAAGGTGTATCACTGTTTAGGTGCATTTTCTGACCATGGGCACTTAAGATTGAGGATTCAGGGTAATTTAGAATATTTGTCCTACATTTCTTACATCTAAAAAGCACTGACATTCTATAAAACTAATTTTTCAATAACAACAACACACTGCGAGTTACGGAAAATATAAATAATAATATAAACAAATAATTATACAGCCATAAGGGTTAGGTTTAGAAGTATGGATAATTGTTTTTTCTGGTGATCTAATTTTTGTTTTTGTAGCCTATTTTTGTAAAAAAAAAACATTATTCTGTAACAACGACTAAGCCACAGAGTACTTTAAGATGGTTAAAGTAATATGTAATAAGCTGACAAACCATTGAGTATAATCATTGATTTTAAATGTATAGGTGTATAAATGTATATTTAAAGTCAATGGTATAATGTATTGTATATATGATATTGAGAGATGAGAAATTACTTTTTTTAAATAAAACAGTAAAATAATCATGAAAAATGATCGATCCAGCGACGCCTTTGACTTTTAAAGCGGCTGAATATAAATAATATGTGGGGCGGATAGAACTCGAATGACGTTTTTTTCCACCATCTCCACCAATGGCGTTTTGTAAATGTGTTTCTTAACCTAGGGTTTGTGGGTAGGCTAACACACAACACTTTTAGGGAAAGCGGTCCAAACCCTTGTGCCTGCACCGGAATCAAACCCGCGACCTTGGCCTTTGCAGGCCGTGACTCTACCCACTGAGCCACGGACGCAGGCTAAGTTTTGTTGATATAAGTAAAAGAGATTTTTACACGGGCAAGCTTTACCAATGATGTTTTGAGGGAATGTTGTTACTTTAGTAAAGTTCTAAAAAATAAGAAAACATAGAGCCATGAGTGCTGCGCATCTCAAAAAGTTAAAGTAACTTACACAGTTAAATAATTTTAAGTAAATTACCCTTTTGTAGCCTGAAGATCCTGAGAGTAGATGCGGTGCTGACGACCGTTCTAATAAGACCATCTTCAGAGCGATCGACTTCACTTAATTAAACTAACACTATGGGAACTGATAATATACACTGTTCATTAATTTATAGTTTACGTAATTTTACACTCATTGTTTATATACGACACATTAGTGTTTATAGGTGAGGGCATATAGCGATTTGTACTGCTGGTGGTAGGGTGGTTAGGGTGTCCTTGGGGCATCCACGGTAATAGGGCGACGGCTTTCTTTCCGTATCGTTTCTGCTTTAATATGGTTTTGTAAATTACTGATTTCCTTTTTGTTTAATAGTTTGTTTTGATTATGTAGTTTGTTTTGATTTTACCAAAACCATGATTGTTTTAGACGCAGAACGAAACAGGAAAACTGTCACTGCCCTATTAGGCGCGGCAAACAGGAAAGCTGTCGCCCGGAATCCTGGAAACCCCATAATAAATTACCTCCGCTGCGCCATCCGCATAAACAATAGCGGCACCTTTACCAATGCCTTTAAGATACCCCATGTAAAGTGTAAAAAAATGTATATAATTAGTTATAGTGTTAGTTTAGTGTAGGGATCGTGCTCTGAAGATGGTCTTATTAGACCGAAACGATCGTCAGCACCGCATCTAGCTTCTAAGTTCATTCAGACTACAAAGAAGGTAATTTACTTCAAATCGGTCCTGAAATTGGAAATCATAAATAATTTTTTAACTATTTTGACAATTTAGTCGGGTCAGCTTTGAATTAGGAGTGACTCCTGATACGAAATTGGTGTTGGAATGCCTCATAAAAGCACTATAAAACTTCGAAAATCAAGGGATGATGAAACTTTACCTTTTAAATACGATTGTGTCCTTAGTTCGGGGTCGCGGTCTACGGCGGGGAACATTATCGGTTCAATTCCTGGTTAGGGGGTGCGGGCGGGAACGTTTATCAGTCCATCTGTCAAAACAATTTCACCCCTACGGGCCATTGACGACGAGACCATCTTGGAACAACAGAAATGGCAGACACATAAAAGAGTTTGCCTCTGATAGGAAAAATCGAGACGCTTTCCGAAAACGATTTAAATGTCGCTTTCTGAAACAGAAATATTGTGACAATGAAACTCGACAAATCTATGAATCAAACGAGGCCAACTAACAGAATTGTTGCCTATTTTTTAATAAATAAACTTTTAATAAACGACAATAAATAATGGTGTACTTAATATAGACTAGCACCTCAATACTATTTTTAAATTTAAAGACCCGGCGGCAAATAGCTAACTTATATGGAAATTATGAGACAAACGAATTGTAATTACACATTTTTATTGTTTTAGTGTACCTGTATTGTATGTTTATTTAAAGCTAACAAAATGTTCTCTCGTTATACCTGTGCTATTTTCTGTTTTTAGCTCGTCAAGGTTCATTTTTTGAGTTATTTAGTTTATCAGTCCATCTGTCAAAAACATTTTATTGGATGTTGTGACTGGATCTCTGTATTAGGAAAACTCGAAGAATGACAAGTGCACAGAGCAATATATAGGACAAGTGTGACGGGCGGGTGTTGTGGAACTGGAATTTAGGATGTTGTAAATTAGTTGGCAGGTCTAATAGGATTGAAAGGAAAACAATACATAACACAACGACGTGTAAGGAATTGAGAAGTATAATTTATTGTTTGCGTGGCTTGTATTTACAAAATCTAGGCCGAGCTGTTTTCTGAAAATAGAACCTGTAGGTTTGGAAATTGTGTTGCTTACCTCTGCAGCATTATTTTAAACCGGACATCCAGTTGTATTCCGATTTGATAACGTCGGTGGTTTTAATAGATTCACTGTAGGATGGAAGAAAAAATCTCGATTAGAGAATCTGCCAAATCACTAAAAAAGTATGGAAGTACCAGCAACCACTACAAAAGACCAGAACATTTTATAAAACATACCTTAGTCAAAGGAGAAACACTTCAAGGAATAGCACTCAAATATGGGTCTACTGTAAGTATCAATTTTCTAGTACATTAGCCCTAACATTCTATCCCAACGGCGAACCGACTCCGGCGTGCTACTGTTGATCTTGGAAATTATGTCAATGTAAATTCGCCAATAGTGTACTGATTGTATTTTATTGAAACTCCCAAAGTTAGCCACACAGTCAAGTCGATTCACTATTGGGGTGGACTGTCAGTACTAGGCGTGTCTTAATTTGGTTATGTAAACACACATAGTCAAAACTGACCCAAATTTAGGAAACCCAATAACGTTTACAGCTCGTACCATGGTAGTATGTGTTTACCACATACTAGGCTCCCACTATTTTAACTAGTTTTAATAGGCCAAAATTTATAAAATTGTTGAGTCGGTAAAATAAGTAAAACTAGTTTTCCAAGCTATGTAATACTGTAGCCTATGTGTTTAATAACAAACCAGCACTCATAATGACGCACTATACACACAGGTATACGCTCAAAAATAGCTTTGAACAAAACACACTGATAGTATGACACAGTGAGTCATCGTTTCTTTTTAGAACGGAGGACCGTACTCTTTTCTACCTGGAATTTTAGGCCTGGGCGCGGGGGTTGGGGTGGAAAGGTTAGTGTCCTGGTGTTACGCAGGTAAGCCCTACTGCCGCAGCCATTGGTATACTGCCCGCATACCTTAATTCCACGCTGGTTATTATTGCAGAGTACTTCAGGATTTAAACACATAATTTCTTACATTTATAAATATAATATTAGTCCCTCAAAGTCAATGTATGACCTCATAGGGTAATAAACACACCAATATATGCCAAAAATCCGCCTAATCAGAAATTTCTCTAATCCGAACAGGGTCCGGTCCCAATTAGTTCGGATTAGCGGGACTCTAGTGTAATTATAGCCTCAGCTATAGAGAGACAGCAGATCATAATTAAAATCTACACTTTTCATTAAATTTGTAAGTAAAGATCAAAGTTAAAATTTTGAATGTTTTTTTCTTAGACTGAACAAATTCGTCGTGCTAACCGACTCTGGGCCAATGATAGTTTGTTCTTGAGGGAGACACTACTAGTGCCTGTTCCACACGAAAGTGCTTCATCGTTTAGTGAAGAGTCCTCACCCGCCGACAGTCTCTCGCCATCTTCCTCCTCGAACAATAATAACGGTATTGATTCCGACAGCAGCTTCAACGACTTCCTTTGTAAAATAGACTGTTCAATAGCAAACACAAGAAGTCAAGTGATGCTAGCACAAGGGAATAGCGAGTAAGTATTCTGTAATGTAGTTCTTTGTGTTATCAATTGTATAGTTTGGTTTTAGTTGAATTGATTACTTGTGTTTAAATAATTGTACTAGAATAAAGAGTTTAGTTTTGGGGCACTCACAGGCAGTGATGTATTTCCGAATAGGTGGGCTAGGCAGCAAATTTTAGGGGCAGTGAAATTTTGGGGATAGAGCTATTTTTGGTTAAGGCCCTACATTTTTTGATCTTACAAAAATAAAAGCTTAACCAGTAATGTTAAGTTATTAAAACGGCCATTTGAGATATTTTGAGTAACAATAAATATAAGTTTATTTTTGAACGTAAGTTAATTTTAGTTTACTTGCAATGTTTAGCCAGTATAATTGACAAAATGTGTTAAATGAAAAGCCCTAGAAATGTGAGCTGATTATGTAGAAAAGTTATCGTCAAATTGCCTGCTGCATCAACAAATCCAATAGCTTTTTGACCCTTCTTTACAGACTTTTTTGCGTGCCAATCACGCGCTCGCGCCACAAAACGTGATTCTGACTTCAGTTCAGATACAACTGAAAAACGTTGGTTTCCTTAGATCTTATGAGAAGTCAAATTAGCTTTTACATGAAAATGGTGCAACAAAACGTCTTTAGAGAAAGGTACAAAAAGTTATTAGATCTGTTGATGCATCAGACATTTGAAGATAACTTTTCTAAATAATCAGCTCACAGGACAGTTTCAAGATCATTATTGGGGTAATATTAGTGACATCGGGAATGGCAGCCGTACTGACAAGGGGAGGGTCAACCTCGTTGCCTAGGGGCAGCAGATACTTAAATACGTTCCTGCTCACAGATAATGTTTAGGTAAATGAAAGTGAAATTACATAACTTTCCTTTAATTGTTACTCTAGTTGTGTGTCATAACTAATTCTGGTACAGAAGTCATGACTAATTCTTGTACGAGAGCCATCCAGAAAGGATCCTATCCTGTAGTAAAGGATTCCTATACAGCTCTGTTTTATTTAATCAACAGACAACATGGCTCTGCATTACATGGCTCTGCATTAAGAATAAGAAAAATAAGAATACTTTAATCCATTGATTTTTTACAAGAAATCCATGGAATAAAATACGTACATTGAGTAATAAAAATACATTGATCGGCAGAAGAACTCAAGTCCAGTCTAGTTATTTTCAGACTGAAGGAAGCCATGACCATCTTAAATGGTGAAAATGGGTCAGGTTGTTTTTTCCTAATTTGCTGTTATCGGCCCATCCTGCGCCCTGCTTTTACTTGATGTCTTTCTCATTCATTGGTGGATAAAGCTTGAACCTGGTAATCTATTAGCGATTGAGACCAATGATTGGAACCACAGATGCAGTTCGGCCCAGTACTCCTGTTTCTCTCACTCAGGTATGATCCTTGTTGGCTTACAAAGCCTTTGCTGCAGAGGGTTTTTTACTTGATGTCAAGATATTTCGGCGGACTCATAGCGCTCATTGGTGGACCTATCCTTGCTAGTGGTTCCTGAAGCTTCCAGATGTACCTGTTAGTAATGTCCTGTGAAGCCTATAAAGAGTCAAAAGACCTAATGGGCCTTTGATTAGAAAACTGGAATATGAGATAGCGTTTAAATGCCTTGCGCTTATCCGAACTGGTTTGTAAATATGCGAGACCAATGATTGGAACCACTAAAACCATCACTTCATGTGGTGTATTTGGGCAACATCATCTTTAAAAGTCTAAAACTAAAAAAGCTCCCCAATTTCCTTCAATAACATGACACTTTTGTACATATTAGAAAGCTTGACCGTGAACACTACACTTTCAGGTTCCAAGACCAAGACACATTGTTTGTGAGGAGAAAGCCGATGTCGCGGCTACGGCAGCAGCAGCAGCAGAGTGGGGAAGTGCCGTTGGTGATGACTCAAGGACGCCGCGTGCGCAACTCTCTTCAGCGGCTGGAGCAGCAACAAGACGAGATGTTCGAGTTGTAGCATTCGCTATGCAATTACAACAATTTATTTTGTACTGACAAAACGATATTTTTTAGACAGTATGTATGAAAGTACTTAAAAGTGAGATTAACTTTAAGGAAAAGCCACCTGAAAGTCTTTCTCTCGGTTGTTAAAGGTTTATGTTCAAACTAGTCACTTTAGTTTGAATCTGTTACTTAGTCACATTAGATTTTTAGGTGTTTCTGAAATACTCTTTTTGTTGTAAATAGTCTATATTTAGTTATTTTTATAATTAGTAACAATTTTTAGGTTTGTATAGTGTTAAATTGTACGAGACAGTTAAGTTTTATTTGTATTATGGAATGTAAATTCATATAATATTCTTATACACTAGTTAACTCAATATATTCACATATCTTGACACAATGTGCTTGTCTCGATGTATTTTCTTAAACTGTATCTGTGGCTTGTTTGTCAGATATCATGCGTGAATGTGGCCCACAGTATCTCCAAGCTGAGGCTTTGTACCCGGTGTTGTAGGCCTCCCAGCTTCCTTCAGTCTGAAGTACTATTTACACACGGTATATCTTGAATACTTCCAGTAGTGCATTTGTTTTGTAAAAAAGAGGTAAATATCCACGGTATGTTGTAAAATAGTACTTAGACTGTTATAATAAGATTTAAAAGTATGTGTGTACTGTATATTTTTCAGTGTCTACCCAATTTACCAACTCTACATTATAATGATGAATAACGTTTATAAATAACTAATTTTGTTAAATCACAACCACGCCAATGATGATTTGAGTTTTTATTGGTAAGATCTTTTGCAAGCAATTTTTTCGTGTACAAATATTATATTTTATACAATTTGTTGTACGGTATGACTTCAGTGGAATACTAAACCTATTTCATTTTATATTATGCCTTTTTGATTTTTGTTTCAAAGGATCTATGTACTCATTGTACTAGATTAACTGTGTTATGATGCCTTTTCTTCAGTCAGGAAACAAAACACTATGAAATGAAAGTCGGATGCAACCTAACTTACCCTTTACATGTTCGACACTCCACTACAATAGTTTTATTTGGAAATATTGTATGGTATGATATGATTTCCTCTAAAAGAGGTTGTCAAATGGAAAATTCTATATAGGTAATAGAGTCCTAATCGTACCGGTTCAGTTTAAAAAATAACTACTGGTAACTTTGTATTAACAGTTACATATAGTTAGCAAAAGCAATAAAGACGACCAAGATTAAACCATACATTTCAGCCTTTAGGACTTAGTTGCTTGCTCCCTTGTTACTTTCATTGTAATGTTTACACATTTATTTCAGTCAAAATTTAATATAAGTTTAGTACAATTTAGAATAAATGGCTCTTCTTATATTTTGTTGTTTATTTTTATTGTATTCGTTATTATCAAACATACTTTTTGTAAAGTGAGAAATAAACTGGCAACTTATAATTTTTGACAGCTACTACATGCATTTACCAAGTTTTTGTTTACTTATAGTGCAATTCAGTGTTTTTTGGTAATGAGGACAATTCAATAAAGTTAGAAATCTAGTCCATACGTAGAAACATGTTCTTTAGACCCAAGCATGATTTGATTCGTGAGTTTTCTAACATCTGTTATTTACAGATTTTGAATGAACTAGGCTGTCTAGTGGCCCTTTTAAAATTGACCATTGGGATTTTCATGTTAAATTTAGAACCATACCAAAACAAAGTTTTTAGGATTGACGTAGAAACTTGAAATACGGTACAAAAGTAGGCCTTCCTGTCCTAAACTAAAATAAATTTTGATTTTGTGATTTTTCCACTGTGACTACTTAAAAATCTATACAAAATGTTGTCAAAATAGTAAATACTAGTTATGTGTTCATTGTTATTTAACTTTGAAATTACTAGGTACTAAGTTTTGTTCATAAGACTTTAACAGTAAAGAAACAAATTGATAATCGTTTGACAGCAGAGTATTCATGGTAAAGTGATACGACCTTGTATGTTTTGGTCGGAGTAAATATTTGCTCGTAGAAAATTAAGCTGCATTAGTTCTAAATGGGTTTACCACAGCTTAACAGTTGAAGATCTCTTTTTATTGATACTAACACTAAAGATAACTCAACCACAAAATATCAAATACAGTAGGTAGTAAAGAATTTTTTTCCCCAAGGAATAAAAACACTTCTTTATACAAAAGGATTTTGATTCCTTGTATAAAATTACTTAAAACAAGTATGGTTTTAGTTATCTTGTTGCATATCAGTGTTAATGGTGTTGGGAATTCCTAATAGTTTTTTAAAAATTAATATTTAAAAAACATTTTTTAACAGAAATTTTGCAAAAATTTTAATTTTTTGCTTTTAACATTTTTATTATTGTTTTGTTATCAAACAAAAAAACCAAAATGTAAAAAGCCAAAATACAATCCCGTACTTGCTTTCATGGCAAATGTTTAATGTTGTGTTACACGGGTTTCTTACACTTTTCGTTCATATATTTTCATTTTTTCAATAGCAGAATGTTTCTATTAAATAGGAGATCACATAATCATAACCTGTTAAAAATTTAAATGGTTTTCTGCTATCTGCTCTTTTGTTGGCCCATTAATGACGGATAAGCGAGACTACTGTAAAACCTTCAACCCGGTCTGATAGTGGTATTTTGTATGGCAATATACCAGTACTTTAAAGTTTGGTAAAATGGAGATGAAATGAAAAATGTCTTTATGAACGAGGCTAAGTTAGGACTGTTTGGTCCTCTCTTCCACTAAACTTCAGACTATACTTTATAAAATATTCTTTACTGTTGAGTTGAAATATTATTGATATTTTACATAATTTTTAGTTAATCAGAAGAACATAATGTTTGGGATCAAAAATTTGATCTCGTCTTTAGGTGAAAAGTTACTCAAAACATTAGAAAATGAGCTAGCCTAAAGTAGTCAGCGTAAACTGATCAGACACACACCACCAAACAACATGCGTGTGTGTTTGTTTATGATTTGTATGTATTTTTCCTTTAAATTTAATTTAGTTTTTAAACAACTACATAAAAATCTGACATACTCATGGAAAACTGCACAATAATATTTCAACTTCAGAAATTTCAACATCATCAACAACAAACAAGAAAAAAATCTTTTAGTTTGTCAGTATTGTTTTGGTTTTAATCTTGAAATTTCAATATAAGGTATTCATTATTTTAAGCAACTTATAATGCTCAAGAAGATTGTTAATTATTAAGTTAAATACATTTTCTTTAAAATATATTATGACTGATAGATAAACTAAACAGACAACTAAGCTGCTTGTTTTTCACATATCCAGAATGTTTTATTTTACTAAAGCTTCTTGTAGGTTGAGGTTCAAATGTTGCCTTGATTAGCTATTCACATTACTAGAATAGAAACCCATGTATAATCTGTACAGAAGTGTACAAACCAGCACTTAATAACACAAATCAATGGTGTCCTTTCAACCTCAGTGTAAATATGATTAATAAAGTCATTATTTTTACTGTTGTTTTTTCTTTAAAAACCTGATGTAATACATTTTTAAAAACACTAGTTTTATTTTCAGTTGCTTAAATGAAATAAATATAAGGTCAGATAAATGTAATCCGGATTAGTGCGAGTTTTATGGCAACTCGCTTCTTGTCACATTAGAAACACTAAAAATAGACTTAAAGATAATGAAACTGGAGCATCGGAATTGTTATTCATATACATTTGAACTAATAAACTTTCCAGTTATAACTCTGGGTGTAAAATGCATTGTATTGTATGTCAATGGTTTTAACCATATGGCAAAGCAAAGAGGACATAATGATAGTGATATACTTTGCTTTGTTTAATCAAAGATGTCATAGTAAAAACATGTGGGGCGTTTTTGCATGTTCCAAATTGTTTTCCTGTCTAATGGTCTGGATTAGCTTGTATCCAAATTGTCGCAATCCACTCTAGCGGGAGCCTAATGTACTTTTGGATGTAAACTAATAATTTTTTACTTAGCGACTTGAACAAGAGCTGGTCAAAATAATTAGTTTGGATTAGTGAGACTTTAGTGTTCATGACCAACTCATATGAGAAACTCACTGTTCTATTCTTCTGCTAAATAACTTAAATGTTTTAATAAATTACCATAAAAATGGCTGTGTTGACCTAGTCAAAACACACCCTCAAAGAGGTAGTATATTTTTTCCCAGTAAACCACATTTTAGTGTTTGGCAAAAAACTAAATGTGTAATTAACCACGTTTTGGTTAGTTTAGGATACCAAGTTGATCATTACAAGAAATATAGAATTCTACTTCTAAGCTGAAAATCACCAGATTAGTTTTATCTTCTCTCGTTAAAATCTTGTGGACCAATGGCGTTATTTACACTTGATAAACTCTAAACTGTGTCAATCTTTGTCCAACTATCAGACAAGTTAACTACACATATTTGTTTTCTTCAAAATGAGAAAGAAGCATGCTGTATAATGTAACGTGTTAAACAACTGTTTACTGTCCATTTATTAAATAGTTTGATGACAAAAAAAACAAAGATAACTAAATTACTTAATTTCCTCTACAGATTTAAAAGGTGTCTTACAATTAATTACATTTATAATTTAAAACATCAAACTGTCTAATAAAGTGTTCTAATGTTTGATGTTTTAAATTTATAAATAATCTAATAAGATCTAGCTCTTCAAGATATGTGTACACTACTTTTGTTATAACTTTACTGAATCAGATTAAACCGATGAATCTAATGAATTTTCAATTATTTTACCTGTCACAAAGCTGATAGTCCATTATCATTATCATACTGTACCTTCTATTTTCATTGTACAGTACCTAAGTTTTTTTAGACCTAAAAATTCCAAAGATTAACTCTTAAAACAAAACTTGCCTCATGAGTCTTATCTAGTGAGTTGTAATATCAGTTTTATTCACTTCAAATAGATGGTATCTTCTTCTCCAAACTATTAAAACAATAGTTTAATTTTAAATTAATTATATTTCTATTATTTATAACATTAAGCTTTTTCCGATCAATACAATATTTACAATTTTTCTTATTAGGCAAAATGTAATTAATTTAAAATTAAACTATTGTTTTAATAGTTTTGAGAAGATGATGCCAACTATTTGAAGTGAATAAAAGTGTACTAGGTAGTGAAAATTCTGTTAAGTTTATTTTCAGGTTTCAGTGGCTAGCCTGTAAGAGTTATTGTTGATTGAAAAAATGGTCCTTAATTTTCTCATTGGAATTCATGTAATTAGTACAAACGATTAACTCAATAAGATTGTAACCCTGCAATAAGGTGAGTTGAACTAATATTATAGTTGATTCTAAAATGATGAAGACATACCGGTATCTAAAAAATTAATTTTTAAGATCAAACAATTAAAATAAATTTGTGTATACAAAAAACATGTTTTGTAAAGAATAATTTTTTAAAGAATTTAGTGTTTTGGACACTAATTGGCTATGATCAAACTAAAAATCAAAACATACAACATGATCATGGCTTTAGTGTCTGAATCAAACATTTAAACATCCCTTATTATCTCAAATTCTTCAAAAATTTAATTTGGTACTTTTGATTAGTCATAGTTACTCCCGTTTCGAGTGTCGAAGATACTTAGGTGGCACGTAATATGCTGTTTTACTACTAGGATCAATTTTGAGTGCCTTTGCACTCCTGCGGCTGCTTTGAGTGCTGTTTTACTGCCACCATTGCTTCCGAGTGACCTTGCACTCTGCGACTGCTTACGAGTGTTGTTTAACTCCTGTGATTGCCTTAAACAGCCTTTTTCACTTCCGCGATCGCTTCCGAGGGTCTTTTCACTCGTGCGGTATGATACCTTTGAGGGCAGATCACATCTACATATTGTGTTCTCACAATTATCAATGACTACTGGACAATTGTTTTTTAAGACAAATTTCACTACAATTTTGCAAACTCAGTTTATTTATGATTAGCCTTCTGGAATTGGTCTTAAATAATAAATATACAATAGGTTGCGTATCTTTCAAGGTCATAACTCCTTCAGTAAATTAATCCTTCAGTAAAACTTAGATGTTTACTAGTTTACTCTGAACATCTAAGTTTGTATAGCAAACTTAGTAGTTTTCTGCTGCAACGTCACTATGTACTTCTATGATGAGATTATGACAAACTTACTACCCGAAGAGTTATCTGCGTTTGGATTAAAGGTTAAAGTAAAACCTGGTAATGAGTAATGACCGAGTACTTTATTGCTTTGTAAGAAATTACACAACTGGACCGACAACGCCAGTGAGTAAGTACAAGTGTGAGACATCTTGTGTTAAATTGCTTCAGCCGTACGGATGATTGGACTTGAGCAGCTTGGTGATTCTCTCGTCATTGCGGATGATGGTTGCCTTGACAACACTCATCTCCTCCAACTGGTCCTCGACGAGTTGGTCCAGGTCCTCCAGTTGTCGAGCTAGCGGCTCTATACTCTGCTCTGTCAACCTAATGACAATACAAACAAACTTGACAAGCACAGTATTTAAAAATAGTTGAAAACAGAGTTAAATGATAGTAATAATAATATCATTTATTGTTATAAACCAGGACAAATTAACAATACACTCAACTTCCGGATTCATGCAGTCAACAGGTAAAGTAACAAAGAGCTAGCATCACGATTGCCTTCCTCTCTCCAAACTC
The DNA here is from genome assembly GCA_018831715.1 of Matsumurasca onukii. NCBI lineage: Eukaryota > Metazoa > Arthropoda > Insecta > Hemiptera > Cicadellidae > Matsumurasca > Matsumurasca onukii. The sequence continues at coordinate 25,653,121 of CM032058.1, forward strand.
CCGCCCTGCTACAAGACTCTGCCTCCCACTCACAAAAATGTTGTAAACAAGGTAGCAGCAGGAGAAAAAGGAAGGCGGTCAAAGATAAAGGAACCTGCTTGTTACTGGCGAAAGAATTTTGTGAGTTTTTGCAGTAATTCTTTATACAAACAAGTGTACTCAGACATGACACCTTTCATTTTTTACTTGCAATTGTCAACACCACAGTTTACGTTTTGTTGCGATTTGCACAATACAATACAAAAACTTGTCAAGGGGCATAGCCATTTACAAAGACGAAAACAGAGTGCAGGTTAAGGGATGGAGGGCGCGGGATCGCGGGTAGTCAGACAACTGCTTATCTGTCTTCCTCTACGGTTCATAACGTTCTCTTTGCACAGGATCGGTGTTATACTGTATGTTCATTTGCGGATCGTTGATTTTATTTTCCTCTCTTAGAGTGCCTGGTTAATCTACAAGTTTGCATGGACAAATTAACAATAATAAAACAAAATATATATATTAAACATTAATTCAACATTTTTAATTGTTTTTTTTTAATTAAACATTTTTCTAACAGGGGCCTTTTAAAATATTTTTGCAACCTTTGTTTACTTAGAATTATATTTACTTTCATCCCACCTCAAAAGAAGCCCCGATAATCCAAGGTAGCAGTACCTCAAATTTTGAGAATTGCACAAAAAAGCTTATTTCACATGTTTTAAAGTAAAATTTAATTTACTATAGTTACAGAAAGTATATGAAACATAAATAGTAATTACTTACAAATGTAATTTATAGCTTGAAAAAGGAATCCCATGTCTTTTCAAGGAATTCAATGTTTTGAAAATCCGCTTCTAAGTGGTGATGTCACGTCATTGTCTAAGCACACGCGCAAGTGACTCTACGGTACATTTAGTATTGCAACGTTTGGTGGATTGAATGTGCTATGTCTATGTGTTTGACTCAGATTACAGTTTTATGTGAATACAAAATTTTTTTTCCCAAACGTACCTCGAATACAGAGTCTCGGATCACCGGGGCTCTACTGTATATCTTTTCCATTAACACATCTTAAAATTTTCCCGCTCACCTCTGGTAACGCCCGGAGTTCTTCTGCACCTCTTTGTTTGTCTGTACATTCTTTTGTTCTTATTATTTTAACATATCTTTTATATTTTGAACTATAATGTTAGTAGAATATTCACATGTACCTGAGTTTGTTCATTAATAAAACAATCAATCAGCTCAGCGCACTGCCGCATAATCAGGATAAACCCGGTCAAAGGCATCAGCTTGGTAGGAAAAGTCTAAATTAATGCATTGCATTTTTCTCTTCCTGCGAGTCAGTACTGGTATGTAAAGTATCGATCGATCTCCAAGACCTGATCTCCAGCCTACAACAGCTGATCCAGTAAGCACTTGATACCAGGAAAGTGACACATTACTCTCGTGTTGCATGGCCTGGCATGACACAATTACTCGCAACACATAGCACTCTACTACACAGGTTTAATTGTGCGTGTCGCTTTTCTTTGTTTACGTTTTTCCCTAGACAAACCGCGTATAATCAAAGCGACTGTATTTACTTCTGCCACACCTCTCAAGATGTGTTGGTTGACTTACTGTTGCTCCTGCTGCAACTGCTTGCTGAGCTGCAGGTTTGTGTTGGTCCAAGTCTCTAGCTCAGTCTGCATTGAGTCAATGTCCTCTTGCAAGAAGTCTATGAGTTTGCCGAGTGGGTTCGCTGCTCTGGTCAAAGCTTGGATACCTTGACACAGCTTCTCCACTTCCCTCACCACCACCTCCTGTTGCCTCTGTCTCCCACTCGCCCAGTTCTGAAACAAATGTTGTTTGTTTGTTAATTGAATGTTAAATGTGTTTTCTAGTTGTTTTTTTAACTTAAAAATAGTAATAATAATAATAAATTGTCTTTATTGTATTCAATAAACGGCAAAGTTAAGGCTTACGAGCCCTTTCTACCTTGATCTACCACTATAATCTAATGAGAAAAATAAATAATAACCTATCATGAAGAATAATAAGAAGAGAACACGCACATCAAACAACAAAAATGTAAATAAGATAAGGTAGTAGAAATTTCAAGTCTTTAGAAGATCTTGTCATATGCAATAAACAAGTTACTATTTCAAAGTGAATTGAATAATGTATCAATAATAACAGTTTACACTATAGTTATTATGCTGTATAGAAGTAGGAGAGGCTAACTCAAAATTCAGTTCAACCCCTCATCCCCCAAATACTTTCCTTAACAGTTTATTTCATAATTATGTAGCATTTTGACACTAAAAATTCTGGTATGTTGATGGCTTTACAAAAATTTTGGGTAATGAAAGTATGTTGTTATTTTTTTCATATGCTTACAATGTCAACTTTCTGGTGCGTTTCAGCAGTGGAGGAAGTGTCCTCCAACTCTTTCTGAGTCTCCAGGATCTGTGATACAAGATGACCTTGGTCTCCTGTCAATAGTGAGGAGTTCTCGTCCACCTGCAATTGTACAAGCATGAAATTTTGTTTTGAGAGATAATCTATACAATTAAACACTAACACAAGCTTGTAAAACAAGCTTTTGCTCTGTGGTGTTTCCTTCATTGGTCTCTTCAACATGCAAAGATGACTCACCTGTTCACCCACAGTCTCGGGCACCGGAGCTTCTACCATTACCAAAGTGTGATCATCGTCATCCGCGATGTCCTTTGTGTCTACAATCAGGTTCACTGGTTCACCCACGATTCTGGAAATAATAAGTAAAGTTTAGAGGAATTGAACTTAGAGATATGTAAGATTTTTGTTGTCCAAGTGTCTTGTGAATCGTCTAATCTGGAACTTTGTTTGTCTAGAGTCGTTAATCCTGTAGGACTTGATCGTCTTTGGGCAATAGTGGTCTGAGAGCGAAGCTTCCTGGCACAGCCTCAGACGGAGTAGTACAGGTGACGGGTCATCGCACCCTACTCGGGTAAACATAATAAGTTTCACCTTGGGTGATAGTTCTAACCAAGCACGATCTTTTATTATTGTTTTAGTTCCAGACTCTGTCCGGATCAAATGATTTTCGTACTGTACGTATTAGCAAGACTCTACTGTACAATGAGTATTCCAATAAAAATAAATAAATAACCTATAACATACATAGGGATACATATATTAACTTGGTATTAACACTTTGAAGCCTGGGCCAATTTTTAAAAATGTCAGTTTTTCTGTCTTTTTTGTTTATTTTACTTATACCCTGATTTAATGGAATGTATGCAATCTCTTAACCTTTTGAGGAGTGTACGTCATATGAAGATACATATTTTTACTTACTACATAATAAACAAATACATTTCTTCATAATGACGAAAACTTGTATTACATTTGAGTTGGAAATTAACACTTTAGCCTGAAATGTCAGTTTTCTGCTTTTTGTTTATTTTACTTATACCCTGATTTCAAATCGGCCTACTCTTCACACAAGATCAGTTCACTTTTGTAATCTCTGGAATGTAATAGACCCAAAAACAACAAAAAACGTTCCTCCTCCTCTATACTAAGCAAAAAGTAGCAAAAAGTGTTTTGAGCAATCCATATTAAGCCCCTTACGCCGTCAACTCCCACCCGTGCCGGTTACCATTTATTTAAGGTGGGCCATAAAATTTAAAGCCATAACCATTTTAGCCATTTATTTAAACTGCCAGCTCGTCAGCTGATGCTTTAGACCACACGGCCATTCTCACAACTAGTAGTCATAGTCAACAGTTCAAGCCCGGAACACTAGCGCTCTAGTAGCAATCATGTTAACTACTTCAATAGACAGCCGGAGCAGGACTGGCTTGGCTTCAAAGTGTTAATGATATAACCAACATCATACAAAAAAGCAATCCTTTAAGTCATAAAAAGACTAAAACATCTAAAATCAATCTCTAGTATTTTGTTGACTTGAAATGAGCGCTTACTTGGTGTCAACTTGAGAGATGAGAGCAATGCCTCGGTCTCTGACTCTGGGAGCACCGGGTCTGGCACTGGCCGGCCTCGCTGCAGTCTTGGGTCTCTGTCTTGCCTTGCTCTCTGGCCTCTCACTGTGTCCAACAAACCATCAGTCACTAACTGCTTAAGTATCACTTATATTTCATTTATTGTTTTTATTTTACAAAAGTCAGGCAACAATATTAAAATTGTGTTGACTAATATCAATGAATGAATGAATAGGATAGAATGGTATGAAATAGATGGATGAATAACAAACAAGGATATTAATGAAGATACTGGCAAGAAGAATATTTATCATTTAAAAAGTATAAAAAACATCCCAATGCATTATTTTGTACTAAATACAAAAACCCAATAAAAGTATTAAATCTATAAACTATTTAATATAAAGAAATGATTATAATAATGACACTTGTCTATGTTCCATAAATTCTGCTACAAAGTAAAGAGCCATGTGCAACAAATGTTTTCTTACATTTTGAAAACTTATCAGAAGGAATCTATTGGTGTAACACTACTTCAGGTTGGTCAAATGAAAGGGGTTCAAAATCAACTGTGTTCAATTTTAAAGAGGAAGAATAATGTTCATAGCTTACGGTATTACTTTTAATAAATGGAAGGTTGATTGTATCAATCAATTCATTATAAGTGTGAAATCATAAGTTATTTTTTTAGTAACATTTCCCTGACATAGATGCAGCTTTAACTTTTAAAACTTGCTTCCCTCAGAAGACCTCCAGAGACAATTTTTTAGGCGTGAAAAAGTAATAATGTCATTAAAAATATATATATAGAAAGCTACATTTTAAATCTATTTACAAACCACTTAATACAACTTGTAATAAACTGTAAACAAACCAGAAGTTTGAAAAGTACCTTAGTTGTTAAACTCATATATTAATCTGCTTAATTTTTTCTTTGAGTTTTTGATCATTTAAGTTGTCATAAGGAGCATTGAAAGTCAATGACTATTTTGTATTGATAAAAAATTACACTTTGAAAACTAATCAAAAGGAATACATACAGCTTTTAATTAGAATAAAAACTTGTTGATTCTACATCTAATTTTATAACATTTAAATAATCCTGCATGTGTCTAGTGGAAAAAAGTGTTTCAAAGTCTATCTTTTTCTTCTTATAGGCTGGATTGTAAATAATTATGCAATGTTTAAAATGAATTAACTAGTGCTCATCTTCTTGCTATATTGTGAACCAACATGGCCAGTACAATCCTCCTGATTTCTCACAATACAATTAAATAGGTTTTTAACTATCCTCAGTAATCAAACAATGTTTAGGTCCCGAAATTGCTGGATTACAAGCATTTATTGAACTCCCACTATCTTTTGAGAAGCAAACGGCTTGACTGAAAGTCTGCTATTGTTCAAACTAAAGAGGGTAATCAAGCGTAACACTTACTTCTGAGGTTTGTTTTCCACTTGTTCCACCGGTTTAGAAGCATGTTCAAAAACTAAAGGACTGCTTGACTCATTGCTGTTATTCTGGTTAGAGCTGTCCACCTCTGGAGTAGGTTTCGTTTCTAAAACCAACAAGTAATAAATATGCTAAATTTAAGTTTTCTAACAGTAATACTAATAACAGTAATGTTGATTTAAAGTGACTATTTGACAGTCACATATTTCGGATAAACATTCAGATTTAAATACGTCTCTAAATTTGAAGGCAGAAATAGTTGGGCCGGATGGTGTAGTGCTCAGCATTAGCCTGGCAAGAGGGAGACCCGGGTTCAAGTCCCGGTTCGGTCCAAAATTGTTGTCTTCAAATTTCTTTAGTAGTAATACTAATCAGTAATAATTACCTAAAAAACTCAGCAGTGGTTTATAAATGCTGGGAAATAGATGGATAGATTTAATCTGGTTTACGTTAATGTAGTCCACACTGATGTAGCTCCTGCGGCCAGTCATCGTCTAATCAGAGGCGACTCATGTGTATTATGACAGAGGAGGTCTGATGATGGTAGCAGACTACCATGGACACAACGTAAACTTTAGAATCACGTTCTAGAGACGAGCTTAGTGATAATAGGAAATTTCGACTTAAGTTAGTGCATACTTGAATTTAATCAACTACTAGTATATTACTCAGTTTTCAAAAAAAAAATCTCAACCATAATAATGGACTACTAATACAGCTAATATAGACTACTAATAGCAAATAAGTTTACTTGTAGATTTTTTCCGGTGTACTCCTCTAGCCGACTGAGGTCTCCTATGTTCGTCATCCAGCCTGGATTTGTTTTCCCCCTCATTTTTCTCCGGTCCTGCATTAGCTTCTGCATCATTTGGTTTATCTTCGTCGTTGTTTTCAGATGTTGAAAACGCTGCTGACAAATCATTTTCCAAGTGATTCCTCAACTCCTGCAGGTTGTTAGAGGCGGACAGTGGCTGCAACGGATCAGCTACACTCGACAAAGCGGCTCAGCTTCGTTGTTTACTTCCTTGGCATTGTTGTTACTGATTGACTCAGTTGCATTTGGTTCTTCTGGAGCTATTGTTGTCGCGAGTTCTGCTTTGTTGCTTTCTCTGTCTTTCCTTTTCTCTGCAGCCTCTTCAACTGCTGGTCTAAAGGAAGAAAATATTGCAATAGATGAGAAAACTAAAAACTTTAAATATATTTTAATATTCAATAAGTTAAGTTTGACTTCAGCATTATTAATGTTTTATTATTTATTGACAAACTAACATAAAAGTGCACTTGTAACTTTGTGAATTTCATTTTATAATTCAGCCATCTCTAAGCAGCATTTTGATTTATAACTTAAAATCATTATTTGTATTATATATGTTTTCTTGATGTTCATATTTACACTTCTAACATTACTAGCTTTTCATCTTGCGAGCATGAATGATTTTTATGTCACTCAAACCTACATGATGAATATTTATTATTATAAGTAAAACTGTGTTTTTGGTGAAGCTGTACGAATAGTTTGATTAATACAACTTATTTACAAAACTAGTTTTTTAATGGGAATAAACAGTTATTAATTTATATTTACAACTAAATAAACAATTAAACATCCTAAATCTAATAAGTTAAATTTTACTACTTACTCTTCTTTGCTTGGAACTCTTGTAACTTTTACAGGTGAGGCTTCTTTTTTAGATTTAGGTTTCTTTGGATCAGACTTTTCTACTGGTTTTGGTTTTTCTTTATTTTTCTTCTTCAAAACATCACTGGTCCTAGGCTCTCTGTTTTTCGTTTCAACTGGTTTTGAATCTTTATTTCCTTTACTTTTAGATGTATCCTGAGAATAGAATTAACTGTCAAAATTATCTATCAAAAGAATAGAATTAACTGATACAATAGTTATTGTATTGACATTAAAGATTATTATTATTATCCTAAAATTTGTAAAGGGTTAATAAAGTAAAAAGAATTGATTGTCCAAATAATAATGTATTTCAACTCTGAACTGTATAGTGTTAAAGAAAACTTTCCAGTGTCTTGGAATATTATCTAGGACAACACAACAAGTTTCAATAAATATAGATCAACTTGTTAAAACCTCACTAAATTATTCTACAGGCCTGTAAGTAATAATGGTCAGCCTATAAGTAATTTCTTGTACAAACTGTTCTACAGATAAAAGTTGTCAGGTGAGAAAAGGCAAAATACAAGTACAATCAGTAAACACTTAATTTACTTTATTATTGTGTGTGAATTTTCTTGATTTGTGCACATATCATTGTGAGACCAACCAAACTGTTATTAAATCACAACTAACTGCAAGGTGTGATTGTTTGATAATGGGAGTATTGCATAATCAGATGCAACACGTTACAGTATGTATTGATTGTCTGAAGCGGGTCAGCTGGTTGAATGTCATGCATACTCAAGTAGTATCGACCAGCTGACCAGTGTCCACAACTTCCTCCTTGTTTCACGAGACTAACTTTTCTATATAAGGTTGAATGTAGACCTTATAATTGAGAGCTATTGCAAAATTATAAAGAGCAACCTTTGTCAAAAATTGGTAGATTTAGCTCTTGGTTAGTAAAAATGGTATTCATCAGAGCTTTCTAGTCATTCCCATAGAAAAGTGTTTTCACTTAAACGCAAATCTGAGGTTGTCACAAATACTTAATAATGTTAGGAGAGGAAAAAGTTCATAAACACGCCTTTTAAGTGTTGTTAAGGATAATGAGTCTTTGGTAAATTATTTTAGAAAATACAACCATAAGCGTACAATTTTAAAATAATAAAATATAATACCTACCTTTTTTGATGTAGATTGTTGATTGGCCCCTTTACTTTTTTTATTCAAAACTAAATCTACTGCTTCAGAGCTGTCAACCTGTAAAAACAATTCAGTGACGATTCAATTTAAGTAAGAACCTTATTTCAAAACATGTTCAAAATATACCAGAGAGCATTTTGACAGAAAGGTTTTTACATTGAATTGATTGGTGGTGCACTCTATAGCTTTCTAACATCTGGCATACAATAAGAATTTGATAAACCTTTCAAATTGCTGTGAGGACTGTAGGGTAGAGGAGGATGATGCACAACATACACTATTTGCCTGCAGATCTAGGGAAAGAAAAAGAGCTCAGCTAGAAGAAGTGGGAGAAAACATAACTCCTATTAACATGATAAGCCAAATGGCTAACGCTTCGAAGTCTAGAGCTGAGTATAATAAGTTGAACTGAGCCAGTGGCAGAAAAGGACCTTGAGGGGGGAGGACATGCCGATCAATTTGGAAATGAAGCTTGGATATTTACATCAAGATTCAATTTAATACCTATTCAACCAGCTGATAAATATCTCACTAACATTCTCTTAATGAATTCGTTTTTAAACTAAATTACTTTGTTTGTTATGGGAAATGACTATCTAAAAAAATCAAATTAGCGCTATTTATTGGATATAAAATTACCTTTTTATCTAAAGCTTTAGCAATGGCTTGAAGAAGTTCGTTAGTTTTTGCAACATCTAATCCAGCAACTATCTTGTTGGGTCTTGCAGTAATATTAACACCAGTTGACAGATCTGAAAATATTTCAAAACATTAGTTTATTTCTAATGCTGTGTAGGATTTTACACCACATTTTTCAAATTATTGGTTTACAAGATTTAGAAATAACTTCTTACTACACTAAGTTATTTCTATTTTTTTTTATTAAGTTTAGTGAACCTAATATGAACTAAACAAAAGATATACAAAACAAGTTAAGTAAAACAAACAACTTTAAAATGAAATATGATGGAAAACCACTTAGAATGTTTTAATTATTTAAAACACAAACAAAACGTTTCGTCTAGTCTATGCTAGACATCTTCAGTTGAAGAACAAAGAAGAGTATAAAATATATATATAATTGAAAACAAACCTTTAAAACCTATTTAGATTTGGATATGACCGGAAAAAATACAGTTTGATTATCTAAAGTGATTGACGTCGATGATGAATAAGTTATTGGTTTTTGTTATGTAATATGTTTATTGGCATCGTTCCAAAATGATACAGAAACTATAAAAGTCAAAAAATTGACAGGGAACAAAACAAGTGAAACTCTTGCACTCAAGCCCGACAATATTGTTTTGTTGTATCTAAATATTAAATGTAAATATATTTTGTATGATACTGTATGTTTGATATTATATTACAATACAATCGTGCTTAAGCAGTTTAAAACACTAAAAAGTTTAAAAAATACTTGACATTCCTTAAGTACAGATTTTGTAGCAGACCAGCAAATGCCGAATACTTACTAACTGCTGCTATTAATTTCTCGAGAAACACAATCTTCTCTTCTTTATCCTTTATATTTTCAGGGTTAAGCTCATCTTGTGAATACAATCCTTGTAAGTACCCAGTCTCTCTCATTATCTGAAAACAAGTTTATTAGTTAAACCAAAGCAAGCAGTTAAATCATTAAGTTTTATTTGCATTTTCTGCATGCACACATTTATTTTCCTATTCAAAAGGTAAGTAATTTTTGTTGAAAATAGTTGTGGTTAAGGTAAAGTTGATTGTATACTGGTTAAAAAGATTAAAATACCCACATAAAAAAATCTTATGAAAACCCATATTTTTAGTTTTTTTAAGACATTTTAAGTAATTTTTTTAATTTTATAGATTTTTTTAAGACATAAATAATAAAATATTTAAAACTTTTCCGTATTCAAGTTACTTATTGTTTATATTGTTTTACCATAAATAACACAAACGGCCCAGTTAAAAAATCAATTTTAGTGCACATATTATACACAAGGGAAAAATATTTTTAACAAAATGTTAGATTTGATAACTAATTTATGTACAAAAGCATATTTTAAGACATTTAATTATTCTTGAACTTTTTATGGTTAACCCAACCGTTTAGAAAATATGACCAAATATTTAAGATATCAAAAAAATTTCAAGAATAAAAAATTTTCAAAATTATGCCACTAATCCAAAGTCATCATAAAAATATGGGTTTTCGTATGATTTTTTAAAGTTGGCCACCATATTGGAAAATGGTGGAACATTAAAAACTGAACAGGATCAAGGCAAATTTAAGAGGGGGAAGAAGAGAAAAACAATGCTTTTAGATCAAGTAGTCTACAGCCCGGTGAATTTTTGACTGGTAGTCTCAAAACAGTTGAAATTTCTTTATATTAATTAATTTTAAGTAATATATTAAGGTCAAACTAATCATTAACAAATCCATTAACATTTGAAATGACTTGGCTAATGCAATGTAAAATTTGTCAATCTGCTGAATAAATGAGTTACTGAGTATCAAACTCTAGCTTTGGTCTGGCCTGACTCATTCAGTACAAACAGTTGGCATGACTAAACTCCACACAGCCATTAGCCTATATTGAAAAATAAATCAAAAGTTGCTGACCATTGATATGCTAAAGAGAAACCTGTGAAGAAAGTTTGCACACTTAATTTATACCAAACTACACACCTAATGTAAGGGGGCAATAACTTCAAAATTTATACAGGCACAAAATAACCAATAAATAGCCTTGAGGCTGTGGCCACTCTCACCAAAGCTGCTACCCGTTCATTACACAAAAATTCACATTCTTGAACATTTGTACTTTGGTCATGATCGAGTTATGATCCTCTGAGGTACATCCCACATAAACTTAAAAATAACATTCAAGTGCAGTACAACTGTCGTGAGGTTTGAAAAAGACCCTTGGGAGCCAATTGCAGAAACCTCTTTTAATGAGAGAGGGGGTAAACGGAAAATATGTTATCAATATGGCTCACACACCTTAACTAGTCTTCATCATTAAACAACCCTCAGCCTGGCTTTTGTGATGCATAATATACAATTTTCCTTCGTAATAAATTTCGTAATAAATTTACATGTAGATATCAAGTTAGCTTTTCTGTTAACTGAATATTACTTACAGAGTCTTCTCCCATTTTACTCTAGTGTTCAATCATCTTTAATTGTGATGCACATTCTTAAAATTATCAGAAAACAAATTTTAGAATAATAATAATATATCATGTAGATATCTTAAATGAAGTTAAAAGGTGGTTTTCTCAGAAGCTTTTCTGTTAGGGAGGCAAAGAGTTAGGTAGAAAAAGAGACACTCTTGATGTACTCAGCACGGTTGATAAAGAATCTTGAATTCACTACTAAAAGCATTTAACCTATGCTTCTGGAAAGCCGCGAGTAAAGTGGTTAGTAAAAAGTAGGGTATGACTTCTAACTGTAATAAAATTTGAAATATAATTATCCATCTTAACTACGTCTAAATTAATTTTCTCCTAAAGAAATGTAATAATTATGTACATTTTACTCTAGAAATATTATTTACCTTTAGTGTGAGTACATTTAATTTTATTGTAATTTGTGCCTGACCAGCAAATATATATTGTTCAATCATCTTTAATTGATATCTTGCTAGTAGCAAATCGAGTAGTAGACTATAATATAAGCCGCTTTACCCTCAATAGTAAAGGTTTGAAATGATATACATTCTTAAAATTATCAGAAGTGGAACTTTTATTTAACAATGAAGGAAGAGTGAGCCGCTAAAGGCCTAGTTTAATAATAATAACTTTTTGTTGCGCACCAAATATACAAAAAGTGTCACTGTTTTCAGGTGCACAATGCATGAAATATTTTTTCAGCAATTTGGTTCATGACCGTCTTTCGTAAATGAAGTTGTTTTCTCACAAATATCAAGTGGTTTTCTAGAAATGGTGGGACTGTAACACTACTTATAATTTTCTTGCAGTAAAGTAAACAAAAGTAGCTTATCCACACTATATCCCAGGTATGATCAAATAGTTGTTTTTATTCGATTTATAACTTCAGTAAAATGGCCGTGTTAATAACCTAGACACTTTAGGGTTTGCATTTTAGGTTTATTTTGCGTTGTTTGAAACTTTGAAAATCCCTACTACACGTCCCTCTAACGATTACAGCTGGAAACTGTCTTTATTTCCAAACAATATAAAATCGTGTGTGGCAGGAAGGGAATGAATAATTATCCCATAATAAATAATTTGTAATCTACAAATTCTATACATCCAATTTCTACATACGTTAGTTTCTCGTGTGGGCTATGGTAACGCATTTATAATACAAAGAGTTAGGTAGAACACCAAAAGAGACACTCAGCAAAGAGACGAAAAAACGTTTGGAATGATTTATTGAGCACAGTCAGCACACGTAGAGTACAAAATACAAACAAGACAGCCAGCGGCTTTTGGTTCAGACACTCAAGGCTGGAATCCAGTCAGGTTTGTGCAAAATTAACATTATAAAAACTAGCCAACATGACATGGCACGGCTAAAGAAATATCTAGCTCAGTCAGACTTACTCTCTGGGCTGCTGGCTGGAGCAGTGTGTTGTGCGTTGCAGCTGTTCCTTGCGTCGCCTTGAGTTCATGTTGTGTTCTGGTGACTGGGGTTCAATTTTGCTGTCTGCTCTGCTATTGTTACAAGGAGGTTGCTGCTTTGTCACAGGTAAACTCACATGGATTAAAACAGTTTTAAAGGGGTTTTAGTAGTTCATCTTCCATAATTAATCCTAGCTATGATGTGAACAAGTAAAACTCTCAGTTCAACAAGAATTAACCAATTTTCTTTCCACCCAAATACTTTGATCACGTGTTTTGTAGGTTATGTAAAGTAGGGCGGGCTATGGTCATGTTTGACACAATTAATTTAAAACTATCATAACTTCTGAAGGAATGAAGTGGTTCATCATTTGGGTATATGAGCGGTCTGATACTTATTATTCATTAGTTGTCTTGACTTGTCAATAATTGGTAAATCTAGCTCTAAATATGCCTAGGCCCTTTTCAAGTGGTGTAGTTGAAAACAAAAAGTTGTGATGATGGAGCGAAATTGATATTTTTCTAGATTAACAAGTGTTGTTAGTAAAATTTTAAAAATCAAAACGAAGTCAAAATCAAATTTGTGACACCTCAGGTGTTGGGGTATCAAGTTTCTATTGTACGAATTCCGAAATCTGTATTGATTTAAAGTATTATTACAGAGGTTTCTAAAAGATGGCAGCAAATGGCACAACTAACAATGGGGTCAGCCATAAATTGCCGTTCCCTGACTTCATAGATCCTGGATTACCAAGCAAGTGTACGTGGAAGCCAGACTCCTCGGAGAAAGATCCACATAGTCACGTCAAACCGTAAGTTAAATCCTTTATTTCAGTCTAAGTGTTTAAAGTCTCAACACATCTTATAATGCATGACAACGTCAATATTACACACAAAGGTCATTCCAATAAAGTACAGCATTCAATGAATTCTTCTTGGTAATCTAAATTATATTATTATTTTTGTTAAGCTTTCCTGCTACAATTTTGTATATTTCACAAATAGAGATTTAAGCTAAGTAAAAAAATTGCTTTATTACATAGTAAAGGTTGTCAACAATGCTAAATTATATTATTATTTTGTTAAGCTTTCAGTAAAATACTGAAACTGTGTTGTGGACAATTAATTTGAAAGTTCAGCTGTAACTGTTTAAAAATAATATAATTTATAAAAGTATATTAATTAGGCCTAACTCAAATATAAACTTGTAAACATACATTTTGACACATACTAAAATATATGTTCATATATAAAGTTCATTTTAATTATTGTAAAAGTTATATTTCAGTTGAAAATTATGATAGAATTTAGTTTTTTTTAAATAATAACAATGTGATATGGAAGTTTGTCCTTTAATTTTAATGTGAATTCTAGAAAATATTGTAGACATGTATTTCCATTCTAAACTAACATGAATATTAAAATTGACATAACAACTTTATAAAGACTTATCGCTAGTGTGATCAAGCAATCGACCGGTTTCTTCTGGGTAAATATCTAGTTTTAGGGCTCATCCTGTTGGTAGGTTCTTCAACGGAATTTGGGCAACTGATTGTGGTTTGTTCATTAATATTAACAAAAATACGCGGAGAAACCTCCATATGACGTCTGATGCAGGGTTTAAAACACAGCCTAAGTTAGTTTAACTCATTCTTAATTGTTATTAGGGTACTATGATTCTGACTATTATTCATGTTTACAGCCATGATCGCACCAAAATTCTACCAAACATTCTTCACTCTATCGGCCAGACACCACTTGTCAGACTTAATAGAATCCCACAGTCGGAAGGAATTAAGTGTGAAATTTGTAAGTGATTTGATTAAAGTTTTAAAAGATTTCACCAATTAAACATATATTTTTTTATAGTGGTTGTAATTTATATATACTAATTAACAATTAAAGGATTGTATTAAGTCAGAAAAAATTTATTTCTAGCTTGTCAAGTTTGTTGTTGACAATAGCACAATTTCTAAGCTTTAAATATTATTACGGACATTTTCATTGTTGTTGAGTGAACACTTTATTGTTTTTGTTAACTCAAAAACAATGGAAATCGTCCTTAATAATATTTTAACCAATTTGTTGTTTGATTAAAACCTAAAACAGCTTTAAAGTTGATATGTTTTTAAGAAGTTTATATTATTTATTTTTTGGTTATGTAACCGTTAAGAGTCTTGTACTTTATAACTTAAATTTATGTATTTTGTTTAAACAGTATTAATTGATTAAATTTATCAGAGTTTGACAGTTTTGATTTCCGACCACTACACCAATAAAATATTTGTTTGTCCAGTGGCCAAGTGTGAGTTCCTGAACCCCGGAGGTAGCTTGAAGGACAGGATCGGCTACCGGATGGTGGAGGAGGCTGAGGCGGAGGGCAGATTAAAGCCAGGATGCACTCTAGTCGAACCTACATCCGGCAACACTGGCGTCGGCATCGCTATGGCCGCCGCTGTCAAGGGGTACAAGTGCATCATCGTCATGTCACAGAAAATGTCTAATGAGAAGGTGAGCATTTCAAAATGAGAAATATTTGAGGCCTGAGTTAAGTTTTTGCTATGCTTAAGTTATGCACATAGAATCTGTAATTTGATGAGGGAAGTACAGTAGAACCTTTCTTAACACATTCACTGTGATAATCATGTTAAAACATAAAAATCGCATTTGATTCTGTGTAATAGTTTGGAGTACTATTATACCTGACGCAGAGGGTGCGTTAACCATTTCGGATAACTTTTTTTGTGACTCATAGGATTGCAGTGGAAATCAGAAGGCCAAGTGCCTTCTGCCCAGTATCAGTCAAAATCAGAGATCTTCTCCTCTTATTATCTACTCCATTAAACATAACTTAATTGCATCTACATTATTTTTAAATTTCACAATGATGCAACTTTTCTAAGAGTGGTGTTTACTCCAGCTCCTACTCTCCATATCTTATTTAGTCTTGTCGTATGTCTTGAATGGCCTGAGTACTTCACAAGAGTCGTAGCAACTCTTGCTATTAACAGAGATTTACTCTTCTCACTCTGCAACTGTGGCTCTAATAAGGTAGCCTTAAAAGGGTCTACTCACTGACTATGTTCTTCTACAATGGAACACAATTTGTCAAGTGTTTTATTGTTAAACTACATTTTACTTATCCAGGTGTGCACTCTTCAAGCCCTTGGCGCTCAGGTGGTCCGCACTCCCATATCCGCTGGGTCTTATGCTCTCGATGGACTGATGGCCAAGGCTCAACAAATAGTCAAAGAGATCCCGGATGCAGTTTTGCTAGACCAGGTTAGTGATTAGCTCAAGGTTTGCATCAGCAAGATTTTCATGGTCTTTTTAAGACACAATACGAAAAATTAAAGTGTCCTTTTGCCTGATTATATTGGGTCAGGCATTTGTTGCCTCCTCTGAGAAGCCGCCATTGAGGGAGCACTGATCATGGTGGCTTGTATATTGTCTAGCATAAAGGAATTCAAGTTAAATTGGGGATTGTACAAAAATTGTCTAATGGGAGGAATGAATGAAAGAATGATTTAATCAGTAACATACAAGATGCATAGGAATGCAAACAAAAACTATAGGAAAACAAATCAACAAATAAACAACGAAAAATTAGGAATTTTGTTCGGCAACCTGGAAAATTATTGTTTACCCGTTGTACACATGTGCCCCCACACTCACTGTGGTATCTATAGTGGACGCTAGAGGGAGTTTAGAAAACAGGTCGGCCTTAACAGCCAAAACTGTCTTATTTGTTTCAATCTGTATCTTACATAATTATATTGTCACTATTTACCCATGTCATATTATTAATATATTTCATCACTATTCATTTCACTATCATGTCACTTCATAAGTTCATATCCACACAAGCTGATTTATAAATTCAGTGCTTATTTTTTTTAAATGCTTTAGTCTGTGTATACACATGCAACAAAAATGTTAAATTTGTTTGTAAAACATGTAACAAAATACAATACAAAATTATTGTTACAGTATCGCAACAAAGGGAACCCGCTAGCTCACTTCGACGGGACAGCCCGAGAGATCTGGGAGCAGTGTGAAGGCAGGCTAGATGTCTTGGTGGTGGGGACTGGCACAGGCGGCACAGTGACTGGTATAGGTCGCTTCTTCAAGCAGCACGCTCCACACGTGAGAGTGGTGGGGGTAGATCCATACGGTTCCATCCTGGCTCAGCCCCCGGAGGTCAATGACACCGACATTGACTTCTACGAGGTTGAAGGCATCGGCTATGACTTCATCCCTACAGTTTTAGGTGATTATATAATTCCTACAGTACTTGTATTCGTGTAATTTTTTTTCTGAAAAGTTTTACTTATTTGAAGTTGAGAGAAGATTAGTGAAATTGCATATTGTAAAAAAGTAGTATTGGAATTCTAGTGTAAAAATTATTTTATGGGTGAGTTTTTGAAAGATGGTGTATAAAGTTTTAGAATGTATGTATGATTCTGCTTTTGGTTAGGAAAACCCGTTATAACCTAAAAAGTGACCTAAGAATGAGCTAATATAAAGTAATCTGTATGTTTGGTATCAAAACCAAAAACGTTCTAGTTAAGATATTCAAGTCAACAAGAACAACACTCTCATGTAATAATAATTTATAATTCCATATTCAGGAATAGTTTTCATTTTTCACTACGCAGGCTGACATTTAATGAACCTCAATATATGGGTTTTAGATTGTACAACAAGTTGCCAAATCATTTCAGATCGTTGCCAATCAATAGATAACTTTAAACAAAAAGTAAGACTTATTTCGACTGCAAAATCTTATTATGAAGTTAAATACTTTCTTAATGATTCTTCTTATAGTTGCATCTTAGCCTTTATTACTTTACAATTATTATTAAGTGGAATTTAAACAATGCCAGCAACTGGTAGAACGCTCTTTCTACCATACGGATTCACTAACTGTTCAAAGGAGGTGTAAAAAATTATAGTAAAATTGATTTGACAAACCAAAAGTAATTGATAACAAAAATTGTTTTGCCAGTAGTAATACGAGGTCTGTCCAATAAGTTCGCGAACTGGTTCAATATGGCGGCCTTGAGGCGACGTACAGCTCTGCCCACTACATCATGTGAATACTAGACATCTAAGGAAGCGCTCAGTACTAGTTTAAAAGTTGAGCAGTGCCTATCAAGCTGCCAGTGCCAGTTTATATTTTATTTGTTTTGCTGTTCGTCAAAAAATGGTGATTGATGAAATCATTGAACAACGAATCAACTTCAAGTGATCCAGTGATGCCCTCGCCTCCATTTTGCTCAAAACCATGATTAATCTCCAGTGATGACTCTCTGTAAGAACTCATCTTCGCTTTCCGCCAGCCTTCCAATCATTCCAATTCTTCCAATCATTCACATTCAATCTTTTTTTCAACTTTTGTTCTGACGCCAGCGCACGCACATTTTTGCACAGAACTTTCTTAAGCCCAAATGCAGAGATCATTGCTCATATCCCTGATGACTTAACATCGAAGTACATAATGTCTCTGGAAGAAGCTGAAAGGAACGGGGTTCTTCGTTCACCGACTACACAAGTGAGGTAACAGAGAAACGTCGTTGTTTGGCGGCAGTCAGATCAGAGGTGGAGCGAGTCTCAGGAAGCGGAGGATGCCTCTCTACTTTGACCACCTAACCATAGAGGGCTCAAGATTCACATGGCTGGATGGAAAGCTCCGTGTGGGCTCACGGACGGAGCCAAGCAGCTCCAGGAGATCGCAAGGCACGACTTCTCGGAGTTCCTGAGGAAGCTAGCAGTGAGAGAGCCGGGGAAGGAGTACCACACGACACCACGGATGGATCAGGATGAGGCAACAGCGGACATCTCCCAGGCGTCAACCCAGAAGACCCAGGGTGAGGAGACGACACCAACCCTCCAGCGGACGGACATCAGGCTACACACCGACCTCTGACAATGGACTACAAACGGACATTATTAAAATA
This sequence comes from Matsumurasca onukii, assembly GCA_018831715.1. NCBI lineage: Eukaryota > Metazoa > Arthropoda > Insecta > Hemiptera > Cicadellidae > Matsumurasca > Matsumurasca onukii. Next base: position 25,671,877 of record CM032058.1, read on the forward strand.
GTGGCATATAATGTATGTGGGCTAAAAAATAAGGTTAGTGATCCTTCTTTTTTGGATTTAGTTATTAAGTATGATTTTGTTTTTCTTTGTGAAACATTTTTACCTTGCAATGAAGAGAAGTATTTAGAAAATCTATTAGGTAGTCATTTTCGAATGCATTTTGTTTCTGCAAGTAGGACTGCAAACTTTGGCAGATATATAGGAGGTTCTCTTTTTTTAATAAATTTAAGTTCAAGATTTGCTAAGAATATTAATTTTCTTCAAGTAGAAAGTTTTGTTTTAGTACAACTAAGTAACATTGGTTTCAAGAAAGAAACTGTTTCAATTTTGCCGCTGTATCTCAATTGCAATTTTTGGGAGCGAGAGTATAAAGATGTTCTAAAATTTTTTAGTGATAATAACATAAATAATGTTTTAGTTTTTGGGGACCTAAATTGTAGGATAGGTGAAGAGCAAAGTTTTAGAGAAGATATGTTTTTCAATGTAGAAAGTAATATTAATAAGGCTAGACTCTCAAAAGATTTGGTAACTAACTGTAAGGGACGTAAAATATTAGATTTGTTCAATACTTTGGGATGTTTAGTACTAAACGGAAGAACAACAAGTGATAAGTTAGGGGAGTTTACTTTTTTGGGTCCCACAGGCAACTCAGTGATAGACTTAGCTGCGTATCAGTTAGCTGTTTACATTTAGTAAGCGACTTTAGAGTCTTAAGTCATGCTGGGTCAGATCATATGCCGATAGAAGTTAGTTTTCAAGTTGAAACTCTGAGGGAAAGGTCGAGGCTCGAAAGAACAGTGCTGCCCCTATTACCCAAACTAAAATGGTCGGAGGATAATTGTTTACATTATCGCACTACCGTAAGTAGGGCAACTGCACAAATTAACGTATCCGACAACAATCAGCTTAACGTCGATAATATTGTAAAGATAATTTCAGATGCGGTTCATTACAAACCAAAAGGAGAAAACAATAACAAATTGGGAATTTTCAAGAAACAGTCTTGGTTTGACTATGAGTGTTTTCAAAAAAGAAAACGCGTATTTAGGCTGCTAAATTTATTCCGAAAAACTAATTCGGAATTAGCTAAATTAAAATATGCAGAAGAATGCAAAAGTTACAAGGAATTATGTAAATTTAAGAAATCTAGTCATCACTATAAAATATTAAACGATTTAAAAGATGCTAGGGATGCCAAAAAGTGCTGGAAAGCTATTAACAGTTTAAAGAATAAGCAGGAAATGCGGGTGGGAGATATTCAGCCAAGAGAGTGGTTCACACATTTTAAGAATTTACTTAATCCAACTGGTAACACTCTAGATATTCAATACGCTGAACCATTCTTACTGGATGATTATCTGGATAGACGGATTTCCGTGCAAGAGTTTAAAGCTGTTTTAAAAATGTTAAAAAATGACAAAGCTCCTGGTTTTGATAGAATTCCGTACGAGTTCTACAAAAATGCACCAGAGACGTTAAACAATACAATTGTGGAGATTTTTAACAAAATTTTCTTTTCTAAAAGTATACCAGATTCATTTAAAAAGTCAATTATATTCCCATTATTTAAGAAAGGTAACAGAAATGTGGTAGGTGATTATAGAGGGTTATCCTTCATAGATTGTTTAGCTAAAATATTTATTAACGTAATTAGTAATAGAATTCAATCGTGGGTAAGAGAAAAACGGATTATTTCTGAATTTCAAGCTGGGTTTAGGCAAGGTTATTCAACTGTGGACAATATATTCAATTTATCGTATGGCAAAGTTGAGACTAGCTGAGAAGGGTGGGAAGTTGTTCATTCTTTGTAGACTTTTCATCAGCTTTCACACCATAGATAGGAGGGCATTGTTGTATAAGTTATCAGCTATAGGAATGTCATCGCAAACTATAGGGTTACTGAGAATTATTATGACGGAACTGAGTCTTGTATGGTGTAAGGAGGGTGTAACAGAAAGCTTTCAACCAATATAGGACTCAGGCAGGGTTGCCCACTCTGTCCCTTAATGTTTTCCTTATTTGTAAACGATTTGCCTGAAGCCCTGGAAGGAGGCTGTAATTTTGGTAGAGAAAGGGTGAATGTGCTGATGTACGCGGACGACATAGTCCTTTTAGTCCCGTCAGCAGCAGGGCTTCAACACATGATAAAGAACTTAGAAAATTTTTGTGCACTTTGAATTTGAAAGTAAATTTAAATAAATCTAAAATAATAGTTTTTCGCAATGGAGGCAGATTAGCTTTTAATGAAAAGTGGTGGTATAAGGGAGAACGAATAGAGGTAGTTAACGAGTATAGGTACTTAAGTGTAACTTTAACTTCAAACCTATCGTGGACAGCGATTTCAAGGACAGATCAAAAGTGCAAACTTTGCAATTAGCTCTGTGTGGAAGCTTGTAAACAATAAAGGAGTTCCATTAAGTGTTAAGATAAGGTGTTTTAACTCCCTAATACGATCAATTCTATGCTATAGTTCTCAGGTTTGGGGACTAATAGAAAGTCCTATTGTTGAAAGTCCACAGCAAAATTTTGTCAAAAAATGTTGAATTTGCCTTTAATATAGCCTAGTTATATTTAGTTATGTGTTATACTTAGAAACAGGTTTGGAAAAAACACATTTGTATACACTAGGTGTAAATATAAGCTATTTAAGAAAGGTTTTTAATTTAACAGAAAACCGACTGCCATTAATTCTAGCAAAACAAATAATTAATCGAGGAATTTACTGGGCCAATGATTGGAAAGTGCTAGGGAGAAGACATGAATTAGAGCTGGATTTCTCCACTGAACCAACAGTAGTTGATTCACAATTGTTCAGTATATTAGAGGCAGAGAGAGAGAGATGGAGAGCGGATTTGATAGGTAGGGCTCGCACATCCCAGTACCATTCACAATACCTGACCTTAGACCTCGACCTTGCCCTCGGAGACAAAAGTGTCTTCTCAGACAACTATAGCATGTCCACTATTGCTTGGGCAATTAAGGCTCGGGCAGAGCTTATCAATTTAAACTACAAGCCATGGATTGATAGAAACTATCTGTGCAGTTTATGTAATCTAAACGAAAATGAGTCTGTGTATCATTTCATGGCTAAATGTCCAATTTTTAAAAACGTTAGAAAATGTTACCTTGGGAAAGAATATTTAGAGTTTGTGGAATTTGAGCAGTACTTAAATGGGAGGGATTGGTTTGCCTTGGGACTTTTTTTGAAAATTGCCTGGAAAAAACGATGGGAATTAATTCAAGAGTTTAATTTTTGATTTGTAGCGTAGTTTTTAATTAGCTGTTTTTTTTTTGTATTGTTATAGGTTTATAAGATCTAGTATAGTTAAATTTAGGGAGAACATATAGTATATTTTTAAATTATGTTATTTAAAAAATTTGAAGACAAAATGTGTTATTACAATTTAAGATCTTTAAGTATATTGTAAATATGTATCAATTAAAATTCTAAGAAGAGAGAACTGTGACCAACCAAACCGACGGTCTTTGACCATTGTTAAAGTGTACAAACACCTGTAAATTGTAAAACAAAATTTGTATGAATAAATACACTTTTCTTTTCTTAAGCCCAAATGCGCCACTCAAACTTTATGAACTGATGACTTGCATAAATTACGATCGTCTGCAATCATTCTAACAGTTTTCCTGACAATCATCAGACATTAGAGAGTCGCACACTAACAATGTTTTCATCCACACATGAGGTTGAAGGTCGCTCCCCATTGCATAACCTTTAGCGTCTCAGGGCCATCTTTGAAATGTTTGATCCACTTGAAAATGGACATTTTCTTCAAGGCATTATCTCCGTAAACAGCCCTCAACATATCTGTAATTTCTTGAGAACTTTCCCGAGTTTCACTAAAAACTTGATGTTGATTTCTTTTTTGCTTTGTGATTTCATCGATCTCCATTTTTCGACAAACAGCAAAAACCAATAAATTATAATCTGACACTGGCAGCTTGATAGGCACTGCTCGACTTTCAACTGAACGCTTCCTTAGATGTCTAGTATTCACGTGATATAGTGGGCAGAGCTTTACGTCATTTCAAGGCCGCCATATTGAACCAGTTCGCGAACTTATTGGACAGACCTCGTAGGTAGCAGACTATCGGCAACTTTTCATTTGTTCTTAATTGGTATCTGAAAGTGGTGTTTTGTAAAATTGACTTAAACGTTTGTTTATAGACAGAAGCGTAGTTGACGAGTGGATCAAAACCAAGGACAAGGAGGCATTCACTTTTGCGCGACGTTTGATCAAGGAAGAGGGACTGCTGTGTGGTAAAATTCACTTTTGATATTTATAATTCAACGTTACGTTACATAGTTTTGCATGATCACTGTTGGTGGATTTTCTATGTAGATTTTTCAATGAACAAATTTTGATTCTTTTAACTGATAGATGAAATATATTGTTTCTATAAAATACGGTACACTGATGACCAATAGCTTTAATTGAAATTATACAATTATTATTTTCTTCTATTAAATATAAAATTTTTAGGGATGGTAGGGCAATAAAAATTAATACCTATTACAGCAGGTAAAATAGTAACTAATTCAATAACTTCAGGTAAATTTCGATAAACATACTTTAGAGTCTCACTTATCCATTCTTTGCTTATCCGACATTCTGTATAAAATGACATTTTATTTCTTTGCTTTGTTTCTTTTTGTTAATATAATTTCATTTATATTAATTGTAGAATGTTCATATTAAATGGTTGGAAGCTAACATTATCACAACGTATATAACATTCAATAGCTCTTTTCTAACGGTTTCCTTGTTAACATAGAAATCTATAAACTTGACTACCAGTTATTATGTTTAATCCTATGGTTGCATGTCGAGTATATTTCGACAAACGCTATTTCCCTTTGAACGCTTGGATGTCCAGTATAGGTTGTGGTTGAAACAGTCTCTGATGTTTAAGGAGTACACTACACTAACAGCACCTAGCAGAGAACACCGAAACTACCACTCCAACACCAACTCACGTATGAATCCCACCCGGGTGCGCTCTGGTACGGTGCAATGCTAGTCATTGAATCATTTTGGGTGCAGGAGCCACACTGATCCGCTGAGGATCACTGAAGAGAAAATTACTCATCAAATCCAGTGAGGCGGCGAGTAGCCCCTTTTGAGCTTAGGTAGGCCCTAAATCCCCGCAATTAGAGGAGTGGTTCTATGACTGGTAATGAATTGTACCAGAGAGAGCGGTTTCGCTGAAATTTTGTTTACAGGGACCCATACGGTAGGCTTTTAATGAAAATTTTAAAATAAAATGAGACCGCAAAGGGCTAACATTGGCATAGTAAATTTTCAACAATTATTTTCCTTGCTATTCGACATTTTTAGTTATCTGGTAAAAAACCTTACATCCATTTAATGTACTCTCAACGATGAGATTGGCTATGATTGTCCTTGCAAGTCCTGTCCTCTTCGGTACCCCAACAACAAGTGCAGTGACTGTTACTACCCCATTATTGTTTGCTACTTAATTACTAGTAAAACTTCATTCGTCCCTTACAGATTAACATGTACACATTAACATTTACAGTAGACTCGGATAATTATTGTTTGAAAGTATTCAGAAGAAAATCTTTAATGTGGGTTTTTTTGTTACTCTGAGATTTCAATTTAATTTCAGTTTTAACATCATACTATGTCAGAAAATCAAATCCCTTCTAAGTACACCGTGTGTTTCAGGAGGTAGCAGTGGTACTGCCATGTATGCTGCTTTGCAGGTGGCTAAGGACCTTGATGCGTCAAAACGAGTGGTCGTCATCTTACCTGACAATGTCCGCAACTACTTGACCAAATTCCTATCCGATGATTGGATGAAGGAACGACACTTCCTCGATTGATATTTCTGCAGCAGTATTTACAAACATTTATCTTAATCGCCTAAGCTCAAATAATGGTTTGATTACATTACATTTACATTTAAATTTTTATGATCTGAACTTCGTCTGTAATGATTTTTAAAATTTAATTCACTTTCGTAACAATTTTATGAGATCTGAATTGAGTTATTTTTTATGATCTGTTTTTGTTTTCAATGGTTTCAATAATTTATGTAATGACACTTCTAGTTTCAATCAGGATAATTTAGGTTTATGGATATATAGTTCTATCGAATGTTTATTCTAACCCTTAAATAATGCATTTACTTTTTTAGGTTTTATACATGTTACGTAATATTGTTGTGCATATTGTTGTTTAAACATCTTAAGGGTTTCAATAGTTTATTTCACTTAGCTTTTAATTTTTAACCGGTTTTTGTCAAGGTCTCTACGTAATCTCAAGTTGATATTATCAGTTTTGTGATACTTTTGTGGTACTGTTGAATTAGTTTTATTACAAATAGCCAAGCTCAATTTACATCACTGTGTTAAAAAATGTGTAAGTTTGTACAAAATAATATACTTTCCCTAACGTTTTATACTGTTTACAGTTCAATGAGTTTGCCCTTTTCTCTCTGCACACTCTTAAGGGTCTCAGTATCGGCTATGCTTGGGTCTATAAAATGTCAAAGTATACCTGTTGCTGGCAATTATATAAAAGTTAGGTTAATTTATACTTGCTATAGGCTAATTACAGTAGACTCTGGACTATCCGCCTTTGTATGAAGGGTAGGTCGATAACAAAAGTCGGATAGGCCGGAGTTCATTGAACTTGACTCGGGCCTATCTAGATTGATTTTACGTGTTTCACTTAACTGAATAAACCGTTTAACTGGTTATACAGTGCTGTATTAAATTAGGCTATCACGCTTTGGTCTAATATCTTTACAAACTTGGAACAGTGATGGGATGGTTTGTAAGGAAATTAATAGTGCACGAAAATTTTTTTACAAGTTTAATTAATGCACTAACTGTATTTATCAAAACTGTACAGTACATCATTTTATACATACTGCACACGCACTATCTTTGGCTAGGTTGTTTACGGTAGACGCCTTCAGTGTGGAAAATGCAAGCAATGTTACTGCGATGCATTGCAAACTTAGCAGTTTCACAACTGAAGGCGTTCAAAACATGTGTCAATTTTTAACGTTCTTTGTGGCCATGAAATTTTTTAAATTTTTTTACAAAATGGTAGGCCGGATGGTTGCGACGGATAGTCGAGAGTCTACTGTACTAAGATTCTATATGCATATATAAAGTTGGACGTGCGCTCTCTCTATCTGGATGCCTCTACTTCTTCCCCGCTGTACAGGAATGTGTCCGCTGCTCACTGTGAGGGACTTTTTTCCTGGATTTCATCAGTTTAAGTGGCATATTATCAATGATGGCTCAGTATACTAATTTCAATTTAGCAATATTGAAGAGGCCAAATAAGAACAATAAGGTTCGTTGGGATTTTGTTTTCTATCTGATTGGGTAAATTTGGTTTGATTCTTCATCTGTTTAGCTCTACAACACAATTTTTCATTGCTAATTTGACTTTATATGAATATAGAATATTTTATTTTGTCAGCAAATATTTCACAAAATACATTGACAAATCATACAGTAGACTACCGTAAGCCGCTCTTCATGTCTTTTGTCAAATATTAATGTGTAAGTGCCGGCAAAATGGTTACATTATGACTTTATGTGCGACATTTGTCATAAAACGTAGGTGTTTAAATTATATTATTGGCCACTTGTATCAGGGTGGCTGTAAACTCTCTGAACATACTTTGCAGACATGTTTCTTGGTTCAAAACAATAATATTTTACCGCATAAACAGGGGTCTCTAGTGTTTGGTTGTTGTTTGTCTGTGTTTTTTTTACTAAAATAGTTATGAAAATTCGAAGATCTCCATTTTTTAACAGCACTTGTACAAACAAATAAGTTACATTTTGATGTCCTCTGTATTGGAAGATAAATGCAAGTTTCAAAATATCTAGTTTTGTAAAGAGTAGAGATGTCCATAGGAGTTGAACAACTCCAACATTAAAATAATTTTCAATTCATTTATAATTTCCGATTAATAAAAACAATGTTTACTTTTGTAACTGTATGGTTAAGTTGAACCATTCTGAACATACAACAAATTGGTGGCTGGTAAGCTATTTAAGCATTTTCAAAGGTTTCTATATTGGAGTTATTAAATATTCTACAAGTATTTTAGGGTCTTCACTCCTTGTACCTACGTTTCTATACGTTGTCTACGTTTCTATACATTTATAGCTGATGTAATAAAATACTGGGCATATCTGGTTGTAAATGCCAGGTTTTACTGGGTTGGGAATGTAAATTCTTGTATTACAGGGTCTCCATCTATACATAACATATTACTTATCTTTAGTTTAACATGTAACTTAAAAATAATCTAACATTTTAATGTTCTATGCTTTGCCATAAAAAAGTAAGTCACAAATAAATAAATATTAAATAAACATTTTTTTGAAACCTGTAAAGGTAGCTAAATACAAATTATCAGTGAACTCTCTGGACAGTGGACATACTTTGTAGACATGTTCCTTAGGTAAAAACAATAATATTTTGCCATATAAACAGGGTCTCCGGCCCTTTGTTGTCGTCTCTCTGTTGGTCTGTCTGTGTGGATGTGTTTTTTACTAAAATAATTATAACAATACAACTAATGCACCGATTTTCACCAAACTTTGGTCAAAAGCTTAAAATGTCATTAACTAATTAGGAAAAATAAATATTTGATTTGGTTATCAAATTCCAAAATTGCAGGCGTTTAAATTTTTCAAAATTAAATAACTCAAAAATGAGTATTTTAAAACAAATTATTAAGTGCAACTATTTTTAGTGTATTTAATTCCCTTTCCAAAAATGTATAAACTGTGAAAATCGAATGAGACATAACAAAGTTATTGTTATTTCTGTTTTACCGGGCTATGCCCGCCATGCGTTATCCCAGTCAGCTAACGCAACAACAACAACAATGGAACTGACTACATTATTATGATTTTGGAGTTTGTCAAATTCGTACGGACATCTCCATAATCAATGATAAACAGGGGTCTCTAGTGTTTTCTTGTTGTTTGTCTGTGTTTTTTTACTAAAATAGTTATGAAAATTCGAAGATCTCCATTTTAACAGCTCTTGTACAAACAAATAAGTTACATTTTGATGTCCTCTGTATACCATTTCGAAGGTCGTCATTTTGAACAGCTCTTGCAAGATCAAATAAATTAAATTGTATGCCCTCTGTTTTTGTAGATAAATGCGAATTTATTGGAAATATTGTTTATTTATTTATTTACAAGCGGCATACGCCAATTACAATATAGTGTTACAATATTGAGCAATTTAACTGCACATAAATTATTTAATAATGACTTGTGTGCACTAGAGGATTACAATATATGAATAGTATACATGCAATAATACAACACAACAAACATGCAAATAAAATATACAAGATCGACAGTGTTTGTTGTAATAAAGATGATGATATGATGAGATAACAATACTTTTAAGTAACAATGATTTGATACAATAAATAGATATCAAGAAATAACAATAACCAAATTTATGAGAAAAACTTGACGAGATTAACATAAATTTGAGTACCTTTTGAATAACATAAATTTGAGGATAAATTGTTGTATATGTTATGGGGCATGTCAATGAATTAAATGGTATAAATTAAATTAACGTGATTGTATTCAAATGTAAATCAATTATTGAATGTTGGAGTTCTTCTATGGATATCTCTACTCTTTACAAAACTAAATTTACCTTAAAAAAGAAACTTTTGAAGCAATTGTTTTGCTTAAACACACTAATAATTAATTAATAGTAATATTACTATTAATGTAATAATAATTGTGAATAAATAAAACTATATCTACAATTGAAATTCACATGCATCTACCAAAACAGAGGACATACAAATTTAATTTATTTGATCTTGCAAGAGCTGTTCAAAATGACGACCTTCAATACTGTAGCATAACCGGAAACGACTTATCATTTTTCCATCGACCATCGTTAAGGGCCCCCGTGGCGCTGGTGCGAGCTTTAGCCACAGTTCTGAACCCACTTCATGGTTCAAGGAGCTCTCTATAAGATCAAGTCCAAAAGACGCTCACTAGTCACAACTTCAGCTGTTAGACTTTCAGATAATAACACGATTCCAAAAGTGCACTACCCTACGACCTAGCCGGGAATCCGCAACTATCCATTATTCGGTTGATAATATTTCAAAAATTGCATTGCCCTGCGACTTAGCAAAAAAGTTCACAACTGAAGCTTCTACCTGGCCCAAATAGTTCATGGCCTTCCCACCAGACTTCACTACAATGCTGAGAATGAACTGTTCGTACGAGGCTAATTAGGATTTCGTCATAGAGTTTCAACAGTTTGCCCCTCTCCCCTCCCTGTATCTATAATTTTTAATGATTTCATTGATCCGTTGAAATTTACGTGAATTGTTGGTCATACTGTCTTGACATACCGCATTAGACAGTCGTCTACTCAAATATCGAAAATATTTTATCTGTTTAGTACTGTTCCTTCACAGCACTGTAGTGAAGTCTGGTGGAAAAGCCGTGGAGCTTCATGCAGTTATGGAATTTTCCGTTGGGTAGCAGAACAATGCACTTTTTGAAATATTATATCACTGCTCTCATTAGAAAACCGGATAAAGTATAGCTGCAGATTTTCCCGCTAGGCCACAGATATGGCATGCCTATGCACTTTTGAAGCGTTTTCGCTCGATTTTTGATAAGCTTTTGTTTTAAGTACTACTTACTTCGGAAATCATTTTATTGGGCAAAACTTACTTAACAAAATACAAGTGCATTAGCCTAGTCAGAATTTATCACAAAATAGTACCTTAGAGGCTTAGACTCTGATTCTCAACAATAGAAAGAAAATATATAATCAATGCCCTCGTGTTGAATTTGACTTCGAGATCTACAGCAGAGTACAGTACATATCTTCCCAATTCTCTTTCGCCATCAAGGCGTTGAACAGCTGTACATTCGTGTCAGTAAAGGATCTGACATTTTTAAAACGCGCCGCAGGTGTTGGCTGGGCTGAACTGTTATATTTTTAACAAATTTGTCTGTCTTGAAGATTTCGTACAGTGCTTCACTCAACTACATGTTTTATTTTAACTCTTGGCTATCTTACTTGCTTAACAAATCAGCTGGTAATAAAAAACGAAATAGATCCATAATCAAAAAAATGTAACGTCATGAGTGATTTTAAGGTTGTAAAGTACAAGAAAAGTCGTAAAATAGTAAATAGTTCGAAGGTACCAAACAATTCTAACGTGAGTGATTTTTCTCCTGTAGCTTTTATAAAGTAAGTACAAACAAATTTGTGAGTTAGCTTTCTATTCTTTTCTTCGTGACTTTTCTTCCATAGCTGTTTATCAACAAACATTAGGGTTAAGGCTCCAACAACGCTTCCTACTTTAGATTCCAATGAATTGTTATCGCGGTTGAAAAATAGTAGATGTATTATGAACTAGAATTAAAGCAAAACTTAACTAGGTGTACACTGCACCAGATCACGCATCTGTGCCCATTGGTCGTTAGGCTAATCTTGGGAACAGTCGGCCCTAGTGTGTAACAATACTACACCTTATCATCCATCAAAACACACACTATCGTTCCATATTCTCCTTAAGTACCCTCTATGAGTGGTGTGTGTCTCAAAGCTTATCTGGATGACGAATGCATGACATTTTACATTAGCAGGCCTTTTGAGTAAGTGGACAAATAGGTTAAATATTTATGTACAGGACTATATTTCCGAATAGGCGGGTGCCTGGAGCGGTAAATTTGAAAGTTGGCAAATAGCAGTAAAAATTTATAAACCGACACCTCATGATAATACCTTATTCTGCATTTAAGTTAATTTGAATTAAGGGGGAGAATGAACCAGCTAAATGTATCAGCCAAGTAAGTGGTGGTGGGTGAAAAGTCACTGACAGATGAGTGACAGTTGTCACTAATTTTCGCTCACCAAAATTTGCCTTGCAGCCAATGTTTTGAAACTCTTAATGTCTTCACATGACGCCATGAACTGCCACCAAGGTGTTTAAAACACACGATTTGCTGTTGATATGTACTTTCAAATTGCAAGATTTTTTGGTTTTAGAACTGGAGATTGTCTTTTGATGCTTTCAAACTCAGCCCCAGATTTTCACAGACCCTTTAGAAACCTGAGTATTTTCCTCAATTCTTTCTTCGAACTCTTGAGTTTCCGCCGCGCAGTTCAGAAAAGAGCCGTCCTTAGTCAAGAAAGCCTCAGCGGAAACTCAAGGGTATACCAAGAACCTCAATGATGAACCAGATTTTAAAAGTTGGGGCCGCAACTCTCGGTTTTGAAAGCCTAACTCGCCCAATAGTCCTACAAATAGTTACATTAGTTTTTTTGAAACTGGATAGATTACGTCACACAAATAAGTTAAAATTGTAGAAACTATTTATAGTTGCAGCAATAGTTAAATCTGGCTGGTCAGTAAAATGAAACAACTATTCAAAAATGAACCCATCGTTTAGCACATGTACAAAAGCTTATTTAGTGAAAATTCCCCAGCCAGGTCTTGAAGGGCTCAAACTATCTCTTCCGCAGCGAATTGTACATTTTCAAGGCTGAATGGAGGTTAGATCTCTGGGTGAAACTAAGCCAATATCGAGGCAAGCCCTCTTCATCGGCATGCCAGGTATTGTAAAAACCACAAACAGCATTCAACCTAAGACAGTTAACACATGAGATAGCTGGTGCAGTGATCTCAACATGTGTTTTGGACTGCCAATGTTATGATAGCCGCGGTCTTTCATTTGAACTAAAATACAATCAGAGATGAAGTAAAGACACATGTATATTCAATGTTTATTCAATAAATGTACACCTTCTTATTAACTGTTTCTCTCAATTAAATCCTAGTGGTCACAAAAACACGATTTTAAGTAAAAATGTAAAGAATGTAACTTAAATACTAAGGCTTCCGGTATAGACCGTGTCAATTGGCTATTTTCACTTCTACAGCGCCAGACGTTTCAATCATTTTCCAATGGAGCATCCTCAGTGGACTTGCTGAGACTGATTCAAGTTGGCTTGAAATCTCCTTATTTAACATTGGAGGAGTGGGAGGGGGTAGAGCGGAGTGCACCTGACACCTGCATCAGACAGCTGAGCGGTACACCTGCGTCGCTATGTGTGAATTTTCTTCAACATCTCTACTACGGGTTTCCAGGCTCTGGGAAGTTTGTAGCTGTTGTCGTCCCTTAACAAGACTTAATTTAATGTAACTTAAAAATAACAATGAACTTCAACAACATGTTTTATTTGTTTCAGAAAGTTAAACTTGGCCAAAGATGAAATCTTAAGCTCAAATTTTTTCAATGATTTCATCTTAAATCTTACTCAACAAACAGAAGAACATCACGTATTGGAGATCATTTGCTACGGAATCGGACAGTTCTCCCAGTGTGTGACGTCAAGGTACCAGTTCGCCTTCCTGTTACTCTTGAGAGATCATCTCAAGGCAAAATTATTTCTTTTCGACCCTGTTCTCAGCAGCCATGAGACATCTTTAAGTGATCAATTGAATTTTGAAGTAATCAAGATCAACGAAGAGGGAAAACGATTAATCAACTGTGACACGCTCTTTTTCTTACCCCACTGTCCTAAGCAGCTACTAAACAATATCTTGTGGAAAAATTGGAATACAAATCTTTCTAAGCTTATTTTAATTGGAAACAGTATTGATACAGTCAATGAGTCACATTCTAATCGGTTTCTGAAGGAAAATTTACTGTACGTTTTCTATGCATTGCCGATAGTAACAGAAGTGAAAATTGAAAACAGTTTTAAATTTAGCGATATATTTAACAATCTTTCCATTCATACATTTTCCCAAAAGAACATAAATCCGGAAGTACTTTCACAACAATCTACAGAAGAACCAGTTTATAACAAGGAAGATATTGAATTCGTAACAAGTATCTTGCAAAGTAATCTTAACATAACTTGAGGTCTCAATGGCTCTGAATCCTAGCGTACGCACTTTACGTCTGCTAGCAAACGAGTTGCGGTCTGCTGGTTATTCTGACAAGTTGAAAGAGGCGCCAGCTGTACAGTACATTCTTGATCAGTACAGAAAGTACAAGGTAACCGATCAACAACTGTGTAAAGCACAAGAGGAAATGAAGTACTTGTCTGAGACTTACCTTTGCTATTTGAGAAGTTCTCGTCAGTACATGGAACTTCACAAGCAGTACAAAGGAAAAGGTGAGCGTTCTACTGAAGAGACTGCTAATCTGGTGGGCTTCAAGCTTCCTCACGATCCAAAATAGTACTGTATGTACGGTGAAAAGGATTGAATAGTTTTTGTTAGACCAAAGTTCATCATGATATGTAGAATAATTTACATGTATTTATTTACATTTTTCAACCTAATACCTGCATCTTTAACTTCTGAATGCTTAAAAGATCAATTCAAATTGAATAACATGAAGAATTGCCACCCTTTACTTACTTGCGAAGATATAAAACATATGAGAATGTTGAAACGTTTGGGCACAGGAGCAGTGAAAGATGTGTTTTTGTTTAAGTGGAAAGAGTATGAAATTGTTTTATCACTTCCTGTAAATCCTAGTTACTTAAAAGATTTCTTAGATGGTGTAGAAGCAGTGCAGTTACTGAACCCAAGCAAGCGTGTTGTACAGTTCTTAGGGTTTTGTCCAACAAATAATATTCTTATGACCGAATACCACAAATTAGGGACTTTGCTAAACTATCTTAGAACAAAACCAATGGTGTCTAATTCAGTCCAAAGAATAGAACTGTGTTATAAATATGCTTCTATCTTGAACCATTTACATCATGGGCCAGCTGGAAGAAGAGTATTTTGTGATTCAAACACACTAGACAAGTTATTAAGCCAACTTTTAATCACTTCAGATTTTAATATAGTATTAAATGATGTAGATGCTGTACCAGAAGTAATGAATTTATCTGGAATAAAATGTGGCCATAGAGAATTGAAAGGTGACTTTATAGCACCAGAGCAACGTTGGGTGAGAGATGTCAGTTTTGATGATGACCTTATGCCTGGTTATGATGAAAAAACTGATATTTGGAAAGCTGCTTCGGTTTGTGAGTTCTTTTTGGAAGGAGCAGTAGACGGGGAAGTTTTAAAATACAGATTATTTGAAATTCACCGGAAGTGCAAGAACAAAACTCCTTCGTTAAGACCCACAGCTCTTGACCTTCTGAGAGAGTACAAGAAAGTTATCGAAGATTTTGGTGAAGTAAATCATGTAGAACTGTAACTTCCAAAAATACAAATAAATGTATACTATGAGAAAAGAACTTTCCATGTAAATTTGACAAATGTTGTAAATAAAATAAGTTTTGATGATATTAGTGCACACTTATTTTTGCTTTAAACTTATAGTAACACACATTTTGGGCCGAGCTCTACAAGTTGATTAATATTATCATTGGTTTGGTAATAACCAATCAGAACAAAACATAAAACTTAGCCTACAGCCTTAAGCCATAGTTTTCTAGGAAGCGATAACTGGTTTTCTCCATCTGTAATATTACAATGACTTGGTTCTTGATGCAACCAAATGCACCCTGATTGTGGCATTGTTCAGTACTACCTATATTGAATGGATTTTAATACTTGATTGCAATACATCAATTAGTAGACACAAACCACAATTTATTTAAGTTTTACTCCCGAAACAATTATGTTAATAATGAGATTAGATAATGTTGTCTCCTCTTCTATGTTTTACTGCTGATCAATTGAGTCACCCAATTGACTTGTCTGAACTTTAAGCTTTTGTATTTGGTATACAGCTGGTGGATTAAAATCACAGGTACAATAATGGAAACATAATAAATCCACAGGTGTAATAATGGAAGTAGAATCAAGTTCTCTGCAAAAACAGATTTTTATTCAAAATAAAATAATATTCAAAGTATAAAAACATATAACAAGAAATTGTCAACAACAATACAGCAGGACCTCTCTTAACCAAAATAGTATTTAACTGAAACTGCCAAAAGCTCATATACAACATAAAACTTCCTACTTTAAACTAACCTGGTGAACTTTTTGTGGCTTATCTTAAAAAAAATATATAAAAGTGCAGTAAAAAAGGTCAGAGGTAGTAAGTTCTCTGACCTTGAATGGTTCACACTACAACTACTAAGCTATGGGTCACATTGTCTTAATGTCCTAAATGACCTTTCCTCCCTGTATTTTTGGGTAAGTGAGGTCCTACTGTATTACAATATTGTGTCAGTACATTACCAAACACCAAATTTTAGAAATATTGATTTCAACCTCTGCTGTCTTGTCAGCGTAGTTTCAACTATTAGTTGACACCAAACTGTTCAATAACCATTGGTATTTTATCTCAAGTCTGAAAACCAGCAAGTGTTAACATTTTCACTAGTAGTTTTAGCTTGTTAAACATAAACCACCACAACCTCATAGATATAGTTATAATTTGTTTCTGCAATGTGTTAGTTCACATACAATTTTGTAATTATATTGGCTATAATGAAGATTTCTCTACAAAATACCACTTGGACAGTTGTTGTTCATACTAAATACAGTACAACTAATATGCAAACTCCAATCACCCGGATCAATATGAGGGTAGGAACCCATAAAATGTATGATGAAATGCGTAGCGTTTCATACAACAAACTAGTTTTACTATAGGTTTTCAACAAAATACTAATGGCCTACGCTTCTTTGATGTTGTAAAGCCAACACTGTAAAAGAAGAGAGTTTGAAATGGATCCAAGCAGGGCTTTACAGGCTATGAAAGAGTTTTTATAGGCCTTTTAGTTTGCTTGGGTACTTCCCAACCGCCTACTCTAGTGACCTGGACTGAAGATAACGTCTAATCCGAGGCTAGTTGGAATCGCACGCGACTCTGGAGCTCATCACTCTGCTGGTAGAGCTTCGATCTCCGCAGTCACCACTTACATTTGTAAGGTGACTGTGCGGTAATGCTAGGTAAAGGTCAAGGTTGGGAGGTAGAGAGGACTTTGTCAGCCTAACTTTGCCTTGTTAAACAAGACAATCTTTACCTTTTTAATCCTGATGTTTCAAACCGTGTTAGGAATTCTATTGTAGTTTTGTTTCAACTTTCAAACTTACATTTTGAGGACATATTTCATTAACCACAAACCATCATGAGACATATCCACACTAAAGCTAGTAAACTGCACCATAAAAAGAATATTAAGGCTATTTCTCCAGTAAATGTACAATTAAAATAAATCAGATTATTTATTATAAAATGACCCTGAAGAATAAGATCAACTTTTATTGAAAGTTTGAGATCATTTTAAATTACACTATTGCCGTTTTACATTTAAGAACAGATTGTGAAGTTTAGCGGGATAGATAGTCGCAACTGGAAAGTTAACTGTCTTAAGAGGATTGATCACCCCAAAAAGTTGCTCAAAACATGCTCTCGTAGTCCTCCATTTAGGACGCTATTTTTGTGTGTAGAGATTAGAAAAGTTGTTTTCTATATTCTCAATAGTCTTTAGGTTTGTATAACCTGTTTTTTTAAAAATTGTATGCCAATATTAGCAAAAAAATGTTAAAGTTGGCCAAAAATAGGCTATTTTAGAACATGTATTTTCAAAACGGCGTCGGTAACAGGGGAATACAAAACTATGTTTTGCTACTTTTGGTGAGCGGAGCAAAGTTGGAATATCACTGCTACCATTTCTCTTGACTGGCAAGGTCGGCGCACGTGTAACTCTTCAAAGAACTGAGCTTGCTTGGTTGACTAATCCTCTTAAAGAGTACTGAGCACCTGAGTGTGGATATTGCTTACAAACACTCACTTTACACAAACAAAAAATTAAATATTCATACTAAAGTCAAGAGATCTATTATGCACAAAGTTGGGAGAAGAACTTCTTGGACTCGTGACACCTGAGGTTTGAGCAATGTGGACACCTGAGAAGAAACTTGGGATTGACACTGAGGTCATTCTTCAAGTGAGTGGCGACAATGTCGGTGAGTGCGGAGATAAAGAGAGGATGATCGTTTGGAGCTGCGGCTCGCCTGATGCTCTCCGCGCCAACCTGTTCACAGAACACAGGTAAGCTGTGTGTCAAGAAGGAATTTTTATAATTATACTAATTTTTTATGATCTCTAAGATTGTTAAATAATAAAAACTCTTCCTTTCAAAACTAATAGAAGCTCTATCTGTGGTCATTTCTTTTAACCAATTTCTAATTAAAATTCACAAACTTAGTATTCAAAAGTATTTTACTTGCTGATCAGCCAATGTTTTCCATGAACTAATAGCACTTATACCTGATTAAGGAGTTACAGTTACTTGTACTCAACTTGCTTGAAGGACACCAATGCATTATTGATCAACCTTGAATAAATTGGTTACATAAGTATCGTACAATTGCAAAAAGCTAGCACTCACCTCCTTTCCTAAGTCGTGGCAGTACTCAATATCCATTTCATGTAAGGTTTCGATATGTTCATTCACAAATGCTATTGGAACTAAAATGAAGTTTTTCTTTCCCTGCTTCACATATCCTGAAATCAATATTGAATAGTCATGGGAGAACAGAAATTCACTAGCAAAACTGAATTTAGCATCAAGCTATCTACAAAGTAATAAGGTTAGGTTTGAAAGGAAGAGCCTTATGGCTAAACTAGGTGAATTTTACAAGAGAGAGGATATAGAAGCTAGCACAGAGTTCTAACACTAAACACAAAAAAAAAAAAGCTTTTTTTGTTTAGTGTTAGGAATGATAAAGTTCTTAATAAGGGCAAATATCAAATTTTTTGTGTGACTCTTCTGTGTGCCTATTTTTGTTGGCCCCTAAACTTGTTTTTCTTAGGTAAGCTAGCTACTATCCTCTCCCTCCTTGTAAAATTCACCTACAAAGTAATAAATTATTCAACACGTTGGTAAGTCTCAAACGTATACCAAAGCCGCTATAACTTTGCATCTGGGATTTGTTTGACGTGGCAACATTGCATTTAACCCGTTTTGGCTTCAATATTTAGAATAATACATCTTCTTCAACGTAATTTCCAAGATATATTTCCACAAGCTTTAAGCCTCATTTCTGCAGCGATCAGTTGACCGATCAATCTTATTTGTACATGGAAAAAATCAGAAAAATGCACTTAATTATTCAAGTACTTTTTATGTTAATGTTTGCAAAATGTTTACTGTTGAAAAAGTTTCTCAGTACAAGGTTCTTCCTAGAATGCTCAGTACTGAGTTCACCTAGTTTAGGATCGTTTCCGGTGAGTCAACTGAGGCAGTTTCACAGTAAACATATTTTTGGTACATCAATTTTTAAAATATTTATTGGGTTTGCAAATTTTTCCGAGTATCCCTATCAACAAATAATTTTTGTCGGTTCTCTATTAGCTTGGCAAATTGATGTCAAAGTTAACCAAATTTGAATAAAATTCCCTGTCTTTGTTAAACTGCTTAAGTTTTGGTGTTTGAACTATTCCAGAGGTAGAAGATTGTTGAACAGTGCTGCAGTTTTCCTTTATACCTTGAGAAGGCCACTTGCGAAGTTGTAGTGGCTCTAGTGTAACTACTTTCAAGTCCTAACGTCGCCACTATAATAAAGAACTGTTTGACTTGAGTGTTTACCCTTGATGGCATCATCAGTGTAGGGCTCTAGCCAGGGCAGTGGCCCGACCTTAGACTGCCAGACTAGTGAGAAAGGGTTGGAATGGTTTAGCTCTTGCATGACAAGTTGGACAGTTGCTCCCACCTCTCCTGGATATGGGTCTCCTCGGTTCACCGCCTGAAATCATGGTGGTTGTTAGATAAAAATTCACATTTGTGTTTTGGTTTTGCACATTAAATGTTCATAATATTATTTTAAAGTTAAAAAAGTGAGGTACAACCTATTTTCACCATCAGTGGAAAATGTCAAGTCTGTCACTACACTCCGGGTACGCAATTATTGTACAAATGCGTTTAAATAGACAGTTTACAACTTTTTTATTGCTTAAAAAAATGTAAACAATTACACATGATTTTAAATTTTTCATATGTTTAGACTGTGTTGTGCTAGTCTTGAAGTTTCCTCTTCAATGTGTTTGGCTCAGCGTTTTTGAGTCTTGAGACAGCATGTTTAGTAGTTTCACTCCAGCAACAGACAGCCTCTTAGAGAATAGAGTTGTTCTATGGGATGAGAGGTTAAAGTTCTCTGTGTGCCAAGTATTGTAGCTATCTACCTGGTATTTCTGAGTGTTGATAAAGATTGTTTTGAGGCATAAACTATTGCTTCAATTATGTAGATTGACGTTACTGTTGGTGTTTTAGAGTCTTGAAAGCATCTTTGTAACTGTCTCTAAAATTCGGTTCAACAAATATGCACACTGCATGTTTTTTTAAATTTTGCAGATGTTAGTAGCTTAGTGGTTATATTGTCTCATATTACACCTCCCATTTGCACTTCTGACTAAGACTAAGCATAAAATTAATGATAAATGTTTCCGAAAATGTCCAATTTTCATAGTCAAATAAGGGTCTGGTAAGATTCTCAATATCAAGCTAAAATTCCCACATAAAAAAATCCCCAGTAAAAGATCACTCGCAGTACATGAAATCAAATTGTCCAAATTTTACTTTCAAATAATGTTTAAACTAACTTCTTACTTTCAAAGGTAAAGAGTGAGCTGAGAAGAGTATGACCACTTCCTTCTGTTTGTTGAGGGGAATTGTTTCAACTCTGATGTGATGCGGTCTGCAAACGTCTTCACTAACAAAGGATGAACTGACCATCGCTCGATCACACTCCACTTGATATTTTTGGGTATTGTCCTGAAAACACGTCAACTGGTATATTAAATTTTATGCACTCATCAAGTGAAAATATTAGCTTTAATTTTAGCCATACGTTAATCATTCAGTCTTTAAAGGGTCGAACACACTTGTCAGAGGAGGCAACACTCAGCCAAAAGAATAGAAAAAGTGATTTTACTTGCATTTGCAAAAATAAACTAACAACTTTGCAGATAAGTTGTATGAATCATATACCGTACGTTTTTAGGTAACTCTGTGGTAACTCTATTAAAGAAGTTACTTCTACTACGTTTCCAGGCATTTACTTAGAGACACATTTAGGTTGCATAATATAATTTAAAACACTTCTATGGCAATATTACATTTTTTTTGGTTGACTAGATCTTTTGGAAGACTAGATCTTTTAAAAGCCTAGCTTCCGATTATTTTCAATATCAAGATAGATATGTAACTTTCAACTGACTTGCTCAAACATGATTCCTCTTAGTTAGAGATTTTCCTATAGAGTTTAAAATTGAACAAGTTTTATTCAGTAAACAACCACTGACATAACCCCACATTTTCAAAAAATTAACATAGAACATTTACGTGTTTTACTTTCATCTACAGCAAGGGGAGAAAGCATAAGTAAAGCTTACCGATCCTTGAAGTAGGTATAAATAGCATTGAGGCTAGAACCAGTTGTCGCACAACTATACTGTGGATACTGCGAGAAGATAACAACTCGCTCAGCCCCTTCCCTGCAACATTGAATTGATGTAACATAAACTATGTAACATGTTGTGTTGCATTGTTAGACAACTGCAGAGCCAGTTGGATTCCGGATCACATCATTGCTTATCAGCCCTGTTGAACTAGTTTTTAAGCAGTTGAAAGCACTTGTCAATTGCAGCAACCATGTAGATTAATTGAGGCTTTATTTTGTGGCAAGGTTAGGTTACACAAACGCCCAATACAATTGGAATGTTCTTAATCATTACAGTCACTCTGCCTAATTCACAATATGGCTGGAAAGGTGAGCTACGTTCAGTAAATGTCACCAACATACCTATGTCAAATGTAACAAGCTTATTCAGAATAGCCTATAAAATACCATTTATTATACAAAATAATTTGTTTAAACAAGACAAATGTTCTTCTCTACCCCTAGTCTAACCAATCGTAATATTGAAAATTCCATACCATTGGATTCCAGATTTACTCTGCCAGTTAGCTATTCATTGCAAGGTCAAAATACATCAACAGGATCATCAGAAAGAATAAAAAAAAACATTTTATGTAGTGTAGTTTTTCAGATTATTCAAAGTACAATGATCAAAAGCTCCAAGAGGCCATTGAAAAATCCAAAACTGAAGGTGCAGTGTGTATGTACTTACTTAATAACTTGGTCGAGTGCGTCTTCAGTGAGAGGATTGACGTATCTGAAAGCCACGTAGTGTTTATGTGGTGCCGTCTGAGGAGACACGAGGTCCAGCTTCTGGCACATTAGCTCGCCCTGGTCAGTTTGAATACGGTAAACAATTTAATTAGTAGTTTTCATTGATTTCAAAACATAAAACGTGACACACGGAGGTTTTCTCCAGGTTATGAAATAAATTCGTCCAGAGTGTATATCTTATTTATATCTACAAATTTAAAAGAAATACCAATTATTAAAATAAAGTAGGCTACTGGTTCAAAGTCAAATATAAATGGTATTAAGATTAAAAAACATTGAAAAACCTCACGAAAGTTATAATTTGATCAGTCTCTCATTGATTTATTTGAACTAGTTTTTTTATAAAACACTACTAATAATTATGTAGAAAAACTACCTAACAATAAAACTATTTACTCTAAAAGTAAACAAAACCAAATCACTAGAGGTGGCACACGGAATTGAATTCCGGGATTAGTGTTGAACTAAGCTAGTGGTAGTACAAGCTAGTCCCTCAAAGTCAATATAATGACCTTATAAGGTCAATATATAATAAATGCACCAATATATGCCAAAAATCTGAATTTTCGCCAATCCGAACAGGGTCCGGTCCCAATTAGTTCGAATTAGCGGGACTGTAGTGTATAAATTTTATTTGAAGGATTCTTGCTGGGGGTTTTTTAGCCACTGCCAGCAAACAAAATCTCACAGGGCCAAAAATTACAAAAATGGCATTAAAGTTGCATTCTTGGATAATGAATGAGGAACAAATAAAATGAGCTATTCACACTGTAACTGTACCTGAAGATTAGTCCATTTAAAAATAGGTGAACCTCCGCCAATTTCAGCATACTTTTTTTGGACCTCAGGAGTTCTTCTTTTGGCAATGTAGGGCCCAAGTGTACTGAAAGGTTGAAAATCAATAAGGTACACATTAAGAAACTAATGTGTATTGAGCGTAATCTTAGTATATTGTTGGAAATAAGTTGCATGAATACATCTGTTAATAAGCCTTAAGTCTTACGCTCTGTTAATAACTGTGCCCTCTTAGTAGAAGTTAGTAATAGCCAATTGTTAAGTTAATAAGGCCTTAAAATACAAATAAAACCAATATTCCTTCAGACCACTAGCCCTTCAATAGTGGCATTTATTGTTGTTACAAGTCTAAAACTAAAACTTATTTAAAAATACCAATTAGTAGAAAGATTGATTTTGTGGAAAGCTAGAAATTCTTCTTGAGTTGGAAAACCTTCTGTTGAACACAATTATTAGCCTCTAGACTGCCACTCTAGTGGTACAACTTGACCACTCACACTTGTGTCTACTGGCACGCCGGAGGGTAGTCGTTCTTATGTAACAAGCTGTTTCAACTGTAAACTTTACTGAAATACTGGGTTTTGCTTTGCTCTAGCAGTGGTTAAATGTGTGGTAACACATATTTTTGACCTGCTTGGTTAGTGCTCCAATTTAGCAACGCAAGTCACTTTAAAATGTCTAACTCTCTTGCCCGGAAAACTGGGCAGTGACAGATCCACCAGAGAGTAGAATGTGGCAGTTAAAAGGTAAATTTGAGTTGACAATTTTTATGAAATTAAATATTGACTTAAAATTTGAATGTAGCCTATTGCATATATGAACATTGTTCAAAAATATATACGTGGCTCAGAAAGACCCACTTACCCCTGTACAGGAAGCTGGATCATATCTCGATCAGTCATTATACGCAGCAGGTAGTCTGGCACCTGGTCTGTTGTTTGAGGGCCTCCCATATTTAACATCAGAACTGCTGTCTTGGGGTTTGCAGTGGTTTTTGACGATAAGCGTCTTACAGACTGCTGCATAATTTTAGCTGAAAATTTAGACAAAAGAATTATGCTTCTGATTTGCTGTTGTTATACGTTGTTGGAGTGAATTTGAATACTGGGCATACCATCATCAAGTTCCAACATACAGTCAAGGTACCAACTCAACATTAGCCAAGCATACCTCATTGTAGGCAAGAGATGGCGTTCAATAGCAAATAAGTTCAACCTCAACCCATGAGCACAAAATGGTAAGTGACTTGGCCTTTTGGCATTCTGTGTGCAAAGAACAGGTAGGGAATGGCCATGTGGGTATTTAGGACAATTCCAAAAAGGCTGATCTTATTTGGGTATTATTCCAATATTATAGTGACTTGTCTTCTCATGAGCTAAAACTGATTGAGCACAATGAGGAAAAGATAAAAAATAAAAGAAAGATTGTTTTGAGGCACAAAACACATTTAAAAGTGGCTTTAAAGTTGGGACTATTTTAGGAGAAGACGCGCAGACACGGTGCGCACGGTACCGAGACTCTCTGTCACAGACGAGAATATCTGTCACCCACTTCAAATTAACTTAAAGACTGAATAAAATATTATCGTGAAGTTAGGTTAGTTTAGTTCATTTTTTGAGTAAAACATTGTTTTCAATAGTTTCCGCAACTTTCTCGAAATCAAAACATTGTTTTTGGCTTTTTTGGAAGGTTACAACTTAGAAAAGTGCCTGTCAGTGTCTCAATGCCGCGCGCACACCTCTGCTCGTAAAATAGTCCCAACTTTAAAGCGATTTTTAAATATGTTCTGCGCCTTAAAATGTGTAGTTTGCATAGGGGTCATCTCCTTATCGTGCTAAATCAGTTTATGCTAGTTAGAAGACAAGTCACTATAGGCCTATTGGAGTTTTACCCTTATTTGAACAAGAGAAGATTCCCTCCTCTCTTCTTCTCTATTGCCCGGTATGACAGACTTCAAGTAAGTATGTTAAAAATCATAGCCAGAGCAAATTTTCCCTTCCAATCCACCCCTAAAAATGAAGCTAAATGTATATTGTGGGTACGACCCACAACTAAACTAAGAGGCTAAGTCCTAGTTTTACATTAAATCACTACAATTGAATAAATCGGTAATTAGGGTCACCAGTTAAGGCCTACATTGCAATAAAATAAATACAGAAGGCCTACTAGGAGTGAAATATAACGAACTTACCAATAAGATTCATGGTTAGTACCAATAGTAAAGCGCTATAGAGCAAAATCTAAAACTGTATAATGTAAGTAGAACCTAGGGAATAGTCGAAAGATAGGGTCTGGCAATCAGACGTGTTTTTTCTAGACTGTGTCCTTTATTCCAATCACAACATCAAGCAAAATTATGCACAATTACAAGTTAATGTAATAATCGATACAATTTCCATAAAGAATAACGGTAACTATTCAAACTAAGAATGTCTATAAAATTACAGGTTAGAGTCATGTAATGTTACTTTTTTGATTACTGTACTTATCTACTCTTCATTTTTTCTATTGTGTTCTGTTCTGTTCGCTTTTTTGTGATTGTTAAGTTTTTCAAAGACCAGCTGCTGGCTAGTTGTTTTGCACATAGAGTAATAACTAGTAAGAGGCCAAATAGATAATATTTTATTATTATTATAAGTACTGTATTAAATGACATTCGTTGGCTACGTCTGTTAATAAAAGATTGGAAATTTTGAAGTATTTTATTATGTTACAGTGATGTGGTTAGTAAGGTTTTCAATAGTTTACCTAACTTTTTTACCATTAGCTTTGTTAATGTCCAACAATAATTATGGATGTTCTGCGTTTAGTTATTTCCAAAAGCATAACAGCAGATATTATTTAAAAGGAACCGCAGTGAAGATTGCAAGAGCCCTAAGCAAGCAAAACATAAAACCAGATTATCTACGGCAGGGTGCACGCAATCGGAATTGTACCGGCCATGACCGGTCGCTTCGGATCGGTATCGGCCTCTCCCTTGCCTCTCCTACAGTGATAAATAAGGAGAGCTCGAGCAAACCGGAATCGGATTTCAGCAAGTCCTCTGAAGGAGTGAAGGTGTTCCATTGTAATAAGAGAGAAACATCTGGATTGCGAATATTGATAACTGATTCTTGCGTCAATGATCGAACTCTTCGGATAGACTGCGTCAAAATCGTAAAAGCCAATTATTATTATTAATGTGATCTACTCCGGAAGCTTTATTGAGTAGATACTATACGTTACGTTACGTCTGATGATCAATCAACGAGACATAATTTTATCCTGTGTGCTTTTAGCCTCTTTGCTTATGACCTCGTACTGAAATCGAAAAGTAACATGTAAGTCAGCTGCTTTTGACAGTGACTAAAGTTCAAGTGAAAAAGTACCAAAACAACATACAAAAAGGAACATAACCTTTTTGTTTTTGCTTGTCATCAATTATCGTTTGGGTGGTTATAATCGCTTAACCAGCGTACTATGTACTTGATAACCTTCTCTGTATAATAAGTTGGCTTCCAATTTTAATGTCAAGTTGTTTTACACATCAACTTATAAAGTTGAGGATTGTAAATAGACCCAGCCATATTCCCGGTCCTACATTTAAAATATTCAATCAACTAATTTGTTATAGAAGAATGAGTGTAAATCAATCAAGCTGTGTTTTTTGTAGTATAGTTCAAGACAATGACAAGTCAAAAATAGTATATGAAGTAAGTAACCAATCTAATCTACAAATGTTACATTAATGTAAATGTCGAAAGAAACTGAAATATGCACATTCCCGTTTTAGTCCATGTACAGTACTTTGTTTTTAACCCTCGAAAAGGTGCCTTCGTAAATATTGAATATACTAACTACAGGTCTATTTTCAATAAACTAGTTGTACATTTCCACTCACCACTAAAAGAAAGAGTGAGCCTATGTCCGTGTCTCATTGAGTTGAGTCATGGCTTGCAAAGCGCGCGAGGTTGAGGGTTCGATTTCCGGCGCAGGCACATGGGGACCCGTTACTTGGTTAATATAGAACCTACCTCAGTGTTGTAAATGGAATAATTTCAGAAAGATATAAGGAAAGTAATTGTAATAGTTCCGCTTTTGTATCTTTTACTATTGAAAAATTGACAGTATTTGTATTTTAAAAGTTGGCTGTGATGGCTGACATTGTTGATTGATAGGAGCATTATAAGTATTGATACTGGGATTCAAACTGTGCATTTAAAAATATATTCTATATTTTGTAACTTTTCAGGACGAGGACGTGGTGGTTTTCCCTGACATCAAACCAGCTGCTCCTCATCATTACCTTGTAGTTCCCAGGAATCATGTACTGAATGCAAAGCAGCTAAACCCGGAACATAAACCTCTGGGTGTGGTAGTTTTGGACTTCAACTAATATTTAAATTATGTATAAGAAGTATTAGTCTTCCTGTAACTCAAATACTTTAGTAAATAAAAAAATCAGTTAATAAAACCAATCAAATTCTGCATGCAAGCAAAACTATGAAATTTTCAGGGATCTTGTCAATTAGAATAGACCTGGTTAAAGAGTTGCGGCTTCGGGTACGGAGGGTCACAGGTTATATTCTCCACGCAGGTTCATGGGTTTCAACTGCTTGTCTTAAAAGTGTTTTGTAGCTCAACAAAAACATACATTACGAATAATCAAATGCCTTTGGCACAGACAGCCAAAAGAAAAAAATAGTACTGATCAAATCGTTGGTGTCAGTTGTGATAGCAGTAGCCTATAAATCATTCATTAGGATATGTACGAAGGTATGTAATACTGTGATGAGTACTTCAATTTGAAATTAATGGAAATAAGAATTTATTTTCTGAATGAACATTACTAGCCTACATGACGCTTTATATGTTTATTTTGTATGTTTCAGTTGAAAAAATGGTTGAGACGGCAAAGCAAGTTCTTGAAGAGAAAGGATGTAACTTAACAGATATTGGGTACAGTACAACTTTGTCCTAAGCCTTGTAATTTTTGAAATAAGAACAAGCTTCAAATTTGCCAAGTGCTTGAAATTCCAATATGTTCGTTAATTATTTGATACTTGCTACTTACTACTGCTAACGTTATCTTATAAAAGTTCTTTTGAAAATGATTGTTGCTATCCATCATTTCTATTAGTTCAAGAATTGTATCAGTAATGATCAATTATCAGCTTTTCGTAAAAAATGTGTAACTTACTGTGATTAAATAAAAAATACATCTTTTTGGTACACAACATATTTTTTAAATTGATAAATATTTTACTTTGTTTGCATTGTACATTAAATAATTTGTTGCAAAAACAAAACAAGTAACCATAAATTAAATTGAATCTGTTTTGTTCTACTTATGCCTGCATACATGGCATTCATACACACATTCATTCCTTCCTGGAAAAATGTAATTAATTATGTTGAAAATGGTAAGGGAATTGTAGACAGGCTATATAGATTTTAGTACTCCTTTTTGTAAAAGGTAAAGGACATTAAATGTCTTATAAATCTAGCTTTAAACAATTTTATATTATTTTCACACCTGGTTTGTATTGTAGGTTTGTTTTCAAAATGGCAAATTATGATACAAGTTTATAAGAAAATTTACAGGTTTTAATGTTGTTTTGTTCGACATGTTAAAATAAAAAATCACAATGTGATAGCTAAACTCTAGAGTAAAATTAACTTAAAACATCCAACCCTGCAGAGTTGTTGGCTTGAGTGCCTCCAATGTTGCAGACTCGGGTTTCACTGGCCTCCGTTCAACTCGATCTCACACCTCCACCTCCACGCCATCGCTCCCAAGTCAGAGATGGGTTTCGCGGCCCGACTCATCTTCAGGCCAGACTCGTGGTGGTTTGTCTCTGTGAGTACTGTTCATGAAACCTATGTCAATCTTAAGGGCTCTCTTAATAATAGTATAGTTGCAGAGGTCACTTGCTCTTGTACATATACTAAGTTAAAAAAACATGTTGATATGATTATTAGGTATTTGTCCAGAACAGTGACTTTTAATCACATGAGCTAAAACTGATTTAACACGATGTGGAGGTCCCTAAACATATAAAATTGGTTTTGGGGTGTGGAACTTATTTAAAAGTGGCTTTAAAGTTGGGACTATTTTACGATCGGGTGAATAATAAGAATAAGAATGAATTTATTTTCTCAAAATATGTACAAAATAGTTGTTTACAGTCTAATCCAAAATGAACATTCTTGTCACACATATTCATATATGCATATTCATAATTAATACAATTTAAAATATACATATAACATAGTTCTAAATATACATACAATAGTAAAAAAAACATAATTATTTGAGAAATTATTAGGGCCTCAGTAGGCAAAAGCCCGTGTAGAGATTCCTTCAAAAAAGAAAAACTTCAACTTTTGGCGCTAAAGAGCAGTGGCGGCGGTTCCATATGGGCCAGGTGGGCCGGGCCCCCCCAAACTCAACAAAGTCACGCTCAATGAGTCAACTAGGAATGGGGCTCGAAATGTATTTTCAATCTATACCTATTTATAAAAGGCTTTGTCTTGACTGACTGACTCATCATCGTTAAGCCAAAACTATCACAAGGCCTAGAAACTTGAAATTTTGCAGGAACATTCGTTGTAGAGTGTTGTAGGCACCCACTAAGAGATGATTTTGTAAAATTCACTCATACCTGATCTAGCTTTAGAGTTTTGTTTCTAGTGGCTACCGATTTTGAATCTGAGGAAAATCAGTGCAGAATAAAAGGTCTCCAGTACATAATCTGCATAGCTCTAGCTATTGCTCACAGACTGAACACAATCAGGGTTCAATCTACACAACGTTTTTGTACAAGTAAATTTAAATTAGCATACCTATCTTCATGTAAATTATTGACTAGGTTTTTTATATAAAGACATTCTTTTTCTGTTTTACTTTTTACTTCCTTAATCTTTATTAATTTGGCTGCCTTGAAATCTTTACAAATAAAACGCTTAACTAATTCTTCATAAAGTTTATGACTTTCCGGTGGTGGCTTCCTTTTTTTTCCTATACCGATTCTGTCTCACAGTGCTATCAGGTGCGTGCTTAGATTGTCGCTCACACCCCGACAACTGGGAAGGGTTGCACATGTACTCCATGAACCGAGAATAGCAAACTTAACTGAGCAAGGAGGACTAATATGTTCAATATGTCTAAACCCTTATAGTTGAATTAAAACATCAATTTTGTAAGCTAAAATGTAAATATCTGTTTTCTTAAAAACATTAACAAAGTACAGGATGTTTTGTTGATGTACAAACCACCAATCCAACAAAACAATCAATTTGTACAATTGTTTTGTAGGTTCTTGCGCATATGGCCCCTAGCAGCTTTGCTCTAAAATGTCCCTATGCTCAATGTGTTTGACACCTTGACAGAACTAGACATAAAATAAAATTAAACCACCATACAAGCTACATGAATCTGACAGAGGCTCCCAGCAATCTACTAGTAAAAAAGTATCTTACTACTGCACTTAAAGAGATGAAAAGATATTATGCATAAACATCAGAGTGAAAATTGAAAATAAAAAAAAAACAATTTACTGTACCTGGTATTTTAAGAGTTGACTGCCATTGTACAATGTCCTTCCATAAAAACCCTCTTCTATTACAAGGCTGGTGGATTAACTGGTAGACAACGAAAGCCATGATCTGCTTTTCTCGGTCCAAATCCTTCAAGGAACCATACATTGCTCTGTCTGAAGAGAATTTGATCTTCAGATGAGCGCTATTTCTGCTTCGCCACATAGGTGGGTAGATATACTGGTCGACAATCAAAAGCCATCTTCCTTTCGGTCCAAATCCTTCAAGGAACCATACATTGCTCTGTCTGAAGAGAATTTGATCTTCAGATGAGCGCTATTTCTGCTTCGCCACATAGGTGGGTAGATATACTGGTCGACAATCAAAAGCCGTCTTCCTTCGGTCCAAATCCTTCAAGGAACCATACATTGCTCTGTCTGAAGAGAATTTGATCTTCAGATGAGCGCTATTTCTGCTTTGCCACATAGGTGGGTAGATATACTGGTCGACAATCAAAACCGTCTTCCTTCGGTCCAAATCCTTCAAGGAACCATACATTGCTCTGTCTGAAGAGAATTTGATCTTCAGATGAGCGCTATTTCTGCTTCGCCACATAGGTGGGTAGATATACTGGTCGACAATCAAAACGCTTCCTTCGGTCCAAATCCTTCAAGGAACCATACATTGCTCTGTCTGAAGAGAATTTGATCTTCAGATGAGCGCTATTTCTGCTTTGCCACATAGGTGGGTAGATATACTGGTCGACAATCAAAAACAGTCTTCCTTCGGTCCAAATCCTTCAAGGAACCATACATTGCTCTGTCTGAAGAGAATTTGATCTTCAGAAGAGGTGGGTAGATATACTGGTCGACAATCAAAACCATCTTCTTTCGGTCCAAATCCTTCAAGGAACCATACATTGCTCTGTCTAGAATTTGATCTTTGGCTATTTCTGGCCACATAGGTGGGTAGATATACTGGTCGACAATCAAAACCATCCCTTTTCTCATTAAAAATCCTTCTTGGTCCAATACATTGCTCTGTTTGAATTATAACCTTCAGAACCGCTAACATTCCGTTTTATCAAGGATGTGTGTTTCTTGAACTGTTCTGGTTTTAATCATTATAGATAAAAGTATTCATTACAGATAAAAAGCACTATGTACCGTTTGAGAAGTGACTGCTAATCAAGTAACTAGTGGTTTCTTCACTGTAGGCTTACTTCTATGGATCACATCATGGGGTGGTTAAAATTGGTTTTGACAGCTAGGGTACAGACTTTTTAAAGTTAACTGCAATACTAGAAGCTGGTGAATACTTCAGTATGAACGTACTGCTAAGAGGCACGTAGAGTTCTTCTTTAACTATTTCGGACTGCTAGAGTAGAGTACTGTTGTCTTTGAGGTGACTGATAATCAAGTAACTAGTGGATTCTTCACTGTAGGCTTACTTCTACTTGGATCACATCATGGGGTGGTTGAAATTGGATTCTGACAGCTATAGAGTACAGACTTTAATAGGTAACTGCAATACTAGTAGTTGGTTAATTCTTCTGGCGAATTCTTCAGTGTAAATTTATTGCTGAGAGGTACGTAGAGGTAAATTATTTAACTATATCTGCTAGAGTAGAGTACGTTGTCTTTGAGGTGACTGCTACAATACGAGTAGACGGTTCTTCACTATAGATTACTGCTAGGTTCACATGTTGAGGTAGTTAAAATCAGCTGACTGATAAAAAGTACGGATTGTTTGTTGTACGGAGGATATCTGAAGTGCTGAACACTGGTTGTTTTGTAGTTATTCTGCTCAAAACTACTGCTAAATAGTACAGCCTTGATGATGAGTTTGTCACTGAAAAACTGCTACTTCGTAGTTCTTACGTTCTTCACGGTGACAGTTGCAAATCTGTAACACAAACGGACAAACCCTTACAAAACCTACCTTTACCAAAATAGTCACTAAACCCTAAAGCTAAAGTTCGGCTGTGCTGGGACCCTGTCAGACTCGTAGAAAAACTAAAACTAAAATATTTACGACAAGTTCTGAAGGAAATCCACACCATTGCTGCATTCCAAATATAACACTTTTACATAAATAATTTCAGTTTTGTGTAACCTAGTAACCGTTATTCATTTATTGTTTTCAAAAATACTAATTTTATTTCACTTCATAATATTTAATTTTTGAGCAGAAGAGTTAAAAGTAGGGAACTGTATGCTCACTTTTAAAGTACAGAGACATGTGTACCACAGGATCGGTATTTTGATGCCAGTGCCTGCATTTTTGTATACTTACAAACAATACTGAACGGAACATAAAATGTTGAAACTGTGCACATTTTATATTTTTGTTTTTAAAGAATACTGTATTTGAATAATAAAACCTCACACTGTTAAGGTACTCTAACATATACTCTAACACTAAACAGTTAGTTGAGAATGTTTCTTTGGCGTGAAAAATCGTAAAGCATGTGTGTTATACCGATAGGCTTATTTATCTATTTATTTATTTACATGCTTAAAGAAAACAAATTTACCATTGCTATTGCATATGTTAACATTAACTGAAAACTTTGAAACAATAAATAAGTACGGAATTGATATTTTTATTATTATGGAAATGAAATGATAGTAATAACACGATTGAATACAGTCCTTGAACAATGGGATGAATTACATTAATAAACAGTGGCGGCGCTTCCATATGGGCCAGGTGGGCCGGGCCCCCCCCCAAACTCAACAAACAAAATATTTTTTAACAATTTTATATGTGATTAGATTGTTATTGTTTATTAAACTATGGTCAAAATTGCAACATCGAGTGAGTCAGTATGAGGGCCCTGAGACTGGCCCGGGAGTTATTGCAAGGTGGGTGAGTTTCAACCTCCACCAAAAAGTGAAATAACAGGGCATTCCAACCTCCTCCAGAGGGAGAGAGAGAGAGGAATTAATTAAGAACGCTTGGCACACCAGTTGACACGCATCCTCAAAGCTAAAAGGGTGGGAGGAGTGAGTGCATCGCCGTAGTTTTGAACAATTAAAATAAAACTATTAAAGTAAATACTTTCCACTATGTCTTGATATTTGTATGGTTTTAACCCCTATGTATAAACAAAGGAAATTGAAACAACAAACTTAATAGTTTACAGTATTTGATTTACATCCCATCAAATGTTGTAAAACATTAATTCATAGGCCCTAATTATTTCAAAAAAACTTTTTGCTGACTTTTTCTGCATATTCTTTTTGAGTACCGCAATTGTTCCAGACATGTAATCACTTTTCGTGGCACTGAGTTCGTAAAGAGCTTGTTTTCGAGCTTTTCCTACAAGTTTTCTTGGGGGTTCGTTGATTGAGTTTATTTTCTCATACACAAATTTTTGAGTATTTAAAAGTTCTTTGGAAAAAGTGTACACATCAGGATGCACGTGGTAAAATTCTTAGCGAAGTGACCATGGAAGGACTGACATGGGTTTGTAGTTGCACAGTCCTTTTCAAACAATGCCCAAAGTTTCACTGGGAATAAGGCATCACTTTTCAAATAGTTCTCAACCAGATAATTACTAAAATTCACAATTTCGGTATTGCTAAGTAGTCCTGCCAAAAATCCTCATAACTGCTTTCCAAGAGCTGCCCTCAACTGGTGTGCCCAAGCTGTTCTTAATTATTTCCTCTCTTGAAGGAGTTCAAATGCCCTATCACTTTCACTTTTGGTGAGGAGTTGAACCCACCCCAAGGTTATATGGACAAACCGCTGCCCAAAAGGCTTATAGAAGGAGGGCCAAATCCTCGGCCCACGGAAAGTTCCTGCAAGACGGCTGCTAGTAGCTTTGTTTACATCTTGACTTTAATTAACGAGATTCGAAATTTCAGACTCAGGAACCGCGGCTGGCACTTGGACGTAGTTTTGCTGCAAATCAATCCCAAGTCTTGAAATTCTTGCTTTGAAAATGTTATCGCATGTATCCAAATTTTGAAACCCTTAATCTTAAAAAAAACCTAGAAAAGACAACATTATTGTGAAAGACAGATGAGGAATTTATTTAAAATTAGAAACCTTTTTTTTTACTGTAAATATGAAGTACACAAATTGTGAAAATACAGTATTTTGCAAATATATTGTTAATTTTGAAAAGTACTTTATAAATAAGTGACCTCAAATTACGTGAGTTTGGAATCGTATGCGACGTCCGGATTTTTTCGACCACCTTTTAATTACTGTATTGTTTATTGTGTAATTTAGACTTAGTGCTTGTTTATCAATACCGAGTTTCATCATTGAGAGTTCTAATATGATCCCATTATTAGATTGCATGATCTTGTTCCCGGTTTGGGCACTGGGCAGGAACAATATTGTCCGCTTTTGTTGTTATTTATTAAATTGTTAACGATAATAACTGGTAATTTTAGTTCTGCCGATGGTTTAATTTTACTAAATATAATAAAACGATAAAGGCAGGCATATTTTCAATGTGTGAGTTTAGAGGCTAAGGTAGTTTAGATGTTTATTCTCTTGATTACACTGAGGCCCATATTGTAATTTTTTTGAATTACGTTTGTGGATATTGAGGCATTTGTTGATTTTAAATAACCGTATCCTTTCTAATACGGTAATCATTCAGAAAAGTTTAACAATATGAGATGAAACTGCATTTTCTATTGAAGTCTAAAAATGTGTTTCCAAAGTGTCCAGAAACAAACTTGTTGGATAATACCCGAATCTAGGCTCAAAAACTCTTAAAACTCACAATTCTACACCCAAGTTTTGTCAAATTTTTTGGGGGATTTATGAATTTCGTTTTTTCTGGACTGAGTAACATATGGTTGTTGGTAAACCACCATTGTAGTGCATTTAAATCATTTTGAACGTCCTGTTTTACTTCTTCCCAATTATTTTTTACATAACTTAAAGCAGTGTCGTCGGCAAAAGACGTTAATTTACCATTAAAATGTCCATTACAAAGATCATTTATGTATATTAAAAATAGAATTGCCCCTAAAACAGAATCTTGCAGTACTCCGTATTTAATAATCCCATTTTACTTTGAGTGGAATTGATTCTTACGCACTGCTTTCTTTCATTTAAGTAACTTTCAAACCACAATCGCCATGAGACGCCCGGACGCGGTGTGTGCGGCACTCTTTGGCAGACGACAGTCTCTGTCACCCACTTCAAATTAACTTAAAAGTGAATAAGTCATTATTGTGAAGTTAGGTTAGATTAGTTTATTTTTTATGTTGAACATATTTAAAAGTGGCTTTAAAGTTGGGACTATTTTACGAGCAGAAAGCGCGGACGCGGTGCAGACGACGATTGGTCCTTAGCTGATGACAGTCTATGTCACCCACTTTAAATTAACCTAAAGGCTGAATAAGGTATTATCATGAAGTTAGGAACCTTTTTCTTTTTGTAAAAACATTGTTTTTAATGGTTTCCGCAACTTTCCCAGTTAAAACATCGTTTTTGGAAGGTTTGAACTTAGAAAAGTGCTAAAAATTCAAAAGTCACTGTTCTGTAATTTTACTGATTATTATACCTAGATCAAAGCTAAACCTCCTTAAAAACTGCTATTGGAATAAGTGATTTCATGTGTTTTATTACTTTGATAAAGAAGTGGGTTAGATCATGTGCCTTAGCACTCTTGTACATTGTGTTCTTTTGTTGATTGATAGTTATACCAATTTTTTTAGATATTCTCACTTGATGTAAAAGGAATACAGTATTTATGTTTTGAATAATTTTCAATGTATAATGTTTCCTTGATTTACCAAAATTTCCTTTGTTCAAACTGCAGTTTATTACTTTTATTACTTGTTAACAAAATGTATAAACTGAGGAACAGGAGGTCGTGGTGGAGTTGCAGGTACTGCTTAAGTATACTCAGGATAAGGATGGCTTAGAAACAATTAATATTTAAAGTCCACAATTCAGGTACAAAGTAGTGAAAGTGGTCGTAAGGCTGAAGGAAAAACATGGACAACTAAAGAGAGCAAGGCTAATGTAGTTGTGACATCACAAACTTTTGAAATGCTGAGAAACAACCAACTATATCCCACTCCTCTCTATATGCAAGCTAATATTGCACAAGAAATAAGAGTTCTTAGAGGTACGGACAGCTCCTTATCCTACTCCTCACTGGTTTCCACCAAATGGAGTGCAAACCCTTGTACTTTAGCCAAGTTTTGTATAAACAGATAAGGATATTTTTTTGTTGCACCTTATTAATCCATATTCCAAAACTCTAAGATTACTCCAATGTTTAGTTAAAAGTATTTTTATATGTTACTGTATTTGAATACTGTTTTCTATTTGTTATTTTGTTGTATTCTAAACCCAAGGTTTACTTGAGTTAATGGTGCTGGTAACGCAGGTCAAAATGGCAAAACATGTTTTTTGTTAAAACTATATCAGCTTGTTTTGGCTTTCTCTTTGGTTTGTCCCCATAATCCATTTCATTATGATACACAGCCAGTTTTGAGGAACACCCTCATTGTCATCAGAAACCTTCAAAACATCTTCAATCTCTGATTTCAAAATCTCTAGAAAATCTGCATGGTTATCACAAAACACCATTTGATACTTTTTGATAATTTGGTTTGAGACACCACTCTGATTTTATGGATGATGAGGTGTACTCTTGTTACAAACTAGGGCCGACTGTTTGCAAACGTGACTTCCTAAGACTGTCATGACATAACTTACATCTACATAACACAAAACATCCACCGCCACTTGTATGGAAATGTATTATAATTATGATTAATGTCCATTAAAATTATACATTTGTTATTTTCAGCCACAGTATGTTCTTCTCAAGATTGTGATAGCTCTGACTCGATGTACTCCTATACCAAAAATGAAATGTAGTTTTAAAGGTAAGTTATTATTATGAATCTTTCTATAAGATAAAGCAAATAAAGAATGTCTATGTCTATCAAGTTTCTACTGTACTAAAAGCTTGTAATTACTTAAAATGTCCTTTGAAACAAACAGAATGAACTAGGATTTTAACCATCAATGCCAATAACTGAATAAGACACAAGATAATGTTGAAACATGTATTGAAAAACAGTTGCATGAAGTACAGTAGGTATATGTTGAGGTATGTGTGTGAGTGTGTGTTTTGTCTCAAGGTCTCTTGTACACTCCTTCCTTGAACAGCTCCTGCCACTTGGCTCCGTACGGATACTCGTACTGCTCGCTGGCTTCGTACTTGAGATGGGTACTGTACCCATTCGCCTGGAATCATAACCATAACTATACATTGGTCATATTTCTATTTTCTGAATCTAATAAATGTGATCACTGGTTATAAATCATGTTTTATTTTATCCTGCCAATTAGCAAGTTTAGATTGGTTATAGTTTGAAAATTAAGTAAATTAAAAAGATATTATTTGCTTTTGACTTTTTTTTTTTTAGACTCAAAGATGTACAAGTGTACAACACTAGTAACAGAAATTTCTAAATACAAACAAAAATTTAACATTTGTTGAAAGATACTCATGGGGAAATAGTTTTTACACAGTTCTGTTTTCGTAAATAGCAATCGTAACCAATCATATCTACTTAAATTTTTCTCTTGTTTTGGTTCCATTCCTTGAGAAAAACTACTTAAAATACAGATCAAAGACTTCCAAAGTAACAGACAACCCACACAGCCAAGAAAAAAGTCAGTATATTTTAATGTTAAATTTATGGCAGTTTTAGTATAGTTACTACCGCTTTACTTGTTACTGTGTGAAAGGCCATTCAAAGATAATTTCAAATTATATTTACTCTCAGAGCTTGGCAAAATATTAATGGTCCTACAATTTCTTCCTAGAAAATGAAATGTAGTTTTGATTTAGTTTTTAATAATTTGATTGAAAAATACTTTCTGTTAAACAGAATAATGTAATATAAGTATAAGTTCATTTCTCCGTATTAATCCATGTTCTTATTGTTTTACCAAGCAACTATTTTCAAACAATTTATACCTTAGGTACTTGATAGCGAGCATTCTTGACTTGTACAGGGTTTTCGAATTGGTCGTGTTGTTGATCTACATACTCAATCATTCTGTTCTCCATTGTGCCGGAGATTGAGATGAAGTCAAATATCTGCAAATGTTGCACCATTTCACACAATCCAACACCTCCTGCGTGAGGACAAACCGGTACTGGAAAATAAACCATAACACTTGATTTATTTGCTGTGCTCACTATGTCAAGAGTGTGTAAATTTTAATGATATTCGATATAACATTTTACATTTAAATGTCTCACCACCTAAGTCTTTATCTTAAAATTTGGTACAAATCTTTCTTTCTCAAATATCATGGTGAAGTTCGTTAGCTGGCAAAATCGGTCTACAAGAACCTCCTTCTTGTGGGAAGTTTTTGCCAAAATGGCAGTTTTTAATAATCTAAAAACAATAAATTTCTTCCGATTTTGATGAAATTTGAAATTAATATAAACTAAAAAGTTGCCCATCAATATGCTAAAAATTATAAAAATCCATTACATCTTTCAAAGGTGGTAGCCAAAACGTAGTTTTTCACTATAACAACGGAATGAGTAGTTCAATTTTAATGAAATGTGTTTTCCCTTCATACTTTGTAATATAACTTGCATTAACAGACCATGTAAGTCCAATGCTAAAGCAAGGTTATGAGCAGAACAAACTACAGTTACATTCGGTGAATTAAGAAAAACAAGTTGCAAAGGAAATTCCTATCACTCATGCCAGCAGTGCTTTAGCACTTTGCTGCGTGTCGGTCTTCTTTTCATGTACAATAGTTGGCCTCTGCTCATTACAGGATATTTATTGTAATTGAACTGTTATTTCCTAAGGCTTCTCATTTTCAAGGACAAAATTGACATTAGACTCAGTTTGCCACCATCTCTTCTGCTGCATTCTCAATTCTTAGCCAAAGCTAATGAAAAAAGCTCAAGTAAAAGTCAAATCCAATGATGCAATGGAAATATATTGCCCCGATTCAAGCTGTGGTCATGTCTTTGATATATTTTGGGCTAGTACAGGATTGCAGCATAATCTTTCAATGATTTCTTAAAAAAAAAACTGCAAATTTAATGTTGAAAATCTTTTTGTTCTGGACAGTTGTACAACAATTGAAACTAGTATCAGCTGGAGGCACTTTAAAGTTATGTTCAAGTACATCCTATCATTTTCAGCCCCTGATTTGGACGCTCACCTTTCAGCTTGTGAGCCATGAGGTAGATTGCCAAGAGTTCATTGACCCCACCGACGCGAGCGGAGTCGATCTGGCAGTACTGCATCGCACCCGTCTGTAGGAATTGCTTGAACATGACTCGGTTCGCCACCATCTCCCCCGTTGCCACTCCGATTCCCAGAGGAGCCAGAGCCTAAGAGGATAAGCTCTTGTAAGATCTGAATTCTTATAATTTACACTCAGTTGAGATATGTAAACATGTGAGTTAAACACAAATATAACTTACTAGAGTCAAGTACTTATTTCATTTTATAGTAAATCCATTTTACTGACTTTTCAACCAATGCTGAATTATGGTTGTAGTGCAATTTGTATTTATTCATAAAATTAAATTAATTATCTCCTATATTGCAAAAAAAGTGCTTCAAGTGGTCCCAGAGATTGAGTTTTTCTCGCAGCTCTCTCACAAAATCTTTTGCCACTGGAGACACCAGCACATCCTCCAACATATGTTGAACATTTTTCTCCGCCCCATGACATGAAGAATATCTCAGTCTAGAATTTGTATAAGTTCTTAGTTATCCGTACCAACTTAGATACTTGTGCAACTCTCAACTATTTTCTCCTGATAGTGTGGCAGGACCACTGTGTTCATATGACCACTCTAGAATATATATAACGGGTTTAAAGTTGTTTAATGGTACCTTAGAAATTGCTGCATGTCCTAAGATATCGTCCGGAGATGTTGGTTCTTCTATCCACATCGGCTTAAACTCTGCCAGTTTCTTCATCCATTCTATCGCTTGAGGAACGTCCCATCTTTGGTTGGCATCAACCATCTTAAAAGAAGCTCAGTATTTAAGTTATTAATAAAATATACTGTTAGTATTACCGTATTTGTGTCCACTAATTGTAGACTACTAAAAGTTGCAAAGTTTTACAAATTAAATATTTCATTCAGAAATTTTATTTGCAATTGTATTTGTAAACAGCTAAGATATAAAGTACTATTTATGCTGTATTGGACTAATGGGTTAGACAATATTGAGGCACTAAATAAATAAATGTTTGTATTTGTCATTAAAAGACTAATTTGGATAGGTTGAAATAAATAAATTTGTTATAAAACATGATGCTTTTGTAAATAAATACTGACACCAATGTCAAAGTTTCTTTTCTTTAAAAATGTGTTTGCATGAAAGTCTTCTCATCTAGGTTTTTTAAAACTGTGAGCTCTTAATGAATTGTAGAATAAACATATTGTTGATAGTAGATGAAAATCTCCTCCAATATGGAATTCCATATGTCAAAATCAATTATATCATTTTGCATTGAAAGAATCAATATTCAATACAGTTAGTCTCAATGATATTATTTTGTAGAAAACAAACAGTAGAAAACATTCATAATTAATTGAAATTGTATGACAATTATTGCTTACCAACTTCTTTTCCCAGCCTATAATATCTCGAACCATTTTACATCTCTTAATATCATCTTCTAAGTTGTCTCCCACTTTGATTTTAAATGCAGTGTATCCTTGTGCCATATACTTTGATAGTAGTGAACGAACCCTGTCAGAGGAATATCCCAGCCATCCTAAAATTGAAATCCATTCATCATCTTTAAGCATCAGTATTTAAAATATTCCTTTGTTTTTCTACAAATTATAATTACTGTCACATTCTAACAACAATAATATGGCATCTTTCATTTCACATACATTTTTTAGATCAAAAGTTTTTGTAGTTTAGAAAGTAAGCAGGGCTGCTGCTTAAAACTATTAATTAGTTTTTAGCGTCAGCACATGCCAATCAAAGCAGTTATCTATTCCAAATTTCACAAATTCCTTCAGCAGGCTACTTTTGATACTAAAAAAAACATAAATGTTGTACGAAACAGATGATACGAGACAGATTCATCAAACACTGTGTCATAGGCAACAAGCGCAGAGCCGCGTAAAGGTCGACCAAACAGTATGGATTTTAGGTTACCATAACACTCCAGCTCTAAACTCCACTTTGAAATTAGCTCAAAACTAGCTACTTTTTCCTATTAATATAAGCTTTAACTTGTTATACAATCAGTTGGCGAGTTGCTTTTGGAAATTAGTGCACCCAAGATTGCACTAATTAATACAAATGCCAATGGATGAGCTTATTCAGATTGTTCGCAGTTGTAACACTAACCAGCTTGAGTGGTGTAGGCAGGGTAGCCCTCTAGTTTCACCTGTTCCTCTCTCTGTTGTTTCCCTTGTTGCGCTTGTGTCAGGATCTCTATCGCCTCTTCCTTCGTCAGAACATCTGATCTAACAAAACACACCAAGTTGGTAAATGAGTTGAAAAGGATTGGTAAGATATATTTGTACAGACAGGCGACAATGTAGAGCATAGGTTTTGTGACAAATGGTTGATAGAGCATTAATTTATAGAATAGAAAGAAGGGATATCCGGCAAGAAAAGTGAATCCAATCTGTGGCCGAAATATAGTAACTGTAACCATCATATTTTGAGTACTGTAATACTCTGTGACTTTTATATAACTTTTCAATTTTACTACTTTTTAATGTTTAAAATTTTATTTCAAATCCAAGTGTACGATACAAACAACAAGAGATAGGAATGGTGTATTCACAGCTATAGCCCAGCAAAATTACGGTACACTTCTCATTTGCAAAGTGGGCCTTAGCCTTACTAGGACAGCCATAAAAAACGTGTTTCAAACAAAAAGTTACGTCTATCTAATAACCTACAACACATAACAAAAACATTCCTTCCTGCCTAAAAAATTAAAAAGTTTCAACATCACTCAAAATTTAACGTCATGATTAAACTGAACTAAAATGTCTATTCTTTTTATTACGTTTTAAAGTATAATTATTAGTTAAAGAGTTATGATTTGAAACATAAGGCAGTGGTACTGGTGGAATTACAATTTAAAGTTTCATAATTTTCCGTTAACTCTAAGTGTACAAAATAACACATGGCACTTGCAACGGGCAGAATCTGCTTTCTATGGCATCAGTCATCAGTCATTCACATATTGCAAATGATCGATTAATATTTGCTTCCTATTAACTATTCCTTTTAACTTTTACTAATTTCAATGAGATCAAAGGAGGCTGAACTAATTAAAAATTGTAATGATTTTTAAAACAAATAAAAAAATCATCTGACATGTATCTGAAGTCAATGCAGGAGACGAGTTCTTCGGGCTCGAGGTCTACCAGCAGTTTCCACAGTGGCTTGTTCTCTATCCGAGCCCACAAGTCCCAGAGTGCATTAACCACTGCGGCTGTAGCCAGGTGGATCACTCCCTTCTCCGGCCCTATCTTCCTTGAACAGAACAAGAACAGTAGTATTGAGTGATGGCA
Source organism: Matsumurasca onukii (assembly GCA_018831715.1). NCBI lineage: Eukaryota > Metazoa > Arthropoda > Insecta > Hemiptera > Cicadellidae > Matsumurasca > Matsumurasca onukii. The sequence goes on from CM032058.1 coordinate 25,714,958, forward strand.
CAATACGCACTTGTACACAACATTAAAATTATTCAAAGCGATTAATTCAAAACATGCGATAGCCACAAGTGCTTCCATGAATCCTTAGCAGATTTCCATTCATATAGAATACTTTACCCAAAAGATGGTTCTTATGCTCTAAAAACTGCAGTTATGATCTCATTTTGATGAAACTTATCAAACATATTTATGTCACTTTAAATGGGGTGACATAAATGTGTTGTTGGTTGGTACATGTCTTTCAAAAATCAACAAAGTCCAACCAGCGAAACCAAGATACAAAATTTTATTTTTGTTTGAAGAACAAAAAAATTACAGATAAAACAGTATACCCGGTTCTATCCCGTCTAGGTTGGAAAGTGGTTAAAAAGAATAAAACGTGACCTCTATTTACCCATCGTATCTGAGATTCACTGGTAAGATTTCGCCAAAATCCTGCAAAGTCTGTGAATATGTTGTTCACTGTCTGACCTATCAAGAGATGGCTCAGTGTCTTTATAGCTGTTACAACTGCAATTAAAATAAAATACATCCAATTATTCAAGAGAATGTTCAAAATAGAGCATCATACTAGTTTCATCTCCTCAGGAAATAATATTTTATTTCAAAAGGAAATACTAGTTTTAGTTTTCTAGAACTGACATTTTACAGTGACATTTATTTCATTTTCACTCTTTTTCAGTCTGCTGTCTCTTTTTAAAGAGAACAAATTGATTTAAACTATGGTTTCCTAGGAAAGCGGTGACAGGACGTCCGTAATGTAGCGGTCAAGCGTAACAGTGACGGTGGACGTAAGACAATATTTAAACAGGTGTAGACAAAACAACTTTTGACGTGGTATTTATTTTAGTTTTCAAAGTTTATTTACGTATTTAGTAATGGACAAGCTAGACCGTTCTCTAGGAAAAAAGACAATACATACACATGTGTATGTATTGTCTTTGAAAATACTCTCATATGACAGCATTGAAAACAAAACTCACCGTCATCTTACGGCCGTAATGTAGCGGTCACCGCTTTCTAGGAAACCATAGCTTAGACAATATCATAACCTCAATGTCAAATAGTGTCAGTTTACATTATTGGGGTCTAAAATATCTGAAACAATTCAAGACCCTTGTGATCGGTCATCGAGCGAGAAACTTAAAAGGTAGATTATATGGAAAGTGCAGCAAATAAGTTCTGAAGGTTTTACACATTTTCAAAATCTTCACCTCCAGCTTGCCATAGCTAATTTTGAATAGATTCTAAGGACATTTGAAGACAAAATTTGAATAGATGTAAGGAATAGGACTACGTACCTATCTCAGTTCCTCTACCCAGAGTGAAAGTGAGACCGTGACCTTCAATATCCTTATCAGTGTAGATAACAACGTAAGCACAGGAGTAATCAGGATCTTTGTGCTGAAACCAACACAACAAGTTTGGTTATAACAGTTTTCACAAAGAGTTTTTAACTATACAGTTAAAGTAACATCACACAGTGTTACCAGTTTTAAGCACTAACATAAAATCAAAACTCCATAAATAATTTACAATGGCAAAAACCAAGTTTCATACATTAAATAATGTTAATGCAGAGTTTTTCTTTTTTACTTCAAATTATTATTAACTAGAATGCTTTATCATCAATATAAATTTTAATGTTTACTTTTGTCAACTGTGAAATATTTGGCTGATTTTCAGCTAGTACCATGCAAACTATTAACATTCAACAGGGCCTGTTAATGTATTTTCTGTATTAATTTTGTTTGTCACAGTTTTATTTTTACTCTGGAACATCAAGAAAGCTGGAATGGTTTAGATTAGGTTATGTTTACCATGGCATCTGAACCATGAGCTTCTAGGGACGTGGGGAAACGTATGTCCCTTGCGTGGATCGACCTGATCATCATTGGTGACGTGATGGACCTTCTCCGGTAACTGGAACAAAGATAAAATCTCTCACAATTCTTTACAAGTTGGGTAAACTAATTTCAAAAAGTAGCGTGTTGAAACTAAAGCGACTTTCCTAAAAAGTTAGCTTGCTAAAACTCGTGGATAACTTGAGGATAAACATGACACCCAACTCTGACAAATAATATGGGTTTTAAAGCATACAAATGGCAATTAAAAAACAAAAACCACAAAACCTCCAATTTACTTTTAGTTATTCATTTGTCAGTGTATAAATTAATATGTGTTGACATGAAAACTTAAAAATAAAAAACAAAACAAACAAACAAATTATCTAAGTTCAGTTTCCAGCACAACACAACCACGCCCTCAGAAGAAAACTAACATTATTCAAACAAAACCTATCTTTAAATAAAATACTTGATTTCTTCTGAAACAGCCTGTATTAAAGAGGATGATTATCTACTAATAGATCTCAGTTAAACAGTAAACCATCCAAAATATTGTAAGTAAAGAAAAAAGTGCATGAGAAGAATTTTACCTAGTTAGTAGCAAGTTATGTTGCAGCTGACTACACTAACAACTAACTAGCAGCTGTGTACTGTGTTGACTGTCAGACCTTCTCAGATTAGATAAAGTCACAGCTGATAATGTGTTCTGTTCACTGAATTGTGAATAAATTACAGTATGACCTTTTGTCAGGCCCCAATCTGCCTCAGTCGCTTTATGTTGTCCTGGCCTCTTGACAACACCATAAATCAATAAATCATAGACTAGACTGTGGACAAGTTTGTTGATCAATTAATGTTGCATTAAAGTCTGATTAGCTAAGCACTCGTAAACACTTTACAGTAATTTGTTTGAGATAACGTAGCTTTACTTTACGATAGGATACTTTACTTTGGGATTTGTTGGGTTTGTGCTTATTTCAAAATGTCTATGACTGATAATTATTTTACAATGTTTTTTAATGCATAGTGGAAGCATTAAATATATTTTTGAGTACAATTTCTTTTTAAGAATTTAACATATTTACCAAAATTCTCAGCCTAAGGGACTCTATAGAAATTGTTGAGAGTTTTATTGTAGTAGCGCCAACTGAAATTCTTGGTTTGAGAGCGTAGGCCAGGGAGCGCTACACTGACCACCATGCACGGCCTCATCAGATAATTCAACAAGGTACACAGATATTACTAAGACTAAACAAAAAGATTATCTCTAGGTAGTATGAGAGGTAAGAGGAAGATGTTATGATCGAAGCTGAACAATACTAGCATAACAGTATTGAGCAGTAATTTGAAATTGATAAAGCTGTGTTTTGGAGGCATTAAAAGAAGAGGAAACCAATCAAAAGTAAAACCTGTAAACCACAGAGACTGAAATAAATTTCCATTTAAGAATTGCTGATGTTATTAACTTTATAAACTCTTCTGATGTAATAGTACAGCTGTATGATAACCATTTTCAAGACTGTAACATCGTGCAAAGACCAGTCAGTCAGTCTCACTAAATTATTCTACCGGGGGCGCGCCACCTGTACTCCGGCTCTCTACAGTGTCAAGTGCTCGCCGCTGTGCATGAATTCACTCAGCTGTGCTCTCTATGATTCTATCTGCATTGTGAGCCATTCTACATGTTGTGAGCCATTGCACTGTATAGAGCACAAGGGTCTAACCAACCCTGCACTTACTTTAATCAAAACAATTATTAATTCTGGTTGATAACTATTACCTAGTTTATCAATACTGCATTCGTTGACATGTTTCAAATTTTGTTCAACACTAAAGTACAAATCAAACAGCAATTATTTTTTTTACAAATAAACATGAAAAATAAAATTTAAATACAGTTATAGCAGAATATTTTATTTTGTCAGATAATATTTCATGAAATACATTGAGCCGTCAGTTACAAAAAAAAAATATCTGAACAATCAAAATTCAATATAAAAAATAGGATATTCAATAATATAGGATGTGTCATAAGTCTAATTTACATGTATCATGTATTGCCTTATGGAGTAGAATGTATTTGTACAGAGGTATTTTTAAAATCCAAACCTAAATTGCTAATCTGGTAGTAGTGTAAAACTTAAAGGTGATTTATTATAAAACTTACTGCCTACAACTAATGGACTTTGGTCTGTTTGAAAAAAATTAAGTTATCCCTATCCCTTGTGTTATAATTAGGTACGAACATCACTTCTGCGAATAATTTGATTAAAATTACCCCCCATTATGCACTGAAATATATACAATGACATTTTTTAAATCAACAAATATTTATTTACAGTGATCAAACATAGTTAGAAAATAGGCAAAACAATTCTCATAACAAATTACTACACTTTGATTTCTATTATTATGAAAAATGAATTTCTTACAAATTTATAGAAATTAAAAACTAACTTTATTTGTTTGACGCAGATTTTAGTATGTAGGAAAGCTTGGATACCTCAGCTAGGATGAAATAGTGGGTCTAGTATAAAGTAAAAAATACTTTAAAAAAATCAAAATCTTATAAACATGTGAAATAAAAACAACCCCTCCATTTAAAAGTTTTAAATATTTTGAACTCATTTCAAAATTTAGAAGTACTTCTGAGTTCTGAAATATAACAGTACTTCTAAAATAATGCTTGAAAAATATTTAACATTCAAATACAAGTTGAACTGTTTAAAATAAGGTTAAATTTTAAGACAACTACTGAAGTTCTTGGACTACCCTTCTCTTAAACATACAGCAAGTGCTTATTTTGGCATATGAAGAAGCCACGTGCTGCTGTATATTATCAGCTGTTTACTACGAACCTGTGAGCCATGATGGTCTGCGTCTGCCCGCTGTCTCCGTTGTTGACACGATTGGGTCACCTTACCCAAACAGATGGATCGGTGCCAGACAATTAAACCCTAGATGCCAACTCTCGAACTGCCTAACCAGCCTTCAGTTGTCGTTACAGTCACCATTCTGACTCTAGTGACACTCATTACAGTTTGAATAAAATACTGTTCTCTTATTATTTTCACCAAAACATAATTGGTAGAAGTTTTCAATTTTTGAATTCACCTAATCCCAATTCTTATTATTACTATTTTTTAAGTGTTGGGTACTTTAAATTCGGATGCTTAAATTTTAAAACATGTCATCACATGCTCACAGAGATTTCCTCCGGATGCACACAAATATATAATACTAGCTGGCCTGGCCTAAAGTGAAAACTGCAAGCGTGCAAAAGCCACATTTTATGCCTCTACCAGGGGGCCTAGGGGATATCTAGCATCCCCCACCAAAAAGGAGGGTACGAGGGCACTCCCCTGGAAAATTTGGTGGATTTTGATGCAAAATGGTGAGTTTTGTGGGACATGCATTTTTATCCTAAAACTGAAAGGTTTAATAAGCTGATCGCAGAAGAGCTGTTGTAGGAGGCCTGGAAAATGTGGTAAATTCTAATACTAGATTGTGAGTTTTGAGGTGTTTATATTTGGGGGAAATTTTGTTCTATAACCAAAAGATTTAATAATAAAGAAAGAATTTCCTGATTATAAGTTAGGGCAATACTTACGGGGTTTTTAAATTTAAAATAGTTCCAATTTTATGTACAATTATTTCCCATTCATTTGGTTTTAATTTTCTTGTGCGCCACCTAAAACAATAAAAATGTGAAAATACTTAAATCATTAATCAGGACTTTATGTTTGTCTCATGTCTCGATCACATTGTTGATTAAACACCATTGGGTTGGGTGTTCACCGTACAGTCAAGTTGTTCTCTTGACTTTACATACGAGTAGAATAGGAGGCAGTATTTGCTCTCCCAGAAGACTATTATACTACAGAACACCCAGAGAATCTCCTAGTTATTCTGTGCTATTTCTGTCCATCCAAATTACATAGGTAATAACTAATAAGGTAATAGGTAATAAGATAAATCACATACGAGTAGGTCTGATACATGCTCGCAAATACAATAACTTAGAAGTTAGATTCAAGTTTATTCTGTAAAGGATTTCGAAGTATCTGCACTGCAGGATTAGTGAAGAGCTTGAAGTAATAGCAATGCCACTTTACCATTATCTATAGAATGTAGTGTTTTCTAAAGTTTAGAATATTTCTTAAATTTTTACCCCAGGGTTTTTTGCGTGGCCACATAGGGCACCAACAGACAGACCTATGTACTCTCTGCGTGAACTGGACGAGGCATCTCTCTTTGACTAATAGTGGCAGAGTAGCTTGTCCTGGCCCAAATATTGTGTAAATATTCTTGTGTATATTTTTAACTGATTGACGCTGTATATCCGAGTCAACGACATAGGAAACAAGTATTCAAGTAAGTAAGTAAACAAAATAATTTTGTTTATTGGCAAGGTCTCTGGCAGACACCAGAGTTTGCTTACAAATTCAACTTCCATTTGATACTAACTTTGGTTTGAGACAACGACTACTCTAGAGGGTATTTTAAGGTTCTCACTAAATCCCATAGAAATAGTACAATAGCTGTATAACGTTTGAGCAGTATATCTTGTTTGTTTAGGGTTAAAATGATTTAGAATGACGATGACGTTCTAAGAAATGTGTAAACCCCACTCTCAATGTTTGTTGTCTCAACAGTTTTCGTTGCAAGTATTTTTAGAGTTTTGTTTTCATTCTCTGGAAGGGCAAAACGTTATTTTTGGTGTATTTACTCATAAAAAACGTACATAAAAGCTAATTACTTAACGCGCGAGGTCTTCTGTGGTACAACACACTCACCCTTCATTCCATATTCATATTAAAATACCCTCTAAGAGTAGTTGGTGTCTCAGATCAAAATATCAAAAGTATCAACAGCTACTAGCAGTATGATATTAATATTGTTTTTGTCTTTGTTGTTTCGTTTAACTTTCTTTTTTTCTTGTCATAGAAATAATTTATATTGTAAAATGTGACATTAAACGTATTATTATTATATACTTGTGTATAGTGCATTATTCAGTTTCAAATTCTTCGGAACTAAAGTATCTCTGACCTGTCAATTCACCAGCATTGGAGTTTTGTTTATTTCTTTTCATTTCAAATGAGTTTTCATAAATTTTTCACTATTTTGTTTTATTTTGTATTTTTATGAATTGGGTGCGATTTTCTTATTAATCAAACGTTTAAGGATTTTCGATTTTTCAAACAGAGTAACGCAAGAAAAATGTTGTCAAGCTTTTATATAACTTACTTACAGTTTTAAATTGCCGCACATATTTTGACTTACCCTCAGGCTCACTACAAAGCTTGAACATGTTTTAGCTACAGACAATCCTGTCGTGAGTGAGCTAGGTTACAGGTGGTGACAAGCCTTTTGTTGCGACTGCTAGGCTACTAAAAAATGGCTGATGTATTTTCTCACGCTGATGCCTTAAATTTATTAAGACACAAATACGTATGCTTTATAGGGGATTCAAGTAAGCACATGTACTTGTATTAAGATATTCATATTTCCTAAGTTAGTGTTAAACCATGGATAATAGGATGGACACCTATGCCATTGAAAATCCCCAGAGACTAGAACCTACCTAATGTCTCCTTTTATTACCAGTCATGCTGAAGAGAAACAGAGGTGACCCGAGGACCCGGCAACCTGGGCGGCCGCCCAGGGGTGAAAGGAGGGCGGCATTTTTGGGGGGCGCTGGGTGCATGCAGCTAAAAAGGGAATTTTTATATAGAAAGAGAAGGGAAACAATACCCATGTAATGTTATTGTTACTGGGTATTGTAAATTAGAGAATTTACAATACCCAGAACAAAAAGGATATTAGGCCTATATTTTATTAATTAACTATGCGAAAGGGTAAACTGCAGCAATGCACAGTACATTTTACACTTGCAATTTATCATTTTATTTGTGACATGTTCCTTTCTATTTCAAGAGTTGAGCAGTGATAATTCGTTTAAATTGAGTAATTGTGGTTGATTTATGTAAATGGGTTGGTGCCTCGAGGTGTACAGGGCAGGGCAATACTGTAACATAAGCTTTTTTATAAGTAGGGCAAAATTTCAGAAAAAGGGCGGCTGAAAAGCAACAGCCACCCTTATTATTATTTATAAAGGTATATACCGTTTATAAATAAATAAACAAGAGGAGGCCGTTCTTAAAAAAGTCCAGAAAATAACCGGGGTTTTTATAATTGCCTAGTGCTAGTAAAAAGGTTTCCATTACATTGAATATTAAAAAAATAATGCTTTCTAATTATTCATATTGCTGGTTTGTAGTCAGTTATTTTTTTATAGCGAGTTAACACTAGGCCCCATTTAAAACGCTTTAAAACACATTATTTTGCCTTGAAAATTCAAAAATTTTTGCGGAGGCCCGGACCTCACCTTGGGTTGGGGGTGCTCCCCCTCAAACCACCTCTGGGGACGTTGCCACTGAGTCTGCCCAAGGGTGCGTGCATGCTTGAGCCGCCCCTGAATAGAAAGTGTCAACACAACTAAAACAACTAATTATTTACACTACATACAAAGTGGCACAGCTAGGTAATGTTGAGCTTTGAATAAAAAAAATCCCTGATCATCGGATGGAGTAGAAAGGGTCGACTATATACCACATCTTTAGTCTATTTCCAAATTCTGCAGACTCTAGCGGCTTCCATTAGTAAGACCAGGGATTCATACTAGGTTTGAGTCAGGAGAAACAGTCCTTTACTCAGCCAGCAGAACTCAACATTTACATAAGAGGCCATTCATATATTCCATAAGAGGTCTGATGGGTGAGGATGTATTATTTTGTGTTACAACATTAAGTGGTGGTGGGTTTCAGCATTCTTTTGTGGGGAGAGGGTAACAAATCATTACGTAATACTTGACAATTTTGACATGTGAAATACCCGGTGGAATTATTTTTTCCTCAGGCCATTTTAAGTAAAATTATTATTGCGTCACCCTACGTGGGGGGAGGGGAAGGGTTAAAAGGCAGACAACAATGTTTTATAGTACATGGATTGCACCATATGGGAAATCTACTTGCAAAGTTAAAATTGTTGTCTAAACTCGGCAAACAGTTGAGCATTTAAGCCTGATGAATGGCGCTAACAACAGGGGTCTGCTCGTTCCTCCCTTCAGCCTAAGAACTTGGAGAAAGAATTTCAATTCTATAGTGTTAAAGGTTTTCTCCAATTCTAAACATATCTATTCACTAAATGCTTTTGCAAAAAATATCACAGCATACTGAGATATCTGCTTTTGTTTTCAATGAAAAGCTCACCTACCTTGAACTGTACCTGTATGTTCCAGATATTAGAGCTCAGTATAAGGATCTGATTTGTCTGCTTACTACAAATGCCTTGGCAAGCCAAAGTGATCTTAGATCGAAGGTTAGTTTATAACCAAAGTGCAAGGGTTTGGATCAGAAGTGGAACTCATGTCTCAATAGACAGTTAAAATATTGTTACCGCAATTCTGTAAATTTCAGATTTGTGCCGTACCAATTGACAAAACAACACTTCATTGAGCTTGACTTTTTCCGATTTTTTCTCATTTTAAAGCAAACCGGATAATTTGTGATCAGGATGATAGAAGTTCTAATGTGGCTACTTCTTAGAGTATTTTAAATTTTAATTTGCTATTTGTTTTCATAGTCAGTTTAACAGTAGTTTTAGTAAGTTAACTTTTAAGGAAAGTAGTTTGTTTATTTTTAAGTTTTTTTAAAAATTAGTTTAACCAATACTCTTTAAAGATTTGTTTACACTTGTTATTCTTGAATATGCACATTAAATCAAACTAAAAGCACAGTTAATGTTTTGTATTAATCTCACTGCAGCAAGTTTTAAAAACGCTAAAATTAATTTTAAAAATAGAATATATTAACATCACATGTATAATATTTAAAAGAAAGACTTCAAACAAAAAAATAAAAATAAAACTCAAATTACCTGAATATCCTACAACTTTCTTCTTGTTTCTGTTGTACCTTTTAGTTATTTACTTTTAATTAATTTTGCTGTTTCAGTGTGAACAAAGTTTCAAGGGAGACATTTTGATAAGAGGGAGTGCAATCAACAGGGGTAGAGACTTCAAGGAAGTCAGGCAATACCATGTAAGTTAAGACCGATCATGCTATTTTTATTTGCAGGTATGGTAGATAGAACAATAGTTTAGCTCAGAATAAGCTGAGGGGCTGCTCATACGAGGTCTGTCCAATAAGTTCAAACTGGTTCAACGTCGCCTCAAGGCCGCTATATTGAACCAGTTCGCGAACTTATTGGACAGACCTCGTATATCAATTATTTAGCATGTCTGGGGGAAGGACTGTGCCCATAACATAAAATCTTAATATATAAAATTTGTTGCTTTACTCGTATCAAAAATCAGTTTTAACGGTCGAAACTGAAAAAGTCATCCACAAAGTACATAGTTCTGAATTCTGCTCAGAGTAAGTTGTTTGTTCATGGCTGGTCACACTACAAAGTCAAGATGAAAAGAGCAAACAATGACAGTAAACAGGGTGGCCGAAGGGTGGGTATTGTGACTGTACCTGGGTAGAAGATTCGTGAGGGTCTGTCAAACCCGGTTTTAAATGAATAAATTAAAAGTCTGAGATATTTTAAAATTATTTTTTATTGTAAAGAGGAAAATTGGAAATTTAATATTCATAATAAAAAACAAAAAATAACTTATATACAAAAAATGTTAGCTACTTAAATAAGACCACCATTTTCATTACAGTCAACTCTCTCCAACCTCGTATCCCAATGACATGGGGGCTACTTTGTGTACAAACATTAATATCAAGGACTTGCCCATCCAAGGATGGCACTTATTGAAAGTGCAGGTGCTAAGGTCAGGACGCATGCTGGAATAGACATATTTATATATTATACGTGTTGTACATATTTTCAAAAGGGGGTTCTCGTACTTAGGTGCTTCTATGGACAACCCGCTACTGCTTTATGGTCTCATTATTTTTTTATTTAATTCCTGTGGTTACAGTTAAAAAATGACTATTTATTATCATAGAAAGCCTGATACTGTTATATTTGTACAATATTTCTACAGACCTTTTCTTGTGGATTCCAGGATAATGTCAACGATATTAAAGTAGAGTTTATGTTCATAACCAGAGTTTACAACCAAGATTTGGAAGATAAGTTTCGTGACTTTAAAAATGGTCAGAACTCCTTGCCTGATGTTATAGTCATCAGCTCTTCTATCTGGGATTTGAACAGGTACAGTAAAATATATATTCAAGCATTGACTTCCAAGAGCAAGTTAGCCAACACAATTAATTTTTTTTGTTATTTAAAAGTTTTGTGATGGCCAAAAAAGTTAAGTTATAAATTCAAAATGCTCCTGGTGCAAAAAGTGCAGGTTTTTACGGAGGTTGGTGTAGGCTGCTCATCAAAATTATGCAGAGTGTGGACGGTTTGAAAAAAGTCGAGAAGTGTTTTAAATTTTAGCCAGGAAGACACAGTAAACAGCTAATTTAATCCTGCATATTTTCTCATCAATTTTATACAGCATTTCATTGTACTAATTTATTTCTTTTGTTTTGTTTGTTTGTAAATTATTAACTTCTCAGTTTCAAGCAATTTAAAACACAACAAAGCTTTCTTTTATTTATAAGTGTTGTTGTTATCAAATTACTTGATTTTGGATTAAAATAGTACTGGAGCATAACACACATTCATCCTACAAGTTAATTCACAATTGTTTATTTATCCGGCATTAACATCAAGCATAGTATGTAATCTAATTGCCATGAGATCCAATTCAGGATAGTTTGGATTAGTTCCAGGAGTTCCAATTATTTGCAAGTTAGTAGCCTCCCCAGATTGCAATACCATACTTGAGGTGAGACTCAATATATACTTCTTAAAACAGTAAAATGAAACGAGCAACTTAGTCAAGTGTGTGGTGACTACCAGTCATTTACATGCTGTTTAAATAGGACAGCTTAAAGAACCCAACATTAATGCAATAATAATTATTTCAGGATTTACTAAATTATGTTGTTTTAACATCTAACCCTTTGAATGTGGGTTTTCCAGATGGGGACCAGACGGTGTTGGCAAATACAAGGAAAACCTAGTGAAGTTGATGCGCTTGATGACAAAGTCACTGCCTCCTCAATGTCTCGTGATTTGGGCTGCTGCGACTCCTCCATCCAGACAGATTCCCAGCTCCTTCTTCATCAAACAGGTATCCCACACATGTGATCAATTGATGGATTTTCTTAATTTTTAAATGGAAATAAACATAAATTTAAAGGGCTCTGTAAGAAGAATCACATGACAGATATTTCAGTTGAAAAGTATGATCCACAATGAAATGGCATTGGTTTAAAGTTAAGATCTGGATTGTTCGATAATAATAAAATGTTTATTGCATGATACATAAGCACATGTGTAGCAGGAGCTTTTTTAAAAATATTATTTTATTTCACCTTTTAACCAATTTTGATTTTATCCAATTTATGACATAGTCCTCTACTGACCTTCAAAGTGGCACCAAACTCAACTTGGGCCCTTTTAGAAACTGTTTGGACATTTTTCAAAATATGAATTTTGTCACGTATGTTTTGTTTTAAAAACTACTTTGAAAGAGGCTATGTTAAGTTTTGAATCATATCATAGGTCTGAGTTACTGGATTAGAATGCAATGTCGTAAAGCAAAGTCCATGCCAACTAAAGTTACGGCGAAGAAAAGGTCAACATTTTAAAACTTCAAACTGCAGCCATTTTGGAAAAATCCTTTAAACTGAAACTTGTTGTATTAAATTCCATTAACACAGCCCTAAAGTTTGGTATGCCAGAGTTCCTAGAAGAATAAATCTGCTACCTTTTGTTGATATAACCAAAATTTCATGGTGAGCTGCCTCTACTATTTGAATGCAGAAAAAGCTACACATTCTGCTGACTTTGTGGCTCCAGGAGAGACCCTTCTACTCAGAGAAAGACTTCCTGACCAACAGAACTCTACCACTCCAGAACAGCAACTAATGACGAATACATATATTGCATTGTATAACATATTTTTTCTTAAAATCATTTTGACGCATGTACTGTTCTCCATGAAAATGTAAATAAAGACTATTGTCTATTCGTATTTAACTGAGTCAACTGATGAACCCTAATTAACCATTTACTGTTTAGAGACCAATCAAAGTATTCTATGTTTTACACTTTGGTTGCATTCAAGCACTTAGGAAAGTTACAGTTTTGACTTAGACTATTTTGTTCAGATAGAGTTCATGCAGCCGATGATGAGGTTTGAGATTCTGGAGGCGAACTGGTTTGCAAGAACCACCGTTGCTGCCCACGGCTACGACGTACTTGACTGCCACTATTACATGCGGATGCAGCTACACAGGTCAGTTGTTACTGTAGCCGAGGTGCAGGACTTTGCTAGCGACTTACCACAGCGTACTGTTGGTTACTGTGCCAACGCTAAGATAGCGCACTCCTTACACGAGCGTACAAGCAATGTAACAACAAGAGATTGTCTGTGTGCAAATCCCAACCAAGAGTGATGTTATTTAGGTTTATGAAGAAGGAAGTGGTGAATGGCTTAGTAATCAGATTAGATAATGGTTTATCACATTATCTGTGTACTATAGTAGACACTCGATGGTTAGACACTCACTATAGTTTGACACAGTCCATTGTTCATTTAATAAAAACCAAAATGTCAGACAAACATTTGAAATATCTTTACTGTTGTGTGATGTATGCAAACTATGATAATACATTAAAATTAGTTTTTCTCACTTTGCACTTAACTCATGATAATACTTCTCTGTGATAAAATCTTATTTAGAATATAAGTTACTGGATACTTAGACATTTCGTTAGTTTGACTCCTTTTCAGCGCACAAAACCAACAAATCGACAAACTGTGACTGAAGCTTGTTGCAGACGAGTAATTAAATGATTGGGCATGATTATTTGGCTTAAGTCTAATAGTTCTACGTTTTAAATTTGAGAAAACAATTATTTTAACACAAAAACCAAGTCTCTTCTTCTGCTGTAAATAAATAACAAGTACACAAATCCATTTACTTGTTATTTTTGAATGATTTTACTGCTGAAAAAACACTAATTTAAGTGTTGAAATAAAATATATTGTTTCATCAAACTTAAAATTGTATAATTATCAGGTGTATACCATATCATAAATTAACAGGCCTAAGTAACTAGCTCAAGTAGTTTAAATAGAGTCGAAAGTTTCATTTCTATACAAAGAGTAGGATTCTATAGTGGGACAATTAAATAATTATAGACATTCAATTAAGTAGGGTATATCGAGTTGAATGAATGAACACTGGTGTTTGCAGGAGAGCCAAAGACGGACTGCACTACTTGCCAATCCCTGTTCGATTCATCACCAATCTTCTGCTTACTCATATCGGTAAGTTGTGGAGTGGTTTTCACTTCAAGTTATGTTCGATTGGGTTAACTACAGTTGTTACACATTTGTAGACATTAATCTAAACAGAAGTGTTTCAATTAAATTTCTAATTTCAATGTCTACCACCAAGATTTCTGTTTTTATATTATGGTTCAAAATTGTTGCCCAAAGCTGCAAAATGTAGTGTTATTCAAAGTTTCAGAAATGATTTATAGAATGTGAATTTATGTAAAAACTGTAAACAAATGGAATTTTGATGTCAGAATGAACAGACAATTTTAGACACACAAATAATTGTGATTGCAATACATTTACTGTAAATGTCTTTGCAATAAAACATGTATTTGTTTATGTTGGTTTGTTCAGCACTGTCTTGGGATGTTGCTCTGCCAAAGAACATTGACACACTGTTGCTGCAGAAGGCCATCCAGTTGGAGAGTGAATCTGTAAAGCCTACACAAGACAAACAAGTCAAGATCAAGCTGGAGCAAAACAAACACATCTCAGACAGGTTGAACCCCCCACTGGCACCAGCGTGTTCCCGAGGTACGTCACTTGCAGTGTTGGGTAGGAGGAAGTTTAAGCGGTGTTATGTCTTGTAACTAACTGACTGTGGTTAAAACTATTATTAGTTTTAGCATCAGTGGGTTACAGTTGAAGTTGTTAAGTCAAAATATCTTTATTGATGGTAATTTATTTTACAATAGTGTCAATTACCAGTAGGCTATACATTAGAGATAATAAACTATAATTCATCTGTTGTAAATAAACGCTAATTACCTCTGCTACTTTGGTGTTGGAATAGGCAGTTAAAAACATAACTGCGTGGTTCATGTGATATACGAAACGTGCCGTGGCGACATATGCACATGTGTTATGGGCCAACAAGCATGCCCACATGATCATAGGCTAATGCTAAAGTCGGCAAGTTTGAGACAAAACCAAAATATTATTGGAGTAATTGTTTTTGGTTCAAAACTAATCATCTCACTCCAGTTCAAAAACTCATTCTGAAATAATCTCCAAATTAGCGTTGAAGTAGCTAGCTGCCTCTTAGTAGATTTAGTTTTAGCTTGATCAGGACTTACAATGAAGCCATTACCCAGTAAATCTCAAGAATTCCTTCCGGTACTTTTATTGTTAAAATAGTCAAACATAGAAATAGCTCAAAACTAGTGAGGAAGTAGCTAGCTATCTTTACAAGTTTTTATTGAATTTGGACAAATGAAATGAGCACCGATCCTGGCCAAAAAAGGATTTTTTGCTATAATAGCGTAATAAGAAATCCAATTTTAATAACATTTGAAATGTGTTTCCTTTTATGGTATGTAGTAAAACTTGCAATAAAAGACCACAAGAGTCTGAGGTCGAAGGTCGAAGTAAGGCTGTGAGCATAGCAAACAGCCTCGTAACGCCTGTTGAGCACAAAAGCTGAGGCTCCCACATGGCGAAATAGTTACAATTAGCAAATTAGAGTAACAAATTGCAAAGGAAATTTGCTTCATTCATGCCGGTGGCGCTTTAGCGCTTAGCTGCGTCTCTGCCTCTTTTCACTTTAGCTCGCTTCTTTTCCAAAATCAGTTAAGATTTAGCAAACCAACTTTTTAATGAACTAATTGTAGTTTTAGCGAGCTACTTTTTGAAATTAGTTTTCTCAATACTGGGTTTGTCTATGCAAAGAGTGAGGGTTCGCCAGTCCTTTGTTCGGGGGATTGGATCATTACTGGCTGCAGCATCTTGGTGTATTGTGGCAGGATGAGCCAATTCCGCCTGTGTTCAGGTTGGAAATTAGTCCGGCCCTGTAGTACCGGTCCTCGGCAGAACTAAGTAATGTCTCATGTCTGCACTAACCTCTAGAATGCTTGAACACCCTGTGAAGTCCAGCGGGAATGTGGGCAGTGATTTTCCAGAAAGTTTGAAATGTCCTGTTTATTTATTATATGACAACTACCTATTTTATTCCTTTACTACCACTTCCAGTTATTCCTTTCTCTCCGGTGGCTATACAATACGTTTAAAGCAAATTTATAGTTGTTTCATTCAGGCGACCCTCTTTTTTTAACTATGACCTTTTACATACATTAGTGAAGTATAAACCCAGAATAAAACTGAAATATCTGTCAGATTCAGGTTTGAAGATCACTATCAACACGCAAGATGAACAAGACTACTCGAGGAGGTGTGATCTGTACCAAGACCAAGACGACGTGTATTCGTATTGGTTTAACAACGAGGATCCTGGGAGATACTTGCCTACGTACTGGGAACAGCCGTTCTTAAACCACACTCCCGCGTACTGGGAACAACCGTTCTTAAACCACACTCCCGGGCCGACCCGGTACCACCGTGTAGACAGGCAACGCCAACGTTCCAAGAGGAACAACAACAACCAGTCGTACAAGAAACAGCAACCTCGCAGAAACCGCTGGAAGCGCAAGTAAATCAACAAACCGTTGAAAGGTGAAAATGTGTGATTCAGATTGAAAGGTATGAACTTTAAGAGTCCCTTTATTGTTCTTAAAAGATGAAATTTTATTATGTGTTTGGATTTTTAAATGTGTGGAAGATAAAATACTAAAAATGATTAATCTGGGAAAAACTTTTGTTGTGTTTTTTTACTTAGGCACATTCATTTTGTAAAAAAGAATATACAGTAATTAAATTTTTTGTTAAAAAAGTGTCCAAACACACTAAGCTTTTAGTTAAATTCTGATAGCTTTCAATGTTTGTTTTGTTTGTGAAATATTTTTGTGATGTTTCATTGCTTTGTTCTTTTGATAAGGAGTTCTAAATCAAGTGTATAAGAACAACTTTGTGTGTTTCAGTTTTTTTAAATAATGAGATGTCTATTATTTTGTAGATGAAGATTTGATACCATTACTTAAATATGTGATCTCTTGTAATTTGTTGTGATTTATTATTATTTGAGATTTAATTAACCAAAGTATTTTTAGTATCCGAATATTTGCTTTATCTCTAGCGTAAGAAAAAACATGTAGGTCTTATGTAATATTCCTTTTCTACTGTTAATTTCCATTTTACTCTCTAACAAAGTTTATTTTATTTTGAGTATTTGATGAATTGGGATAATCTGGGTACCACCAAGAATTTATATTTTTGATGACACAAAATACTGTTGTAAAAGATGAGTATTTTACAAACATGTGCAATAAAATTTATCAATTTAATTTCAAAATGTCTTTGTTTTAACAGTACAGAGCTTAAAATCTATAAACTGCAAAACATACAGTAATAATTCCTCTCTGCGTAAGAAATCTAGCCCTACTACATTTTGGAAATTTTTGTCGTCTTACTGCTGAACTAGTTTTAATTGATAGATTATAATTATGCAGATGTAGTTTGGGCGCTTTGATTTAACACGATTACTATTTTAACTCTCAGTTGGTTGCAATATGAGGAATATTAGTTGAGTTTAACTTTGTAAATAGCTAAAACCAAAGTTTCTGTATACCTACAAAGCAAATTATCTTAGAGGTTTCAGGGGGTTTAGAGTAGACACTTCTTAGGAACCCCAAGTTACTGGTTTTTTTTAGTCTTATGTGTGTGCAATACTAAATATTGTGGTGCTTGACTCTTTAAGTTTTACTAAGTAAACTAATGGAGTCTTTAAAACTTGGTCACTGATGTACTCGTATGTTATAGATTTGACTGTACAACCAACATTTTGAACTGGTTTGGATTAAGTCTTGGAAAACTGCCTTTTTGCACTAAGTTCAGTTTGAAAATATTTTGGTGTTTCCAAAACTAGATAATTGACTTAAGTCTGCATAATGATGTTGGTAAGACTGACTTGGTTTAGTAAAAAATGTGTTCCTACTCTGACTAGATGATTACTGATAGTATAGGTATACAATTGACAAATGAACAGTGGCGAGATAATTGAATAAGTCAACAAATGCTACTTAAATTGGCTAAGTTCAGTCAGAACTGTTGACGTATTTAAACCGGTTAATACTCACTAATGTAGGCTTGGCTGTACATGTTAATATTAGTCCACTGAATGTTAAATATGTGTGTTATGAAATTGTGTTACTTGATTACGATGTTTTTAACTGTTGTTAAATTTATTTGTGTTCAATACATTAGTTCCAACCCAATTTTGGAGAAATAGTTCACCAAAAAGTAAAGAACCTTAGTAAATAATTATTTTAAGGTTAATTATACAGATTTCAATAATTATCTCTTAATACTAAGATACACCCCAAAATATACTGTAGTTCTTGAAAGTTTGTTCAGTACTACGATGATGATTTTGGGAAGTGACAGTGTTCAGCAACCAGCTCACATTCTTGTATAACATTGCAGGATTAAACAGTTTATGAATTCTCAAGAGCTGTTTTTCCAACTTTTTCTTATAAAAGCATTATTACATTTCATAATGTAATAATAGTAAAGGATTTCTTTTAATAATCCTCATTACCAATATCAGAATGACAATCTTTGAAGTTGTGAAAAAAATAACAGCTGCAATCTATAGTGAAAGTAGATGCAAACGACATCTCAAATCACATTTCTACCAAATACCAGGTATTGTTCGATTTGTTAGCAGTTAAAGAATAAATAAAAAGTATCAAAGAAAGACAAGTCTCGAGTTCTGTAACCTGGTTCAATTTGGAATAAAAAATCATTTACCATATTTTCTCAATTTTGTTCAATAAAATTTCACTTTTAAAATCTTTAAGTTGAATAGTTAAAAAGACCAATGCTGCGAATCAAAGTATAATGGAGTGTGCATCCGTTTTTATCTAAGAAACAGTAACCTTATTTAATGTTTTGTTGAGTTTTTTAAAATTTAAAGTAAGTTATTTAAAAAAGGCTTGTGTTTAAAGTTATAGAGAAAACTCCAACTCAAGGGTAAAATAAAGCACTTGACCACAACCTACATAATCACTTCTCGCTTATGCCTGATAATTATTGATGGGTGTTTAGGTGAACTAGAGTTTGTATAAGTTCTATACTTTTTGGACGATTCTGAACTATTATTTCTGCTATCCCTTTTTCCCTTGGCTATCCGTAGATTTAATTAAGCATTACCGCCCGGCAAGTGGGAGACCCGGGTTCGAGTCCCTGTTCAGTCCAAACATTTCTGTCTTCAAATTTCTTTAGTAATGAACTAGCTTTTTAGCGTTTATACAATTGAATTAAGATTTATAATAAGTCATTTGACATAGTATTTAAATTCTGTTTGTAATATTTCCAGCTTATTGATTTAAAGTCACTATTTGGCAGTCAAATTTTTCGGATAAACATTCAGATTTAAGTACTTTTCTAAATTTGAAGGCAGAAGTAGTTGGGCCGGATGGTGTAGTGGTTTAGCATAACCACGCGGCAAGCGGGAGACGCGGGTTCAAGTCCCGGTTCGGTCCAAACATTTTTGTCTTTAAATTTCTTTAGTAATAATGTAGATTTAATTTGTAATATAAGCAGTCAATATTTTTTAAAAGTTAATTTGCCAGTCATTATGTCTATGCAGCCTGTACGGTTTTAACTACCAACAGTTGGCTGAGGCGAAATTGGAACCTATGAACTTTGGACCCACAGTATTAGCTACAAGGAGAGTACATGTTAGCTCAAATTGTATGTATTCATTTGGAAATTTCAATTAAAAACTAATGGCAATACTTACAATGTAAAATAAATAGTATACAGTAGATTCACCTAGTATAAAACACTTATGAAATACTGTACATTATTCCATTATGTAACTCGATTTACAGAAAATGGGCTCATATAGTTTGCAGTTAGGATAAAAACTGAAAATAATTTTCAGTTTGTTAAGGAATTGTACTTACTAGTTTATACATTATTGTAGTTACCAGAGTCCTTTTTAAATCTGTCGTATTGATAGATACCAAACGTAACACTGTAAAACTTTCCTCAGCATAATAACCCGTGCCTCTTATAAATCTGCCGTATCCAACTATCCAATATCCATGGATACCAAACTTAACACTGTATCAAAATATTTCCTATTTATATTCTCAAATTCAAATTGAAAATATTTGTTATTCAATAAATGTACATATTGCACAATGAATAATAGTGTCTTAAGCAATGCACATTAGAAATAAAACAAAATTGTATAAATTATCGTTACAGTAATTTAGAGCAATATTTTGAGGTAGAAATTCAAAGTTTCTTCACCTTATCCTACTTAAATATAAATTTTTTAAAAAGTAAATCAACAACAATTTAAATCACTAACATAATAAACTTAATATCACTGTTAGTTTGAAAGTTCGTAATAAATAGTGGTGGAGAGTAATTTAGTAAAAGAAAGAAACGGACTTTTCTGGCCACTTCCGGACTACTCCTAACATTTCGGGCAGTTAAAAACTCCACCCGTCTTCATAGGACTACACTAATCTAGAAACTCCGTTTAATTATACATCTTAACTTAAGATCTAACCTTAGACTATACCGAACAATATTTAAAAGTATTGCTACATTTTAAGAATTGATAGCTTGTCAGAATTACAATTATTTATTATGATTTCCGGTTTCAGGACCTATTTGAAGTTAATTACCTTCTTTGTAGCCTGGAGATTCTGATGAAATTTAGATTCTAGATGTGGTGCTGACGATCCGATTATTTGAGTCAGTGCCACGCCACCTCCGCGTAAACAATAATGTGTCGACACCTCAACCATCCCAACGCATTGCCCCTCAATGAGTGTAAAGTTTGCCCCATGTAAACTGTAAATAAACAGTGTATATAAACAGTTATGTGTTAGTTTAGTTTAGTGTTGTGCTCTGAAGATGGTCTTATTAGAACTAAATGATCGTCAGCACCACATCTAGAATATAAGTTTCATCAGTACCTCCAGGCTACAAAAAAGGTAATTAATTAAAATTACCTGAAATGTTAGGAGTAGTCTTTCTCCGGAAGTGGCAGGAAAAGTCTGTTTCTTTCTTTTACTAAAATAATACCACTATACAATATAATCATCATAACGCAAAATATAAACATAATTTTTGCTTTATATATATATATATAACTTATTTAGTTAACTTATTAATTAAAAAATACTAACTTGTACATAAAAAACGACAACAATTAAAATTAAGAAAACTATTGTACAGAGAACTCTAAAAACACAAACTTATATAACTTATTAAACAATTACTAAAATATTGAGTATTTATCAAAAAAATACTTATACTCCAGTTAGTTGAATTTCCTTTCCCAAAATTCGTCCATAGAATAAGGAGCTTATTTCACTATGAAATGTTTTAAATCTTTTTAAATGTTATTGGATTTTCTTCACTTAAAAATTTTCTGGGAAGGTGACTAAGCAATCAAAATATACATTATCATAAGAACCCGTGTGTTTTTTAAATCTTACGTAAACTTGGGTACCCAACTTACCACTCTTTCAAAATATTGTCCATTGGAGTTACCCGTGTCTAATAAAAATCTGTCGTATCCATGGAAACCAATTTATTCTTGTATCAAAATATTTCCTATCGCTATTACCCGTGTTTTTATTTTAAATATGTCGTATCCTAGGACACCAAAATTTATATTGTCTCAAAATATATATATATCATAAATACCCGTGTCTCTTTTAAATCTCACATAAACTTGGATCGGTACCAAACTTACTACTCTTTCAAAATAATTCCATCGGAATTACCTGTATCCATTTCAGATTGGCGTATCCTTGGAAACTAAATTATTATTGTTTCCAAAGATAGCTAAACATAAATGACAAAAATTATCATTATTACCATGGTAATTATTACCAGTGCCATTTTTAAATCTATCGTATCCATGGATGCCAAACCTAATAATGTATAAAAATAATTGCTATCGGAACTACCTGTGTGTATTCCAAAGCTGTTGTACCCACGGAAACTAAATTAATATTCAAAAGATAGGTTATCATAACCACCAGTTTAATTTTAAAATCTATCGTTTTCATGAATACAGAATACCAAACTTAATACTGTATCAAAATAACTGCTGTCGGGAATATCAGTGTCTTTCTAAAATCCGTCTTAACATTTTATCAAAATATTCGTCATCATAATTACCTGTCCCTTTTAAATATGTAATTTCCTTGGATACTAAATTTAATACCATGCTTTTTTTAGCGAATTTCCACAGGAAATAGAGCTATTCATTTGGAATCCAGTTTTCGTTTGGGTTTAGACAAAAACTAAGTATGTAGAAGTTCTAACCAAAAAATCCCTTGGACCCATAATATTATATTGTGATTTACTTTTGAACGTGTGATTTGCTTAACATTTTTAATCAGTCATCGGTGTGTCATTCCCTATGCTGAAATGTACAAATTATAGAATGCAATCCAGAATATGGTTTGAGGATTACTAACATTTATCTATGTAAAACATCTCAAATCTTGCATTGTGGGTTTTCCTGAACCACTAAATCTATAAAAGAAATGTAAATACATTACTCGTAAATGTAGGAACAACTTGGCAAAAACTCTTCTTTAGGTTTTTGTAAAATATGCTATTAATGATTAGATTTGAATTTAGCGCCAACGAAACAACTGAGTAAACTGACAACCTGTTTTTTGAACTGAAAACATATGTGCTGAACATCTGTAACCAATCGCCATCGACCTCAGAATGTGCAGCACTAGCGCTAGAGTGTGTTCAACACTCGTACTAATCTTCCGCAACAACCAATGAGAGCGCTGGATTTTGACAGCTCCTATCTGGTGCTGCTCTCAGCTGGTCGTGTCCAAATATTGCAACGCCGGCTAGCAGAAGTCGAGTCGAAAGTGAACTGTGTTGACGGATGGTGTACGTGTGTGCGTGGTAGTTGTAATAAATTATCCCCCAAATATTCGCGCTTATTCTACTTCTAATGGGGGATTACAAATTTAGTGTTAATTCTAGCGTAGGTTCAGTGTCTTCTGTGGAGTTTCCGGTCTGCACGACCAGTAATTCGTCGCTATTTTTCACCACACCTTCATCAGTGCCGGATTCGGTACCGTCCCTTCAGCATTCAAGTTCGATGCAAGATGATCTTCTTATTGAAAAATCGTCAGTGAAATCTCAGCACGGCCCTCAAAGCTCAGACCTCAACGGGGAACACAGCCTCAAGACCAAAGAAGATGATGGAAGTCTCGGCGTTCAAAATGATAAACAAAATGATCATTCGCATTTGGGGCCTGCAGTTTCCGCTCCTCTTCAATTACCTACAGGATATAATGTTTCTGAGCCAAGTTTAAATGTTATCAATTCGAGTAACCCATCTACAGCGAGTTTGTGGTCTTCCGGACCGATCGATGATGCATTGATGCAAAGTTTGAATGTAGGGCCGGCGGTGAATGGCACCCTAGCTTTTCAAAATTTTCCTCCGACCAATCCAAATGCCCTTTACAACACTAGTTTAGGCCCACAGATGGCAGGGTTACCCCAGACCCAAGTACAACCTCCACAACAGCGAAGGGCTATCACTGCATCTCACAACTTCCCACATAACCTCTCTCGACATATGCAACAACAGAATCATCCTCAAAACATGTACATGGCAAGTAAAGGCTATACATCTTGGTCAAGCCCTCAGCAGAATTCTTGGTCACAAGGCCCTCAAAACCAGGCCAATATGACAGGGCTTTCTCCTTGGAACAGAGGTCGGTCAGTACCAAATTTAAATCCTTTGCAACAGATGGCTAACCGTAAACCGAGTCCAACCTTCAATCATCAGCATTCAGGAATGGTCATCTCGCCCAAGTTCAGGCGCAGCACATCATATCCCGGAAAAGGACTTTTTCCGCAGCCACCCACTTTCGAGATCACCAATATGGATGAAAACCGAGAAATGCTTCTGCCATATCAGGTAAGAAAATACAATTTTGGTGTGGATATCTTACTAGAACTACTGGAAGTTATAGTAGAATTGCGGTACTGGATTGTATGTTAATTTGATTTTTAATTAATAGTATTTCGGTTGGGATTAGAACCTTGCAGTAAATCTTTCGACTATTCAAAACTTGTATAGAAAAATTGAAAGTTTCGCTGCATGATTGGTAGAGGTTAACAGCAACTTTTGGTCTATCGTAGTCTGGTTCTCGTTTGGTTTCCAGCTCTTGGATGCGGCTCTTTGGGTGATAAAGACTACAAATAACGCCTTAACCAAGAATAGATTATGTTTAAAGAATAACCATCGTTTTAAACCACCATTGAAGGCTCTAACTTAATTGAAGAATCTTTTACGACACATAATTATGTATAACTTACCAGCTGCCTGTCGGTAAAGGATATTGGGCTATTATTATTAGGTTACTCGGGCAGTTAAATTATTGTACTTTAAGTTACTTGTATGTTAAGCAACCTAATAATTCATATTACGTCAAAATAAGAACGGGCCGTACAATACATATCGGCATCAAACTTGGAAGGAACTCGTCCTTGTGGAGTAGGTTTTATTTCTTGTGGCGACGGGCTAGTTGAACCCATAACCAAACAAAACTTAAAAAAACCCATTCATTGTAATCAAGAACACAAATAATACCATAACTTTCTTCAGTCAATGTGATAATATTGTACCTGCATAGTTTTCAAGGTAGCAAAAAGAGTGATTGGATTCTCTATTGGACAAATCATAATTTTACAGAGTGCTTAGTTAGTTAGTAATCATTTCCATTACCTAGAGTTTGATTCCTAAAAAACAAAACACTTTATTAAACAACAATTCTTTGAAAATACTTTGCTTTTCTAACTACAGGCCATTTAATTTTCTGTTAGATTTTGTCTATGGAATAGATATTTAATCATGTTTCAATTTGGTGTATGTATAACATTAATAACACAAATTAATCAATGAATTTTTAACACTCAAAATATGACAAATCAGGTTGACCACATATACAGGATTAGTTAAAAGTTTGGAGAAACCCTGATTACTTTTGAGCTGATCCTATAAATGAATCCTATAAATATGTACCCACACAAATAACTATTTTGAGACATTTAATAACAAAAATAAACTTGGCAAACACGAAAAAAACTTGAAATAAAATTATTACTAACTAGGCTCTTTGTAACCTTTTTTGGATGCTGGGAAAAGTATTCTTTTATTATTTTGTGGTTGATGGAATTATTTAAACATATTATATGTTAAAATGGAGTGGTTTGTAAATGATTCTTAGGTCTGCTGAAAATGATGATCAGATAATTTAGAATTTAATTTTAAAAAATGCTGCCATTAAATCACTAAATCACTAATTACAAACTCTCTTTCTCATTGAAAAGAAATAAAAAATACAAATTGCTCAAATTCACATGTATAGCTTGAATTTAGTTTGAAATCGTCTGAAAAAGAGTTTGATATTAGTTGAAACTTTTAATACAAATAATACATAACTGTGTACTGATGAGTATTGATGTTATGGTCTGTAGATGGGACCATTGTTCTCAAAAGGCCTCACCAACTATACAAGTTTTTTATTGGATCGTTTGCGTGTCTATCAAGTTTAAAATTATATATCCAATAAATAGAGTTCTACTACATGTAACCATTGAAGTTATCAATGGTACTATTAAATAATAAATCTTATAATATTTATTAATTCTGTACCCAATAACTAATACACTACACATATTTTAGAATGTTTTGGTGTACATAGTACATTAGTTAAAATCAATTTTAATACAGTGATTGAGTGATTCAGTCTTCACAAGTTTTATTTGTACAAAAACCCAACTTAAAATTCAATTTAAAAGTTAAATTGTCAGTTTTTGGTGGTGGAATGAACAGACTGTTGGTATATAATAATGAATATTCAAGTAAATTTTGTTTTGGTTAAGGTGTTGTATAGAAATTCTGTTGATTTACCATTGGTTGTGGTTATTTATTAGACTTTGTAAAGGTTTCTCTAGAGGATTGGAAACGTAGTTCTTTACAATTATTGCTCCTGTCATGTATCGCATGGTTCAAGGGCCTTAGCCAGGATTTTATTTTGGGGAGGGATGAACGGTTTAATCTTCAAGCTTAATTTTAGCTTAGTTTAATCTACAAGTTTAATTCAAGCTTTGCAAATTTGAATTTTAAAGTTGATTGGGATTTAATGTGTACATGTGCATTTTACCATCGTTTAAGGGTGCATATTACGGACATAAAAAAGAGGTGATGTATTCTAACCGATGACAAAAGTCTACAGGCGTAAAAAATTATATATTTGTGAGCGGCTAAAAACTACAAATCCTCGCGTCAACTTTGAGTGCCTTTTTGTAGCTTTGCAAGGGTTTGCGAACTAACAAACGTGGTTCTAGTGTGATGAATTTCTATATGTAACATAATTTCTGGGACATGATGTCAAACAGATTACTAAGTTCGGATGGAGCCACATTTTTGAGACTCAACTTTGAAATTGGGTGTTCAGAGCTCTAAAATTGATTTTATTTTTACATGTTTAAAAGTGGATGGTTTTTGAAATACAAATAAAATTTAGAAAATCAGCTTCTAATCTGCCCTTAAGATGTATTGACTTTTCATTTGAAAGTTTAAAACTCACTGTAACATCGAGGTTTGTTGGACTGGAACTCTTTGTATTTTCATCTGCAAATTTTCCGCCTGTTATACAAATTTTGATAAGGACTTGAGCACTTATTCAAATTCACAAATCTTTATTCTCAATTTTAGCCCATTTCGTACAATAAATAGTATACAATCTTAATCTAATATTAATATTTTGTACAAAAACTACTTTTTGTAACCCTGGCTATGCCCTTGGTATGATTGATTTCTTCAGTTATCCTTTTAAACTTGGTTAGGCTACTTTCTATTCTTTATCTTTGGGATTTGGGAACTTGTATATTCTTTCTTCCTGCAGGTTTAGGTGGGTTATGATATTAATTCACCTAAATACAAAATAGTCATTTAAAATGCCAAATACCAAATTCAAAATTATGTTTTACATGTTTACTAGTAGTAAACTGAAACAAGTTTACATACAACAAATTTTAACATTTTCAAATTTTAAGTTGGATTGTTTCAAGAAAGCTTATGAGGGAAAAAGTCGATTCGAGATTCATAAACTAATATTCAATGACTAAATGGTCAAGGCCTTTCAAAGTCATAGTTATTATTGTCGAGTCTTCAACCCGCCCTTATACATTTAGTACCCGACGATAATAACTTTGTTATTAAAAGGCCTTGTCTATTCTAAGTTTTTAAATACAAATAAATGTTTGTTGATTGTATGTAGTTATCTATTTTTTGGAACTGCTCAATTTTAAATAAATATTTGTTTGTCAAGCTCATAATAATATTTTTCTTAATAAATCCAGTATTAAAACTTTATCCAACAATAAAATCCTGCTGAAGTTTTTCTCAAAAAAATAGGTTGTCTGGTCGAATTTGCTCCGGGAAATTTTATTGTTAAGCAAACTATCCATTCTTTTGTGCATGCATTATTTTATGAGCCACCGGAGCAAAACATATTACCGTCGTTAACGTACACAAAGTGCAATTAACAGCGTGATTGTATCTTTTCTTAGAGTACACAGTGAGCTTTACTAAAAAACAACTCTTCCATTTAAGTAACAGACAAGGATAGAAACTCATAGGTGTGATTTTAATCTATACAGAAAGTTGTTTTGGCCTTTAATAAACTTTAGCTAATTGTTCATTGCTCCTGAATGTATGAAAAAAGCTGCTAACAGTAAAAAATGGAGCCCACACACTCCTAAGTATAGTTATGTATGTGTACATGCACTCATTCTGAAATAAAAAAAATGTGTCTTCTGGTTAATTTTACAATAAAATTTTGCCAATATTTTTGAAGCCCAATAGTTTTTTCCTGTAGTTTTCCCAATATTTGTTGTTGATTTTTCCCTTAAGTGACTTTTTAGTTTAAAACTGAACATTATTTCCTTTGAATAAGAGCTGTCATAAACATGTCATTTAAAAGCTGTAAAACTAAGCAATTTGTAGTATCATAACTTATAAAACGTTACTAAGATCTAATGCTTCCGGTTTACATCGCGTCACAGTTGAAATATAATTACTGCTAAACGTTTCGACCTCGCTGTAAAGTCATCCTCAGTAGCTTGTTGATTGGCTCAGAATGTCAACAATCAGTCTCAGCCAGTCAACAAGCTACTGAGGATGACTCTCTACAGCGAGGTCGAAACGTTTAGCAGTAATTATATTTCAACTGAGACGCGGTGTAAATCGGAAGCATTAGATCTTAGTGATGACACCGGCCGCGAAAGCCTAAGAGTTAAGATTAATAGAACGTTGTTTAATTTGAATTATACAGGGTGAGTTATAAGCATGGATACTCCCTGTTAAATTTAAAATGGATACAGGAAATAAAAGGGAGCTTTTTAGTCACTAATACAACTTCGCCCATTTCCCTAAAATTGGATTTTAGGGGAAGCTCAAAGTTTTTAAATGGACCCATTAAGTGACACCTCATTTTAAAGGTCTTTGTTAAAAAAGAAGAGCAGTGGAAACTAGAGCTTTCTATTTTAATTCAAGACAAAATGGCAGCTCATTGCAATTTAGTAAAACATAATGGAGGCCATTTTGTACTGGCTTGAAATGGAAAGCTCTAGTGTCTACTGTTCTTGACTGTCGCTCAATCCAACAAGTTTCACAGTTGAAATCCAGTATTAAATATTTTATTATTTTATTTTGTTGTTTAATTTTACCCAAATACCTCCTCTCCAGTCCTTATCATCTCTGTGGTTTCTTTGGTTGCAGCGTTTTATTTATTCCATGTAACCAGACTGTTTAAAGGAATAGCTTTGAGCTGTATAAAAGGTTGAAATAAACAGTAAAATATTTATTCAACCAATGTTTTAATCAACTTATGTTCAATACAACACCTTAGCCTGTACTGTACTAGTTTTATTTTTTAGAAATATTTTTGATAAGTTGCAAACATGTGAAATATTACTATGTGAAATAAACTACAAACCCACTCAAATATATAACACCTTTTAATACAGAACACTTTTTTCTATGAGAAAGTACAAAATGAACATAGTTTCTATCAGTATTCTGTACTTTATAGTTTTAACTTTGATCAAGGCATTACCAGACAAGAAGGCAAGTTCTTAAGCGGCTCAGATAGTCTCAGTGATCATCTGATGATACCCGCATCAACTCCCACCATCGTTTAGACATATCAGACCATCACCTGCGTGGTTCGGAAGTCACGTTAAGCCGTTGGTCCTAGTATTTCCATTGGTCATTGGGCTATTAATTAATGGCCCATTCTATGGAAGAGTCGGCCTTAGTTTGTAACAAGACTACACCTCATAACTCATTACTACCACTCATCACACTCATCCTTCACCACATGTGCCTTAAAATTCCCTCATGAGAGTGGTCGGCATCTGAAATAGTGATTTAGTGGATGAAATACCATGCAGGATCATTAAGTTATGTAAATAATTATGTTCTTGTAGAACCACTGGCAATAATCAACATTGCATTAAGTGAACAATTCCCAGATATTATAAAGATTTCAAAAATGTTTACTATTAATTTCGTTTATTACTAATTTACAAAAATTGTATGTGTTGATATAAAAAAGTACAAAAAATAATAAAATCAGAAAACTACATAAAAAAATTCAAAGGAATCTGTGGAGAATTACCAATTGTTTGATCTGCAATCAGTATTTTCGAAGGTGTTCGAAACCCGACGAGGTGTTTTAACCGACTTACGAGTATTATCTTCCTGCATGGGTAAAAACAAAATAATAACTAAAAACCAGTCCTTTCAAAGTCAAGTATTGGCACCTTCTTCTCTTTGTTATCATCAATCAACGATAAAGTCGATTCGTTGGACCAAGTATTCTGTAATGTTTTACGATATAAAACAAACCTTCTAGTTAAACTACGTACAGTATGTATGTTTTACAACTAAGAACTTTATGGAGACAAAGTATAGGCATATAGACATTTTTGACGACCAGGACGAGTTCTTCGCTTCCACTGGGATACCAACAAGTATGCAAGTAAGTTAGTATATTGTAGGGCGACAAATGTTTGTTAAATATATTATTACTAGACAAAAGTAGCAATACTATGAATATTAGTAATTTTACTAATTTATTTATTAAACAGAAAACGTGCACATAGGGTTACTAATGCTATTAACAAAGACAAGTAAAACAGGTTAGACAATTTTTCATGTACAGCACCGAGACGATGGGCTTAGCTCACGAAACCGGACGTGCGTCTATTAAAAGATGAAAAAGGATACTACTCTATTTTACTTGTCTTTGGTAATAATTTATTTATGTATAGTAATTAATATATCCAAGGTTTGTTAGTAAATAAATTAGACATAAGGCGACTGTGTTCTTTTTTGGATAAACTGTTGACATATTGAAACTTGTGAACATTTCCGGTCTCATTGTTTAAGTCATTACGGAATCAGCTGCTATAGATTATACTATTTCATCAAATAAATACATAAATCTCAAGATCAAATATATATTACTATTACGTCAAATTACATGCACAGTGTTCCATAGTGGAATACACGGTATTTTAAATACAGGAATAATATACTCGAATTCAGTAACGAAGCTGACATTCCTTCGTACTTAGCATTTCTCAGTTAAACCTTAAAACCATAACTGAAAAAGGCAAACTACAATATATTTGAAAGATAGTTCACAGAATGGGTTACCTTGTATTAACAAAATATAAAAGAAACTTTGAAGTACCCTGAACGTGTTTGTTGTGTACGAGAATTAAAATACGTTCAGTGCTGCACTTCAAAGTTTCTTTTATATTTTGTTAATACAATATAATAATATTCACATGACTAAAAACCAGCCAAATTGAGGAAAACAAGTAGCGAACTTTCAAACAAAAGAGTAACCGAAAACAAACATTTTGATTAAGAAAGTTGCACGGGCCCAGTAATTGCGTGTGTGTGCGTGCGTGCGTGTCTGAGCTTGCGTGTGCGTGTTGAGACCTGCAAGCGCTCATGTTCAGAAGTGTGATTATTACACATACAGGTGCGCATTAATATTCTGTGATAACGGACGCCAGGTGATTTATGCTGTGAAATTGGTAGCCCTGGCTGGTACGTGAGTGGACCTGACTTGATGAATTAGTTCCAAGTACCGTAAATAACCCCTTCTCCGTTTCAAGTGCAGGCTGTAGGGCTGGCTTGTTCGATTTTCTGCCTTCAAAGTTATTTATCGAAACTGGGCTTTGGTTTTATTTATTGGAATCCGTAGTAGAAAACATGGTAACGGGGGAATACTTCTACTGTGTTCTGATAAATCATCCTAAAAAAGAAGAGAAATACATAAATATAAGAATGAAGTTAGGCCTACAGCTGTTGAGATGTACAGTAACTAATACATACCAGCAAATTTTCAATAATATTGGGTAATTTTTTAGAATTAACTAGTTGTTTTTGATTACTCAGGTAATATTTTATAACAATTCAAAAGAAGTTTTTACTGTCACGCCAACAACTTCTAAGAATGGGCCAATAGTTGTTCAACAATTAGTTCAGATATTTTTGTGTTACTTTCTAAGGTGGAAGATCTAGATTCTAGAAGATAGGCGAGCAGCAGAGGCGATCCATTACATCTCTACTGTTTGCAGACGTCCTTCAGACTTGTGAAGATCTCGCGAACCAATCCTTCCTCCATTCTTGTGTCGCCCCAATCCCACAATGCCTTTAGAACGGCTCATTTAATAATTTGTGTCACTAAAAATAGCCGAAACTACTACTACAGTTCATACACCATAACAAACTGTGACCCAATATTTAAGCCCAATGTCTAACAAAGACAAAAAACCTTTCAGATAATTTCGTTTGTTAAAAAGAGTAAGTGGTCCTTCGATAAATTGAAACTTTCAGCTGTTAATACAAAAACAAAGAAAGAATCAACAAGAGCCAACAACGTTGTCCAACTCGCTCTTACGAAATGTTCAGTTCTCTCAAACACGAGTTGGCTGGTCCGTCGTTAAAACTTTGCACAACAGAGGAGTAAATTATGCAACTTGTTTATAAACTATTGTTTTGTTCTCAATTGGTTATTTACGATTCTTAAAGACAATTGTGATTTTGTAACTTTGCTAAAGTCTTAAGAGAGCATAAATTTAAGAAAATTGTTAAATGTGTAATTAAATCAAGGCGTAAGAATTCATCAAATTTTTCTCTCGACTAACGAATTGATAAACTTTTAAAGCAAATCACCTCCAAATATAAGTTCAAATGTTGCATCTGGTTTTGCCAAGATAGAAAAAGGAACATACTATAATTATAATTGTCCAAGGTCCCACATAAGTATCTCTACCCTCATCTGTTATTTGAATGAGACCGGTTTTATTAAATGTGTAACGAAAAAGACATACAAAACTTAAGTTGCCTAGTCAAATTCAGTCCAGGGTATTTATTTTTCATTTCGTTAACAACAGCTTAGTTCGCGCGTACATGTATTTCTCTTTAGGGCACCGAACTGCCATCTAACAGCGTTTACGTGTACTGTCAACACAATTACTCTTGTCAG
The DNA here is from genome assembly GCA_018831715.1 of Matsumurasca onukii. NCBI lineage: Eukaryota > Metazoa > Arthropoda > Insecta > Hemiptera > Cicadellidae > Matsumurasca > Matsumurasca onukii. The sequence continues at coordinate 25,747,720 of CM032058.1, forward strand.
TGTGATACTGCAGTTCTGGCGATAGGTTGCACCACTGCGCCCCATACGGAATCCATGGGCTAACTTTTGACGATTTGAATTAACTTTGGACTGGATTTGACTATAAAGCGTGTGTTTCAGTTCTTCTTTGTGTAACCTTGAAAACAAACAACTCTTGTCGAAATAAAATGTAAGGGTAGAAATATCTATTGAACGCAGAACGACCCTATTAAGGTTTTTAGTACATTTTGCTTAGAAAATTTTGAACAACAATTAAGTGCGGGTTTTCAAATGGTATTACACTAAGAATAGCAATTCCAACTGGGAACACAATAAAAGCAATGGAGATAAGAGGGTGTTGTCGATTTCGCCATGGATATATTTCACCATGATGGCGATGTGGCGTGTCTCCACACAGATCCATTCTTCTATCAGTTCGTTCAAGGGAGTTCTGCAAAATGGTTGCGAGATTTCTTTGTATTAGCCCAACTAGAATATAATTTGCTGAATTACCAGACAGCGTCTATTACATTTATCGTGTGGATAAAAAACTATCGAGAAACCATTTGGAACTGGTCGATGTTTCTCATGGCAAGCAGTCTTTCGTCGGTGATTATTATTCCAAAATGATTCGCACTGCATCGAAGATAAGCGAGCAGAAGCACTAAGTAATGGAATGGAACACGTACGGCACGGTGTAATGGATGCGTTAGCCGTAACACGAGCAATGGGACGGGTTTGCAGTGCACTTGGTTATCAAGATTGCTCAGAGGATCCAATTTCCTTTAGCGCCGAGAACGATTTACAATCACGCTTTGAGCCATCTGTTAGCAGAGACCGCTTTTCCTCTCACGTCTGCTTTTGTGACATCAAAACTGTACTAATGGGTTGTGTAGCTGGAGAGTGGATTGTTAACACCGAGGTTCCAAAATAGTGGGAAATTCTGATAAGAAACATATATTTATTATATAGTGTGAAAGCAGTTGATTCGTAACAGGATGTTTGCGAACTTTCTGGTCAAGTGGTCATGCTTTGTAGAATTGCTTTTGGGCCCAAGGTAAACTCATTTCATCCGATAACGATGGGTCTAAAGTGTCGAATAAATTTCTAGCCGCCATTTTGTATTTGTTGACTTGTAATAGGAAAGATGGCCAATCACAGTCTTTACGTACAGTCTTCGTGGAGAAAATAGAGTAAGCGGACGGATTGAACGTGGGATAAGTAACAGATTGAAATGGTCCCAAATGTGGGAAACACTGTTATTAGAAAATCCAATGTGTGTAGAATAACTTAATTCGATGTATGTTGAATTTCGTAGGGAGTTCTAGAAGTGAAGCTATAACCAGCAACCATGAATATAAAGCAAATGTAGGAATGTGAATGTACAATATTGTAGAATCAATATGTGCCTTGATAGCCTAGTCGCCTTATATGGTAGAACGTCGCGTCGTAGAGCAACGTCTTGTCGCCAATATCTCGACCTGGCTCACTGGATTGTGGCGGTTTTTAGTGCTCATGTTAGGTACGGCGTCTCAGTTGATTATACTAGTTTTAATCGAACTCGTCATCATTAATACAGTTTTTATGTTATATAATCCCATTTGTGGGAGGGGTGGAAACACCTTCCCTTAAAGGAACTCAGGTGGAAATTGTATCCCATTATAGGAAATTCGCTAGGATTCACGGTAGCGCTTGTGAGTACGCGTGCTTTGTTTTGTATTTTGTTTTAATTAAGAACAGTCTAGAGGCTCTGAGAAACTGGATTATAATTTGTATCGCCTCGGCCGCTTTCAAACTCTACACAAAACCGAAACTTTGCGCTCAACAATGTTTCTGCTCATTTAGAGAGATTCTTTGAACAACTTAATTAGCTCGAGTGCAAGTTTTGCAAACATTCTTGATCAACTGACTGTTGGAATCTGTTGGATAATTAACTCGATTAAGTAAAGCTGAGAAGTCTGTAGGCCTCATCTCCTTTGGAATTTTCGGCCGTCTTAGTAATTATCTTAAATTAATCAATGACTAATTGTATGTTTTCCAATTATTTCTGTTCCTCCTTGTTATGTAAGTGTCCAGTGTATTATGTACATGTGTATATATTTTCTTTAAGTACAATCAATTTGTACGCACGCACCTATTCTTTAACGAAGAATAACACTGAAACTACACACAACTTTAACAATATCATCACTCAAAAGTCCTAAACACGTACAACCCCAGGAGTAACAAACCCCAAATGCATTAGCGTGAACCAGAACCGAGGAGGTTTTAAACGAATCAGGACAGATAAAGTTCAGGGCACAAGAGCGGGTTGACTGGCAGGAAACACGGTTACAACGACACAACTCACAAAAGTCAGAGGGCTGGGGTGGATTGTTTTTCTGAATCGGTTCGGGAAATGGAAAAATAAACTGGGCCGGCTTCAGCACCCGCATCCCGGAACTTTTGGCAGCGGAGAAGCCCACATTTTATTTGGCAAGTTTGCAAAAAGTTTCGCTTTTGTGCTTCCGAGTCGGCTTTGATTTCTGCCCTGTGTTCCTCTCCGAGATTTATGTGTGTGTCGGTCAATGAAACTAACTGGGTCAGTGCGTCTGTTTCAAAACAAACAATAACACGCCGACCAGTTGTGAATTTATTGGTCGTGAAAATTCGCTACAAGTTAATGTAGTGTATGCAACAAACAGTTCTTTAATTTTAACATTCTTATGAGCTCACAATTTATTTGGTATGCCACTGCCACGCCACTCCACTTGGTTCAGAAGTTACGTTAAACCGTTGGTCAATGTCGTTGAGCGTTGGTCTTTTACCTAATGACCCAATCTGGGAAACAGTCGGTCTTAGTTTGTAACCAGACCACATAATCCATCAAAACACTAATTACACTCACCATTAATCCTATATTCATCTTAAAATACCCCCTAGAAGTGTTCGGTGTCACAAAATCAATCAAAGTATCCACTATCGTCTACGACTGAGACAAGCAAACTGGATCGACACGCAGGATATCTCAAGTTATTTGTTTTTCACGGAATAAACAGCTTCAAACAGGGAGCAGAAGATAGAGGACACAGAAGCACGGTGAGGTACGTGAGGCAGATTTGCTGAAAGTTGACACACTGGAGCACCACCCCACGGAATCTGGATAATCAGCCCTTACAATGTGGCTCAGACAGACAAGGGAGAAGAGAGGGTGGCGTCTACATACGCACATGTACGCGTTAACACGATCCTGCCATTTGTATACATGGCTCACATCACATTAGCATTTCCTCACAGACACTTCCTCACATTGATTCTTCATTATATTGCTTCTGAATCACAAGTTTGGACTATAATTATCTTTTTCCTTTGAAATTATTTATTAAGATATTGGTTGCATACAGTTACAAATAAAATTGGGCCTTCGGCTGGAATAAAAGCCATTAGTACTCAAGATCACAAGGGTTTTCAACAAAAAATATGCCAGTGGACTCCGGAGCTGCTCTGGTCGTTTGGGGTTTGCACCTAAAGTTTACCCTCGCAGTCCACTCAGCTGCGTGAGACAAGTGTACTCGTATGAGTAGCTACGTCTAGTAGCGCATTCTGGTAACGAACGCTGGAATCCAAAAGTTGTCGGGTTCACAGCAAATTAACGACCCTTCTCAATTCATCAAGTTTAATATCAAACCCAACCTGGATTGTTATTATTATCACAAGATATACCAGTAGGTTATAAACATACTTAAAATACTTATCATCTGAATGCTGGAGTGCAAAGTATATGCACTGCGTATAAGTTATGCAAGTTTATTCGTTAAAATCAAATTGGATGCGTTTAGATTTGATTTAACCAACCAAGCTGGTGATAGGTGAGTTTATGTTTAATATGAAACAGGTCAGACAATGTCTACTGGTACTGTAAAAGGAAAACTAAGAATTTCAATACAACAGGAACGTCTGTAGTGAATTGTGTGGTGCAGGTGGAACTAGAAGTCTATTTATGTAGCTAGTGTATTTCATAGCAAAAAATTGAAAACGTAAAATAAGCAAACCCACAAAAATGAATATTTTTGACACAAAAAGCAAATAATATAAAATCCAAGCTATAATAGAGGATATCAGGGAGAGAGAGATAAGGGATTGGTGGTGTGAGGAAGGGGAACTTACAATCCCTGAGTTGAAGTTCTCTCTGTCAAAACATCACTCAAGGGAGCGTATTTTGGGCTGTCTGAGCGTGAACCAACATCTGCAGGGTGGGGGGTACCGCAAACCCCACACTGATATCGCGAGTGATTAGCCACCTATATATTCTCATCATCAGGGGAAACTGTCTTATTACTGTTATTAGCGGTTTGTACATTAACATTACGTTTTCTTGGATATATTATGTTTCTTCACAAGGGATTGTTTATCCTCGTTACAGTTTGAAATTCGTCAATAGTAGTGGTTCATTTTCTTAGAAGCCAAAAGAAGAGTTAAATTTTACCTTACTGGCCAGCTTTGCACTATAGGGATGCGGCATTAACAAGTAAAAGGCGTACCTAAACACAAAAGTACGGTACTTTGTATCAATTGGTTGGTTACAGTTCCAACATTGCATTATGTATCGAAACTGACTCTCGACTCCGGGCGATTCACAGAAACATGATATAGCGAATATCACTAAAAAACATTGTTGAATTTTTCAACTCCTCGACGCATCTAGACGAACACTGTTGGTTAATACCACTTCTGTAAAGGGCATCAACCGGAAAATCCTGGAGATTTCATGCTTAAAGTTAAAGCAGGATTTTAACTAAGAAGTCAAAAATCTAATGTTCTAGTGGTGGTGAAGTGGAAGAGATGACTTTACAGTACTTACATCTCCACAAATAAAGACTGATTGACAGCAATGTCAAAAATGTAAGCCATGTGCTTTTTGACAGCTTTAAAATCGGGAAATATAAACATAATTAAATATTTCAGGCAATTGTGTGAGAGACAATTTAGATCTCGTTGTAGAACCAAGACAGTCATACTCGTAACAGTAAACAAATACTATAATTCAAAATAAAGTACTCAAATTGTTGTAAATATATAAAAAACATCATTAAATTATTACGATTTTTCGTTCCACCATGTACCGTACCGTCATCATCCTTGAATTCGATTAGTCGTTACTACTTGTTATTGGTTGTTTATTGGGATTAACTGCGAATATAATTTATATCGAGCAATTATCGTGACCAGCGCCAGTAGGAAGGACTCGCCTGATAACTGATAAGCGTTATCATTGATATCAACTGTCTCTGGTGCTCTGATAACCACTACCGCCTCTCTCCATCATCTATCTGCTGGGCGTTTCACAGTTGATAACGTTACATCAATTTCAGAAACATATAGATTGCTGTATTGCATATAAAAACTGATGTTTCCGATATCAGATTTCAAATATGGTTTGAAATTATTGTTGGTTGAGGTCGATAAACGTTAATATTACGTGTTAGTGGTCGTGAAAAGTCTTTTTGTTTCCTGAAAAAGTTGCAAGTGAAGAATCGAAACCGTGAGAAAGGTCCGGTGTATACAAACCATTGATCGGCAGTTTATTTTGGCACCAAAACCTCACAGTGGCAGCCAATTCGCATTTGGAAACATCTGCCAATTGTTCTTGTTTTTCTTCGAAGCTTTTGAAAAAGATAGACGACTTTTGAAAATATGTTCGTATATGTAATATCAAACCGAATCCTTAATGAGCTGAGCTCATCTTGAACGTATTTAATTTAACCATTCGTGATGGTTTCAGGGCAGGTTTTTGTGCTGAGATATTTTCTCGGCAGCAAGATTGTCAAATATGTTTTAATTAAGCGTGTAATACGCTGACATAACCCCCTCTCCCCCGCACCCTCTGTCCCCTCGACCAAACACATAAAGCACGACGCTTCACGTCCCTTGTCCTTCCTTCCCTTATTCCTTATCGTCAGCCTATAAAACCAACAACCTCAAAATAATTTAGCCCCTGATACAAACAATCTCCCTCTGTCCACAGACCGTTCAAACTAGCTTTGCTTGGCAGTGGTATCAGGATTGACTGCGTACGTTACTATTTGAGATAAATTATCGAACTACGAAGTCTTTACCAGAAGCCTATATAAAGCCTCAGCGATGGCATTTGGGGGAGCTAGAACTTGTAAATTTAGCGGACTCATCTTTGTAGTTTTGTGTGTGCTGTTTTACTTTACGGACATCAATAAAAATTGCATCGGCAAACAATAACATAATAAAAAACTATAGAAAAGAAACTAAAGTCAAATATAGGAAAATTCATGAGAATGAATTATGCAGCTTAAGGAAAGTATGATTGTATTCATACAAATAGTTCTTTTATTTATTATTACTTTTAACTTATATTTTTACCAAAGGGTTACCAGGGTTATGGTTTATATTAGCAGACAGTTTGCGCTTTTCTTTTGGCTGTAAATATTGTAGTCTTGAACAAAACAACGTATGTAATTTAACCAAAAATATGAGCGTGTTGATGTGATATTCATACCTAAGAGCATGTCCCGATGTTTTCTCACGGGCGCGCATAGCTAGTTTGGTGCCTCTATAGACAATTTGCCAGTGTGGAGACAGTTTCCCGGGACAAAACAACTTTAGAGCTTGTAAGTTGTAATTCATCCGAGAGACAGAGACGGAGGCAGCGAGTGGTTTTGTGCTCGTCCTTCTTCAACCCCTCTAATCAGTTTAGAACGGGTACATTCTACACAACCCCTGTTCCGGCCTAATTTATCAAATGTGGAAATTATGTGTTTGGACAATGGACGCACGTTTTGATTGTGTTATGTTCCCTGAATGAAGGTATTGTGTTTGTTTTCTGCTGGGTTTAAAACGCAAAGTTAATTTATGTGATGATCTCGCTATACAAAATACAAATGCTGGTTATTTCCGAGATTAAGCTATATCCAGCAAACAAGTCTGGTTGAATGCTTAGTAACAAATTAAGATGTAGTCATGCTATGTTGAGCTATAAACATATTTCTTACATTATTAAAAGCTGATTGGCAGCACACCTTCTTTTATAATAAAAATAAAACTATTTTTAATTTTAAACTATTTGGTTTTAGAATTGTTTATATTGTTATTTTTGTAATCTAGGGTTTCTGAAAAACCGAAATATAATTCAAATTAAAAATAGTATTATAAAAGAAGGCGTGCAATCAGCTTTAGTAAATAAACCACCTTCAACACCATATTTCTTACAATTTTAGTATCTGTAGGTATTGCTGAACAAATTTCAATATACATGACACGTGGACAATGAAAACTGTCATTTTTACATTGTGTTGACATACTAATGTGGTTAGCCACTGTTAATTTAATAAATAATTGTGTTGACATACAAATTGGTGAAATGGGTTTAAAATAAAATGTGGTTATGTCCATATACCTTACAATTTGTCTTTCTTATTGTAACTTTGAAAAGGTTATACCCAAAGGTTATAAAATGTTCGTCGTAATCTATATCATATTGTTCTAAAATGATACCAAGAACACAATGTTGTGCAGAAGATTCTAAGGGTTATTCAAAAAGAATGGCCTACCTTCATTCTTCTGTAACGTTTGTAGTATGAGTGCTTCACGAATAATTTACATGTCGTTGAAAAGAAGAAGTTTCAAAGTTTTGTTTACATATACTGAGAGGTAATTTCCGCTTTTAATTACTAACAAAATGGCTGCCCATTCAAAAAAAGATATTTTGCGTTCTTGAATTTCCAAAAAGCCAGTCAGTTCAGGTCAGGTTCAGGTCGTCGTAGATTTGTGATTTCCTAGTGAATTTCTGTTGTGGGGATATGTAAGGGTGAAGGTTTACGTACCAACTCTGACAAAAATCTAGGTGACCTGCGGAACCGTATCAGAGCTGTAGTCAATTCCATAAATCAATATCAACTTCGGATCACGGAATAAAAGTTCGATTATCGGCTAGGTTTTTGCCGAGCAGTTAGGGGAGGACATGGTGAGTATTTATAGAAGTGTACCAAGCAAAATAAACTTTGAAAAGTGCTCTTTTTACTAGTAATAAATTTATGTATATTTAAGTAATAATTAACGAAAGAGAGTTGTTTGAAAGTAGGACATTCTTTTTGAATAACCCTGAATAATGGGTTTACTGGGTATAATAATAAAATGGCCAACTGCCCATCCTAAAGACTTCACTCTAATAAAATGTGGAGTGACGATTTTAAACGATTTTGGAGCATACCAAAGTATAAAAATTGTTTGAATTCAAAACTGAATTGTGTTATTCCACAAACAAACTAGCATTGTTTCAGGTTCTTACACCTCAGTGTAAACAGATTAACCTACTGGCAAGTTTTATATACGACTTTAATTGTGCAGAATTAGGATATTAACTATCAGACCAGCCATGGTTTGGACACCGATTTTCTGACTAAAAGCCTAACTGAGAAAAGAAATGCAGGATTTTGAGCTCGGGATTGTGGGAATCTGGCGAGGGGTGCTTGGGCAATTCTTGTTTCAATTTGCCGCGCAGTCGGCGCTCCACGGCCGAGCACTTCAATTACTGAAGAAAAGATACAATCAGAGAGTATATAAAACAAAGGGGCCGAGATGGTTCCATTCCACTAACAACGCCGCTGCTGCTGGCTCGACAGTCCTTTGCTTCAGTCAGGTTTTGAATTTCATAGGTTCTTCTCAATAGTATGTGGTATCTTCTAAATATCTGATCAGAGTTCAAGTTGTGAACAGAAATACTCATATGCGTTTAAATAAACTACAATTTATTTTCTAAATGTATTTTTAGCAGTAAAAATAAACCACATGCGCGTTACCGAGAATCCTAGCAAATTGACCAAAAAGAGGAATACATTACACCGTAAGTGTCCCTTTTCAGGGAGGACATTTCCCGTATTTATATATTTTATAAAAACTATAATTCGTTATGCATGATTCGTTGGTCGTTGGGCTATTAATTAATGACCACATCTGGGGAACAGTCGGCCCTAGTTTGTAACAAGACTACACCTCATCACCCATCAAAACACTCAACTCACTCACCTTTCATCCCATATTCACCTCAAAATACCCTCTAGGAGTGGTTGGTGTCTCAAATCAAAGTTTGATACCGTACATAACATTTGTGGCGAAAAATAGGTTTTCACCGCCATCTTGCTCTGGTTGAATGGCTTTTTTGTTTTCTGAAGCACGGTGTCGTATGAATGTTTACATACCAAGTTTAATCGAAATCGGATCTTGCTGGTGGACCGACATTGCTGGTTAACGAACTTAACTTAGAGATTTACAAAAGGAATATTTGTACCAACATTTGTGAAAATTGGACAAGAATATACTTGTAGAGTGGTCACACACATATAGTTTTGCCATTTGACTCAAGAGGCGTTGGGAAGCTCAAAACTGCAAACATGTTTATTCTACGACGTTTCGCTCTCTCTGGCGGAAGAAATAATAGATTTTTGCCAACAGAAATCAGCTGATAAACACGAAGAATTTGTAATAAGTACCAATAAAATACCACCTTCTTTACTTCTGTTGCCCGTAAACTATCTTTATCAATAACTGGCTTGAAAGTTAGGTTGAGACAGACAATAAAATTGCATTCGCCATTAAAATAATAAATGATATAAACAAGTACATGGCATGTTTATAACACAAATGAGAACGAAAACAAAAAAGTAAAACATTGAAGAAAATACATAACATCTCCTCATCTTCTATGCATCCAAAACACATCCACATTGTAGAACATGTTCTTCATTAAAAGTTTTGTCAGGCTTTATTTGGATATTTTATGTTTTCTTCTGTCTTTATTGTTTCACGCAAAATATAACAAATTTTAACTAAGCTATAAACTGTATATCTCTTATATGATAAAGTTTTGTGATTTGGTATTGCCAATTTAAAACCAAACAAATTACTTTTGTGAAAAAGTATGCATTACGTAATATGTATATTTATTTACCAAGTAACAAATCAATCACATTTTAATTAAAGATCACACTTTCCAGTAACAAAGTCTTTAATTTTCTTTATTTTCCAATAAAATAGGTTCAAGAAATGAACTCCACGACTTCCATACAATACAGTCAAGCTAGTTAAAACTGCCACCTTGGATAACCTGCTACGGTACTTTTGAAACTTACGTTTTGTACTCATCCATACCAATGAAATTTTTTCGGCTGTTTCATAACACTGTGAAAGTTAGCTTCTTGTAATGGCGCTCTTTACCACTATTATACGCAGTGCTGTATTTGTCCATAGTCGTGAAATATTTAAATGTGAGTTTTCCGTTCTCGGTTATTTGAGTTACTCCCTCAAAGGGGAACCTGGATCTGCTTTGTATTTGAATCATTGTTTGCAATTTAGATTGGGACCGTTTATTATTCATCATCTTTAGATTGTTTGCTAATGATTTCAGGCACAGGTAAAACAAATCATTCGTTTGACAACATCCAACGCTATGGTGGTTTCCTAGGAAAGCAGGAAATGCTTTTATGGCCGTATTTCACGACCGTTTTCTTTTATGATGCTATCATATGGGAGCGGCCGCCGTGCTCTAGGAATCACTCTCATATGATTACATTCACAGCCAACTCCACTGATGAATTACGGGTGTGGAAAAGCTTTCACCGCTTCCCAGAAAACGATAGGTTAAACTTGCAGAGAGCTGTTGTTTCAGTTGCCACTTTTAGTTCTCCTTCCAAGGAGCTGAATTCATATGGAGTCAGCTCTCAATATTTAAGAAATGGCTTAACCTTTTTTCTTTATACTTTTTATGTCTTTTATACTTTTCAATAGTAGCCAAAAAAGAAAAACGGTGCAGTCAAACTTACCGACCTTTGTTTTTTTTCCAAACTGAAATTTTATATATGGTTATATGATTTAAGTTCAACAACGTAAAAATCAGCCTAACATATAGATTTGTCAGTAATGCTGATGTGATGTAAAATGCATTACGCTTAAATTACATACTCGTATGTTTTAAATGGTTAACAAATAAAACAATGATTATGCAAAAATTCGAATTGCATTATAAAAATAATCAATGATATCATACATTTATGAGACGCGTCCTAACACAAAATGGTAATGTATATTGTTTTAAATCTATTAAATTATTGTTGAATAACAATTGGTTTACTTTCTTTTAGTGAACGTAATTTAAAAGCTTTTACTTCCTACGTTAGTTGTTCATTCAGAACTATTAATCAATTTCCATCCAAAAACTTAAATAACTACAGAATTTATAACTATTATTGTTAATTCCGCTAATAAATATGTGAAATTAATATTTTTATCGTACCCTAGTCTGATTAATTTTGTTGTAGTAGTGTTAACTGATAAGCAACGTATGGTTTCCTAACAAAACATGAACCGTTTCCAAAATATCCTAACGAAAAGTATTAATTCTTATTCCCTTTCGATATGCCCCACAATTCTCAATAATGCATTAATTTTCGACAAGCAATACCAAGAAGATGCACTCGCTAATATAACCTAAGTGCAAACTTATCTATAAAATGCAGGCTTATCTGACAAAACACACAACAGGTTTAATAGTGTATTTCGTGTTCTTTACGTAAGTATCTATTTTATGTAAATTTAAAGGTGTTACAGTCAATTTCCTAAGTGGTAGGTTTTATATTACCTAAGAGTTTACGGGCTCGTCATATCTTTTCCCCATTGACGTTCTACTCCATTTAATAGTGAGTAGGCTATATACCAATTCTAAGGTGGCGTTTATACTGCATTAGTATTAACGAGATAAATAACTACAGCTCGAACGACCTGTCAAGACGTATGTTAATTTTAAGTATATATTCTAGGAATCATTAAAAGGTTATGTATCCGATAGTTCTTAGAGTTGTGAAGGATTTCCATTAAACGCCCTTATGTTGTCCTATTTCTTTCTACGCACAAACCGTCATGGATAACGTGATGGGCTAGACACCCTTGGTAGCTGACTTTAAAATGGAAAATACCCCCAAAAATCCAAATAAAATCATTGAATTCAGTCGAAAGGTAGAGAGTTTGAACTTGCACGGTTTCCAGGATTGGTTGTGTCAGAAGAAGGACCTGTCGATAGAAGCACGGCTCTCAACGGAGGGATTTAAGTGGCAAAGTTGGAATGAGATGTTCGCGTCACAATCGGAATATTAAAATGGCGACCAGATTAGATCTCACGAGCCCCGCTGTGGATATGTTTACTAACATTCCTTCACGTCCCAACTTTGCTCCTCCCAAAGTGATTTCGCTTATGTTTTTAACTTAGAGTTTGTGTTGATTTTTTTGTTACTTAGCCCTGTGGGTGGAAAAAGTTTCTGTGGCGTGATTCAACACGTTTGAGTGTTTTTAGAAAAGGTTTTGTTGGACTTCTACCTTACGCCCTAAATAGAAAGGTAGAAAGTTAGTCGTCGGCAAATAACCAAGGACGCCCATAGGGTAAACTCCAGGGGGTGGGCCACACTTTGGTTCCCAAGGATGCCATCCCTGAATTGGGGTACGCACACGAGAAACCCATTTTTGGTAAAGCTTTTTCAGAAGGATCAAATCAATAGTACTGATGTATTTAAGTTCAAATTGAGTTAGTTCTAAGCATATGCCTTCTTTTAATACAGTTTAAATAAAATGGCCCAAAGCCTTATGATGACCTGTATATAATAGCACTACCACTTTCAATCTTTCAACCACATCCCATTCCAACGAGAAAAAAGGTAAAAAAACTGGAACTGAGAACGTGTGCACTGATTTGAATTTCCAGACACTAAAGAATTAAACTGTTGACATTTTGTTCTTAAATATAATTTGTATACAGAATTTGCTTGAATGTGAAGTGTTAAAAATGACTTTTCCTGGAAGCCAGGGGGCACAGTCCTCTTGCCCCTCGGGGATGGTCGCCCATGCGATGAAACTGCTTTACTCTACTCAAAATTCCTTTTTCTCAGAGCTTTCCCAGCTAAAACCGAAACCCCACTTTTCTTTCTCGATATTTCAAGTAACTGCATACAATGATCAGAGCACGAGAATGTTCTCAGTAGACACAATCGCCTTGAACGGAATCCAGCCGGTGCCCGAAGTTGGTAAGTAGTTTGCTTACTCGCCGGTAGATGGCAGGGCAGTGATGGTGAGGGGAGTGGAGGGGGGTACCGAGATCAACAGTTGAGTTCAGCGGGCCTAATTACTACAAAATACACAAGACGAGAGTGAAGTGAAGTTGTAAGCGGCCGCTTCGCTAATCACTGTATCACTGAACTCGGCTCATTTTAATATCAAAGCAGCGGCGCAGGCGGGCAGCTGTGCTGGTGGGGGTGCACTAAGTTTGTACCCTTTGGTGTATTAATAAAGTCAGAGCTCGCTACAGTGATTCTCTTCATTATTTTCTCTTTCCGGATTGGCAGTTGCAGCTCTTAGATATTCTTCTATGTAAAAAATGTGCAGTACAAAAAGAGTATACGTGAGGACGGGAGTCCATAGATAGTTTCTGAGATAATTTAGTTATTTGTGACGTAAAGTTTTAACACAAATCTTGTAAAAAGATATAACAGATTTAAAAAGATATAATATTTCTAAAGTTAATAAAATAGCTGAGAATAAAACTTACGCGCTCTAATTTTTAAATGTTAAGTTTTTGAATATGCCATTATTCAAGGAATGAATAGTATCTATTTTTTATCCTGAAACTAAGTGTCAGTATAAATAAAAGGTCTTAGATAAAGTTGGACTGACATCTTTAAATACTGGAATTCTGACAAAAGTGGGAAAATAATTCTTTTCAACTTTCAAACTAACTTAACGTTTGGTTGACATTTTTAATCAAAAGCAGCAATCCCAGTTTAATACTTATTTCAACAATTGGATTTCCTCCTTTAATAGTTCAATATCTAATGGTTTGAAGGAATGAGTACATCAATGTGGTTTCATTCTTTGCCACGTGACGGAGATTGAGGTTAGGTTTGGCGGGAAACATATGCGTGCTAAGTGAGATCCCATCGTTGAAAGTTGGAATACCTGTAATATCGGTGGATCTCGAGACAATCCAAGTTGAAGTTCCATCGATGTAATTTGATATTTTCAACTTATCAACGATGTAAACTACGCTTTGGTACACCCGCGTTACACTAAAGATGGAAAATTAAGTAAACTCGATTGGACTTTACAATGCCGTATTTAGAGTGTAGCTTTTTAACAAATTTAAACAATTAAGTTTAGATCATGTACAACATAAAATAATATCGCCATACAGTACGACCCGTCGTAGAGCAAAATAATATAGGACGTACTAATTTGAGCTTCCCAACCCCTACTGAGCCAAAGGCAAAGGTTTATATTTATAAGTACGTTAATGATCACTCAACAGGTCGCACTTTCTTCGATTTTCACAACATTCGGTACAAATGTTCCTTGTTGCAAATGTCTAGGTTAGTTTCTTATCCAGAAAAATTGGTTTACTGGAAGTGCCCATTTAGGGAGTTGTTTCCCCCTCAAAAATGGGTTCTGGGTACGCTTCGGCTATGTTTTAGAGTTAAGCTCTGATCATTAATTTTGAAATTTCTTAGCCAACGGTTAAATTACCTACGTTGAGTTTCACTCTCCTGATCACAGCAAGTTTAGTAAAAACCTGCGGCTGGATAGAGGAAATATTTAACAGAGGGAAAGACCCAATTAACCCAATTGCGTCCCGCCATTGGTAGAAGGGGATGTTAGCCGTTAGCCCTGGAATGGTGGGTTAACTCTTAACCCGTGGTAGTAAACAGTTTTATGTGTTCAGATAGAGAACATTATGCTCGGCTCTAGGCGGCCTTTCATCTAGTTTATTTCTAGCAATCAACTCGTTTTGCGACCCGCCAGAATTAATACGATGGAGGACTGTGTAAGTAAAAGCAAATGAGTTTGTTTTGCTTCAGACAGTTTAGTCTTCTTCCAGTGCCAACGTTCTGCCAAGCAGCCAAGTTACAATCGTGAATCTTGCTTTCATGTCAATAACTGAGACTGAAGATGTAGGGTTGAGGTCACATTGTGAACACAGCACTAAGTAATAACTAGAGTTGATTATCAAAATTCTTTTTACAAAATTAACTAATATTTTGTTTAAGTTTTGGCTGCATAGACTTCCAGGAAATACACCCTCTCGGGTATAGCAACACTACAAAAAGCAATAAATTCAGGAGGAAATTGTAATCCGACGTAATTAAATAATTGTAATCTTTTTTTTCTTCAGGACAAGCTGCATATTCGCACTTTCATCGTAAAACTAAAATGGAGAGAGTCGTGCAGACCAGCATTAAAAATATGGAAACTGTTTACACTACCCTGTTTCTACATTCAGGAACGGGAATTTTTTCTAATGTAAATGCGACCTTGTAATAGGTAAAGATGTACACTCTTACGAAACCAGAGGCATGGGGAACTGCTGAAATGGGAGACACAGAACGATGGTTCATGAACGTTTGTCCTCACAGGCAGGACTATGGAGTTCAGTTTGTCAACATACTTCCAAATTCGATCAAAAGTGCCCATGAGCCAGAGGCGTTCAAAGCTCGTCTAAAATCAGTTTTAGTCGCAGATGATTTTAAAGTTCAAACGAGTTTTGGCACAGAATTGGGAGACTCGGAAAACTGTATGGGACGAACGTACGAATGTAAGTTATGTATGGTTAAAAGGATCTTATAGATGTGAATGAATGCAAAGCTTTAGATCAAATAATGGACGATTGAGATACGTGATTGTAAACATGCCTATTCAATAAAATATTTATTTACTTAATGATACTGTTAACTCAATAATAGAAACATTATTTTGTACACTAAAATGAAAAATTAGTCCAGAAAAATAAACCGAACCACTTAAAATGTTCAGTGTTTCTGTAGGTTGACTCTTCAGTAATTTGCTTGAATTGAAAAACAACCCTTATTAGCTATTGAAAATATCAGACATAATCTAAAAGCTACTAAAACAAAATGTGAGTGAATATTATGTCACGTTTCTTGAATTCTTCTGTGAAAGGGGTTTTGCATCTGTACAATCGTCTGGAAGGGAAACTCCCTAAGGTACTCCCGGCACCTTTGCCCTTTACTCAGATCACCATTCGATGCCATTGACGCGAAAAGTAGGAAACATTGTTACGTGACATAGTTAGCAATGACTAACCTTGTTCTTATCTATAGTATCACAGGTTTCCTAGCCCCTATTCTATTTATATATTTTGTTTTATGTTAAGGTCATCTAGTTTAAGAGTTGTATTTTCAAGCAGTCTATAACGAATTTGTTTTGTTGATGTAATATGTTGAACAAATTTAATAAGTTAACCAAAAACGGCATTTAAAGTCCCCTTATTAAGGAAAGAAATTGAAATAGCACCGAAGACTGTTGTATTGGTCTAGAGAAAATATTAATATTAGCGTATTAGAGAGAATGAGTTTAAGTAATTGTGAGAAAGTTTAAAAACAAAATATTACAACAGAAAATTGTCCAAACGACCCAAAAGTTACCCATACAGGCCTATTTTGATTTACGTCTCCAAAGACCGACCTACACTATGTATCTACCAAATAAAGTACAGTACCAGTTATACAATTATGGTTTTAATTAAAATGTTGAATAGAACATATTTACTAACGACACGCATCTAAGAACTAAGAAGAAACGTCATCGACCATTATAATGACATAAATGGCACAGTTTAAAGTATTTATTTGGCAATATATCTGTCACAAAGCAGAGATTTACAGAGAGTGTTCTGTAAGTTTAGTAAACACTAAGATCTAATATATAATTAAAATAGTCATCCTCAGTAGCTTGTTGACTGGCTGAGACTCAGCTACTGAGGATGACTCTCGAAACGTTTAGTAGTAATTATTTCAACATGTTGTAAACCGGAAGCTTTAGATCTTAGTGATGACACCGGCCGCGAAAGTCTAAGAGTTAAGAAGTTTAGTAAAGTTCTTTTTAAAGTAAGTTAAACTAAGAATTAAAATAGTGTATTTGTTGTTTTTACATACCTGGGCTAACCAAGCTTTCAAAAACTGTCGGTAAGATCCTTAGTAATAACGGTATCTTACTTAATATTTCGCATTATCATAGATAATACGTCTTATTTCGGACCGTCTCTTCATGACATAAATTAGAAGTGTAATATAATAACAGATAAAAAACTACGATTTTTAAATTACATGCTCCATGAACATCGTCAGAATATTGTTCTCTTATACGTCAGTGGCGTAGTGGGGCGCATGCGTCTGAGACTCAGGTGTGAGCGGAGATAGAGCCAGAGAGAGGGATGGACGAGACAGCCTGGCAGGTTGACATTCAGTCTTGGCCTGAGCAAGAATAAACTATTTCTGTAGAGTTTCCATGGAGACAGGTCGCTGCATCGGGTTGTGAGGAGCTGTGTTTAATTGGCACGGCCTGGAGACTTGGCAACCAGAAGTGCCAGCTGTCTATAGTCTGCTGTCCACGAGGATGATACTCGCATCTTTAAGCCAGCTTTATTTTTGATAGGTTTGTAGTTTGTATACAGGATTTTGCATTGACCATCAACCACATAAAATCTGTTTTTTGTTCAGCTTAAATTGAAACGATCAGACAGCTTATGACTAATGATTTTCAAATACAGAATGTGCCAACATTTCAGAAACTAAATAAGCTGTGTCAACTTTTGATTGTTGCTAAATCTCCGTGTTTATGATTTCTTTCTTGTTTTTAGGGCTTGTTACTCAACATTTTTAGAAAATAAGATCATACTTTGCAAATAAATTCATGTGCTACTATTGAATGATATGGTGCTAACTACAACTGGAGAGAAAACTTTTATCACAGGGCATTCGAGTAGGCCAATTTTAATAACCCTACCGTGGTGTCAAAATAATAATAACATCATTAGGCGAACTATTTTTGAAAATATACCTGAAACATAATGTTGTATGTGATAAACCTAGTCAGCCCACAAGTCCAATTCGGGGAAGTAATGAATGCTACGCGATAAAAGCTTTTTCTTACCTACAAGGTAGCTTTAGAGAAACCCATGACTTTCACCTTTTTTTATTTATACTTTAATGTTACACTGAAAAATCCACAACATACATTAGATTTTTAGAATCAGATATCTGTGAACGAAACTACATTGTTATCTTGCCACTATAGCCTCAAGCGGCGTCCCGGCGTTTCAATTATATACATCTATTTCCAAATTAAAATTAAGCTAAGTTTTACATACATATATTAGCTCATAAGTACAGTCTACTTGATAAATTGTAGAAATTATCAGTGTAGTTCCCCGTAATATTTCTAAACGCGCTTAACTAAACAATAACAACGGTAATATAAACCTATGTGTACCGAACTACAATTGGGTGTTACAAACACTTATTCACACTGACTCAACGAGGCCGTCTGCTTATTTGCCAGTCTACTTGACAAGAATCGGCAGGTAGGTTTGTCAATACAGAAGGTACAGGTAGGTAGTGGAAGTGGCAACAGCGCACTGATATGGCAACGTGGCCGCATGGCGACAGTACCGCGCCGCGCCGTCTTATCACTGCTGTAATACGTGTTATGACTTATTAGACACTAGAGTTGTGCTTGACTGATAACAGAAGCGCTTCCTCCACTATCTCTGTCGCGCTTGATAACAACACTTTCATGTGCTTCTGGCTTTGCAGTTAGTTGGAAACAATTAAGTAAATAGAGCATTAAAACTAGTTTTAGGGTTCTGATATATTCATGGTGTAAACTGGATCGTGAGGAACTGGAACGTAAAAGGAGCTACTAACTTCAACTCGGCATATAAATGGTTTGGCTCTCAGTCAAGGATGGTTTTTTTAGATTTTGAGCTTTATTGATATTATACAGACATATATTAAATTAAATCTTTTGACAGGATGAAATAAACTCCACATATTTTAATAATAAATTTGTATTTGGCTGAGCCCTTTCTAACTCAACGTGTTTATCACTGAAGGAAAAATGCAAATAAATTATTTAAAATAAAATCATATGTTAAAATTGTTAACATGTTTCAAATTAAAGAAAATGTTGAATTGAACATAAGAAAAATAAAATTATGCACCACATACGATCCAATTAAAACAAATTTGAGAAATGGAGAATTTGAAGAAAACCGGGCTCATTATTTATTAATATATCTTCATTTTGATGCATGTAGAAGTATTCCGTAGCATCTAAATACTGATATATAACGTTCAAAATTCTCAGTATTTAGATGCTACAGAATCCTTCTACATGTATCAAAATGAAGATATATTAGTAAATAATGAACTCGGTTTCTTCAAAATTCTCCGTTTCTCAAATTTGTATGTAGTGCAAAACTTTGTTTTTCTTATGTTCAAATGAAAAGTTTCTTTAATGTGAAACATGTTAACAATTTTAACATATAATTTTATTTTAAATAATGTATTTGAATTTTTCTTCAGTCTGATGTGCCTCTGAAGATAAACACGTTGTGTTAGAAAGGCCTTAGCCAAATACAAATTTATTATTGGAATATGTGGAGTTTATTTAAAATTATCAGCATATACAGTTAGTTAATTTATTTTTATCAATGTTAAACTGTAAATTTTCCTCCATATTCTCAGAACTACGCTCATATAATTAAGATTGTTGTATATTCCCATCATGGTTCATCAGTTAAAATCTCCCGAAGAATGAGTACTGCATGAGGGATGGAATCACCTGGTGGCAGTGACTGACACTAACTCATCACATCAAGAGGGTCACCCCTCCTCCCCTCCTGTACACATTAACACCTTGTCCTGTCTAGACAACCCTCTGCTCTAACACAGCTCCCTCACTGCTCGTCACATAGATCAACATGTACAGGCCTGTGTAACATTTCTCCAAAACATGCCTGTAGTACTGGAACATACGAGTACAATGATTCTAGTGAAGAAGTGCACGTCCCCGAAGATAAACAGCGGAAATAAGTAACTTTTAACGCTTACCTCTTTAATATTTAAATTCTTGATTTCATTTGATTCCAAAATAATGTTAAGGTTGAACTTTTAAATGATTGATCGTTTATCTTAGCAGTCACATACGTGTCAATGCCTTGAACACGATATTTTTATTCTGGACTTTTCCGGCCACTTCACGAGAAGAGGCTGTCCGGAGATAAAAATGGGTTAAAGATCTCCGCCACTATTATGATTTTCAATTTAACAATTCCTTTTACTTAGGGCAAATGTCAAAAGTGTTGAAATTATAAGAACCATAATTTTTCGTTCTAAAATAGATTTACTGAACTTTTAATCTTAAAGCTAGAGAATCTTGTGAAGAAATATTTAAACAAAATAAATTATTAACCGTTCCAGACATATATATTTTTGAAACAATAAAATTTACCAAAGAAAATCCACAATATTTTACACTTGAAACTACAAAATTAAAACCTATAATATCAGACCGAAAAATGTATTAGAAAATATATTTCATAACAAAACATTTACGAAAAACATTCAAAATTCAATGCCATCAAACTTATTAACAAATTACCTCAAGAAATTAAATTTGAAGACAACTTTAAGAAATTCCAAATGAAATTAAAAAATTATCTAATTAGTAACACACATTACGCCATCAATGATTTTTTGGAAGATTATGAAGACTACATTAGTTTCTAGTTTTTAAATTCCATTGTAATTATTGCTCATACAACTTTATTATCCACAGCAATAAATATGTATTTATTTATTTTTAATATTAATATGAAAATTTGTAATAAATTAATCAAGGTTCTGAAAATTAGGTTAATAAAATGCGTCACATTTAGTGTTTGCTGATATTAGTAATTTCACGATTGAAATGGTCTAAAAAGTGTGGTTTTGCCTCTTAGCTTGCATATTTTCCGGGGAAGACCTTGAATATACTATAATTTGTCTTCCTAAGTATTGCTCACAGGGATTACGTTCCATTGGGCTCTAGTTACGCCATTGGATTTGAAGAGAATGGTTATTTTTTAAAAGTACACCAGTTATCAACATTTGAGCAAACCAGTGACGTATGAGTTGTTTTCATTTACGAGGCATTGCGTTTTTAACGTCTAGCTTTATTTATTATTCCACAACCAATTTGATCAACTCCATTCATCCTTACGTTTTTTTCTAATGCACAGCCTTGCTGTTTAAGCTTTGTATACCATTTAGTGGCTCCAAACATTAGGAATTCCCTTCAGCAAAAATAAGTATATATTTACCAAACGTATGATTTGCTGAACTAAGACAATTCAATATTTACACACATCGATAGGTGAGTAGAGTGAGGCAATATGCCTACGGGTAGAGGCTGATTTACGATTCAAATGAACTATGCATATTTTTTACACACTTCTAATTGTAATATAAGCTGTACCATAAAGGCTCAAACAATTGTTTGCCCGTTATCAAATTCAGACGACGAATATACATGTTCTAGCGCATGAATATGATACAAAAGAACGAACTAGAAGAGTTTAATATTCGCTTCACAGGATATAAACTACGCTTTTAATCTGTTTATAAGAACAAAAGCACTGGCGGTTTCGTTTTATGTGGTTTAATACCCACTCATATTTAGCGCCCTGAGGCGAAACATCTTTTGTGGGCTCTCGTTCAATACATATGAGTGTAAACCGGTGTTATCGATGTTTTATTATCAATTTTTTTAAACTTAGTTGATGTGAATGGATGTAGCTGGTAAAGGTAGGTGAAACCTTAAGAAAAAATGTTGTCTAACATTTGAACAAAGTAAATCAAAGCATGATAACAATGAGGATTACAATAAAGATTCATCTCCAGGAAAAATATATTTTAAGATTTTATAAAATTCGAAGAGGTTTAAATGTATTTTTGTAAAGGCTTATGCGCTTTTCCTCTAATTTGGTTCTTCTTCTCCCTTCTTGGAGTACCTAAGTTCTGAGTATTATTACAAGCTCCTTTGATTGATGCTTACCTCTTAAAGATGTTTTTCGAAGAAAATACATTACACTAAAACTTACCACTGTTAATTATTTAAAAAAACTAAAGTCATTTAGATTTTTACAAATGTACATTCTGCTAAAAATACAGTAAATTAAAACTAACAACTGCTATATCTTGTTGCAAACCATTAAGGTACAGTGTATGGAAACCCCTGTTTATAGTCAGATGAACGAGGGGAACTACATTGATTTACTATAGTTTTATGTAAAATAAATTATAACATTCACAATGGAATAAATAACAATACAATTTATAACAACATTTGTAATAACATTATAGTTACTAAGAAGTCAAATGTAGCCACAAGAAAGCTACAAGAAGTCTAAATGTAGCATTAAAAAAATACTTTCGCAACAGTGTATGATGACTTAGTTCATAATGACTTTTTCGACAAAATATTTCACTTATGTTTACTAGTTAGTGACAATAACTTCCAAATTTAAGCGGTTAAAGTGTTTCATTTCTAAAATATGGACTCGATATCTTGTACCACATGAAACAAAATAAAGTTATTTAATTTGTCAAATGTAATTTTTCAACTAATCATACTAACTCATTATGACCATAATCTTGGTAAAAAATAATCGGTTCCAATTTATGATAATTTTTAATAAATTTTACTTCGTGAGCACTTAACTTCGATCAACATATTTTCAGCTGACACTACTTGTATTCCCGGAAGCTACAGATAGTTTATGTTATAATAGAAAGATCAATGGTAGAAAATCAACATCCTCGTAGTTCCGCCAGCCCAAGCACAGATAGCGCTGCGAGGGAATATTTTTAAGAGTCTCAAGTAAAGCTACTGATGAACGTCAAGTTCATTCGTTCTTGAAAATCGCACGATTTGGTCACATTTAAGTCTTTGACATCGGACAAACTCGAGCATGTGGAGCCGAGGGGGAGAAAGACGGCGAGAGATAGCAGCGCTATCTGTGCTTGGGCTGCTGCAACTATGTTCATTTTCCTGCCTCAGTCATGTGGCACCTATGCTCTATCTACCTACTATCACACCATAGTACAATAGTTTATATTTATAATATTTTTTATCGCGTAAACATCTACACATTTTTAACCGTCTTCCCATATATACGCCAGAAGCCAGTGTACAATACTTGAAGAGGCGGATATTTACGTCTAGATGGTGGGGACTCGAGGGGACTGTATTATGTAAATGTAGGGATTGTAATTCCGTCGCTGAGTCTGTGATCTACAAGACGATATCGGCGTGATTGTAAGCATCCCTCGAGTCCCGGAACCGTCATGAACAATGTTCTTCCCACATGTCGCGTTCTGTACAGACACGTTCAACGACGTTGAGGTTTCACCCCTGTCCAAAAAAGTTATTCAGAATTGACTAAAAGCTTCAGTTTGGTACAGTATGAACAGTATTATTCTAGTGTAAAGTATGTTTTAATAACGTGACTCTTGCCTCTTCTTAGTCATAGAACAAAAACATAGTCGACAAATAGCAAAAAGCGCTACGATAAATCCTAGCAAAACTCCAAATAAAGTAAAAATTATTTCAGTTTTAAAATTAGCCAAAACCTTTTCAAGGGTTGCTTTATTTACTCTGTGGTTTGGCTTGAATTGGAATCTATTCATTGTTTATTGTGAATGAACAAACATAAATGTAATGAAGAAACAACAGCTGTTAATGAGAAAGCTGTTTTACTTTTAGTATCTTAGGAAACCTAGCCTGGTAAATTATATAACCGATTTATGTGAAATGATTTTTAATAATACACAGGACTTTTCCATTATTAACAAAACTAATTTCTGCTTAGTTGTTATAAGTCAAAGCAAAGATATTTTCGGTTATGAAATGTGAATGTTGCTCGTGTCTTAAATCTGATGAACAATTGTAAGTGTGGAACCAAGGTACCGTCATTTATTGAGTTTTCGCGTATTATAGGTTTTGCGTGTGAATTTCCTTGTGCAGCGCAGAATATCGAGATGACAAGTGTAGGATGGAGAGAGTTTGTCAACTAGCGCGTTGACGCTGACGAGATCAAAAGTTTGACAGGTAAGGTCCCGGAATGACATTGACAGCCAATTCCACCGGATAAATACAACTTTAGTTTACCGCGGTTGACGCTAAGAAATTGCTTCTCCTCAATCCAAACACAGTTATAGACAACTTCGACTCTTTTCACCAGTTTTGTTGGTTTCAAACATTGATTGAATTGAGTTGAGTGATTGGTTGTAACTACTGGATCTTCAAACGTAAATTTATCTATTAAAATAGGTTTATAATGAGTTTGGTGTAGTAGTTTCTTAATAGAAAATAAATATACTCGTAGAATGAAAATATGTTTGCTTTACAACTATTTTATGGGCAATTGCAGTTTTGGTTGAAAAACATAAAAATAAAATTCTTAATTTATAAGTGACATTTCATATCGTGTATTGCAAAAGCAATTTATTAACCTAGAGTAAATTAAACTAGTCGAGCTCAAAGCACAGTAAACAAAATACAACGATTTAGTTGTTAATACGCGTAGAGTCTCTAGTTTGAAGCAAAAATAATATTAACTTTCAAACAAAAATACAGTAAAACAATTACTTTGATATACTACAGTAATACTGATGTATTTATACCTCTGTGTGACCTAAAGTGAACCAATAGTTAACATTTAATTAATACACTTAATTAAACAACTTTTTATGGTGGACTCCCCTCGATTTCCTAATATGTTTTCCAGATAATTTCGAATGTGTAAAATATGGCCGCAATTTTCCAATATGGCGGGCAACTTTAATATTTTCTATTAAACGCCTTATACTGTATAGTGCCTTTCCATAGAAAATGCGATTTTAAGACATTTTGTTCTTGGTAATATCTTCCTATAACTGTAGCCGTTTACATGCTGGAGCCACGTAAATTAATAATTGTGAAACTCATTTTCATTCAGTGCCGCAATGCTTCTGGTAAATATCACCATTGAAATAAGACAAATAAACACGTATTTCACATGAATAAATAACGTTTTTGTCATTCTGCTCTGAAAACAGCTGCTTTAGACACATGTATTGACAGTGCTAAAGTGTCACTTTTACACCCAGGTAAATAAAATATTGTTTTAATGATCTTTTTGTGGCATGGACATCAGCTGGTTCAACGAGTTTGTTTTGAAATTTAACATAGTAAGTCAGTGTAACAGCTGTTTATTCAAAACATTATAATTCAGACTGCTGGGCTCAAAACAATGTTTACTTAATTAATAGTTTATGATATTAAAACATTTATTGACATTTCTTTCTCATTACTATTTGCATCATGACAAAAAATATCGTTCATCACCCGGCCCCTTTAAACCTCGTGTCAAAAATTGTCACTTTAGGATCTAGTGATGAACTATACTATATTTGCATTTTACATTAAACATGTGTTGCAAAAACAAAATATAAAAACAACAAATTGTAATTTCATTCACACACATGCACGCAGGCATCATTCATACGCACAGTTACTCACTCCCTGGAAACAGGTAAAATCATTGCAGTTATGATTCGCTTGGTTTAGAAACTCAGCTATATCGCAAAATGCATGTGATACTAAATATTTTTTATTTGAGCTTTGAACAAATGTTGGTTATTTTCCAATTTTATATCCACTGGCAATAAATTAAAAATATTGCACCAATTTGAGAAGGTAATTTACGAACAGTTTCGTACTGTGTTGCTGAACACGTAAATTGTTTCTGATTCTAGTTTTATACTCGCATATGGAGCTCTCTTGCAAAGGCAAACTCTTATAGCGGCAATACAGGACATGTAGTTTACATGGCTCTGGCACGGCTCTAGATATTTAAAAGATTTGAGTATTCTCCCAACGAATACACCTTATACAAGTCTTGTATAGATAAGACAATAACGTAGTACAAGATGGAAGTACGGATCAAACAACACATATGTTGAAATTTCCACCTGACGTTAAAATAGAATAGTTTGAAACGAACGCATGAGGCGCAAAATACTCTAGACATTATTTTTAAACCAGGAATTTACGCTCAATACTTTGGCAGACGCTCGGAAGGTCAAAAATAAAACTGGACGCAGTGTCTCAGTTGGACGGTGACAGCATTTTAGCTTCAAACATTTATATCTGTCGCTTTGAGAGTTGGACCTATAACAAATCCAAGATTTCAGCAGAATCCAAGTATGAAAGTAATGTTACGCTACAGTTGTGCTATGAAGTGTGCTCATTCACTGACATTAGGGAGAATACGAATACACGGAAGTTGCTAAACGTGAGTATTTACTTCCTAAGCTCATAATTTCTCGTAACATCGGGACACCAGTTAATGTATGAAGTTTTTACCAGGCTCACTAAAGATTATTGATAGTAAACTTAACTCTTAGGCTTCCGCGGCCGGTGTCACAACTATAACTCAGTTCCAGCCAAGCAGTGACTGAGGATGGTACTCCACGCCGAGGCCGAAATATTTCAACCTAATTATGCAGTTTGGACGCGGTGTGAACCGGAAGAACTAGATTATATTGATAGTAAAATAATTTTCCGTTGTTAACAATTTTCACAAGAAATAGAGCGGTTCATTTCTATTGCTACATAGATCGAACCCTCGTAGACTAACTTTTAGGACAACTAAAATGTACTATTATGTAAAACCCATCAAGACCATAATAACAAACAACAAAAATAAATGTAATTTCAAGACTGATTACCTAATCCACAACCTGATAATTTTACACATTTTTCTAATTTAACACATTTACCCCCGTGCGATCACATATAGAGTGACACAGTTATTATTTCATGCAAATAAAAATAAATAACGAAGTTTTAAACTCAATCAAGTACTATCTACCACTATAATTAGCCATTTTACATTATTTTATGTTTGGAACTCAACCTTAACGGAATCTGAAAACCATTATTTTCCTCTCTAAATTTTAAATCAATTTGCCGCCTCGGTTGGCGAACTACATTTTGCGATAAACGCCGACGCTTTTAACTGAAAGTACACTTTGAAAGCATTTATAAGGATGTTGATAGATTGCTGGAGACAGCTCTAGGGTGGGATGGGGTGGAGTGGGGGGAGGGGTGGACCCCTTTCACTCAAACATTAATAAATAAATTTCAATATTGACGCCGGCCTTTAATTAAATATAACCTCTTATTGGGACCGGAGCTCGCAGGAACAAGCTGTACTCTGTGTAATTCTTTTGAACGTTCAGTTTGTTTATTACGAGTATTTTGTAAATTTAAGCCTACCTTACATCATACATGTAAATATGATAAAATATCGGATCAACGGTAGCATTTCCACTTCAAACCCCAGTTAGTTAACTAAAATACGGTTATCGGGGGTTTACCATAAATCCTTAATAATCTAAATATACTGCAAGATCATTGTGTTTAAGTGTTATTTAATCACTCAATTAATATACAATTGCTTAAAGAAGATATAAATGCCAATGTACACATAAAAAGAACGAAGTAATTCCTTATTTATTTCTTCAATACAAGGGTTAAGCCTTTCGACCTTTTATGAATACAGTTTTTCCAATCAGTCAACTTCTGATCTAAGCTGCATACGATCTAGCACTGAACTCAAGCTATTGACTCAAAGCACTACGACCTAGATGCCAGTCCAATTAATTTATAAAGACGAGTTTAGCATTCATTAGTACTCGATCATTAGACGTGGATATTATAGGAAGGCTATTTTCGGTTTATTCGTGCCGGTACTGGGTCGAGATAAGTTTATTTATTATGTTAATTGCTGGAAGACTTGTTTTCCTTGAAAGTTATTAATAACCGAATTCTGTACAATATTTATACAACTTGAATAAAATTCTGGTACAGAAATATTTGATTTCTTATTTCATAGTTTCAACAAATATTAATGTTTGAACTATAGGAACTTTATTTCAGGTTATACATATAGTAAGTTGTTACTTTGAAATTAAGTACTATATATTTAGATTTAAGAATGAATGAAGATGAAACACTGTTTGCAGTATGTTTAGTCAAAACCAGTATGGCCAGTTTTAATCAACACATAAGATCTAATGACTTTTGTGAAAATATAATACACATATTTATTGTATCCCCCAAAACTGGAGAACCAATAGTTATCAGATCAAAAACTTCTTGTTCACTAAAACGTTATGAAAAACTTCCGTAATATAATATTTCAACATCTGTTACTCGTACAGCAGCTTTAACACATATCATGAAGGAAAAGCTTATTTAATTGAAATCGGTATACTCAGTCAACTGTTATAATGAAGCGAGAAATATAATTTTGGTCGTCGTTTCAAAACATAGTTTTCATAGTGTTTTGTATAAAAACTGGCTAACACTAAAATATATAATAATGTTAAATTAAATCAAAATTAGGTGAAATTAACTGGTTTTTAGTTGGAAAATTTGACAAAAATGCAACATGTAGAGAGCTTATACATAAAAAATTCTTAAGACGTGTTCTGGGGGTCAAGACTTTGTATGGTCCCTGGTCTGGGTCAACAAACTGACGACCAACATATCTAATTTTTGAGAGGAAATTCGCTATACATTATAAAATATAACACTTTCTTATTACGGAGCCACAATACACTTTGGGTTCGTTACCGCTGAACATCTTCATGTAATCTGCAGTGTAGGCCTACTGTATACGTATGTACGCAGGTGAGGCTATAGGCCGAAACATGTGCGCCCGCACTCAGCCCCCCTAATTACCGCTTTGAGCCCCTCCCCGCGCTCGCACACTTGAACGCCGCGAATTTCATTAATACTCCACCTAAGTACTGCATTAATTAAAAGGTAAACGAACTTGGAGTTTTAAGCGCGGAGCCTCTCCCAGTTTTAATTTCGCGCGCGGAGCCCCTTTCTCAAGTCATTTGCGTAATTAATGGTGCGGCTCACGCAGTTAACGCGGAAGTAAACTTAAAGGTCGAGCAGCATTCAATGGCAGAGAAATGTTTTATCTGTGTTTCAACAAAGGAAGCTACCCCTTCCTCATAGGTCCTCGGCTGAAAACGATAATTTCCGTCCTGATTTACGCACAGACTTGTTTCAAGTAAATCTTCGGTTTGATAAACATGAAGTACTGTAGTAAGTAATACTTTTGCAATAATCATATTATTTTCAATCGTGTTGTAATTTTTTACGGATAAGCTTATATGATTGGTGGTTTTGGAAATGGCTTCTTCCTTTGATAATTGGGGCCCCAGATATAGCTTTCCATCGATTGAATAATATAAGATTTTGTTTTTTATTAAATAAAAAAAATGTTTATTCAACCCTATTGCCCTAAAAAAATGGAGGTTACTAGTTCTATTCTCTACAGTTGGCTATGAGGACAAACCACTGGTTTATATTGAGGTTTCAAATATTGTTCAACAATAAAGAGGTAGCTTCACACCAAAAACCTACAACAAACATTATAGTTCTGAGTAGACCAGATAACAAGACCTTAAACATAAGTGTAAACCCATGCTGTCTCCTGTAGGTTGTGACGTGCATAAGGCACACACATCACCTGTAGGTGTCGACAGCAAGTGAAGTGTAGGGCATAGTTTCACACCCCTCTTTAGTACAAGGCTTAGAAGCCTTTCAACGCCGGGGCGGAGGCTTCTCTACAACGGACGTAACATTCATGTCATACAGACTGTACACTCTACACAATGCATCAGTACATTGAGTGTGTATATCACCCGTAGGTGTCGACAGCAAGTGAAGTGTAGGGCATAGTTTCACACCCCTCTTTAGTACAAGGCTTAGAAGCCTTTCAACGCCGGGCGGAGGCTTCTCTACAACGGACGTAACATTCATGTCATACAGACTGTACACTCTACACAATGCATCAGTACATTGAGTGTGTATATCACCCGTAGGTGTCGACAGCAAGTGAAGTGTAGGGCATAGTTTCACACCCCTCTTTAGTACAAGGCTTAGAAGCCTTTCAACGCCGGGGCGGAGGCTTCTCTACAACGGACGTAACATTCATGTCATACAGACTGTACACTCTACACAATGCATCAGTACATTGAGTGTGTATATCACCCGTAGGTGTCGACAGCAAGTGAAGTGTAGGGCATAGTTTCACACTCTTTAGTACAAGGCTTAGAAGCCTTTCAACGGGGCAAGGCTTAGAAGCTCCACAACGGACGTAACATTCATGTCATACAGACTGTACACTCTACACAATGCATCAGTACATTGAGTGTGTATATCACCCGTAGGTGTCGACAGCAAGTGAAGTGTAGGGCATAGTTTCACACCCCTCTTTAGTACAAGGCTTAGAAGCCTTTCAACGCCGGGGCGGAGGCTTCTCTACAACGGACGTAACATTCATGTCATACAGACTGTACACTCTACACAATGCATCAGTACATTGAGTGTGTATATCGCTCGTAGGTGTCGACAGCAAGTGAAGTGTAGGGCATAGTTTCACACCCTCTTTAGTACAAGGCTTAGAAGCCTTTCAACGCCGGGGCGGAGGCTTCTCTACAACGGACGTAACATTCATGTCATACAGACTGTACACTCTACACAATGCATCAGTACATTGAGTGTGTATATCACCCGTAGGTGTCGACAGCAAGTGAAGTGTAGGGCATAGTTTCACACCCCTCTTTAGTACAAGGCTTAGAAGCCTTTCAACGCCGGGGCGGAGGCTTTCTACAACGGACGTAACATTCATGTCATACAGACTGTACACTCTACACAATGCATCAGTACATTGAGTGTGTATATCGCCGTAGGTGTCGACAGCAAGTGAAGTGTAGGGCATAGTTTCACACCCCCTTTAGTACAAGGCTTAGAAGCCTTTCAACGCCGGCGGAGGCTTCTCACAACGGACGTAACATTCATGTCATACAGACTGTACACTCTACACAATGCATCAGTACATTGAGTGTGTATATCACCCGTAGGTGTCGACAGCAAGTGAAGTGTGGGCATAGTTTCACACCCTCTTTAGTACAAGGCTTAGAAGCCTTTCAACGCCGGGGCGGAGGCTTCTCACAACGGACGTAACATTCATGTCATACAGACTGTACACTCTACACAATGCATCAGTACATTGAGTGTGTATATCGCCCGTAGGTGTCGACAGCAAGTGAAGTGTAGGGCATAGTTTCACACCCTTTAGTACAAGGCTTAGAAGCCTTTCAACGCCGGGGCGGAGGCTTCTCTACAACGGACGTAACATTCATGTCATACAGACTGTACACTCTACACAATGCATCAGTACATTGAGTGTGTATATCGTAGGTGTCGACAGCAAGTGAAGTGTAGGGCATAGTTTCACCCCTCTTTAGTACAAGGCTTTCAAGCAAGGAATACGTACGGTACAAGCTCGTACAATTAGACTTTTTTTCGTTATTGAACGTTTAGCTACGACCAGTAGCTTCATTAGTATCAGCGATGATAAGAAATAACACACAGATAAAGTTGGACGAGTTAATCGTACATTATTAATGGCGTGTGTAATGTATCTTATCTAAAAGAAGTAATGATTTCCACTCACATTTTAGGTTCAAGGTTCTTTGATAAACTAATTTAGTGTCATTAGGTTAGTTCTGTTGATTTACGAGGATTGACCAGTATTGATGAACAATCATAATCACGTTTAACAGGCTAGGCGATTTGGACTTTACGTTTTTTATTATAAAATATGGCTGATGTGCTTCATTTGAAAAAAAAGAATTTGTACGCTAAATACTCGTACAGTTGAAACAATTTTTAATCTCAATCAGTAGTTTATAATGTTATAAATTCAAATAAATAAACAAGTTCATAAAAAACGCATGTACGCCATTTTTACACTCAGTCTAATTTAAATTAAAAAATAATTATACTTAAATAAGTTTTATCTTGCAAATCAAAGAACATCTTGAAACGTGATCGTCATTCTTGGAGCCAAATAAACCCAGATTTCAGCCTTTACATAGAGAAGAGTTTCCATTATGATAAAGTTTCAACTTCACTAACTTCAAACGTTTATCGATATCAACGAAAGACGTTTGGCAAATTTTCCAAAAAGATCTCAGCGTTAACGTCTAGCCAATGTAAAGTGGACAAGGAATTTCCATTAGCTGATCGGGGCATTTAAGAATTGAAAAAGCAAATCCCATTAGTAGGTTGGAGCGGACGCGCTCTGCAGTCATAACAGACAACTAAGTACTGTGCGCGGTGATTGGGTCCCTATGCACGTGTGTCGAACTGGGCTCTATGCATACTGATACACACCTGTACATTCAACGTCGATACAATTATACTACACGGCTCCATGTGCATGGAATAATGCCGCGCAGATGCCACTCTAGGAATCATTTCCACACTTGTTAAAGTGGCGCGTTAGAATTATTTTTGTGTACGCGTAAATGGTGTAAAGAAAGGAAATGTGTATTTTAAATTCGGAATTTCATTTGTTGTTTGTTAAGAGACGAAAGGAGGATGTTATTTCATATTAGCATACTAATCGGATAGTCAGAAGATTAGTGTTTGCACAAGACATTTTTGAAGTAAAGTGATACATAAATAGCTAACAAATATTTTTTATCTAAAATTGGTTTGACCCATACGTATATAAGTGAAAGAAAATACACTCATGGACAAAATTATGGAACCAAATGATTTTCTTTCATTTCATTGCCCCTTTTTCGTTTGAAATTGGAATTTTCTTTTGCAAAGCGTACATAAATATTCAAAACCAACTAAACGATTACAAAAAACCAAAATTATACAGGGTGTTACACAAAAATAGGGCGATGAAATGAAAGAAACCCATTTGGTTCCATAATTTTGTCCACGAGTGTATATACTCGTACACTGACTATATTGATGTACGTTTAAAAAAATTAATTACGCCACAGCTCCACCTCTACAAGTAAAATTTTATCAATCTTAAAAATGATAGTTTCAGACACTTGAAGATGTTAGTGAACAATCAAGTGAAATACTTCTGGTTCCATGTAAAAAAGTTAAGTAAGGAAAGGTACAATAATTTTTCTACTACTTATTTTTGCTACACAATTCCAGAACTCGAGTGGTTTTTATTTTGTTGTTGTTGAGAACTAGGGCCATATACTTTCGATGTATCGATACGTACGCCTTCTTAACAGATAATTTGTTCAAAACCGCTTTTAAGACAAGTTTATTTGATTTAAAAACTAAATGTTGGTTATTCACTCACGTACTTAGAGCGCAAATTCAGATTTCAATTTTCAGATGAAATAACTAGTTTTACCTTAACACAATGAAGAAAACATGAAAAATTAATTCAGATTAAAATGTATAAAAGTGTTAGTGTGGTTACTAGAAGTTGTATGAGCTCATAGAAAGAAGCTGACAGTTCTGACTCTTTGATGCAAATAGCCCAGGGATATTTGAAAGGGTATGCGTAAATCTTATATCCCTAGTTGTTAAAACGTCTTATAAAATTTTACAGGTTAACTGTATAACTGATGATACATCAAACGATGACATAATAACCACGAAAAAATTCCACTCTCATCAACTAAAAACATCCACGGATTTACAGGATCAGTATTTCCATCCGGCAAGATTAAAGCATCCCTATTCCCCGTGCATCAGTCAAGCCTTTCAAACCAATGAATCCGACGCAAAGTATTCCATAGACGTGTGAAAAATTAATCTCGTAATTTCCAAGGTGTCCCCGAGGAAGACGTGGGAGGAAATGAAGTCTTGAGAAGTTTCTTTGATAGCTCCTCCCCCGCTCTGACGCCCTGGTACTGCTAAGAAGTAGAACACGTGTGAGGGAGAGGGCGATGCGGCCGCATTAACCTTGTGTAAGACGAAGCAATGGGGAGAGGTGAGGGGGTGTCAACCACCTTGAGAAGTGAGGGCAAGGGTTTGAGTTACAAGGCGAGAAGCTTTTAGACCCGACACCCAACGTATTGACGCTCACAGCTAGAAGAGGAGGGTTGAGAAAATATTTTATGAACCTGGGAAAATATTTGTTTGAGAAATTGTGCGTGCAAATGATATATTTAACCAAAGGGAATGATATACACCAGCATTCAATGAATTTGTACTTCTAGATGGTTAGATACATTGTAATAAATGGCAATCTACACATTTATTTGTACTGTTGTATTAATTCAGCCCGATTTTGTTCTAGGTGAGAGAGCTTATGAAAGATGCAGAAATCTGGTTAACACAATTAGTCCCGAGAAGTAAGTAAGAAAGTGCATTCAAAGTTGGGGAATTATTTATAACCTTTCCACTACTTAAAACTCAATTAAACCCTGATTTACATTCATTCCAGATTTGCATTACCTTCGCGTGGTTTATTCCAGGGGTTGTTTGTGGCTAGTTATGTAAATAATATTTAATTACTTGGGTTAGCGTTGTTTCGTTTTATTTTGTATATGTCTTATTTAACAATCAAATTTACTAAGACACAATAATCGGATTTTTTATTATAACCAGTTGGATTCAAACAGCTGACATATATAAATTGGTTGAGAAAAAACTGTCCTAGAAACACACTCACAATAATAATTGTAATCACGAAAATAGCATATTTTGTGTTTTGTTGATATACTATATATTTCATTACTAGTACCGAAAATGGAAGTTTTCCGGCCCATGACCTGTGAGGCGGGGCCGAACACGGGAACAGTGATTAAAAAGCGTGACGTTAAGCACAGGAGTATCCAATTCCACATGCGGGGCAAAGCCGAGTACGCAAAATGTTTGGTTGTGACCCGGAAAAGACACTTTTAATTTTTTAATATTTTATACATTAAATCACTTGATATATGTTTTTAGTAAAGACACCCTTCAGTCAAACAAGCAAAACAAACAATATAATTGGTTTATACGTAGCCATGGGAATGTAGCAAACCCATTACTGCTGGCAACTACCCTAATTGCAATAAAAAAATAAGACAATGTTATTTCTCATTTGCGGGGCACATGTTTTCTCCTTTTCCGGACACTTTCTCACTTTCCTTACATTCGATAAGATGATAAAAAATCAGCTGCTTTCTAAACTAAATTTATGTATGTAAGACACATACTCGTACATAAAGATGGTTTCCTAGAAAGCGGTGAACGCTACATTACGGCCGTAATATGACGGTGAGTTTTGTTTTCAATGTAATCCGATGAGAGTGGTTTCCTAGAGAACGGTGGACGTAAAGTAGCGGTGAAAACTAGTTAAGATTTTCTCGTCAGGTGACACATTTTGTTTTGTAAACAAACGTCTAGCTTATCCATTACTACATACTTAAATAAACTTTGAAAACTAAACTAAACAACACGTCAAAAGTTGTTTCGTCTACATCTGTTTAAATATTGTGTTACGTCCACCGTCACTGTTACGTTCACCGCTACATTACGGCCGTAATATAGGGGCCAACGCTTTCCTAGGAAACCGTAGCTTTAAGAGGTTAAGACGACTGTTCAGATTATCTACAAGCATTATCGTACATGAGATGATTTGAGGAAAATTTAAAAGTGTTTGCCTCACATGTGAATGATTGAATGTTTGAATCGTACGTTGCCAGAACACCACAGAGCGCTTATCTTCCAGATGCATATTTCAACTGTTGTCTAAAACTTTAGAATCGGAATGTTGGATCCGCGCGACTACACATAAACGGTGGCCTAGGTGCAGCCAACTTCCACGATTTATGACGTCATAAATATACAAGTTTGTTATTTTCAATCCAGTATCTTATCTGTACCGCCTCTGTTATCAGACTTTCCTGCGCTGTACTGTCGACATGGGACTGGTTAGGTTTTAATTAATTGTTTTAAGGTTAAAGCAGGCAATTTTGTGCTGTCATGCTTTATCAGTATTAGTTTATATTTACGGTATGATTAGCCTAAAACTGTTGTTGATTCCTACCTTGCAAACATTTACGTTACAGCTAAAATGTTACGTAAAGTTTTTCACTTATACAATTCGAAGAGTTATCAAGATAAAAACAACCAACAACTAGGTTCGACCGATAAACCGTTTGAATGGTCTGCACAGACAAAGTGTGGTTGGATTCAT
Organism: Matsumurasca onukii; assembly: GCA_018831715.1. Taxonomy (NCBI): domain Eukaryota; kingdom Metazoa; phylum Arthropoda; class Insecta; order Hemiptera; family Cicadellidae; genus Matsumurasca; species Matsumurasca onukii. The sequence continues at coordinate 25,783,667 of CM032058.1, forward strand.
GTGGAGCCCGGTTACACCGATGCGGGCGAACCTCTAAGGCCTGTTTACATGGTGCATAGTGAACCGACGAGCATGGGGCATGGTCTTGGATGGTCTGGGTGTCATATATGGAATCGTGGAATTGCTTATGAGTGGGTCAAATCATATATAGATCGAACTCAAAAAGTAAAAGTCGAAGAAGGTTTATCATCACCAAGAAATATACTATGTGGTGTTCCTCAAGGGTCAATACTTTGACCAATTTTGTTTTTAATTTATATAAACGATATAGGTTTTCAAATTGACTCAACCCATTTAATTCAGTATGCAGATGATACAACGTTAGTATAAGTGAAGAAATTGAACGCATTGGACATGAGCAAACAAATGTTGTTGTTCAATACTTCCATGATATAGGCCTCCAAACAAATTATACAATTTGTACAATTAAGTCTTTAGGTATTCATATAGATAGTAATTTAAAATGGAATACCCATATTGATCATGTTTGCCAAATAATATCTTCAGGCATTTTCTTATTGCGATCTCTATCTACGCATTGTAAAGAAAATGTCCTGAAAATGGCATACTATGGACTAATTTATCCTCATCGTCATCGTATGACATCAGCATTTGGGGATCATGCGCAGATTACCAACTTTTGAGATTATTTGTTTAAAACAAGGCTATACGAATTATTTCAAAAATGAACTACAGGGACTCATGCCGTGATACATTTAAAACATTCAACATAAAACAAATCAATTTATTTATTATTATCGTACATGATACGCTTACTTATTTTAAAAAATTAAAACGATGAAGTCCTTTTGGTGAAAAGGTTATTGTGTTCATGTACGCCCAATCCCCAAAGGTCTACAAATCATGTTTTTGCGTCACCAACAACAACTCGTACGACACGGTGAATGTCAGTCGGTCAATAATGAATTCTATCAGTTCAACCCTTACTGGCACATTTCCACCTTGTCTACATTATTCACTCGAGTCGATATATCGATGTGTACTTTCACCCCTCCCCCACCATCACCCTAGGCACGTACAAGCTACCCCTAACCGCTTACCGCACCCCTCTACCCCCTCCATCCACCGTGTAATACTAACCACTTAAACCCCCGTAAATTCCTGTGCGAGAGTATTGAGCGAGTAGGCCTACTTGCTGGGGTTACCAAGCTGTAATAATGATAATTCGTTTGTTGTCAATTACACAAAAAGTTGTTGTCGTAAAAATAATGCAACATTTCCTACCGCCACTGGTAAGACTCGAGTAAGAAAATAAAATATTCTATGTGGTTATTCATTACTCAACAATTCCGCTACGCTAAAGAAAAATGTTCTATCAAAAACATTTTGAATCTTTTAAGTTATTAGCTAATTCATTACATAGTGACTATCAGCTTCGATGGGAAGTTTATCTTAGAATGAAGTCTATAGTAAGTTAGTCTAATTAAACTAAAGTTAGTCTAGTTTTAATGTTTTAGTAGAATTATTTTTGTCATATTTTTAAATAAACTCCACATATTACAATAATATATTTATGATCGGAATATGTAGAGTTTATTTAAAATTATATGATTTCCAATAAGACTGAGCTCCTTAAACCATAGATTATTTTTGTTGCCAAACGAATACTCAATTATAACGAACAAATCCGTCTGAAAAATGTACAGGGATTAAAAGGGCGGTATTGACATTTCAAACGACTCCTTGTAGGAATCTTTACTCTTGAGTGTGGATATGATTCTTATAGTTTTCTTTTATTATAAAAAATCCGTACATTATTGTTTCGGAGCTGTTTTTTCCATGAACAAGTTCCGTAAGAAATATGGGGATTAAAATTTTGCTCTAAGCCAATTTTAGAATATCTTGATTACAATTATTAAACGATAGTATTTCTAAAAATAAATGTGTAGACAGTTCGAACATCACAAGAGTTTATAGGGAAGGCTTAGGAAATCTATTTCAATGTAAAAACATTCGGTTACTATGTAAATAATTACATTTTCTTACATAGTTGTTATGTGATAGTGTTTGTTGCGTACTAGAGGCACATACTGCACGCTCGTTATCAAAAGAATCTGCAAACATTAACACATTTTACAGATAACGCGTTTTGAACTGTTTTATGCTAACCAAAGGTTTTGTTGTTATGAACGACGTCAGTTGAAATTACATTAGTGAGTTTACGTCTTGATACTTCCTGGAAAAGGTAAAACCACTTTATCTCTACAGTATAGTAGTAATATAAAATGTGATACACTATTCAAGCCAGGCAAGGTGGAAAGGCGAGGTCAAAGCGACAGCCGGGGCAGGTCGAGCCCTCGTTAGTTTCTGTCGCGACAGTTTCACAAATTAATTAAAGAACTCAGAGTCGTCTTGGGTATCAAAGCCAGTCTTTGTAGCAGACAACTCGGCTCGAGGTTTCATTACGAGGAAACTATCGCCACAGAATATACAAGGAAATTGTGTTTGCATTATTCTCCGCCTCGTATTGTTGCTTGTAAGTGCACTTCTTCGTGCAAAGTGCATTTTGTACGTATTGGAGTTTATCGTGTCTACATGAATAACTCTTCAACCGTAGGAGGAAAACGTAACTAATTTATCTATACCTCCTTTCATCTATACGATAAAGGTATAGATGAAAACTCTTACGAAACTAAAATCATGGAGGACTGCTGAACTAGGAGACACAGAACGGTAGTGCAAGATGGTTTGTCATCTCATGCAGAGGTTCAAATCGTCAAAATACATCCTAATTCGATTAAATCCTATTAAAACTATATTCAAAACCACTATAACTTTAAAACTTGTTTAAAATTTTTGTTTCATGCTTAAAATATTAATCCAGGTTTAAAAAGCTTCCAAGTTTGCATAGGACTGGACTGAGGTAAGATGCACCGATGCGTTGCATCCTCAACTTTGCAAAAGCACTGTTAGAGGGGTGCAAAAATACACTAAGTTTATCCGTAGAAAGCCCACCAAACCTGTAGAAGGCACGCAGCGTTCTCTTTAATCTGGTGTTTATTTTACAAGCGCGGGCAAATTAGACCGGGTTTACTATAAATTGCACCTGAAGTGTTGTGTCTGTTGTGACCCAGTTTTCTGCAGGTGATTGTAAAAATAGTTCACTAGACCAGAGCGGCATTCAGAATAACTCTGGCCTCCGCCACCACCTGAGCGAGGTGCTCGTCTTGCAAATCCATCTTACCCTCACTAGTTAAAAAACGTACATAACTGTGTGCTAAAGTTATACGTTAATTGGGGAAGTAGTTTTAAGTATAAATTTGAACGCTCTAAGAACAACGACTTTTCAAAGGCATTCAAGGCAAAGTCATGTCAATGCTTGTTCAAGAAGTTTTGTCTCCTGACTTTACTTTGTTTCTATATTTTGGAAATGGTGTAAACAGGAAAAAAACAACAATCTAGATAAGTATAAACTTAAATGTTCTCATGGCACAAGGGACAGAGACATATTGCATGTTCTTCTTTCTACAACAGAACCTCAGTGAACGAAAAGCTACTCTTGCAAGTTGTAGTCGGATGATGATCAAGTGTCAATATGGCTGGCACCTTTAAAATTCATAAGCGTAATGGAAAAGTAAGGAGTCTTTGGGTAATTCGGCAAAGTCCTATAGTTGTCCTTAAAATGTCTTTATTTTCTTTTCATAGTTTTGATTCCACTGTTCATTACCAGGAGGCATGCAGCTGAATGGGCTGTGAGGGTACAGTATGTAAGGTGCATAGTTCAAAATTTTCCAAGTTATTGAAAACCACTATTTATTGGTAAACTGTAAAATCTAACTGGTATTGCCAACCGCAGGCTCTGGAAACACAACAATATCCCTGCAGTTATCTTTATTTCACGTTCAGTTGGCACCACTTACTTGGCTTATCATACAAGCGTTATCAAACATTGGTTGTTGTAGTGCTAATGAAATATCACACTCCACTCATTCGACAATAACTTTGCCATTTCAATATCGCAACTCGTCATGTCCCCAGTTTAGACGCTAGGATTCGCCATCCAAGAGATAAAAACAGGTTTGGCAATAGATAAACAATTCTTTGCCAAGTGGAGCAAACTAAATAACCCTGTTCTTTCTTTTTGAACGTAATGATTCAGTATGTGTTTGGAAATGTTTACGAATAAAACTTGGATAGCTCACGATTATACTGCTTCCCAAGGTAAAATTTGTACTTAAATCTTCAACTAATTTTGGTTTAATGAGCTATACTTACTGATCAACTATTCTACTTCAATTCTATTCCAAGACTTCAATTTAGATCAAATACTGTCGGTCATAAGTTATTGTAAGTTGGTGTAAAAAAAACTCAAATTTTATAAATATTTAAAAATTAAAATTATGTTTTGTTTTTAATGTTTTGTTTAACACAAGAATAACGCTGTAGCTTCAGAAAATCGTAATGCACGAAGTGCAGAATTTTGGAGAATAAAAAGATAAGTAGATCATAGACCAGACATAGGTTAATAGAAAAACATGATAGTAAATCGTCCTCATATTATTACTCCCGTAGGATAAATGAGCAACAGTCATACCATGATATATTGCCAAAAAGGTTTTTGAATTACAACATTTTCTTAATATTTTTTAAATACAAAAATGGCTTGTGAAATAAAAAGTAATCAACAAACGTGTTTAGAAAGAAAATAAAAATGTTATAAATATTCTCAGTTGACTCATCAACCCATAATGGCTTGAGCCACGCCTCTTGTGACCATTCTTATCTACAATGGTATAGACTATATAGATAGTGAAACCAATGACCACTACCGGAATAGAACAAAGCATGTTATCTGCGATGTCAGTTGGCACCACACCTACCTGTATGTGCTCATAATATTTCAGTATAAGTATAACAATAAAGAGTTTGTAACTGACAGTGGTTTTAGATTTTGAACAGACAATTATTTCAATAACGTTCAATTTGATTTAATGTGAGCTTCTGCCTAAGTCTTTCGTGCTCTACTATTTGCTACACTCATAGCCTCGGTTTGACCTTCGGCTTCAGATTTACATGTTCTTAAAAGTTGTTACCAAATCGGATTCAATGTACTGTTTTAGATTATTAAAACAGCTTCTGGTGAAATATCTACGCCCCCTCCCTCCCCAAGTGAGGACTTTTGGTATTTCAATTTAGCTGGCTAACGAACTTGACCAAGATATTTTTATAAAAGGAAGATTTGTACTGAATGTCATGAAAATGGGACAAAATGCTATTTGTAGAGAGCCTACACATATATACGTACAAAGCACACACAGACACGCTAACACACATATATGTATATTAAGTTGTGATGTAATTCTCAAAACTTGTTCTGGGGTTACCATCGGTGCTCAATGTATGGTCCTGGGTCTGGGTTTTACCATACTGACGGCAAGAGTATATAATTTCCCATAGGACATTCGCTAAAAATCAAACTGTCCCTGGCTGTAGGTATTGTACATTTAAACCCTTATTCAATGTGAAAGGACACTTTTATTTTTAGCTAATTTTATCTTATTAAATACCGTTACCTAAGGCTTAAATACAAGTTACAACTTGTATCTACTTACCCTTTTAAAGTTTAGACACCAGAACTTTCCATTAAAAACGTTATCTTGAGTATTAAATATAATAAATGAGTCTTAGGAACCAAAGTACGTCAATCAGAAAAATAAGCAAAACAGAGACTATAGTATGCTAATGTTCAGCAACTTAGTGACCCACCAAACCAAAGAAACACAAAGCATACATCTGAACATTGTTAAACTCAATTGTATGGTTTTCTTATTTATTATTTAACACTACTCGATGTATCACTCGATGTATGTATTGGTCGTTTGACCGTTGGAAGAATAAAATAAAAATACCCTGAGAGAGAGAAAATATGTTAAACGCTCTCAGGCTTTTCAAGAAAACTCAATAATCTTAATAATTATTGGTAGTTTTACAATGAAATTGTGTTGACTAAAAACAAACAAACTCAGAAATAACATTAGGGGGAAAAATAAAATATGATAAATCCTATGGTCAAATGTTATTATCTTTGATTGTCATACATAAATTCACTCACACTGTAAAAGAATTTAGTTATTAAATATGATTTAATTTTCGTTTGATCGGTTTTTATGTTTTCAGGTAATTTTGTTATATAAATTAGCTCCAGCTTGGCAAGTGAGTTGGTCAAATATCCAAAGCCTGTGCTAGTTATTTCTCAATAAATTAGAATACCTTTGTATTATGAACACGAAAGTTTGCTACAGTTTCTAAATCACATTTAATCAAACAATAAATACTCAATAACAATTCGAGAAGAAGGTCAGACGAAGGTCTGCCGCAAGATTTGACTCGAGACTCGAGTTTCGCAGTTTGCCGTCTCAGTGGCCGTCTGCTCCAGATTTCTTTGATTGGAGCGCCGCGCCGTCTCGCGCCTTTGATCCCACAATTTATTCAAAAAAACGTTCTCGACGTCTGCGAACTTGAATTACGTTTTCCAATCAGCTTTTCATCAGTTTATCGACGAGAAGGAACTGGTGAAACAAGTGTATATGATTGAAACTTCCGCAACTTGGATGCAAGGGCTCGATTGATTTTGGCCTTTCCCCCGCGCTTTTTAGAGCAGAGCGATTTTTGTGATAGTCAATGACACATGTGAAGGAAGGCCCAACTCGGAATATGGGCTACGGGTCCCCCATTATTTAACATTTTCTATGGTAGGTATGTATTTTGTAAAACGTGTACCCATTGAAGAATAAACGTATTTATTATTATTGATTATGTGAACACATTTTTGTACCCTTGATAGTTTTTCCACTAGTATGTGAAAAAGTAAAGCTTTTCTTGTTTAAGTAGGCGAAGTTAGGACTAGAAGTTCTGTCTACCTCTCAACCGCGACCCTTACCTAGCGCCACCGTACGGTCGCTTTATAAATTGTAAGTGGTGACTGCGGGGATCGAACCCGCGTCACCGGAGCGTCGGCTATGTTTTTATTACTACTGAACTCACTTCATGACAAGTGCAGCATAACCTTTTTGCTATGCTACGAGATGCAGCGGTTTTACAACACATTAAGATTACATCCTATTACAGGCTTTAATACATATTTTAAAAAGTCTAAGGGTGTACACAAACTACCTATACATCCTGACAGAGTAAGTTATGGGTTTGATTGTCAGGGGAGGTGTCGAAGTCAAAGACGCCATTACTTCACGTATAATGCGCGCGTCATGCATCTTTAACCTGGAGAGATTGTCCCAGCTGAACATTTGTCTCAATATTGAGGGTGAAAGCGTTTCAAGGGTGATATTTCACATTAGCATGGGCGGTGGGTAAGTACACCCCTCCCTCCCACTCCACACCCCCTCGTCGTAGCTAGCGTAGTTTCTAACACATAGAGAAGTGGTATTGGTAAAACTATTGTAAAAAGCAAATTTAACTCTTAGGCTGTCGCGACCGGTGTCACGACTATAACCTAGTGGTTCCGTTTAATTTGCTTGAAATATTTCGGTCTCTAAATATTAGCAAGCCCTGTGACCAATAGGATAGCAGACAGCAAGTATCTGATTTTTACTCCATCAATAACTGCAAATGGTACGCATACCGAGACCGAAATATTTCAAGCACATTATAATGATGTTTTGACGCGGTGTGAACCGGAAGAACTTGATACTAGTTAAAATCAGATGTTCAAATATGGGTTGATATTTTTATCTTTGTCATTGTCGCTTTTGACTGCGTAACTAATGTACAAAATGTGGCCAATGTTACTTTTTTACCAAACATTTTTTTCATTAATATAGTAAAATTGTACAATACTACGTACAATATTATGTTAAATTATGATATACGCTAACACTAAGTTAATCGGCAAACCATCAAACATATGAATGATTCGTTGTTTGGTTGTTTTTTTAGCTGGAACTTAGTTTCAAAATAAACGTAAATATAAAATTAAAATAAATGATAAAACACAACGTATTAATTTTGTTAAAAAGACAGTTATAAATTTAATAAAGTTTAGACTCAAAATATTATTTATATGTTAATACAATCTGAATACTATAAATCTAAGAGTGCAGGCATGGTAGCACATCACAGCAGAAGTAAAAGTTCCTCAACTAGACTTAATTGACTTATTCCTAACTTCCATAAAATGCCCTGGACACATTTTTAAATAAATACACATAAGATACAAATAAATCAAATAGAAAACTCTTTGGCAATAATAGTAGCAGGTACCAAGCCAAGTTTTAGGTGACTGATAATAGGCAGCGGTGGACAGGTGCCAAGTGATCCAGGGGTGAAAGGGAACTGCAGGGATATTTAGAGTTTGCCAGTTGGCAAGGGAGTAAACACTGTTGTTAACAAAGTTGACTGCTTCTCTTCTCCTACAGTGTTGTAAATACTGGTTCTACTATCGTATTTACTAGGTCATCGTACAACCATAAGGGTTTCAAAAGGTACAAATAGGGCCTTCCGGACCCCACTTGGCCTGCGGCCCCGTATTTTTTATACACACTCATAAATCTTATATGTCTGGGTGGTTGATAAGTACCGTGACTAAGAGCCCAAACATACCAAAAGATGAATTTTCAACAATTTAACTTCAAACTGATCTAGCAACGAAACCGTCAGTGGTGGAAAAAAGTGTTAAATTTAAAGGTTGTAGGAAATTTGTTTCCACACTAACAATTTTTATCAGATTGACGATCCGAGCTACTGTTTTGTCGCTATGATGCGAAAATGGGCTAAGAACAGGGCAGATTTTTAGACGCCATTTTGTTTGGCCACCAACTTGTCAGAGCAAAAAAAATGAATGTTTTCAAATTTTTCCCGAAGGTTTTAGACCAAGAGCTTCAAAAATAGTTTGTGGTTGAGGGGATTAGCACGGGAATTGCCTAATCATTTACTCGTTCAGTCACCAATCACTCACCTCTACAACCGGCTTTATAGTATTAAAATTTAAAAAATTCCGAGCCTCATCTGTTATTAGCAAATTTTCATAGGAAATAGAGCTCATTTCTCACTCTTTAATTTCTCTTGCTAAAGAGGAAACTTCGTAGTATTTTGTGGTTTGCAGTATTTTTCTTCCTGACACCACCTAAGTCAAATAAGGTCCAGGTATTTAAATATTTAAAAACCGTCAAAATTAGTCCATGCTCCATTAGGGTGCAGAGGTGTAAGTTATCATCAAAATGCAGTTTTCGCACAATCGTACAGTCAATAATAATTTTGTTAAAAGTACATGTATAAGATGACAGTTCAGTGCTTAATAGAGATACACATTTACGCGCAAAAAAATAATTTGAACGAAAAAATAAAACACTGGACAGAATTTGATTCAGCAACCTACGTTTTCCAGGTTAACAAAATCTAGATAATATATTTAAACAGGTAACAACAATTATTCTTCAACAAAGCAAGTTGAAATGGAGTTTGATAGACTAACACTATTCCAGTCTCCAGACGTAGGCAGACAGACAGCTTGAGAAGCAGCTTGGCCGTGACGTCACGAGGCAGTTATAGCCCTCCCCCGCCCCTTGCCAACAGAATCCCCTCTCTCTCACTCACTACTCTTGTTTACCTTTCTTCTCACTGATTTGTTTACTTCATCACTTCGTGCGTGTGTTGGTGTGTAAATAGCCTACTGTGGTAGTCGCATCAAGTGCACTTTTTGCAACTGTTTGTGTTGTGGCTGTCAAATAATACAGTTTCAATTACTAAATGTGTAATACTGTAAAGTACTTTTGTTATTAGACTGATGATGAAAACGGTTTGTTTTTTTATTAAAACCGAAAACTTAGCAAATTATAGCAGTTTTCATTTATTATTGTCATTCAGTCAAAGCAAAAACAACGATTCAACCGTCTTCAAGCACTTAACTTTTAAGCCCAAGTTATAGTTTTCTTTAAAAAATAAATGTTTTGTACTTCTTCGATGCCAATACATTAGGAACATTAACAGACTGAAATAGAGAAACCGTTGTAAAAGCAGCGGAACATATAAAATTAATTCTTATCTGTTTAAAGTTTGTTGTGACTGTTGGACAATTTTTAACTTTTGAATATTATTTCGGACGTATTAAGGTAGTGAAAAGAAAATAACACGGAATTTCAAGATCCGAAATCTGATCCTGTCTTCAAGTGAAAAGTAACCCATATCGTAACACAAAACACAACAACATGTGTGTGTTTTGTCTTTTTTTGCATTGTTAGGAGTGTTTAAGATTTGGTGAAAAACCAAAAAAGGGAAAACGCACACATGTTATTTGTTGTGTTTGACTGGTCAGCTACCGCTGATTACTGTTATTTTGATTATCCCGTTTTAGGCTACTTTTCACCTGAAGAGAGATCAGATTCCATGTCCCGAAACGTCGAGTTCTTCTTGTCCACCAACGATAGAAAACGCCCGATATATTTCAAACTCATACAGAATCACCCAATGTTGTAGGGCTGGGCAGTCAATGATATCTTTCCCTTATGATACAAGCTAATTTGGTGGCAATAGCAACAACAAGCAGTGAAGGTGGAGGTGAGCAGAGTGTGTGTTTCTCAATTAGACAGTATCGTCGTGACAAACAGTCAATCAAGGATGCTAAGTAGGCTGAGCAGTCCACGCCGCATATTCATGAGGCGTCTTCATCATTAGGTGAGCAGTGAGCAGATCTCAAGTGCACCTCACTTCCCGCGCTCTGCAGGCGGCTAAAGTATGTACTACCGAAGTAGGTTGCGCATAGATGCTGTGGCAGGAAAATCAACATAGTTCGACAGGCCAAGCAAAGATAGCGCTGCGAAGGAATTCTTTTTAAGAGTCTCAAGTAGAGCCACTGACGCACGTTCATTCATTCTCGAAAATCGCACGATTTGGTCATCGACATCGGACAAACTCGAGCATGTGGAGCCGAGGTGGGAGAGAGACGCCAGCGCTCGCAGCGCTATCTGTGCTGGGCTTCCGCAACTATGTTGATTTTGCTGCCTCAACTATGTAACATCTATGCAATCTACTTACCATAACATTATCTTTGGTACTACGATAGTTTTGTCCAAGCCACTCTACTGTGATATTCTGCACAGTAGAGACTAAACCAATGCAAATTTACCAATTTTCCTTTTAACCACGTATATGTTATTTGCTACCATGAACGTTCTTATACGGTCAGAACAAAATCCTAATAAAAACGGAGACATTAAAACTTTTATCACCTGATATCCGCAAGAAAGAATGTTATTTGTTGCGAATAAGGCATAAGGTGTAGGGGATCAAGGAGTAGTTGTGTTAAACACAAGGAAAACTAGATACTTTTTTTATCAGGTTTACGGCCGATTATGGTTAGACAATTTCGTTGCGTCAAACCTGAGACGTAAAATACTTAGATACTTAAAACATATATTTTGAACTGCACAATTGAACATAATAGACAACAATTTGTGTTTGAGTAGTGTATCTCTTGAGTGGCATTTACAACAGCGTTTTAACCCGACTGACTACGGTAACCAAATCCAACAGTACAGCAGAAATACCTATAGTCTAGTTATTATTTAACAAATACGTTTGAACACTGCTTTTTTCACTGTCAAAAATGTGTAAAGTTGATGCGTTTCTGTTTTCTCACGTGTAGAACGAATGTGTAGAATGTTAATCAAGAGACTGTAATCTGTGTTTGCATATTGTTCAAGAGAGATTACACAAAGTTACGAGGTTAAGACCGGCTTACACGAAGCCTCGCGGAAGTCTGACCTCGTAAGAAAGCAATCTGTCGACAGAGCTTAGTTCACACGTGGCGAGCTTGCCCCGGCCAACATTTCAAGTATACAGGGCGTTTCAAAACATTCCTTATTTGTATGGCCGCCATTTATGTTCCCTAGACACATGAATGTAAAATTTTCCATTCATAATTACATTGCTATAGCTCTGGTTTCTTAGGAAGCGGTGACTGCTACATTACGGCCGTGATATGACGGTGAGTTTTGTTTTCAATGCAATCAGATGAGAGTGGTTTCCTAGAGAACGGTGGACGTAAAGTAGTGGTGAACATTAGTTAAGGGGTTCTCGCCAGGTGACACATTTGGTTTTGTAAACAAAAGTCTAGCTTATCTATAGCTACATACATTTAAATAACATTTGAAAACTAAACAACACAGGAGATATTAAGTTTTCTACATGAGATTATGGGGTTTCTCGCCATGTGACATTTGGTTTTGTAAACAAAAGCTTGTCCATAGCTATATACGTAAATAAACTTTGACAACTAAAATCATTTTGGCTAGCATCGTTATATATTTTAGGAAACTTTACTAGTTTACACAACAAATAGTCAACGTCAATGCAAAATGAAACAGGGTCATGTCAAAAAACGGCAAATGTCACAGGAGTTGTGTAAGCATGTGTGTAATTTTATTGAAACACGTTTGACGAAGTCCATGAACGAGATAGAATTTGACCGCACCTCGCATCTCAAATATTTATACAGTTTAAACTTGTGGTAAATTTGCAATGTAAAGTTCGAATACTCTTTGATTCGAAGTAACTACAAACTTGATTTTCAAAAACAATTCTACATTAGCTTGAAGTTAAATTTCTCGACAGTAGGAGAGTTTCGCACACGTGTGTGAGAGAATATCATAATTGATATAACATTTTCTCTACACAAGCCCTGAACACTGCAGAGAGCACACTGATGTTACCTATCAAGCCACCACACTAACCCACTTGCACCTGCAGATGCATTTGCATAATCATGTCTGCATTCCATTGCTTAATAACGTTGCTTGTTCCTCTGAATCTCCGACTGCATCAGTTCTGCTGTCAATAGGTATTTTCACTATCTTATCTGTGGATGTATATTTCGAAACTATCATGCTAAGAAGAACCGCACTTTATTCTGAAATAGGAAAATAACACTATTAATTTCGCACTTAACGTTCTGATAATTAAAGTGGAATTCACGTCTTGACATACTTTTAAAAGAAAACACATCTTTAGAGTTGTATATACTTTATCAATATACGAGTATTATTGGTTGATTGGACTTCATTATACTTTTATATGAATTTAAAGAAATTTATTTCGTTTAGGTTTTAATCTAATTATTATATTAACTAGAGAAAAGGCACATATCGTTTATTATTTAACGCTTAAATTGTGACACCGACCACTCTTAAGGGTATGTGGGATGAAGGGTGAGCGTGATAAGTGTTTTGATGGATGGCGAGAAGTAGTCTTGTTACAAACTAGGGCCGACTGTTCACCAGATTGGATCATTAATTATCAGACTAACGACCTACAGAAATGAATATCACTATATCACTATTTGAGATGCCGACCACTCTCATGAGGGTATTTTAAGGCAAATATGTGGTGAAGGATGAGTGTGATGAGTGGTAGTAATGAGTTATGAGGTGTAGTCTTGTTACAAACTAAGGCCGACTCTTCCTTAGAATGGGTCATTAATTAATAGCCCAATGATCAATGGAAATACAAGGACCAACGGCTTAACGTGACTTCCGAACCACGCAGGTGATGGTCTGATATGTCTAAACTATGGTGGGAGTTGATGCGGGTATCATCACTGAGACTATCTGAGCCGCTTTAGACCTATATCATCCACAAAACATGACCTCCGATCAACGGCTTAACGTGACTTCCGAACCACGAAAACCGGCCAAGGTAAAAAGTTATTACAGCAGCGCCGGAATTCAACTCGTTACGTTTTGGTGCGAAGCGCGCACTATACCACTGAGCTATGGTCACCACCGTTGTGAGGAGTTAAATCAATTATAGTGAGATGTTCAACTATTGTTCAGAAATTGGCTAGCCTATAAACAGTTAACAATACTTTTGACACATTATTTGCACCATCTTGATATTAGGAGTGATACTAAGTTCAGACATAGATTTTTAATCATTATGATTAATCAACTGAACACCTATGTCAATGGCAGTGTCACTCGTTGATTAATAAAACTAAAATAATTGAGAGTTGTAATTGGACGCTGATGTTATCTTTTATCAGCGAGATCTGAAAAGCCAGCGAGCCGGATAATGAGAAAACTACCTTTTACTGCAATTGCCAAATGGGGACTGTCGCTACAAATTAACTGCTAACAGTGTTTGAACACTTTGCTGTATCGAGTTTCAGGCTTTTAGTTATAATAGGAAATTCGTAATTGGAAATAGAGAAAGTCTACATAACAGTAATCTGAGCTTTGCATTAGTAGTTTTAACGAATTACGCTATGTTTTAACATTTTAGTAAAGAAAAAGTTTCAGACAAAAACAAAAATATAATTTAAACTTACTATACACGTTATTATTGAATTTCCTATGGACAAATGAGATATTCATGCCGTCAGCATGGTAAGACTTAGACCCGGGACCGTGAAATGAGCACTAATCCTGACCCCCAGAATAAATTTTGAGCATTTTTACAAGACTTATGTATATAACAATTATCTGTGTACACTCTTCAGGTCGCATTTTTTGTCCGATTTTCATGAAGTTTGGTACAAATGTTGCTTTTGTAAATACCTCGGTCAAGTTCGTAAACGAAAAAAAATCAATTAACCAGAAGCCTCCTTCCAGGAGGGGAGTTTGGTCAAAAAGTGGTTTTAATGATCAAAAACAGTACATTTCATCCGATTTTGTGAAATTTCAAATAAATATGTAGTTTTAAGATATTTATAAATGTACTAAAATGTACAAAAATGCATTGTTTTTCAAAATGTTTAATTGTTTTTCACAAAAGTAAGAAATTAAACATTGTATGAGAATAACTACAATTAGCGTCAGTTGCGTTATTTAAAGAGTTTTTATAGTGTTGTGTTTCAAGTTTGCAATCAGACATGCAAAGTGCTGCTGTATGTATTAACTCTAAGCATCATTGAGTTGAAACTGGACTAACAGGGAAGTGTTGTGTTTCAAGTAAAGGCAGGTAGAAGCAGAGCCTGCAATCAGACATGCAAAGTGCTGCTGTACATATGTATGAGAATAACTACACTACCCGTTCTGCTCCGGTAGCTACTCGCACACATTCAGTTGAAACTGGACTACGCTACAGGGAAGTGTTGTGTTTCAAGTAAAGGCAGGTAGAAGCAGAGCCTGCAATCAGACATGCAAAGTGCTGCTGTACATATGTATGAGAATAACTACACTACCCGTTCCTGCTCCGGTAGCTACTGCACACATTCAGTTGAAACTGGACTACGCTACAGGGAAGTGTTGTGTTTCAAGTAAAGGCAGGTAGAAGCAGAGCCTGCAATCAGACATGCAAAGTGCTGCTGTACATATGTATGAGAATAACTACACTACCCGTTCCTGCTCCGGTAGCTACCGCACACATTCAGTTGAAACTGACTACGCTACAGGGAAGTGTTGTGTTTCAAGTAAAGGCAGGTAGAAGCAGAGCCTGCAATCAGACATGCAAAGTGCTGCTGTACATATGTATGTAGAACTGCACACATATGTATTCAGAATAACTGAAACTGGACTACGCTACAGGGAAGTGTTGTGTTTCAAGTAAAGGCAGGTAGAAGCAGAGCCTGCAATCAGACATGCAAAGTGCTGCTGTACATATGTATGAGAATAACTACACTACCCGTTCCTGCTCCGGTAGCTACTCGCACACATTCAGTTGAAACTGGACTACGCTACAGGGAAGTGTTGTGTTTCAAGTAAAGGCAGAAGCAGAGCCTGCATGCAAACATATGTATGAGAATAACTACACTACCCGTTCCTGCTCCGGTAGACATGCAACGCTACAGGGAAGTGCTGCTGTACATATGTATGAGAATAACTACACTACCCGTTCCTGCTCCGGTAGCTACTCGCACACATTCAGTTGAAACTGGACTACGCTACAGGGAAGTGTTGTGTTTCAAGTAAAGGCAGGTAGAAGCAGAGCCTGCAATCAGACATGCAAAGTGCTGCTGTACATATGTATGAGAATAACTACACTACCCGTTCCTGCTCCGGTAGCTACTCGCACACATTCAGTTGAAACTGGACTACGCTACAGGGAAGTGTTGTGTTTCAAGTAAAGGCAGGTAGAAGCAGAGCCTGCAATCAGACATGCAAAGTGCTGCTGTACATATGTATGAGAATAACTACACTACCCGTTCCTGCTCCGGTAGCTACTCGCACACATTCAGTTGAAACTGGACTACGCTACAGGGAAGTGTTGTGTTTCAAGTAAAGGCAGGTAGAAGCAGAGCCTGCAATCAGACATGCAAAGTGCTGCTGTACATATGTATGAGAATAACTACACTACCCGTTCCTGCTCCGGTAGCTACTCGCACACATTCAGTTGAAACTTTGGCTCTACTACCATGGTGTAATAAGTAATACTTATTACACCATGTCTACTACCACCAGCATCACGAGCATCAGCTTTGCGTCCTTTATTATAACAATAGATTTGTTTTTCGGTCTCAGCTGTCCGTCCTTGTATTATCACGGGCGCCTTGGCTTTGGCCTCAATCGCCAAACTAGTCTTTAGTGGTATTTCACTGCAAGTTGTAATACTCGCATTTTTATTAAATTCGGATGTTTTAATTTGCGAAAAATCATTTTTGGCCACTGTTTTGAATTGTTAGAACGGTTTGGCAGCGTTTGTCTGTATTTGATCTGTACCATTAAAATAAAAACTTGTTTCAAACTTAATCTAAATCTGAATTTGCTCCTTTTGGCTTGAGGGCACTTCCTACATTCCAATTTTCCTGGCTATCGAATTTAAAAGGATTATTTGTATCGAATGTTATGGAAATCGGACACAAAATGTGACCTCTATAGAGCTTACACAGCATATGTATTGAGAGACCATTCGCACATTAAGTGCATAGGCTCAACAACAAAATTAAAATACATAGTAAAATATACAGATAAGTTCACTTAATAATTTAAAAATCGTCTTCCAGAATGACCATGACGCTGTAATATGATGTAATATTTGGAAACATTCTCAAAACATGTCCTGGGGATTAGGATTGATGCTCATTTCATGGTACAGGGCCAGGACCTGACAGCTAAATAGGTAGTTTTCTTAAAGAAGTTCGCTAAAAAGTTGCCTTTTCATGCCAGTTTATGGTAATTTGTTGGTTCTTCAAAGACACTAACCGAAGTATTACTTTGTATGTATGCAAGTTGGAGTGATTGAACTTTGCTTTGTTTTCTAGATGGTTCATCAAGCTATTTTACCTTTTTGGATTTACTTTAGAAATTAAATTTGAATGATTAAACTTGTAATTTAGGCGTTTACTTTCCTAAACAAAGTGTTATTTCAGACGCAGACTTTAAGTCAGTTAGAAATACAAATTGTTGCACTTAAAATGCTCTTGGTGTATTTTAGGGTTTGAACCCCCACCGTAAGAAATTTCATAAATTCAACCTACTACCAAACGTTAAAAAGCATCAACGTACAATTTCTTTCTGCAGAATTCTTATTCCGTGTATTATTCATTGTAAATAGTAGCGATAGAAAGCATCTCGACTAGCGGTTTCGTGCAAGACAGTGTTGGCAGAGTTGTTATCTCAGACAAGTTTGACAATGTGTGATAACATGTGACCTTGACAGGCGCCACGTGTCTGATAGTGTGACCTTACCTCACTAACCACCTGCTACTTGCATACTTACACACTGCACAACACACACCACATACTTGGATCAAACACTATCTGATAACAAACACCAGTGTCTACAGTAAATATCAATCAGGCGCTGATCTTGCAAGGCTTTGTCAGGATTATAGTAGACGATAATTGATAAGCTAATTAAAATATGTAGTTGGACAAAATGTGTAAATTGGCTCCCTTTGGTACTTGCTTGAGGAAAATATTGTTGAGTAATACACTTATAATTTAAATATTGGGAAACACTTAGGCGTGAAATAAACAATAGAACTATGAACCAAAATAGTTATATAAATTCCTTAGTTAGTACTATCAGTCTAACCAAAGTGTTCAGTTCGGTTTGTTTAAAAATTAAAAAATGTTTATGTTTTTCTGTAGCCAGTAACTGGAAGACGTACAAAATCTATTAACCTTCCAGCGTGGTAACCAATACGTAACCATATTACTTTATACACGTTCATGCAATGTGAATCAAACCCTGGCAATTCTAGTAATATTCCAAGATTTTTACTAAAGGAACGTTAGTACCACATTGGAAAAAATTCGACTTAGTAGAAAGCCTACTACATATATCTATGTACATGTATTATTAAGTTTGAAAAAAGTTCTCGTAACATGTGTACTGGCGTTCTCATTTCTTCGTCCTGAGTGTAGGTCCGAATATCTCATTTTCAAAAGAAATTCTCCAAATAATGTTCTCTCGAAAGCAATATTTATACCTAAATAAACGAAACCAACTATTTAAAAGAGTTATAAAAGTTTGTCCGACAGTTTCAAATTAATCGACAACCGGCACCAACCAGAATTAATTTACATTTAGCAGGTCCAAACCCGAACAATTAAAGTTAGTGATAAAAGTGCTCAGTTATCAATAGTTGTATTCTGCAAGTTTGTAAGTTAAGTTTGCAGTTTGTTAGTGAACTCTGCAGCGCAGTCTGCAAGCTGCAGAAGTTAGATTGGTTAGCGTCTAGCGCCCTCTAGCGACCTGTATAACCATTACACTAACACTACTAGTGGCATGCAAGCAAGTGTTTAACTCGATACGTGACATTCGTGTAGGTTTACTTATTTGTCGCAATTAGAAAGGAATCAATAGGTAAGAAAGTTGTGTTTTCGACATTTGATGCGTTTAAAAAACAAATTTCGTAGGCTAGTAGAACGTTGTGGCCATTTAAAGACGCCTCAACTCTCCATCCTCGGTCGTAACTTCGGGATGAGCCAAATTCTGACTATTTATTTGGGCCTGACAGGGAAATCAACTTAGTTGCGGCAGCCCAAATACAGATAGCGCTGCCATCTCTCGCCGTCTTTCTCCCCCCTTGTCTCCATATGTTCGAGTTTGTTCTATTTAAATGGGACAAAATTGTGCAAGTTTTAAGAACGAACGAACTTGCGCGTGCGTCGGTGGCTCTCTTCGCAGCGCTATCTGTGGTTGGGCTGCCGCAACTATGTTGATTTTCCTGCCTAAGCTATTTGGCATCCGTGCGCTATCTACCTTCCACAACACAATCTTTGGTAATACTATATTTTTCTACTTGCTCCCATAATCGTCTGGCAATTATGAGAGAGCTGTGAACAGTTATGTTTTTAAAAGGTGGTTCATTTCTTATGATTGAATACTTACTTAAGTATGTGGATTGAGACAAAGACCACTGCTATCTTGAGTGTATTGTAAGGTTACTATGGGATGAATGATGAGTGTTTTGACGGATGTAGAGGTGTAGTCTTGTTCCCAAGATTGGCTCATTGATTCACACAGTTCATTTTCTACTAAAACCCACGGATTTGATGAGACGTACTCGAGGGAAAAATATTTATACCTTTGAAATGAGTTTTGAGATTTGACGCACACTCACTCACGGAAATCATGCCACCAAGTCTAGATTATGTGAATTAACCTATAATTTTAACCTAAGACAATTATCTAAAATAATACTGCTTGCCTTCCAATAGCCTACTTTATACATATATATACACAGGGTGTCCAGTAGTTAAGGGATAAAACTTCACCAGGTGATTTATCAAGTCGTAATAAACAAAACATTTCCTACATCATAGTCCATTTCGCTTAGTTTTCCATCCGTTTGTGGTTTTCACTAAATGATTTCTATCTCCGAGGTCAATAAAGTTATAATCTAAAAACTTTGCACACTTGTTTTCTTAGCGCACTCCGGTATTTTTTTATGTTTTTTAAATGTAAACAAAAGAGTGTGCTGATGAAAACTCACATTTCTCAGTTATTCTTTATCACAGGACAACCAAATTGGTCTTAAAATGTGTGTAAAAACATTTTCCACATTTTGTTACACTTGTGTCTTTACTTCAAAGTTTAAAAGTTTTGAGTTATTAAGCTTAGAATACTTAGTATGGCCGCCATTTTGAAACCGAAAGTGATAATAATTCAAATTTAGTTTTTAAATATTAGTTTTAACTACACTAACAAGTGTGCAAAGATTTAAGTTTATAACTTAATCTACCTGGGAGATACAAATGATTTAGCAAAACACAGACGGAAAACTAAGCGAGATAGAACTATGTGTTGTTGGACCTTTTTGTTTCTTTTGACGTGAAAAATCACTCAGTGAAGTTTGATCCCCTAATTACTGGACACTCTGTATATATTCTTGTATTCCTTCATCAATCATTTATGTATTTTCCATTCATTATGTTACAACAAAACCAAACTATTTATAGTAATTAACAATATGTTTTGCTTCCAGGTAATATTTGTCGTACTGGTTGATAAGAAATCCCCATAATCAGAGTGAGTAAACAAATCTACTTTTAAAATAACCACCAAGTGTTTAACAAAGTACAACAGTAGTCACCAGCATTCTTAATGAGTACGTTTGCATTATATTTCGTAAAGTTAAATTATTATAAACAGTTTCGAAGAGGAAAAGTTGGGAAACGGTAACGATGTCGTGAGTTTGTTTTGTAACAAGAGAAAGGTTACCCTTTAACGTAATGAGTATAAGATGATAGTGTATTAGTCTACTCCGTTAGGAATAAGTTACCTTGGCAAGACACGCAAAGCTTGTAGTGTAACTCTTGCTGGTGAACAGGTTTTGTTGAAATTCGTCTTTGCTACATTTCGTTTCACAGTGTATTTATTACTCAAGCCAGAATTATTTAATAACGTTAGTTAACAGAATATCATCTAGAAGTCAAAACATACACTAGTAAATTGTTCGTTGACATTTTCTTTTACTCGTGCGTTATTTTATGCGATGTTAAAAATTCTACGGTATGACTGAAAGTAGCTATGCAGTCAAAGGTAATTTTTAAAGGTCACAGTGATAATGGCTAAGATAGGAATGTTTTAGGTTTGAGAAAATATGAACTTTCGTGTATTAGTTGGCAATTTTTCCGCTTTTATGTACATTTCTGGCAAATCAACTGACGCGAGTGGGAATGTTTAACTACATTTTACTTTGGAGTGTTCTATTATTAACTTATGAAAGTAACTATTTAAACTATAAGTTCAACAGTAACGTATGCATTGCCATAAGAACCCAGCCTACTAATTTAAGCAAAGAAAATAAACGTTCATATTTAACAATAATATTAACATATAATTCCAATGAAACCGTATTTTATGATCTAAAATTTATCAATAATTCAAATCTTAGGTGCAGTTTGAAATGGTAGTTCCCTCTTTGATACCACAGAAAATATGACATGAAAAGGTTGAATGAGGAGATCCAGATGGGATAAAAGGCTTGTTTAAAATGCTATTAGTCTTCAAAGGGATGCGAGGGTGGTTTTCATTGTGCCTGTAAGTGTGTTCGGAAGCCGTAGAGGATAGATAGCATCGTGTTCATACAAATATCATGAGTTGTGAGGCTCTTTGAAAATACGAACACAATAATTTTAAAGTATTTCTTGGAGGGTCATTGGGTCAATGGGTATAAACAATCCTTGGAGTAAAACATGTAAATTTTCATCAGTCGATTGAATTGTTTGAATTATTTTCCCTTACTTGAAGTAATGCCTGCAATTCCTGCGGTTGAAAAGACGTGGTAAGCCGTAGTACTTTCATCTGAATAAATACATTTTCATTTCTATTCTGCGCTCATTATTTTTATGATACAGTAGTATTTTGCTATTTAGCTAGCATACGTAGTTAATTTAATTTACCAACAAACACACTGGACAATAAAGTCGCAAGTCTTTCTTGTCAAATGTGGAAGGTGGGGAGAACTACTCACAGCGAGATAAATTAATTTAGGTAGAAAGAAACAAATAACGGGTCAGACGATAAATCACAGACAGTGAGAAGAAAGAGGAAAGACAAATGAAAGAGAGAGAGTTGATGGTGGAGGGAGGCAATGTGATGGAGCACTATCCATCTCCCGTCTCCATCACTTGCAGACTCTGTGGTACCTTCTACAGCAATGCCCTCCATCACTGGACACTGTCACTATCACTCTCTAGTTATTGTAATCTACTCGTGATACTGTAAGTACTAGCATCGGTGCATTTCATTTTTGTGCAACTTCCATAGTAAGTTATTTAACTGTCCTTTTGCGTGTTATCCAACTCATCATCTCTTCTTTGTGGTATTACTCGTGTCATCAATCATTTCCAATTTTACGTCGCAAATATTTATATTGATTTTACATTGATGTGTCATCACCATACTGCATAGTAATAAAGTTTAAATTTTGTTCGTCACTCTTTCATGTCCCTCATAGTTATCCATAACCACCCGAACAAAAACTCAATTAAAAAGAATGAGATATAGTAAAAATCATATTGTACCACACTAGTAGGGGTGGATTTGACGAAATCGACCTTTCTTACCGTTCATCGCATGTTCAGGTTTTTGTTTATCCTAAGTTGTATAACAAATGTGAAAAAGTTGTATGAGGTCTATAATAAATAATAATAATATTTTCCATATGGATAAACGACGAGGACTTGATGTATACTGGGATTGTAGGTTATCCAAAATTCGTGTTCTTCTTCCATTACCAAGAAGGTTTTGGAATTGTAAATTTGTTGTGTAAATGAAGAAATTTAGTATATTGTACCAAAAACTACAGTATAAACGTAGGATGAGATGATACTGCAGATCTTTGAATTAGTTGTAAATAATGATTTTTCATACTGATTGGAATTTTGAAATAACACTTTTATTAGTAATTTTTCTTATATATCTTAATTATTTGTACATATTTCGTTCTGATTAAATTATTATTATGAGTCTGATTCTTGACATCAGTTTTAAATTACTAAATTAGTACTTTGTTCTTGCCTTGTAGGTGTCAAGATAATTTTGTTTGTTTGCCAGGACCGGTTTCAGGATTCACTAGAACCCATTTTCTGCTGCAGTTTCTTCCTTTATATTTTCATTACTAGTTGTCAAAGTTGAATAGTATTATAAAATTTATACAAAGTACTAATTTAATAATATTATGTTCTGTTATCCTCCATTGTAACGTGCTTTAGTTATATTTCCAGTCAAACAATTCTCCTGTTTCACAATCTGTCTCTTATAGTATCACGTTTCGCCTTTCCTTTTGAATAATATATTGCAGATTACGTTTCCTCGTGAAGCTCTGTTCGTTAAAATCCGACACGGGTAAAGGGAGCGGATCCGTGGCGGGTTGGAATCGTGCGCTACCCCGGAGCTGATCACTCCACTGGCGCGGGTTCGATCCCCGCAGTCACCACTTACATTTTTAATGTGACTATACGGTAACGCTGGGTAAAGGTCGAGGTTGAGTGGTAGAGAAGGATTTGTAGTCCTAACTTTGCCTCGTTAAACAAGTCATACTTTACCTTTTACATTTCACTACAAAGTAAATTATCATCACAAGGTCCTAAAGTGAAATGTTTGATACGAACTTAACGTCTGAGGATTTCAAATGAGCTAGGATAGAAAATACACTTGGGGTACGAGAAATGGACGAAACCTTTCCTAGTATTGGGAAAAGAAATTGTAATTTAAGACTTTAATACTGTTAGCAAACTTAAAATAAACACGTTTAGAAATCAATAGTTTGATAAATTGTTTAAAGTAAAACAGCTGCTAACTAAAACAGTCATACTGGTTATTATCTTTATTCTTAACACACTTTCAGTAAGGAATACAAAAATCACTAAAACAACTAATTTACCTTCAATATAAGGATCATAAAATGATAATTTGAGACCCCAAGGAGTAAACCATTATCAACAAAACAAACCATACCAGAGGTTAAACATATTCGAGATAGTGTCAAAAACATGTTCAAGACAAAACCCATATTAACGCTAGTACATTTGAGACTATAAACGTCTCGCAGAAAAATAAATTCAATGACTACAGAATGTAAAATGCAGAGATCAGATGGCTGACCTGGGTCGTTAGAAGACGGCCAACTTTGGATTGGGTATCAGAGCACCTTTCCCTCGGGACCCATCAGGCCTAAGTTCCAACTGGAGGGTCAACTCCTTGATGGTGACGTTACCTTCTACTGTACTTCCATCCAACTCTAATCTTTCCTTATCGATCTTATAGTGTACGGTGTGTTTCTGGAACGATATTTTAAACGGTATATGAAAGAAACCTCAAATGTTATCATTTAATAATCCATGGATGGGCACGGTAGGGCCATCACGTACTGGATGGTGTTTGAGTCTGGACGAGTGGCTAGTTCGCTGTAAATACGACACTGTTTTGCTTCCTGTGTTTTTACCAGGGTGCGCTACTAGGCGTACTACTCACTTGTCTCACGCAGCATAATATTTGAACCAGCAACCTCTAGACCGCCGAGAGCCCAACGTAACTAGCAGTCTCAAAAAGGGATTAGTCCACAAGAAGTCATATGAAAATATTTAGTAATAGGATATGACGGGAGCAAATCTGCAGAAAAGTCGTTATTACTGAAGTGTAATGCTGTAAACCGAACTTCAATAGGTAGGCTATATCAAACAGGGCGTCGGGTTTAAAGATTGAGTGCTTAAACATAAAAACGTTGCTGCTTTTCAGTTACAGTCCACCTTTTAAGACCGGTTTTGTGGCATTATTGTCTACTTATTGTAACTTTCAACGACCTTCAACGACTATTCTTCCAAACTTAACTTCTACCTGAACTTTGAAGAAACGTTAAGTTTACTACACTACCACATGCGGCTTATGTACTGCAAACTTGATTTTTCAGCAAATTTCGCAATATTTCAAAAACAACCTTTTTTTAAACAGCGCCAAATCGTTGAAAAACTATGTGTTTCCGTGTATTTTTGACATCTTTGCCATTAATAATGTCTGTTACATATTTGTTCTCGTCAATTATTATAAAGTAGCGTTTACATCGAGACTGGTTGTACCTATTTAAAATATTAAATAAAATAATTAACTGAGAAACTTTCAAAATTGAATATTATTATATCATCCAAATCCGACATTGCAGCAATCATTTGGTATAGTCGTCACAATCCGGTAACGCGTCCCACAAGCACTCAAACAATTAGCACCCCAACCCTAAATGTCAGGTGCTGTAACTGCAGGGATATTTAATTTGCAGAGTCGGTACGCCTGTGTGACACGAGGGATATTTAGTGTGCAGGGTTGGCAGCACTACCTGTGTCAAAGTTATTGCTTTAGGCCTTGTGGACGGTTCCATATGCAACGATAGTTACGTCTCTGTACAGTGCTTGGTTTGAGTGATGGTTCATTTGAAGTTTATGGCATATTTTATAGTCCTAGTCTGCTGCACACCAACCACCGCTATCTCTATGATTGTTGAACATGTTTTTCAATTATATATCAAAAATATAGTTTTGTTTTTTATGTTAACTACTGAAAGTTAAACGTTTGGACTATTATCTTCTATGCAAAATATTAGTCAAAATATTAGTCCAAGATATTAAGAGTGCATATCAATTCGCCTCTGAAACCATATTTGGCAGGATGCTATAGCAAATGGAAAATCGATTGGTTTACCACAAAGTGATTGAAATATCCATGACATCCAAATGATATTTTACTAATAAAACATTAATATGAGCCTAATTACTGTAATAAATGAGCCAAATTTAAAGTCACACATTTTATTTCATAACTGTCTGGCAGACAGTTTCTTCAATATGATTTACGAGTGTACCATAAGACAGTCCATAATGTGCCAAAAAGGTTACAATAAACTAACTTTTTCACGTTGCTCTAAAAACAACGGGTTTTTGACTAGAGTGATTTATTTATATTCCCAGGGAAATACAGGCTGTTTTGAGTAAAAGCCTAGGGAATAAAAGATCATGTTGATGTCTTTGTACTGCAGTTTATTTGTTTACAAATCGCTTAGTTATAGATAACCAATGCAACTGCAGAATACCAGAAAACAACTTCTTATTGCAGTTTTAAAATATTCAATAATTTTTAGAATAGAAAAATAATCCAGTTAAAAGTTAAAGTTTTATTGGATTATTCGATCTACTTCTTGAATAATTCAGAATACTAAGTTTAAACATTGTTAACTTGGTATATTTCCCTCATCACTTGTCTCTAAGGAGTTTGTTAAATTCTCGTTCATATTACGTTCGTTGGTGCGACTCGGACGTCTAATTCTTCTCGTACCAAAATATTGACTTTAGTGATAAAACACAAAAAGATAAAGTTTGTCTTGTTTTACGATACGAAGTAAAACTACAAGGTCCTCTCTACCACTCAACCTCGACCTTACCGCAACGCCACTTTGTTATTGGTGACCGCGGGGTGGGGATCGAACCCGCGAGCTTAGTAGTCGCGCGCGTTACCATTCTGCCACCTGCCCACTATATAAATATAATTTTACAGTATTTAAAGTCGGAACTATAGCGGGCGTTTCTTACGAACGAGCTACAACACATGGTGTCGTATCATGGCTCTGTAGTGATAGAGTTCGTACAGGTACTAATAATTTATGTTTTAAACATTTTACCCTCGAAAATTTTTTTACCACTAAACTATAGTCATTTTACACAGAAAAGGTACTGTATTTGTAATTTTTAATTTTTAACAATAAATAGTGAATTTAAATCTTATAATTTTAAATAATTGAATGCGTTAGTCCGATATATTCAGTCAAACATGTCGATCCGAGATGATAAAACAACACGAAACCATATAGGCAACAAGATCAGGCAAAGATATGTATTGGTGAATGATTTTCAAAGCCAAGGTAAAGTGCTCGCTGGGCCATGAACAGAGACCGATATCCTATGAACGGTTGAGTGGTCTCAGCTCAAACCACACAGCCAGATTCAGGCCTTGTGTGTGAAGCTTAGGCAAATCTACTTTAGATCAGCCTAGCAATGAATATAGTCGTGGCTATTAGATTTATAGTAACAGCCCAAGGGTGGTCTACTGTTTTCAATACATTAAGTTCGAGAGCTTAAAAAGTAAAATCATCCAACGGTTCATTTTGATGACGGTTTCTTAACAAAACATGCCCGAAAGTGCCTTCATGTATTTGGGTCACTCTATGTGCGAAAATTGAATACTCAATATTGGGGTTAAGTTAGAGTTGCATGCACTTTGAGTTAGGTCCAGTGTTGGCTCATCTCTAACGTTGAAATCCCAGACACAAGGTTAGTATATAGGAGCCTTTACTATTTACTAACCTTGAATCAGACATACATTTTGACATTTTTTCACTTGCGTTCACTAGAAATTTACTACTCTAGTCCTGTAGTCAGTCAGTGTGTTTCGCGTTTTCCCAGTAGACTGCCTTAAACTAGTCTGTATTGTAAAATGCTGCTGCGGCCTAAACGTTCTGACAAAAAAATCTGACAGATTAGTACCTTGAGCTCCGAGGCATTTTTGATCAAATTTGGCTAGCTGTTGAACGAAGTTGAACCACTATCTGAGAAGGTAAACTTATGTGAACTGTCGATTCCCAGCTTCGATAGTGTTACCTGCCTTTATTTTCATAGGGTCGAATGACAGGCAACAAACAAAGCTATTACGAGACCGCCCTTTATTTGGAAAATTTCATGTTTCTAAAATATAAAGGAGAGGCAGTGTCAATAGTTTGAAATGTTTGAAAGATGTTAGTGTTAGATGTTAGACGGCAGACAGTGTGAGACATATCGACCGCGTGGTACCCGGTAAGCTCGAGTCTTGAAGTGGCTTCACCCCCGCCTACAGTTTACGAGTCCTGTCATCCCTACTTTACAACAAGACACGCCACTGTGTACAGTTTCAAGCGATCCAGGCTCATAGCCTACTGGAAGATTGTAAAACAAGACATTCTGTCTTAGTTTGCTTATAAGAAAAAGTTAATTTTCTTACTGCAAAATTGCAAAAACTGCAACACTATTGCAAAATGTTAGTACTGTACGTATATACCGTATCAATATATTATATGTATAGGAATAAAGATCTATTCAAACTCAGGAAGATCTATTCAAACTCAAGTTCAATTGAAGAACAAAACTGACTCAGTTCACGATCAATGGTAAATGAGTTTGAAATCGAAAAGTCTACTCGACCAAATACCTTCAAATACACCTTAGCCAGGGGTTCGTTGGAATAATTGTCGACATGTGCTCAAAGTTATTCACAAACATTTGTCCTCTGAGGCCACGTTTCAGCCATCTGTCCAAGTACTGCCCTCTCAAGTTCCGATGACGGTATACTGTGGTACTCCTGCCACAACTTCTCTACGGATCGGCATAGTGGGAAGGTCGCACAACACAAACATTTTAAGAATTTCATTTTCGTTTTAAGAAAGAATTACTAACCATTGCTAAACTACAATGGAGAGAGCCGTACAGACCAGCGTTCTAAAGATTGAACCTGTTGACAATGCCCTGTGTCTACAATTTAGAACAGTTTATAACAAAAAAATCTGAATGCGATCTTATAAAGGTATGGACATATGACTCTTATGATACTAGAGCCAGGGCACACCACCAAACTGGGAGGCACAGAACGGTTGATCTTCGCAAGCAGGAGCTCAGATGGTCATCAGTTTGCCTAGTTCGATAAAAGTGCCTTAACGCTCTACTACGTCTGGAAAAAAGAATACGGAGGTGTTCTGCAGCACGGAGAAGGTTTTAGCACACGAATGTGAGACCGGTTTATTGGCTAGACTGACATCCTAGCTAGAGCGGAGTTAACCAAATGAACGGTCCTGAAAAATTAATGACAAGACTTAGCTAAAAACTGTTCAAGCATCATGTTAACTCCACAGCTTCAACTCTCTGATTAGCAGAAACTATTCAAACCACCTGATTATTGCGAGCGAATTTATGTATCTATATTTCCACATTAGTATGTAAAAAGATTAGTTAAAACTTACGGTAAACACAATATTTCAACATCGCCAGGACAGTACGTTTGTTGTGTTACTGATAATCACTTTACAAAGTCAAAAGTAAATAACAAAGTAACAAAATCCTGCCGAAAGTCAAAGAGTAACGGTGATAAAATGAAATGGACTAGGTGGACAAAGCTTGAGTCGTACATTGTAGTCGGGGTGGCCAATGGCGTTGGTGAATCTAATAACGTACAATGCTGTCCTTCCTGTCCAGCTGTCCACTCTAAACTCCACACCACATTGTCCATCGCATAATGGACTGTGCTAAACCGTAACGTTAATCCAGCTGACAAATGTATGTAGTTGCGTAACTCACGATAACTTGAAACAAAGAACGAAGTGTGAACAAATTTATGATTTTATTGCCTGTAGGATAGATCAAACGGGAAGTGCATAGCTGCGCTTAAATCCAGAAAATAAAATAGTTTACCCAACTACTACTCCCGTGGTCGGAAGTTACGTTAAGCTATTGGTTCCAACAGAAAACGTTTCTTAGAGTTCAAGCCGACGAGAAGCACTGTTCCTTTCATGCAAATGGACTTAAAATAAAAGCTGCACGAAAAAGGTAGTTTAGGCTAAGTCAACAATACATTTATTTGATTGTAAGTTTGGTCAAAAGCAGCAAAAACTAGACAATTTTAAAATCTAAGACGGGACTCGTACTCAGTCATTACAAGTAAGAGTCGAAATTCTGGTTTATCAAACCCATTTCTTTTGAATTTTCAGGAATAGTCATCGTGGATTTCTGGTGCTCAAATATAATAAAGAAGATTAACCTTATAAAATATTTAAAACATTATCTAGTTTAATATAATTAACTACGTCATAAACGTGCATTTAATTTTTACACAACAATTTCGTTAGACTTTAAAAATTATTGCATTTGAAAACTTAATTACGTGATTATATAAGCGTAGTAAATAGTATTAAACACCTATTTTGGTTTTGATGCTATATACAATTAAAGTTATACATACTAGTATTTTAATTGAATGAATATGTTATCAACAGACAGTCACGAGTGAGACAAATGAGCCGTAAAGAGCGGCGCCGCGCAGTAAGATCCCTGAACGCTGATTGGTTGGCGGTAATCACGTGATTTGATCTCCGCCAATCACATCTCGCCACGTCACATCCAGCTTTGATTACTTGTTTATGTGATGTACCTGGTTTATAGGTTAGGTTTGTGATCTCGCTTTTACATTATCATTTGCCTGTTTTCTTTATGAGTAATAAGCTGTTAAATGTTGATTAAAGTTGTTTTTCGCCCTCGGCAGTCGTTGTTTTACATTTTGAGGTTAGTTTCTCTTTAGAATTTTGCAAAGGTTCCAAAGGACTAGTCCAAATGAAAGGACCCACTTACTCGAAGTACTGCAGTCGTGAGGTAATAAGGATTGACAGTTATAACGAACCCGTTGCTGGATGGTGAATTTAGGTAATGGAAAATCACCCACTATAATCTTTGAAAATTAAAAAACCGACACCCAAGCGCCATTGGAGATCTTGCAAACTTTGTTAATGCAAATCCACCAATAGTCTACAGTTAACAGCTGTGGTCTTAAATAAGGTGGTTTGTATTGAAACTCCAAAAGAGAGCAGGACAGTCAAGTTGACTCGCTATTGGCATAAAATAGACTGCAGTTCAAAACGACCTAAAATCATTGAATTTTATCACAATTGGTTGGACGTTTGAGCTTTAAACAGATTTTGGTGCTCAAAATCGATGTATTTAAGTAACGAAACGATGCAGGTTTCGAGTGTGCCTGTACAACTGACCAAGGCCCAGGTGGTAGTGTTATGTTTCGTAGACAATTACTCAGTTAGACTCTTGACTGGAGTGGCCTGGTGACCACAGCCCACTTCAGCACCAGTACTGTACATATTGACTCAACACTTGGTCAAACACCAAGGTGAGTGTTGGATTAGTGTGAAACAACACACTGGCACAGGTGGCATTTGTCACGGTGTTATCATTGTGTCAGTAGCAAACTTTTTCTTGTGTAGAATTTCATTGATTAAGACTTCACCAATGATGGGTTAGGTTAGGTATGTGTACTATGTAGCAGGCCACTGGGTTTCGATAAAGTAGTTATCTATCGGGGTTTCGCTAGTAAACAGGATTATTAAAAAAATTCAAGGTTACGAAAACTAGAGTTACGAAATAATGAGGAAACAATGTATTGATTACATTAGTCTTGTTAATGTTATTAATTTTGGCTCTTCAATAAGAACAAATCTTTCCAAGAGTTCTTAAGGTTTTTACACAATATAAAAGACAGTTCTTTGTCATAACTTTATTTTTAATATGGTTCTTTTTAGATTTTAAATAAAAGCTTAAAATGTATCAATAACGTTGATTTGAATTTGAACATGACTTTTTAAATATCAAAAACTTGCATTTAAGAAAAATAAATAAAGATTAAATTTTAGAATGTTGCGAAGTTCGAGCTATAGCTCCCTTCCGATTCGTGGTACAAACGTAATTTGTGTCAAATAGTATATTTTATATTATTATAATGTTTTCTAAAAAATTATTTATATTGGTTTGTTGATTTCATTTTTAATAAGCAACTTTACTAAAGATTGTAACACAAAGTTTCTTACATCAAACATCATTTTCGTTTCATACGCGAAAACGTATTGGGATCTCAGCATGTAAACACATCAGTTTCACACACGCTCGACTATCAAAAAAGAAACATTGAATAAGTTTGAAAAAAAACCAATTTAAACGACAAAAGTGGCGTGGAACAGTGCTTGTGGTGCGAGGACGGCGCGTCGAGTGAAACAGGTACATGAGTGTCGTGCGGGTATAGCCGACAGTGCAGTGAAGGCGCTCTCCAGCGCATCTCTCCATGCATGCCACTTCGGGATTCTGAATTGATTTTGTAATTTACTTTATTCATGTGTTAGAAGTTCAACGTATCCGTTTTTTTATTTATGCTTAAGAGACGGCCGGATGGGTGGAGTTTAGATGTAGTATTTATTTTAACACAGGAAGTTTTGCAAGTGATGTTTTGTGTAGGTTAAGTAGGTTTTAAACCGGAAACGTTTTTACAGTAAAGGCAAAGGGCCAATAATGTCGCAGCAGATATAATATTTAGTTAATAGTTTATAAAATGAATATTTAATTAATAATTTCAAGTTCTAAGTTCTAAAAATAAAAAATATTATTATTTATAGTGGTACACACATAAAACAGTTTTAATAAAAAAATAAAGTTATAAAACCTTTTAATGAAAGGTTCATTGTTTGAAGACAGTACAAGATTTTGGTTTCGTAGCTCTATGCTTCTAGAGTCCTTGCTAGATTTGAGTCTACCTTGAGATATGGTATTTTACATTGGGGAGGTACTTTTGTTCAAATATTGAAGCCAATTGTTATTATACAAAAGTTTGCCTTTCGCACCGTCTGTAGTGTGGGAAAATATCACCCATCCACATAGCTGTTTACCTATCTAAATGTTTTATTTTAGATACATTTTAAGCAACTTTTGAGTACTAAATTATTATTTTTTCAAAGACAAATATGGACATTTTTTAGAAATTTGAAATAGTTAGGCAAACTAGATTTATGGGTAATTACTTGTTGTCAATTCCGCTTTTGAATTAGACACAAGTAGAAAACAATGCCACTTCAAATGTACTGAGATATTCAACAAATAAGTAAATTAACTCAATATAGTAGATACATTATCCAGCTATAGACGAAGTATGAAATATGTACTTAACAACAAACAATTCAACAAATCTTGAATATCTACATTATTTCGTTTTATATGTATTATTGATTTATTTTAATGTTTGTTTAAATTAGGTGACGCAATGTTTCCTTTATGTGTTGATGAAATTTCTACTGATATATTGTTATTTTAAAGTGACATATGTTCATGGAAAGCTTTTCATATTTTAAAGTGAAATGTTTCATTTAATATCCGGAGAACTGGTTTGGACACTTGCTTTTTAAATAATAACTCAAATAATGTTTTGATTATTTGCCTACGTGCACTTGACACTTGTGTAATTAAGATCTTTGAATACACATTTTTGACTTTAAAAATGTTTCTGCGTCGAACGTCAAATCAGCGAGGATAAAAAAACACTTGGACGAGTGATGAATGAACAATCCTTTTGTTGCGATGCAAATAATAATAAGAAATAAATGTTACTAAATGTTTTTAATATTATAAAGAAACTGAAAGTAAACAGTGTTTTGAACTCAGCAGTCTGATTTAAATTGTTTTGAAGAAACAGCTGTGACACTGGCTTACTATAAGTCAGTGAAGAGATGCCAAGCCCATGCCACACAAAGATAATTAAAAAGATCCTTTTCTCTATAGGGGGTAAAAGATGATCAAAATAACGTTTATTTCCCTGGGAATAATAGTATATTTCATCACTAGGTCCTAAAGTGAGACGACTTTCGGGCCGAGTGATGAACGGTATTTTTTGTCATGCTGCAAATAATAATGAGAAAGAAATTTCAATACATTTTTTAATATTATAAACAATTAATTAAGTAAACATTGTTTTGAGCTCAGCAATCTGAATTATAACGTTTTTAAGAAACAGCTGTTACATTGATTTACTATACGTCTGTGTTAAATTTCAAAACAAACTCGTTGAACCAGTTGATGCCCATGCCAAAAAAGATCATTTTAACCTGGGTGTAAAGTGACACTTTAGCACTGTCAATACATGTGTCTAAAGCAACTGTTTTCAGAGCAGATTGACAAAAAGTTCATTTTTAGCACGTCTAAATTAGTTCTTTTTAGGGCTAAATGACAAAAAGTACTTGCACTTGCAGCTTTCCTACAATCAACCAGCAAATTGCTTTGGATAACTATGTCAGAAACGTTGATATAAACTGTGAATAGTTGTGAATATTGTGAGATTGGACTGCGAGCTGCGAGTGGCACAGGGTGACTCCGTGGCTCAGGGTTTGCAGGCCGGGGGTTGCAGGAGGCCAGGCCAGGGGGGAGATGCGTGACCCACGGCCGTTACAGTTAATGACTCCCCGCCAACAACGAGCTTCAGATAGAAAATACTCGTTCTTTATCAACAGACCTGAGTGTTGTGACGTGCACTGTTCTGCTGATACTGAACTCACAAAGTAAAGCAGCGTTCTAAAAATAATCAAGTGAAAATGCGAACAAATAAAGGTGCTATAGAACATTGTATAGGACGTTTTCTCGAAACTCGGATCCTTGATCTCGTCAAAAACTACATGTTTGGTATCATGTTGTTTGTTTATCCTTAACTTCAAATTAATCATCACTTTTTGGGGTTAATCCTCGTGCAATCCTCAAAGGAAGTTACCACCCCAAAGATTTTTAAGCTTTACCAGAGGGCAATGGAGGGATTGACCCCATTATAACTGATAATTTTAGTAATTATTCCTACTGTGTGTCTTCTTAATATAGAAAAGAAGACTCCACTACACATTTTTACGTTTTAAAATGAATGCCGAAATTCACTGCAAGCTTTTATGGAGTAATAAAAAGTCTGGTAA
This sequence comes from Matsumurasca onukii, assembly GCA_018831715.1. Taxonomy (NCBI): domain Eukaryota; kingdom Metazoa; phylum Arthropoda; class Insecta; order Hemiptera; family Cicadellidae; genus Matsumurasca; species Matsumurasca onukii. Next base: position 25,818,087 of record CM032058.1, read on the forward strand.
TTTTTTTATATAAACATAAAAAAATATGAAAATCGTCCAAAGATCACAATTGCTTGAGTTTGATTCATCATGTTGATGATTTTATTAATTTAACATTTTCAATTCTAACCGGAAATCTCCCTTGTAAACTATGGACTAATGAAAAAACGCAAATATTGGGCATGATTATAATTTAATTTATAAGTGTAAATTTCAGTTAAAAAGGTGCAGTATGTTATGCAATCATATTAAAGTACCTTACGGCAAATGATACTTATGAAAAAGTCAACGACCTGCATTTTGAAATAGATAAATTACTATGGGTTTGTTTGCAAAACTACTCCTATTTGATGGATGTGCATTTGTTGCACACTCAAAATTTACTTATTTTCAATATTCAAAAGTTTACCTACCAACCGATGGAGCAAAGTCGTCACTGTAGAGCTCTGGTTTCCTAGGAATGCGGTGACAGCTTTTTCCTACCGTGTTTTGATGCTGATGTTATCATATGGAAGCGGCCACCGTTCTCTAGGAAAACACTCGCATATGATTACATTGTAAACAAAGGTTCACCGCCATATTACGGCAGTAACATAGCTGTCACTGCTTTCTAGGAAACCATAGCTTTGCGCCTAGAGCTGAATGTTTTGGTAGACTTGTGTAAAAACTAGATCCACACCACAAACAGTTTTCGCACGGTATTGTCGTTTTGACGAACAGCTGACCTATGTTTTGTAACCTTCATTGTAAACAATGCGACATTGTCGACCAGCGTTGCCTGTTTGTTTTGTACACTGACATACAACCTAAGCAAACTTTGTTAATAAACGTTTGCATTTCCCTGCACTACTCGTGTTGAGTTTTTCACAACTGGTATAGCGTTCATTACTAGGAATAGAATAGCTACTTGCTATTCTGGTTTTAACATATTTAATACTACGACAGGTTTCGAAGTTAGGTTCATCTTCGGGGTTCATCATTACAGGGTGACATTAAATTCGTAATAAATCAAGTTATGTCCAAGGAATTATTATACTTGATATGTAGAATAATTAGGTATATTTGTGGTATCTTGGATCTAAGTATCATAAACTAAATTGAAGTGAGGTTGATTTCATTTTCTCCACAATACTTTAGTCAACAGTTCAATCAAAGAAAGTAATATGAAGAAAAAGCTATTTGATTTTAAAATATTCAATATGTAGTTCTTACGTTATAATTAGCAGTAACTGAAAAATACTCTCCGCCATAGAATTAAACAGATTAATATCACAGTTTCAAAGTTTAAAAGAATGAGTTTTCTTTCTTCGGGTAATTAAGATGATATACCGACTGTGATTATGTGTTAGCTGGAGTGACCTTTATGCCAACAACCATTGTCAGTTTAAATGTCGAGTCTTTGTTGACTGCTCCACTTTAATGCTAGCTGGCAATATTAAATTTCTGGTAAAACTATTAATCAACTCCTTTAGCTAAATAAAGGAGTTGTTTGATTATGTTGGAGATATCGTCATCTTTAGTCTAAGTTTATTTTTCCACCATCAAATTTGTTGTATTGGACACTCTTTATAATACCATGTTTGCTTGTACAGTCAATATCTTGCACATTAGCAGTTTTGACGGGATTACTAATGATACGTTGATGAATTTCTAGACATAAACTAAGTCTATAAACAAAGGGAACAGAATTTAGTTTCGACACAGATGTGGAACTGTGAACGTGACGTGAAACGCAGTATAGTGATGGTGTAGCGGGCGTGGTGTGTTGTGTAGTGAAATGTTTCCGCCTCTCGCGTTCTGTTATCAGTGCTGATAACAGATAACAAAAGAAACACCTCTGGCGTCTACCTGATACGGTTACTCGTATATATGTAACAATATAGTCCGTAGACCTTATTCATGAGACACCTCTTAATGGGGGTGGAACATTTAAAAATAAAATAAAAGGATTAATTTACTTGAATGAGAACAGTTCCGTACAGGCATAGGTGGTTTTAGTAAAACCATCACATTTTATTTCGTTTCTCACATATATTTAAGAATGTACTAGCCTTCGGCGTCTTTCATGTATCTCTAATGAAAGAGCATTCACTGAGTGTTCTTAGACCGAAACGAACAATTTATCTCAATTAGAACCTGAGATATGACAGAAAAAGCTAAGAAAACATGGAAAAAAGCCTTTTTTGAGTATTTAACTTGAAAAGGGCGAAAGTTAAGTGATTTTTTATGTTTGACGACTAATCTATGCGTAAATACATTTCATCCAAAAAAATCAAGAAAATCGGCCTGATAGAACGGTCGTACTGACTGCCATTAGATTTTCATCAATTCTTTTAATACATAGGTATTTTTTATGTCTATAGTATGTTTCCTTCATCTGGTTTCATGTTCGAATATTTCACACATATAACAGTTGAAAATATAATACCCCAAAAATGTGTTTGTTTTATTAAGTGGATTAAATGAGTTAAAATGGCTGAATAAAGTAAATACAAGATTCTGTATGCACCGGTTTCTTTCTACGTATAGATCCTTTAAATTGTTTTATTTATTTTTACATTAAAGAGAGTTATGATGTTGGTAAGTATAAATAAAATTTGAAAACTTCAATGCCAATATTATATTTTATTTAAGGTTGACAAGCTAAGCTTTCTTCATCAGAGGTCTAACCACAGGAGCGTAGCTTTCGAAAGATCTTGTCAACCTAAAATAAAATATTATATTGGCTTCGAAAACTTCAAATTATACTTAAAGATGACTTTTTTTTAATAAATGAAAAGCTACCTTTTATGTTTTATTGATGGGTAGAAAGATAATATTCCAATACGGGTTAAAACACTTCCCGAACTGGTCAAAATATAACAAACTCTTGTTTTATAAGCAAGTGCGTTGTTATAGAGGCGTTTTTTATGCGAATCCTGAGAGGCCTTTGTTAAACTTAATGTAGTTAATTATTTAATTATTTTATGGGCTCTGTGATTGTCATTTGAATATAAAAAGACGAATCAAACTAGTGTTTGACAACTTAAATACACCTTTCTTCTATAACTGTTAAAAGTATACATATTGCTTACAGAAGTTGTGCTTTGCTTGCAGGTTAGTTGCGGTGAATAATTATTTAGAAACTACCTACAACATAACTCGAGGATTCAGAGTGAGTATCTTTACAATTTAGTCAACGTAGATATATAAACATCTGAAGAACACACTTGGGAATGCGCAGAAACTTGAAACATTAGCCTCTGAGTTTCAGTCAAAGGCTATACTTGTACATGAACCGCAACAGTTAACCTTCCAGACCGTGAAATGCAGTTATTGTTGGATAAAAGAGGAGTTTTGTAAATAGATGTCGGGAGAAATGAAACCGTGCCTCAATTTCTGTAGGGATATTAAAGTTAGCGATACAGCTCGAGCTAGATGGAATAAATTTCCATTCTTACCAAGCCGACACTGTTTCACTCTATTGCCCCAAAGCGCTCAAAAACTTGACTCGCTGACTACAAATTAAAGTTTTACCCGACAGACGGTTCCTGACAATATCCTCGCGGCGTTATTTCAATCCAAGGTTTTATTGTGTCAACTGTTTCTCTGTTGGATTTCAAAGTTTTATTCGACACATCTGAATCTTTACATAGAGAGAGAGGGAGACAGCATTTTGTCTTGCTGTTGAATCAGGAGTTTTTGGGCGTTTGATTTGAGCACATTCGTTAAGATGTATAAATTAATCCCCTATTAGTGCTCAATAGTTATTTAACATTCAGTTAATACAGTTATGGCTTTCTGCGATAGCACAAAGTTAGCTTTATTAGGACACAGTCTCAAATAAACGTTCAAGTCAAATCGAGCTAAATAAATCGAGAAGAAATTGTATTTTACTAATATATTTTATGTTCATAAGTAAGTAAAAGTGTGTGAAAAATAATTTATTTAGAAAAAAGTACACTTTCAAGAAATTTTGAAGCATTTGGCTCTGTATATAGAATTACTGTTCTATACAACAAGGTTTTAGGGAAATGTCCAAAACTTCAATTTGAGAAATCTTTGAACAAAGACCATTAGACATAATTAAAAGAGTAGGTATGTTGATACCTCCTTGCGTCTATATACTTTTCAAGTAATTTAATATAGTCAAACAAATGAACCGTGGGTTTAATTTATAGTCACCCTTGTGTCATACAAAAAGAAAATGAACCATTTTTGCTGATTGAGCAACAAAGTACATAAAGCAATTTGAGCTGAATTGTCCGTGCATTAGGTATTAAGCTCTTAAACCAACGTCTAACTTCAACTACTGATTAACTAAACAATACTTACAGTGTCAATAGTGAATAATTGCAATAATTAAGCTTCAACTATAAGCCAATTTATTAGGCAATGACAGCTTTAAAAACATTGAAATGCACAGCAAAATGATAAACAACACAGATTTGTGTGAGACAAGTAAGTTGCGACAGACAGTGTGGAAAGGCGGGGACCAGAAAAGTTTTGAAGGATCTTGACCTACATCAGGTCCTATATCTGAAGAAGTCATCAAGAGTCTCTTCTCCGGGAAACGTCGAGGGGAGATACTCTTTATAACCTTGTTAACTTATAGAACAGTGGAGTTATCTGTGATTATTTTCTATCTTGGAGATTTTCTGTAAACAAGGTCATAATTTACACCACAGGCTCTTTGGGAAGGGAGGGGTGTTAGGCTATTTAAATGGGGTTTTAGGCTATAAGAACGATTTTATGTTCTGATTTCAATGAAGTTTGGTACACATTTCCATGCTTAAAGTTTTACGACATTTCCTTAAGCTTGGAAATTGAAATTAAATCCTTAATTTCCTATGAAAAAATAAGCTATGTTCTGATTCAATTTACTAGGTTGAAATTCTTTAAACCCACTACTCGCCCAAATACCCTCGACTTAACCAAATAAACTAAGTAAACTAAATTAATAGTCTACAAATCGAATATTATTATAGATCTAATTGATCTAAGTTACGGAGCAGTAGGTCTACGGGAAGTAGCAATCTGTGCCGTGGTATCAGCTGGTTCGTAGTCTATTTTGCATGATCATAAATTCGCCTGTTTTATAATTGCTCAAACATCTTTCAAACTGTAAACCAATTCAAAATTAATCGTTTCAACTTATTGCCAGACCTTCCCTACCACTTTCATTTTAATATTTTTACAGTTAGATGGATATGTGTTTGATTTAATGTATGGTATGTTGATTAATAACAAAATGAAATGTTGAAATAACAACTGTAATATATAAATAATGACTGTACAGTAGCCATTGAAATCTCTAAACCTCAACAAATGATTAATTAATGAATACAACTATGTATTGGTTTACTCAATACAGTACAACAATGCAGACACGGAACTAATCAATAGCATAATCCTCACGTTGAAGTTTGTAAGTCAAATTGAAAGCCAACACCGGCATGTTTATAGCACATTGATTAACTTTTATAATTACTTTAGCGATTAAGTGGTTATCATAACCTGTGGTCACGTTCGAACTGTAATTAACTTTTGAAAGTCGATAACAGCTTCAAAGTTTGACAAGTTATCGTTTCACATTACATACTTTCATAGTTTATACCAAACCTGGTGGCAAGTGTTATTAAAGGGATGTAGCTTGTTTTTACGCTAATGTAATGAATACTTGTTGTGAATAAACACTTTTCAAATATTAGCTTTTTCTTGTCTAATTTAAAAAAATAAAGTTTCAAAATTAAATTGGCTTAGTTTTAATTTGGGATACTCCAGGTTGTAAAGAAACTTAGTTTCAAAGATCGGGAATTTCACCGTTAAATAACTCTTTGAGATAATAACTGACTAAGAACACTTGGTACTTCACTAACCATTGCATTCCTCAATCACTTCCAAACTGCTTAATTAGTAAATTTCCATTTAGAAAATAAGATATTCATGCCGTCAGCATAGTTTTTCTGCCTGTTACGGCAAACGTTTATGAACCCTTCGTTCTATAACAGTAAGTTCGTAGTTCTTCCTGCCTCTAGTTTCGTAAGAGTGTTCATCTATACCTCTTGTGATATCGTATTTTTTTCAAAAGGAAATACACAGTTCAAAGATATAGTGTGATAGGATAGTCAACAGCAGCTTCACCAAATTATTTTGTTGACGCTGGTCTATGCGACTCTCTCCATTGCGGTTTTGCAATTTTTCTGACTGTTTTTGAAGAATTAGCATCGTGAAAAGTTATCTTTATTTATTTTGAACTTCTGAGAACACTTTTAAAAACACAAACATTCTGAAACCCCTTTTATTTGAGCTATGATTCTCGATATACTTGACAAGATTAGGTCCTAAACGTGATGATTGAAGACAGTTTAGATTATGGCGATGATGTTGCAGGATTGATCCCATCATGGCGGCGGATTGGGGTGGGATTGCAAAGGGGTGATCAGGATGACAATCTAAGTGCGACGTGATCGCAGGTTTTTGCTACTTCACTCTTCCATCTCTCTCACTTCTGCCGGTTCACACTGCGCCCTGCTAATTGAATATTACTGTAGCCTCCGGACCCGCTTTTCTCCAGACCCTTCCAACGAAATCATCAAACTGAACGCAATGAAATGCTTCTAAATTATGTTAGGATTATATTTGGTCTCTCAACCGTTTCAAACCGATTGGTTTACGCTAATAATTCATTTACTGTGTTTATCATTAAACTTGTTTTGTAAAACTTATCTTTACTACGATGGTACTTACCTCAGTAGTTATTTTACGTATAAATTTAGCTTACATACCCAAAAGCCTATTTAAAGGGGTGAAAAAAGGCCAGTGTAAGTGTCCTAGCTGACCAAACAAGATACGGGTTGCGGAAATGTATAATTTAATATTATTAAGCATTCTTGATTTGAACCACATTCGCGTCCGCGCGTTTGTGATATTTTAGTTTTTTAGTATGCCTTAGGAGTTGTAATAGCATTAAGTAAAAAAGTCATTGTCTCTGAATAAAAACATATTTTGCTTCTAACCTGACGTAAAAGCAGTACAATTGAAGTTAAAAAATTTTTTATTTTATTATTATTTCTGTTAATTTAGATTTATTTATATTTTCTTATATTTCTCTTGTATATTTTTATTTATTTTATATTTTTTTATTATATAGATTTTTGTTTTATTTCTTACTTTATACTTTATAGATTTTTATTTCTTGTTTGTTTGTTTATGTATCTTTATTTATTTCTTCTCTAAGATGAAATAAAGCACTTTTCTTCTTCTTCTTCTTACATAAGGCGACACACTAGAAATGGATTTTACGTGTTGAAATTTTAAAAAGATACCGAACTTTCTATGGCGGGACATAAATTATCCCTTTATGGGGTTTTAGACGCTATAACGGCTGTTTTTAAGATCCTATTTCAATTAAAATTCGTATAAGCATAGACGCTGTACCTGACATGAGTATTACAAATAAACAAAGTAGAATCAGCCAGACTAAGATGGCGGCGGAAGCAGTTTTGTTTTACGACTTTTCGTTCTGTCTAGTGATAGAAATAAATAGCTTTATTCACTGGGAAAAAATAAATAAGCCCATTAATTCTAGGTAAGCTTACTTTGCCTAAACAAACTACGTACACATTTGGTACATTAGTTGTCCTCCTTATTTTAGTGTGGATCAATTTAAATGTCATAATAATAATAATCTGCGGTTGGGCACGCTAGGACCACGTGACTGGACGGTGTCGTTATCAGAACGAGTGGTTAGAGTTCGCTGTGAACCCGACACAGTTTTGATTCCAGTGTTCGGTACCAGGATGCGCTACTAAGCCTCGCTTTCCTCTCGCAGCATTGCATTAGAACAAGAAAGAACACGTCAACTCTAAGCAGTTCGTTTAGGCATGGTTAAAAAGTAACATATCTAGTTTGTGGCATGTCTTACTACCTTTTAACACTTAGATGTACGAGATGAGTTTTAAATAGCCTTCCCCTCACCTTAACTTTAGAAAAAGAAAATGTTTTTAAAACCCTTTGTAGAATGTTTTTATAGGATTCTGAAGTTTGTTTTGACGTACTTTGCGTAACCCAGCTCCACCCGAAAACGGGGAGGGCACCCAACATTTTTAAATACAAACCCCCTTTGTGGCACCTCAAAAGAAAGAGAATTTTAATACATATTTATTGACGCAAAGAAAAAATTTTTATCTCGATTAGTTTTTTTGTAATATTGTACCTATTTAAAGATTACAAGAACTCAGATTTAAAATGTCACATTTCTCATACAATTCTGTTATGACAACTTTTTTAAAAATCGTTTGAGAGAAACAGTACAACCTTATAACATAATCCCAAATGATATTTTGAAAACAATTTGTCATAAAAAATTGTGTTATGTGAAATGTAGCATTTAAACCTGATTTCTTTTAAATTTAAATTAGTATTAAAAAAAGTCTAGACAAAAAGATTTGTATTAAAATTCCTTTTCTTTTTAGGTGCCACCAAGAGGATGTTTGTATTTAAAGATTTTGGATGTCCCTCCCTCCCGGCTTTTTGGTGGAGGGTTGGGTGACGCAAAGTACGTGAAAACAAACTTAAGAATCCTATACAAACCTTCCCTAAAGAGTTTTTAAACATTTTTTCAAAAGGTAAGGGGGCATTGAATAATCACCCTGTATAAAACTCCACAATTGATAAATGCAGCGTCGTCACTTGTGTGGTTAGGGGGTGAAGTGTAGCACCATCAAGGCAAACTGAGGACTGAGGAGGTGGAGCTGTGACTGGCCTCTAATCAGAGACTTGCGTGTGTTTACATTGCCTCAAGTGAGTAAACAAATTACACAGGGTCATTGACCCCACAGTGCCTCCTCATTCCTGTAACAGTCTAAGATCCAACATTGGCGTTTTTACCATCATCTGCTATTTGACTGAGACCTGATTTGTGTTGAAAATAGTACAGATTGACAGAAAAACATGGGTTGTCTAGTATAACGATAGTTAGAATGTTCATGATTTTAATATTGTATGTAAGTTAGAAAAGAATCTCTTTTACCTTCAGTTTTGACTACTAACACATTCTTTCTAATAACATAGTGTCACAATGTTGTGCTGACAGCCTGCAGAACTGCTTCCTTGTTATCAAAGCAATGTTGGCCAGATTGTTTTGATAGTCAAGGTTATGCTGAGCAAGTAATAAAAGGTTATTGGCTTAGCTCCTCGGGGTTCAGTTGCCTAGGAGAATCCCTGCGTGTGGGGGTCTCCCTTCACGATGCTGCCCCTGGGGAGGTAGGTCCTAACCTAGGTCCCAATCCAAGTTTTGGTTCCAAAGTCAGTTTTTATGTTCTTTTAATTTTAACTTATTTCCCAAACTTGTTTGCTCAGTTCTTGCAGTTCTAGTTGTCTCACATTTATATATATTCATTTTATAATACTTTTAGTTTAGCTTACTTTTTAAATGGAATTATTTTACATAGTTAGATTCAGCTCTCAATATTTAATATTCCGAAATCTTGAAGTTACTAATATGAACACATCTTAACATAGAGTCCAGTGACGATGACCTTTTACAGTAGTTTATATGTTTGACAATTTAATTCTGATTTAACTACTTACTTTCTTAGCTAGTTTGTTATTTATTTCAAATAAACTTAAGCTCTAATTTGGATTGCGAGTGCTTTTACTCCAAGGCTAGTGTATAGGCCTATATACAAACCTTGCTTTTACTCTACCATCTGGCTACACTAGTCCCCGACTCGTTATCTTCAAAGGGGAACGTGAAACTAGTTAAAGGTTATTTTTTATCTGTGGACAATTTTCTTTGTTGGGTACATCCATATCTCCATTTACATGCACCGAACAGCCATTTTTTAGAGTTCATGTAACTTAGCAAAAGTTCTAACAACATTAAAATAGAACGAGTGCTGTGTGTTTCTAACCACTCTTTGCCGCTCTTGAAAAACAGCAGTTTATAAAAAAGAAATTCAAATTGCTATGTAAACTGTGTGATTGGTGCAACAACTACTCAATGCATCATGTACCACGCAAACAAGAAGTAAGTTGTTAGCCGTGAATTATGTGTTAGTTTAAAAAAAAGTGTCTAGGTTGGCTTCTCTCGATAAATTACCACTCATTCACGTCTCAAAGTCGGTGGATCTAATGCGCATATGCGTATATGTGTAGAGCAAAGGGGTTTATAGAGTAGGGAGGCTAGGCAAGTCGTGTGTAAAGGTATTGATTGAGTCTACGTATACTTCCGCTATACAACTGCAATAGGATTGATTCAGTCTACGTCAAAGCTGGCCAGCTCACTCAATACGTAGTGCATAATCCTAGCTCTGCTCAATAACCTGTCACGTGACACTAAGCCGAGCCTAAGCTAAGCTACGTAAATTTGTAGTTACACAGGGTACCGTAGTGTATCGTGCATTTTCGTATGCATCAAAGGCGTCCACAAGATGCAGAGTTTTCACAAAATTAAGAAGCGTGCATTTTTACATTTCTACACAAAATAAATTAGTTCAGTGTAAACACTTAATAATTTGTTTTATTCGTGTAAAGCGATGCTTGAATCGATAACTATTGGTCATAGATACATACAAAATTGTAAGTCAGAATGCATTTGCATGGTACATTAGACTGTCTGTGCATTGTTGGATTAGATATACATATAAATAACTGACTCACTCTGTGCTGTGGATAACGCGGCTGTTGTTGACACAGTTTGAGTTGAGTCTGCATACAGTTGCATGGTGATAGTCTGTCTGTGCAGTATTGGAGTTGATAGTTGATATACATATAAATAACAGTGGACTCACTATTGAACCCTGAGGTACGCTGTGGATAACGCGGCTGTTGGTTGACACAGTTTGTATATCGATCTCCCTGTGTAAGTCTGCATACAGTTGCATGGTGCATCAGTCTGTCTGTGCAGTATTGGAGTTGATAGTTGATATACATATAAATAACAGTGGACTCACTATTGAACCCTGAGGTACGCTGTGGATAACGCGGCTGTTGGTTGACACAGTTTGTATATCGATCTCCTGTGTAAGTCTGCATACAGTTGCATGGTGCATCAGTCTGTCTGTGCAGTATTGGAGTTGATAGTTGATATACATATAAATAACAGTGGACTCACTATTGAACCCTGAGGTACGCTGTGGATAACGCGGCTGTTGGTTGACACAGTTTGTATATCGATCTCCTGTGTAAGTCTGCATACAGTTGCATGGTGCATCAGTCTGTCTGTGCAGTATTGGAGCTGATAGTTGATATACATATAAATAACAGTGGACTCACTATTGAACCCTGAGGTACGCTGTGGATAACGCGGCTGTTGGTTGACACAGTTTGTATATCGATCTCCCTGTGTAAGTCTGCATACAGTTGCATGGTGCATCAGTCTGTCTGTGCAGTATTGGAGTTGATAGTTGATATACATATAAATAACAGTGGACTCACTATTGAACCCTGAGGTACGCTGTGGATAACGCGGCTGTTGGTTGACACAGTTTGTATATCGATCTCCCTGTGTAAGTCTGCATACAGTTGCATGGTGCATCAGTCTGTCTGTGCAGTATTGGAGTTGATAGTTGATATACATATAAATAACAGTGGACTCACTATTGAACCCTGAGGTACGCTGTGGATAACGCGGCTGTTGGTTGACACAGTTTGTATATCGATCTCCTGTGTAAGTCTGCATACAGTTGCATGGTGCATCAGTCTGTCTGTGCAGTATTGAAGTTGATAGTTGATATACATATAAATAACAGTGGACTCACTATTGAACCCTGAGGTACGCTGTGGATAACGCGGCTGTTGGTTGACACAGTTTGTATATCGATCTCCCTGTGTAAGTCTGCATACAGTTGCATGGTGCATCAGTCTGTCTGTGCAGTATTGGAGTTGATAGTTGATATACATATAAATAACAGTGGACTCACTATTGAACCCTGAGGTACGCTGTGGATAACGCGGCTGTTGGTTGACACAGTTTGTATATCGATCTCCCTGTGTAAGTCTGCATACAGTTGCATGGTGCATCAGTCTGTCTGTGCAGTATTGGAGTTGATAGTTGATATACATATAAATAACAGTGGACTCACTATTGAACCCTGAGGTACGCTGTGGATAACGCGGCTGTTGGTTGACACAGTTTGTATATCGATCTCCCTGTGTAAGTCTGCATACAGTTGCATGGTGCATCAGTCTGTCTGTGCAGTATTGGAGTTGATAGTTGATATACATATAAATAACAGTGGACTCACTATTGAACCCTGAGGTACGCTGTGGATAACGCGGCTGTTGGTTGACACAGTTTGTATATCGATCTCCCTGTGTAAGTCTGCATACAGTTGCATGGTGCATCAGTCTGTCTGTGCAGTATTGGAGTTGATAGTTGATATACATATAAATAACAGTGGACTCACTATTGAACCCTGAGGTACGCTGTGGATAACGCGGCTGTTGGTTGACACAGTTTGTATATCGATCTCCTGTGTAAGTCTGCATACAGTTGCATGGTGCATCAGTCTGTCTGTGCAGTATTGGAGTTGATAGTTGATATACATATAAATAACAGTGGACTCACTATTGAACCCTGAGGTACGCTGTGGATAACGCGGCTGTTGGTTGACACAGTTTGTATATCGATCTCCTGTGTAAGTCTGCATACAGTTGCATGGTGACGGTGAGTTGAATTCAACATGTTTTGGGGTTAGTTTTTATAGTATATTTGCAATTCCTCCTTGCTTGACAATTTTCCCCTTTGGGTTCAGTGTATAGTACCAGTAGGTTGTCTTGTATACTTTTGTACCCATGATTCTACTGTATCACGTGATCTGCACAGTTTGATTTTATTTTTGTCAAGTTCCAGAACTTAAATGCTTGAATATCGCTAAAACTTATTCCAGCTTGTCCTATGTAAAAACTTTGGCAATCAGAACACGCCCCCCACCCTGAATAGGTAAATTATACCCTGCTATAGAAAATTCGCTTGGATTCATGTCAGCGCTTATGGTGACGTTTTAAAACATTGCCTTAAGGTAACATAGTCATAACTAGCGTCAATTAACGTCAGACTTTTAGAAATGAACATAAGCTATACTACGTACATTTTGCGAAAATCTGTCGTTCATATTTCGTTTGTATGATGGATAATAGGGATGATGGGTGAATGTTTTCAGTTCGTGTAGTACACCGGGTTGTGGCCTAGTACACTCGGTACATGTACAGTGTGACAGTACGGCGGAATCAATACTTACACTAGACTGTTGTGACTGTGAGCCAGACTATGTTAACCTGCAGACTTGCAGAGCCATCTGTGTCATGTCACCGTAATTAACACCAGTTCTTCCTCATCACAGTACAATCGTGTGACAATTACATGAATCGTTCGCGCTAATCTAACATTAATATGCCGTGTTATATGTCAAAATTTACTTAATAAAGACATCTGGATGAATTAGAAGAAAAAATGCTATCGATTAAACGATTATTGAATTTCTATGTACGTCTTGCTAAATTGTAGGTGCAAAACATGCTTGTACAGGATTGCCCAAAACAGGTACTAGTCATTTCTCATACTAGCTATACAACACTGACTTTATCTTAATATTAAATGCTCAACATGTTTTCCGTCATTGTATGACATATTCCATACGTCTTTATATGTTTGTAACCTATTCCTGAAAAGTGTTACAGGCCATAAACTCATAGAATTCAAAATCTGAAGCAAAACATAACATCAGTTTAAATGGATATCACAACTCGAGAAGTGTTCAGGAATGGTTGAAACGTGTAACGAATGGAATATGTTATACTTAATAGCGGAAAAATTTAGTTTTAAGATGAAGTTAACTTTTGTATAGCTATTAAAACAAACACTTATCATAACTTGACGAGTACCTTTTTTTGGGCCACCTGTATTTATTTTATTACGAAAAGTAACATCCTCTAACCGCGCCCTACGGAGGTTCTAGATTAAACCCGGATATATTTTAAGAACTACTTTATAGTGTTTTCGCTTTTTCTAAACATGTATCCCCAGTTGATTATTACCGTACGGTGTTTTAAAGCCGAGAACTTTATCTCCGATCACCTTATGACCGAACCTAAATGATCACGTTAACGTTCACCCATGATGGATGACAAACATATGGCTGACCTAACAAATAGTTACAACTTTAATTATTACAACTCAAACTTAGAACTGAAAACCTCCAGTGAGAAGGTATTAAAGCCATGAATATTACAAAACATTTTATTACACTATAATTTATCAGCCGTATTGCATATCGCTTGGTATGGTACGATGAGCTTATAGTATCGTATATAGATTATTTTAGTGTATTAGTTTACTTTTAAGAAGGGATGATGATATAGTTGTATATTGAAATCCTTTACATGCTACCAAAGACGTTCACAATATTATAAGAAACCCAGGCCGACTCTAAGCTTTTGGTAAACTGATTTTGTTGGCTAACAAACTTGACCAATACATTTACAAAAGGAATATTTGTACAAAATTTCATAAAATGTGAACAAAAAAGCGACCTGTAGAGAGATCACACATATATACATATGTATACATAGGTTTAAAGAAATGCTCAAAACATGTTCTGGTGGTCAGGATCGGTGCTCATTTCATGATCCCGGTTCTGGGCATGAATATCTCATTTATCCAAAGGAAATTCGCTAATTAAGCCTATAAAGCATAAATACAGCACACTATTATAAGTAAAATCATCAAAAAGCCTATTATTGTTTAACTAAATAGAAATTGCTAATGATTAAACTAAGTAAATCACAATTAATTAAGTAAATCAATTATAGTACCAATATCATTAGACTAGGCTGAGACCTAAGACTAGCCTGGTCATATAGTACAGTGTGTAGGATCCGTACCCTGTGTGTCTCATGTAATAAGCCGGTAAATCCTCCTCCCCTCCCTGTCATGTCCCCTCCCCTAGGCTGTCTCCTGCCCGTCTTAACCACTGAGCTGATAATGTGATTAAACTGATAATGTCATAAATACATAATATCCCGTAGTAGACAGGTATTAGTGCTCAATGATGTATCAGGTAATTAATTAATTCCTTCTTTTGCTAGGATTTAAAAACATACGTGATAATGCAACACACGAGTAAGCAAGTTAGTTCGTTACATCAAATATAATGTTATGGTAGGTGGCAGCAGGTAGGAAAATCAACATAATTTCGGCAGTTCAAGCACAGATAGCGCTGCGAGCGCTGCCATATCTTCCCGTCTTTCTCCCCTCGGCTCGAAATGCTTTTGTTTGTCCGACATCGATGATTTAAATGTGACAAAATCGTACGATCAAATGCACAAATCGAACAAACTTGCGCGTGCGTCAGTGGCTCTACTTGAGAACCCTCGCAGCGATATCTGTGCTTGGCTGCCGAACTATGTTGATTTTTCCTGCATCAGCCATGTGGCATCTATGCGCAATCTACTAACCTACCATAACATAATCTTTTGTTTTATGCATGAAGTTGTTTGAGGATTCATCTAAGTGCTGGTTTAGAGTAACACTTCAAATATAATATGACAAACCTCATGTAACTTTCGACCTATTGCTTTCTTCTCAATATTTTTAAACCCTATTTTTTTAAACACTGAACACCCCGGTTGATAATTTTTTTACTAAAAGAAGCTTTTTCATTTAAAACCGTATGGGTTTCAAAGTAAGATCAATACATAAAATGCCGTATGGAATTGCTTTGGAAAAGATTTTTGAGGGAAATGAATAGCAGAGATGTCCGTTGATATCATGAAAGTATTTGAAACCGTAGATAACACAATTCCTTTAGGTAAATTCTTTTGTTTATAGCCGGAATCAGAGGTGTTTAAGTCCTTGAGGTTCTTCGGAATTTTCTTATAACGAAAAAGAAAGGTTCAGGCCAAAAGGCTCGTAGGTAGAATTACATTGTCAATTATTCCTAACCATCCTTTGACCAAGTTTGTTTTGTATATGTTTTAAAGTACATTTTAACTCGATCTGATATCAAAGAATTATATTCCCCAAGGAATTGACTTAATCTTTTCCCCTATAAAGTATCTTAGGAAGTACTGTACTGCCAGTATCGTATGCCAGTACACAAGCCAAATGACCGTATTTCTCAGAGTACCGAAGCAGTGATAAATCTACAATAGCTAATCGAGTGTGCTGGTTGCAATATTTATCACGGGTCCGTTTTGTAGGTTACGTCTCTATCCTACAGTCTGAGTAGGATTGGAGTATGTAGGCCATTTGCTTTATAGTAATAACTATTATCTGTATTGGTTCTAGTGTTTATGGAGGTTTGTAAGTTACTATTGTGCTGTAGGATTTTGTGTACAGAACTATGATCGATAGTGGAAAATCAATCAATAAAAATACAAAAAGAAGACATTGAAAAGTAAACTGCGATTTTAAAGCTTTAAAACACTTTTAAAGTAGCGAGTTGAAGTTGGAATTGGAATAAAAAACGGTGGGTGCAAAAACGGTTTACACTTTTCGCCGGCCTATCAAGTTAAAGTTGTTTTTAGTGTTCATATAGATAAAGTGTTCTATTTGTTTTCATTTGGAATATCTTAATTAAACATGAAGGTTAACACACATGCCACATACATGTAGGTTAGGCCTACTAAACCATAGAGGTCATTAAGAAAGTGTCGTGTTATAAGTTTTTCTGTTGTAACCTAATGCTAAAATAATCGTACATTAGCAATGGGAAGTTAATGGTTGATTTTAGCGAAACAAAGTACACATTATTGTAGATTTAAAAGAACGTTTAGTGATCCAAGAAATTTATTATTTAATTTATTATTAGTATGCCGTAGTTTAACGTAGATTAAGTGGGTTTTCAAAGGTTTAAGTTCTTTCGTTATACAAGTAATCATTGAGTTATTACAAAAAACATTTTCCAACCATAAGTGCACCGGTGCTTGTCACTAAGTTAAAAAAATAGCTACAACAATTTTAGATTAAAACAAATTTGTTAGTAAAAATAAATTTTAAAACTTCTTATAATTATTGTAATGTTCTTCAGTTGAATATATTTACTAACGCGGTTAATACTGTCGTAGGAGCGAAGCAGTACTAAACTGACGCATCCAAGCTCTTATTCCATTTGCATACGTTATAAACTCACTGCTGTTTGAGTCTACTGATTTATTCACTTAATATTATGTAGATGTCAAAGCAAGCACAAGATATCAAAACACTATTTTTGCGCTAACAAACCTAATATTGTGTTTATACTTTAGTTCCAGATGTTCCTTAGTAAACGTTACTCAGACTTCTGTTGTCTTCTTCTAACAAAAATAAAGTATATAATTTTTATTTGTATATAGTAATATATAAACAATAATGTGGAAAAGTATATAAGTCATAGAAATAATAGACACATCTACAGATTCTTCCAACATACTTGTACCCATGGCGGTGGTGTGAATTAAATTGGATTGAAATTCCACCTTTTCATTTTCTGGCTTAGGTTTTACTGACTACTCCATACTATCCAAGAAACGGCCTTTCTTGTTCTGTAAATGTGCGTGTAAGGTTTTAGATTTTCCATGGTTTCGTTCGGTTACACTTCGATTTTTCCCCAGAAACAGACACACATATTTTGATTAAATATGCCTATCGTTCAACAACTAACCAGTGAATGTACCCTAGCCCCTATCACAGAAGTACTATGATGGAGAAAGTGAAGAAATGTTTTTATGCGTTGATTTGCGGTTATATACATTCAAACATTGTTTGTATGTCTATAAGCATGATTGCGTTGCCTACACATACACTAGCTAGCCTGGGAATGTTGCAGTGTTGCCAGTGTGTAGTGTAATGGGATGTGAGGGTACACACAGTTGACACAATTGATGTGCGCTGTCACACTGATTACTGCTTCCTCGTGACCTTGGCCACACCTTGTCACTCTACACACTAACCACTCAACACCAACATACACACCACGTACCATATCCCACATTCAAATGCGTCTAGGAGAGTGCCACTGGATGGTTTCGCATGTGACCAATTGTATTTATATGTAACTTACAAGGCTATCGGGAAAATTACCAGGTGTATGCGTCCAATTTTACTCTTGCTTCCCCCTTTTCTTCTTTTCCTCTTTTAGTTATTCCTGCAATTATTATTTTAATCTTATTTTACATCTTTATCCTTCATCTCCTCTTTCTTCTCGTCATGCACATCTTCCTCATTTTGCTACTTATCTCCTCTCTTCTTCTTTGCATCCTAGACCTTTTCTTATTTTCCACTTCCACCTTGTCGAACTCCTTTACCTCCTCTTCAGTTCCTTTATGTCTTCTTCTCCAGTCACATCATTTTCATTTCTTCTTCTTCTCCTCCTTCCTTTTCTTATCATACATCTTCACCCTTCCTCCTTTTCACTTTGCACCTCACTATTTAACCTACCTGTGACCAGCATCAAGAGGTCCATCATATAGACCCAAAACTACTATTTACGATTAGCGTTTGACGTACGCGGAGCTGTTTCCGTTTTGCTCAAAGCTAGTTACTATATCCTAGTTATGAAATTAGCGGACCAAAGGTCAAGTGATATTATTTCTTTTACACTTATTCTTTTAATAATAACTTGCCTAAGTACGTCTTTAAGGATTTTGAATAGGTGACGGTAAGTGCAAGTTTAACCGGCGTACTCCCAGTTACAATATACATTTTGAATTAAAATAATTGCATTTCACAGGAAGTGTTTAATAAATCATAGTGTTTTTAATATTATAGATCACATCAGTAAACATATTACTTCACCGTCAAATGTAAACGGGCTCGTTGAATATTGCAATCGGAGAAGTAACATTTGCATACAAACACAGAGTGTTTGAACTGTGTTTATGAATCTGGTGTTTAGACAGCGTTATAAAGCTTTCTGCTCATAGACTGAATTAATGTGTTCTGTATCGCCCCGTTACATTACTGCAATGTTAACAAATCATTAGAGACAATCACAGTTTGTAACCGTGAGTTAATGATGATGTGTAACTCTAATCCAGTTACAAATATTTGCCTGTCGGCAAAATAGGCGATGTTAGTCATCCAAAAATGGCATGAAACCTTCAAACTTAACCGGAAGCGGCGTTTTTCCGGTTATAATGACTCGATAGGTTACGATAAGGTGACCGGCAAATATCGATAAGTGTATTTGAAACCTAGTGTCTGGAAATTAAGTTTGAGTCAGTCACATCTTACCAAGAAGGTTCTAAGAATCGTAACTAATTGTCTTACTACATACCGGTAGTGCGCACTTTTCTAATCGGGTATATTGTAAACACTATGTCATCAAGCCTGTACCTACTTTAAAACGTATCTGATGGTTCTGTTGGGGTCTATGTGTTTTAAATTGATTTAAAAATATAAAATACATTTGAGTGGGATCCACGTGTCGAAGGAACTCTGATAACACTGGGCAAGCGATTTACCGTTCTTATCTTTATCTCAGGAGTGGAAAAATGGGGGCAACCTGACTCAGCTGCGACCTAAGAGTATGTTTTCTTTTCTTTAAGCTCTGTAGACGTGAATACGTTCTTTAAAAGTAGCATGTTCCATCAAACATGCAGGTCCAGCTCCTGCCATAGTCACCATTAACCATAGTCACCATTAAGCGTATTCCACGTAGTAAATTAAATAACTAACAAGTGAGTTAGCCTACGGTTGAATGCGATAAGGTTAGCAGCAATTGCTATAAGTGACAGTGGCTAAAACCCTAAAGAAAATACCAAAAACCAAATTCTACCTCTATATTTTAAGATTGAAGGGAGCTAAAAGAAAAGTACCGACTCAAAATTGTAGAGTGGGGATCTTGAATGTTCTCCATTTTTTGATAAACGCAACGTTTGTTAGTTACAAGTTAAATAAGAAAACAGTTGTTTTCGAGGAGTCTGCGTTCATTTTTTCAGTGGGGCCCTAATTTAAAACTGCACAACCAATTCTCTTCATTTTCAACACCAGCTATCAGTAGGCCTTAACAAATACTTATAAAAGTTTCTTATTAAAATTTCAAATTAATGTAGATGTAAATAAAGCAATCCAATAAAAAATTAATTTTTGGTGTTGGATTTGAAGATAGAAACATTGTTTTAGAAAGGACTCACCAAAATATTAGATTAGTTATTGGATTGTTTGATTTACATCTACATTGATTTGTCTAAGTTATTTCTCAAATTCGCTCACAAACACAGTCACAACGAACAACGAAGTGTTTTCACCCCAAGTATAAATATTCACTCTTACATAATGTGGCGGACGCCAGGGCCTAGCCCCGAGACAATAGGCCGGCCGCTACAATGAACCTGCGTGAACTATTGACTGACAGATATATTGCCTTCGATGTTAGTTACGGTTGAGTTAACCACGGAAGCTTTCGACTTCAATCCTATTGGCTGAAAGCCTAGTCGTGGTATTCGAGGCCTTTGGAGATGCTTCCAGAAGCTTCCACGGTGATATATAAACACGCGCTTAAAAGCCGCCAGCAGTTCAGTTCACAGAGCAAGTCATAGGCCGCGTACCCTCGTGAAAGTGTAAGTGCCGTGCGAACATACAGGGTCACAACCCTTGTGCGTGAACAGTGTCGAAAGTGATCTTCATTGTGCCCGCTGCGAACGTCAGCTGTGAGTGATCTTATCGTCGCCCATCGTTGATTTATTGACTGTGAAGTGCAAATAGTGTAATAAGAAACTAACAAAGACTGACGCCTTATTATTTGTAGCCCGTGAAAAACATTACAATAATTCGCTCATCCAATTAAGCTGAAAGAAATATTTTCGTACACAGAGTAAAGTTATCTGACTAAATCCCACAGTTCAGTACGTGAAAGCTGGAACATTTCTATGATTGTCATTTCTATTGATTGACTAGACGAACTCATATGGCGAAGAACTCATTGACCAATAAAGCCCACCAGTGACCCTGTCAATCACAGTGTCCTCAGCTTGTCAATTCCTTCACAGTAATTTCTTCTGCCTACTTCATTATTTAGCACTGCTTGTTAACTCGACTGGGATCGATTGACAAGTGACGTTTGTGAGCGCTTGAGTGGTTTGCTTCTTATAAGTGTAGAACATTCAGAAAAGCACTCAACACTAAATTACAACCGATTGTAGAATTTTATCTGTATTGTTATCGTCTCATGAAGCACAACAAACATGTCAAAGCACTTCAAGTTGATGGTAAGATTAAGATCCTCTTGAATGCGATTAAGCTCAACTTTGAGGATCAAAACCAAGCTGTTGTCCAAAACCAAGCTGACTTTGATTGTTTAGGAGTCAAAGCATGGGGGAGGAGGTTTGCAGCTGAAAGAGGAGAAGATATTGCCAAAGTTTAACTCCTTTTGATGTTCTAATTCAAAACAACCGGTTTAATGTTATGCGAGATTACGTTGGACAAATGTTGCTTGTACGCAAACGAAACTGAAGGTTTTCTTGTTGAGACGTTGATCTTAATCTTGGTTATACATTTGTCAAATCTGATCTGATAACTTGTCGTAAAGGTGCCAAGCAAACTTGTCACTCCAAGTTTTCTCACAGACCTTATCAAATAAAGGAATTATAGTACAAAGCTCAGTATCAATGTAGGATATTGTTGAATACAATACGTAATATAACCTAACTTAACCATGTTTTTGTTTGTTTCAGGTATACAACATTCACATTTCTGTCCGGTGAGTTTTAACACGGTTTCACGGTTTTTCTTGCAGTATTCATGATACAAGTTAAGTTAAAATAAATAAATCAATAAAAGCCGTTTTCTACATCCAAACATTTTTTGTGCATTTTGTTATTGAAGACATGTTCGTATCTTCCCTTTATTTTGGCGTAAGGAAACCAAGAGCTGATCAATTAGCTGCAACTCAATAGGGTTCAAGAATTAAAAAAAACCTTGCGGGAACCATACATTTTTTAAAACGCTAGAACTCTAGCAAATTGCACCATCTGTTAAACCTTTGGTCCCTCTTAATACTCAAAATATGGTTACTGTATTATAAAATGCAAATTAACCCCTAGGCAGCCATTTATTTGTGCAATGAATATTTCACTACTTAGACCGCCAATCGAGAACGGAGAGTCAGAAATTGTTTAACGCTTTTCGTATTTGAGCGTTCAAAACGTTTTGAAAGTGTTGTTGGTTTTATATATTTTTGGACTTTAAATTGTGGGGTCGCAAGCTTTTGGATTTACCCCTAAAATCCTTATTTCGAAATGGGGAAACCCCCGATAACGGTAAAGGTTTTAATATATCCAAATAACATGTGATAAAGCGCGTTTGAAAGTGTCAGCCTTATACATGTTCAAGTGGGGACGGAGGAATTTCGAAACACCCTGTATGAAGAATACAACAATACGTAACTAACTAACAGAATCTTTGAAATGCTTGAATTCGATTACGAGTTACAAACCAATCGACCTGCAATACTATTGATTTATGACTAATGACTGGTAAGCAATCAGTTGAAGTGTCTGTGTATGGCAAAGTACATATTGACCAATAACAGCTGTCAACTGTTCATCATTTTCCTGTCCATCACCCACACCTGACCACTCCACGTCCACGTCTCTATCCATTGCAGAGGTGACGCTTCCATTGTTTTCAATTCTAGTTTCAATATACCAGGTATTATGTCGAGTTAAATCTTTTTCTTTTGTCATGAAACTTACAACGTGTGTACGATTTTAAGCGTTTTGAGTATTTAAGGTGTTTATCAACAAGCACAACTGAAGAAATCTCCCCCAGGTTAAAGTAATTATTTTAAATAAAATGGTCTTCATTAAAGATGGTTTATTAAAGATTTGTCAAAAGTACGCAAATAACTAGTACAAACCCATAAAGTAGGATATATTTCTTTTTGAGTTAGTGCACGCTAGTGTTTTGGAAACATATTTTTAGAGATAATCGGAAAGTTGTTTTGAAAGTACCGTTGGCTTTGTATTGGTATGACCTTTAAAATGAGGGGTCGAAAGTTATTTCGGATTTACCCCAAAAAACTACCAAAAAAGTGTCAAAACCTCGGCACTTACGAAAAGCCTGCTAAGAACTCGGTTCTGTTCTTCGTTCGTATGTTATCTTGGGTCTTCTTTTACGCAACATCAGTTTGTTTAGTACCTTAAAAGCGTCTCTTTTCTTTACTAACGTACATAAACTCTAACTTTTCAGCAGATATTCTGAAGTTTTCGAACAGTTTAAAATGTCTAAAACTATACCGGAAAACAACTTTTTTCTTTGTTTTGAAACAGACCAATTTGAACTACAAAGTATAACTGGATACAAGTCAAGATTCCAGATAGTGACACCTTGATGCGGGGAAAGTGTAAATAAATCGGACACGGGAAGCCTAAGGTGAACGTAAGCGGTTTAGCCTTGACAAGATTCACTGTGACCAAATCCTCCCCTGCGCACCCCCCCCCCACTTCATCTTGTCTCGTATTAGGGAGGCAGGATGGTCAAAATACAACATCATAAAAGAACTGTTGCTTTGTTCAAATGTCTACTTAAACATTCAAACTTGAGGACGAGATCAGATTCCATATCCCGAAACGTCGTGTTCTCTTGTTCACTAAAATAACTATGGAAAACGTCCGCAGTAATATTTCAACCTCAGAAATTCTACCATCATTAACAACAATCTTCAAACTAAGAATATATTTAAACATTTGGGAATTCCGAAAATACGATAGTACTGCACTCGAACACTGTAGTGCCAGCTTTGAGAGGTAGAAGGGGCAAGGTATACTTCGGGAGGGGGGTCTCGAGGCGATCGAAGCGCTGTGGCTCGGGAGCGGAGAAGTGCGTTTGTAGTTTAATAAATACACCATTTAACAGTCAACAAAGTCGAAGCGTGGCCACAAGCGCTACCGGGAATCCTCGCAAATGTCCTTTAACGGGAAGAAATCCCCAAAGTGGAATTTTATGCTATAAAACTGTATTTATGATACGATTTCAATAATTAGACTTAATATCAGAAAAGATTCCTAGGGAATGAAGAGACGTGCCTACAGGTCTAGTAAAATCAACAAAATCCAATGAGTCAGACAGAGATTATGGTGAAACAACTATATTCTACCGACATCTTGGTCGGGCTAAACACATTCTGTTATTCTGTTTCTTATTTCTATGGCCTTTAAAATTCTCGTAAGCTATTTCAGATATACCTTCGCTACCCCCCATGTTGGGTTTGGGAAAGCCCTCAATCCATTAAAAAGATTCAAATGGAAAATTACTATAGACAAAGTAAAATTGAACCTCTTAAAAGTCCGGTGTTTATATTGGTCAACTTTTCAGTCATATAAACCTTTACCTAAGAAGAAGCATGAATTGAAAAGAAACTGTCCTAAAACGTTATAAATCACATTGTGTTAGTTAACAATACTGATTTGTAAAATATAGTTAAATCTAGACACCGTACTTACTTATTAATTTCAAACACAACACAACACTGTTTTCAATATTTCAGCACTGATTTGTTTGTACGAAATGTGCAAGTTTTATGAAAGTTTACTTCTAAAAGTATTATGTTTACTCAGACTGAGTTGTATTCTTTATAAAACTACTCACAGAAGTAGCAGAAACATTCTGAATATTTTACGTCTGCGATGAAACAGGAAATTGAACTGTTCTAGATATCCCAGACAGAAAACATTTCAAATACGCACTTTAAAGAGTTGTATTTGTGCTCGTCATCCTTGTGCTTTCAAAGTATTTTCCACATTTCGTCAAATCATCACATAGTACATTTTTTAGTACTGTATATAGTTCTTGTTTTGTTTTTTCTAAAACAATGTTGTTACTATACTTGTTAGTTCTTTATATACTATACAAATTTAAAAGTTATTCTTCGCCAACTTTAAATTTTAACGGTAGACAATTATCTAAAATTGCTCTGACACATGTTATTAGGACATTTCAAAGTACTTTTTGACGTAATCGGGGTGGTTTTGCACCCTGCAATGCGGGTTCTTGCGATCCCAACACGAACGACGTCGTTAATTGGACCATTATGACGGCTCGAGACCGGGGTTCATGTCCAGGTAGCTGGAAATCGCAAGAGAGTACGCCATCTGACCCCGGGCGGTTGTAGGTGTCTACTTGCCGACAGCATCGTGGTAGCACGTTGGTACAGGTCGGTGAAAGTCCGGCTAGTCCCGAGGGGATGCTCCTGGTGGCGTGGAGGAGACGACACCTTCCGAGCTCAAAAGATAGTGAGCAGCGGTAGCAGTACCGTCCGACCAACCCCTAGAACGGGGTGGGAGGGAATAACTAAGAGTGTGTGGGTTGAATACCCGCCGATCCGGCCGTCTGCCTCAAGGACGTGTTCCGCTTTCGGGCGTTGAACGGCTCGACTGGCAATCTGGGGTTGCTAACTCATTGCAATGCGGGTTTGGAGAGTTAGCTCGAAGCTGCTTATGAGAGCCCCTAATGTGCGACCCCTCATTTTAAATATAATCAAAATTCAAAACCTACGCTTTGAAAACCTGACGCTCCGTTCTCAAATAGTGGCTGACTGCCAACGGTTTAGTTTGCGTGATATTGAAAAATACGAGAATTTTTGTTTTTGGAGGCCACAAGTTTTATATTAATATGCAACAAGGTTTTGGATACATAAACATGTTGTCGGGTGCCGGATAAAAAAACATGTCAATGTTTTTACCTAGCTGCATATTGTTGTGACCTCGTGATTGCCTCGAAATCACGGAAACTAAACCGTTGACAGTCTTATGTATGTACAAAAAGTTGTACATGTTTTAGGCCACAAAAAATAATGGGGCGTCGAATCATATTTTTGAGAGTAGTGTTTGTTTTGTGTTTTCATGGCTTTTAAATTAAGGAGTGATCTGGTATAGGAGTTCTTATAAGAAAATCAAACTGATTCGCTTTAAAAGTGTCGTGCCTCTACCTAAACTAGGACCCGAAGAGCCAGTTAAAATATTACACATGTATTTCCACAAAATTGGTATTTCTCATAGAAATTTGTGAAACGTCGATCCGTATTATAAAATATTTTGACTTTTATTTTTTTTTTGTTCAACACCCAATTTATTTGTGAAATTTCGAACCCGTGACTTATGTGGATAAACGCACTTTTCCATTTCATAAGTCGATTCACATGTGGTTGTCTATTGTGATGGTAAGCAAGTTCCTATATCATTGTACCTCTTAAGATCTAACCATACACTCTTCTCTAGAAACAATGTTCTTCTTTGGGCTCAAGTTTAGCTAAGCTAGTGCACAATTACCTGCCTTTTATACGGTCAAAGATTTCTATAAAAAAAACGATTGAATTGAGAAGTTTGATGCAATGAGTCCAGGTTTTACGTTGAAGAAGTGCTTGCTTACGGAAAGTGTCACTGAAAGAAGCTAGTGTGCAACTGTAAGTCCCAAGTGACTGAGACTGGAGATAAAATTCAACTGCAAAGATCAATTCTCAAAGTTTGGGTAAAAACGACTCGATAAATTGCGCTCTTTACCGTTAAGACCTCTCTCCTACCACAATAAATTTCATAAACTCTTCTGTTACCAAAGAACTGGTCTTACCTTTCAAGTAGTTCTTTAAATTGCTTTTCGGTTTTATCGGATGGATATTACTACTCAACCATCCGATCATTGTTCTACGCTTATTGAACTTCTAGTGGTAAAGAGATTGTTAATTTTGGTATTGACTTTTTGCAGAGTTGCTACATCTGTGCTTTGTAATGTTTTTCATTTAGTCTAATAGTCCAATATACTGAATTATCCGCATCTTCTTTGTATCGACTTTATCACCGAATCATTAAACATAAATTTAAAAATAACAAAAAACTCATTTTTACGCTATGATTGATTTTGTTAATAGAAAACATGTAGTAGTAAGTGAGTTTCAATCATCTTAACAATATAAACATAAAACCAATTTAAAACGAGTAGTACACTCGTATTGCAACTTAACGAAGTGCTAATAATAAGTGTTTTCAGGATGTAACTTTAATACCACCTCATTGTCAACGTCAAGAACTGAAATTTAAAGAATTGCAGACCATCTTAAAGACTCCAATTTAAATCAAGAACTCGATGAAATTCGATATGATATAGCTTTTTTATTGGATAAGAAATAGCAAACCCACAATGTATTCTTTTCTTATATGACATTTCTAAAGAAAGTAGGGTTTTTATTGACAAAAAAAGACATAAATGTGAAAAGGAGGCCAATATAAGAATTTTTATTGCACAAGCTCTTTCAATAGCAGACTATCATATTGTCTTCCTGTTTCAAATTGATTTCTTATCAAGTGCCAATACCTCTACAAGAGGGTAATGAACATGAATGAAAACTACATGTTTTGGCGGACTAAAGACAAGTTATAGAGCACTATAGATGCTCACGTACATGTGCTCAGATGTTCACCTTTACTTCTCTGTGCTGCTGTAACTTAGTGAACCACTTAGTGCTTAAGCACCAGGTTCACTCCAAGTAGATTGCTCCATTCTCTTACTTAAGGCATATTCCGCTCCTTAATGAATTTAGTTAACGTAGCTCCTTTCTTGCATTTAATGGAAGAGATTGGGAAACTGTGCTGGCAAACTTTACTTTACCGGTAGTAATTTAGTACGGAATGAAACGACCAAAGGAGTTTTGTGACTGAATTATTTGTGAAATCATCAGTGACCATACCATTTAGTGTTCTATGTCCATATTTGTTGGATTTAAATGGCTTTAAATATTCTATAAATGGCCCTATACAATCGTGTCGAAAAGTAGTTTACATGTTAGTATATCTATGTATATTAAGCTCTCCTTAAAAGGTAGTCACTGCTAGCTTCAAATAGTATCACTTTGTTCAGGTGAATTATTGTAGAACTTCCATAGGAATTGAGTTACATAGAACAACACGTGTCGTAGAATCAAACGGTTTATAGTTTTGAGCATCCCATCACCTCTTGAGTCAAATTTCAAAACTGAATATATATTCTTCATTTCTACGTAAAGAAAACACTACTCTACATTAAAGGCGACCAACCACTGCTAAAGAAAAATAGCTTTTTCGCGCCATCTTGGTCTGGTTGATTGGGTTTTGTTGATTATCGATACACATACTAGGTGTTGCAAATAGTTATGTGTTTATGTTGTAAATAGTTTTACCGATTTTAATAGAAATTGGAAAACAAATACAGTTTTTATAGCTTAAACCCCAATTTTTGGAAGGGGCACCCCGGTTATAATTAATCCCGTTAAAACACATTTGCTTGATTCATGTGTCTTTAAGTTTGTGGCCACGCGTCGGTTATGTTTTGTCTCGTCAAATTAGTGACTCGATGTAGCAGTAGTGCTGGCGCCAGTAGCTTACCGACCTTAAGTACAGAAGGCTCGTGTTCGATTCCCGACCATGACTTCATGCTTCGCGTGTCCCTTGTCGATCTAATCGTAGAAACAAGGCAACACAGCTCTATGAAAGGCCCTCTTCACTAAAACTCATACAAACATATTATTAAGTCATCAATACAACTATATAACGACCGTTTTCAGATTTCAAACAAAACATAATTGTCTTGCCAACTACACAGTACATAGCCTTGACCTCAGCTTTGATAAACAAGGCCAAAACTCGTGTTTGAAGAGGTTGAACTTCAAAAGCGAGATTAAGTTTTGAAGCAAACAGGATCAAGAGTGGATAACACTAAAGCGAAGTTTGTGGGCAGTTAGATGCGATTAAGACACGAGTGGGTCCACACTCCGGCCCAAGTTTGTTTTGATTGTTCAGGGGTCAGCGCAGGGAGGGGTCGAATTCCTGGGTGTGGGAGGGGGGCGGTTTAGCCCCTTTTGATGTGCTGTTTGTCCCGGATACGGTCTGTAAAAGGGGATTAATTTAGTTTTAGTTGTTCAATCGTTTGTGAAATGAGTTAAACTTTGTGTTTCTTCCAGTCGTTTGTTTTAGTACACGGTTCCAAGAAATTTTGGTCTAGTAGTTTTGTCCCTAAGCACATTTAAGGAAGTTCAATAATATTTTGGTCTTGTTAACCATAATGACGTTACACATGTCTTCGTTATATGTTTAATGCTGAGTTTCTCAGAAAAGTCAAAAGATTTCACTAGATTTTGGTGGTGGATTAGTAATACTAATGACATAGTGAACAACTGGAACAAGTCAACTTACACAAATTCAGAATAAAAATTACCGATACGGCTAGGAGCTAGTAACATTTCTGCGTTAAGGCCGTTTAACTCATTAATTGGTTCGCTCTTTGCAATTGAGCGGAGAGTCGAACAGCCTCAGTGTGTTTCAGAAAGTGCGACAATTTATTTTGAAAACAAAAAGGGGTTATGAACCAAATATTGTGAATTGCATTGTGTTGGTCAGAAGTTATGTATTGTTATCATTTAAAAAAATACCTTATTTATTTTCAGGATGTTTTAACCTCCTAGAACGTGCTATTGTTGTTTTGGTCAAGACAAACACATTTGAGAATTTAAACATAGATATAACACGTTTTGTTAGCCAACCAGCCGCCATTTCTTAACTGTTACAAATTACTTTGATCTCTTACCTGATTTTCAAACAAATCGATATAGTTTATATCGAACCATATTTACAGTGCGTACTGTGTTTCTCATGACCTAAGAATCAATTTTACAAAGTACGCCCAGACAGTAAAAGCCTCCTGTATTACAGTTGAACTATTCCTTATCACACCCTAGTGAATATGCACTCCCGGGGTTCAATGTACAGTGAGAACTCATAGACCAGCGGGCAGTGAGTGCTGATAACACTGCTGATGTGCGACGTATGCTGACCCAACAATGGATTCAGCGTGCCGGAACCGCTGATATAGGCTTGCCAACATTTGTCACAAACCGCGCCAGTTGCCAGCAAACTTGCACGCACAAACATGCGCCGAAATCTTTACCACAACACGATGGAAATATTGGTTTTCAACATCATTTTAAAACTATGGAGGCTGTTTTCACATAGCGAAATTCCATGGGAAATAAAGCAATTAGTTTCATTGTTTATACAAGGTGAGTTTTAAATGTCCCCGCTTATAACTTTTAAAAAGGAAATAATTTCAAAAGCCCTTTTAGAGAATGTTTTTATAGGATCCTGAAGTTTATTTTGACGTACTTTGCTTCACCCACTCCTCACCCGAAAACCAGGGGGGAGGTCCCCACATTTTTAAATACAACCCCCTCTCGTGACACCTAAAACTTAAGAAGCTTCAATAGAAATTCAGCGACGCAAAGACAAATTTTCTATTTTGACTCGTTTTTTTTGTTATACCTATCAAACGATTACTGAAATCAGATTTAAAATTCCACATTTTACATACAATTTATTTTCAATTACAGATTTTTCTCCAAAATACTCTATGGGATTATGTTATAAGGTTGTTAATGTTTCCCTCAGAGAATTTTCAATTGTACGTGAAGTGTGGCATTTTAAACTGAATGAGTCAAGATAGAAAGTTTTTCTTTGCGTCGGAGACGTGTGGGGGACATTTAAAATTCACCTTGTATAGAACAAAACAATGAGCAGTTTTGAGGTTCCTAACATCTACTAAGTCGGATGGTAAAACTTTGTGTATGTGAAGGTTATACACGGAACTATATAAAAGTCCTTTAAAGTCGCATTGTTTCTGTGATTTTCACGAAATTCTAATCAACCACTCCTTATACAAATCTCAAGGTTAAGTTTATAATCAACAAAATCGGTTCAACAAAAATTCTCTTCGAGAAGGATTTTCCCAAAAATGGTTTTAGGCTGTAATACTGTTCGTATCGTCCGATATCCATGAAACTAAGCAAAACCAAATGTAAGCCGCTATCTCTCCCCAATCATCACTTAGTATAACGTAGTTTATAACGGTGGCGTTTGTCGTTCTGCACAGTCACTTTGTTTACCCATACTGCGCATCCTTAAGTGTTAAATCCATTTATGTTTGGTGGAAACATCCCACCAAGTAGGATCTTGTCGTTGTAAGAGAAAATTTCAGCAGTCGAGGTAGAAATCAAGCCAACGAACGTGACAGCCCAGTCGATGGAAGTTGATATACCCAACTCAACAACGATATAAATTCAGACCTGCGCAAACTAGTGGGGATTAAGGTTGACCAAAGATGGAGTTAAGGTCTACTCGACTGGATTTTCCTAATTCTTGGAGTGCGGTTCTGAGCACTGTGCAGGTATTTAGCTTATTCATGAAGGATTGGTGTGTTCTGTTCTGTGAGCGGAGTCTACACATTCCTAAGGGAGGTTAAATGGCCGGACGCTACATTCCGCGGCCGCTCTTGCGTTACAACTTACTCGCAGCATACTTCACACACGTAATGTACTTTTCCAGAAGAATCAAAAATATTGGGTTTTGCAAACCTTTGAAATAGTTGGTGTATAGAGTGTAGGGTATAAAACCTCAGACGTAAAAGTGATGAATTAGAGATAAAAATTTAAACGTTTTAAAATGACAAATGTACTAATACCTTTTATTAATACTTTTCACTAAGCATTCACCGAAGATAAATATATATTTGCTGTATTAAACAGGACAAGTGTTATGTAGCAAAACAAATACATTACACATATGTGGAGTGAAGAGTGCTACTCGTACACCACTCAGAGATGAGGTAGACAAGTGTAACAGATTACAACTACTGTAGAGTGTAGAGTACGCGATATCGCGTCAGCCCGAAGCGAAGACGGCTCCGTAATGAACCACAGCGACGTCTTCAGTTTTCTGATGGATATTAAAAGTTTGCGGCGGAGATGGAATAAATTTCCATTACTCTTGTCTCAGTCTATTATCTCGACGTCGACAACGTAAACAAGAAAGGGGCAACTTTACTTTGTTACAGTAAATTTGAGACGGTGCAATTTGGGCTTTTATTATTTTTGCGTCTTAGGTGTTGGTTTGAATATGCGTGATTAGTTGGATAGGCATCATCTACAATTTACTGATCACGATAAACATTTTTATTTAGTAAAATATGTATTTATTCTTAGCGTAAAAAAACTTTATTTGAACACTATATTCGTCACTAATTTATGGTTATCGTAGAATTGAGGTTTTGTAGTTAGATACAACAAACCGAAAAACATCAGCAAAGAAAACGTTCGGACTTTTATAAATCCGGAGATGATCCCGTG
The DNA here is from genome assembly GCA_018831715.1 of Matsumurasca onukii. Classification (NCBI taxonomy): domain Eukaryota; kingdom Metazoa; phylum Arthropoda; class Insecta; order Hemiptera; family Cicadellidae; genus Matsumurasca; species Matsumurasca onukii. The sequence continues at coordinate 25,850,171 of CM032058.1, forward strand.
ACTTAAGAGAGGCAAGAGACAGAAATGAAGAAAACAAAATAAAGTAAAACACAAGTTGTTTCTGTTGTAATTGAATCAAGAGGAGCGGAAATATAGAAGCGCTGCAGGAATAAAAATGTCTGGCTGGATTAAGCACTTTCACCATGCGAGGCACGCGCGCCTTCAGATCTGTAACAGCGGCCTGGAAACAGCTGTGGAAACATCCCCTGCTACTACACTCTGCACACTCTGGGTTGACCATGGCACCGGGCGGATTCAGCACTTTCACCATGAGAGGCACGCGCGCCTTCAGATCTGTAACAGCGGCCTGGAAACAGCTGTGGAAACATCCCCTGCTACTACACTCTGCACACTCTGGGTTGACCATGGCACCGGGCGGATTCAGCACTTTCACCATGCAGGCACGCGCGCCTTCAGATCTGTAACAGCGGCCTGGAAACAGCTGTGGAAACATCCCCTGCTACTACACTCTGCACACTCTGGGTTGACCATGGCACCGGGCGGATTCAGCACTTTCACCATGCAAGGCACGCGCGCCTTCAGATCTGTAACAGCGGCGGCCTGGAAACAGCTGTGGAAACATCCCCTGCTACTACACTCTGCACACTCTGGTTGACCATGGCACCGGGCGGATTCAGCACTTTCACCATGCGAGGCACGCGCGCCTTCAGATCTGTAACAGCGGCCTGGAAACAGCTGTGGAAACATCCCCTGCTACTACACACACCTTGGTTGGACCATGGCACCAGGCGGATTCAGCACTTTCACCATGCGAGGCACGCGCGCCTTCAGATCTGTAACAGCGGCCTGGAAACAGCTGTGGAAACATCCCCTGCTGGAAACACTACACCCTGCACACTCTTGGTTGACCATGGCACCGGGCGGATTCAGCACTTTCACCATGCAAGGCACGCGCGCCTTCAGATCTGTAACAGCGGCCTGGAAACAGCTGTGGAAACATCCTGCTACTACACCCTGCACACTCTTGGTTGACCATGGCACCGGGCGGATTCAGCACTTTCACCATGCGAGGCACGCGCGCCTTCAGATCTGTAACAGCGGCCTGGAAACAGCTGTGGAAACATCCCCTGCTACTACACCTGCACACTCTTGGTTGACCATGGCACCGGGCGGATTCAGCACTTTCACCATGCGAGGCACGCGCGCCTTCAGATCTGTAACAGCGGCCTGGAAACAGCTGTGGAAACATCCCCTGCTACTACACTCTGCACACTCTTGGTTGACCATGGCACCAGGCGGATTCAGCACTTTCACCATGCGAGGCACGCGCGCCTTCAGATCTGTAACAGCGGCCTGGAAACAGCTGTGGAAACATCCCCTGCTACTACACCCTGCACACTCTTGGTTGACCATGGCACCGGGCGGATTCAGCACTTTCACCATGCGAGGCACGCGCGCCTTCAGATCTGTAACAGCGGCCTGGAAACAGCTGTGGAAACATCCCCTGCTACTACACTCTGCACACTCTGGGTTGACCATGGCACCGGGCGGATTCAGCACTTTCACCATGCGAGGCACGCGCGCCTTCAGATCTGTAACAGCGGCCTGGAAACAGCTGTGGAAACATCCTGCTACTACACTCTGCACACTCTTGGTTGACCATGGCACCAGGCGGATTCAGCACTTTCACCATGCGAGGCACGCGCGCCTTCAGATCTGTAACAGCGGCCTGGAAACAGCTGTGGAAACATCCCCTGCTACTACACTCTGCACACTCTGGGTTGACCATGGCACCAGGCGGATTCAGCACTTTCACCATGCGAGGCACGCGCGCCTTCAGATCTGTAACAGCGGCCTGGAAACAGCTGTGGAAACATCCCCTGCTACTACACTCTGCACACTCTGGGTTGACCATGGCACCAGGTGGATTCAGCACTTTCACCATGCGAGGCACGCGCGCCTTCAGATCTGTAACAGCGGCCTGGAAACAGCTGTGGAAACATCCCCTGCTACTACACCTGCACACTCTTGGTTGACCATGGCACCGGGCGGATTCAGCACTTTCACCATGCAAGGCACGCGCGCCTTCAGATCTGTAACAGCGGCCTGGAAACAGCTGTGGAAACATCCCCTGCTACTACACCCTGCACACTCTTGGTTGACCATGGCACCAGGTGGATTCAGCACTTTCACCATGCGAGGCACGCGCGCCTTCAGATCTGTAACAGCGGCCTGGAAACAGCTGTGGAAACATCCCCTGCTACTATACCCTGCACACTCTTGGTTGACCACGGCACCGGGACACACCTGACGATACCATGATACAGTCCTGAAAACCTCACCGATAGCTCCTCCAAGCTTGGCCAAGAGGCTGACAAGTTCGGAAACGCTACGACCTACATACTACTGACGTAATTAAGTATTTGAAGAGCTACCTCAGCTGACGCCGCCCAAGGACCCAAGACCGCTGACGAACGAGCAACAATATCGGTTCAGAGACTTCACCTACTTGATCAACTGGCACTGACTGCAGGTTCGGAAGATAATGTGCTAGTATTTGATGGATTTGCGCTGAAGGTGTCTTAACCATTATTACTTTCCTTTTGACTTCAGCTAAATAAAGTTTGGTTTTATATCTGCCTTCGTTCCATGTTTTAAATATTTATCATCGTTTTAGTTAACGATATATTTAACAACAGTTCATTATATATTTAACGATTTAGTTTGATGAGTTAATTCGTTCTGGTTAATTACACACGTAAAAACCTTTGTCACTTTGTGGGAATCAAGTTTTACTGGCTCATTTTGTTACTTACGTACACTGAACGCCGGCACTGATAATTCAATTTTCCATTTGCGGGGGAATACTGGGGCTTGACTGTTGTTTTGAATAGAATTGAAATGCAAAGCCGTACTCGAAATGGAAGCGGAGCGGCGAGTTATGGGGATTTATTCAGTGAAAGGTTATGGCGGGGGGAGGGGGCCGATACGTCACAGTAAATGGGGCGGCACTTGTACTCTACTGGCACATTTATACCCCAACCATCACCGTTCTGTCCATACCGTTTGTACACACCTACAAACTTACTGTAGAAGTAAGGTTGTATGGGTTTAAATTTGGGAGGAATGGGTTCGTATATTATTTTTTAAAATACTTCCAAATCGATGTTGGCTTTAACAAAAACTTTTCTTGGACACCGAAGAAAACACAGGAATAGAGCAAAATGTACAATTTACATAGATAACCCAAAACCACCAACCCTCAAAATTAATGTAATTTAATCCGCTAACTGTTGCGGTACAAACAAGGTCGGCAATGAATTTTGCATTTGGCTTAATCACGTTATGTGAGTAGGCCTACAGTGTAGTCACTTTTTATTGTCGATCCAAATGCTAAATTGGCTTGACGATGTACATTCAAAACATTAAAATAAAACCATGTAGTGAACGTAACTTACATTTCTGGGAGAGAAATATTATAAACTTTGTTAGAAGGAGTAAATGTTATTTAAGTGTCGTAGAGTAACTTTAATTTAAAAACAGAATGATCTCATCATTAGCCGTGTAGAACACGTAACTCCAACATAATATATGTATACTTTACTGTATCATCCAACCTTTGCGATAATACTTAGCTTCAGCTGTATCGTGATTTCTCGTTCATACCACGAAGGGTGGACTATGAGTATTCTTCCTCAGTGGTTGATAGTAGGGACAGTGATATGTAGTCCTCCTTTCACCTTTCTACTGGACTGTAATATTTCATCCCCAGACACACTGGTCAGACGCTTCCTCCATATATTGCCTCTGACATTAGACCTCCTAATACACATGCATATAATGTACGTAATTGCTCACTTTGGTGCACTTTTGATTGGTAAATCAGGGGGGATAAATGTGTCAATTTACTAAGCTTTATTCAGAAAACTATAGTTGTGAGTTTTAAATGTCTTCCCTTACTTTAGCTTGTATAAAACCCCTTAGAGAAAAGGGAAATATTTTTAAAACCCTTCAAGGGCATGTTTTTATATAATTTCTAAAGTTTTTTTACTTTGTGTCACCCTTCCACCCCACCCAAAAACCAGATATTTTCTTATGACAAATCTGTTTCAAAATACTCTATGGGATTATGTTTAGGATTGTAATGCTTGCCTCAGAGGATTTTAAAGAAGAATTTTCATAAAAACTGTATGTGAAATGTGGCATTTTAAACCTGATTTCTTGTAATTTTTAAAAGGGTATTACAAAAAAACTAGTCCAGATAAAACATGTTTCTTTGCGTCATTGAATTTGTGTTAAAAGTATAAGTGGTGCAAAATACGTCAAAACAAACTTAGAATAATTGTATAAAACATTCCCCAAAAGGGTTTAAAAATATTTCCTTTTTCAGTTTAGGTGGGGAGGGCATTTAAAAACTCACTCTGTATATTGTTTTGTGTTGAAATGATGCTTCTCTAAAAAAATCACGTAAGTGAGGCTTGGACTCACTAATTTGTCAATTTATTTAGAAAAGTTGGCACTTTACGTAGATTTGAATCATACAACATTTTGCGCAAGGTTTACCCCAAATTACTATTTATCTTTCCAGTATAAATTCAGATATGACTACAGACTACTGAAATAAGCATCAAAACACATAAACAACCTTTTTCATGTACAAATTGATTAAATTAAAATGTCAAACAATTTTTAAACCTCACGGTCTACAGTAGAACGATACATTGCCGGAGCAAGAGCTGCCACAAATTGTGAACGCACACAACACGCACATTGACATGATGGATGGTGGCACAACGGGGACAAAAGCCACGTTAGGATGATACAGTGAGCGCTGCTCATAGCGCAAATCCCGCCTACGTTGTTACATCAGTGCACGAGCTGTAGCTGCGTGTTACCCATAACAAAGCCGTCAGTTACATTTGCAGCAACTCATCTTTGTAGTGTTCCTGCAATAGTAATGTACGCAGGGTACGTGACATTTTGTTTGCCCACAGAAATAGGTTATTCAGTTAACGAATTTTTAACGGAAATTATTTACTGTTCTAGTAAATTATTTACTGTCTGTCATATTTGTCTGAATACTGTTCCCAGTTAGCACTAAGCTAAGTTTGATCAAATTAATACGCGGGGTTTTGCATTTATTAAAGGCGTTAAACTAAATTAAGTCTTCTTTTACTTTTAGCCGACCAGCTTAAAATTCAAGCGCTGAAAACATAATATTTCAATTAATTTAAAGTTACGTTGTTAGTTTACTAACTTCAAAACTAACAACCAACGTAGAATTAATCAAGCCAAAACGGTCTTCCGCTGAAGAAAATCTTTTGATAAACTCTACCAATACAAGTACAATGTCAGCACTATACGATGCAATCTAAAGTCTATCCCAAAGATCTGTTGACTTTACCTTTCAAGGTTTCAATACAAAACAATTCCAATTAAACCTTGTTGATTGATTGAAATCAGCAAGCCATAGCATATAACTGTACGCCATTGGTGGATTCGCATCGCCATAGTTTGCAAGATCGCCACTGGCGCGCTGGACTCAAGTACACTCGCCAATGGGATAGACTACATACAGCCTGTGCATGATTTAGACTGATCCATAGATTCAGTGAGACCTAAGGCTGGCCACATATGGTCGGTTTGCCATTGTATAATCCTCCAGCTGTACTGTGAGATATATCATATGAGATTATTCATCCCCCCCACCACTACACACACGTACAGAACTACTGTACATACCGTCCCACTAGTAGTTAATGCGTTTAGTTCTGTGTAATCTTCGTGGGATGTTATCAAAGTTGTGTTCATCGATAAAGATAATGTTTCCGCCTCATCAGGGGGTAGTTCTTTATAAATCTTCATAGCTTGACTTACATGTATCAAATTATCAGTACGGTTTGTAAATTAGTTTACCGTATCGGTTATTCGATCTAATAAATGAAACTCAACTGTTTAACCAGTTTTTTTCCGAAATGTTAATTGAACGTTATCTTTTAGTTGAAACATTTACAGTTTCATCATACAGCATTGAGAATCAGGAAGTAAATTCAACTGAAAACTCTTGGAAAAAAGCCTATGACCCATAAAATTAGTTTAATTAGAAGTATTGATGTGTCACATTGATTGGGGGCTCGACCACTCGAGTAAATGTCTAAACACGGGATTTGTGCACTGTATCTGGTTTGTACTTTATGATTTTATCATATGTGTCCAAGATCTTTAATGATGCACACGTTTGTCATGGATTTTGGCTCGTCTGTAGTTTTGGACTGATTTCATCACGCTTTAATGTCATGTGTAAAAATTAAAATTCATGATGCAATGGTTACAGATTGTATCTTTGAATGATTGAAGATTGGTTATAGTATAGTCGTTGATATAAATGACAATGTTTTCAAACCACAAAGTATACTTTTAGCTTTAATATCAAAGTCGAAGATATTAATACGTTACTGACAAAATTGTCCCTTGCAATATCGTCTTTAGTGAGCATGTGTTTCATAGCCTCGAAAACATTGTAGGGAAAAATTCCCACTGTTTAGCTTTACAACAACCAGGATGAAACAAGCATTAACATAATAATTTTAATATGTTCATTTAACCAAAATAAAGTAAACACGTTGTTAGAACGACGATATGACTTGTAGGCCTACAGGGTGTTGGGCGTTGGGTTGGGATTGCTGTTTTATATATATCGACACAACTCACGAACGTTAAGGGTGGCAGCCCTGCTCCCCCCCTCCTCACTACCGGCACTTGACAGGTACATGTTTTGTAGCTGCTTGTTTTGCTCCACGTGATCCTCCCCCACCCCACCCCTCACCATCACCATCAGACCCATCTCTGTAACAAGCGCCTCTTCAAACCCTTTCATCGTTTTATTTTGCCAATTTAAATTTGTTATTCGCCGTCTCGTCTGTATGACGATATTTGTTTATTTATGAACTCGAATATAAAGGCTCTCGTACAACTGTGCTTCGATGCGAACTAATTCTCCATTTTCTAACTCCGGTTTTAACAAAACAAGCGCCATCAAGGGATTTGTTAACCAGGTTAACATGAAAGGATTGGATATACTTTTCTCTTCTGTGTTTACCATTTCTAAACAGATGTACGAGACTGGATAGTAATTGTTTAAGTTATTGATCTAATGAAACAATGTTACAAAGTACAACTATGTTAACTGCATAACTTAAATGTATAACTTTTAGTATTGTCAACTCAAAATCTAAGTCGTTAAAAAAGGTAGTTTTTTGTACAATTTTGGAATTTTGATATATGCGCAGATACGGATTTTGATTTTAAATGTGCAAAACACAATCATTACGGTATGATTTTGTATACATTTATTTTAAAGTATATTGTTTACAAGTAATGTATTGTTTAATGGTTTTAAAGCTGTTAAGGTCTTGCAAGGAATGTACTAAATACCGTGGTAATTATTTACACAAGATGAATGGTTATTTACAACATCACATTAAATAACAAAAGTGTAATCAAATGTCAATGTTCAAATACTATAGTTCTATTACTTGTTATGTAACTGAAGGTACTTAGGCTTGAGCGACCGGAGTCATAACTATATTCTAGGCTTTCGGTATCACACCGCCCCATGAGACAATCTGAATGTCAGTTTTATGAACTGAAGGCGTTATAACTGAAGGTATATTTGCCTGATTTGCCTTATTTAAGTGCAGCTTCCTGTGCTTTAGTGAGTTGCTAAAAATTGGTATAACATTCAAAAATAATACAAAAAGCAATTGTGTTAAAAAAGTGTTTACAACTGACACTTTTAGCTGTTTTCATCTGTTTGTTCAGTGTTTTCAACTGAAATTGACGATTTAAAACTCTCTCACGTATTACTCATAATTAATTACTATCAATTTAAAACCCATGTAGATTTGAATAATGCAGAGGTAAAATTTACAAGATTAGGACTGGCGGTAGATACAAATGACCCAGGAAGGTGAGGTGCTTGCATGCATATAGCTCGCCCATTGTAGCAGTGCAACTTGCTTGCATTGTGTGTTGCACATCAATTAGCCACTGCATTGTGCAGGCCGGGGCCAGGACATCCTGTCGCAGTACATCACTTCACGTCCTCCTTCCGAAATGTTAATTGCACAAGGTTTTGCATACAGGGATGCTAATCTCTTAATTAACAAGGTAGCTGTGTTTCTACCTACTTTTCACGATAACAGATAATAATGTAGGCTAGCTTTCAGTTTTGGGATCCAATCTGGACGATAATGTGATCAAATAAGACTACATGACATAATTCCTTGGTATAAACTTTGATCGAGGGTTCACTTGGGATTGTCACGTAGACAGCGTCTGCGGATAGTTAGCCTCAGGCACTTGTGTTTTGAGGAAAATGTCTGAATATAACCCGATTCCGGTTCTTATGACAGCGTAATATACCGTAAATCTACCTTTCCTACGGATTGCTTTTATAAAAAGGAATAAAAACTCAAGATCGATCGTAAAACTTCAAAAAAAGAAGTGATACAGGCCAGCATTCAAAGATTTAAAACTGTTGACATAACCTCGCCTGTCGAGAAATTCTTGAGACTTTTCTTCTTTTCAAATCAAAATGCGATTCCATAGAGTAAATTATATTCACTATTATGAAACTAGAGGTAGGAGGACTACCGAACTGTATCACACCGAACGATAGTTCGTGAATGTTTGCGTTCTTAGGCAGGAGTTCAACTTGTGAACTGGCTGCCAAATCCGATCAAAAGTGCCAAAGATGTAGAAAACTGGACATTTAGCTACAAAAAAGTTGGCGATTGCATGACATGACAAATGTTTCCGCAGTAAACTTAATTACCTATGTAACACTTAATTCTTTTCATTTTGAGATGTTTTGTCGATCTTGTTGCTCGTCTTTGCAGGTCAAGTTTAAACAAAAGTAAACTATAGCTACTATGCCGGGCGAGAATGCTACCACTTACACCATCCGGCCCAACTATTTATGTCTTTAAGTTTAGAACATGCGGCAATTAATAGTGACTTTAAATCAACAAGCTGGAAATATTACATACAGAGTAAGATCTAAACTACATATAGCTACTTTTATTTTTATTTTACAAAAGTACAGCAAAAACAGCGTAGATAACAAGAAATTGTATGCATTCACAGTTAATATGGAATTGAAGAGGACAATTTATTGAATGATTGGGTTGTTAAAAGGATTCAGACATCATTAAAGAAGGATTATAGAAGATCAAGGTTTCAAAAACAAAAATAACAAGGCAAACAGATACACAGGCTTGGAGAGAACAGAAGCACCATTGATGCAATACTCTAAGAAACAATCAATGCTATTTTACATTTCTTTTACTGTTTTAGTGTAATACCAATTTTTGTTTTGAGTGTTGCAGGTCCATAACAGTGACCGTAAAATAATTTATACATTAATATAATACATTAATGGATGCAAATTCTCTGCACTAGTTGTTATCCGAGACAGATTTGAAAGTTAACATACAACGGTTATGCTTCGTGTAAGCATGTTAAATTACCTTTAGTCTTTTGTGTACTTAAGTATCAGAAGCTTAACGATGTTAAAAGCTCTTATCTTGGTAATTGACTTACAGTGGTTATTAAGTAAGATGAAACCTAAACTGTCAAAGACGTGTGATAAATTTAATATTATTTGTCACAAAAATCTACAATTCTGTAAAATAACGTACAGTTGTTATTAGGTACACTTTAATGGTCTTTACTAACAAATATTGTGAACCAAAACATTCAAAACTCATGAACAAGCATTTTTGACATGTAATTTGGGCTAGTTGCAGGCCTCAAAAGATTGTAATCCATTTTCTGCTTCACATTGTAAAGCTTTTAAATATTGACTTGCAAACTAATTAGTTTTGTCAAATAGTGATTTCAAATTATTAATTATTTACATCAGTAATATGTTTAAAAGCTGTCACATATTCAGAGGAAAAGCTCGAAAATCAAAAGAATCACTATGGTGAAACATTAATTTATGAAATGTTTGGAAGAAATATCGCTCTATAGACCATTAATTGAAGAATCTTTGAAAATATAAAACTTGTGTTTGAAGGACTGCATTTATTTTTGAGCTAAAATATGTGACTGACAGAAATTAACTGAGAAGTTGAAAACTACACTCGCATCATCTTTTGCTAATTGTATACGTAATGTATGTACATTTGCTTTTTTACTGACAGTAGAATATAAAAAACAAACATATACTAAAAATAACAGCCACTGTTTTAAAGGTTCGTGTAATTTGTACGTTGAAAGAAACTCGGAAGCATTTAACAGTCAACGCACAATCTGCCATTATTTTGAAGTCAAACAAAAACACACGCCACTGTTTTTCTTCAAGCCTGAAATAATTGTGTCTTGTTTGCGTGTTTTAAACACGACAATGCCGTTGGCAAAACCAGCGACAAGAGAAGAGAGTTTCTGCAGAACAGTCGACTCTGATGTAACGTTATAATCTAGCCGTTGTGGCGGCACTAAATCATTTAAGCTTAGCCCTAGGGCTGAGTTCACATTAGATCATCCTTACTCCTACCTCACACACACACACACACACACACCTTATACTCACACATACGTAGCTTATATCATGTTTACACCACCCATACGCGTGTACCCTTCAGGCGAGACATGTGGTGAGCCAATCACACAAGAGTATTTGAAACCACACACACGGATTTGTATTTTTACGCGTACTTTTTCAGATTCTCTAATGATTTAGTTTTTAAGTTCGTGCAAAGGGGTTTTCATAAATAAATCCAGGAACCGACATATTACTATTACTGTAAAGTTTCGATAAGAAGGTTACCAAATAGCCAATGAAATGCCTTTGTATTATTCTTTTTAATATTATTGCGAGCTGCTTGAATATTTTGATTAGGATTAACTTAAATGATATGTAGCAAGGATTTCCTCGTACGTTTTAAATATTACTGTAGTTTGTAGATGAGAACTGAAATGTAGAAAACTAATACATCTCATGTTTTGTTTTCAGGTAAATCTACAGTTCAAGAACTGTTCGTTATCAAAATACCGATGGTAGGATAGGGTAAGTTCTTGTTACAGTATTATTTGAACTTAACAGTCGTAGTTAAGTAAGGTTATGCTCTACGAAATAAGAAAAAATTAACCAAAATAAGAAGCATTTTACTTGCCTAAGTGTAGAAACGAGCGAATACAAGTCGTTCGTTGCATAATTTAAGACATAAACACTGTGTTAGAATATTACGTTAGAAATGAAATAATGCACGTAAAAGGTGAAAAAGGTGAGACTCAACCATCCAGATATATCAAGGGAGAGGTGAGCATGAGAAGAGGGGAAATTGGCTTGCGGTCTAAAGGTCCAGCTGAAATAGAATGAAGGTCCACAATATAAGGTCCTTACGCACTGTGCTGCGACAGCAGTGTCATTGATCAATACCGCTGATTCCGCTCAGTGTGAACTGGTCTTAGGCTACAATGTAAGACTTGTACTCATGGTGCTAAAGCATTAATCAATACAGCTTACCTAGCTCAGTGTAGACTAGTCTTACACATGATTTGTTACTCTATATCAAATTATGTGATTATAACTAGTTGGCGCATACATGCTGAACGGCTGAGACAGGAAAATTAACATAGTTCCGGCAGCCCGAGCACTACTGTGCTCCTGCTATCCTATCCTACTGTCTCTCGCCGTTTTGTGTGTCGATGACTTAATATGTGCGATTCTCGAGAATAAACAAACTTTCACTTACGTCAGTGGCTCTACTTGAGAGGTTTAAAAATTCCATCGCAGCGCTATCTGTGTATGGGCTGCCGGAACTATGTTGATTTTTTTGCCCCAGCCATTCAGCATCTATGCGCCATCTACTGATTATGACATATGATTTGCTTCTACTCGTACGTAGGTTACAATGTAAAGACGTGTTCTCATGGTGCTGGAACATTGATCAATACTGCTGAGACAGCACAGTGTGAACCAGAGCACTTTCAGTGTCCACTCGTGTGAACGCACCTCTCTATAAAGGGCGCATCACTGTACAGATCTGTATGAAGCTTCATTTTCATTATACCCTAATACAGGATGAGTTTTTAATGTCCCCCACCTTAACTTTTGAAAAGGAAAAGATTTTTTAAAACCCTTTGGGGAATGTTTTTATAGTATTCTGAAGTTTGTTTTGACATATTTTGCGTCACCCAACCCCCACCCAAAATCCACGAGGGGAAGCTCCCAAATCTTTTAAATACAACCCCCACCACAAAAAGGGAATTTTAACACACATTTATCTCGACTCGTTTTTTGTAATACAAGTATCAATTGTAAATGCCTCAAAGGGGTTTGTATTTAAAAATTTTGGCCCACCCGTTTTTGGGTGGGGAGTGGGTGACGCAAAGTACTTCAAAACAGACTTCAGAATCCTATAAAACATTCTAGGCTTTAAAAATTTTCCTTTTTCAAAAGTGAAGGCGGGGGGCATTTAAAACTTACTCTGTATAGAACGCAACATATCACTGTAATCCGTTCCTAGTAAGTAGGTTGTTTCTGTCTAGTTATTTTAAAGAGATTTTGCAATTTAAAAGCATTCCTTCGTATTAGTAAAATTAGTCTTATTTCTAAAAAAATCACTTTTTACACGAGTATTATCTGACAATATTACCAGTACACACGTCCTTTTACGATTCAACCTAAAAAATATTTTTAAGGAAGGCTTGTCGGCATTTATCATGTTTACCTTGGTTGTGAGAACGTTGTAAATATTACTTCAGTGAATTCAATTTAATCTTACAAACAACCGAAACGCTAACGATCGTGTCAAATAAAACAACGAATCAGTAGTTTTAATTCGCTAAAAGCCATCAACATTTCAACAGTTTGTAGACTTCAGAGCTCCAGCTGGATAGTTTTGAAAACAACCATTTTGAGCCAAAGTTCGCGAAAGACTAACTCATTCGAAATTGTAAACTCCCTTCGCTCCAGCGGAGAACAACATTGTGTTCGCGTTTTGTCTGAAGTCCTAAGGAGCTTACTGCAACTAGCTAATTGGTGAAAATACACAAACTGAACTCAAGAAGAAATTTAATTACAATGTTGAAAGCAAAGTGCATAATGAGCTAGAAACAAGGAGTCTTCATCAAGCGCTGCTTCGTTCAAAACTTTATGAATTTTAATTTCTTTTAAAGAACTAAAAGGGTTTGTTAGGAAAGGATATGGCTTCTTTGTGAATATTATACATTGTATCTTTGTAGATTGTTCAGAAAAGTGTATTTTAACTGCATCTCTTTAGATTAATACAACATTTTATTGTTTTAAAATAACATCTGGGTTTTAGACACTATTACGTCATTTAAAGATATGGTTTCCTAAGAAAGTGGTGATCACCTTTTACAACCATAATATTGCAGTGAAATTCAATTGGTTCACAAAAATTACTATTTAACTATTCCGGAATGAATAGTTGGACCAAGGCAATATAAAATTCAAATATGGTCAGTGAGTTTCATAAACTTGTCAAACATTCCCTGACATATATGACAGCTTACAAACCAAGTGCAAAAACCAAGCAGAAATAATCGGGCAAACAAAGCATGTTTTGTAAATTATGTGAATGAAAGATATATCTTGAATTAAAAAATACAGTAGAATTTACAAAGCAAACCATAAAATACGATTTGCATTAGGCCTATAAGCAGATCCAAATTCTCTTGCACCAACAAAAAATGGTTAAATAAAGATACTCGATACAATATAAGCCAAAAAGCTAAACTCACGTTAGTGCCGGGGGAATAGTTAAAATATGATATTGAAAATAACATAGTTATTATTTCTTAACATTTGATTATTAACATGTAGAGTCTAGAGCCAGAGAAGATATAAAAATGCAAACTATTTACAGTAACGCCCTATTAAGTAGCGTTAAAGTATTTCCACTAAATTTGAATTCTCTAGGCTCACATTGACGCTTCAGCCTTCAGCCTTAGATAGACATCCTGTTAACCACTAGCTTTACGAGGATACTCACTACGGTCACAGCATTGCTTCGGCCTTAGAAGTTGATTTAAGTGTTTTATAATCACATAAGTATTAATATATGAGTAGATACGGAAATAATACAGTATGTAATATACATTATATGAAAACATGTATAAATAAAACCACATAAATAAACAAGGACTTGCACCAGACTGGCAGCCGGACTGGTATGTAAAGAGATGCCAACTTGAACCTGCATCAACCTGCACGTGTACACCCTACTTTACACTCACTCAGTGTTGCCAACCTGTGTCTTTCACCACGTCTACAGCTCACTTTACTCGTACAAGTCAAGTAGTCCAAAACAAAGGCGTGGCCAAGTTATTTGTGAATTGAGACCACTCCAAAATGATCCAGCAAAAGAAATTATTTATATTCTTGCACTTGTCAAACATAGAAGGGAGAACTTCAAAACCTATACGTTGGCTTCTGTCTAAACTTTTGCAATGTTTTGGTCAAAGTTGGAAAAACGTGTCCTCGCCCAAGTTTGATAAGTTCTCCAGCGTGTTATTATTGTTTTTAAATATGTGTTGAGAAGAAAAGTGTTGACTTGAATTTGATTTAAGATGCAACAGAGATAAGAAGTAGATATCAGTGAAGATATAGTGAAGGTTAGCATACGAAAAGACAGATTCAAGAAACATAAGATCTCCTGCTAAAATAACAGAAGAAGTACTATTATAAGTGAAAGATAAACCCAATATTAGTTGTACGCATGTAGTAAATATAACCTTTACATTGTCTTACCGGGACGGATGACCTCCAGATATTTAGTGTATATCTTTTGTTATTTGGCAGTAGTCTTTCCTATAGGTACATTTCTGCCCAATTGTTAGCATTAGTGCCTGAATATATGAAAACAAAAATAATCTGTTTAAATTTAAAGCCACTTAAATAACAATAGTTTAGCTTGACCGAGCTCAACAACAGTTAGAACAAAAACGTGGTGAATAAAAAGACCAGCTTCAGACCTATTAGGTCATGTCCAAACATCTTAAACTTAAAACTAGCCTTAAGACATCAAAATATATAGTGAAAATGGGGTATGTAAGTTTATTGGCTTTAAAATCATATAATATTATTGACCGCGTGTCACTTGAAAAGAATTATAAACAGGGTCTAGATAAAAAAAACGTTTGCATTAATTAAGGAAACCCTCACAGATGCAATACATATCAAAAGTAAATTGTCATGTGGAACCATTTTGATTTGAAACCAAAGTTAGACAGTAACAAGTAATAACAATATCTTAAAAATAGTGCAAGTTCACTCAAGGTAATGCATAAGTAAATGTAGTAGAAAATTACGAGTGCATACCAGTTTGAATGTTTGGCCAAGGATCGTGTTTAGAAAGTTGGCTTGCCTTTGCTTGTCTTACAACATAAATTGTAGCTTACTTTCGCCATCCAGTCCACCGTACGCTACATAACTCTTGGAAAACATAATGGGCGATGTTATTGTGTACATGGCCTTGGCACTTTTACTTCTTTCGGTTTGATCCAGGGAAATTACTAGAAGGCTTCGAACTCTGAGAACTTATTAGATTTTGTCATTATTAGCTTCGGACGGGCTTTAACGCACTTGATTCTAACCAGTGTAAACTCTTAAGTGTTTGTAGCTACACAGCAAATACAATAACCCAGTTTGTCAACACATTTACGCTGTCAAAGTCCCAGTGATGGAAGAGGAGTAGAAGACAGTGAACTTCGAGAATGTCAAAGTTGACATCATTAGTTGTGTCGCTATAGTCTGGCTTTAATGCACTTGCTTCTTACCAATATAAACTCTTAAGTGCTTGTAGCTTCGCAGCAAGTACATAACCCAGTTTGTCAACACATTTCAAATATCAAAATCTCAGTGATGGAAGACCGTGAACTCTGAGAATGTCAAAGATGGCATCATTAGTTGTGTCGCTATAGTCGGGCTTTAATGCACTTGCTTCTTACCAATATAAACTCTTAAGTGCTTGTAGCTTCGCAGCAAGTACATAACCCAGTTTGTCAACACATTTCAAATATCAAAATCTCAGTGATGGAAGACCGTGAACTCTGAGAATGTCAAAGATGGCATCATTAGTTGTGTCGCTATAGTCGGGCTTTAATGCACTTGCTTCTTACCAATATAAACTCTTAAGTGCTTGTAGCTTCGCAGCAAGTACATAACCCAGTTTGTCAACACATTTCAAATATCAAAATCTCAGTGATGGAAGACAGTGAACTCTGAGAATGTCAAAGATGACATCATTAGTTGTGTCGCTATAGTCGGGCTTTAATGCACTTGCTTCTTACCAATATAAACTCTTAAGTGCTTGTAGCTTCGCAGCAAGTACATAACCCAGTTTGTCAACACATTTCAAATATCAAAATCTCAGTGATGGAAGACCGTGAACTCTGAGAATGTCAAAGATGGCATCATTAGTTGTGTCGCTATAGTCGGGCTTTAATGCACTTGCTTCTTACCAATATAAACTCTTAAGTGCTTGTAGCTTCGCAGCAAGTACATAACCCAGTTTGTCAACACATTTCAAATATCAAAATCTCAGTGATGGAAGACCGTGAACTCTGAGAATGTCAAAGATGACATCATTAGTTGTGTCGCTATAGTCGGGCTTTAATGCACTTGCTTCTTACCAATGTAAACTCTTAAGTGCTTTTTGTAGCTTCGCAGCAAGTACAGTAACCCAGTTTGTCAACACATTTCAAATATCAAAATCTCAGTGATGGAAGACAGTGAACTCTGAGAATGTCAAAGATGACATCATTAGTTGTGTCGCTATAGTCGGGCTTTAATGCACTTGCTTCTTACCAATGTAAACTCTTAAGTGCTTGTAGCTTCACAGCAAGTACAGTAACCCAGTTTGTCAACACATTTAAGCTGTCAAAATCCCAGTGATGGAAGAAGAGCGGAAGACAGTGAACTATTTAAATTAAATTAACCCTGGGAAATAGTGGTACTGTTTCTTGTGGGATAGACATGTTCAGTTATAGTCAAATGTGTTGCTTATTGTTATGGATGAGCAATAAAAAATCTTTAATGATAAGCGGTTGAATATTTAAAACAGGAAAGTTTTAAAAGATGACCTCATTACATCGCATGGAAAATAACACTTTCATGCTCATGCAAGCACCCTACTGAGATGGAGTGTGAAGTTTCATCTGCTTGGATTGTCTGCTAGAGAGGTCGTGTGTTGCCGGTTGTATTGAAGGCAAATATTTGACTCAACCTCTAGCTCAGTTCAGCTGTTGAACCTAGGGAAATAGGTTGTGTACACAAGGTGGAATATAGGTGCTCCAAGGCTTCTAGCTTTATCTGAACCCGGCTTTCTTGGCATATAACTTCTTTCTCAGACGAGCTTTTTCTGCTTTACACTAAATCTATATAAATAAATAAATGTTTTATTACATTGCATTGAAATCGTCATGTTTTTAATATTTTGAAAGGTAAAACTTTGTCACTCATACTTACACTGAGAAATTATTCGTATTTGTGATATTAGCAGGTTTCCGAAAAAAGAGCAGCCGTTCAGCAATGATGAGCTACGAATTTGTGATCACTGTAGTAAAGTCAAACCAAGAAAAGGAACTTAGTTGCTTTAAAGTTGATGAGCTCCACCACGCGGTTTAGAACAAAATTGCATAACCTTATCACTAGACCCCTTTCTTGAATAATTGAAAAATCATTTCACTTGAAGCTTTCCTGAACTTAAAGATGAAAGACTTTAATTCCGTGAATTAAACGTATCAAGATGAATTTGACGTTTAAGCATTTCTTTGAAACATTGCAAAAGCATGTTATCGTGTCATTCACATAATTTGCTTTTTAAGAGGTTAAACTTTCTTTGGATTTGTTGACAAATTTCCAGCTAATTTTCTCATTTTGTATCTGTAATTGTTCCCAAGTATCTATATGACAAACCAGCCTCACCCCTGTATTATATCACATTTGCCCTGAATGTTTGCGCAGTTTACTTATGATATAAATCAAAGTTAGCACATAGAACGCAATAAAAAGTAGGGGGAACGAGCACCGCGTGCGTCGTCAAGCGTTGAACGAGCAACGATACAGACAATCGCTCCCTTGTCCATCGTTACACACTTACCCAGCCTGACAGTGGCGTAATTGTAGCGGCCTCAATCTAGCGTTGGCTGTCGTTTCAGCTCATTGTGGTGTTTAATGTTGTTTAACTTTAGACTAGTCAAATACAGGAGTAAAAATACCAGTGGATGTATAAGTTAAGTACCCGAATCGGTTTACTGTTAGATATTCAAGGGAAATTCTTTTCTTTGAAGTTACCTAAAGAATGAGGCAAACTTTGTTTTTATGTGAATTCAGTCATAAATTGGGGAAATTATATTGAAAAGCAATAATTCGAAAAATATCTCTAACAGTGCTCAGTTTATTATTTTAGTGAACGCTGCATCTCATTTTTGAAAAGTTATTAACCATCCAATCTACAGTACTTCAAGGCTGCCGAAAAACTAAAAAATGTTTGTACAAAGTAAAAGGTCAAGAAAAAATGAAGAGGAAGTTGCATTTAGCTTATCTGTTTAAAATACATTAGAGTTTGTCATCGTTGTATGTATATAGGGGTTCCAGTTATTAGGGTATTAAACTTCACCAGGTGACTTGTCAAGTCAAATAAACAAAAAATGACAAATAATACATTGTCCTATCTCGCTCAGTTTTCCGTCTGTCTGTCTGTGTTTTTCACTAAAAAATGTTTATCTTCAAGAAACAAATGTAAATAAAGGTTTGTGCTCAAAACCTTTAACTTATCTTTTATTATGTATAGCAGCACAACCAACTTGTGTATTATATAATATTTATGAACGCCTTTACCACGTTTTGTTATTCTTGTGTATTTACTGTTAAGGTTAAGGCTTTTGACTTATTAAGCTTAGAAAATGTAATATGGCAGCCGTTTTGAAACCGAAAGTGAAAACTTAACAAATTTAGACTTTAAATACTGGTAGTTATTACACTAACAGGTGTGTGAAGTTTTTAACTTGACAAATTCACTGGTGAAGTTTGATCCCCTAACTAACACTCTGTACATAAACCTTGATTTGAGACACCGACCACTCTCCCAACGGGGTATTTTAAGGTAAATATAGATAGGATGAATGGTGAGTGTCTTAAGTGTTTTGATGGATGATGAGATGATACAATCAAGAGTCGACTGTTCCCCAGATTGTGTCATTAGTTAATAGCTGAACGTTCAATGGAATGTCATAAAAACAATGATTAACTTATGATGAATAATAACCACTAATGTAGATAAAAGACAATTATGAGAACAGGATATTATGAGTCAAGCTTAAACAACAAGTCCTAAACGTACAGCCGCGGCGCTAGCATGGTCAATACATTTAACGTAGCAATGATAAAAAGTTACATTAGTTTTCCTAACGTAAACATAAACTTTGCATTATACAGCTAAAATTAAAAAAACAACTATACAAAGTATAAAATTAAAAGTGAACAAACAACTGAATTTTACAACCCCAGACAATTTTGAACACCAATTACGATAGCGTATAGAAAGGAACGCAGACTGCCTCCCTGTTGGCCAATAACTTCACCGATGTACCCTGTCGTGAGGGGATGTAGCGGTGGGGTGGGGGAAGGGGTCCCAGACGGCGCGACTGTTTGAATGGAGCGCAACAAGTAGTGGTATTTAAATCAAAGTAATCCCTCCGACCCCCCGTTGTAATACTCCGCTATCTCAGTTGCGTTTGTACCTAAGTACTCAGCTGTGAATATTTCACTGCACAACACAATATGTGAGCTCTGATTTCAGCCGAGAAAGTGGTACTCTTGAGGTGTACAAGGTTTCCTGGCTGAGTTACGACTATTGCAAAGATGACAGTCGTTCTTTGTTTGAAGTTTGCGTTTGACGTTAGGAGAAATTCTGAATTTGAAATATTTTTACTATATTTTCATTGTTGATGAAGAAGAACAAAAGATTTTGGGATCTGCAATCCTGTCCGATCTTCAGATGGAAAGTACCAAAACATTACACAAATCTTTGGAAAACGAGCTATCCTAAATTAAAGGGCGTGAGCGGACCAGTTAAACACAGCCAAACAACATGTGTGTTTTGCTTTTCGTGTTGTCTTTATAAATTAAGTTAGTAAAAAGCTAGCCTTGAAAACAATATAATCATGCACAACCACGGCCAGTGACAGTTTCCAACCATTTGACTAGCCGGCTAGCTGGCTGGTAGCATCGGACGCCCAATATGTTTTTGTGCGTTATGTATTAGGTAACTTCTCATCTGAAGACGGGAAAGCGCTATTTTATTTTTAAAATTTCTCTTATTTTTAGTCCACCCTTTATTCTTAATACAGGATGCATTGGATGTTCATCAGTTGGAACTCGTCTGCTGCTAGTTGTTCAAAGAGGTGGCGTTATATGTTTTGGAACCCACAAAAAGCGACGAGTAACTCTGGTGAGTTGTGTCACATTTCTTGTATTTGATCATAAAATATTTATGCCAAAGTGTCTGGCTCGACTAAAATGTCTATATCACAGAACTAGGTCGAGTATATTAAACGAGTCTGCTTTCATCATGGAACTAAAGTACTTTAGAAACTCCAGCCCCCAGTGTCGTAGTTTTCATTACAATAGAGTAATTATAGCTATTGTGTGATGACTCTACCATTGATTTTAAATGTATGTATATTTAAAGTCAATGACTCTACACAAATAATTTAATATTATTATCTAATTTCCTTTGGAAAACTGAGATATTTATGTTGTCAACATGGTAAGACCCAGGCCTGAGGCCATGAAATGAGAACCAATCCTGAACCCCAGAAAACGTCTTGAGATTTTTCTTCAACGCTATATATATGTATGCATATGTATATGTGTATCATCACAACAAGTAGTATGTTTTCGATGTTCACAACATATGGTACAAGTATTTCTTTTGTTAATATCTTGGTCTAGTTCGTTAACCAGAAAAATTGGTCTACCGAAACCCCCTTTTGAGAGGGACTTTTCCCTAAAAAAGTGGTTTTATGATCTAAAAACATGAAAATCTCCAAAACCTCAAGTCCCCCTAGGGAAGCAAACAGCTCCAAATCTAAAAGGTTGGCTGACACCGAACACTCTTACGAGGTAGAAGTTCAGCCACAAAACCTTTCTTTGTAAATCTGTATCTCGAATACCGGTGACTATTCTCTGGCCAATCAGATGGAGACTAATCAAACATATGTAAGTTAGATTGACTCGCAGTATTCAATCAGCTGGAACATGTACACATACACAACTCAGTACATAACCAATCCTCGGCCTGACGTCATTATTGATGTGTTGTACGTCGTTGGTCATTGCTCTCCATGTCACGTCGATTGATCCATTCCATGACTTGAACTATTTGCAGTTGGTTAGTGACTTACTTATATGTAAGTCGTGGTAGCTCGCTAAAAGGACTTTGGTGTCTTTTATGTAAATCGCGGTGGATAACATCGAAGTTGAGACGTGTTGGAGTATAAAATTCACCGAGTTTGTTCGTAAATTTATATTATGATTTAGGCTACCACTCACAGAAGACACACACACACACACACATACAAACGCGTGCATTTTCAATTACTTTAGAATAAACTAAAACCCTACGTGCACGAACAGTTTACTCAAACCACAAACGGAGATTATCGCGACACAGCTTATACCAATTATTTTTAAAACTGCCAGATACTCTTTTAAAACGATCAGAGTTTCTTGAACAACATAGGAGTTTGTTTATTTCAGACTATCACACAATTTGGTACTTAAACAAGATACTCTAAAAAACATTCAATATAAATGTTTTAAAGATGGTTACGGCTAGTCAATAGTCTTATAAGTTGTTTTGAAGGATATCCTATACAAACGATGATTTTCCTTTTCCAGGTACGTTGGCTTACAATAAAGAAGAATCCATTAGGTGAGTACTAATGCACCAGCCACATTATCTGAAATTGTTAATTCTAGCTGTAATAGTGGTCTAAAACAAACACTTGCCGTGAAATACATTTGGCTTAGTGTGTGTTGGGTTGGCACTCGTGTTTATATTTAGCGGTTATAAGTTGGCAACATTGAAGCCATAAACCAGCTGATCAAAAGCCGGAACAGCCGCACTCATACGTTTGTATCATCTGAACTCAGTAGCGGAGAGTAAAGTTTCAAACTGTGGTCGTTACTTGGGATGAAAAATCAACAGCTTTGTTTATCTTCACTCTGTTCTAGACTAGAGTGGTTGAAACGTTGAGTTGTTAAAGTAAGCTGTCTAAAACCTCTTAACGAAACCCAAGACAATATAGACAAGGAGTGTGACGGCTTTTAGTGTGCCAATACATCTATTGTGTATGTGTTTTAATTGAGTGGGATAAACACTGTTTGAGTGTTGGGTAATTGCCGATTTTAATGTCAATACTGCTCTTTCTGATGAGTTTTGTTTTCTTTTTACTTATCAAGCTGAAATTAGTTTCAACGCTATTTTAGATTAGTTACAAGGTTTTACTTCACTGTAGTGTTTTAAATTCAACGCTAAAATTGATAAATGTTGAAGATCGTAGTGTGATTTTGTGATCGTTGGCAGCCTAATTGCAATAAGTTAAAATGTGTTTAAACGTGTTGGAACTGTTATTATTCCTTTTCAAGTTGCATATGAGTCTCAAAACGTTTGTTTAATTAAAATTTGTGTAACACCATTTATGGACTTTTTTCATTTTGAGTTTTCCAAGCAACAAAATTATACATACTGAACATATATACTGTAGGTCTTTCAGAACATACAGGTCGTGTATTACTTAACTAAGTTTTCAAAATCTAAAATCTCCGATGGATGCTGCTTTTGGAAGATTCTATCAACATTCCATAAAAGAAACTACAGTAGTTTTCGTTACTGAATAGTTTATTACTGGTTCTACTTTTGATTGATAGATGTACAGTATAGGCTCCCGTGAACAACTATGATGTTAGAAACATCAATAGACGCATAGAGATATATTGGTCAAGCCTGGCGAGGGGTTGCGTAAACAAGTTTTTAACAACGTAGTTGTGGACAATCCCGTGTATTCATGAACTTTCCACTAAATCATATGTCTTTTCCACCTCCAAATACGTTACAGTATTATTCCCCTCTAACTAGAGATTCATTAAATAAAACCTATTTTAATTTCTAGCTGTAAGATCGCAAATATAACAAAAAATCCTGGAATATTAGAAAATAAATGTTTCAGTTCCAAAGTACCAGGATCATACAATATCTCAAACGGAGTTGAATAAATGCTTCTGCCAGAGCGGAGGTTCATACAATGCTTTATCGGGTGGTTTTATGGTCAGAATGATGAATAAGCGGAATAGTGGAGGGTAAAGGGGTCAAATTTGGACCGAGAGTGGGCTAGGGGGTTAGGGGGGTCAGGGGGGACTGGCATGTGTCCAGGGTCACCATTAGCAAAATGCTGATCCTGGGGATCTAGTTCTTCATCAGTGCAACAATGCTTTGTGTGCTCTGAAACTTGGTTGTCTATGTCATTTCACCGCTTGTTACTCTTCTCTCCTACCTACGGGGGTTTCCATATCCAACTATATGTAGATTTTGAGTTTCGTTATATTACAGAAGAAACAATTCTAGTGACAGTGACCAAACCACCAATCAGATGATCTTTTTATTGGTAGTTAGTAAGATCTGTTTTAAAAAGAAATGGCCGATCGGCACTTGGTTTGTCTTCAGCCCTTGTCATCTATATACGAGTAATGTTCTTGAAGTTAGGCAGAAATGTACAATTTATTCATGATAGCATAAAAGTTATACGTAAATAAGTTTGAGATTACTTATCATATACAAATTTTCAGGCCAGGTTACTGGCTAGGTTTTGTCGTGTCTAACTTTAAACCGATCAAAACTAATGAAGCGTAACATAAAATTTCCAAATTATTTAGTGCGTTGATTTTCATCCCAAAACTAGCAAGGTAAAGAACAAATATAAAAGAATACATGAAGACACTGTTACTTTTATCTTAACGTCAGTTTATGTTTAATTTCTCTTGGAACTACAACCAAGTTGTTTTGGTTCTTCGAGAGTACGATCATAGTGCTTTGGAAAATATATCAAAACTATTGGCATACTAAATTTGGCCTGCATATAGTACAGCGAGCTTACGTTGGCAAACCTGCGAACACGATATAGGCGGCTGATGGGCTCAATGAGAACGGAAGCAGGGCCGCCACCACTGGCACACAAACCGACACCGGAAATACTACTCATTGTCAAGCCGACACAAAGCTCCAGCTTTTCCATTCATGCGTGCTGTTGTGTGCTTGCATTTACTTGATTTGATTAGCCAGTGTGATCCACCTAAAGAGCAGTCCTGACAGTTGTGTAGGGGTTTCCAGCTTAAATGTGGAAGTAAAAACTATTAAAATAACGTAAGTGGCCTGAAGGTATTATAACAACAAGCGGAGAATCACGTCTCCAGAATTGGCTCTTCAATATTAAGCCTGATCGGTTAAAGGGTTGCCGATGTCTATTGACTAACGCAGCTTCTGAAAAATTATTAACCCAGCTTTATGCTCTCAAAAGTCTAAATAAATTTAAAAATTTAACTGGTGGCCAATATTTAATGACGTAAACGTCTCTGGAACCACACATTACAATAATTCTTCGAAAAGTCTACTAATTTATTAGTTTAGCCTACTACTTGATCGGCCATTCAAATAATTACTTGACATTTATTTTCTTTTTGTCTGTCTTCACTTTGTACTTTAAACAAGGACTACAATCGAACCACAAAACATTTGAAAATAATTCAAATGCGTTCTATTGATTTCCTTACACTTTAAATATGGAAATTTAGTTAAATCGACCTTATTTTCCATTTTTTGTTTACTTAGTTTTTTTAGTGTATAAAATCAAAACCCATAAACTGAACGGTCTACTTTCATTCTCCACACCTAGATTATCACTTTTAACGATGTGATCTCACTTGACTTGTAACTGGAGAAGGACTACCCGACACTTTCTGAAGAGGCAGGAGAACGAGCCAACATTCACTACCCAGCTACTCACCAAAGCTGGTAGCTTTCTCGGAGCTGCAGCATCACTACCACCCAGATTCCACCATACCTACCTCAGGTCCAACAACAGAGATAACAGCCACACCAAAACAACAACAGGTCACGTTCTCCACTTTGGCCACAACCAGCGGCAAAAAGCAAGTAAATTTCAGGGAAGAAATTTAGTACTCAAGCTGGGCTTGGCGGTTACCCCAAGATATATGTGTGTTTTATTTATCAAACCACCTTGTATTTTGAAGAAATCAACAGTATTAGCGGCGCCCTCCGTTCTAATAAGGGTCAACCCGCTCAGCATTGTTCCGTCCTGCTTGCTCCCTCAGCGGCTGTCTCGGTCCTGCCAATACCTGGTACCCCGCTTCAAAAATAGGAAATATAGAAAAAAGCGTGAATCAGTCATCGGTGAAAAGGTGGACGGAGCGATGTTAATAATTTCGATATTTAAAGACAACTTTATAGATTTCCAACTTTGAATAATTAAAAAATCCGTTCTTCACACTGAGGGTGCACTGGGACCGCTGAGTAGTGGAGGATAGTTTGGTAGGTGTGTTTATCACGAATTGTTTGTGTTGTTCTCGCGGTGAAGGGAGGCGCCTGTACGTCGCGGCGCCACGTCAATCCATCCATCTGTTTCAATGCATCGTTAATCAATTGTCGAACCTACGTTGTTCCTATTTATACAGGAATCGATTTTGAATACAATCTTGTTGAAAGAAATCAATATGTAAAACCTCCTGTTGATTTTCGTTTTGGTTTAAATCCAAATCAGAAAACAAAGAACACATGCCTCTTGAGTGTAGTTGGGTTAGATGATACTCACCCGGATCTTATTTTCTGGCAATATGTCTTTTTAAATCAAATTTTGACCTTACAAGAGTTAAAAGCATACAAGCTTACGACACTAGAGTAAGAGAGACTAGAACTACAGAACTGAGAGACCAGAACGGTATTTCATAAACGTTTCTCTTCGCAGGCAGAAGGTAAACTTGTCAACTCAAAGCTCAAACTGCTATATTCACTTAAAGTGTTTGAAAAACAATACTGATTGCTGAGGCGCTATAACAGTACACAATCCATTAGGAGATCAAATGACCGTGCTACGATGAGGCTACAGTGGTGGAAAGGTTCGAAGAAATGTGATTTGAATTGTTAAAATGTTACTAAAGTATTATTAAAGTATAAAGTATATATTAAGTATAAACTATTACTAAAGTAAAAAAGTAAAGCAAAAGTAAAGTTACTGTTTAATTTTTACTGTTTCTCGATGTAAGGAATAGTGATGACTGTGATTGGTCAGACTACATCGTAGTTTTCCTGCTCGTCGTTGAAAAAGTCCCAAAGAAGAACTTTCAAACGTCAAAACTACTGAAATGTAGAACATTGTTGCCTTTTTTAACTGATTTAATATTCCTTTTACTTTTTCATTACGTAGTTAATGCCACATAAATACAATGGCTTTAATATATCATTCAACGCAATTCACCCTGATCACATACAACATCCCACCAGTTAGTAAGGTACATATTTTCAAAAGACATACCCTAGATTGTTATGTTTTGGCTGGCAACAGAAAAGCGCAGAGCGTAACTCAAAGAATAATTATGCGGGCAGGGTCGAGGAAGGCGAGGTGAAGAATTACGTCCTTGTTTTACATTTCACATTCAACTCGCATCAGTCTCCTTGAGTAATGAGGTAGTTTAGAACACTCATCTCTGGATGTGGCCATTCCGCAAATGTCTGCTGAAGTTAAGAAGGGTTTGAAATATTATTGCGCACGTTTTGTATCGTTAGTGAACTAGAAAAACACGATATGCTATCTGATCCCGTTTTCAGGTGAAACGTAACCTAACCTAACACAACACATTGATAAATCGGCTGGTATAAAGTAATCAGCGTAAGTTGACCAGTCGAACACAACCAAACAACATATGTGGGCGTTTGTGTTTCTGAGTAAAACTAGTTAAATATTAAATACTGGTCTATAAAACAGTACAATATGTAAAAAGGTAAAACACCACATCAACCAGAGACACTAAACAATTTGTTATGTGACTAATACGGTTACGCTAGGTAAAGGTCGAGGTTGAGTGGTAGAGAGGACTTTGTAGTCCTAACTTCGCCTCGTTAAACAAGACAAACTTGACCTTTACCTTTAAACATGCCCATGGCCAGTGACATCTACTATTCCTGACGGTTGGTCACTGTCACTGACCGTGGACGTGCTTAGTTCCTTTGGTTGCTGTTTGTTTTTTACCTTGTTTTAAAGGTTTTACACAACAACGCAAGGAATATCGAAGGTCTTTGAGGAAAGTACGAGGGGTTTTGAGATTACTTCGAAGCTATCAATGAAATCAGAGAACTGTTTGCGTGTGTGGTGTTGCTACGTACACGTAAAACTGTTGTGATAAAGCTACGAAAGGTATTATACATGCTAGAGCTCTCAATTCGTGAAAAATGTCTGACTCAAGTTTGATATTACAAATGATCCAGAGGTATTTTCGTTTCCATTTCAAACAACAGTCCCGTGTAAGTTTATATTTACTTATCTGCAATCTGATCCCGTCTTCAGGTGAAAGAAACCTAAAACATAACACAGAACATTAGAAAATTAGCTAGCCTAAAGTAGTCAGCATAGCATATCAGTCAAACTCTACCAAACAACATGTACTGTAGTTGTTAAGTCAAACAAAAAATTAAATCTTAGAATTTAGGAGTAGCCTAGAAAAAACAAAACTAC
This sequence comes from Matsumurasca onukii, assembly GCA_018831715.1. Classification (NCBI taxonomy): domain Eukaryota; kingdom Metazoa; phylum Arthropoda; class Insecta; order Hemiptera; family Cicadellidae; genus Matsumurasca; species Matsumurasca onukii. Next base: position 25,877,975 of record CM032058.1, read on the forward strand.
AATACTCGTATAACAAACACAAGCCACACTATGAAAGTAAACAAGTCACCGGAGTGGCTTTAAGCTAGTGTGGCATTAATATGACAGGTTGTTTACCTCCTTCAGTTATCCAAAGAATCAATTTGAAGAATGGTAACTATGTTACATGTTTGGAAGAGATCTCTTCATCGTCAGACACGTACAATCCAACTGAAGGCTTCGTTAGTTGACAGTCACAATCACATAAACACAACATTAAAACGATAAAACGGTTCACGAACACGGAAATTACAATTAGTAGGCCTATACAAAGACGCACAATCAATTATGTGTTTATATTAATTTCATTATAATCTTATATACTCGTATGGATACGTGTCAATTCGGTTAGGTTTTTGATTAAGGTTTCTCGTAGAATCTGGCTAAAGATTGTAAATGTATTCATACAATCATCTCGCTTGATGAATGCTGCGTTCACGGATTGATTTACACACTTTGACATTTACATTCAGGCTAGTGACATGGCGGCGGTTGTTCAACAACCAATATTTGCCTAATGGCGTCGCACTAACTCACATGAAATAGCAATCACCGCATAGTTCATGTCTGAATAATGAGATACGTTTAATACCAAGCAGTGATATAATCAACGCATATTTTCGGACAGACTTTTATAACATAAACTTTAGTTACACTTTTGCTTAGTAAGTCGAACTCCTAAGTTATGAACACACTGTGGAGCTGAAACCATGTAGAATAGTGTTTTGAAGTACTTTTTTAGATCCCACATAAAAAATTCACCCAAAATTGTGTCACTTGAATTGGAGATGATTTTATTTTGAGCTTAAGTAAGGTTTGAAAGCGAAACACGAGGTTGCTTTGTTTAATTTTATCCAGGACATGTGTTTTAATTTATAGCAATTAAGCTATTTAATCTCGTGTACGTAGCTCAAATAATTAAATGGGCCCTAGGCACATATCCATGTTGTAAGGCACGGTTTCTCAGCTAGAGATCTAACTTCGTTACTGTGTACTCTAAACAAAGAATTTAATTAACAGTATGATTGTACATTCTCTCGCAAGTATAGTATACAGTTATGGAATAAATGCTTTGGATTACAACATCCATTCAATAAGATTACCCTGGTGCTTCACAAAGAAGGCACTGGGAATTTCATATCGAGAAATTATTGATTGTTCTCAATTGTTATGTATTATTGTCGAATTCAAAAATCTATTTTACTCTTATGCAAGCTTTAATGTTAAATAAATCTCCTTCGTGTAGCACAATGTTATATAGATATTGTTAGGTGTCATAATGAACCAGCACCGTTAGAACTAATGCCACGTTTTAAAACGAACTTATAGTTTTTATGTAACCTTGACAAAGTAGAAAGAGTGGCCAAGGGTCAGTTCACACTTCTGTTTGCGACAAGAGTTATTTCCCAATAATCAGTTCACACTACATCTTGCGACAAGTGTTATTTTCCAAGGCTTAGTTCACACTACTGCATGTGGAAAGTGTTTTTGCCCAAGGCTCGGTTCACACTACTGCTTGCGACAAGTGTGTTTTCCCAAGGCTTGGTTCACACTACTGCTTACGGCAGTTGTGTTTTCTCAAGGCTTGGTTCACACTACTGCTTACGGCAATTGTGTTTTCCCAATGCTCAGTTTACACTACTGCTTACGGCAATTGTGTTTTCCCAAGGCTCAGTTCACACTACTACTTATGGTCAGTGTGTTTTCCCAAGGCTCAAGTCACACTACTACTTACGGCAAGTGTGTTTTACCCAAACTCAGTTTACACTACTGCTTACGGCAATTGTGTTTTCCCAAGGCTCAGTTCACACTACTGCTTACGGCAATTGTGTTTTCCCAAGGCTCAGTTTACACTACTACTTATGGCCAGTGTGTATTCCCAAGGCTCAAGTCACACTACTACTTACGGCAAGTGTGTTTACCCAAAGCTCAGTTTACACTACTGCTTGCAGCAAATGTGTTTTCCCAAGGCTATGTTCACACTACTGCTTGCAGCAAATGTCTTTTCCCAAGGCTCAGTTCACACTACTGCTTGGGGCAAGTGTGTTTTCCCAAGGCCATGTTCACACTACTGCTTGCAGCAAATGTGTTTTCCCAAGGCCAGTTCACACTACTGCTTGCAGCAAATGTGTTTCCCAAGGCTCAGTTCACACTACTGCTTACGGCAATTATGTTTTCCCAAGGCTCAGATTACACTACTGCTTGCAGCAAATGTGTTTTCCCAAGGCTCAGTTCACACTACTGCTTGCAGCAAATGTGTTTTCCCAAGGCTCAGTTCACACTACTGCTTGCAGCAAATGTGTTTTCCCAAGGCTCAGTTCACACTACTGCTTGCAGCAAATGTGTTTTCCCAAGGCTCAGTTCACACTACTGCTTGCAGCAAATGTGTTTTCCCAAGGCTCAGTTCACACTACTGCTTGCAGCAAATGTGTTTTCCCAAGGCTCAGTTCACACTACTGCTTGCAGCAAATGTGTTTTCCCAAGGCTCAGTTCACACTACTGCTTGCAGCAAATGTGTTTTCCCAAGGCTCAGTTCACACTACTGCTTGGGGCAACTGTGTTTTCGCCGTGTTCAGTCCGCCAGAGCGGAGTTGACGGTGTCTAGTAAACAACGGCGTCGCCATCTCTCTCATCCATTATTGTTCTCATTAATCAAATCCAACTTGATTCATTCGCTACTTGGCATAAACACCATCCCATTTCGCATGCAGAAGGAGTAAAATATTGTTTTAGTTTTACTTTTATTTCTACTGAACGTTTACAGTTGCGTTTATAGAAACGATAGAACAGGCTTTATAGAATTTGATGGTGAAGGTAGATGGATAATTGTCAATTTGTATAATTAATTTGCAGAATGATGCCCGAGTTGCCTATTTTTATCTCAAAGCCATTTAATTCCTTAAAAACCACTACATTTAATATCATTTCCACTTAAAGTAGCAATAAACTCAACTTAGAAACTAAATGCTCTGTGAAATGAGAAAGTTCATAAAGCAGAAGAAATCCAAAAGGATAACTGGACAAGAGGAAATGAAGACCCAGGATGGATTTTCCACAATTGCCAATAGAGAACTTTAGTCTTTCTTCCTACTCTTTCACGTAATACGTGTTTTGTAAGGGCAATCCTCTTCTAGTGTTCAAGTAAATATATTACAATAATCAGTACCTAATCTCACGAAGACCTACATTTCCACCACAAGACATAATCGTATCGACAAATTACTCATTATAAATATACTAGCACTTTTGTAAAGGCAGAGAAGGGTCAAGATTTGTGAACCATTGTACCTAACTTCAACAAATTTGAAATTATATTTACTTGAAGCAAGATTGTCCTAGACCCGTTCGTGCCAATCCCAGGGAAAAGTATCTTATTGCCAACGTATTGGATAGTTGTAAATATTCATGAAGTAACATTACCTAGTGCCTATCATTCACCTACCTTTCTTAAAGGAACAGTTACTTTTCATGGTCAACTTTCTCTTTGTAATATATTCTTTTGTCGATACCAATCAATCAATTAACGCATCGTGTAATCATGACCCTCAAAACTCTAAGTTGACAATTTTTAAACACCTACCATTGTGCGGTTAATACTCAGTGAACAAGAATATCATTTCAGTTGATCTTCAACAACAATACATGTATACATAAAGAGGTTTAAAGCTCCTACGTATAGTGCACATGTATGATATGAAGCAATAACATTCGCAGAGAGACAGGAAATTACAAAGGTATAAATAGTGACTTGAACCACACATTCTCTGTCCTGGGGCGTATCTTCACTACCCGTCAGCTGAGAGGAATATACAACTCTGTTTCATCTAATTGTATAGTGTATACAGGGTGTTGAAACATAACGGAATGTTAAAGGAAAAGTTTGTCTTGTTTAACGAGGCGAGGATTTGGTATCAAAGACTTACTTACCATTCAATCTCGACCTTTACCTAGCTTTAACGCAGTCACTTAAGCATTGTTGGGGGTAACTGCAGGAATTGAACTTGCCCCAGCGAAATGATAGCGAGCGATATCAGCCCGCTTATGTATGTTGTAAAATTCGAATTGTTTAAATAGGTTATTTTTAGTTCTAGACTTTCTACTTTTCGTTAACTAGCTTAGAAAAATGGGCAAGCATTAATGTATGTTTGATCTAGTAATGTAATTGACTACATTTATCGATTAAATACCGCCCAATTCTATACTTGGAGAGTTAGACAGAGCCTTTAATTATAATTTAGAAATGACTTTACATTATCCAATAATTTATGTTTAATGTTCTGAGGTCTTTCTAATACATTGTACATTGTGACTTATAAATACATTATTTCTGAAAGGCCTCAGAACATTAAAATAGATTATTAGATAATGTAAGTTATTTCTCAATGGTATAGGGTTTAATAAGAAGAGCTTCATCTTTTCACGGTGTTTAACCACCTGGATAACTAAAGCGGGGAATTAATTTGAAAATAAGAAGTAGAATTATTACTAATAAATAGTTTAATCGAACTTCTTTTTTTACTGTGATCTCGAACTAACCAAATTCAAATTAACTAGCTTAATAATGTTTGTACCATGAGGTTTTTTTAAGATTGGTAAATAAACCTCATTCATGTTACTAAAATAGAACAGCCGAAACATTTGTCGAGTTAGCCATAATTTAAGCTAATACGTCTTAATTGGATAACTTTAGCACACACGTCATTCAAATAATACCACATGCTGCAAATATGTCGAAAGATTCCTAGACTATGGAATTGTTCATAACATTTTCTAAGCTACAACTATTTTCATTAAATTTTTAATCATTGACAACAGCTGTTCTGTTAATAAAGCATTGGTTATTTAAGACAAATAATTACGTAGATATCCGGTAGTGAAGTAAGGGTGTGTGTGGCACAGCGGTGTTCACACAAAGCACAGCAAGGTGGACTCCCTTGTGTCTTGTACCTCGCCCTCGCTTTCATCTTTCTCTCTTTACCAGCACTCTTCGCTTTTGCTATCATCTACTCTTTGTGTCTGTTGATTCTAGTTATCCATGCTCTGCCGAGCTTACTTTATTCGCTAGTGGCTAGTTATATGTGTCTCTGTGTGGAGATGCGAGGGGAAGATAGTCGTAGGCTTGAAACTAGAGGGGAAGTAGTGGTTGTAAGTTAGGCCTGAATGGGAATGAAGAACGCGAAAATCTTCTTATAAGCGAATTTCTATGGAATTAGATATTATGAGAAGCAGTTGTAAATGATGGAAAGCTGAGGCTTAAGGCTGAAGCGTGTATGTGATCGGAGCGAACCCGAGTTACAGTTAACTAATTAGAGTAAGAATTGCAAAGTAATTTTGCTCCACTCACGCCAAACGTGCTTTAGCACTTAGCTGCGTGTCGGCCTGGTCTTTGTAAGAAACCGTCGATGTGGATATATATTTTCTTTACCACTTTTGTTCCACTAATCATTTTGACTTTTGGTATTGATGTTTTGACTTAATTACTCATTGAGATTCTGCTTTCTGGCTTATTTGCAGCTTCAAATCACCACCGTTCAAATGGTAGCCATTTGAAATTTTCTATACCCGATTGCCGTACTATTTTTTAGTTGAAACCTAATTTAATCAGGATGAGCAAACATTTTGTTCAATGAAATCATCAATGTTGCCTAATAATTTGAGCATCATTGCTTTTCATTGAGTAAAAGCTTCGTAATTTTCTTTTATACTTTTTCTCTGTTCGTAATATCATTTTATCACCGTTCGATAGTGTTAAGCATTCCACATTATCTTTTGTCGATTCACCAAGCCTATATTAGTTTTATTCCACCGAAACCATTGTTTTCTACAGTACACTAGAATGTGCAAGGAGGAGGTAGTGAATATTTCACAATTATTCGCCAAAGGAGTCGGGTCGGCTTTAGTTTAGCATTCTGCCTAATGGCTGCGCGTTGGAGAACAGCCAGCCCTTCCACCCCTCCCTCATCGCTACCCCACCCCACTCACCACGCTTTAGCCCTCCGCCCTTCGCCAAACTTTTGACCTTTGGGTTCCCTTACTTGCGGGTCATCCATCATACCTCCGTGCAGTCTGTGTAACGGAGCGTTGCTTCACGTAGAATCACACTTTTGAGTGTGTGTGAAGAAAAAATTCCCTGTTTTAAAAGTTTTATTTTAATTTTAAGATACGTATTTTACTCAGTTATTATTATATTTTTCGTTTTTAAATTTTATTGGAATGATTTTAATACTTTGATTTAAGACACCGACTACTTCTAGAGAGTATTTTATGGTGAATACGGGATGAATGATGAGTGTGATGACTCACTGATGAGTTGTTGTCTTGTTACAAAATAGACCAAATGTTCCCCAGATTGCGTCATTAATCTAAATTTCAACCAATGGAATGGTAGCAACGGCTCAACAAGACTTCCGAACCACGGGGTTTATATCTAATAGTCCATAAGTATGTGCATCATTTTAAAAATATTTCATACTGAATTTTCTATTTGGATTTAAAATGATGAGCCTTGATTTAGAAGTACGCAAAATTGTAACTTATTACACAAACAAGGTAAAATTATAAACACCAATATTTAGTTAAGCACAAACTGTATATACACTCTTTGCAAGGTTAAATTTATTTGAACAATAGTTACCTATACAATTGTCGTATTAGTCTAAATTCCAATAAAATCACAGTGTTTCCGTCAAAGTTGCTAGTTTTGAAAATTCTGGAAAACACTCGGACAGTTTCCCATTTTAAAAGTAAGTACATTATAATTCGTAAAGTCAAGTAATTTTGTGCAAAATCAATGAGAGGAGGAGTTTTTAAAACCCGCTACCTTAAACAAATGAAAACAACTTACACGTGTAAGATAAATGTTACCCAACTGATATAACGACAAATATAAATGTCATGTGACGATAAGACCCGAAATATTCGTGGTGCGGTCTCAGGTTTTGTATATTCTCGTGAAATATGCGCCTGACGCGATATATCAAGATTTACCTCATTCTTTACACATAGCTATCTGACTGCATAGCAACTTGTACAATATTGGTAATCCTTTGTTTAAAATTTGGTTTGGAGTTTTAAATGTATTTTTGTTACTAACGTTTATCATTTCATATAAATTCAAAGTCAACACTATAACTAACACAACTTTAACCGACTCCTTCTTTTAAATATTAAACCGGTGTTTATATTTCAAACAGCCTACCCTGAGTTAATAAAATCCTTAACTTTTTTCAAAAAATCTAATAATTATTAAATTTTAAATTTTGCAAATGTGTCTTTAAATTTTTACTTGAAGCCGTGTATATTTTTGAACTTAATTTCTTTCTCCAATAGTAGTTAACTAGAGCTTAGAAGAATGTTTTGACTATTACAAATCATGAGAGTATAAATTTCAAGCTTCACTATCTGCAGTCAAACTGTAACACTTCATGTCGACTTCCTGAAGTGTTCTGTAGTTTTGTAGTTTTTATGTAGTTTTCATCCTAAAGTGGCTGGAAAAGTCCGTTTTTCTAATTAAATTGATCTCCGTTGTTATGAATTTTAAATCTATAATCAAAACAAACTCGTTGAACCAGCTGATGTCCATGCCACAAAAAGATTATTAAATGATCGTATTCTCCCTAAGGAGAAAAAATCATCAAAACAATACTTTATTAACCTGTGTTTTAAGTGAGATTTTAGTACGTCAATACATGTTACATGTACACATAGCAGCTTGTTTTAGTGGAGAATGACAAAAACAAATTTTCAAGGACAAATTTCCCACATTTGACCACCGTACGGAGTTGTGTCTTTATGAACATATTTGCTCGTAGACATTTAGACGATATAATCATGTCTAATACTTGATTATATTTGAAAATATAAGACACGAGGAAGATATAAAACTATCTGTTCACAATTTAGCCAGAGGAAACAACTATAACTGGCTCAGTTGGCCCGACTGAAGCTTGATTGCTCTATTGAATCATTTCATTAACCCCACCTAGACGTGATTGTGTTCAGTGGGTCAGTTCTGAGAAAAATCAACCATCCCTTCACACCAGCTCTCACTACAAGGTGAACTCACTAGCCTGTCAACCAGAAGCTCGAGTTTAGCTCACTTAAAGTGTGAATGTAATATTTTACAAATATAACTTTGTTGTGTTAAATTTAGGGGTTGCTTTAAGGTGAAAAGGTGTTTTGGGCTTGTATATAAAAATAATCCAATAGAACTTTGCTGTGCACTATTTTATCTGCGGTGCTATAAACATTAAAAGGATTAAATGCTTAAACCGTGGCTTCTGTATATAAAAATATCAAGTTACATCAGTATACTAATTGTATAATAAACTATGTGTTTTATGTAGAGTTTCATGAATATTTATGTGAGAACCTGTGTTGTTAAGTTAACAAAAGTAAACACAAATACAAAATATAAATAATACTTACGAGTATTAAAGTGGGTTTCTGTCGTAACTTTCGGACCATTATTTAAAAGGTTTTTTACTTCGTTATATACTTTACACAAAGTAATTTATTTAGTACCCACTTCTCAACTTTCTAACGTCCACTTTTTTGTACCAAGAAGGACGTTTTGTTGCTGAATTCAATCGTGTTATGTGAAACGCATTTAAGATACGACAGATAACTCGCTCAATATCGTCTCAAACAAACACAGGAAAAGACGATCTAACCATTAGTGAAACAGAACGTAACATTTATTTTTCGAAACTTTAGTTACATTTTCTAGTTTCCAATTACAACAAATCACATTCATACGCAAACGTAATGTCTTTGTGGAATATGTTTCACACACACATAACACATTGTACTTTCATTTCTCTAAGTCTCTTTACACAAAGCAAATGCAAAGTGATGTCAAGTTTAATATTCACACAAACTCTATTAGATAAATTGAAGCACTGTTTGTTGAAGCTTGCTTGATGATTGCATTGTACAAGCTTTTGCACAGTTCATAATACTTAGTGCTGCTGTGTTGTATGTAACGGGTATTTCATTAGTTTAATAACTTTATAGGAGTTGATGTTTTAGTTTTATTCTTACAATCTGTGAGCAGTGTTATAAAGCTAAACAAATTAAATTGCGTTATTCTTTTCAATATTTCTCTCTTTTCTCGATAATTGGTGATTAATTCTAAGATTATACGTTATTATTCAGCGAGTTAACTGTATTATGTTTGGGTTATTCAACATTTTACGTTAGTTTACTACTTTGCATTTTTATAACATAGCCAAATAAAATTAATACCAACTTCAGTTATCAGAAACCAATCGAAGTAATATGACTTTATCTTTGTAGCATCAACCTGATTACAAATGGTAAAGTAGTTTAGTCAACTTTAAGTTAATCTTAACGCGTTATCAGCTCTCTGGCTGCCAAATCAAAGTCAAAACTCAACCCCCTCCATCGTCCCCAAAATGTTTGACTTATCCAGCAATACAACAAAGGAAATCTCATTTTTGAAAACAATGTGTACATTCGCCTGTGATCCTCAGCCGGCAAACAAGATGGCCGCCTAAATGGCCTTCACGGGACGAAGTTAAACAGGGTTGGATCAGCTGTACTAAATCAACAGTGCAGTGTTGCCAACTGCTAACTGGTATTCACAAAGCAGCGTTGCCAACCCGCAGTGCACAAAACATAAAACATCCTTTTACTTTGTACTTACACAACTCCCTTTGGCTTACAGTGTTCATTTACTTTGTTTAATCACTTTTTATCTGTTCCACATCCACTCTTTTGTCTTTGTTAAATACAAATGGAGGTTTTTCGCGAGTCTTTGTGTGCTGTACGGTTCTGAATTTCGGTGGAATTTGTGTTATAGTAAATTATATGTACACAAGTAATGTTCCAATAATATTTAGGTTTAATTGATTAGATCTTTCACGAGTAATGCTCACATCATCAGACCAACCAAAGCTGACAGTGTTTGACAAAACGGATTGAATTTGATTAACATAAGAAGAGCGTACTTCAAGAATGACAAGTAACGTAATTAATATTTTTGAAATAGTTTTATCAAACGAATTTTATAGTTCGATGATTTTACTCGGTATATAACACATAACATATTTGCTCACACAAAATAAACTTTGCACACTTGAGAAAGCTGCACATCTTTTTACAAAATTGCCAATTTTGAAAGGTTACCAAAATCAATATTCTAACATATAATTTTAAAGCTTTAGTTGCCTAAAACTGAATTCGTAATTTGTTGTCTAAAATTGGAAAAACGATAGCGACTGCGTCCATTTATCTGCTCAAATTATGAAACCCGTTTTGAGCCATTAAAGGTAAATTAAGAGGTATTTTAAGGCAGGTGTAGTCTTGTTACAAACTAAGGCCGTTCCTTAGAATGGGTAATAGCCCAATCAATGGAAATACAAGGACCAACGGCTTAACGTGACTTCCGATATGTGATGGTCTGATATGTCTAAACGATGGTGGGAGTTGATGCGGGTATCATCAGATGATCACTGAGACTATCTGAGCCGCTTTAGACCATATCATCTTCAAAACCTGACCTCCATGAAGCTGGATTACAGGACCACGCCCCACCTGAATTATGTGAGGGGCTAACCCGCAAAATATGCCAAAAGTATTTCAGTTGACCCTTAATACAAATTCTAAAGCCGTCAAAAGTTTTCATTCATTCAAAAAATAAGGGGGTCGGACTTTTCGGACACGTGGTATAAACATAAAACATTCTATGATTACCTTGGGTTTAACGTGGCTCAAAGTGTCGGACTAATTACGTGATTATAATTCACCAACGGCAAGAAAGAGATTGCAATTTTGCAAGTAGACCGTAAAGAACATCTGTGCATGAAATGAGAACCACGTCATCACGTGATGATATTTTATCAACCCCCACTCACCCGCTACCAGCCCCCGGTAGTGAAGAGTAAGTGTGTTTCATGTAATGGAACGAGTCTTTAAATTCACAGAGTTTAGATTTTGTTTGAACATGAACATTTTACGTAAAATTTAATAATATCAGAGTATATAAGTCAAAACTAAATTTATTTTAAATAGATAACGTCTTTATTCGTGAGGATGGTATTGATTTTCATAGGAAAAAACTGTGAACAAAATATATAAGCATTCGAATATTCATTATGTTATTTCCATTTACTTTGTAGTATTGCATTTTGTACTTTTTAACCACATTAGTTTTAATATAGTGTGGGTGGGTTTAGTACTTCAGAGCACTTTGGAATTTACCGTAGTGAGAAGCAAGACCGTTTGCCTGCGTCCGTGGCTCAGTGGGTAGAGTCACGGGTTGCAAAGCGCAAGGTCGCGGGTTCGATTCCCGGCGCAGGCACAAAGGTTTGGACCGCTTTCCCTGAAAGCGTTTTGTGATCCTACAAACCCTAGGTTGAGTAACACAGCAAAAATGCCATTGGCGTAAACAGTAAAAAAGTGTGTTCAATGTTATTGTGGCCACATTAATAAAATCGCTGTTAAAATTTAGATATGTCAAACACATTTGGAACCTGACATAATCATGCAAAGCTACTTTATAGTTGTCCTGCTGATTCGATAACTGGTTCCGTTCATCCTAGTGATATTAATACAAGTTTAATATAACATATCATAGTAATTCTCATCAAAGAATATTTTGTATTCAGTTTTCCTCCGTTCTAAACCGATTATTTGTGAAACGCTTCCTTCACGTGTGAATCTACGGCAGTAATCCTTTCGTATAGTAATTGCTGACAATGTGCATTCCAAAAAGCGAAACACTGCCTCAAGGACAGTAATTGTGCAAAACCTGCCAAAAGTACAAATTATTTCTAAGGCTATTTTTAATAATGCTAGCTATTTAAGCTATCCGACGAAAGGAGACACTCATTGCAACGCAAAGACGCAAAATGATTTTCAAGATAGCTTTTACAAGCCATAATACAATAGCCGGCGGTACAACATCAATAAAGGCTGTATGAGAATGCACTCACGGCGCTACTGCAATGTAGGTACACAGCTGTACTGCTGGTATAGTCTCATCGCTGTGAAGGCGCTACAATACAACATCCTTGTCGGGTATACAGTATATAATTTAATAGAAACTTAAAGGGTAAAAATGTATTGATCAAATGAAAAATGTGATTATTCGACTAGAGAAATTGTAAAATATTGTTTTTTATGTACAATCATAAAATCAATTCCTGTAGAGCGTTTGATTTGGTAAAACAATTTGGATGCCTACTCCAGGTTGCTCAGGTCCAATATTTTGGACAGTTTTTTATTGTTAAACCATTGGCTTGACATTATAAAGTGCGTTGCAGTCAGTCTTTGTCCTGCACTTTGATGGTGATATGGCCACATTTATTTTTATTAATTTTATATTTTGTCACACAATATTTATTGAAAGCGACAATAAATGATTATTACTAAATGTATTTGTACAAGTTTGAATAGATTTCGTATACGTTCTAGTAAGTAAACATACAAAATCATTTAGTGAAACCATTTCTAGAGCAAGATGAGACACCAAACTTGCCTTAAATAAACACAAGGCTGCAATCACAGCCATGAGTTTACAATCTGTGGAGGATTACAATCACAGAAGAGACAATCAGGATGGGAATGTTACAATCAAAGCATGCACACAAGCAACGTATTGGAATGTTCTTCCCTCGTCAGATTCTGTGGTGACTTTGACTCAATATTGACTTAGTTATGCTAGATCGAACCCACGTGGCTTGAGACATTTGCTCCATTTCTTATACAATATTTCTAGATAAATATTTAGTGGGCTGAATTAGTCATTGATTCTACGATACACAGTGGCCAATTATTATATCAAAGTCCTTTATAACTTGATACATAGTCCATTTAGTCAGAAAGTAGACAAATGTTGTTTACAATGTTTTGTGCCATTTATGTTAAGATTTGGGTTTTCGTCAAACCACAGCAAGTGATTATTTTAAAGTGACCGAGTAGAAGAGTATATCCTATATTTAACTGAGGTATCTCGAGCTACATTAAAATATGAAACATCGGAAGGCGTTATTATCTACTCCATATTTGTATGCGTTAAGACCACCATTTTGGCATTAATATTTATTAAATGAGAAAAAACTGAGAATTACCCTTTAAACATACCGAACTTTATTGCAAAAGACAACCGGTTTCGGGAATCATCCCATATTCCTGATGGTTTACAGTATCACATTGTAATGTCTTACGAATAAATAATAATAAAATATTATTTTTATGACAATCTAAGTTTTATTTTTATAAATTATTGTTACATTCTCGGCTGATAAAACAAAGTGAAGAAAGACAGCTGCACAACGCTTTATGACTTAAATTAACCTTATTTCACCTGCGTAAAATAAACCCAGGAAAGAGTTGAGTAATCTTCAATCATATTATTTGTCACACCGGCTTCAGGAGTAATTAACAAGAATGGGCGACTGTTACATTTTAGAATTTGACGATATGATGGTCTTGGTAAAGTAGATGGAATCATGACTTGAGTTTTAGATAGCAACTCATCTTTTTATAGAAAATACTCAATTTGTTTATTTATCGTTATATTTCGAAAATTGAGTATTTTCTATAACAATAGGAGTTGAGTTCTAAACCATATGTACCCATACATTTTATCTTATCAGATACAGAGATAAGTGTTGTTGTACAAGGTAGGTGGACCAGATGCATTTACTTGAGTGATGAGAGCCCTCACACGTGACCTCCTTATCTATTCAGTAACTTCAGTGAACCATGAAGCAAGATATTGTAGAGGAGGGTGACCATCAATGCCATCATGCCATTGTAGATCCTATCCACTGTAGATTATAATGGGCGTCAAAATTAAGTTTCATGAATGTGTTTATATTTATGATAGACTATATATTTTATTTATCAAAGTAATCATGAAGGGCACAGCTATAAAAGTAAATTAAGCTCTCGTTTTGGTTTTACAATACTAAAAGAATTTAATCGTTCTTTAATTTGTATTCCATTACTACTTATAGATGCATACAGTTAGAAGAAGTGATCTGTCAGTAAAATTTATCAATGCCATTGACCATAAAACATTCTTGAAAATACAAAGACGAAAAAACGTACCTATTGTTTTTTTAACTAAACTTCTGAAAACTGTTATCTTATGAACCTATACACAATTTAAATATATATATATATTCGGTTTGTTTACCAAACGCGAAAAAGAATGCCATACAACACGACAGAAACGCTTTGTTTCGCGAGATAACGTCACTGTAGACTATGAATAACAGTGGACCGAGTCATATGACTTGTGACGTCATTCCCCCACCCCACTGCCTCACAACAGATGTAAACAATCAGCTCTTTGATACGCGAGAGCCCGTTATATTGGTTTCCACCCAACATTATTACGCCTTTTATATTTCTTCTCAGTTCTCACTGTCTCATATTTTGTCTTTGTATCAGAAGGAATTCACTCGTCTCATGAAGAAGGGTAATATTGTCAAATGTCAATATGTCGAGGCGGAAGGTCGTATTGCTGTTTTTCCTGTCTGCGAATCATCTGATTAAATCTTGAAAGACGTTTTTAAGTAGATATTAACTGTTTAAGCTGTATTGGCGTTCGTAACCTCCTGCTTCTGAGGTGTTCGTAGAATATACCATAGATATTTTTGTCTTAATAGTAGTTAGTTCAGAACACGAATAGTACCTAAACCTTAATCCGAAAGCGACAAAGTATTTTGTTTGTTGATGTTAGGGTGTAAGTTATTAATATTTATAAAACTAGCCTTTTTAGAAGCAAGCTTCTCGATTTTCAGGTGGAACACATTTGAAATCGTTCTTGTTAATTGAAACTTTTAGAATCTATAAATATATTAAACTTGTGTGAAGTTTCTGAGTAGGCTATAGCGCAGATAGAACAATACCTTACTTGGTAATTAATATAGTTAAATCGAGACACCTAACACTCTTATAGAGTGATGCATATGGAAGGACTTTCTGGACAATTGTAATTATTTCTACAGAAGCCCTTCTCTCTGAAAGTGTAAACATATGTTTGGGTTTTAAAGAAATACACACTGAAACCTACATAGCACATTATATGGAAAGAGACATTGCTTGGGGCTTTGTACGCTCGTGTTGATTTAGACACCACCTATAGCGCGCAGTGATGCTCAAGGCGGCTCAGCAACAAGATTCTACCTCCCCTCCCCCCTACCTACCCACCATACCTACCCCCTCCACCTCCCCAAGCTCACTCCAAGGCTCTAGTTTTCTGCTACAACAACTTTTCCACCCAACGTTATTAACTTTACTTGTTTTCTTTCAGTTTCCTTACCAACTTTGCCCTTAGCTGAATTGTCGAGAGAACTTGAAAAATATTAGTTTGAGTATGGTTTCTGGAATATGCTACTACGGTGTTTTTACCTAGTTGAATAAATCCTCTTAGTGTCACAGTTTTAGTTGTCAACATTGATGAGGTAAAGGAAATCTACAAACTGAAAGCCAATGATCACCTAGCGAGAATAACCTCTTAAGAAAAAGACGTTATTTAGAACTACACACGTATTTAAATTAAAACAAATGCATATAGTTTTAAGAGCCATCTCAACAACGTGGGAGTAGTTCTAAAACGCAATAAGTAAAATTCATTAACATCAAGCTATTTTTAGGTTTTGGTTACAAAATATTGTGTTGAGGGTTGTTACATCCCGGACGTTTCGATGTGAAGACATCATCGTCAGACGTGCAGTCTAGTAGAAAACGTGAAATAAATTAACATATTTACAGTTCACATAACAAAAACACCGAAATAAATAGATTAGATAGAGAGTCTGACGAGTTCTCACATCGAAACGCAATAATACGGAGTAAATTTTATGTCAAATTGATTCCAAGGCAAACAATGAATATTTATCAAGCTATTTGTTTGTACCCGATATGTGTTTATGAGGGTAAACCGCTGATAACAGCCATTGTCTTGTCTACTGATAACAAGGGACAGCTGGTCAGCACGCAACAGTTTGTGCACAAGCGCATACTACTGGTACAGTAAGATTGAATGTTGCCCTTGGAAACATTACCAACCCAACTCTAAAATAGAAAAGTAATTGTTTCGAAATACATTTTACAAAAATCACATCTACCAAAGAACAATTACAATTCAATTTTAAACACCAATTAACTGTACTTAAACTTGTGTAAACTAACCCACCAGTAACAACAGACACCCTTTAACTTATCTTATTGCTATCGATGAATCCATTGCGTTTTCGAGTTTGAAAGTTCATAATATGAGTGTGCTAAAGTTACCACAATTTCTTAGCTCTGTTAAATACTTTGATTGAGTGAATATTTCAGGCGCTAAAGCTCTCCAAAATTTAAGAACTATTATTCAAATAAGCCCATTGTTGTAACCTTTTGGTAGGCTGTAGCTCTTAAACCATTAGGTTGTTCAAAAGAAATTTAGAACAAACAAGTCATTACATTTAGTTGGAATTCTAATAAAATAATAAAACTAGGGATTCCTATCATGAGTTTTAATGTGTGTCATATGAAATACGAATGTAACGGTTGATTTGAATATTTTTGAAACAATATTTTATTGTGGGGAGAATAAAAGGTGAAGTTAACATTTATGTAGTCTAGAAGATACAAATGGTGGCTCGTTAAAATGACCACACTTTATTTTGTATCCTTCAAATCCTTTCAATGTGTGTGACGCTTTCATATGTGCTCAACTACATAAGCATAGTGGTGTGCTACCAAAGACAATACATACACATATATTGTCTTTGGTGCTACGTAATAATACCTTATTTAAAACGTTGATGGATTGTTTTCCATTAACAAGTTGACAAAACCCAGGACAGTGGCAATGTTGACGTCAGTTTCAACTTTGAGCCTGTAAATGCAGACAGCTGTGATGATGTTGAGAGAGGAAAGTTTGGAAGCTGATTCCGAGCTAGTGGTCGAGTTACAGTTCTGGACTTGGAAATGGGCAAACTGTGGCTCAACAGCTAACCCCCTCTGCCCTTCTGCTGCCCTGATCACTAGTCTAATCACCGTCAATCCCACAGTAATGTTGTACTTGACTCCTTTCAGTGTCGTCGCTGTTCATGTTGTTTTGGTGGATACAAACTGAGTTTATACGGTTTGATAGGATTACTACTTGAAACCTGAAGTTTGTTTTTGGTACGGTTTGCAAACAACAAACAGTTGCAGAATCGAGGAAAAGCGTAAAGAAGTCTATACTAGCGTAATTAGTGGCCCTAGTTATTTTTAGATGAGGCCGAAAAGTTATGCAACGGAAATTAGAACAAAAAACTGTGTCTGGACCTACTTGTGTTTAAAAAAGTGTTGCCGTTGAATTACTCCAAGTGATATTATTTAGAAACTACCCGTCTTGACTAAATTTCCCCAACATATTAAAAAAACACACACAAATAAAAAAGAATTTGGGTTTAAAAAATTGAATTCCTGTATCGTCTGTAGGTGTGGGTACTAAGAGACGTATATTAAAATACTTCAGGGTAACTAGCCTATACTCAAACAACAAACAAGGCAGAAAACTGTCAACACATAAACGTCGTGAGTCTCGTGTGAGTGGGAAGAAGGCAAATATTTGTGGCATAACAAACATTGTTACATTAGAAGCATAAATGTCAAGCAGGGAGGTTTATAACAGAACAAACAAGAAACGACAATAATGTTACTCTCACACTTTCGCGCTCCTCTCTCTTCTTCCAGCGTTGATCTCTTTAAACAAGGAACACCCATTTAGTGTTGAAAATGCACGGAATTGCTTATAATCAACGCGGTGACCCGCTGATAATATTGGTTCATGGAATGACGTCAGCGTTACAAAGACCTAAATAATAATCCCGATTCCACTTCATTGATTTAGAAAGTAATCATCTGAGATATTACACGAATGAAAAATCTCTCTTGCAAAACATCTTCAAAGAGCTCTAGAATTAACGGGTTTGATAAAGACATAATTTTTTAATAAGAGGCCAAGCGCTTTGAAAGGTCGGCAATCCCTTACTACGATATTATAAGAGGAGCCCCGCCAGCATTAATAATTAAAGGAACGGTTATTATACTTGCAAATGAGAGGGGGTCTGTTCTTCGGCCACAATTTTACCCCCTCCCATCCCCCTGTCCCTCCCCTCCAGGGCACACTTGAGAACTTATCCCATTTTCCACTTCGAAGCCACAGTTTTTAACTTTCCTTAACAATATCTATCTTCAGGGTTTCCTTCAACTTTGATTTACGTAAGGAGGTAGAAAGTCTTTTAAAGTGTTTTGAAGTTTTGTCGGTAACATTCTCATAAATATTGCATACAAATTTATGAAAATATGCAGAAACTCGTGTTCACGAGTAATTTTACTGTCACAAAACATCAGAAAATGCCCCTACTATGTTTCGTGCGATCAAACAATTCCACTAATTCCTCACTCGCAGCTTCAGGACAACGTCCTCCACAAGCCGCCCTATAAACCTCCGCTGAAAGAGGTTCCTGATCGGCAAAGACTCTATTGTATGTTTGAGTCCCCTTGTCCCTACAGCGTAGGTTTCTGTCCAGGATAAGACTAAGATTCTTGATGTTATCACAGTACCTCAACTGTAAATAAGCTTTCAGAAGTATCCAACCTGAAACATTGCTTTCTTCTCTCTCACAAAACACACACACTCTGATTTTGATATTAATAGATACATGACAATACAAAATGAATCATAACTTATAATTATCGGGTAGTATGAGTGTATAAAAAATCTACAATACGATAGACAGCCACTTACGAAAACTCCATAGTATAGAACTTGTAGAAATGGAGGTAGAGTCTAATACATTTTCCCGTTACAGAATTTAATTAAACTCTAACTCAGAGTGGAATGAAAAGATGCAAAGCAGAGAAACCCGCTCGATCTGCTTTATATCAGCTATCAATCACGTTCGAGTATTTTAAATTAATTGAATTTCACAAAAGCGGAACATAAAAGCGTGATTTTCTGTCTGAATCGCTTTTATCAAACCCCACATCAATGCTCCATTCTTCGTTCTCAGCTTTTCAACAGACAGGGTAATGTCTCGCCTGATGGAAATATCGGTTCATTGTTCGATCACTAACAACCAGCGTGAAGTTTAATTATGATAAATTTGTTTTAGTTTATAGCATATGTGTCGATTACTTCTAGTTACTAAGACTGTCTGTTAAGCTAAATTACCTAAGCTGTTTCTATCAGTCAAACAAAAACAACCTAGCCTATTATTGAGAGACGTATTCAAAATTTTAGATGTTGGTGTATTTTATTTCAAAACTTTTCTTCACGAGTGCAGTATTAGAGCTTGTTCGCCAATGTTATAATTGTTTATCATTGTAATTATGAACTTTTCATGTGGGTGTAACATCCGTTTTAAAAACTATACAATAAAATTGATCTTAAGTATTTACTTGTAACTGGAATAAGTGACAAATTAATGTATTTTATGAATTTTAAAACTTTGATACAACTCCCTACATTATGAAACCTTTTATGTTGGTATTCATAAAAAATAAAACAACTAAAAGTGACAATTTTAGGTAAGTAAAGGTACAGCCAGGCAACTCTTTTTAAATATAACTCTTAATCAATAAATAGGGTAATCGTTAAAAATTTAACTAGTTGTTTACAGACCCTATATACACAGCATGTGCATTAAGATTTAATTATGTCTACCTTTTAGATAGATTTCGTCTGAACATCCAAAATATTACAAAACGGACCAAAACTATTATGTACTCGGAAAAATAGAATATATAGCGAATTGTTGTTTTCTGATGAAAAGCCATTACTTTTACATTTCCATGTAAAGTTACTCGCACATTTGTGAGCTTTACGTTGAACAAAAACACTCGTGAAGAGGCAAACTTGCAACTGCACTAATGCGTTTCAGATTCTCGTGTGTCATTGTTGCCACATTAGTGCTCGCATCAGCTGCTACTCATTTCACGTTTACCAATATTGTGCATTTCATTTGTAAAACAATCTTCTATAAAACTCATGAACACAATGTAATTGTAAGTAGATTGCGCATAGATGCCGAATGGCTGAGGCAGGAAAATCAACATAGTTGCGGCAGCTCAACCACAGATAGCGCTGCGAGGCAATTCTTATAAGAGTATAGCAACTGACGCACGCGCAAGTTCGTTCGTTCTCCGAAATCACACCATTTGGTCACATTAAGTCATCGACAACGGACACACTCGAGAATGTGGTGCCGAAAAGGGAGAAAATGGCGAGAGATGGCAGCGTTCGCAGCGCTATCTGTACTTGGGCTGTCGAACTATGTTGATTTTGCTGACTCAACCATGCTGCATACATGCGTAATCTACTTACCACAGCATTATCTTTGGTCCCATGAGGTGAAGGTGACGTGATGTTTTTTCAATGTGGACCGTAAAAATGTAAATTCGTGTTTTTCTTCCGAATTAAATTTTAAAGACTACTTGAATCGGAAATGTTACCTTTCAATCGCTACCATCATTGTTAACATTACCTTTCAATCAGTACGTTTCTAAATGTAGTAAATTCAAAAGAGTAATATGTTTCTTTCTGTTCCAGGTTGGTTGTAACTATATGAAGTCAGTCAATCACATTTGGTAAGTTAAGTTTTGAGCTGACTTTATTCAACATCACAATGTATTTTTTTTATTTAATCGCCTTTTCGTTTGTAAACCTATCCTCTTCATCTATTTTTCATGTAGTTTACCCTTCGAGCCTTGTCCTGTCCATCCCTTGTACCCTCCACATTGTAGCCATGTGGGCCGGGTAAATACCCAGCCGGGAGGGTAGTTACAAATGAGCATTGACCCTAGCTCTGGGTAAGTACTCATTGTACCCAAAATCTGTATATGTATAATAAGTACTAAGTTAAATTTTGTTTTAACGCTTAATTTTAACACCCAACGGAGGAGTTTATTTTCATGGACATCGTCAGTATGAACTTTAACGGCTTTGATTAAAACTCTTGTAAGAAGAATAAACTTGTAAGTTGACAGAAGTTACAATAAAACTCTTAAAGCCCATATTTCATGAACTTTTAACAAAATAAAACCAACAATGGGAATCAACTCCGATGGGAACACAGCGTAGTCACATACATTTCCAAAATGGAGGTTATACAACTAAGGATTAGAGGATAATAATGGTAACCTTTTCTCAATTTGTTAACGTTTTTAACACAATATAATACAAATTACAGAAATTATTTAAATATATTCAAGTTTACATTCGTACTACTTCACCTACTAATACCTATCATTCGTTGAAGTGTTGTGAGCGAATAGTGTCAAGAGTGACATGAAAAAACTTGTACAAGTTTTCCTACATTCCATTTGTAAAGGTTCATTAAATATTTCTCCTTTTTTATTAACTTCTCATCACTTTAACACTTTTCAATACATGAACTTGATTATTAAATGAAAAATTAATGCAATAATAAAGCTAGAAACTTTTAGAACAGGTTATACCCACTTACATTCATCCCATATTTTCCTTTAGAGACCTTTGGAATTCGTTCGGTGTCTCAAATCTGCGTACATTTCACAAAACTGTACTCAAAGCTTATGTTATCTGATCTATTAGTAAGCTGATCTTTCAAAGCGTTACTTGCTAGTGTGTACACATACGGTAGTCTAAAACAAACAACAGTTACTAAGGAGTGAGAATCACAAAGCAAGTTTGTAATAGTTTGCAGCAAGGAATCAGTCGGCGGAATCCAGGAGATAATGGCAACTAGAGACAATGCGGCTGAAGTTGGCTCCAAGTTGGGTCCCATTGTTGTACTTGCAGTGCACAATGGCACATACCTACACTTGTGGCTTACACAGTCAACTCTAGACTCTCGCGCTGCAATACATTAACTGCTGCTAGTGCAAGTAATTATGTCAAATCCATCACATACTGCCAATGTGACGTTAACCAATTTGAAAGTCAAACCAATATTGAACTTTATATTCAAATCGCGATTAAGCCCCCCTTTCCATCGTATAGCGCTAAAATGATTGAATCGGTCAACAATGTTGGGTATAAGTGAATAAAACGTTACAGGGGTGTCGGGAAATTGCATTAGCGCTGCACTTGACATGAAAAACACTCCCCTCCCATTGGTCATGTCACTTCGCGTGACGTCACGTCACGTGATGGGGGAGAGTTTAATAACATACAGTGTATGCAAAGTTTTGCCTAACGAAGTAAAATATAAACTTGGACTATAACGATCAATTTGACGTTGAAACGCTGTAAACATTTGAACACGATTTAATATTCACACAAAATGTATTGTATAGGGTAATAAATTGAATATGAAAGTGTAAAATCAAGTTAATTTAATCCTTATACTAAATCTGACCAATGGCATTTACGTTTGCCTCCTCATTCTGAAGAGCCGTCCTCAGTAAATGATAGACTGATGAAGAAACGTTTAGAAGCACGTGGTGCAAATCGGTAGTCCTTGATATTAGAGATGACACCGGCCACGAAACCTTAACGTACAACGTTATTTGCAACAACTTTGCGACGTAACGTGACAAATTTCGCCTTATGCATGAAAATGACATGAAAAACTTGAAAGGTAATTAAAATACAATGTACGCTTTGGGAAGTGCCAAACTAAATGTTGCATTGCCAGATAGTAAGTGGCAAATCGTACCTCATGCTGTTGTGTTTCTTTCACGTCGTTACATGTTGCAGAAACGTATACCTTCTCTTCTTTCTTAACAAGTAACAAACGTGTTGTCACTTTGTAACAGACACTCTGAACCCTGACTGCGACATTTGTAACTTACTTGCAGTACAAAGAGCAAAGGCAAGGTTCAGTAACAAGTTACGCTGTAACAGGAGAAGTTACTGGAACCGTTACTGGTACCGGTGACTTTTACAACTGTTACAAGACTTCGTACGTTACTGTGAACACGGATAAAGAACATAGATAAGATTTAGTAACAAGTTACCGCAGAAGAAGTTACTGGAACCGTTACTGGTACCGGTGACTTTTACAACTGTTACTGCTTCAACTGTGACTTCGTACGTTACTGCTAACACTGATACTTGCACGGATAAAGAACATAGATAAGATTTAGTAACAAGTTACCGCAGAAGAAGTTACTGGAACCGTTACTGGTAACAGTTACTTGTAAAACTGTTGCTGCTTAAACTGTGACTCTGTACTTTGACCGTTACTGCTGACACTGATACATGCAAAGATAAGGATAAATAAATAAATAAAAATCTTTTATTGCATGAACATTTACAACAAATGCATAGACATTGTCAGATTAATCGCTAAAATTGTTTACTCAATCTTACATCTAAATCGCATTCAAACATACAGATTGGTTACATTCACTCTCTCCCATTCATCCGAATCATACCACTCTAGACCCTAGTTAATGCAATGTGTCTCCTAATTGAATGCCAAGAACTCGTCTGTGCTATAGAGTGCTTGAGAGATCAAAATAGCTTTCAGACGAGCTTTGAATTTGAGAGCAGCATATGGACATTTTTGAACGACTTTGGTAATCTGTTGACGAAATGAACTCCTGCCTGAGAGGGCAAACGTTTATGAACTACCGTTCTGTGTCTCCCAGTTCGGTATTTGTCCCTGCCTCTAGTTGCATAAGAGTGTATGGCACTACCTCTTATGGCATTACATTTTGAGTTGAAAAAAGGCATGTCTCCAAAATACCTTCAAGGATAAGTTACTAGAACCGTTACTGGGGCCGTTTACTGGTACTGGTGACCATTAAATCGGTTCCTGCTGCCTTTTTGACTCCCTAAGTTAATCGTTACCTTCTAACCTTGATAATTCCTCAAGATAAAGAACAAATCTAAAGTGCAGTGACAAAGTTTCTGAAGCAGCTACTGACTCAAGTGACTTCTTTAACCTGTACTGGTTCAACGACGACTCTATCATGTAACCGCTTCCTACTAACTTCCACTGACGAAAAACACACATTATATTCAATAATATTTTTATCCAGTTGCCGGAATAGTGAACATCTCCTCTTGCCGAAAGTGAACCCGTTTAAGCTCAGACAAGTGACTTCATCCCAATTACGTCCCTCTAGAAGACATCTTCCTACCAGAGAGGACATTCTAATAGGATGTGCCTAGCAGTTTCTTCAGCCTGCTGTATCTTAATTATCACATAAGGTCCCTACTAAGAAAAGTTGCAACTATCTAATAATTATAACAAATGAAATCACTCCAGCCATTACTGAAAAGGACGACTTCTTCAAATGTTACTACTACTTCATAGTTTAACCGTTACTTGTGACCTGACACTGTTGTTTACAAGGACAAAGGACAAAGTAACAAGTTACTGCTGTAGGAGAGTAGTTGCTGCAGCCATTACTGACACCGGTTACTTTTCCAACTGTGGCTGCTGCAACTGTGACTCAATTGTTTGGTACTGGCCTGCTAACATAGTTTCATGTCTTTATCTCATTAACAAAGTCAATTTTGCAATACAATATTGTGTCAACTATAAAATGACCAATCTATGTACTTTAGAGTAATTATTAAACTTTTTTCAGTGCTATCCGATAGGAACTCATATTAAAGAAAGTATTCATAAAAATAAATTGTGACTTTAAAGACTTAGTTATTTATGGCCAAACACATTTTTTACTATGTTACTTTTTTGTTAACTTTTGCCGGGTCAGTGTCTGCCATGCAAAAAGTGTCTTAAAATTAGGAATGATTTTAACTTGTGTGTATATCAAATCAATGACTTATTAGGCTGTTATATGGTATTTCTCGAATTAATAATCTACTAATATATTATCTAATGAACTCATAATCATATACGAAGCCACAAGCACTAACGTTAGCGAATTTCATACTATGTGAATAATTTACACAGTAAATGTTCTCAAGGAAGGGGGGCAGTTTACGCCATCAAAACTGTGTCTATGATCAGATTTGAGTTAAATTGGGTATGATACCTAACATGCGTTAACAAGATCCAATCGGCCAGACCAAGATGGCGACGAAAAGCTATTTTGTTGGTTTTTGTTTCACATATTGATACGATCCCATAAATATTTATACTAAGTTTAATCCAGCTCAAATCATAAATAGTTTCAATGACATTCTCCCTTATTTCGTTAGTGTAGGCCTACACATTAATGAGACTGCGGCAGTGTATCGCCTGGAAATGTAGAATATGTAGCGAAGCAGGCAGAAGATACCGGTCTCGGGTTGTACACAAGGAGATATGTGAGCTGGGGAGAGAACATATGCAAATACCTGTCAGATTCCGGCTACAGTAATCGCATTATAGACCTTACCTTCCTGCATCCCTTCACAATCCCTCCCTTACACACACACATCCACGCTCATACCCACACCCACCGTCCTCGTGCTTGCCTGTAGGTAGTGGTGGGTTTCTTGTAAAACATTCATTTAAGTGTAAGGTCTGCTTCAACTGCGCGGCAACGCTTCAATGCGAGGGTTTACGGCGGTCCGTTTTCACTTTTTAAAATAATGTTTACATTAATAAAAATGATACATTTAGAGAGTAGAGAAGTTTTGTAACACGCGTATAGAGACTCTTTTGCAAAATTGTGTTTTAAAAGCACTAAAACTTGGAAAATTTCAAAGTTTATTTGTGAAACTATTGATCAACCTATGAGAAATCGGGATATATAAACGTGTCGGAAAACTTCTCTAGTTTCCAAATAAATCACGTTTATTAATTTAAAATTATTTTGAAAGATAAAAACAGGCCGCCGTAAACCTTTACAGGCGCTTGGTTTGACAGTTAGGCCGCATCAGTTGAAAGAAGGCCCGTTGTTTAGCCAGTTGTTACGTGCGCGGTGTCGTGTGTTTCTTGGCCGGACAAATTTAGCCTTTCTCTGAGATTACCACTAAGGTGGAACTTTGAGAACTATTGTGGGCTGTGTCACAATAGGAGAAACCTTTATGTAAGTCTTTTAGTTTGTGTTATAATTTTTAGCGACTCTTGAAAAATTGTCGACTTTATCTTAACGTTAACTTAACGTTTGTGTTATAGTTTTCAGCAATTTCTTGAAATTTTCGACTTAATTTCCACTTTACTGAATTTTTATACCGCTATAACTTTATGTTTTATATAAACCAACAAATCTAAGTAATACAGCTGTTTATATAACCAAAATAAATCTTGTGAACCACCGAATTTCAATACAAAATACCATTCTGGAAAGTGATTTTGTTTGAAATCCATGTTCTCAGCAGCACATAAATTGAACTCAAACGTAAATCAAGTTTGGTAACACAAAATACAATTACAGCTATAGTTTAAATTAAATGCTTGTACTTTGGCAACAAAGTAAAGGGACGTAGCTATGTACGAACTAAATGAACAAAGAACTCAATTCAAACTAATTGTTAACATAATATGTATCGTTCAAAAGAACAATACGTAGAAAAAGATGTCATATACCAACATAATTAGAATTTCATCAGTACGCCTACGCCTGTTCCGGCTACAAATATTAATCAGTGGTTGATCAAACAGCCCGAAACATATAACTTTGCAGCTTACAGCGCGACTCTTTGGCGGAATTATCAAATTAACGCACAAATGAGGCAATAATGGACAAATCTAACTGCGCCACTGGACTAATTATGCATGTTGGTTGTAGGGGAGGTGAGGGTGAGGGGTTAGAGGGGGCAGGGGACTAATGAATTGTGCTGAACACCAAAACCACGCAACGACGCCGCAATTGAATTGTTACTGCCACTGGCTAATGCGATATAGGGTTAAATGTGTGCACTGCAGGCCGGCCTGTTCAAATATACTAAAGTGTGCGCAGTATGAGCGTCACACGTTGACGATAGAGGATGACCTATGACCGTAAGTCTTAGGGCGTAAAAGGTTATGTTTTTGGGAACGATAAAAAATGCAAAACCTCGCGTCAGCTTAAACAAGTGTTTTTAGTGGATTCGCAATACAACAAAGTACCAACACTGCTCATGTGATGGTTTTCCCTGTTTGTATTATAAATATTAAATTACAGAAAACTGAAAACCTGTAGAGTGGATTGGAGGACCTTTTGGAAATTCCAATATAAATGGGGGTTCAAAGTTATATAATTTCGTCTTGTAATTCACGTAGTTCAAATTTTATTTTATCGAAATTTAGAAAACTTGGTTTCCAGTCAGCTTTAAAGAATGTATTGAGCTTCTTTAAAAGTAAAACACAGTAACACTGCTGATAACGGCGACTGCAACCCCTCTTATCGTCACTTTTTTCCGCCTTTGCACTCTTAAGAGTGCGCAGTACTGGCCGTGACCTTGAATTTAGTCCCATAAGAGCAATGTAGAAACATGTATTTTCTTAAAACACTTCACGCCAACAGTTTTCGTCTAATTTTTACGAAATAAACTTTGTTTTAAAGGGAATTAAATGTTTTAGTGACTCTGCTGGACCGAATTTTCATTTTCTCATTTATAAAACAGTGACATAAATCCAATAATTAAAGAAACTTTGCATTTAAACTTTTCGATTTTAGTAGTAAACTAGTACATTTTAAAACAGTGGTCAGTGGAGTCACTACAGTACATTGTCATCTTTAAAATAAAACCGATTTCAAAAAGATCCGATGAAAATTGTAGGCGTGAGGTGTCTCAGAGAAATGCTTGTTTTTACATTGTTCTTATGGTACTAAGAACAAAATGACCGACAGTACTGTGCACTCTTAAGTTTCAATATTTAAGTCAGTAAATAAGGTATTTCGTTATAAGTTTGAAAGTCTTAGAAGAAACATCAACATATTCTATAACGCCCTTCGAAATCAATTTTTAATACACTGCTGGTTTTGAGATTGATTTACGACCGTAAAAGTTAAAAAGTACGGTACTATTAGAATTCCAAGCGCGTTTATAGACAATAATAACCTTGCATTTAAGACCATCAAACATAAAGTAGAATGTTTAACAACAATGCCTTTTGAACCCCGCTATCTCTTGTAAGTGGACTAAAAGACGCGTGTACAAAGTTGACGCGAGGTTTTGTAGTGTCTAGAGCATCTTTTACGCCTGTGTTCACCACATTGAGTTGTCAGATTACATCGTCATTTTTCACCGCCCGCACTGCGTACCTTTAAGTTATTAGTACCCAAACAACATATCTGAACTTCCTCATAAACATGAGTACATTGTAACAATATTTTCAGAAACTAAATTGTATGATATTCTAAAAGAATATTTTGTAGACACTTTGAACCAAGTTTTCTTTGTTTTTATTCCGAAGGTCTAATTGGGTACAGAGTGTAATTATCTAAATAGGTCAAAAGGATGAGCAAACTATAATTAACCTCTAAGGAGATTAATCAAGATGCAATCAGACAGTGATCACTGAGGCTCCAGGCATCGCTCCTTTACATCACTCAACTACACATTATACACATTACACATTATACACATTACACACACACACACACACACACAGTGTCGTTGCGTTAACATTAACCGCTCTGTACAGTGTCGGCAGTTAATTGAGTTTGCTAACAACATTAGAGTTAGCTGCCGCCACGGGCAACGCCGCACATGTTCTCTACACTCTACATGTAAACACATTCTTCTGTGTTTATGTAGCTTGGTATTCGTCAGACCATGACATTAATAACATGTTAAATACGTTTTAGAATAACTTTATATCTACCCACGTATACAACTAATATGTTTAATTTCCTCCTAATTGTGTGTGATTTTATTTGTCTACATGTTGAATTTCTAATTAAATCTAATAATAACGACATATGAATTTAATTTACATTTGGCTTAAAAGAGTCTATTAATTGTAAAACGTAGGTCTACTTGTAGCCAAAGTCTATTACGACAAACTCAAACGATTCCTTGTTTTGAAGTTTGTTGTTGACGATGGTAGAATTTCTGAATTATAAATATTATTACAGACGTTTTCTATCGTAGAACATAACGTTTCGGGATCTGAAATATGGGCCAGATAATAGATCTCAAAACGTCGTGATCTTCTTGTTTACCAATGATGGAAAACGTACGCAATGATATTTAAAACTCAAACCACTTATTACAAACCTATTAAATTAAATCAAAAGTAGATGAAGCAAGTAGTGATAAGTAGATGGACGTAGAACAAGTTTGAAGACACATAACAGATAAGGACTAGAGTGGGACAATTCGAATGAGTGTGAGAGAATTGTATGTTTAAATGAACTACGATGTCTAAACTAACTAGAATGTATGAACAGATTTTTCGTTAGTAAATACATCCATACGACTGAATAACATGTTATAATGTTTTATTTATTTTGATTTATTTGTTAGAGTGCAGTTATTTCTGGATCGCGCAAGCAGACTTGGCTACGTTGAGTAGCAAACAACAGGGTGCAAGGTGAGTTTGAGCAGTCTGTAGGGAAACTGGTCCCTGGATTCTACAATATGACACTTTAATCTCGTCAACATCTTAGCCCCTCCCCCCGGCCCATAGTCCGCCCTTTATTTACCTTGTCTGTTCACCAATGCAAATTACTCCCGGACCGCCGTGACGTCACGCTTCGCGCATCTTCCTGCAGTTTATTATACAGTTTGCGTGTCTTCTGTCTAATACCGTGTTTTGGGCGACCTGAATCAAGATGTTTCTGAAAAATCGGTTGTAAAAGGTATTTAGTGTTTGAATATGTCAGCTAAACATTTTATGGCCTTTATTTTCACTGACAATGAGTATTTGTGGCCCGTCCTTGTAAACAAATAACGTAAATTGTCTTTATCGTCGAACAGTTTGAGGTTTCTAACAAACCCCAGTCAGTTTTAAACTGGAAATGTGCAGTAATATACAACTAATATAAATAAATATTAGTTTGTATTAGGGCGTATTCGAATTTGTGGATTTTGCCAGGGTTAGCACATAATGTATTATGTAGGTAGACAACAGACGGTTCGTTTGAACAATCAAAGCCAAGTTTGAGACGTTTTTACATAGCTTTATTCTGATTTCACTCAACAATCATTCTACCTCAAACAATCAACGTACTGCATTGCTAAGTAGCATATCTTAACACCAATTCTAATTGGTTAACTTGAAAAAGAACATTTATCATACGCTTATACTCAGGTTTCTAATGAGCATACACATAAGGAAATGTTAAATAATATGTAAGCGTTCGTTTCTGGTTAGTACTTTGTAAACCTTAAATATTTGCCATATAAAAACTTAACCTTACTATTAAGATTGATGAGAACTTATTATGCAGAAAAACTGAAGCTGGCACGGTCTAGAATATTCAGTAAAGTAGTACAAATATTTGCGAAGGAGAAAGAAAAGAGAAAAATAAGTGAGGGTCAAACTGTGCCAAGCTGAAATTATCAAGTCTTAGCCAAACTGCAGTCAACTTAGGCTAAACCATTTCCCAGAACCCCGCCAAGTGCCTCTCTAGTGTTCATACCACTTTGCCAAGAAATGTGGAGATACTGATAGCTTTATCTTTCCTGGAGTCATGTACTTGGCTAAATACAGTACAGTATGTTATCGTATAGGAATCAATGTGTTAAAACTCGTTTAGTTATTAGATGTTTGAGCGGAATAAATAATTTAACATCACACAGTTTTTGGGGTGTAAGGCTTCTTGTTTGTATGATAAGCTCATCATCAGCTTTACCTTTGCTATCGAATGTTTATAGGAAATAGAGCTATTTATTTGTACCGCGCCGTGCAGAACGAAACTAATAGTACTTTCGAGATTCCAAACACACACTGAGAATAAAATGAATATGGGATCACTCTTCAAGTTGTACCTGATTTTCACGAAATTAGTTATAAATATGTGTTTTGTAATTGTCTAGGTTAAGTTCGTCAACCAGCCAAATCTATTCACCATAAAGACCTTCTTGTGGAAGGAAGCTTTCTCCACAACGCATTTTTGGCTATAAAGTTTTTATGGTCCGATTTCGATTAAATTCAATGTTAAAGTTTTACCCTATCCAAGATTTGTCTTAAATAAAAATAAGTTATAACAGGTCAAGGTGGAAGCGGAAAATCGTGTATGATCCAATTTCGTTATATTACTCGTACATGAAGTTTCATTGAAATCATATGATAAACTGCCGTTTTTTAGCGTAAAATCCCAGTTTTTGGTTAAATTAGTGTTTTAGAGTCGTCATGACACAACAAACATTTAAAACGTATTTGTTATTAGACTGCCAATGTTTGAAGTTTCTAGTCGACATGACGAAACTTGACATAGGCAGACTGGGACTCGTGGCGTGGTCCTGTAATCCAGCTTCATGGAGGTCAGGTTTTGAGGATGTATAGGTCTAAAGCGGCTCAGATAGTCTCAGTGATCATCTGATGATACCCGCATCAACCCCACCATCGTTTAGACATATCAGACCATCACCTGCGTGGTTCGGAAGTCACGTTAAGCCGTTGGTCCTTGCATTTCCATTGGTCATTGGGCTATTAATTAATGACCCATTCTAAGGAAGAGTCGGCCTTAGTTTGTAACAAGACTACACCTCATAACTCATTACTACCACTCATCACACTCATCCTTCACCACATATTTGCCTTAAAATACCCTCATGAGAGTGGTCGGCATCTCAAATAGTGATATAGTGATATATTTGGACTTGTCTGATTAGGGTTCTTATCAGTGATAAGGGGATGCACAGTGGTGCAGGGAGTAGGTAGGTCTAATCCAATATCACATGTAGGAAGACACGACTAGGCTCGATCATCTGTACATAATCCCTTTGTGCACATGTACCCACCCGTATCTGAGATACCAGAGTGCATACGCTATAGATCGATGCAGCAGTGCGTACACGGTCAGCAGTGGGAGGGTACGTAACGCAAGGTTCATGTGCATGAACCCATAAGTAGGTAAGTAACTGTAGATATTAGGAAAAGTTCAAAGTAAAGCATTGCCAAAGCACATCCACTGAATCTTAGCGAGTTTTCTGCATTAAGGGGATAGTTTACACCGGAAGTGTCCTTTTAAAAGGGTGTTTCCTCTTAAAAATTGATTTATGCTATAAAAATTCAGTATAAACATGTATGTTAACCAACATGTTTACCAAAATCAACAAAATCTAGACCAATAATTTTAAAATTATCCAGACCAATAAGGTGGTGGAAACTGTTTCCTGAGGAGTTTAAAGCATAAATCACCCTCCCTCATAAAACCCCAAGTTTAGGGGAAACGCCTAGAGATTTATGCCTATGTACAATCTCTGTTACAATATGGAATCATTGCTTGGGGAGGTGCCCTCAAAACGATAAAACAACCTTTACAGATAACTCAAAAATGTATAATAAAGACAGCATTACAGAATCCTATTAGATTTCCAACAGACCTTCTTTTTGATAATATTTTAGTATTTAATATTACACAGCTTTATGTACGAGTCTTAACAATATTTATTCATAAAAATAAAGACAACATCTTTTCAAAAATAAATCATAAGTACGATACCAGAAATTCAAAGTTTGTAGGAGTTAATATGCCACAGGCTTACAAATCTATCAATTATACTAATTCATTTTACATTGCTCATCATTCATACAACAAACTACCAACGGATCTAAAAAACACCCACAATATAAGGCCTCAGCTTTACAAAATGAAAATCTATCAATGGTTATTACAAATTGACATACACACTGTCAATGATTATATTAATTCGAACTACTTATACTCTTGATTCAAAATTTAATATCCAAAATGTAATGTATAGCTTCGCATCTATCACTTTTTTGTTAATTCAAAATTGTACATAAATTATACCATCATTATTTAATTAGAAACCTTAGAAAATAATTGCACAATCAAAATTACATAATTATATTTTAATACAGACTGACAAATCCTCCCTCACACAGGTAATTTTACCCATGAGGGAGGCTATTTTCATAATCATAAATTTAAAACAATGTAATTAGGCTATATTACTTTATAAGACTATTTTTAAAAGTTTTACTGTAAATATCAATTGGAAATAAATGATTTATTATTATTATTTACAAAAGAACATTTAAGTCAAATTTCTTGAAATTTTGACAAACAAACATGTAAAATTGCCATTTAACTCAGGAAAGCACAATATTTTATCCTACGACGTTTCGTTCTCTATTTCCTATAACAGTTTTTTAGTTATGTTCATAATTGACAAATTTCTTTTGCCCTATAAAAAATTGCCATATCTCGTATAACCTACTATAAAACTAGTAACTGTTAGTTAAACCGAGTTATTCGTCTGCATTCGCACCTCCAAGGAGACAAATATAATCAACTAAAGTTTGTTTGCTGTTGGATATTAACTCCCCATTATCTCGCTCGGCACAGTTATCCTGCTGTTGGCGTTTCTCTGAGGCTGTTTCTCCGATTCCACTTGGCTGTTATTACACCAGGGATGTTTGGGATTCGAAATAGGGAATCTTGGTCAACTAAGATTTAAGTTCGGTGATGTTCCGACCAATATTACACTTTTTACTTCATTAACTAGCTGCGCCAGCTGCTTCGCCTCGGTGCCCGCTTTGTAAAACTCGGCCATCCCGCCGGCCTATCTCATGGCTTATTTGCTTTGGACAAATTTTTTTATTTCTTGACCCCCTTTAACCCCCCAAATCCATATATTGTGCCCCCCGAACCCCAAAATCAGTAGGGGTCTTTGGGTTATGGTATACAACTATGTGTTGAGTTTCAAACAAATCCGTTGATATTTACTAATAAATATTTACTAAAAAAAGAAATATAACATGGGGAAATGGGGACCTCAAAAACCCTATAAAAAAATCTATATAATTTTATTCGTTTCCCCACCCCCCACACACTAAGGACCATTTCTATTCAAAATATTCTGAATTACCCCAGCCAGATTCCGAGATCTCAACACTCCGGACAACCCTAACCGAAATACTAATAGTATAGATAGATTAGCATATCTATGATTTTAACAGTAGGAGATACAAATCTATCATCTTCGGAATATGTAAACTATAGATTGTTAAACACAATTGGATTTTGTAAAGTAAAGCAGATGTTTTCCAAATTGAAAGAGTTGTGAAATAACAAAGGTCTGTCAGTGGAAAGGTGGGTTTCGTTTCGACACTTCCATCTTCCAAAACCCCGCCTGTTTGAGCTGACAGGGTAAAATCCTCAATTTGTCTTGTCGGTTTACCAATAAAAGTGTGTTCTTTTATAAAACTAGGTTTATTCCATTTAGAGGGGTGGATTTTCCACTTTATAGTTTAGATTGTCTTATTTAATACACTGTAATTGATCCATACTCGTTGAGGCTTCCCTTTTAATTTAACTTATATTAATTAACAATGTTGTATTTTCAGTAATAGCGAAAACAAGTTTACTTTCCGTTTGTAAAAATTTTCGAATTTTATTGTTTAAATATTCGAAAACTGTTTACTTCTTTCAGTTATTTAATGTAATAGTCGTATTTGCTGGTTAAAACTTGTTTATTGCCTTTAACTATGCATATATTGTATAAATTAATTTTGAACCATCGAAGCTATGTATTTTCTACGTAAACGAACAAATTTAGCAACTTCAATCAACGAAATACATTATCATTACTAAACATTTATTTTATTAGAATTGACTATGATCCTTTTCAATAATCCGTATTCTTTGATATTTGAAAATGCAACGTTGTATTTTTTGTACGTTGTATTTCACACAGTTTAATGATTAACTCATTTTCGTTTCTAAATAAAATCTTCTGTTTTATTACCTTACCGAATTAAATATTATTAAATACATTATACGTATCTTCACAATTTTTAGTTATTCCTTTTGCAGTAACTTTGCGTGATTGTTTTTAACACTGATTGCCAACACAGCTGGAGATAACGACTGTGGAAAAGTTGGTTTCTCAGTGAGTCCTGGAGGTGCTGAGGTCCTGGACGTGGCGTGGGAGATGCTGAGGTCCTGGCTCTACTCCAGATGCTCTTGTCCGCTGAAAACTTAATTATCAGTCTCTAGTTTGGCCGCCAACACTGAACCCACGTTACTGCTTCCAGCGTCTCTGCTGCCCTGTGTCTTAACTGCGTGTTTGTTGGAACTGGGTCACTTTATGTACCAAACTAACTGAAAAATATATAGGTTTTCAATTTAATTCCATGAAAAATAAGGGTTTTATGTTTGTATAAACCGTTCGTGAAGTACTTTTGTAATGAACAGAGGTTAAAATATTAATACGGGCGTTATCCACCAGGTTTTAGTAAACAGGAGGAACACGACGTTACGGGATCTGGAATCTGATTCCGTCTTCAGGTCAAAAGTAACTTAAATCATAAAACCACGCATTAGGAAATAAATTAGCTAAGGTAATCAGCGCTAACTAACTAGTCAACAACTGGCCTAGAAAAGTTTTTCCACACCAGGAACTTTGAGGCAAGTTTGATGCTTCAAATGAATGACTTTTAACTTCCATTTGAGTTTGATACTAGATATCTTGGACTGACGTTCGATGAAAACTTTTCATGGACACCATACACAAATATTATGTGTTCCAAACTGTCGTCACAACTATTTTTATTAACTCGTTTCGCAAAATCAGGATTTTATCTACTAGGGAGTAAAACTTGTGTAAACACAAAACTCAGTAAATGAGTATAATCCGTTAATATTTGATGGGATAGGAATTTTATAATGTAGTGAGAAGCGTAACTATGGTTTGTGTTGTGCAAATGCTTCAGTGCAACGTTACCACTACGCTACTGTGATGACGGGTTCATGAAGAATTATACAATTAATGTTTTAATAAACATTAACATGTGCGCTTGTTGTTCGACTTAAAAAAACATTTTCTTGGACTTGAAAACTTGTTTATTTGATTTGAATACTCTCTCGGCCTTATATTTCACCTGATGTCACAAAACCCTAGAGGGCCAAGGCTGACTTACAATCAATTTGCAATTTCACCGAAACTTCGGTGGTAAATTTATGTAAAAGCAGCGAAAACACAATTTGCATCGGTAAGCTGACAAGGTAAATAGAGGGGGAGCAAGACGAGTTCTAACAGGATTAAAGTGTCATCCTGCTGAAATGGCGGCAAAAATCTTCCTACTTTGTTTGAGGAGAATGTAAAATAAATTAATACTTGGGGTCTTTTGTAACTGAATGACTTTATTAATGTGAATGTCATAGCTTTGGCTCCAAGGACTTCTTAGAAACAGTATCAAAACTAGGAAAGCTGTATGGATCATGATAAAGTATTGTAATGTGGATATAAAATAACCATTTTACTGTTGTTTTGAAAAAAAACGTATCAATAACATTAAAGTAAATTATTCTTGAGATTGCACCCAGGGATTTCATGGGTTGGTTCTCATTTCCCTCTCAAATTTAGTGTAAATCTACAACATTCTGAACACTTAAACTTAATTATCCCTGTTGGAAGTAGTCATTTCGTATAACACAGAAATTTACAGACAGTAGATATCACTCAAACTCAAAGCAAAATCTAGGAAACCGAAAAATATCTTTTGAATACTACTTAACAGAAGAATGTTCTTTGCCTAAATCCATCCATTACACTGAAAATGTGATAGGACTGATGTTAACAATTGCCGTGGACTCTCTTTACTCCACATAACTCATAAAACTCTCTTTAGTACCTGCTTGACCGAGCTCACCAACAGTAAGAACATGTGAGCTGGTGAATACCAAGCCAGTCTTAGACCTAACATGCCCTATGGAAGAACTTTTAGAACGATTTCAAATTAAAATAGGGGTTGAACAGGGAGATGGTCTATCTTCCTTTTCTGTTTACAAGGGTTTTGGAAAAAGTAATGAGAGAATTCAATTCATATGAAGAGTGAATACTTTAACGCGAAAATGACTGAACGGATGTCAATTAAACTTCGTTTACTGGTTAAGGTCATCAGGCAGATTGCCTCAGACTGTGCTACATAGCCATATTACATTGCAAACTAAAATTAGAGTAGCTCGAAATGGGTAGTTTGGACTGTTTTCTGGCGAAATATGTATAAAAAAACACTCACCTAACATCGCACGTTCTGTAGTATTTGGTCTTGCGTCTGATACTTTATACGAGAGTACCTCTTATATATAGGGTGCGGTTAGTTTTTTCTTTATATTATACCTAGTAGCTTAACGACTTATCGGGTCTCAAACTTGACAGGCAAACATTCGTCCAGAATAAGAATATCGACTCTTTTTAAAAACGTTTTCCCCACATGTCTGATTTCTGATTACTTTGAACTCGCCCGTGCGCACCACCTGCGGCTTGTACGGGTTATGCGGCATGTGCGGCGGGCGCGGCGTTGTAGGCTGCGTATATATATATATATAGGGCAGTTTGTCCAGTCAGTCTGGCGGGCTCGGCACGTGTGCGGCGGGCGCGGCGTTGTAGGCTGCGCTTGTGCGGCGTATGCGGCGGGTGCGGCGTTGTAGGCTGCGTTTGTGCGGCATATGCGGCGGGTGCGGCGTTGTAGGCTGTGTATATATATAGGGCAGTTTGTCCAGTCAGTCTGGCGGGCTCGGCACGTATGCGGCGTGTGCGGCGTATGCGGCGGGCGCGGCGTTGTAGGCTGCGTATATATATAGGGCAGTTTGTCCAGTCAGTCTGGCGGGCTCGGCACGTGGCAGGGAGGCTGTATCTGACGTCATACAATCAATACTGCACCTGCCTCCACTGTCTGTGACGTCACTGTCATCCGCCGCGCACCCCTCTGCTCTACACGTCACGTGACACCAAACGCGTCACTATTTTTAGTACTATTTTTTAGTCTCCAATAGGTTCATGTAATAAGTCAAATTATTGAAAATAAAATTACTAGAAAATTTTAGTTTTAATAGGCCTAAATACGAAACTAACTTAAATTTGAATATAATCTTCAAAGTAATGAGAGAATTAAAAAATAAGCCTTCTGAGGTTTAAAGAACTTATGCTGTATAACTTTATGAAATCGAATTAAGGTAAACGTAAAAATACGTATAAATCGGATTGTGGCGATAAAAAGAAATTTAAACCGTCAAAAAATATCACACTGACAAACACAAAAAGGTATAATTATTTGATACAACACCTTTGGTTGGGGCATGCAGAAAGAACCAATACAGTATAAGCTTAAAATAAAGTTATTTCCTAAAGAAAACTTAAATTTTGAGTGCTTTGATCAGGTCCGTGTTGGAATATGTTAAATTATCGAACTGCAAGACATAATAAATGGATAAAGTTATGAAATAGTCAAATGAACAATAATATTATACAAAGTCAAAGTGTAGAAATAAAATATGTTAATAAATGTTTTAATATTATAAAGAAACTTAAGTAAACATTGTTTTGAACTCAATAGTCTGCATTATAATGTTTTGAAGAAACAGCAGTTACACTTATTTACTATAAGTCAGTGATATAATCAAAACACACTCGTTGAACCAACTGATGTCCATACCACAAAGAGATCATTAAAAATTATCTTTTGCCATTCTGCTCCAAAACAGCTGCTTTAGACACGCGTATTTACGTGATAAAGTGTTACTTTTAAACTTAGGTAAATAAATGATTGTTTTGATGATATTTTTCTCCCTAGGGAGAAAAGGATCATTTTAATGATTTTGTGGCATTGACATCAGCTGGTTCAACGAGTTTGTTTTTATTTTTAACACTGTAGTAAATCAGTTTAACAGCTGTTTCTTTAAAACATTATAATTCAGGCTGCTGAGGTCAAAACAATTTTTACCTTTAGTTTCTTCGTAATATTAAACATGTATTTATATTTATTTCGAACTATTATTTGCATTATGACAAAAAGTATCATTCGCCACTCGTCCATAAAGGGTCTTTTTGACCCTCTGCTTCGTCTTGGACGTTAATTTGACCTCGAGTCAAAAAGCGTCACTTTAGGACCTAGTGATGAAATATACTATTTTTCCTATGGAGAAAAGGATATGAAAACAATCCTTTATTTACCTGCGTTTAAAAGTGACAGTTTAGCACATCAATACATGTGACACTAAAGCAACTATTTTTAGGGCAAAATAACAAAAAATATTAATCATTTCATGCAATGTTCAAACAAAACAATATTTTATCCAGATGATCTCGTGTCAAACAGTCACTTGAACCGTTAAGCCTTTTCCGATTTGCCTTCTGCTGTGAGGGGTTAAAGGGGATTGGACTATTCAACAGCCACTTGTGCGTGCAATGCTCCCAACGTGCATCATCCCTTTAGACACACAGAGTGCACGTGGCGCATTTGCCAGTAAAACCAGTTTTAAAATCAATGTTAAAGAAATTTCTTAGTTTGAAATAATATTGCGGATTTAAAAAAATAAAGTTTTTCAAAAGTAGTCTAGAAAACATTACAACCTGCACAAAAACTTAAAAAAGCAAACATTAACCAGAGAAATTGAACTCGTCCAGTGACAGATACCAACCGGCTGACTAACTGGCTGTCTGGGAGCAGCAGACGACTAATCACAGGCTTACCAACTGTAACAGATAAACATAAAAACTTCTATTTTTGCATAGTTAATGGAGGAAATGGGGGGTGTCTTACACTGGTTAAGTTCTTTGTAGCCTGGTTTGAGTATTTAATACCATGATGTGGATTGTTTGTGCTATTTCCTGCTGAAAGTCAGGATGAGAGCCACGCCCATCCTCATGTTGACGTTCAAAAAATAACATTTCAATCTCAGAAGTCGCCCCATCGTCAACAATAAACTTCAAATAAAGAGTTAAAGTGGCTTTATACATTTTCAGTGTTATTCGTCAAGTGTACATGTAAGCCTTCGTTAAGTATTAAGAATATTTACACGATTTAAAATATTAAAGGTTTTACAAAATTAGATTTTTGTTCTGGCTTGATTTTATTTGTAGATTAATCTCGGGATATGTCGATTTGTCCACCTGGCCAGCTCTACCACGAATTCTTGCATTAGGCTGGTTACACCGTCTGTTGTCACATCACGCCACCTTCTTGGCCGCTCAGCGGATTGTCAAGCGGAGTTCACCGACCGGTGGACAACCAATGAGGTGGCAGCGGTAGCGACGAGGGAAGTGCGTTGAGTGTGACAGTGCGATAATGAGCGTGGAGTGGAAAGATCCAGAGTGCGTAGTGGCGTTAGTCTAAGGATTACTTACTAAATTACTTACTAACTTTGTAATTTATCCTATGAAAATATTCAAATTTGTCATTAAAAATAATTATAGTAAATATTCTACATTATTTTCCATTGCTAATTAACCTATTTATTATTATTATTAAATCACTACTTAACTAATTGTATAAAATAAGCTTTAGTTTAAACCATTTTGAACTGTGCTGGGCTGATCGGTTAACGTTCATCAATTTGTTAATGTTATCAGAATATATTACTTTGTTACTATACGTAACCTATTCGTTTTATTCAACTACTGCAATACTAACCCCTTCTCACGACCTTACAAAACTAGCAATTCCCTGAGTTCTTTTTTAATTGAAAGGCTAATGGCAGTTTTGTTATTTTATACCAAAATACTATAGTAAAAAACTCTCCAAAGCGCCAACAAAAGACTTGTTTATATATCCAAAATTTCAGCAGGAAAAGTGCCAACAATGTAGGGATAAGGTAAGGAAACATTTGCAGAGGATAAATTGCCTCGAAGTGAAAGGCGATGAGTGATGGATATTTGTACAAATATTCCTTCTTCGGGCCGCATTAGCATACAGATGTGTGTAGCGGGAGCAGGTCGGGAGGGTGGAAAGGAACTAGGCCTACGTATTTCATTTGAGAAATGCTACCTGTCAACCCCTACAGGTGTACGCGCCACTCACTGCTGTTTATGGCGAACAATATACTATATACATGTGTATTTAACAACATGACGATGGTTTAGTTGCTTAGTCGTTGAAATATTTATCAGGACTTTGTCCAAAGGAAAATGTTTAACTCGCCATCAAATAAACTAATTTAGAAATCCATTATTAAATAGCTTTTTTGGACGAGGATCTTTTGGTCCTCAAAAGAATTATTTATAAATTAGTTTTTCTTTATTGAATGCAGTATTATGCTCTATTTTACTATCTTTCGTCTTCAATATTTATTAGATTAAAATTCTACTAGGTTATGTTTAACAATTCCATTATCAGGATCTTCTTGCAGTTGTGTACAACAACCTTGCTGCGCCGTCGCGGTATCAAGGCACATTAGTACACAATGTACTTTGTATTCAACAAACTGGTAAACTCACTACTATTATCGTGCTTCAGTGGTTTCATACCGTTTGACGACCACGCAATGTTGAAATATGAGCAGTTCCAGTTGCCTGCGGAATTAGTTTGTCTAAATGGCATATACGCCTGTAGTTATTTTTATATGCCATCTAGTGTTTAAGTTCGAGAGTTTTGGTGGAGGGAAAGGACTGATATTGATACTGTGCAGAGCAATGTTGATGACACAGCAGCCTGGACAAGGCAGGATAATGGAACTCCTCTGTCCTTACACTTAGTGTTACCTAATCCCAGGCACTTAGTTACGACACTTAGTTGTTTGTACCTACCCGCATCTCTCTCTCTCTCTTAGAATAGAAAATGTAAAAATAATTAAAAGTTCAAATACTCAACTCTGTAAAGATTACCAATTTCATGTTCAATTTTGTACCTGTTTTGGGGGCAGAGAGGACCATTGGTCCTATCCAAGGCAGGTAAAATAAACGCATTGTCAAATTGTCTCTCTCTACCTTTAGTCTCTGTTAGACGGAGCTGAAACCTTACTGCTTGGTTAAATATAATTTAAAAATTAGACAAAATAAAAAACTGTTAATTTCAAAAAACTAAAAATTCTAAAAGTTCTAAAACCTAAAAATTTTAGTTTATTAAAACTAAATTACTTACTTTTAATATTTGAAGTTACAAGAGATTAGAAGAATGTATAGACGTGAAAAAAGGCATATTTAAATCATTTTGACACATCGAAAGAATGGACACTTTTTAAAAGTTAACAGACACATGTTGAATTTTACCCAAAGTAAGGTATATACTCCACCTACCCAAGTAGTAAATACTGGACCTATGCACTAATGCATTGATGCACTCTTATGAAACTAGAGACAGAATCAACTACCGAACCGGGAGACGCAGAAGAGTAGTGCAAGATTTCACAGGCTGGATTTCACCTCGCCAACAGACTACCGATCAAAAATGTCCCTGAGCCCAAGAGGCTAAAACGTATCTCAAAACAATTCTCAAGATTTCCAAAGGAGTAAAGCAACTAACTTTGAGGTCGTAAAAAAGTTTCATTTCGGGTAAATGAAACACAATAAATAAGCACAAAGAAAACCCCATAACTTTGTAAGCTTTTACTTTTTCAATATATTTGTAATCATACTATTATACAAAATCTGTCAATTTGAC
This sequence comes from Matsumurasca onukii, assembly GCA_018831715.1. NCBI lineage: Eukaryota > Metazoa > Arthropoda > Insecta > Hemiptera > Cicadellidae > Matsumurasca > Matsumurasca onukii. Next base: position 25,920,346 of record CM032058.1, read on the forward strand.
TAAACAGATAGTATTGATGACCAAACGTGGTAAATAGTACGTTTTCCTAAAGTAATTGTCCGAAATGTCTAGTTTTTGCGAAGAAGGGTAATGATTCGTATAAACACAGAAGAATGTGTTTACATGTAGAGTGTAGAGAACATGTGCGGCGTTGCCCGTGGCGGCAGCTAACTCTAATGTTGTTAGCAAACTCAATTAACTGCCGACACTGTACAGAGCGGTTAATGTTAACGCAACGACACTGTGTGTGTGTGTGTGTGTGTATGTGTGTAATGTGTATAATGTGTAGTTGAGTGATGTAAAGGAGCGATGCCTGGAGCCTCAGTGATCACTGTCTGATTGCATCTTGATTAATCTCCTTAGAGGTTAATTATAGTTTGCTCATCCTTTTGACCTATTTAGATAATTACACTCTGCACCTAATAAGAAGCTTTGTAGTTATAGATGACAAAGAACACTGAGAGCGGCTATATTTATCTTCAGGCAACGTCAAAACCGCTTACAGTTCCTTTTTTCTTGTTATGCATGCAGTAAGCACCGTCTGCGACGAAACCTATGAAATAATTACTAAGATTTCTTTTAGTTATGATTGGTCCATCTCATTGAGTACAAGGATAAGTGCTTTTTCTATCAGTTTAAACTACCTGATTTTGACATCGTCAAGGACGGGAACCGAACGCAGGGACTTCCTCGTATCAGGCGACATGCTACCGTCACTGCCATGATTTGTAGAGAACTGTCCTCATAGATGTGTACTGTACTGTACCGGTCTCATAGATTTGTAGAGAACCTGGATAATATCATTGTAACTAATGATATATCGTCTCTAACAACTTCAGAGTAAGATTTCACGTAGATTTTACTGGGCTAGGGTGGCATTGAGTTTATTTTAAATTGTTAAATCAGTACATTCTTCTTTACTAGGCTGGTCTTTGATTGGCTAGGATAACTAGGTTAATCACGTTGGTTGAGAAGCTCATTCTCTTTTTTGTTCGTCTTATAAGTTGATGACAGAATGAGATCCAATATTCCGAAAGTTCATGGGTTTACTACTCACTTACCGTATTGTAATATAAACGTATTGTATATCTGTAAAATGGTACATTAATCTTTCACCACATTTTTTAGTGGAAATTACATTTACAAAAGATCTGTCAAAACAAAAGCTGCCACACGCATTGAATAGAGAATATATAGATCACTTGATTAAACCCTAATGATTGCCCATACAAATCCTGTATTCAGTTCACTAATGTATTGTACACGATATTTCCATCAGTCGGGGGTAATTAATTTCTCCCGTCTCATAAGTTGGCAGCCCTGCAGTTGAACGGTTGTTACTCTGATTGATTACTCTATTGTTTAACACAATCAGCTGGTTTAACTGTTTAGAGTTTACGCTCGACTTAAGTCTATTGTTGAAGGAGTGTGCTGGGTTTGTTGTAGAGTTCTCTAATTTAACTAAAAGTTTAATCACTTCTAAACATAGGTCGAAACGTGAGCTACATAATTTCAGGAGTGATGTGCCCGAGGTGAGTAGAGGTGTGTAAAGTAGATTGATTCTGATAAGTAATTTTGAAATTGACGAGCTGGAAAAAACAGGTGATGATACTATCACAAACCTAACTCAGCTGTTTCTGTGTTGCTTCCGCTTTTGACTGGTTCTCCTTGTAAACTTTGTTTGTTTACGTTTTAGTTAAACTTTCAGCTCAATAATAGTCACATAGTAGATAATTATGTTTACACAACAGCATTATTGCCTATTAATAAAGAATAATCATAAAATGAATGCTGTAACATTTTATACGTGCTAAAGTCTTAATTAAAATAATTTCGACCCAAAGACGTTGAAGTATGGGAAGGAAGGAATAATGTTTCTTAGTTGTACTGTAATGGGTTTTCTTTAAGAAGGTTTTTTTATTTGAAGAAGGATTTTCCAACAATGTATAAAGCTAATATCAATACTAATTAAGTGTAAATATCTTCATATTATATTTCATAATAATAGTAATAAGTGAAACGTCTTTATTGATAAACACACGCGAAGTTAGGGCTTAAAAGCCTTTCTACCACTTAACCTTAATCAAAGCCCTTTAAGCTATAGTATTTTAACAATTGATGTTATGTTGCAGGTAATTGTGTGGCTCAATCAAAACTGGACCTGTGTGTAAGTAACATTGTTCTTGAGAGTTCTGCCATGTTTTGGGTAGTGGCCAGCAATAAGGGATACAGCAATGACAAATTCAGGTTTTAAACATTCATGTGCATATTTATGTCTGCACGGTTTTATATCCCTGATTTTTAGGCTAGAAAACCATAACAACCTCTTTTATGAATAAAAAGTAACTGGAACGTTTGATCAATATGCTGGTGCTGTATTTCTGAATTTAATAAATACACAAGGAAAGGATAAAAATAAAAGTATCGGGCGTATTTTTTTTAAACAAACGTAATAATATTTACCCGAAGATATGTCTTATACCGATAACAGCTCTTAAAAATATATTTACTATCGACGATTTCTAATATTTGAACACACCGTGCATTAATAAGAATCAGGTTAATTTGTGATTTTCTAGCTGTTCTGACACAATATTTAAGTGATAAATGACTAGAAACTGCCGGTGTGGTGGCTAAGTCACTAGCTCAAGAGAGCGGATCCAGAGTTCGCAAGTTCGTTCCCCGCCTCAGTAGGTACTAGGTAGCTGGTCGCTAAGTCACCGCACCGATTGCACAGGCCTACCCTGACTGGCGTATTAACTCTATGAAAACCCTCAACCTTATTTCCGTTTTTCCGCCGTACTTATCAAAGGTGTTTCTTTCGTTTTTGTGTTTTTACATTAAAAGTTTAGCAGATTCATACAGTTGGGAAGGGGTCACGGGGAAATGCATAACGGATGTTTTGAACAGAAGAACAACAAACTGTGAATCTGCATTTCAAGTTCAGATTGTTTTCAGTTAACGCGTAACAGAAACAGAGCTAATGAAATGTAAATATGAACATGATCAAGCCATATTTGATCTTTTGATTTGTTATTTTCATATCATTATTTGGTGAGTTCAATTCAATTGGTGGGTACAATCAATTCCAACATTGAATTCGTAACGGTGTTCAACTGGCAAATAGCTTAGTTGACTGATCTTTTTAATTGATGTGGTTTTACCTGTTGTACTTGTACACACATACAGTATTATATCTAAAGTGTTATTAATGTTTAACCACGTTTTCTTTTTAACCGTATATTTGTTATTATGGCTAGTTAAATCAACTAATTTACCACTAACATCTAATTAAAATCTAGTAACCAATGGTTTAAAACACATAAGTTGTATGTAACATTTACATTATTAATACAGATTATAGACTAATCTACCTACACCTGGCCTACGTTAGCGTTGTGGGAGGCTGCTCAAGCACAAACTTTTCCAGAGTGTTCATTCTTCAAAAACAAGCAGTGCGAACAATCGCAAAACTGCAATGGAGAGAGTCGTGCAGACCAGCATTCTAAAGATTAAAACTGTTGACTTTACCCTGTCTCTACATTTTAGAAACGTGTCTTTTTTAATGTAAATGCAACCTTGTAAGAGGAATAGATGTACACTCTTACGAAACCAGAGACAGGGAGAACTATTGAACTGGGAGACACAGAACGATGGTTCATGAACGTTTGCCCTCACAGGTAGGACTGGAGTTCAGTTCGTCAACAGACTTCCAAATCAAAAGTGCCCCAGATCCAAAGGCTTTCAAAGCTCGTCTAAAATTAGTTTTGGTCGCAGAAGCATTTTACAGTCCAAACGAGTTTTTGGCACACAATTGGGATATTGAAGAACCAGACTGACAGGGGTAGACTGGGAAAATTCGGATGAATTGGAATAGTACGAATTTATAACATGCGACAAGTAAGTACTCTGTACGCTTCATTTGTATTATGATTTTGAAGGGGTAGTAGTAAAAAATGTTGAAGGGGTAGAGGTTTAAACTAGAGTACGATGGATACTTTGGTTCCACAATTCAAGTATCTACGTCATTTTCTAGTAGTTTATTTAAGCACAGTTGACATTTAACTCGTTGTTAGTGTGACCCTGTATGTAGTATGAGATGAAGCCAGTCTCCAAGTCCTGGCTTAGAACATTGTCTCAGAGGTACTAGTGAGTAAAGTTTGCCCGCTTATCCTTAAACTCAAGATATGACTTAATCCTGCACTCAAACTTTACTCATATCCTCTTTGTTAACCTCCTCTCCTCCTCCTCCCCACGGGCTGTGCACACCTTTAACACTTTCGTCATCGCTATGGCAATGCTTCAGAGCAAAGTTCAGCGCAAAATGTAAACATAGCTGACGCGTAGCCACAAGCTCTGCCGTCAATTCTGGTTAATTTCTTACAACGAGGTATAATTTACACCAGAAATTAGACCTTTTCCAACTAAAATTGAAGTTTATGCATTAAACATTTTATTTATCAGCCGATTTCAACTAAACTTGGTGTATTGTTTAAATCGGCTGATAAATGAATCTTGTTTAAACCAGTATCTAAGACGTGTTCTGAAATCACCAAAATCTATTCAGCCACACCGTGATGGTAATAACAGTTTTCAGTCGCCATCTTGTCCGGCAGAACTAATTCTGTCAACACTTCATAGGTACCATGCCGTGAATGTTAACTCCTGTAAACCCCCCCTGCAAAGGTCATTTAAGGGGAAATATTATTTAAACTGCTAGACATTTACAAAAAGAACTACTGAACCCAGTAAGAGGACTAAAGACAATATGCTATGGTTGGTAAAAGTTCATCCAAATCGGAAATTTATTTTGATCATTGTAACAAACAGAACGAAAATATTACAAAAGGAATATGGACCAAATTTTGGCTGTAGAGGATTGAGAGAGTACAAAATTGAGTGAGGCACAAGTTATAACAAAATTATAATAGAATAAGCATGCACTGAGCTATACCTTTTTTTTAAGTGTTGAAAAAATGCTCAAAACATAATCTGGGAGTCAGGATCGTTGCTCAATTCATGGTCCCGGAGTTAGGTCTTACCATGCTGACGGCATAAATATCTCATTTTTCAAAAGGAATTCGACAAAAAGATACACACGCGACGACTTATCCTCTTAAACCTTTTTAACAAAATAACGTGCTTTCTGTAGTTATTATTCCCTGACAATTGGCTGTATAAATAGTTTACCTGTTAACGTCAGAATTGAGCAGAAAACAGCTGATGCATGAAAGTGCAGCAGACTGACGTTGACACACTGTACAATGTACACTACAAGTACAAGGCGTAAGCAGATTATTTACCAACCGATTAGTGAAGTGAGGAGGATAATTAATTGCCAAGAGGCTGGAGTGTGAAACAGTCTAACAGTTCGGCAAGAATCAACAACCTTAATTAACAATAACGCTCAACTCGGCTGAAGGAGCCGGAAACAGTGTAGCCAACTGTCTCTCTCAGTTTAATGAAATTACCCTTCCATTACTAGAAGCACCCTCTACAGTCTTCCTCAACTTTCCTTCTCCAAATTACTCCAAAATAATAAGCCGACGCTGCCTCGTTGTAGGAGAAAAGAGTTTATATTATTTTAGAACATTTTTGTTGAAACCAGGAGGTTCTGCGTATATGGAGTGAGCCGGGTCCAAAAAGGTGGATTTGAATTTGTTTTGATTTAGTCTCTTTATTTCACTTGGGAAATGAGTGTACAAAATAAAACCCGGAACAAGAAAACAATGTGCTATCCCAGGCAGCTGATTCTTGGGTAAAAAAAACATTTCATGATCATGTGGTAGATTAACTAAAGGCTACATCGCTCCACAAGCTTCTACCTTATCCCACTATCACCTGATATATAAAATCTGTATCTTGTATCTACTGTCCACATGAAGATGTTGAATAGACACGTCTGACTCACTCACTGTTATAACGATGTTCGTCGCTCGTTTCTGCTCAATTGTATGTCTCGACTGAGCAAATGTCACCTCATCACCTGTAAGTAGTCTTCATTCTCGGCTGAATCTGCGATACATGGAAGCGCGCTTCATCTTATCACGTAGGGTATATCGTTTATACCTTATTTATTGTATACATTTTGTGTATTAATGTACAAAAGAATTAATTTTAGGGTAAGTTATAGTATGGGTGAAAAGGGTTTCAGAAATGAAATGTAGCACCATCCTTTAGGCAAAGTAGTACAGTCTTTTCCATAACTTCCAAAAGATCTTGGAGAGATAATTTGATTACTTTTTTATTACTGCTTATTAAAATGGTTTTCATCATAATGAGCTCTAAACAAGAAGCCTTTGAACAACCTTAGAGGTATATGTAAGGGAAAACGAATGTTTGTGTACAAACTAAATCATGAGTCATTAAGCTTTTCATGGAAACTCACTCCACCAGTCATCAGAGCTGAGGTAACCGGCTAGTAAATTTGAATGTTTTAGAAAATCAAATGTAAAAGCTCTACTCCAGCTGTCTTTAATTATAACTATTGACGTTTGTGGTATTTTACAGGCTATCTCTTGTTAAGTAACACTGTAATCAGACACAAAAAACAGCAAAAAAAAATGACAATCATCGTGTCGTTTTACCGCTCTATGTACTGATTATACTATCGGCATTTCCTGTTGAACAAGACATTTTTGCTGTAGAAATGGGAAAGCAATCAGTGAACTCTCGAGGAAAATGACAAACTAGTCACATGGGACGACTTGGGGTTAATCATGTACTTCGCCGCTCTCTACAACAGCGTGAACAGCTGTTCTGCAAAATGTACTTTTCAAGTTTTATTTGCCAATACTGGGGTTTTCAATACTCGACTCTCAATACAATCGATACTTTAGGGTATTGTTTCTAAGGCCAAACAAAGTCAGAATATCGTATTTTGAAATTCATTTTCGTTATCCGTAAACAGTAATTTGGGATTTAACGTTATATTTTTCAATAAAAACTTACATAACGTATAACCTTGAAGTGTTTGAATTGTTTGTAATAATAAGGCAAAAACATGAACATAAATGAACTTTTTCTTATTGACCTTATTTGTTTTTAAACCTCCATTCTGAAATATTTCTCTCTGAACAATCTTAAAATGCTTTGATATCTAAATTTAAAATATTGTTTTGGACGGTGTAAATTTTGAGTGAACAAGAAGATCACGACGTTTCGGTAACTAGAATCTGACCTCGTCTTCAGGTGAAAAGAAAGAGGTGCTTTATCATCAATACAGTACTAACCGATACACCGGTTTTAACAGTAACGTTCCCTAGCATCATTAGTTAACGTTAGAGAGAGAGTGCAAATCCCATAATCTCGTGATCATTACTAACCTGCGGACAGACCGGGAGTTCTGGTGATTGGAAATCAATAAGGGATCACATTTAGGGTAATCAGAAGTTAATGAAGGGGTGTCATTAGAGTGCGAGAGTGGCAACACTGCGGCGCGCCTCAGCCAATCACAGGCGAGATCAATCCATCCCTATCCCAGCCGTATCATCCTTCCTGGAGGTGTCTACATAATTTTCATCCGTTAGGAAGCAATCATTAAAACAAAGTATTTCATCATAAGTTCGTCGTTAGTTTGAGCTGGTGTGGAATACACATTTTCTTTGATATTTAAATGGTTTAAAAATAAAATACATAAAAGTTCTTTAAATTGGAATAAAAATAATTATTTACTAGAGAAAACAACCTGGATAATAATAATAGGTTATAGATTTTTAATTTTAAACAATAAGAGCAATGATTTACGATTAACAATTTTAACATATTATGAAAATCGAACATAATTGAATTCATGCGTTGAGTATGCACGATGAGATTTAAAAGAAAAATTGTATGTTTATTATCAACTTTTCGTAGGAACTACAAAATCTTGCATCAACTTTTAAAAGGTGTCTTTTAGTGGATTTGCAAAGATTTTCGATTCAGCAAACGCTGTTCTCATGAGGTGATCTTCAGTTTGTATTATAATTTGTAAATGTCACACAGATCTATCTTAGGCGTATTAGAGCCACATTTTTAAAATGTCACTTGTATTAAAATTTTCAAACCTTTAAGTTACTGTATTTTTACGTTTTAAGTAAGCCTATACCTTTTTGAATTTCGTTTTGAATTCGGAAAATTTGTTTCCAATCCGCTCTTAACAATATATTGACCTTTCGTTTCACATTTTAAAACTTACGTTGACACTATTTATACCGATCGTATTTCTCGGACTGTAACCTTCTGCATCGTCACTTTTCCGGCCGTACTGCGCAACCTTTCCGTACCTATAATAGAGAAGAACATAATAAACAGAACATAGTAACAGAGAATATAATAAAAATAAAGCAAAATCAATGGAGGATATTTTGTAATTCACGTGGGTTGTAGACCTATAAAAATTAACAAACTATTCAAAACTAGGGTTCTTATCATTCGTACTTATAACTTGTTTGAACAACATAACCTAAAAGCAACTAAGTAAATCGCGCGGTGCGGGAATCACATGTGAAACGCTAACTAAACACGAACCGAGATGAGATAGATAGTTAGGTGCTCTACGCTAGCATTACATACATGGTCTCAACTCAACTCCACGCTCATGTTCAGCAAACTTGCAATAACATTTACACGCTGGCTTCACTGAGTGGTTTTAACATAAACAAACACAAATTACTTGGAATCCTTCACTTAACTGTGTCTCAAGTGAGGTTATGTTTAACCAAAGATTATGTTATGGTAGGTAGATAGCGCACAGATGCCGAAAGACTGAGGCAGGTAATTCAACACGCACAGAATGCGCTGCGAAGGAATTCTATAACTTGAAAGAGTCTCAAGTAATATCGCACGCGCAAGTTCGTTTGTTCTCAAAAATCGCATGATTTGGTCACATGAAAGTCCCTGAAATCGGACAAAGTCCAGCTCGTGGAGCCGAGGGGAAGATGGAAGGCAGCGCTTGCAGCGTGCTCTGTGCGGGCAGCCCACCTAACCTAAAACTCGTATGCTGATTTTTCTGTCTGTCTTGTGGCATCTATGCGCAGTCGGAAAGTAGGTTTAGGTTTGTTTTTTGAAACCCCGAAAGGTACCTACCACCACAGTCAAGTCAACTTGTCATTGAGATAAACATACAGAAAATTAATATAAAATCGTTTACACCATAGCAGTTAGATCTAAGGCTTCCAGTGTACACCACGTCACAGTTGAAATATAAATACTGCTCAACGTCTTGACCTCGCTGTGGAGATACATTTTAATAATAAATATAAAATATTTCCTATGAAAAAGGCCTATAAGCTATTTATTACCAAGCGTGCTTTGACATTGCTTACAATAAACATAACAAATTACGAGTAACAGTTAAATTACTTTGTTTTATAACTTTCATAGTTTTTATGACTGCAGCAGTGGAAAACTGCAAACTCCGAAATATTGTGTTATACCGCAGTTTTGATTCATATTATATTGATTATACCCTGGCAATTTTCAGTTTAATTTTTAATTTAATTCATTCACGTCTAAGTAGTTTCACTATTTAAAAGAACGTATTTTTTACTTTCAATTTGTATTACAGTAATAGACAACGATTGTTACTAAAAATAAACTTTGTATTCTTATATACTTGTATATTTTGGACCGAGATACATGACGGTTGTAACAGTGCATAAAGAAAGTCGAACAAATAACACTTTTTATAGAACTAATATAGAGGTACAGATATTCTAGTAATTGGCAACATACACGTAGCATACGGTAGATTATCTATCCCACATTGTAATCCGGTTTGATCCAGTTTCTGATTGGTCGCCGCCGGTGATGGCGACAGTGTTGCCAAACCGCTTTGCCACGTTGCCAACCTAAACACGTAACGGGATTGGTTCCATAACTTGCGGCGATACACGCAGCCGGAAAGCCATATGTAGACAAACTTTCAACCAATCGATATCCTAAACCCCAAATAACCCAGTGGAGTTTGGGAACGTTGATTTTGTTATAGCGAATAAACAGCACGATACCATTTAGTGGAAATGTTATTCATTTTGATAGAAAGGCAGAATTAACTAATACATTATTAAGGATTTATTTATTTTTCGTTAAATCTTCACCATTTACAAGGTATATCTTTCCACCCAATGTGGATAAATGGTTTACGGCCGTTATATGACGGTGAGCTAATCTATAATTACACACAAGTTTTTTTAGTAAGTGGTGGCGGTTTCCATATGATGGCATGAAAAAATGAATTCACCGCAAATTAACGGCCGTAAAAAAGTGGTCCTCGCTTCCTAAGACACTTAACTTTAAGACCCAGAAGGTTTTGAATTCTCAAGTTGTATGTTTTTATTTAAAAAATCATACATCATCATTTTTTATTAAAAAATCATATAATTCTCTGTTGACTTGCCGAACACTTCACACGCATAGGCTATAAAATAACTGCTCCATACAACCTTTCTTTCCATTATTAGTGATATGTGGACGTGTGTGGCTGTACTGGCAAACACTGTCTGTCTTAAAACAGTGCAAGAGCGTTTTAAGTGTAAAATCTAGAAATATGTTAACCGCCTCCTTATTTAAAGTAGGTTGTAAACGCTATAGCTCATTATTATATAGCACTGATAGGGTTTAAAAGGTAAAGGAAATGAATGTGAACCCTCTCGCCCAGCGAGTCCTTTGCCAAGTTGGCGCTCGCCGCGCTTCCTGGCGACAATTTCCTGTCCCGCGCCCCCCTCGCACCCCGCGCCACCATCACCCTCGCCAGGTCCGCGCACGTTAACTCTGTTAATTATGTTTGTTTGTTTCGACGATAGATCCGACAAAGCATCCAATTACTGGGGCGGAAACAGGTAAAGTGAAAACAAACAGCTTACCGGAATTGCTTCAAACTCCGCTCGCGCCTTTTCTTCAAACGCGAGAAACGCTTGACTCGTAAACAAACCGATGTTTTATTCAGTTAAAGACGTCGAAAATACAATCTCGGGAAATATATTTTCCTCCCTGAGAATCGCTGAGTCTTAAGAAGAAGACGTATTTGATTACGCTGGAGATTTAAAACTTGTTTGCTCCAAAGCGTGATTATGTTTTAAGTTCGCCTTGAAGCGATGCTTTGTGTATTCAATTCCACTGAAGAGACATTGTTATAATTATTTATATGATTGTTTCAGACTCGTTAGGAATTGGAATTAGAGAAATTCCTTGCCATTATCATGGAAATAACATGATTCAAGTATAAGTATTTTAGCGTTTAGCAACTAAAAACAGCAACGTAAGTGTGTACCATTCAAAAATTAACTAATGGATTTTGTTTTATTGGTAAGTTCAAAATTGTCTTTTAATTATTTGAGACTAGACTATATTTAACAGAATGGAGACAACGTTAAAACAATGTAGTCGACAAATTCGGACAACGTATGTTAAAGCTTTGTTTGTTGTAAAAAGTAAAAACGCTAATTTATTTATTGGTTTTATTTATTTGTACGGTGTCAGCTGCAAATTCTATGATTATTATTGTTCGTACTTTTCCTTCGTTTAAGTGTACCAGTACGTAAATTGTATTATAATTAAAATAGAAGTAATACGTTTTTAATAATTACTTATACAATTTTATGACAAAAATTCTGTATAAAATTATTTTTACCAAGGGCGTTTTGTGTATACAATTTTATTTCAATAAATGTATAAAATCCCTTACCACCTCAAATTCTTTAATGAAGTAATTTTATTTAGTGTTCTATTTAGCGTCCAAAGTACCCCTGTAAATGCTTCAATGCCCAAAAAGCCTAATATAATTAATCTATGGTTTGCAAAATGAAAACGGTCGACTTTGTCAACTTGTCTTGTTGCCGAATGTGTGTAGTAATTCGCCTTCGTTTACAACACGTTTTGTAGTGGACAGGTAGGTAGTTGTAGGCCTGATTAGCTATTTGTATACAACCTAATATTGGTTTTAATAGAAAATTATTAACGATCCACATTGCCAAAATTTACATCGATTTTAGTAGCGCAAGGTCAAATTACACTCTTGTGTAACAGTTCGACTGAATTCTGCTAAAGCGAAGCAGCTCAGGAAAGGGCGGGTGACTTGGGTTTGATACTGGCCGTGGTAAACTTTTAAAATGCTATTCCCCATCATGAAATGCTATGCACGATGTAAGCCATTTGGTTAAAGAACACCATGTTTATAAGTAAAACTAAACTTAAAATAATTGTTCAATGTCATTGATTTGAAAATATTGTGTTCAATGATTGTCAAAATACACCACTTGGTATAAATGTTGTATACACGTCAATTACCATAATGAATGTTATTATGTTTGCTGTATTATGTTGTGTGTACCTGTTAATACATATTTTAGGCTACTTATAATGTTTTTCAAACAAGTTTTACAACTCTTAGGTAAATATCAAAATAAAACCACGGGAAACGCCAAATGATCATTTCCCACGTCGTAAAGAAAACCAATATGGTTTTCCCACCAATATGGGGGGTTGAAAGAAAGATGCAACTGCAGTTTGGAGGAAAATGAAGCCGTCAATATTGTATGTGTGGGGGTGGAGGTAGTGGAGGAGGGGGAAATAGGTCACCCCGCATTACTAGGGGAACACTCAGGGTAGGGGGAAGGGGTGCAATGCTCGTCCTTAACATTGACCTAGACAACAACTGCATAGTTCATGTCTTATCCGCTAGATTTCTCCACCGACCAGACACATTATTTTGATTTCTGTTTTAAAAGTTTTGACTTTTAAATTCCTCCAACTTCAGTTTAAGTCTAATCTTTTCAATATTTTACTCCTTCCCTTGTTGATAGTTACTACGCGTTACTGCGTATCAAGTTACATTAATTACGTATCTTATTATATATGTTTATTTGTTACCACCCATTTTCGTATTCGATCTTTTTATTAGGTATGTAGTCATATGGTTACATTAAGTATATTACAACAGAAAAGGTTTGTTATTCTATCGTATGTCCGTGTAGGGACTTGCTCGAGTGGTAGGCTATGACGATAAAATTATAAAATTCTTGAATACAAAAAAAGCTGAACACGCTAGCAAAAAACTGCTAATTAAATGTAAAAATACACAAAAGCCGACAGCAAAATGTATTTTCTTTGATTACCCTGCTTCAAAACACATTTTTACTTGACTTTTCTGTTCAATATTCTTGTCTAGTGCTTTTTCTAATATACATACCTTACTTCTCTTTCATATTATAATGTATGTTAATGTATGTATAATGTACTGTATTACCATGATTAAAACCACCAATGAACCATTTCAAATACGCTTCGGTTTACGTTAATCACCTTTACTAATAACTTACAATATGTATTTGCTCCGTGTTCTCCTATAGTATAAATTTAGTTCCACATTACAGTTCCTTATCTTCCCCTAGAAACGTCAATTTTTTTGAAGTGGTCCTCGTCCCCTGCGAAACCCTTCTACGAACTTCGAACTCGTAACGTGCGGAAACTCAAACAATGGGGAAAGTAAGTTTATAAAGGAGAAATTAAATAGTTTAAAGCAGTTAAGCAATAATTTTTCTTCTGTAATAATAAGCTTTAAAACGGTTAGTTTTCTCTTCTTAATTTGAGTTATTAGAGATGATATTCAAACTTTTACTGTGGTTTTCCAGCTGTAAAAGTTAGTGTTTGAATATTAAAAGACAATGAATAGTGAAAAGCCCATCTTTGACATTTAGATTGTAAGTTTTTAAGTAGGTTAGTCATCGTAGTGATCATCAGGCAGCAAAATTAGCTTTTGTTAATAAATCAATAACCTGCAACCTGTACTTTATAATTTGCTTCGAGGCATGAATATGGAATGATCTTGAAAATGTTTAGTTTTTTGATGGGTCATAAGATGTGGTCTTGTTACAAACTATGACCCACTGTTCCCCAGAGTGGGTCATAAATCAATAACCCAACGATAAATGGAATGGACCAACCGCTTAACGTGACTTCCGAACCACGCGAAATGGCCATCGTGAAAGGTTATCAATGCGCCCGGGAATCGAACCCGGGCCGATCTGATCCGAGCACGCTCTAACCACTGAACTACGGCCACTCCCATACTCTTGTATAGTACGAGTTATCAATATACTTGTGGCGACGCCAATTCACCCTTGTTTGAAAGCACTATACCACGAACGTCTTGAGTTAAACGCTGAGGGGTGCTTTTGTAAGGATAACGCGCTATCAGCAGTAGGTAAGTATCAGCAGCCCTACTGTTGCGGGGGGAGGGGTGGAGGGAGGAGACATGTTTTCTATTCCACACGACGCCGCCTTTGATGGGATCAGTAGCTTCATTCTATTTGCTCCTCACTTACCCATCTCTCTATTCAAACACACATTACATATTCCATACTTCGCTAGCATTTTATATGCGCCGTCAACTGTCATCGATGCTCCCGGGAGTAAACTTTGAATATTTTGGAGGGAATACTTTACACGAGGCGCTCTGCTATCCGGTTTGACTTGCTGTAGATAGTGATGCAATGCAAACTGTCTTGTCGTTAAGAATGGTGCATTTAGAAGCGAGTCTTCACGTGTCAACAGATTTGTCTGAAGATCAAACAAATCTTTAAATGCTACTGTTAGTATTGTAAAACTTGCATAGTACGTGTTGTTAGTGTTCATGTTTCAACGTTCTGTTCGTAAGGAATATCTTCTTATAATTAGTTTGCATTAGTTAACTACGTATATTTTAATGATAAACTGTATAACTTTATCATTAGTTTAAGAATTAATTATTTAGAGTCATGAACTTTACTCGTACATTCATTGTTAGCAAAAGACTAGCCAGCTAATGAGATCAATTCGTCTGAGCCTATCTTCAAGCGTTCTTATGTTTCATAACTTTTTTCTCGGGTAAATATACGAGAAAGCATTCACGTACTACTATACAGATTGCTCTAAAAGTTTAAGAACAGGTTCTCCTCAAACCTGAATAATTTTAACACGATGAAGTTGTTGAAAATGGACGCACAAATGGCCTTTGATTGATTTGCCATTCTACTCGAACGTGGTATCACAAATTTTCACTTAAAGAAGAAAAGAATAAAAGAAAATGAACCAGTAATATACCTATATTTGGAGGGTAAATGTGTATAAACGATGCCGTAAAGTGTACCGAAGTACTTGGCAACGGTTTAAGGACCAATGAAGGGGCAAGAGATGGGGCTGTTTGAGAAAATCTGTATTAGAAGACAATGATTTCGCTGTGGGGGGCCACATCGGCGAGCATTGGTCGGAATTCACTGCCTTTCAACCCCTGACTGTCTTGCATCGATCTGACCATACCGGCTTCTAGATACTGAAACATATTCTATATTTCTAACTATGAAAAGTAGCTGTTGTGAGTGGTTTTTGTATCAGTAGCGAATTTCAATAGGAAATAGAGCTGTTAATTTCTCCCGCCGATGTGAACGAAACAGTTTGCAGTTTTGAACTTCCCAACGCCTCCGAAGTCAAATGGCAAAACAGTATATGTATCAGTGTGACCAATCTACAGGTTCTCTTTAGGACCACGCTTTTTGTCCGATTTTCACAAAATTCTGCACAAATGTTCATTTTGTTATTCTCTATAAGGATAAGTTCGTTAACAGAAAAATAGGTTCACCGGAAGTGCACTTTTGAAAGGGGCGTCCCCCAAAATGAGGTTTATGCTATAAAAACTGCGTTTATGATCCGATTTTGAAACGATAAAAAACTTTGTTACCGAGCTAAACATGTGTACCGAAAATAAAACTACTTCGTTCAGCGAGAACTAGATGGCGGTGTGAAACCATTTCTCAGCCATCTTGGTCTGGCTGATTGCTTTCGTTAAATATTGGTACAAATGTTTAAGTACAGTAACATAACTATGTATACCAAGTTTCATTTAAATTGGATCAGAAATTGCACTTTTAAAGGGGAAAAGCCCATTTTTAAGGTTAAGTGCCTTACCAAAAGAACTTTGGTGTAAATTAACCCCTTGTAACAAGACATTCACTAGGTCTTACGTTGCGCTTATGGCTACACGTTAGCTATGTTTTCACCTTTATTTTCAATGTATGTACATAAATGAGTTATTACACAAAATGTGATAGAAACAAGCAATAAATGATGTACTCCCCACTCCTTAATCTGGAACAGTTTGAAATATTGCACAAGAATGGAATTTTCATACCACCAACACTCTATCTAGATAATTTAAACTTTAACCAAAGAAGAGAACAGTCGTATATTTTTACATATTTCTCCGCTCCGACGAGACAAAGACACAAGTAGCTCATGTAGATGCGAGGTTGCTTGTGTCAAGTTCTCTAAGGGCTGAGACTGTAAGCCTGATGGTACACGGGTTGAGATGCCAGGGTTAATGCACTATTCAGGTAATGGGTTAATGTACAACAGCTGATGAATAACCCGAGGTACACCTGTACATTCCCGCGCTGCGGGCTTGTCATTCTAACACACTAACACTTAGCTAATGATTTTCATTACTTGAGGTGTCATTTTTTCTCGTACATCTTCTTGTAACATTTTTGCTGATACCATTGCTGTAAAGAGATGAAAACACTTCGACGTCAAATGTGCAGTTTAAATAGTTGTGCTGTGTACGGCAGGTATAAACAGTTATATGCAATGATAACTTAGATATCGTGAAATGTATGAACCTATGACACACTTTTTCTTAACTATTTTTAATAAGTAGATGTTTTCACTACATAATCAGACTATAACGTTGGAAATAAATCAGGGAGAAAGTTTGGGTTTTCGTGCACTTTCTATAAGAAAAGTTCTTAAAATGTCTTAATAAAATCTCTTAACACATTTTCAGCTTTAATTCAAACGCTTTTAGAGCACCGTAGCATATTTTTTGTACCTATGGAGCAACTAACATCATAAGCGTCTCCGAAATTCACTGAATACTAACCTAAAAGCAAATAAATACACCGAAATACCGTACAGCTAAAGCCAACGAACTCGTAATGGTTTTACATAAGACAGCAGTAAAGTGGGCTCGGGAAGCAAGTAAAGGCTAGATGTTGTACAGTGACCTACTTTGCAGAATCAATACCAGTGCCTCGTGTCCCCTTTCAAGCCTCCCATCCCTTCCGTGTCTGCCGCAACTCGCCTCGCACCACCACTACTCGTGTAGTCAATACACATTTTATACATACAGCAACCACAAGGCACAGGGAAGGTGGAATTTAAAGATCTTCACAGATTTCGTGCGAGAACGCTATGGGTTTTGCCTAAAAGCTAACTTATTCATTTCTACTCTAAAAGCGGTACATAAGAGTAATACAGTAGTAGGTTTGATTTGTCGTGAAAGTTGCAGGCATGTTGATCAGTCACCTCAACCAAAGATAAAGTTATGGTTAGCAGGTTGCGCATGGATGAGGTTGAGGCAACAAAATCAACATAGTTCGGCAGCCCAAGCACAGATAGCACTGTGAGCGCTATTGCCGTCTTTACCCCCTCAGTTCGACAGGCTCGAGTTTGCCCGATGTCGATTACTTAATGTGACCAAATCGTGCGATTTTCAAGAACGAACGAACTTGTGCGTTCCAGCTCGCAGCGCTATCTGAGCTTGGGCTGCCGCAACTATTTTAATTTTCCTGCCTCAGCTGTTCGGCATCTATGCGTAATCTACTTACCTTATCTTTGTCTCAACTTATATATTTGAAGTACTCGTGAATGACTTTGGCAACTGAATGACAACAAAAGCATCCGATTATATTTTGTCTACACGTGGAATGGAAAAGTGAACAAACAAAGCACTATAAGTATTACTAATTTACTAATCATGGTAACATTGGATATTAAGCAATGGGTTGGTTTATTGGTAACTTTTGACATAGGAAAGGTTTTTGAGAAACTCTTTGGGCAATGTTTTATAGGGCCCTGAAGTTTATTTTTAGAAAAACGGGGTGCAAGCCCCCTTGTACTTATAAGAAAGGTTCAACGGTGCAGAGACGTATTTTTTTATCAACTCATGTTTACGTTAAATCAGAGATAAACTAACAATTGTTATCTGTAGTTACTGATTTAAATATTATAAGTTGTCAGGTTTAAAATGCCACATTTCACATACAATTTATTTTGACTGACAAATGTTTCTTTAAAATCCTCTAAGGGATTTGTTACAGGGTTGTGACATTTCTTTCATTTAGCAGGAAGGTTTATCAGCCAAAAGAAATTATACGTGCAATGTGGCATTTTAAACATAACAACTTATAATATTTAAATGGTTATAACCCAAAATTAAGTTGAGATAAAATATGTTTCTTTTCACCGTTGAAGATAAAGGTATTTCATAATAAAGGTGTTTTCAATGAGCAATGGTACAATAACTAGGTAGATTTCGGTGAGCAATTTCACGTTGTGTACAAACTGTTCCTCATTTTGTTTTTTATTCAGTGAAACTAGTGAACAAAAATGAGACAATAATGTTAAATATTAAACCATACAAGCATTAAATCTATGAACAGCACAATTGAAGCATATTTTATTACTAACTGCTTCACTTCTAATTGTCAAGTTAATTAATATTGACTAAAGCAACTCGGTCGATACACCAGACATCAAGATCATGAAGTATGCATAACGTGCCTCGTCACACGTCTTTGCATAAGAAATGCAAAACAGCTGCTCAAAAAGGAATTGAAAACGTCTAGACTCTAAAGGACGCCGAGGAGGCCAGTTGTAGATGGGAGAAATAAACTTGATGAAAACAGTTCCCAACTCCAATTTGAACATCAAAGCGGGTGAAGAGGCCCAAAACCTCGGTAAACAACCCGGGTTCACACCCTCCCCCCACCACCCCGCCGACTCACCCCTCCACCTTGAGACTCTACACCGTCGTATATACTCGCAGCTTTCACTGGGCGTTGTCAAGCTCGTACATACGAGTATGTCTCAGAGATGCGATCAGTTTTTGATTGCGCTGTGCGTAGGTCTATTTGGTGATGAAAACTAAATCACTATTTGAGATGCCGACCACTCTCATGAGGGTATTTTAAGGCAAATATGTGGTGAAGGATGAGTGTGATGAGTGGTAGTAATGAGTTATGAGGTGTAGTCTTGTTACAAACTAAGGCCAACTCTTCCTTAGAATGGGTCATTAATTAATAGCCCAATGACCAATGGAAATACAAGGACCAACGGCTCAACGTGACTTCCGAACCTCGCAGGTGATGGTCTGATATGTCTAAACGATAGTGGCAGTTGATGCGGGTATCATCAGATGATCACTGAGACTATCTGAGCCGCTTTAGACCTATGTCATCCTCAAAACCTGACCTCCATGAAGCTGTATTACAGGACCACGCCACGAGTCCCAGTCAAATATAACTAATGTAGTATGTAAATCTACTAACTGTAATATGTTGTTTTCTTCGCTTACTGACCCAACAAACACGACAATCTTGTCACAACGTCGTCGACCATTGTGATTTATACAACATCCATACAAAGTTGTACTAGCTCATTTTGTCTCACTTTTATAATTTTGTCACAACGTTTAACTTGATATAATTTTAAAATAAATTGTTTTAATTTTATTAGTATGCGTTGTGAGTTCTTAATCCAAATGGCTCATAGGGTAGCACACAATCTTAAAAGTGAAATCTTCCTTCAAAGTTTCTGACCTTGCCCTGTTTTGGACCCTGGTAGCCCCATGTGACCATTTTTAACCCTTTTAAAGTATGTTAGTTTCGCGAATAGATATTCGACATGGTTGTTGACATGGCGTTGAAGAAAGTGATGTATAGACTTTACTTATAACTTTGCCTGGAGCACATTTTTGACGATTTTCGTGTTACTTACACAGCTAAATGAACGTGTTTTGTTCCTTTAGTGTTTTGTAAACCTCATGATTACCCTTTAAGCTATGATCTCCTAGCTCCGCAAAGTTTGCGGAGTGCTGCGCAAAGCGCACACCAAATCAGTCGTTTGTTGTAATTCTCAGCAACATGAGCTCTCGTGGTCAAAACCATCAACACCTCTTCAACTATCGATTCTAAACATAAACCGCCCGTTTCATCTAGGTACGATACATTTCCCATCAAATATTGAACAAGGAAAAGCTTTAAAACTTGTCTCATAAAACTACAAGCCATAACTATCGTATAACCTGACAGCCACTTTAACAGCGAAACGTAGTTAGAGCGTAGCGTAGCGCAGCGTATATCAGGTGATAACCGAGTTGACGGGCGGTAAAACCGAGCAGCGATATTAAGAAGATGGCAGCGATAGTTTACTGGGTCGGATTACAAAGTAATCAACATAAACTGAAACAACCTTGCGAGCAGTTTTATGTACAACAACCTGCAAACTGTTACTTCCTGTCTCATCTTCAACTGTTGTTTCCGGTTTCATGCATCTTATCACATCCGTAGAGTTGCCTTTTCTCTATGTCAGAACATATTGCATTTGGATTCATTTTGTTGATCTGTGTGCCGAACGGTGAAGGCTTACTGTAATTAAAAATGAAATAGTAATTTAAAGAGATTGTGTACCGATTTTTGTAGTTAATAAATAATGAAATATTTGCTAAGCAATTCAATAATAGTACTTCTGGTTTATATTATATCTTTGACTTTAACTTCAATAAATATGGTAGAAAACTTATAAATACGTAATAAGATGTATATGTAATGCAGTTTTATTATAGAAATTAAAATTTACTTTATGTTTGAAAAAGTGAATTTTAATTCTGATAAAGATGTGTAAGCCCACCTAAAACTATAATTAAAAATTGTTACATAGACGAAAATCTTTGTTTTGGTTCGCTGACAAATATCTGTTTTAGTGAAAAGCAATCGTTAATTTTCCTTACGTACAACAGACTTGTGTTTAATCAAGAAGTTGCAGCAAAATATAACTATGTTATATCCATTTAGACTGAGGTTTGGCAGGCTGGACTTCTAGATTTACAATAATTTAACAACCAACTAACGTAAGATAGTACAATTCAAAACACGGTGTCATGTAAAACAACCATTGAAAAGGCCAGTGTAGGAATTAGCACGGGACGCTTTGAAATAGATGTTGTGTGACGGAACGCAAATATTTGCAGAAATTGACACAGTACATTGATCCGATTCGCCGCAAATGTGGGTTGTCAATTTGGGAATGGCTTGTGGTGTTAGGCCCAGGGAGTGGTGGGGGAGGGGCTGTCAAAAGTTGTGAGAGATGTGTTTAATCTGGACCCGGTTTAGCGCCTGACATTCAAAACTCGGAGCCGTGGTTTACCCTTTACTGTCCCTCCATTTCGAAGGCAGGATGGGATTTCTGAACAATCATAAAACAACTTTGTAATTTTTTTTATTTTAGTTAATTTTACTTTTGTTGGATTTAGTGTTTAAATGGATATTTAGTATCCATGGTCCTAGTGTGTGGACTGTAATATAAAAGTTTATTTTAATTTTGTGATTTAAGAAAAGTATTAGACCCGAACGTGATATTTAAATCAAATTTGATTTTTCAGAAAAATAACAAACAAGCCGAATTATTTCGATATTTTAGTTTTGCCCTCAAATTTGATAGTTAAGAATAATATTGTTCTATGGTGTATTGACTATTGAATAAGTAATCTATATACTATTAGTATTTCGGTTAGGGTTGTCCGGAGTGTTGAGATCTCGGAATCTGGCTGGGGTAATTCAGAATTTTTGAATAGAAATGGTCCTTAGTGTGTGGAGGGTGGGGAAACGAATAAAATTATATATTTTATTTTTATTTTGTCCCCAATTCAATATTTAGATAGTAAATATTAATTTGTTTGAAACTCGACACATAGTTGTATACCATTAACCCAAAGGTGAAATAAAAATCATGTATTGTATAGGGAATATTATGCTGATTTCAAAAATATATTGGTTGTCTACCAAATTGTTTGGGGAGGAAGGGGGTAAAACAATAGCCCCAGGCCGTAGCTATTATCTATTATTATTACACTTTACATATTACATTAGCAATTATACATTATGACTCTGGAGGCTAAGCGAGCGAGGCTAAACAGCTGTTGGCCGTTTCAATTAAATTACGTAAAGAAAACGTGAAAGAGGTACATTTGATTTCCATTTCCTACAATCGTATCAAAATAACTCACTGAGGTCGTGTTTTTCTCCTCATCTCTAATGAAGTTCTTCACTGAAATGAAACAATACCTTTTCAATAATCGCTTTTCATCAAATTACTGGAAACCAATACAAACTGTTCAAAATAGCGAAATTGCTCAAAGTGGAAAAGACTTTTCAACATCTGACGGAAATAAAACAAATAATTGTAAGGGGAGGTGAATTTTTCCAACTGTTTGATGGGTAGAGAGTGAGGGGGGAGTGGTGTGAGTTGGGTTGTGAGTGGAAGAGGGTGGGGAGGGGTGTTAACTGTCTGAAGAGTCTCCTCTAGTGAAACAACAACTTCTCTGGCAAACCTTTATTGGTTCTCTCCTCCAGACATCGACAGCTGATTTCTCTCAATCATCTGACAACAATCAGCTGATTAGTTTCCACAAAAACATCTGCGAAATAGAACGTTCTTCATTTGGCAAATAATTCTGCAAAAGTTCAGTTGTTTCTTTCATTTCTGGTTTCTTTTATTATTACTTCTGCTAAAAATGTTGGACATTTTCTAAACTTTTGCAATGGTGACTATTTTGTAGTCTGGTGGTAAAGTTTTAACTTTACATTGGCTATTAGTTTTTAAACTGTTTAAAAGTTGTACATTTTAACTATTTTGTAGTACGGTCTCCCAAGTGCTTTCAGGTGCGGTTAGAAGGTGGTTGTAGAAGATAATTCGCGCCACTGAATTTCAGCGGTTAATCTCATATAATACAAGTAAAAGTTGTATATTATTTTACGGAGACACAATCTCCAACAACAATTTATTTCCATGAATCAAACTTATAAATCAAGCATTTTCTCCCTACCTTAAAATGAATAAACGTTATGTGAAATGTGCTACTCCTTTTAAGATCAGTTAGGGAGTTTTTTAATGTTAATGCGTTTTTGCGCATAATAACTCATTAACCTGCGTGGTTCGGAAATCACGTTAAGCCGTTGGTCCTTGTATTTCCATTGGTCATTGGGCTATTAATTAATGACCCATTCTAAGGAAGAGTCGGCCTTAGTTTGTAACAAGACTACACCTCATAACTCATTACTACCACTCATCACACTCATCCTTCACCACATATTTGCCTTAAAATACCCTCATGAGAGTGGTCGGCATCTCAAATAGTGATATAGTGATATAGCTTGCGGTAGGATTGCCACTTGATATGGTTGCCGAAAAAATAACAGCGCGAGGAAAGGTTCTGGTACCATTTATAAAGCAAGTTACCAGTTGCGTAGTACGGGCAAAAATAGTGTCGATGCAGAGGGTTACAGTCCAACAAACGCCACCTTGATAAATATTTTGACTGTGACGTTGAAACTTTTAAATTAAAATTTTCTATCCCTTATTTATAATTTGAGAAAATATACTTTTAGTGTAGAATTTCAAAAGAGTTACTCCAATTTGCCCTGAGTACGACCCTATTTGACTTCATGTACAAAATAATTATAAAACATACTGAAAGTTATCACATGAGAACAGCGATTGTTGAATTAGAAACAATCGCAAAGCAACTAAAAACTCTCGTTCAAAGTTAACGCAAGGTTTTGTAGTTTATAGCCACTTGCATAATTTTTTAGGGTTGTTTTGCCCACCCTTAAAATTCTTTCTTTTTAAAACGTTTTAAAAAGTTTGACAACTAAACAAAACGACGTAACAACTTGACTTGTATTATGTAACGCGCGTACGCTGCTACAGCCCTGACATTGTTTCAATATAACGTAGAGTGTATGGGGTGGCGTGATAGGGGTAGTAGGTGGAGGGGAGGGAGGGTGGCTTGCATAAACTTGGAAGGCACGCCAAGTCTGAGGATATTTCTGGTACATGCGAGGTTACGTGCAGAGTTACGCCAGCCTACAAAGTCACCCATAGCAGCTACCGTTCACAAACTACAGTCTCGCTCCGCTGCTGATGCTAAGAAAATTACGATAAAATGCGTATTTTGAGTTGAAATTTGCAAAAGATAGCTTATTGTAAGGCCTAAAATAGGATATGTTCATCATTTCATTTGCTTTAGTACATAATATGATACATGTTTTACGACATAATTATCAATTTAAGGGCTTACTACGTACCGTACAAGTTTAAATTCGAAGAGAATAGCATAGTTTCTGGCCAAATTAGTAAATAAAAGCTGATAAATGTAACAATGTCTTATTTAGGTTGAATTCTGTTCGTATTTGTGCAGTATTTAACCTCGTAAATACTCTATAAAAATGCTAAAACTGTATTTTCATCAATAAAGCTTGAAAGTATAGTTTTTTAATTAAAAGGAAACAGTAAACCACAGGTAAATCACAATATGCACTTATAACACTGCCGTTTTATTTAGTAGATAACAACACAGAAACAGACAGTTTGAATAATTCATATGCAAATTAATTGAAACAATTATTAGCTTTGGTCTATATTCTATTAAATTATACCAGTATATAACCTACACTTTGGCCCAGTTTCGAGTAAGCGTGCAAGTTGAGCTTGCCAGTACCAGTACGCACACATGCAATGGCAGCTACTAGCAACACTCCGGTGCCAGTCAGAGCGCATGCCAGTCTAAGCTATCAATGTATGCGTCACGAGGGCAGATCACAATCCCCCGCTGCACGTGGGGATATATGGTCTGTCATAAAGTGGAGTCTGCTTTATTGATTATCCAGCTGGAAGTTAACAGTAGCCCTGATAACGCACAATCTATTGTACGAACACTACGCTGTCGTTATAATATAGATTAGTTTTAATATGTAGTAAATAATACAAGTCCGTTAAAACCCCGTTTAAGAAAATCATTCACATGGTTAATTCATGTGTGGCTTTAAATTACGATTGCACTGGTTAGACCAGCAGCTAGTCTATTACAACTGATCATTTTCATATTTTATATTGGTGGTCAGAACTTGTCGTCGAGGACAGAGAACCCTTACAAAAATGTATATCTACATCAAAACTCTATGACTTTGCTTTAGAAAAGTTTCAGGATGAGTTTACGCCACTTAGTAAATTTAATCACACTATTTTACAAACATTGAATGTTTCATATTATAGAGCTAAACAAGTCTGCCAAATAAAAGCTCTAGAGTCTGCTGGTATAATGTTCATGTTCGTTTCTACTAAACTGTACAATTATTTGGGCCAAGATAATGTGCACAGTTAAGAAGTTTGCACGGTCACTAGGCCAGGCACGGTCACGACAGGGGTATTTATACCTCCCCTCGCATGCAATATGCTGAGCAGTGCTGCCACCTACATTCCTCGGCAGGCATACCAACCTAAACACTATTACTTCTGGCATGCGACTTGTGCAATTGTATCGTTTAATTCAGTTGGCAGACTTCAACCAATGTTGCTACAAAACAACTAGTGATACGCATGGGTCATGGGTTATGATTAGTTTGTCATTACAGTTAAAAATTTAAAATTTTACCTTTTAATCAAAATGTGTGTATATTAGCGAAATGTGTTACAAACTAATTTTATTCTGTTAAAGGTTTATATGTCCACAAAAACTATTATATACCATTGTATTACATGCTGCGTATTATTAAGCTCTACAGTACTTTGAAGTACGTATTATCATACTATTCTTTGTAGTGAATTTCCTTTAGAATAATGATATATTCATGCCATCATTATGGCAAGACCCAGACCCGGGACTATAAAATGAGCACCTACCCTGATCACCAGACACGTTTGAACTTATTTATTAACTCAAATTATTGTCCAAACTATATTGCCAATGTAAAAACATTACAAATGTATCAGTGTAAAGATTGTCAATTAATTATCTCAGGTATGTTTGGTCAATAGATTACTCTTAATAATCTAATTACGTTACGCTAGAATGCAGTGTATACTGAACTAGAACTCAATCAATTTATCTAGGAATAATATCCACTTCGTGGTATCTCGTATATGAAAAGCTGTATTTCTCTCTTGTTTACTATGTCATTTGATATTATTTAAGAAATAGTGTGTTGCCGTTCTTAAACTGGTTTTGTTTGGAACTAAAATCAAGTATGGTTTTAGTTTTTGTAAAGAGCTTATTGCGTTACACGTTTTATAGAATATTAGTAATTAACATTAAACTGTGGGCACAACATATTCGAAATTATTTTATTTGAATGCAAAGTTTGAGAGTTTTTTTTTTGAAAGTAAAGGATTATGACAATTTATTATGTATATGTCAAGTTATGAGTTTACACTTGAACTTAATGAAAGACGCTCATATTTTTATTCAAGTTTAGTCAAGTGTTAAAATTTAATAGTCTACAGAACAAAAACCACCTCCACACAGCACAGTCTTTTTAAAAACAATTATTTGATACATTACTCTAGAACATAAAGTTAAGAGAATTAGTTATCCAAGCAAGAACCCATGTTTACCACTGAAATAGCGGAAAATTGATTATTTCTCTCCGGTGGACGAGGGGTTGGTGGAAATCCAAGTTTATCTTCTGTTTCAAAAACATCGGCTCTAGTAGGGTTGTCTTGTCTGGCTCAGTTCTTTGAAGGGTCGCGCGTGCCGCCGACCTTGCCAGTCAAAAGAAATGGGAGTAGCGATATTCCAACTTTGCTCCGCTCACTCAAAAAGTGGCAAAACATGGTTTCGTAGTCCCCTGTTTCCGATGCCGTTTATGAACCGAAACGTACAAATGCGAGTTTATATGATAGGGTAGGAGTGGTTCTATGTTCTTATACACAAAAAGGAAAAAACTGCTTGCAAAAAAATATAATACAGTTTTAAAATAGTCCATGTCTGGCCAACTATAAGGTTTTGCTGATATTGGCGTAAGATTAAAAAAAGTTATACAAACTTAGAGACAACCTTTGAGAACATGGGAAACAACTTTTCTAATCTCTACACCAAAGAATAACGTCCTTAAGAGAGGACTACGAGAGCATGTTTTGAGCAACCTTTTCTGGGTGATCAATCCTCTTAAAGAAAAATCAAAGATTCTAAATGTGTGTTAAACCCATTCTTTTAGAGTAAAGCTATTACTGAGTTAAGGAGTATTGGAAGACAACTTAAATTAAAATACAACCCTGAATTCATAAAATTCGAGTAATTTACCCTTATAACAACATGAAGAAATTTAGCATAATTACTGCTGACAAAACTGTATGTTTACGAGGTTGTTTGCTTTATGCTTGTGTATTACTTACTTGTCGAATTTATTTTGTTTGCAATAAAAATACTTTTATCATATGAAACTTATTTTAAATTGTAATATTTCAGGTATGCGCTGATCAGTTCAATGTTTTCCACACTAAGGTACGTTCTTGTTGGACTAAAGTAGAGTTTCAAGCACTCAATAAGTAATAATGAATAGTAGTTTTTAAGTATTTATAGTATCGAATTAGTTTATTCTGTCGGTAGTTCTTTTGTTGTCCACTCATCACACCACTCAAATACCTAATTATTAACTCAATTACACTGAAAACATCGTTAATATTGTAAAACTTGTTTGAATTTAGACAACGTTTAAACGTTTGTTTAAATGTTTTCAAATTTTGTAGCACTTCGTAGAGTAACGGAGCGAAAGAAATTCTACACAGCGTCATGCTTTCTTAGCTTCTACAAAACGCATCATAAGACTATATCATTGAAACAAAAACAGTTTGAGCATTTTACGTATTTTCCATTTACGAATCTAGTTTTTGTCATTCTGCTCTAAACAGCGGCTTTAGACACGTGTATTGAAGTGCTAAAGTGTCCCTTTACACCCATGTAAATAAAGTATTATTTTGATAATGTTTGTTCTCCCTAAAGAGAAAAAGGTCATTTCAGTGATCTTTTTGTGGCATGGACATCAGCTGGTTCAACGAGTTTGTTTTGATTGACTTATAGTAAATCAGTGTAACACATGTTTCTTCAAAACTTTATAATTCAGACTGCTGAGTTCAAAGCAATGTTTACTTTATTATTTCTTTATAATATTAAAACATTTATTGGCATTTATCTCTCATTATTATTTGCAACATGACAAAAAATATCGTTCATCGCTTGGGCCGAAAGTGTCTTTTGACCCTCGGTCATTGAAAGTCCCCGGCTGCGTCTCGGAAGTTAACTTCACCTCGTGTCAAAAAGTATCACTTTATGACCTAATGATGAAATATACTATTATGACATCACGTGTTCATTATTTTAAAATGTATTTTTTGTTGTACCATTTAGAACATTTGGTGTTATCGAGAAAACAATTGCCACAACATTGTAAAAAGTTTGCCAATCGTGAAAACGTCAATGTCTATGCCTAGGTTAAAACCGTATATTTAATATAGTTAACAATATTCTTTATATACTATTCCGCGTACAGTACGAGTATATCTCGTATATTGCGGATGACACGTTGTTGTATTATGTGAACGAGCCAGATGTATGGCAAGATAAGACCCTCATGTCTGGCGAGGGAGACTATGTTTTTGACATGCAATATACAAAGTGTCACTGAGAGAATGTACAACTTTGCTCTAAACATTTCCCTCCTCTGCTCATCTCTTGGATTAAAACATTACTTTCAAAATGTAGGTTAGATTGCTAGTGGGATAGATTAAAACCACCACAGCGTTTTGTTGTTTTCTTTTCGTGTACAAATTTGTAGGAAGGTTTATTTAAGTAGTTAGTTTATAAATGTGTATACCTAATTACCCTTTTGTTTGCGAACTCGTAGTGGGTTGGTATATTACTCGCAAATACGGAGTTCATCCCACGGTGATGTGGGTTGATGCGGGGTCATGTCACTACTGATAAATTTCACAAGGAACGGTGCGGTGTAGTAACGCTAGGTAAAGGTTGACGTTGAAAGTCAACAGGGCTTCATATTTCCACCTTCCACCTCCTTAACCAAGACAAACCATCAGCATGGTAATACCAGCATGGGCAATGAGCACAATCCTGACCCCCAGAACACATTTTGAGATTATTTTCAAAATGTTGTATACATATATGAATGTGTATTTCTCTACAAGTCGTATTTTTCCTATTTCCTTGAAGTTATAAAAAATGTTCCTTTTTAAAATATCTCAGTCAAATTAGTTAGCCAGCTGAATCTAAAAACCTGGAAATCTCCTTTTTTAAAATTTTATCTAAAACAGTAACTTTCATCCGTTTTAGGGTTTGACATTTTTAAATAAACATGACTCTTAATATTACCTGTCAATAAATCAAAACTTGAAATCATTTTTAAAACAGAGGACAAAAGGTAATTTTTACATTGGAATGGGTAGTTTGATTTTAATAAAATTTGAAACGCGTTTTCCCGTAAAAGACCACGTAAATTTAAGGCTAAAGGTCGAAGCGAGACATTGAGCGTAGCGAACAGCCTCACATCACCTGTAATAATACAGGAAGAAAGGCTGAAGCCGAAGGCTGAAACGAAGCGATGAGCGCAGCGAAATTAGAGTTACAATTAGTAAAGTAGATTAACAATCTGCAAAGAATATTCAGTTCAATCACGCCAGCAGTGACTAAGCTGCGTGTTGGTCTGGTTTTTATTTTCAAGTAGACTTTATTTAACATTAACAAATTTTAGTTCATACTTTGATCCTGGGACATATTTTCTTTTATAAAAGTAAAACACGTAGTAGAAAGTTAAATTAACTGCAGTGGACCCACATTGAAATAATGATTTCCCATCATCTTGTTCATAGAGATAGATATTGATACAACACCGGGGGTAGGTGTATTGTTCGACGCTCGTGGGTGTAGGAAGGGAGGGAGCGACGCAGACTTCTAGCCTAGGTTCCATTATGGGTTGATGAATGGTGCTTAGCACTTAGGGCTCTAACCCCTTTCTTCGGCAGCCATATATCTACTAACTTTACACCATCCTCTACACTTTACACTCAGGAAATATTCATTGCTTCTTATACCAGAGCTTCACGGCTTCACAGCCGTCTTTTAAGAACCAAGGGAGCACAAAGCTTCGAGTTTCGAAATTTACATTTTCAGTGTCAGAATCTTGAAAAATGTTAAGATCGATGTTTTTAATTTATTGATAAGATTTATTCTACATAGGTTCAGCTTATCTGATTTCAACAAAAAGCAAAATTTCATCAAGAAACCTCAAAGCATACCGGTAGAAAATAAACAACGAGAAAAATGTGTTTTACAAACCCCTATAACGGTGATATATGCATAACCTAGTTTCCTAATGTTGGCTGTGTCTACCGATCAACACTAAAGTTACTATGGAAAGTACACCATACTTCATGGACGAAGAAATAAAGAACTTTCTAGTGAACTATCAGTGAACTTCTCTGACTTTGATGAGTGGAACAGTTAAATTGTTAATTGGTCGAGAAAGTTCAAGTATTTGTGATTTGTGAGTTTAAAGCTTTGAGCCTTCAATTAATAATGTTCCTTCCGATGATCCACCGCTTCTATAGTAAACCCGTTATCAGTTGACCACTTTGTGTTTAGGGAGGAGAGAGGAAGGGGATGACTTTGATCAGTGGAATGGTTACATTGTTAATTGGCCGAGAAAGTTCAAGTTTTGTGATAGAGTTCAAAGCTTTGATCTTTCAATACAATTATGTTCCTCCCGATCATCAACCGCTTCTAGAGTAAACCCGTTATCAGTTGACCACTTTGTGTTTAGGGATGAGAGAGGAAGGGGATGACTTTGATCAGTGGAATGGTTACATTGTTAATTAGCCGAGAAAGTTCAAGTCGTTGTGATAGAGTTCAAAGCTTTGAGCCTTCAATTAATAATGTTCCTTCCGATCATCAACCGCTTCTAGAGTAAACCCGTTATCAGTTGACCACTTTGTGTGGGAGAGTAGGGGATAGGTTTAATCGGTGGAGTAGTTAAATTGTTATTAGTCGAAAATTTTCAAGTCGTTGATCACAATCATTAAAGTTCAATCATTAAAGTCAACCATCGAAGTTGAAAGCTTTGAGCTTCCTATACAATAACGTTCCCGATCATCACCGCTTTTGGAGTATACCTATTATCAGTTGACCGCTCTGTTTTTTAGAAGGGGTATGACTTTAATCATTAGAACGGTTACGTTTTTAATTGGTCGGGAAAGTTCAAGTCGTTGTGATATAGGTCAAAGCTTTGAGCCTCCGACTCAACAACGTTCCTGCCGAACATTAACTGTGTCTAAACCCGTTATCAGTTGATCGCTCTCGGGATGGAATAGAAGGGGGGATGACTTTGATCAGTGGAACGGTTACATTGTTAATTGGTCGGGAAAGTTCAAGTCGTTGGGAGTTCAAAGCTTTGATCATCCAATACAATAACGTTCCTCCCGACCAACCGCTTCTAGAGTAAACCCGTTATCAGCTGACCACTTTGTGCTCTGGGATTGGCGGGAAGGGAGGAGGACTTTGATTAGTGGGGTTACATTGTTAATTGGTCGAGAAAGTTCAAGTACTGTAGTTTGTGATAGTGTTCAAAGCTTTGAGTCTCCAATACTTTTAAGCTCCTCCCAATCATCAACCACTAAGTAAACCCGTTAGTAGTTGACCGCTCTGTGATCTAGGAAAGGGGATGAGTTCGATCAGTGGCACGGTTACATTGTGAATTAGTTGAGAAATAGTTCAATAATCGTGTAAGAGTTCAAAGCTTTGAGCCTCTGAAGTAACAAGTTCTCTCCCCATCATCGACCACTGCTAGAGTACAACTAATATCAGTTGATTGTTATGTGTAGTAGAGAGGAGGTGGTTGGGAGGGCTTTGATAAGTGGAACAGCCACGTTGCTGACTGGTCAAGATTCAGATAGAGTTCATGGCTATGATTCATGTGTATAGTTCAATTATTTCCTCCGGTTCATTATTATTTGGATTGGAGACGGGTTTACTTAGCACCTTATGCCTGATAAAAGAGTTGCTTTCAGTAGAAAATTAAGTACTTTGAGTAAAGAAAAAAACTTAAATGAATGCAACAGCAATATTTTAGTTGAATAAAATTGTATCCCCATAATGTGTGTTAAAACAAAACCCTTTACCTCAAAACCCCCACCCCATCTCCCCTTCCCCGTTTAACACGCTCGTGTGCATATACTCTGGGAATCAAAAGCAAGCCGATGTAAAGGTTGAACAAAGAGGCAGTTTAACATGTGCTTAAAATAGCGTAGTCTAGACTGATGGGGGTCCAGGGGGGTGACGGCCGACATGACCCAGACAGACGAGCAAGTGGTGGCAGGAGGGGGTAGGCAGGGTGGTGGGTTGGGTGGTGGGCTGAGTTGTAAGTCCTGGCAATCAGATAACGTTCAGGTCACAACACTAGTTTACTCTGTCACCTTTCCTCCAACACTTTGAATATCTAACATCTTCTGAACTTTTTTAAAAAACTGTTCATTAATCATTTGGATCTTTTAAAATTAATTAGGCTGTTACGACGTGAACATTTCATCTGTAACCTGAATCTAAGGTTGAGCTCATTGACTATCGTAAAGTCTTTTTGTCTGTTAGTAAAAATTGTAGAGCGACATTTTAGACAATATTATAAACATAGCAAGTGGGTTTCCATGGTAGTATTTACTTCTTACATTAGAAAAGCTTTTTGTCATTTATAGAGTTTAGATGATTTTATAAAACAGTAAGACCACATTGATACATCAATCCCTTAGATGTTATAAGATACCTCACTGTGTAACAGATTATTACTACTTACACGATCGATGTCAGCCGATGAAGTATTAATAGATAAAACAGACTATTCATCACCAGATTAAGAACTGTGTTATCAGAGATGTGTGCAATACACTGAAGTGTTCCACAGGGCAGCTGCTTGGGACCAGTCTTGTTTACTTTGTACAGCGTTGATTTCCCAAGATGTGTCCAAAGACCACACGTGGAGATGCATAACATTTGTGAAGTGAATATCAATTCAGCCGGTCGTTATTATCCACTTTGCTCTACGTTCAATTTCCCTTAGTTGCTTGAAACTAACTGGTTAGTGATTAATATGTACTCCTTAAAGCAAAAAAGCACACCTATCATCGACGAGTTGAAAGACATTACAGCTCAAGTTGTATTAATAAGAGTGTTTCAATGGTTTTTTTGCATTGACTTCTGGGAAGAAAGAGCTATATTTAGGATCATAGTTTTGTCTACCAAAACGGAGATAGAGTGATGGAATGAATATTGTAATTTGTCTCAAGTTATAGAATCTTCATTGACGAGATATAAATGAGTTACGTTTCACATTTACTGGTCGTCTCGTCTAAAGAGAACGAAGAACGGTTACGTTTTTAATTTATTTTTACAATTTTATTGTGGTGTCCTAAGACGCACCTAAATGTTATTTTATGTACGTACACTTCAAATTTTATTTGTATTTAACAATAATTGCCTCAAAACATGTTTTTTAATGGACACAAGTCATTGGATGAGGGATTAATAAACTAATAAGTATAAACAAAGGTTAACAGTCAACGGCGAGCACTTCAAAAGGCCGACACTGTATAGAGCCAAAGTACAGATGGCGCAGCCCTGGTGGAATAGTTTGGCGCGACTAATGATCCTAACACGTTAAAGCTCGTGGAAGTGTTGATTGAACTAGTGTTTTGTGCGGGCTGTAACTAGAGTGATACATAAACCTAGCATGAACATAAAACGGAGTATTGTTTTGCATTGATATTTTGTTCGGGTGGTAGAAGACATGAAATGGTTATGGCCACGAGGAAGTGTTGATCTGAGCTGGTGTTTTGTGTGAGCCGTAAGACGAAACTGTTGTTCTCCACTGGTGTTTTGTACGGGCTGTAACACGGCTGATAGATAAACCCGACATGTACAGGTTATGACCACGAGGTATCAGGTGCGGTATAAACTGATTGTAGCCGTTAAACTTTACGACTTCCCCCTCCACCAACACCCTCACCCCCTCCATCACTGTCACCCACGTGTACGTTTCATGTAGAGCATAAACTTCACCCTTCCTCAGGCCAAGGTCGTTGTTGCCAGTTAAGCTGTTTTGAAATTTATTGTATTAGTTATCACGAGTACGTCTTGCTGTTTAATAGTTTTTCTTACATTTTTAAACTATTTTAGGGAACTGATAAAGGTGATTTTGTGCGTGAATACGTTCTCTAAACTTTAATGGGTGTGGCAGTAATCTATTATACTTAAAGGCCTCGCGCATGATGCTTTCTTTAAAACAATGTTTCATACTTTAAAGTATTGAGAGTGTGTGAAATATATCCGTTCTTGTTTAATTTCAAAGATTATTAATTTCCTCTTCTCTTAAATTAAAGGCCTACCGTATTGCATAATACAAATAATAGCCCACAGTCATGGTCCCTGCCAATCTATGCACCTTACAGTAAATAAAACCTTAAGATTGACAGTTTAAACTAAATAAGGAGGCTGACAACTAAAAAAGAAGCATTTTAAGCAAGTAAAAATCAACATCAAGAATCAAGAATAATTTATTGCAATCAAAACACAATTTACAATTTTTATAATACAACATTTAGTAATAATAACATTAGAGATTTTATATTACAAACAACTTTTAAGTACAACAATAGAAAATAACTTCAAGGAAATAGTATGTCAATTGGTTTTGAAATTATATGTTTGGGGCCAGGTACCTCAGAGCAAACAGCTGTGTTAAGGCTACCATAATAGTTTTAGTTGTTACAGAGGCAGACACTCCCTTAAACTTTATAGTTCAAAACCATCTGTGAAACATTATTACGTTTGGTATTATAAGCAAACATTTAAACTCTTTTAAAATTCAAATATTACTCAGAATAAGTTAAAAACTATGCAAGATAAATGCTGTATACACTTGTGTAAGAATTACCAATAACCTAAAGCTTTGTTTGGATTGAGAAAACATAAAACCCAGACTTATTCCTGAAACAAACGAATGGCTGAAACTATTTGTAGGGAAAAGTTGGCAGAGCCGGGCTCAGACGGGATTAGCAGTGTTAGTTAAACTAATATTAATGGCTCGTCTGAAGCGTGATTTAATTCAGCAACGCGACTGGTGGAAATTGCCTCGACCAATTACTCGCAGAAATGGAAGCTTTTAATTCACCAGTCATGAATAACTTAGTGAACTAACTCTGTCTCTGAACTAACTCACTGCGTTCGGACTAGTTTGGACTAACTACTTAGTCATTGGACTCGTGTTATGCTTGAATCAAAGTATGCAAACACATTTTGTATTCTATGACGATTAAAACGAAAGGTATAACTAATTGACCTCCAGTTCATTGCAGTGGTTACTGGTCTGCCGCCTATGTGGTCTTGTAGTGGACTCCACTAACGAAACAGTACTTTTATTAGGGTCTGAGGATCTATAGTGTCGAGACACAATGGTCACCTCATTACCTAGCAGTGTCAGTGGTTACTGGTCTGCCGCCTATGTGGTCTTGTAGTGGCGATCTAGTTACTGTAGATAACTGTTTAGTTCATTTTGGAATTCCTAGTGTACAATGGTCACCTCATTACCTAGCAGTGTCAGTGGTTACTGGTCTGCCGCCTATGTGGTCTTGTAGTGGACTCCACTAACGATCTCACCACCGCAGTTAAGATAGACCTCCTGCTCTACTGTAAACTGCAGAGCATAGTTCATTTAGGGAGGATGGAACACCCTGTATATAGTGTCGAGACACAATGGTCACCTCATTACCTAGCAGTGTCAGTGGTTACTGGTCTGCCGCCTATGTGGTCTTGTAGTGGACTCCACTAACGATCTCACCACCGCAGTTACTGTAGATAGACCTCCTGCTGCAATATCACATATCTACTTAGTTCCATCTGTATATAGTGTCGAGACACAATGGTCACCTCATTACCTAGCAGTGTCAGTGGTTACTGGTCTGCCGCCTATGTGGTCTTGTAGTGGACTCCACTAACGATCTCACCACCGCAGTTACTGTAGACCTCCTGCTCTAGACCTCCTGCTCATTTAGGGGAGGATACTGTATATCACAATCTACTGCAGAGCATAGTTAGTGGGAGGATGGAACACCCTGTATATAGTGTCGAGACACAATGGTCACCTCATTACCTAGCAGTGTCAGTGGTTACTATGTGGTCTTGTAGTGGCTCACCACCGCAGTTACTGTAGATAGTGTATACATCTACTGCAGAGCATAGTTCAGTCACCACCGCAGAGGTTCATTTAGGGGAGGATGAAACTGTATATAGTGTCGAGACACAATGGTCACCTCATTACCTAGCAGTGTCAGTGGTTACTGGTCTGCCGCCTATGTGGTCTTGTAGTGGACTCCACTAACGATCTCACCACCGCAGTTACAACTGCTACTCCCACTGTATATAGTGTCGAGACACATGGTCACCTTTTAGTGTCAGTGGTTAGATAGAACCTCCAATCACTGTATATCACAATCTACTGCAGAGCATAGTTCATTTAAGGATGGAACACCCTGTATATAGTGTCGAGACACAATGGTCACCTCATTACCTAGCAGTGTCAGTGGTTACTGGTCTGCCGCCTATGTGGTCTTGTAGTGGACTCCACTAACGATCTCACCACCGCAGTTACTGTAGATAGACCTCCTGCTCTACTGTATATCACAATCTACTGCAGAGCATAGTTCATTTTGGGTATATAGTGTCGAGATGGAACACCCTGTACTGGTCTGCCGCCTATACATTTAGGGGAGGATGAACACCCTGTATATCACAATAGTGTCGAGACACAATGGTCACCTCATTACCTAGCAGTGTCAGTGGTTACTGGTCTGCCGCCTATGTGGTCTTGTAGTGGACTCCACTAACGATCTCACCACCGCAGTTACTAGACCTCCTGCTAGATACTGATCTACTGCTCCACCCTGTATAGTGTCGAGACACAATGGTCACCTCATTACCTAGCAGTGTCAGTGGTTACTGGTCTGCCGCCTATGTGGTCTTGTAGTGGACTCCACTAACGGCAGTTACTGTAGGATGCTCTACTGTATATCACAATCTACTGCAGAGCTCATTTAGGGGAGGATGGAACACCCTGTATATAGTGTCGAGACACAATGGTCACCTCATTACCTAGCAGTGTCAGTGGTTACTGGTCTGCCGCCTATGTGGTCTTGTAGTGGACTCCACTAACGATCTCACCACCGCAGTTACTGTAGATAGATCCTGCCTAGCTCTGTATATAGTGTACAATGGTCATCATTACCTAGCAGTGTCTACTGGTCTGCCGCCTATGTGGTCTTGTAGTGGACTCCACTAACGATCTCACCACCGCAGTTACTGTAGATAGACCTCCTGCTCTACTGTATATCACAATCTACTGCAGAGCATAGTTCATTTAGTGGGAGGATAGAACACCCTGTATATAGTGTCGAGACACAATGGTCACCTCATTACCTAGCAGTGTCAGTGGTTACTGGTCTGCCGCCTATGTGGTCTTGTAGTGGACTCCACTAACGATCTCACCACCGCAGTTACTGTAGATAGACCTCCTGCTCTACTGTATATCACAATCTACTGCAGAGCATAGTTCATTTAGGGGAGGATGGAACACCCTGTATATAGTGTCGAGACACAATGGTCACCTCATTACCTAGCAGTGTCAGTGGTTACTGGTCTGCCGCCTATGTGGTCTTGTAGTGGACTCCACTAACGATCTCACCACCGCAGTTACTGTAGATAGACCTCCTGCTCTACTGTATATCACAATCTACTGCAGAGCATAGTTCATTTAGGGGAGGATGGAACACCCTGTATATAGTGTCGAGACACAATGGTCACCTCATTACCTAGCAGTGTCAGTGGTTACTGGTCTGCCGCCTATGTGGTCTTGTAGTGGACTCCACTAACGATCTCACCACCGCAGTTACTGTAGATAGACCTCCTGCTCTACTGTATATCACAATCTACTGCAGAGCATAGTTCATTTAGGGGAGGATGGAACACCCTGTATATAGTGTCGAGACACAATGGTCACCTCATTACCTAGCAGTGTCAGTGGTTACTGGTCTGCCGCCTATGTGGTCTTGTAGTGGACTCCACTAACGATCTCACCACCGCAGTTACTGTAGATAGACCTCCTGCTCTACTGTATATC
The DNA here is from genome assembly GCA_018831715.1 of Matsumurasca onukii. Taxonomy (NCBI): domain Eukaryota; kingdom Metazoa; phylum Arthropoda; class Insecta; order Hemiptera; family Cicadellidae; genus Matsumurasca; species Matsumurasca onukii. The sequence continues at coordinate 25,958,421 of CM032058.1, forward strand.
ACAATCTACTGCAGAGCATAGTTCATTTAGGGGAGGATGGAACACCCTGTATATAGTGTCGAGACACAATGGTCACCTCATTACCTAGCAGTGTCAGTGGTTACTGGTCTGCCGCCTATGTGGTCTTGTAGTGGACTCCACTAACGATCTCACCACCGCAGTTACTGTAGATAGACCTCCTGCTCTACTGTACTGCAGCATAGTTCATTTATGAACACCCTGTCGAGACACAATGGTAGCAGTGTCAGTGGTTACTGGTCTGCCGCCTATGTGGTCTTGTAGTGGACTCCACTAACGATCTCACCACCGCAGTTACTGTAGATAGACCTCCTGCTCTACACCACCCTGTATATAGTGTCGAGACACAATGGTCACCTCATTACCTAGCAGTGTCAGTGGTTACTGGTCTGCCGCCTATGTGGTCTTGTAGTGGACTCCACTAACGATCTCACCACCGCAGTTACTGTAGATAGACCTACTGCTCTATCACAATCTACTGCAGATTGTCTACTGTCTTCGTAATGTATGTACATAGTTGTACGTTATTTTTCCAACGCTTTTTTGCAATAATAACTATTGTAGCTAAAATATTATGCCGGCGAAATACATTTGTCATAGACTACAGTCATAGGTAGACTACGGTCAGACTACATCGTCGTTTTGACGCGTTTATTGCGCACCCTAAAGTGCGTTAAAGAGGGTCGACCCTTAAGATTTTAATACTGAAACGTCTGCGTAAAAGGGAGCGAATGAGGATTTTTCGATCCATAAATTTTCCCTCGCTGTAGGTCATACAAAAACTTTAGAGGATACAAAAGCGCTTTCGCTCCAATATCTCTAAGGGTTTGGATATGAAAAAAATCAACCAATATTTGATGTTGAATAAAACATAGCGGGATCCCTGGAGAGATATGTGGATCATGCTTCTGCCTCTGCCTTCGTCCCCTGCACTCACATACTCACTGCCAGTGTTGCAAACTGAACAAAATAAAACACAACATTAATGTACGTTTTAGTCACAACGTAACATTTTAACTTTATGCAATTGTAACATTTTTTACCGTTAGTGCACAAAATGAGTGTGAATTACGTTGGTTAAGAAACTTGTGTAAATAGTTTATTTACCTTTTTACTTGAACTGTTTTGTTTGCGTTTAAAATAGTATATTAAAAATGGATTATAACAATTCTTATTTCGAGTTTTGATTTGAGCTAGAATTAAACATTGAATCCATTTTAAATGAATCGTTTAATAAACCGGCATGTGTCCAAACTTCTGATCTCTTTGTTAAGTGTTACGCGTGAAAGGATGATTTGAAGTAGATTGTTACATATTCGTGTTTTCCTTCTTCCCACCCATAAACTAGGTTTTATAATCATTACTATTCCTATTTAAAACTATAAGCTCCGCTGGGAGATGTATATACAACTTACATAAATACACAGCAACAGTAACCAATTTACGTCAACAACAGTAAGTATACGATGACATGCCCCGGCAATACTATTATTTAAACAATTAAACTTCACATTTCAACTAGTTATTTATCATAATTCCTGCAAGTTACTTGGAATAAACAGCTATGCAGTTTTAATTGTTTCGAAAATTCCATTTGTTCGTAAGGCTGAATCTACATTAGTAAAGGGAAGGGAAATACACTTTGCGAGCATCGAAGCTCAGTTGTATTGACTTGTACGTTAAATGAATGTTTTCTGCCCAAGCCGTATCAATCACCCTGAACCCTGGCTGCGGTGTTTAATTGTTTTACCTTGTTCACTGTTTATTTGTGTATTTGACTATCCATTTCCATAATTCGATTCAGCGGAATTGGTATGTATTCGATCCCGCAGTCACCACTTACTAATCTAATACATTAAAGGTCCTTTGTAGTCCTAACTTCGCCTCGTTCAAGTTTACCTTTTACCTTTTATTTACCTTTAAGCCGCAAACACACATGCTCGCAAAATTTAAATGTTTTAAATTTCAAAATTGCTTGTGCTAACTTGATTTATTGTGGTTTCGATATTTAAATAAAAACATAGCAGATGGGTAGTCACAAGCACTACACTTAATCTAGCGGATTTCCTATAACAGGTGAAAATTGCACCGGAAGTGCTCTTTGGTGGGCGGGGTCCCCAAGAAAAGGGGAGGTTCAAAATTTTTCGCCTTCATCTTGGTCTCGCTGAATTTATTTTTGTGCACATGTTAGGTACGGTTTATGCCAAATTAAATTGAAATCAAATCATAATTACACTTTTTATAGCATACTCGCCCAAAATTATAGCATTATGGGTAGAGGGAAATTTATATACTTGTACATCAAGTTTTAACATTTGACTCAAGAGGCTTTGGGAAGCTCAAAACTGTAAATCGTTTTGTTTCTTCGTCGTTTCGTTCCATGTGAAGCTCAATTTCCGATAACAATTCACTAACAAGAACCCTAAAGTGGTCCTCCACATCTCAGAAAAGCTAAATGAAACCACAGACGCAATTACTCGGATCAGATGAAGAAAACTTTGCTGGTTCCGAAGTGTGGGTTCTCACGTGTCCTGAGGGACAATGCAAACATAACCAATATTTGATGTTGAATAAAACATGGAGAACTCCCCGAGTGACGGCGATCCTTGTCTTGTGCACTGCAACAACATGTCCAACAACAGACAACACTCCTTCGTCCAACTTCCTTCAAGTAGGTTGTGTGAGTCGATGTGTGACTGTCTCTACATGTTGTACTTCCTGTTCTCACGTTTATAATGTATGGTATTTCGATTTGATGCAAGACACAATACAGGGTTATTCAAAAAGAATGTCCACTTTCATTCTTCTGTAATTTTTTAGTATAAGTGCTACATGAATAATTCACATGTGGTTGAAAAGAAGAAGTTCCAGCAACGTTTTGTTTACAAAAATTGAGAGGTAGTTTTAACTTTTAATATTATCAACAAGATGGCTGTCCTTTAAAACAAGATATTTTGCGTTCTTGAAGTTTCAAAAGTGAGTCTTTTCAGTCCAGCGGGAGTTTTGTTATAGATTCGTGATTTCGACTTCACTTTTCTTGTGAGAAACACCTCCTGCTAGGAAATTTAGTTGACCCGTAGAACCGTATCAGAGCTGCAGTCAATACAGTACCATAAATCAATATTTGCTTGGTGAAGTGTGGGAATAGTTTGGTTATCGGCTAGTTTTTTGCTGAGCAGTCAGGAGAGGTCGTATTAAACATTTACAGAAGTGTACCAAGGGAGACAAACTTTGAAATGTGCTCTTTTTACCAGTATTAGGTCACGTAAATCTAATTAATGATGAATGAAATAGAGTTCTACGAAAGTAAGACATTCTTTTTATTTATTGGGTATATTTATTGGGTGCATTGTTTGTAAATTTAAGCTGAGAAGGAAATTTAAATATTTTCAACTCAGTGTAACTCGATCGACAACACGTGCCTGTAAGCTGGTGTTTTGTTGATGATTATGTTTTCAAGATTCGTAGTTGTACAAACAAGTTTTATTTATGAAAGCTTCAGCTGCCTGGACAATTCACCTTTTGAACGTACAGATAGTGCATTAAAGTCTGAAACATTCCAACTCTAAATTATTTCGTGTTAGGAGTAATACAGGCTTTGGAATTGGTATATTCCTTAACCTTAATTATTCATGGTTTCTTTTTGAAGATTTTTCAAAAACGTACCCAACAGCTAGCGCTCGAAATTTAAATAGATTACATACTTTTTTGACATTTTATGTGGAACTCAACATCAAACCTATCTAAAACAGCTGTTCGTGTATCCGCAAACAGTATCCTCGTGTTGATAGAGACGCTGTGAGGGCTGGAGCAGTATTTAATTGGCCGTTTGTGCGGGAATATTGGCGTGTCCGGTAATGAACGTATGATTAAAGTAGATTGTTGGCCGCGTCGATGGCTTTTACTCCATCATTTCAAACAACGCTCTGTTATTTTCATCTTTTTCAAAACCCAGGCGCAATTAGTGTATCGAGAACGAAGTCGTTATACACGAGTCACCGATTGGCAGTCACGTTATTATTATGTGTTTTACGGGACTTACGAAAGTGTAAAAACTACACAAAAACATAATCCAAGCGAATCTACAATTAATATATATGTATATTAAACTAATTTACATAAAACGAGATTATAAACTTCTAAATAAACTAAGCGTTGGGTAGTAAAGGTTAAGGATTATTCCAAGCGCTTGCAAAACAACAAGAACGGTGCAGTCACAACTTTCAACCCATTTATTCATATTGTAAAACTTTTCCGATTCCTTAGTGATAAAACTGTTTACCCTTGAAATTGTTCGAGAACTAAGAAGTCTCTAAAATCCAAGTACTGTAGTTGGTTGACAAATCCACCTCGTCTACTGGTTCCCAGTGATTCGTCTTCTCCTGATCGACCTAATGTCTTCTGCTTCATTGTCCAGCTGTAATCTGATATTCACTTCACATTCCATTACTTTTGATATTCTCTGACAGACTTCTGTATATTGATGTTTGTTCTGTTGTATTCTTGAACACTCTAACGTATACTATATTTGACCCTTTCAGTAAGTTTTTCGATTGAACCCATCTACTTGCTAAATCTCGAAACGCTCTGTAAACGTCAATCAAGTTCTACAATCCGAAATACACTGATTGTTGTAATATAATGGTGATACGAGTATTACTGGTCCCAAATATTATTATGGTTGGCTTGCGAAGAGAGGTATAACCTTTCTTCAGGAGAAGAATCAGTACAAATGTAACATCTGTTAGTGAATGTAACTTCCTCTAGCACAAGAAACGAGGAAGATGTTTCTTGTTGGTAAAAATGAACCGTTTGACATTTCTTTAGAGTCGCAGCTTGTTAAGGCGCAGAGTCTGGCCCGTTATCTTATATTGCGGAGTGACTCTGTGTGTAAAAACCTTCACTCTGCTCTCGAACCCTTTAGGGAGTTCGATACTCTCTTAAGTTGTTTTCTTCTTTAGCAGAGAATCTTCCCTTTCATGTTTTACTGATCGGTCGCCACTTTATCATATCAAGTGTCTTTCATCATAAATCTTCTGGCTTCAATGGAACTGCTGACGTCAAAAGGAAGGGAGAAATTGGCTTTTTATGGGTTTGAGAAATTGCAGCGGTGGTTTCTAGGGTCTTTTATGTTTTGCTAGAAGTTACAAATACAAGAATTCTCTTTAATCAATGTTGTTCTTTTAATAAGTGAGTTAACATTCCCAAATATTAATATCAACTAATGAAAATGAAGTGAAGTTAACATTTGTTTTTGTTTTCAGGTGAGTTAACAAGAAGGAACTCCTCAAACGGTTTTGTGTAAGTAAATCAATTTACTTCACGTTAATTTGTAAGTAAAAGAATGCCGCAAATTTCAGTCGACAAGAATCAGCCATAACATATAGCCACAACAAATTTGAACAGTACAAATTGAACAAGAAATTGGTTTGACTGTTTGAAAAATAAGTCCTATAATTTGATACCAAACTTAACTTCGGTCTGTGCAAACATTGTTTGGATAACTTTCCCCACGTATCTTTTCAGAAACAAACGTTAGATAAAGCAACGTTGGTTTAAACGTCTTAAGTAAGTAAAGCCGCTGTGGAACCCAATTTGAACTAAAGAATCGAATAGTCTTTATAGTCGATGAAATAACTTTTGTGTGACATAAATTAAAAAAAAAACAACAATACCTAACAGTAATAAAATATGAAAGAAGTAAGGTAAATCAACATAATGTTTGCTGAACACCAAAGAATAGATAACATAAATAGACAAATAATAATTTTAGAGATGTATTATAGGTCCATAAATTCATCCAATTCAACTGATAGCAGTTAATTGTATAATAGCTTGTTTAACAGGGTAAGTAGTTGATTATTTTATTTATATTTAAAATAAGTTGTGAATATCACAGCCTACTAAATAGTAATTCTAACAAAAGAATAATTTAAACGCAAGGATACTGTAGTTCTTTGAAACTCAAGCCTCCCTGTGCCCTAGTTTTAAATGTATTCGAAATGCTCTCTTTTGGAGGATAAATATTCTAAAAAATTTATAAGCAGAACAAGATCCCCAGAAAATAATGCCATAATCAATATACGGTTGGATTAGTCCATAGTAAGCCGTTCTCAGAATATCTCGTCTACAGTGTTTGCAGAGGTTTCTAATTAATTAAACCTCCAAGCCGCCGCCATTGTTTTGCTAAATATATCTTAACTTAAATCTGTAGAAATTGAATTCTACAATCACACCCCTTTACTTTAATACGTCATCGTCCTAAAGAATAAAACTGATAATAGACATGATAAGTGAATGAGAATGCGAAATATATAAAATGTTCCTCAAATTCTCGTACAAACTGTTATCAATGTGTTGCAGAAAATATCCAACCACAAAAATGAAGATAATTTTGGTTGATTTAATAAAAGTGATTGTTTAACTGTATGAACTTAGATTTGACACAATTATATATCTAACTACTACTTTAGATAGAATTGTATGCTCTTGAGTACAAAAAATATTCCGATTTCATGTGAAAAGCGTTTTCTTGAAGCCACCGTCTTAATCTTTTTTCGAAAAATCTTCTTACCTACGGTCTTCAGTACGGTACTCTTATAGTCTGCACACATAATTGCACTTAATGCGACGCACTGTATGCTTTCTTAACTAAGGATTCAGTGCCGGGTAACTAAATTTGCAGTATATATAAAATAACTGAGATATAATAAACTAATACAATAATGTTATTATTCCGTCATTATTTTTGTAGCTGACTATACGAGTTTTAAAGTTTTACCAATTTACCAAGTTTTACTACACAGGCTAATGATATAACTAACTACAAGAACTAAGGACATTGAATTTTTCTTGAAATTTGAAAGTGATCTAAGATTGAATGCGCTGAAGTCAGCGCCTGTGAAGTGTTACAATAGTTTCTGACAGATGTACAAACTCGCCGCTGTTCAACTCAGCTTATCCGCAGGGAGTTGAGGAGTTTGACACTTTCCGTCCGACTTTGAAATATTGACCAAACTTTTCCACTCTCTGCTAAACCTCCAAATTGAATATTCTCACGTTCTCCTCTTTCTGTGCCACGTTGTTTTTTGACACATTGCTGTACTATTTGTTGATTTAAAGACACGTGAGGTACTAGCGTCAATAATGGTGCCCGGTGATTATCCAAATCGGATTGGACCCACTGTTTAAAACTCCACTTTGAATTGGGGTGTTCATATCCGTAAAACAAGTAGAAAAAAATTGATACCAAACTCCACTTCGGTCCTTGAACAATCTTTTGGGTAGTTTTGCTCACGTAATTTTTTAGAAACAAATGTTGAAGAAGCTGTGTTTGTTGAGTTTAGTGGTGTGCAATGTTGCCGTGCAATGAACCCAATTTCGAAAAGTTCATTGCAACTGAAGTTAAGGCAGTAAAAACAATGTTATAAAACTTCAAGCTGCTGCCATTTTTGGCCAAATATTTGGCAAAAACTCGGCTTACTATCCGCCCAACCGGCAAAAAATTCATTTAAAAGCTTAATTCCTTGATAACCTTAATTCTTCTCTGAGTTTTACGACTATCTCCTCCAGCTCTTTCAGGTCTTTCTTCAACTCCTCCAGCTCCTCGCGTAAGAACGGATACCTCCTCAAGTAAAACTCACGGTGATACCATTCATAACGGGGGCGTTTTATGGACTGCAACCTTCTGCAAAGTGTTCCGCCTGTACTGCACAGCCTGAAGGGTTGAAAGCTTATGCCAGTTCTTCCAAGCTTCTGGCAAGCTTATGCATCGGTATGCGCTTTGATTTATTCATCAATAATCTATTTCAACAACCAGCTTAGTTCGGCTTATTGATCTGTTGTCCCTCTATTCAATTATTAAGAATTTACGGATTTCAAGAATTTATAACTTGATCGAGTAGGTATGCTTAGTAATGATATGATCAGATTAGTATTTTTACCTTGAATGCATTTTTCAAGGCGTTCGAAATCGTCTCATCTTTATGACTCAAGTGGAATTGAAACTCCTTACCGGAAGTGCGGGGCATTGTTAGACTTTCCTGGAAATGGTTTTAATTTCCCTCTTCTCGCTGCATTCCTCCCTTCAAAAAGGGTTATTCTCTTACAGGAAAAGTCACGTTACCAAACGTTTTGCAACATTGGCAATAAAAACTTTGAAACGACGTGTTTCAGAAATTCCGCGTAAACGAGTACAAATTGTCGGGTGAGTTTCAGAACGTGACCACTCAAAGGGGGTGAGTTCCACCTCCCCCCTCCACACTTACGCCCTTTGACCTCCTCTAGTGATGTTTTCAAAAGATGGCCTTAAGTATCTACCTTTCAATATTTTCTTTTATGTTAAGAAAATACTTACTCAATTTTGACCTTTCCACTATTATTTCGCTATACTCTAGTTAGTTGAAGTTTTTTGAAATACTTATAATCTTTTTCTCTTTTGTGGATGAAGTTTGAAAGATCTTTGAGCTACCACTGTTTCGGCTTATTATTTAATCAAATACAGTAAGATATGTTAAAACCGTAATCAAAGTAGCAGTTTCAGACGCCCAATTCAGAGATGAATTTTAAATGTCTACCTAGTATAATGATAGCCTAGTTCACATGTTTTAAACATCTTACCACTTCATGTTTTCGATCAAAATAGTGGCTCAGTAGTTTCTACAAGTGTTCCCAATATCTTTATGACTAAATTTTAATATCAAAAAGTGTAACAATTGAGGCAAGATTTCTACTTATTTGCGAAAACCTAATTGGACAACTAATACATCATACAACGTATTGTGGTTTTAAGACTATTTGAATGAATTTTGTTTTGAAAATACATTACCAAATTAAAAGTCGGAAATGTCCTAGAAAACGAGACATATTTACTTTACCACAAGACATATTCACTTCATCTTGAGATTTTGACATACAACTTTAGAATTTAAACTCTTAGCAGGGGTATAATAATAAGTATTCAGAAATTAAACTTACATTTGTATTGGAATTAGGGACGATTGGATCAACCAGCTGTACAGAGATATCTCTAGGGTGTTTTCTTCATTGGTAAACCCCCAATGAAGGCTGTCAGTTTTGTTACTTTTGTGGCTGTTCGCTTTTATTAATCAGAGCATCAAGAGCCTTTCTCAATGAATCGATATGTTTATCGGCATTCCACCGGCTAAGGTTGTAAAAGCAATCGATTTCTTTAATCATAACATCATATTCTTGCTGCAACGCTTTCACCTCTTGTATCAACTGTAAAAGATCCTTGTATGCAATCCTTAATTCTTCTCTGGGTTTTACGACTATCTCCTCCAGCTCTTTCAGGTCTTTCTTCAGGCGTAAGGACGGATACCTCCTCCAGTTCTCTATAAGTTGCTTCAGCAGTTTCATTTCCCTGTAGCACGCTCCAGTCATATAGTTCAGTCTCTCTCTCTCCTCGTTGTTAGAGTAAGCCGCTTGGTCTCTTATTATTTCCCAGTCAATCTTGCTCCTTTCGTAAAGTATTGTGGTGCGATCTTTCTGGACCACAGGTATAGCAGACTTCTGTTCAAACTTTGCCAAAAGGAGTGGGTTAAAGTTAAAGATAGATGCATGTTTGGCACATACCTCGTAATCGCGAGATTTGGTCGCATTTATATCTTCGATCAGGAGCTGCTTCTTTAGTGTCAAGAGTTCTGACGTGTTGAAGACCTCCGATAGCTTATAGGTAATGTCATTGTATGCATAGAACGCCTTTTCGTACTGCTGTTCCACCTCCTGAACTTCGTCCAAGTCACGGATGCTGGCCAACAAGTCGTTGTAGATCTTCAACTGCACTCGATATTCCGCGTCACATCTCGACTTCACTTCTACATACACTTTGCGAATATCTGAAGGGTTTTTGTTAAATTCTTCAGTCTCTAACTGGAGAACAGCAAGGACATTTCTTCTCTCTTCATCCAAGGTTTGAGGTAACGTGGGTTGCTGAGAGCCTAGTATTGCAGTGATGGTACCTCTCTCGTCATCAGCGATCACTATGGCCACCTGCAAACACAGAGTGTATACCGGTACAAACTCTAGATACATGGTAGCTGACTTACAACACAAGACAATACTGTGATGTGATAAGATAATCAGGGAATGTGACGAGAGTATTTATGTGAGAATTCGTCACGCACACGTCCGTGAAATCAGAATTCGAATGAAACTGTTATCTTTGTTTAGTTTTATTAATGTGGGTATCAAAAAGATACTATTGTGTATTGTGTCACGTAGGTCTATTGTTTTAGCTAGTATAAAATCACCTAGAAGCTGAAACCCAGTCCTTTCCGGAACTCTTTTCTACAAATGTATCTATTAATTTAGTATTTCGGTACTTGCACACCTTATCAGACTATGTGACTTGGTATTTAATTATGTTTGATTTATACCAAACTTGTTAACAATCCAACGACATGTTCATGTATAGGAAAATAACCTGAAACCCCTTAAAATTTCTTTGAAAATAAACTTATATATTTGTATATTAAAAATATCAATATATTTATATTATGATTTATATATTACTTATACAAAATATAACGAAGTCCACGAAAGAATTCTTATATTTCACAACTTTCGTTATTCATAGCCAAAATGTAACAGCGAACTATAAAAACACTTTTCAAAATGAAATCTTTGAAAAGATATTGTATGTGTCATAAACACATTAAAGTGCCATATATACTATGTACGACCACTCTACAGGTAGCATTTTTGTTACGATCTTCCTGAAACTTGGTACAAATGTTTCTTTTGCAGGTTAAGTTCGTTAACCAGCTAGATCGGATCATCCATTTTAAAATGGTGGCCATTCGACGTTTTGTTTCACTTATAAAATTGTAGCTTTACCATAAATGGACATAACGGTCCCCATATGTAATAGATGTTTACCTTCTTAATCGATCGAAATGTCTCCCGTTGCTCTAGAACCTGTCGTATCAAAGTTATTTCAATTTTTTATTTAGTCAGAATTTCTTCTTTTTGACAATCAGAGCACTGGGCAGAAAGTAAATGTTGTCAATCGTAGTAAATGTCACTGAGTCTACGAGTAAGTACTACGAGTTTTTTAGTAAATACTACGAGTAAATTACTGCAATTTCTTATTTCAAAGTAAATACAACTATTAACAGCTGTTGTTTGTTAACTCTATAAACCCATAGAGTAAACAAGGCAAATCTTAAAAAAGAATTATTTAAAAAATATTAAAAATGTTTAAAAGAGTTTTGTCAAATCAAAATAGTTAGATGAAAACTTTTTTCATTTACTGGAAATTCGCCAAGATTCACCGTAGCGCTTGTGGCTACGTGCCGGCTATGTTTTAAATAAGAATCTATTATTTTTACCACCCAACATCCAACCAATTTCCTGAAAACCAGATACAGACAGACTGGGCGAGCTGCAAATGAATAAAGGTGAAATACGCAGCAAAGTTGAAATCCCCGTAGTTTCGTACAACGAATGTATATTTGGCCGCAGGAGATTAGTCGTTACGTTTTGTTTGTTCCATTGTTTTAGCTCTGTCCATATCCACAATATTTTACATTTTATCCTTGTGTAATATGTTATAGTCTAGTTAGATGTTATTCTATATATCATAAACCATCGTTGTGTTCTGACGAAATAAAACATCAATGACTGCGAAACATTCCTTTTTTAACAATCACTTACAGTTTGTCAATTTAAGGCCTGTAATAACAGCTAACAATAGTTAATGTTAAACTTCACTGAGACCACAAACGTTTGTCAATAGGTAATAATTTAATTGAAATATTCAAACTGTATTAGCCACAACAGGTAACAAAATTAAATTGTCAATAGTAAACGATGGGGTTTTCAAGATGTTGTTTCAAAGGAACGAAGATAAGTTTAAAATCTTGAAGTGATAAACACAGACATTGACGGAGACGGCCAATTTTAATTTAATAAAGCATTTTGAAATATTATTGCAGACTTTTCAAGACGGCGTTAACGTACTGCGCGTGCGCCAACTTGTCCTATACGTGAAAAATCATAAGAATAACAGTTGCGGACATGTTCCATAAGAACTGAGGTGTTCTTGTTAATTGACAGTGGAAAATGTCCGCACTCTATTTGAAACTGGTTGTTAATGCTTTTTACCTGAAACTACCTTTTGATTTTATGTAATGTAGAGGTATTCGCTTATAATGCATTACAGGTCGTCATTACGTAATGGAACACCATCAAACATCAGCGTCAAAAAATAGGCTTAAAATGTTTAAACAGGTCGAGGATAATTAAAATTAAATTAAACGAACGCTTTCATAAGATAAATAAGTAATAGATGTTTTAGATTTAATGACCCTAGAGAATCTAGTTAAAACCACATAGAAAAGACATCACCGTAAATATTCGATGAAGGAGTTTTAGGACAGGACAGTTACCAGTGAAATGAAAGGGAGAAAAGGGTAGGAGAAGCGATCCATCAAAGAAGATTGATGACTTACAAAAAGAGATTACCAACATTCAGCAAACTCGACTCAGCAACTGCAGCGTACTCTCAGCATTTGCTGAACCAGCAAGACTCTTCAGCAGCTGAGTATGTCAGTCAATCCATCATGTCAACAAGCGGCGTCTTCGTAAACTAAATCCAGGAGGAAACAAAAACACTCTGGTTCTATACACTTGAGGTCAAACCAGTACTGTTCACCATAACAAATCTGTTAAGAGGATTGATCACCTCAGAAAAAGTTGCTCAAAACATGCTTTCGTAGTCCCTCGTTTAGAACGCTATTTTTGGGTGTGAAGATTAGAAAAGTAAAAGTTACCTTGGTTGTAACGCCTGTAGATTCTACGGTGCAGTTGTTGTAGACCTAAACACGTGTTTCGCAGCGCTTGCGAAACCTGCACCGTAGGATCTACAGGCACACAAGCCAAGGTAACTGTAATAAAACAAGGCCCTGCAACTGGGTAATAGAAATGTATTAGAAAAGTTGTTTTCCATGTTCTCAAAGGTTCTCTCTAGGTTTGTATAACCTGATTTAAAAACCTTACGCCAAAATTGGCAAATAAATGTTAAAGTTGGCCAAAAATAGGATATTTAAAAAGTGTACTTTATTTTTTTTACAAGCGGTGTTTACCTTTTTTGTGTATAAGAAACATACAACCACTCCTTCCTCTAACCTTTATTTGTACGTTTTGGTTCAAAAATGGCGTCGGAAACAGGGGACTACGAAACCATGTTTTGCCGCTTTTAGAGCCTCAAAACATGGTTTTGTAGTCCCAAGTTGGAGTGCAAAGTTGTAATATAGCTACTACTATTTCTTTCATCGCTCCCAAATCAGTTTTGTCTCTCGAATTGGCATGATTTTTATGCCATTCATAGCTAACATTTTCAGCTAACTTTTCATAGCTAACGGGCACTTAGGAAATTGCTCATGCTTTATTCTTCACGACTTCTAAACAACAAAACCCCACTTTCTAGAAAACAGCAAGCAGCAGAGGTAGAAGCAATCTCTTCAAGTATGAAAGGTTTGGAGCTGTTGAATGGTCTCAAATAGCGACATTCTTGACAAAACATACCTCCCTTGATAGTTTCACATTTCTTTGCTACAAACACGTATTGGAAATCTCCTTCGAAATCACTCGGAGCAAAAAGATATAACAGTGTTCCTTAAAGTGCTTTTTTGTAAAAGTTTGTGTTTTATTCGCTTTTGGTGTAATTTTACTGGCATTTTTTTCTAAAAAGAGTTGTTAAAAGAATTTTTTAGAAAGTTTCTTTCCGTGGCCTATATTTGAAGTTTCATTTATAATAAACTATTGTATTAAATTGAATATAAATTGCAAATGTTGTGTGAGTTGTTTTACTTTATAATTAGAACTACCTATGTCACGTGGTTGCTTACTGTTCTCTAAACCTGCGTAAAGAAATTAATAAGTTAAAGAGGTTAAAGTTATTGGTATCCTTTCCAAACAGTACAGAAAAACATAGGTGACGCATAGCCACAAATGCTACCGTGAATCCTAGCGAATCTCCTGTAAACAAAGTAAGAATTACACCGGAAGTACACTTTTTGACCCCATTTTGGACTCTTGTAAACACTCTACAAGTCACATTTATTGTTTGATTTTCACTAAATTTGGTATAAATGTTCCTTTTGTAAATATCTAGATAAAGTTTGGTAGCCAGCAAAATTGAACCACCGAAAGTGCTCCTTTGGAAGAGTGTTTTGCCCCAAAAATAAATTGGTTGTTGTGGTATAAAACTGTATTTATGAACCGATCTTGATTAAGCTTACTTTAAACACTTATGACACTTCATCTAACATGTGTACCAAAACCAAAAAAATATATTAATTTGTTTATTTGTTGGCTTTTGGTACCCAAGTCAGGTACGGTACCTAAAGGTTTTTACCAAGGCGAAGGAAATGGATAGCTCTATTACCTATTGTCATTTAATAATTATTATGCATTTACGGGCCAAAAATACAACAGAATAACTTTGAATTCACTTTCGAACTCTCTAACAGCTATACTCTGAAAACAATACTTCAGAGAAAACACGGCGGTCATTATGTGCGCCCAGCTGTTTTTTGCTTTATTAACAAAGTCGTCAACAAGATTTGTCAGCTGAAACACATCAACAGTTTTGGCGGGAACGCTGCATCAGCTGAGTGAGCCGCTCGCAGAGTCAGCTTTTCCCAAATGCTACGTTTTTCCCGCAGCCGCTAAATTGTTTATCGGATTTGCATGTTTTGTTTGCACAAATTACCGTTCATCCAATAAACCTCCACGTGCTCCACCACTGTTTCATTGAAAATACACAAGGGCCAATATTAGATTCCAGATTGTACAGTCATGACGAGCAGTTCGAGGCTATGGATTTCATGAATAATACTCGTAAAACAATTTGCTCAACATAACAATACAAATTTTATAAACATTAACAATAACAATTTGATTTGGTATGAGCATGTAGTTGAAGAAATTTCTAGGTCTCATACTAAATTATAGATAGTAATACCTCATGAGACAGCTATGTTGAACATTAGAAACCTCTGCCGACACTGTAAGCTAAATACTCTGAGAATGGCTTACTATGGCCTAATCAAACCACATATTAACTACGGTATTATTTTCTGGAAAACTTTTCAGCTAGTAAAATCTTAAAGTTTTATATTCTAAAAAGGTGTAATACGAATTATTTCAACACCAAGGTATATGGGATGCTTGTAGAGACACATAATTGCATAACTCAATACTGTACAATTATCTTTCAGTATTTTATTAATTTTTATTCACCCATATCAAAGTTCAGACTTTTATACAAAGTATAAATTTATTATGTATACTATTCATTTTACATTAAATATAGGTAAGGTAGTGTTTAATTAATTATAATAAGATTATCTTGTTTGCGATATTGGCACTTTTAAAACAAGGGACCAATATGATAAATTATATTTGCCCAATTCAAAATTAATTATATAGGCTTTCTGTTTTAATTCTCATCTAATCGGAATAAGAATAATCAAATACTATTAATTATATTATCCCTTGAAAAGAAAGCCACTCGGTTAAGTATGCTAATATAAAAACGCATGTTTTATGCCTATTTATATTGAATAGCATAAATACCAAATAAAAAATAGCGTGGATTAAAAAGACGCGGTAAAGCTTCTATTGAAAATAAAATCTTTCACTCTTCGTACAAACTTTGTTATAAATCCATTACAGTGACTAAAACTTTGAATCAGTGAAAAGTTGTATGCCCAAACGGGCCTAATGGAATATGCTGGTAGAATAGATGCGTCCAGAGGGAGTCATTTGTAAATGGGTTGAGCCCAAGGATTTGCCGAATCCTCTTAATGATTCTCAACCGTACTTGCACAAATATACTTTGTAATTCCCTCTGTTTGTAGATTTGTAGCTGCGGTATTTAGATTTGTTTCGTTAAAGCCGAGTAATATAAACGAATAAACAGTATTTTTAGTAATATGACGTTTAATAATACACTACTTTACTTATTGACCGACTGGTTTTATGAAAATGTTTGACTCCTTCTTTCTCTTGCATTTTAGGAGCATGATTTCTTTTTAATTTACGCTTTTGACCCTACGTTATAGTCAGCTATAACATGTAAACCTCATTCCGTAAACATCAGACAAGAACCCTGTAGAGAGCTCACACACAAACATGTTAAAATATATGTACATAGGTGAACGATCAAATCTTTCATTTTTCTCATGCTTCAGTCAAGATGAATAATTTGGTTTCTTTGAATAAGGGTTTAATTTTAAACATGACGTTGGTTCTCTCATAGAAAATACATGAAATGTATTGTACACAAGTTTTTCCAACAACCTATATACAGTACAACATACCACTGCTAATATGTTTGATGTCAAACATTTTATCAAAACTCAGTCAGAACCCAAAGGACGTTTCGTCACTCTGTTTTAGGGAAATGCTGACTTTGACGAATTTCTATTCAAGTTTGTTTGAATGAAATATTGACTAAGTTTCCGCTTTGGCTCTTTGCTGCTCACAGAAACTCTGATGGATTTCAGTTACTTGTTACAAGAAATGGCAAAAGGAATCTTCTGAAATCCACGCTAAACATTTTTTAGGAAACCTATAGTTATATCGTACTGTAATATTTTCTGGAAATCCCTTATTAAAGAATGGTTAATTTACTGTTCACACCTATGGTTCCGGTCAATATTACATAATATTACACTATTTATGTCTGTTCTCCAATTTAAATAAGTAGCAGAACTACTTCATTAAAGTTTTGTATAACTTTCTGATTCTGATTTTACTCGGGCAAGAGTGGAACATGCAAACGATTCGCTGGGTACAAAATCTTTCAACTGGATTTATCTAAACTGTAACATACTCGTACTTAACGGACCTGAGGCAGGGTGGTATCGCTCACGACTCCGGAGCTCATCTCTCTGGGGCCGCGGGCTCAATCATAGCAGTCAAAGAGGTCAAGTGTTAATGTAGTAACGTTAGGTAATGGTCGAGGTTGAGAGGTAGAAAGAACTCAGGAATAAGGAGGAGTAGTCTTAGGAAAAGGGGACAACTCTTAGTAAGAAGGTAATCTGAGGAAAGGGAGTAATCTTAGTAAAGGGAGTAATCCAAGAATTGAGGAGTAAAAGTAATATTAGTAAAGGGAGTAATATTAGTAAAGGGAGTAATATTAGTAAAGGGAGTAATCTTAGTAAAGGGGGAATACGGTTAGTAAGAGGGTAATCTGAGGTAGTGATATACATCTTCGTAAGGGGGAGACATTTTCCTAAGAGGAGTATTCTTAATAAGAAGGGGAATCTTAGAAAAGTAGGAGTAATCTTAGGAAGAAGAAATCTTTGTAGGTGAAGAGTGATCTTAGTAAAGGTTACTAAGTAATCTAGTGTAAACTAATGTGAAGGTGTGGCGGGGGAAGGGGGAGATGTGAATTCAAGGCACATGTGCTCAGACTTCATCACATGTAAACTTTGAACACTACAATGACGCACAAGTTACAGTCTGCACATTGTTCACATACTCACAGTGTAAGCTCTGCTCTTTGCTACAATGCCGTTCTGTTCAGCAAGCTCTAGTTACATTCGCATGCAGATTTTGAGCAGGCATTCTCTGATTACTAATGGCACATTGTATATTTTATGTGCCTCGAACGTTGATATCATCTTAGGGAATGCGCTGTGGACAGAATGGGAAAATGAAACTGTATTTATTGAGGCGAAGTTAGGACTAGCTTACCGAATTCCTCTCTTACACTTAATTTGCTGCACCACCTTAATGGTGCTTAATTGTTTGCGTCTCTTATGAGAGGATAACATTTAAAGGAAACCTATGCTAGTAGACTATTAGACTATTATTACACACTTTGTATAATAGAGCTCCTTAAGCGTACGAGATGAGATAATTTTTTTTAAGTGGTAACGGTCGCTTTATTTAACTTAACTTTAAAGACATTGTCAAAAATACACTTTTTAAAATTCGAACAAAATAAAATTAACGTTTTAACTGAAATTTCTTAAATGCCTACGATCAGTTTCAGAAATGCTGTGTTCTTGTTTCAGGTAAACTATTATGCTGTTAACATGTTGATGAATTCATCATCAAACAAGTAAGTAAGTAAAGTAAGTCAGTAAGTAACAAGTAAGTATAGATTTTGGTTCCACGGGATGGTCTATAAGCAAGCCATTGGAAGCTATTTCAACAATGTAAACAATAATCCTAGATTTCTAAAACGTTTGGTTTGTTTTGAAAACTGTATCGTTTCCTGAAGGACTGTTAATAACAGGTGTTCACCCTTCAATGTTATTGTTAGCAGCGAGTAACATGTGTGTTTAAAAATTTAGTCCGGAACAATATGGTTGGGTTTTTCCATTTCAATGTAAGAAAATATGGTGTGATACACACACTAATTAAATTCTTTTTCCCATAGATTCCCGAGTACAACCTAAGAACAATACAATCTGCTTAAAAAGATTTTCTGTACGACATTTTATTTGTTTAAAGAGACTAGGAGTATGGAAGATTTGTACCAAAAGTTGCTTACTCTTGACAGTTCCTTTTCAAGTTGTGTCAATGAAATATTGTTCAAGTTTATCCATTTCTCTTCCCAACTTTGCTACTATGCAAACAGATTTTTATTAAAATGTACGCGAGAACCAGTTTTGTTTTGTGCACAGTTCTGACCTTTTGACAGTCTTGAACAGTTCTTCGCGCAATTTCCAGCTGTTTTCAAATCTTATAAGAATTACTTACCAGCTAACAATAGCAAACCGTACTGAGTGTTAGTAAAATGGAGAAAAGCTCTGATTGGAAAAGCTCATGGTTTTATTACCTCTCAACTCAGTAAACTATAGCTGTTCAAACAAAACATTTCAATTTGTGTATAACTAACAGAGTGTAGCGAGTAATTTGATCTTTTACTAAGGTTTTATAAACGAAGCTAAGTTAACGTACACATGTCGTAATAATTAACTTTACAACAAGTTGGAAACATAAAACTACCGACCTAAATACTAGGCCTACCTCTTAAGATGTTAACATAATAATTTGCAAAAAAAGTGATTCTTGTAAGATTCCAAAAACTATTGTTTGAAGAGCGTTAAGCTCGTTAAAAATATATAACTAGCCTAACGCCAACAACAAAATTTTGTTGAATTTTCGATTTTCCAAACATTGTGTGAACCTCCTGATTCATTTATTGATCTTTCAATTTCAGCCAGGCCTACTTTTCATGCGAGCTTACATTCTACTCGATACAGACACAGAATACTAGTTCACTGTTAGATAGTAGATAGTATCTCACTCCGCCTTGTTAAAAGCTAGTTATATCTAATCTGTCCTATACATGATATATCTAAAAAGTATTGACACGCTATAGATATTAATTTGTATACACGCTAGATCGCTCATTTATTACTAAAGAAATTTGAAGACAAATGACCCGGCAAGCGTTAGACCGGGGTTCAAGTCCCGGTTCGTTCCAAACATTTTGTTTTCAAATTTCTTTAGTTATAAATATTGACAAGTTATATAGTTTCCCCGCAAGCAAGCATATGCTAATATTATGGTTAAACACTTATCCTTACATAACTCGAAACTATAATATCCGAAAGCCCTAACTATGGATCAATGCTTATTATCACAAATATCTTTTAAATAGTCAAATTTCTTTGGATTACACCTAAAACGAACTGAACGCGGTCAACAATGGGAACAAACAACGCATAACAAGTTGACTAGAGTTTGTTAATAGTTGTGAAATTCCGTCAGAGTTTGGACAATAAGTAACTTTGCTGCACACAGCTTCACTCGGGACGTTTTATCGTCTTGAGATTTCTTGTAAAGTCACAAAGAACTTTCCGACGTCGCTCGTAATTTCGTTTTAGAAACTTGCCGTAGAAACAATTTGCCACAAGTTTTACTCAGTGTAATTAATAATTTCGAAACACAATTATGTAATTTGTGTAGATTTCGGTGCTTTTATTTTGCAACTTTACAGCGCCTTGCCAGTCATAGTGTTTGTGGATATTAAATAGCAATGACCTCCCTTAGTACCATTATGTTGGTATTGAAGGAGTTACGCCTATATTGTTGGTGTTTGTACGGGCTAGGTTATTGAAAAGTAATCTATATTCGTAGTATTTTATTATATTGCAAAATAATTGCTAAAGCTTCAAAAAAAGCACACAAAACGGATATTTTGGAACCGTTTCATATTTACGGAACAGACTCGTCATTAAAGGGCCTCGTACACCACATTTTGAAAAATCAATTGAAATTCAAATACTTTTAACAATTCAACGTGTATAAGTGACAATAAGTACATTGTTAAATAAATACACTATAACAATAAAATAGCTTATTTCTTGATGGCATTAGCTTAAATTGCAGTCAAATGTAAAATTTGTGTCAAACACTTCTTTTATTTAAATAAAGATAAGACACTCTGTATACAATAACCCTAGTCCCCTTTAGGTAGTTACATTCAAAACTAATACATTAGCACAACCAAATTGTTTACAACACTAATATTACATTTTATGAAAAAAAAGTAAATAATGAAACTTTAAATACTTAAAAATGTTGACTTATGAGAATATTATACAAAAAAAGATAATCGTTATTTAATACAAGTATTTCTTTTTTTCGACACAGACTTTATCTCAAAATTGAAAGCTCGACATATTTTCCGTCATAGGGTATAACTATTCTATACGTCTGAACATGTTCATAATTTTAACAATTTGCACATATGAACATTTTCTTGAACATTCTCGAGGAGTGATATCCAATAACTGTATCAAACAAACGCTTATTATAACCATTCGTCCAAATTGTTTTTTAGGCAACCAAAATGTATTCTTCTGTTTTTTTTTCAGAGCCTTTACAGCTGAAGAGTTTAACCCAGGCTTGAATAGTCTTAGAAGGCTGTGGGGGCTTTCCAAACTGATATTCAAAATTATTTTTTGCCAATTTCATCGATGGTCCATTTTGGGTCCAAGTTTTAAACTTTTGAAATATTTTTCTACACTCCTAGGTCTTTCTTCCTCCACTCTTGCGGCATCTTACAGCTAAAAACTACTTAAATAAAAAAACACAAACACCATGTTGTGTTTTGATCAGCTGATTTATTTATTTATTTTATTAACAGCTGTTTTGACATTTTAAAAGCAACCATCTGTCCCATATATACAAAGAAATGGTTACAAACGGGGTGAAGCCAAGATATCAAAGTCTGGCTAACAAACAGCGCTTAGTTGCTTGATAAATGCGCTGTTCCTGAACTTCTGGCGATTTCTCAACCCTTTACAACTTCTCTCCGAATCCTTAAACGACCCAAATGAATAACTGTTTGATTTCCCATCGGCATTTCTCAGTCTAATTTACGCTTGGTTCTTCGCGTTTATTTTCTTGCTCTACTTAACTAAGGGAAGGGAGTGTTTTTTATTACGGGTACTTTTGAAGGCGTTCATACGTATATTTTGTTGGGTTTTATCTAAGATTTTGTGTTTTAGTTCGTGTTGTGTATTTTGTTTTATTGTTGTTTTACATCTGTTAGGATAAAATTGCTAATGTTGTTTTAATCGTTATTATTATAAACTCGTATGTATTCCATCAAAAGTTCCTTTACAATATTTCTATTGTATAAGGTAGTTTGAACGATGTATAGGAAAGCAGAACCCTTCTTGTAAAAAGGCAGAATAACTTTGGTCGAGATATATTTGACCCACATCCGGCGGAAGATGGTCGAGTGTGAGTGATTATGGTAATGTTATCCGTCATCTGTGCACATTAAAGTGTAACTTTTCTCAGAATGATTGATCCGCCATATTGACACAGGCGCCATCTTGGCCATCAATCTACCTTGTGTACCCACGAGCTGCCACCTTCCCTTTATACTGGATAGTCTCCAGTGAGCTCTATACTTTCACCAACACTTAGAAACTTATATAGTAAATATATCTATGCTTTGGTAGAACTAAAATCAGTTGTCTTGGTAGTTACGTACACCTATTTCATCATAAATACCTTTGTAAATGGAAAAATGTAAAAAAAACGTAAAGGTTGTCTTGTATAACGAGGCGAAGTTAGGACTGCAAAGCCTTCTCTACAACTCTACCTCGACTCTTACCTAGCGTTACTGTATAGCGGATTTACAAATAGTAAGTGATGACTGCAGGGATCGAACCCGCGCCACCGGAGTGATGAACTCCGGAGACGCGCGCGATATTAATCCGCCACGGCTCAAGTTATGTATTTAAGGGATAAATAACGTTAAAATTGTCCTACAATAATGAAAAAGGCATCCTAATTATTGCATAAAGTAATGACACGTGCAATAATCAAATAACTGTCTCTATATTGCCAGTTAATTTAGGTAATTTGGCCATTACAGTCATGTAAAGGGTAGATTACGTCAAAATATGGTAACCTTGGAAAGATATTTTTAAGGTAACGTTTTTCTAATACAATTTCATATCAATTTCAGTATTTTGTTTCAAAAATGCAATGCCTGCTCTACATTTTCATTAATACTACTTTCCAGTTAAAAACGAAATCTGACAAATAAACATAAAATAAAAAAAGACAATATTATGTTAATTATAAATTGTGAAACATCATACACACCTATCTTGTAGTGTCAAGTACGCCTCGTCTGTTGTCTGTTGGTTGAAGGGTTGAAGGGTTGAAGGAATGTATGCAGAGTAAGTCACGTGACACACGGTACGGTATGTTATTACGTATGTCGGTAGAGCAGGGCCGTGTAATGCCTACAGTTAAGCCAGCTCTGGTGTTTTGGCCGAGTCATTTCCTCTAATGACCAACTGCTGGCCTAATGGCCCCAGATGTTGCCCTACACGTTTGTATCTCTCTTAGCCGCTGCTTCTTCTACTGAGGCTAGTAATTTGAGCTGTTTAAAGTGAACAGTGTTCAGTAACTGAATATAGAGGTTAAGTCAAACTTGGTTTGTAGAATTCGGCTTGCAACTGGATGAAGCTAGTTAAATGTTTAGTGAATATAGTGCATACTTTGAATTACACCTTGTATACAAGCTACGGTGGTTTATAATATAGCTGAAGATAGGACTGTTGAAAAATAATAAAACTCCGCTAATTTCTTTGACACCAAAATCGTGTTTATTGCCTAGGCTTCACTACCTTTTTAGTGAATGTTTCGAATAACACTAAAAAATTATGTCCTAACTTTAACTCTTTCCTAATCAGTTTAACCACTCTCATTAAATTGAAAGAGAGAGGCAAAACCTTGAGTCTTATAAAGTTGTTGATAAATACCTGGTCCATGTGACGGCGAGGGCGAATTTCCAAGTAATCAAGTGTTTTCTAACGATTTGAACAAACAAAAAGGTAGTGCCCCCTTTTTCTTTACTTATAATAATTATGAAGTTGTCTTTGGCAACTTTAACTATGAGCTAAAGAGAAACGTTGGTAAACATTCGATTGAGTTATGGGTTTTAACTATTTACCATTCAAATATCAAAATGTAACAGATTGACCCAAATCAGTCACTAAAAACTAATATATTATCTGGTTGGACGATTTCAAAAATTTAAAGCTTGTCTTCCAACACTTACGTTTCTTACTCAAATCAAAACCCATTTTAGTTCAATGCATCACTTAGCAAATATTAATTTAAATCAAATTTACAACGAAATGGAAATATGTTTGAAAATGAAAAGCTGATTCGGAAACCGATATCGTTGAGCGAGACTGTGCAGAATAATTAACAGAGGATTCAGCCTGACAGACAGACACAGCTTGTGGCGAGTGTGGATCATTTACATACAGTTGTGTGTCACTTTATTCAGGGCTCAGGTATGTCGATTATGTTCTCTCGCTTACTTTCGATACTATCGATAATCTATTTAAATGTGTAATCTATAGTAATTTAATCTCAACGTCAGCCGTGTAATTTTTATTGTTAAAACTCAGTATTAGTTTTTCAAAGGATTCCCTTATTTCTAATTAGTCCAAAATTGGTTTTTGTAAGTTGATTGCGCCAAGATAATACTGGCTAAGGCAGGAAAATCAACATAGTTCAGCAGCACAAGCACAGATAGCGCTTCTAGGGAACTCTTTTAAGAGCCTCAAATAGAGCCACTGATGCACACCCTAGTTGATTTGGTCACATTTCAGTCATTGACATCGGACAAACTCGAGCGTGTCGAGCTGAGAGAGAAGAAATACGGCAAGACAGTGCTCGCAGCTATCTGTGCTTGAGCTGCCGCAGCTATGTTGATTTTCCTGCCTCAGACATGTGTCATATATGACTAATCTACCTACCTTAACATTAAATTTGATCATGCGTTCAAGCATTTCGTGGTGGGGGAAGAGACGTTAAATGTTTACAGCTAAAGGTTTATACATTTGAAATACTTATAAAATAATTATAACAAGTTTTTTGTATCTTTGCCGTTTATTAATATTATTATTATGCTGTCAAACCATTTTAAATTTTAAAACGTAATTTAAATAATATTTTATTAACTAAATGAGAAGAATCTTTTGTTTGCTAAAACTGTGTTCGTAAACCACCTTTTTGAGCAGACTTAACTTACTTTTTAAGAACCAACACTTCGGGCACATTTATACCTACTTCTTGGTGAATTCAAGCACAAATACTCATCAATTTAGGTGTTTAAACGCGATAAAACTGATAGTCTCCCGTGCGTCACAGTGAAGCAGGCGCTCGCAGGCAATCTAGCTACGTCAGTGTGCTGCGGGTATAGTCGTGTATAGACTGCAGGCGCTCCGACCTACTCAGTACTCAGTACTCGGGCCGGTCCTACCGGAGCAACAACGAGGTAGGTAGCAAAGTAGGTTACTTTACACCCAAACATTTTCGCTGAGCTAACTCGATATTGGGCACTCCTCCATCTTTTCAAAAGAAAACTTTTAAAACTATCGTACTGAAAATTGCGTGCCCTCAGACATAAAAAGACTTTTAAAAGTAGCTTTTTCACATAAATCAGCGAAGATCCTCCGAACTGTGCCAAACAAATTGTTCTCACTAAAGAAAGTAGATCCTGACAAAGAGCAACCTGACAGCAGGAGCAGTTTGGGGTGGGGAGGAGGCAGTTGTGGTGAGAGAATGCACCCCCCAGCCCCTCTACACACACATTGATCATTGCGTACTCACGCACACACAGACACACCTACGCAGTTTACGCACTAGGCGTTACGTGTGTGTGCTGGTCCATTGACTGCTCCACTGACGTTCAAAGCCCAGACAGACGCGTCTGCTCTTTAGTGATTAAATAGTTCCGATACCAACCATCAGTCCAGCGTGCCGCTACAGTTTCCCTTGCAGCTCTGTTTTCGATGCCGTCTTACTTACTAAGACATTTTCTATTTTGTTATGGACATTACTTTATTGTAACCCTACTAACAATTTGATTTCGGGATAAAGATTTGGATAAAGATCGCATGAAAGATCGTGAATCTGTACTTCTTGATCATGATTGAAGACTATATAAAACCATAAAAAGCGCCTTGTCACTACAGTTACAGCAAGTATGTTACACTTGTGGGAAGGAGAGTTATCAGCTGATTCGTGACGTCACGATATTCCCGCCTTACCGCGCAATCCATCACTCAATAATGTATTAATCAGCTGTTACCCTCCCTTCTCTTCGCCATCACTTCCCTCATCGTCCTCGCCCTCTACCTTAAGTAACGTGTACACTTAACTCTTGCTACGCATCAGCAGGTAGCCATTAGGGTGAAAGTGTTTTAAATATTGTTCAGCGCTTCCAAACTAGGTTTTAAATTGAGGATTAACTATTTTTGCCCTGGTAGTTTGTTTTAAGAATTTTGGGGACGTGTTGCATAGCTCTTGAGTCGTCGTTTAATACGATAGATTATATCCACAAAATGACTACAGGCTTTTATTCATTAAAGAAATTATAAACAATACTACATAGTTTGTGTTGTGTGTGAAACCTTCCTAGCTCAACACAGCCTTTTAATAAGGCGTCTAACGATAGATTTTGTATATAAAAGTCTTGACCCACTCCTTAAACTGTAGTGTCGGGAATGAGGGGTGAATTTTCTTACCAGACAAAAATGTCTTCAGTTTCCAAACGAGAACAACAACAATTTACGTGTTTAATTAAAAATGAAGAAGTTTGTTCCAATTGCATATATTTCACTCGCTTGTTTCTTTTTGTGTGTGTTTTTTAACTTGAACGTCCTTTTATTCAGGAAGTTAATACAAGTTTATGTTAGCCAAAGTTATAAAAAAGTAAACTTCTCTTGCTACAGTTGTTTTCAAGTAAATATCAATTTCTTAATAACTCGTTTTTAAAAATACGTTGTAAAAGTTGGACAGCTTGTAACATCCTTACTTTTGTTACTGGGGCAAATAGCCATGTTTCCCTCATATACCTAAAAGAATTACCTAAACCTGTCCAACACTTCTCACAAGTCTCAAATATATGAAATTGGACATTCAAACTTAATTCAGTTTCAAGCTATTTAAGTGACTGGACATTTATATTCGCTTCAGCAATTGTCAACAGCGAAACGTAAAGTTATAATTTGAAACCGTAAATTCAGTCTTTTTAATTCTAGTAAAACACTCAATCATACGTTCAATTTTGAGCTTATATTTTTCTTACCTAAACAATTCTTCTTGGACAGATTTTTCGAGCAATAAAAACAGTAATCGTCAAAGCTAAGGAAAAAGACTGAGATGCACTTCTTAGAAAATGTAAACTTGAGGGGTGATAAACGGACTGCATCGTCATCAATCCACATTATACCCTTGCCAAGCCGGGGGAAGCAACCGCCCCTGTGTAAGCTACGTCACAAACTTTTAATTAATTAACGGATTCACTGTTAACGCTGAAGGTGGATCGTTAATCATAATCCGTAATCGTTAACGTTCAACAACGCGTCGAGCCGTGTGACAATTGGTGCTTAAGAAAATATATTATTGTCTGCAAGTATTTGAAAATAATGGATTTTATATACGAGAGGTACAGTACTAGGTAAAGTGTCAGGTTTCAATACTGCGAGCTATTAAATGCGCGAATTGTACCTTTTGTTATTTTCTACTAAGTTTGATTTAGTTAGAGGCTAACATTAAGTAAAATTATTGTAAATATACTTTTATTACTATTTGTCAGGTTAAGTGGTAGAGAGGACTCTCACAGTCCTAACTTTCCCCTGAATAAAGTCATTTTTCATTTCATTTCAGCTATAATGCGAAATGCAGACGCTACATTTAAATATTGAATACTCTTTAATAAACCCAACATCATTAAACTCAGCATTTTCAAAGTTTGAAAATAATGAAGTTACTTCATGAACTCATATTTAAAGAAAAGAAGGTAAACGTAAAGTTAGTCTTGTTTGAGGAGGCGAACTAAGAACTACAAAAATCTCTCTCCTACTCAACCTCGACCTTTACATAGCGTTGCCACAGGATCACTTTAAAAAATTATTAGTGGTGACTGCGGTGATCGAACCCGCCGGATGATGAGTTCCGGAGTCGCGCACGATCCCGACCCGCTACAGCTTTGTTAATATTGTATCAGTATCGTTAAGTAAAATGCTTTAAAATAATAGGTTTAATAATACCGAAACTTCCTTTCAAACTTCGTACTTCCTAAATCTGTAAATGTAATGAATTTGTCAAAATAATTTATTTTTTGAGAAGAATGCAAATATTAGAGTCTACTTACAAAATGTTCTAGGCAAAAGCATCCGAACGTAAAATGCTTGAAAGGAATTTGCTACGCTATCCTTGAGAAAGAAGGGGTTCCTAATGACCTTAGAACCTTTTATTTCTATATTTTTAGGTAAATATCTCATTTTCAAGGACCATAATGGTAATAATAGGGAGTGCCCATCATCTCGAAGCGTAGTCAAATGACATAATCACATACACAGTACGCACACGCCATCACGAAAATCGGAAAAAGTAGAACACGAGGTTATTTTTTAAATTAAATGCAGTTCTGGGGCTACTATGATAGTTGTTTGTATTAATGTATTAACTTTACAACTTAGTGTTCCCAATCCTGTACAGCAGATATTATATTCGGTGAGAACACGTGAACACATCATTGTCTCGCTCAACTCGGCAAGAAGAAGATCTCATAAGCACATGTGTTCACATTTACATATCCCGTCTTTGTGCGCCGCGACAGTTGTGAAATATTCTCTACAATGAGCCAGTGAGGAACTCCTCTTCCTGTTTCAGTATTTTCCTTTGTAGAAACTTTACAATGAAACTTAACTGTACCGTATCGTCTGATGTATTTCTTAGATATCTTTTAGCGTACATTTACTTTGAAATGCCTTCGGGTTTCACGTTAAATTGATACCAATGTATTGTCTTTGTTGATACCCCTGGTAGACGAATGGGACAATATGGGTTTTACTTATTTTCGACCAAAAGAATACATTCATTTTCTTTCGTACCCGATCATTGTTTGCTTTGTCTTAGAAAACGTTTAAACAGCATCATCGCCGATTTTATAAATCGTTAACGAAATAATATGAAATTTAAATTACATTCCAACCTCTTAACATCAAAATTATTCCATCGAGATTTGAACTCGTTTATCAATCCAACAACGAAGAAATTAGATGAATGGAAGTTCATTTACTTAATGCTGATTGATCGTTGACTGGGAATAAATTTGGGTGGAAGTTTTGAAATCGAATGTCGTTAGGGCAATGATTTGAAATAAGTCAAATACTTGACTGAAGTTTTGATAAATAAGCTTAATGAGGAGTTGAGGAACTTTGAGGAAAGTTTCAAAACGTTTGCAAACACCTATTCTTATTCAGATAAAGAGTTTATTATGTATCTCTAATGACGTATTTAGTTCGTATCTGGAACTTTCATCTTCGGAAGTAATATTTAATTTAAGAATACTGATATACAGTATGTTGAATTTAGTTTGGCGCAAAATTGATGTCCCATATTTTATGAAATACAATTTTTAGGTTTAATAAGTCGCATAAGCTTTCAGCAAAAAGGTTACAGCTGATAAACCACAAAGAATACAACATCAACATCGGGAAGGTTTAAAGTTTCGGGAACTTTTAAGACTTAAAAAAAGTTAATTTCAATATATTCCATTAAGTTAAAATCTCTATGTTTGAACAGCTGATACACGTTATGAAACTACACATAATAATAAGTGAATATTGGCTTTTTTCTATAATAGTACATAACATACGAAGTAGAAGAACTTCGCTTCAGATATCGAAATAAATGTTCTTGATAACAGGAGTGATAACGAATTCAATAACTGTCAGTTGTAATGTGTACTGTATATACAAAACACAATCGTGTAGGTACTACTCGTATTTATGCCCAGTAATATAACAAGAAACACCAATGTACAAAAAATCATCAATCAATAAAGATTAATTAGATAATAATTAGATTGTGCCAACGTTTTCAAATCTTGGTCAGTCTAAGAATTCTCCAATCATTAATGTCTTTAAATGTTATGTTTTAATTTAATTTGTTATCCACCCAACTTTAGAAAAAAGGCCTAATAACAAGTTTGAAAGTGGACTGTGATAGGTTTGAATGAGAGTAAGTGTGTCTCTTTTATGTTTGTAATTTGTCTTTACTTGTTTGTGTGGTTTGCAAAATGTTTGTAATTTATCATTATTTGTTGTGCTACCCTTGCAATTCGCAGTAACTTAATTTTTAACAGCAAAATTATTAGTAATAATGATTATTCCCGTAGGTCAAAACCGTTTGAGAACATGCCTTTACAAGCAGGTAATGCATTTAAATAGTATTCTGGCAGAACTCAAGTCTAATCAATCCCCTCAAAGGGCATCCTAAGACTCAGCAAGATATGCTTGACAAGTTCCGCTATATATCAAGCCTCCAAGCTGATCCCAACACAAACGCTTCGTAAAAGCACAAACATTTAATACTGCCCTAGCTGTAAATCATCTCGCCATCAATTGCAAGAGAGTGGAAAGAAACTATCCCACCTCGGCTGAAGAGGGCGCAAGATATTGAAGGTATTTCTGTCCAAGTTTGCGATCCCTTTATGTGTTGGAGCCAAGTTGGCACAATAAAACTCTGCCGAAAGTGAGATAGAAACTCTCCAGGCAATCTCCCCATTATTGCCAGGGTGGTTCACATCCATACAACGAACCATATATGTTGTAAACTAACTCCCAAACAACAACATGGTTCTTCCATCTGCCCAAGAGCTTGTTTTTGTTACTTCATGTTTTGTATGCGGGTTTGTTACAAACTTTCATTCTTGTTTAATGTATATTTTCTACTTGTAACGCTTGGAAATCTTCGTATCACATGGTGTCAACTGGTATCACTCTCTACACAGTTTCAAAATCACATCTTTGTTAATATTGCCAATCTTTCTGTAAATAATTATTGAAATTTTAGAAATTCGTTTGTTATTAAAGTATTAAATTGCCTAAAAGGGTTTTAAGTGTCTCAACCACTTCAATTTAAAAAGTTTAGGTTTCAGATCACCAAAACTACATAATATTTAAAAAATATGTTTTAGCAGAACGAAAAGCTACGTGTTGCACATATGGCGAACGAATAAAGCAGCTTTTTATTTTGAAGCTTTCGGAATATTAGTGTGTTTTTTTATAAATCAAACTCAAAATGATAAATTATATGTTATTTAAGGAGTATTTGATTTCAAATTATCATTTACGCTATTGTTTTGCTTATTCCCTTTATATGTAGTTTCTACTTAGTATAAAAAATACTCGTAAATCAATTTAATGACAAAGAAACTAATGAAACCCCGCCAGTGCAGGTACGGTGGAAGGGTAGTGGGGGTGGAAGGGGTTGGAGAGTGAAGTGTAGGAACATCTTGATTTCTCACACGTCCGCGTTTGCTTGCACTCTCACTTTCACACGCACACACACGTGCGAGCGCGCACGTCCGCACGGCCAATCACCCCCACTCCTCCCCACTACCCCCACCACCACCTCCCTTGCCACTGCCGATACCACGCCATAGACTCCTTCAAGGCCGCAATTGGTTCTTCTACTCTCTTTCTCGCCCCTCACTCAAATTGATTGTTTTCCGCGATCTTTTGTTCTCCAATCTCAATTCCGTCCAACTTTGCTGGTTGTTTCTCGTGTATTTTTATTGCCACACTGGCTCGCCGAATTGCCTTGTAAGGTTTTGTTTTCGTAAAGGTTTCTACGTTAAGAAAACAAAACCGTTTATTGTCGATATTGATTAAATTCATTAGTTGTAAATACCCCACCTACCCTTTCACTATCACACAAGGGAAGTAAAAATAAAATATTAAATATCGTATTCGAAAATTTATACGTTTTAGAATTAAAATTTTACTAGATGTAATACTTTAAATTAAATTAATTTGTATAAGATTTTGTTATTGTAAATGGCTTGAATATGAGCGATTTAAATGAGGGTTCCAAGGGTAAAACTAAAAATACTGCACAAGAATATAAAACCGGTATTAAGTTACTAAAGATGTAAATTTGTTATATCAAATATTGCTTGAGACCAAATACATGTTAATTGTTAGTTAAATTCAATAATCTCTGCTTTGAGCCAATAAAATTATAACAGGTCATATTATTTTACACGCGGGAAAAGCATAATAATCGGTAACTAATGAATAACATAATGTTTACTTTTGACAATTTTACTCACTAACATAAAACGTGTTCCATAAAATGTTTTCTTTAATCAAATGATAGCTTTAGTTGGATAAATATTTTAAAATTATTATTATTTGATTTTCTAATAATTTCCCCTACTGATTTAGACCAAAGAGAACGTTCCTATAAATATTAAAACTAACTTGAAACGTAAGTAATCGTGCTGAATCAACTTTTCCTTGCTGAAATTGCTAGATATTAGAAACATTATCTCACCCGAAATTACGAACCTTAAGTGAGGAATTTGGCGGTCTGAACGTCGGTATCAGATGAGTTGGTGGCAAGGGGCTTGGGGAAGGGGGGTCCCAGGGCGGCTTTTTATCAGCCTCTTCTGGAGAAAATTGGGCTCATCACTCATTGCGAGCCCTTCCTTGTAGCCTCCAACCCTTCTCTACTTGCTCGCCGTTATCGTCTGCTTTCATCTTGTATATCGCCCACCACTTCCAGTAGTACGCGGCCTCGTGTTTCAACCATTGTCCGCAAATCTTTTGTAAATAAGTTTTTTTATACATAAGAACTATAAGATATAAGAATATACTATTTTGCATAGTATTTTGGTGAAAACCCTACTTAGAATAGGTATTCTTCTCTATCATACAGTTCATGTAGTTTTGCTATTTATGGCAACATAATTATTTTTCAACAGTTTGTGTCATCATCAGGCCTGGTGAAAATTATTTTGACATGTTCGTTTATCCATAGAGAGTCGTCGCTTGTTGAAAGTGCATACACATTTAACGACAAATATTTAAATAAATTTAAACACGCATGAAAGGTTACTCTAGAGGTTGGCACATTTAATTTACTAACAAATCAATGACTAAAGCAATTGAGGCATCGAGAAGCCAAGGGGGGTAAGAAACATTTTTCTACTGAAGTTGCTACTAGAGCGCTGAGACGAGAGCTCCACTAGGTGTAAAGATGGCCGCGTGGTCTAAGGCGCTAGCTGACGAGTTAGCAATGAGGGCATGTTAAGGTTGGCACGCAAAATTAATTGGAGAACCAAATTTTGAACAACAAAAAAGTCGCTAGAGTATATCTTATAACTCAACTTTGATATACGTAATCTATTTTAGAAACATTTTTAATACCATCTAAGGTACTAGTTCTATCTAAATCTAGATTACTTTTATTCCCTTTCTTCTAGTTGGCACTGGAATCATTCAATTGGGCTCACCTGCGCGTGAAAACAATGTTGCCGTTGCGTTTTTTTCCTCGAATAGTAGTTCAACGAACATTCATGTGTAACTGTAAAACGCTTTTTAGTTATCATTGGTGCTCTTTAATTTACTAACAAATCAATGACTAAAGCAATTAGAACAAGAATTTGTGGACCAGTTTGTATCTTTAAAAAGAGTAGTTCGAACAATTTTAAAGCTGCAGAGGAGAAAGGCGTACAGACCAGCATTCCAAAATTTGAAATTGACATCACCCTGTCTCTACACTTTGGCAACGTGTCTCTTTTAAAGTCTAAATGTGATAATATAAGAGGAAGTGAGAACCTTCACAGTTTTGTTTTGTTCCTATTGCCAAATTTGATTAGAAATCATCCCATGCCCAAGGCATTTTAAACCATTTTGATCAAACAAGCCTGTTATACTGAAGATTTGTGTATAGCACTCGAGTGGGAGAAGTTGCACTAACGTACAAATGAGTTATTAAAAGAACTAATATAATGAAAGAAGCGGACTGGGTTTAGTATATGTTTAAAAGCGGTTTAAATGTCAGAATAAATGGAAAATGTTAGCTTTCTAATACTGACCGTTGTCATATGTATGCACTATAGACAACTTTTTTATCGCGATGAATAAACTTGGTTTTACTGTTAAATTGAAAGAAAAAGTAGCAGACTGAACCGATATTCCAAATAATTATTAGCCTACGCATACTCATTCATTAGACCTGTTACAAATTACATTACCGTTTGTCACTGAGGGGGCTAATGAAACTAAAGCACTTAAAAGGTTCTCAAATATTATTGGAAGAGCGCCTCAAGTTTCGAAACTTGATAAATGGGAATTAAACTGTCTCGGGAGTGTTACCTGTGTGTGAGGGAGGGAAAGGGAAGGGAGGAAGTTAGAAACTTGAACTGATAAATCCCCTGTCTTTGCGAACAATTCAACCTGAAAGATAAATACCACGTTAGTCGCGTCGCACTGCATCCCCCATACTTCTTCATTTATCACTGCTTGATCTGATGCTGTATGTGAGACACATCTTTTATCAAAACTATGTTGATTTATTGTGCTCTCTTCTTCTTCAAATCAGTACGAGGTTTAGAAATTTATAAAAAATTTCCGATTACTTCGATTTAGTTTTGCATTTTTAACGTTAGTAGTGAGTGGTTCAGTTAATAGAATAAGTATAACTTTTAAAACAAAAGTTATGATTTATTTTGTCGTCCATCTGTATAAATAATTTCAAATAATGTTTACTAAAAGGTGAGTACATTTTAGACAAACCTTTAGTGTGTTTTCCACGGTTATTTGGTTCTTCTTACATTTTGGGGTGTATCCTTATTTGACGCGCATTACATGCATTCGACCAATAAAATACAAATGGTTTGCATTTTTTTGCATTTGCTTATCGTATAATTCAGAGTAACATTCACAAGACCGAATAAAGGAAAAAGTCGCAATAACAAAGTGCATCAAACGATAGTTAATTCAAAAACGTCGTTTTTAAAATCTTGATTTTTAAGTTTAAATAAATAATGTACAAACTTGATGTTTTAAATGACTCCTTATAATAATAAGGAGAGATATTAAAATATTATCAACATATTCTAACCAATAAAACAAAATGGTGACCATTTTAAGTTTTTAAACGGCAGAACGTATTATTCTATAGCTGGCCGCATCACGTTTGTAGCAATCGGTTTGAAAATAACTTAGACATGACGGAGAATATGAGTATGTAGTCAACGTAGGCATGCACCGTGTTATGCACACTTTTGCCATTTTAATCTCCATTATTTGTAACCCATTGCAACAAACGAGGTATGGCTAGATTTTAATTCAATATTCTAACAAAAAATTGTTGTAAATTGTTCGTCAGTTGCACCGTATTTCGAAAAGCTATTGTGGTTTAAAAACTTAATAACTTACGTTGACATGAATATTGACATACCCTTCATGAATATAATAATTACTTCATTTAATCTGAATGCGAACATCAGAAGTGTATAAAACAATTGAAACAGTGGCAGTGTAACACGTGTCGAGAGATTCAAGTAACACAAGTGCTGAATGCTACTTTACTCAGTTTGCTTGGTAAGGTGGAGACTTGGCAAGGGCCCGCTCGGATTTATGTGTTACACCGGCAGCTCGTATATATCACCCGGAGCTCGTTTCACACACGCACACCACTTGTGCAGCTTTACATCGCAGTGGCTGCAAACTCACATCGCAGTGGCTGCAAACTCACATCGCAGTGGCTGCAAACTCACATCGCAGTGGTTGCAAACTCACACACAAACTCACATCGCAGTGGCTGCAAACTCACACACAAACTCACATCGCAGTGGCTGCAAACTCACATCGCAGTGGCTGCAAACTCACATCGCAGCTCACATCGCAGTGGCTGCAAACTCATCGCAGTGGCTGCAAACTCACACACAAACTCACATCGCAGTGGCTGCAAACTCACATCGCAGTGGCTGCAAACTCACATCGCAGTGGCTGCAAACTCACATCGCAGTGGCTGCAAACTCACATCGCAGTGGCTGCAAACTCACATCGCAGTGGCTGCAAACTCACAAAGCAGTGGCTGCAAACTCACAACCAGTGGACTGCAAACTCACAATCAGTGGCTGCAAACTCACATCGCAGTGGCTGCAAACTCACATCGCAGTGGCTGCAAACTCACATCGCAGTGGCTGCAAACTCACATCGCAGTGGCTGCAAACTCACACACAAACTCACATCGCAGTGGCTGCAAACTCACACACAAACTCACATCGCAGTGGCTGCAAACTCACATCGCAGTAGCTGCAAACTCACATCGCAGTGGCTGCAAACTCACATAGCTTTGGCTGCAAACTCACATCGCAGTGGCTGTAAACTCACAAAGCAGTGGCTGCAAACTCACAACCAGTGGCTGCAAACTCACAACGCAGTGGCTGCAAACTCATACACAAACTCACATTGCAGTGTCTCAAACTCACATTGCAGTGGCTGCAAACTCACATCGCAGTGGCTGCAAACTCACAACGCAGTGGCTGCAAACGCACAACGCAGTGGCTGAAAACTCACTCTCAAAGCGTAAAATCCCATATCTTGATCATTGTAAACTCACACAAGCAAACCAGAAGACTCTAGCGAGTAGATCATAGAATATTAAACAACCCTGATTAAAGATAAAAAATAAAACTCAAACGCTCAAAAGGCATCTTTACAAACTACTCAGAGAGACATGTTTCTATAAGAAATATATGACAATATAATCAATTTATGCTAACATGGACTTTCAAATCAAATGTTTTGAATAGATACATCAGAACAATTCAATGTAAGACACTGTCCTCTTTAAGGTGGATTAAGCTTTATAATTTAAACTTGGATTCGTTCATTAATCGATAGCACACATTTAGCTTTTGTTAGCAAAGTAACAGTATTACTATTTGAGATAAAGGCACTCAATGCTAGATTTCACATTATGTGAAGCCAAAGCGCAGTGAAAGTGAAGAAGTGGGACTTGTGTTGACTATTTCTACAGACGTTGTTGCTGTGAAAGGTTCACGATTGACTTGGCGTGTTTTCCGCCATTGTTGGTTCTTGAAGCCTGAGAGGTTCCGACCGCTGGGGCGTGAACAAACCTTTACTTTGCTCGGCCTAGTTCAACAGTTTTTAGTTTTCTTTCCTTTTGTTGGCCGAAAAGCAATTTATTGTTGCGCGGAGTGAAGTTTAACGTGTTCTGTCGTATGTTTTTTTCATTACCAAAGAAAGTTCCTTGCTTTCTAAAGACTGCTGCAAAAGCTGTGTCTGCCAAGAAAACTGGGCAGAACAAGGGAAACTGGGATTTTTAGGAAAGACAAGTCTTAGTTCATAAGTGTTTCAATTTTCCGTATTAAATATTTTCCCGCAATAAAATACTAACTTTTACAATGATTAGTGGTAAATATTTTTCATTAAACTCCATTATATCAAAGTCAATAATAATTAGTTTAAACCATTTTTGAATCGTGTCGCCTCACATCAAAACTATTCTAAAACGATCATTTTGAAATTTAGCTTTAACTGTGACAAAGTCAGTTTGAAATGTGGTTTGAAATGGATGATTAAAGCGCTTTGGCTTTAAATCACTAATGTGGACACATACAAAAAGCTGTCACCAATCCAACGAACATTGCCACTCTTGTTTTATTCGTACTGCATCAATTTAGTACAGAGAGCTCGTACGTTTTATTTCACTTGTTGTTCAATTAGTATTCTCGCAAAGTTGAAAATACAAAATGTTTCTCTAATTGTCTTTTTTAAGTATGCAAAGTGATTGAATCAATTAGGTTTTCTTGCTCACAATAAAGCATTCTTTTGAACAAAATAGAAAACCCATGGATAATCATTGTAATTTTATTAATCGATCAATATTGAAGCTTTATTGACTATCTCCACTTACTTCTCGTGGCAAATCGTCACACTTGTAACTAAGGATCATACTTATCCGTAAAAGCATGAATTTTCTTAGATCTCACGCCTATAGTTTCCAAATGATTTTATGCTTGAGTGACTCCATTGCTGAATTTACATCTTAATTTTTTAATATTGTGACATAAATCCCAAAAGTGAAGAAGCCTTGAATTTAAACATCTTGTGTACTGTAAAACAAACAGAATGTTTTAAAAATGTGGTCAGCGGAATCACTGCAGTGCGGAGTCATCTTTGAAATAAAACCTATTTCAAAAAGACCTAATTAAAGTTATAGGCGTGAGGTGTTTTAGGAAAATTCTTGTTTTTACATTGCTCTTATGGGAAAAAAGACAAAATGGCCGACAGGTACTGTGCTCTTAGGCTCTTTTGAAAAAACGTCACTGAACAAAAGGGTTGATAAATCGTCTTTGCTTTGGATAAAAGAAATAAATCCGTCGGTGAACGATTGATAAATATGGAGATGTGGGTAATATGTCAGTGAGAGTGGGAGGAAGAAGTTTCGTTGCTCCCTTGGGACTCGACCCGCCACGTGTACACGGTCTGTACTTCTTATCAGTAACACTATCTTGCTTCTTGCTACTTGCTACACATTTCTCTACTACAGTACATATACAAGACAAGGGTGTATCTACAGGGCGTGTTCGTATTAAACGGGCCACCATGGGGATCTCGTATTCTGCCCGATTTACAGTAATGTTCAAAGGGTGAATTTCACCTTCTTTTTACACACATTTAAGAATATGAAATCAGATTTTTAAATTCGTCCGTCATTTTTCAATGGCCAGCTTAAAAATGTGTTATCAAACGCCTTGTATGTTAAGAAATTTTTAGATTTTACAAACAATTTTAAGACCTTTTGATTCTTGACCTTCTTATACAGAGTGTCTCATCAGTAAAGTGGCAGAGTCTAGTAAAAGGTTATATAGGTCAAATTATAGAAAATTAGGAATGAAGATTTTTCCAAAAACGCTTAGTTACCAGATATTTGGCATTTTATATTTGTCACTAATTATTTATTATCTCCCACACTACTTATTGGATTTGACTCAAACTTAGTATACATTTGTATCTAAGTAAGACCATTTGCCGAAAAAATTACCAGCATGATATAACTTATCATTTTAAAACAGTGGCTATTTTATGGTATTTTTAGAGCATTTTTGGAGTTACACCTTAAAGAGCGAATGAACGGTGAGTTTTACCATAAAATGTAAAGAATACTGTTGAGTTGCGAATTTTACTACCTATCTATCGACACCCAGGTCATTGAAATCGATTAAGAATCAACAACGTTACAGTGGAAACCGTGGCAAACATCAAGATAATAAAGTGGAAAGTTGTCTGTTTTCAGCAAGAGTTTCCCCTAAAGCTTGGTTGTTTCCAAATAGATTCTTATGAACTTGGCGTATATAGATAGGTAATGAAATGCACTACAAAACGTAATTCTTTACTTGTTATCGTTAAACCCACCGTTTATTCGCTATTTAAGGAGTAACGCCAAAACTGCCCTAAATTTACCATAAAATGGCCACCGTTATAAAATGATAAGTTAGATCATCCTGGTAATTTTTTCCATAAATGGTCTTAGATACAAATGTATGTTAAGTTTAAATTAAATCCGATAAATGGTGTGGGAAATAATAAATAATTAGTGAAAAATATAAAATAGCAAATATCTGGTCAACTAAGCAATTTTAGAAAAAAATTTTATTCTTGATTTTCTTTTTATTTTGACCTATGTCACCTTTTCACAGAGTCTGGCACTTTACTTATGGGACACCCCGTATATCACTACCGTATACCCGGTAACGACATGTACGCAGTCAAAATAGCGTAAAATGTTTATTGAAAATGCATAGGGTCTCGTTTATTGTGAGTTTTACAGATTGTTCTGAAACGGTAAATTACTTTGTTTGTACTTTAATAATTAATAAATCTAAAGTATTGTTTTGGAAATCCTTGTATCCCAGTAAGAGCGTAAAACTCACAATGTGCGAGGTCGTTTCTACACTTTAGACTACCTTGACTAGTGACTACCTATATTCTCTTAAACGGAACGAGTTATCAAGAACTGTCATAATTGACATACATAGATTTCCGTAAGAATGTTTCAGGTTGGCAATTATTTATTGGAAAATGACGGGTGATTTTCAAAAATCTGATTTCATATTTTTAAATGTGGGTAAAAACAAGGTGAGGTCCCCTTTTAAACAATACTGCCAATCGAGCAGTTTACGATATCCCCATGGTGGCCCGTTTAAAATGAACACCCTGTATATGCGTGGTTTGTTTCCTCGGATGGTGAAATGTTAATGGACATTTCCAAAAACCACTATCAACCACAGTACATTCTTCTTGGACCTTGGTGATACGAAAATCTTTCAAACGAAACTGTGTTGCGATCTATTTAGTTGTAAAGCTGGCTTCAAGTTGATTTGAAACTTGGAAAGCAGATGTCTGTAATCCTTCTCTGAAGCTTGGATATTCTCTGTGGTTGGATTTGGCTCACTAACCGCTGACTTTGGCTAGACACACTTCCAGTCGCAGCAAACAGAAACCCGAAAGGATTGTGTACATTTCTATTGTTTTATCTTTTGTAAAGACATGATATTACACCTTTAGGTGGATACAATACACATTGTGTAACAAAAGAAAAAACATCAAAAGATAACAAAAATATTTATGGAACAAACACATGACATGATTCATCATCAAAGCTCAACAAAAGGGTTTGACGACCACCATAACATAATGATAACTTAACACAAATGATAATAATTATATGCTACAATATGCGTAAATTGTAAGTACTTCAATTCATTTACATCATAAAAAGCTGGCCGGGTCCCAAAATCTTTTGATCTTAAATTAATGTTTTGTATATATTTTTAAATTGTTTAGCTATTTATAATGTATTTTATCTGCAGTCTTACTGAGTTTTTTATTTTTGCTATATTGAAGTCGATTTGAGGTTCTGCAGCATTATATCTTCTTGGTGCATACCAGCCGCGGACAATGAATTTATCAACTCGCCGTCTAGAATATATGACCTAATGCGCTCTCTAGTGTCTAAAAGTCTATTTTATTTTGTGATTTTCTCATTACTATAAATCTTGTTTGTAGCAGACTTATACAATTAAAACTGTATTGAATTTCATTTCATCCCAACATTTATCAATATTTAGGTGAAAATCGTGGTTAAGCGGTAGAGAAGACTACCGCCCCAACTTCGCCACGTAAACAAAGAATTCTTCGTTTCATTTCAAAACCTTAGCCGAGAAAGTTAAGATGAAAGAAATCTATAGACAATTTCAAAGTGGCAATCCCCTGAATTTTACTCTTTCCATAAACAAGGACCTTTATCGAATAAAA
Source organism: Matsumurasca onukii (assembly GCA_018831715.1). Classification (NCBI taxonomy): domain Eukaryota; kingdom Metazoa; phylum Arthropoda; class Insecta; order Hemiptera; family Cicadellidae; genus Matsumurasca; species Matsumurasca onukii. The sequence goes on from CM032058.1 coordinate 25,999,133, forward strand.
GGTCTGATAAAAGTACGAGTATTTGTGGAAGACACAGATATCTCGGTGAACGACTGATAAATATGCAACTGTGCGTAATCTGTCAGGAGTCTGGAGCAGTGCTTCCCGCTTATCCCTCAGGACTCAGTGTCTGAGTTCCCAGCTGCAGGCCGAGTCGAGTCGCTTTCTCTAACGTAGGTCATAAGTCGTCGTAGTGGATAAAACAAGGACATGTTTGTACAAAAGCCTTCATTCTATGACCTTTTCTCTAGTAATGTTGGGAGGTCACACGTTGAACGTGTTAAATTGTTACTTAAGTAAACATTCAGAGAAACAAAACTTGAATGCAAATAATCGAAATTTACAATTTTCAAAACCGAAGTGAAGGTGAATTATTTTTCAAATTTGAGAATCCTTTAAACAATTTCCTAAAACCAACGCCAAACCAATAACCAAAAATAAAAAGTTATAGCTCTATCTGAGGGTGAAGGAGGCAAGATAGAGAAAAAGGTACTGAAACAAAATTGGAGAGTGCCTTAATTTGTGTTCTTTAAAGGTCCTTCATAAAGTGGTTAAACTTACTGTCCGTTTAATACAGCTGTTTATACTAAATAGATTTCTTTTCATTTTCAAATACGAGCCGTTGAACACTTACACCTAACATGTATGCAAAGTTTCAATCGATTCTGTTGAGGGAGGTTTGAGTTATTAGGCACACGCACCTACGTTTACGGACACCTTTCAAGCCCTAGTACAAAGGTATAAAGGTCACTCATCGCATGTGCTCCTCCAGTTGTCCTTGAAAATTAGCTCTGTAAAATAATTCATTGAGATGATATTGCCTACATATATATTATAACTTTAAAAATATGATAATATAATAACTTGTATATTTAATTTGAAGTGCAAATGCCAAATAGTTCATTCTGTGCGGTACATTCAATGACGAGAAAAGTATTTCCTTCCAGTACTAAACCATGAACAGCTGAGTAAATAATGCAATCTCTGTTTTATTCTCTTACCGGGCGTAACTTTGTTTGCTGTTTCGCTATTTGGGTCGTCAACTCTGTTGTAGCTTCCGGTCACTGCGTCATTCTCCCAAACCGGAAGCGAAGCGTGATAAACCCTTATCTACTTCACAACGTTAGAGCACAGGTGACATAGAGGATAAAGTTTACGCGAGATTCATGGCTCTTGTGAACTTGTACATATGTAATTATGTACGATTCTTGCAATGCTTTTATCTGTGTACTGTCTGTGTTTGGTACACTTCATATCATGTAGATGTGTTGGTAAGTTTTCATTTTCATTCAAAGCTAAGCTGAGTACGGCTTTAAAAGGTTGAAGTATGCGATGGGTGATTAAAATTTATGTATTTATGTAGATAAAATATTGTGTATTGTATATTGATTGGTTTAGTGTGTGTTTTATCGAGGCCACGCCTTAAACTGCCACAGTCTGCTTATCGGTTATTGTTGCACCCATCATCTACTCATTCAGGGACCTAATTAAGATTTCAAGTTTAAAGCTTGCGTTAAAAATCTTCGCTAGAGGCATTTTATTAACGTTTTTTATTCGTTATGTGGGAACACGGAACGCGCTTTTCGGTAAAGCGGTCCAAACCCATGTGCCTGCACCGGGAATCGAACCCGTAACCCTCCGCTCTGAAGGCAGCAGCTGTCCCACTACATTTTTTACTATACATTAAACGTTTTTTACATGGTTATACTTTTGAAGTACTTTCCCATGTAAGTGTCTGCTGTATCTTGAAGTGCTGTGAACTTTAATTATATTTAGGTTAGTGGTTTCGCCAGGACCCTCCCCTCCACCATCACCAGAGTGAATGTGGCATCATCACGCACCGGTCATGTGAGACGTGTTGTATTACCCACCCAATTACCGACTAACGATGTAACGTGGTAGTATATAATCAATATGGCGGCCACCCCTTACAGCTGACCGCCCCCCTCCCCCCCTCAAGCTGAGCCCAGGTGAGTTGAGGCCGAGCCACTCCTCAACCCCCCTCCCGCTCCCCGTGCCACCACCATCAGCATCCCAAGCCATGATACTGGTTATAATGAACTCATCCATCGTTGGATGGAATATTAAAGATTATTCTAACGTTAACTCACCTGAGCCTGGACCACTAAAATTAAGAAACCTGGGGTTTCACAGAAATTACAACTAACGTGAATTTAACATTTTCTTCTAAAGGAATAATTTTAATCCTAATAATTTTAATTTAAGGTGTTAGTTACTGTAAGTTTAAGGTCTCAGCTTAGGTGACTTTGTAACTATCAAACGTACTCGTAGTTAACCTTTTACTTTATTGTTGTGTCTGTAAAGACGAAATTTGATAGTTTTTTTAATTTTACTAGAACTATAAAGGGCCTGACCAATATTAGAAATTAACTTATTACGTTCAAGTTTTGCAGAGTGTAAACTTACTTATATTGAAATGCAGTTTGCTAAAGGGAACTTATTTCTACTTTCTACTTATTCTTAGTTAGTTTATGACTAGGTCCCGAGATGCAAGCAAAGCATATGAAGCCAGGAGCAATATCTGCTTATGAACTTAGTTACTCTCGGGCTAGTACAGAGGTAGTACAACTCTTTTGTAAAAAGCTCTGAGCAAGAAGAGAAAGGTCTATACTCAAAAGGGTAGTCTGTGAACAGGATGAACCCATAGTGTGTAGCTTGGTTAGATAAGCAAATTATGAACTTTATGATTAGCCAATATAGGGACTAAAGATGGAATACACGAAACATCGCTCTATTTACATTAAATAAATGGGAGATAGTTGTCTAAAACTACTATTTAAGTACTACTTGACTTTTACTACACTCAAACAGCCCATTTTCTAAGAAAGGTTCGTACATTCAGTGATATTTAAGCAACAATTTTGGGCTTGTGTGAGTTTGTTTTTTCTTTTTTTGTCGTTGTAAACGAGTCACTCAGGTCCCCTGTTGAAAAGGTAGCTGTTAACAAAATTCTGTTATTGTGTACATTTTATTTTATAAAAATACATGTAGCCCACTAATATTTCAAGTTATTCTAACGTGTAAAAGCTCTTGCATTCTAGCCAGCCATTTAAAAGTTAAATCGATTATTGATATCGCCAAGTTCCAGTGTAAATTTTAATTCACACTAAGAACGACTGCTTTATTTTAAAATGCTTGAAAATGCTATTTAAATCTGTTCAGTAAAGTGAAGTTCACTGATGTCCATTAAGTCCTACTTTTGAATCAGCTGTTTTTAGAAAGTCACGGTTGAAGTGTAGTGGAAAAAGAGTGAAATTAATTAATTTCACACGTTGGCCAACCTGTGGGCCGCAGAACAAAAGTAGCGTTGACCTGGCGCGAGTGTTTTGTATTCCTCTCACCAGACTGTTGAAAGGATTGTTTTGCCTGACCATAAATCCGGGGATATTATGTATACAAAAGCATCCCTCCTCCCCATCCCCCTCACCACCCCCTCCTCACAACGCCTCACCTTCAACCAGCATCCCTTGCTGGGACTGCACAACACGCACACTTTTTCCTCATCTTTGTTGGAAGAGGGTATTTTTCTTTTTGTATCTATACGTATAAAAAGAGAAAGCTTTCATAGTACTTTCATTTCACAAATAAAAATATTGTTCTGTCTTTTAATTCAAATTGTTTTCCTTATTTCGTTAGGCCGAAAGTTTCTAAACAAGTTACATTAATTCCTAAATATATTTCTTGATTTCCAAAAATACAACTTTCTCAATTCTTGCAAAACTTCATTTAAATTTAAACAAGTTTTCAGTTGGTCAAAATTGAAGTTGAAATACTTGCTTACAGAAATATAATTATGTAAAGTATGTTAAAACATATCTACAGAGGAGGACAAATCTTCTATAGCTTTATTAATGACTTGCAATACAAAACTTATTCAAAAAGTATAAAAAAATGAAATTTATTATTTTATTTTGTAATAAGATTTTTAATATTATCATTTCATACTTCATATTGTTTTTATCTTTACCAAAACCGACCTATTTTATTTCACTATCATTATTTTCGAGCGATAACAATTCTGATAGATTTTACATAAAGTGACAGAGATGGTCAATTTGCCTACAATATGCCTGACAATACTGCTAACTAACAAGGCCTCCTCACCCCCTCCACTTGTGGTCGTACATTCTCTAATTGCCAATTAGCTAATTGTTTCCGAGGTCTCACTCCACGTTAATGACAGGTTTGACAGACGATCAAACTTTAAATTAGGTGAAAGCATCTTCTAGTAGGAAACTCCGATTGGTTGACGTCAGTTTCATGAATATTTAATAGTTTCCTGTTTTCAGCAGATATTTTTGTATAGTGAGTTTATCGATGGAGTTAATCAATTATAACCAAGTATTCATTATGAACCGTATCTAAAGGAAGAAGGCTACTCTTATAGGAGCTACAATTAAGTTATAACGCGGTTAAAAATAAAGAGTAATTTATTTACTTTTAATAGTGTTTACAAATTTCTAACTGTTTCTAGTTGCACAGTACTTCAGTTAAATCATAGACTAACGGACTCTATAGATAGAGTCTCTAGTCTGTGGTTAAATTGAATCCCATCATATTTTTAAACCCATTAACCCTATTTGGGTCCTTTTATTTCCAAAAGAATGAAACTCTTCTTACGAGACTTAAAAATAACTGTGACAATGTGCAACACCAAACACTTACAAATTTAAAAACAAACCGTAATATTTTCTAACAAATATAATTTTTATGTGTGTTTGTTAAGCAGCTGTTTGTAACTAGTATGTATGACATTTTCCCATATTAAAACTGTGATCATGTTCATGATATAACATTGTTGTGTTTTTTTTCAGGTAATATGATAATAGAGTTGTTCATCAAAAGAAGAAGTACTCGTAAGTAATGCATTTAAAACAAGTTCACTCTGTATCTTTTCACTAATTGTCCAGCACCGTTATGGCTTAATTTTAGTTAAACAGAACTAATATGAAATGCACGATTTAGCTAAAAGCTTTTTAAATTATCTTTAGAACGTAGGAAACGTGTTAAAGCACTTCTTTCAAATTTGAAAGTACCGGCAAAGTTTCTTTCAATTTGCATTGTCTTTCAGCAGGCAATTCTAACCATCTAGCCATTTGACCTTCTAGGTTGCTTAACCTACTGTCAATGTGAAATTTCAACCTCTCTCAAATTGTTTTCAAATAACCATTCAGTCAGTGATCCAAACTGTGCGTTTATTGTTTACGTATCCGTTTATTTACGTTAATTAACTTAGCCAACATGCCGGCAAATTAATTGTATATTAAATATTAAATTAGGTTCAATTTAGGTATGGCTAACCTATTTCACTCCGTTAAAGAATTTCATGTAGCCTTCTACTTAAACAATACAACTGTGTAGTGACTGTAGAGGAGAAAAAGCAATCTCCGACTACAGTTAATTGATTTACCGAGCATGTACGTGCGTGTAGTGGGGAGGGGAGGGGTAGACCATGACACTCCGGGGTGCTGTGAAACCTGTCTGGTATGTTCATCGTGCCTCCCTCCCCCAACCTATTCCACCCTTAGACAGCTGAGTACCTTTATGTACCCCATAGATAGTTCCCTGGTTGCAACATAACCATAACACGTACCGTACACATGGCGGCGTTAACAATTATGAAAATGGTATTTGTTTCTAAGAGATTTTTGTTCGAAATTCTAAAATTGTTCAGACCCTATGAATTAGAGCTTTAATCAGTTTGATTGTAATATTTCCCAAACGCTCTTTACCAAACTATGGAAAAATATAAGTACTAGCTACGGAATTGGCTGACTATAACTGAAATGATGTTTCACAGAAGTGTATTACAATAATGTAGCGAAACGTTAGTACGTAGTTCCAAGCTGAACTAAAAACAAATTAACATTAATCGAGCCAACAATTAAAAACGTTTACAAAAAACACAGTTTTAACGCCTCATTTAAACTCTTACTTTTTTGTCGGTTTGTAACCTTCTAAAAACGTCTAATTATTTTGGTGACTCAAGAAAATAACTAAACCTTCTTGTTAAAAGTATTTAGTCCATCCAACTTTCATTTTTAAAAGGTTTGGTTGATAAAGTATTATTAATGCTTTGAAGAAACTCTTTGGAAGGGTCAAAATTGTTCTCCAAAGTTAAAACAACGCATTTAAAATTGGACGAACAAAGAGCTCTGATGAAATGTGTGTTCTGTTAACCCGTACTTAACGACCGTTATCTGAGAAACGTCATATAATAGAATATAAAATGAGATCACGGTATAAAGGAAAAGGAGAAGATATGGTCGAAAGATATTCCGGCGTCGTTTGTCAAAATTCTGCTGGGACTCAGAGACCAGCTCACATTCATCAAACACCTACCTTTTGTTGACAAAAACTCTACCGAGCTCTATGAAAACGCGGTCACTATCTTCTCTCACTCGAGTTTTCCTGTTTTCCATCATTCTTCAAAATCATTCAATAGTTTAGTTACTCGCTAAATTCTAGCTTTCAACAACAGAGCAGGTATAAAATCCTCTATTTATCCTATTAATCCTATTTCTATTAATCCTCCTTGCTTTCAACTTTACTTAACTGCTAGGTACTGTTTACAGAACCTAGGCTATACCTTGGGAAATGCGTGGTAATTTCTTGTAGTTTTGCAGTGACTGTCATAAAAATGTCTGTAACTTTCTTAAAAACTAGGCCATTACACAAGCAGGAGATTAGTTCGTCAACAGACCTTTAAATTCGATTACATTTCGCCTAAAGCGAAGGCCTTTAAAGCTCGTTTAAAAGAAAATGTTGATTACGGAGGAATTTTATAGTCCTGACGTGTTTATGACACACGATTGGGAGAACATGTGAACGGACAGACTGACGGGGCCAGATGAGAGAAATTCAAGGGAATGGGATTTGAATGAGCGCGACTAATGCGTAGTAAATGTCTAAGTGTAATCCTGTACACATTTCGACTAAATAAAAAAAATTCCAAACTAGTTCAGGAGGTAAATACTTAATCACCACTTATTGAATTGAAATAATGGTTTAATAACACGATTTACGATTTTCTAGTGGATTTCGATCCAAACAAATAACATTCACTGATACAATATTCTCTGAAAGCAAGTACAAGTGTGTGTTGAAAAATTCTCTGAGGGAGTCTCTTTGGTAGACTGGTTTTGTAAATAATGTAAGAGTAATCTTGGATACGGTGTAAAGCAGAGCAGCCTGGTGGCACTCCGGGGAACTATCCCACTATAGTCGCTACAAAACAACTACACCGCATTTCCTAGGTGTCGCTAGTGTCTTTCCTTTTACATTTACTGATTAACATATATTTTTTTATGTTAGTCTATTATATTAAAGAATTTTATAAAGTCTACTGGCACCTCGTTAGCCAATTCTTTTTGACCGATTTATACACTTTATCTTTTTTTAGCAATCTGTATGCTTAACGCATTAGGAGAAATTTTCGTACAGTAGTTTTCGAGAAATACTTCGCCATGGCTTTTGTCCAATGACTTTGTTATGGGTAAAAAATACGTGCCAACTTATCAGCCATATCTGCTGGGTTGATTTAACATGGTTTTGTATTTTATTGTTCGGATTGAGAAAAGTATTGGAAAAACCTTTTGTTTCGTAGTTTAAAAAATACATTTTTGAGAAGTGCCTTTTATGGGAATGTACCTCTTAGGGGGAAAACTATTGCCAGCTTTCCAGCCGGTTCTACTGGTCCGATTTACAAAGCGTAGGTCTTATTTTGATCATAATAGCTCTTAGATCATGCAAACCTACTGAGTACTGGGGATGTTTTCATTCGTGGATTTTATACATATACTATTCGACATAGCTGTCCCAACCATGTACGACGGAGGGATAGATAATATGTCGTTGCCAGCACATTCTACTAACCGAACTTCTTTATGTATATCTCACTTTTTTGAGCTACCTGATGATTTAATTTACTCTGTAAGAAGTATTTCTTTAGCGGCATTTGAGAAATCCGCGCAGAGTGCACATTGGGTTTGACTTTCGGAAGACGCATAATATTGACGGTTTCCCAGACTTTCTGCTCGAGTATTTTATTTCAATTCAAACCTATTTAATTTTTAAAAATTCATTCGTGCAAATTCTTCTTGAACATCATTATTTTATATAGTACGATAAACCGTACAGAGGCTACTACAAATTCAAAACTGTTACAATGAACGGTACACAGGCTCGGTTATTGGCATAATTATATTTCATACACATAAAGTTTCGCCTAACAATGTAAAATACAAATATTCACCGCGTTAACTCAGTTCTGTATACTTTGTGTAGTACTGGAAGAGATCTGAACCCTGGAATCAACTTGCTCGCTCTATATTGTCAGGCGCTACGAACCCTGACCTAGGTTAGGTTATGACTCAGATCACAATAGAGCCGGCAGATGGCCAAAGAGTTCAGAACTCAACCAGACTTACACAGAGAATAATTAGCTAAAGCTGATCCACTAACATGTCTCGCTTCTCAAGCCTCGCCTCGTCTGCATTTCTGGGCGCTCAAGAGTGCTCACCCCTCCACCCCTGGACACTTGAGCACCCTGTCCCCTAGTTACTCAAGGCTCGGCTATTGTCTCAACCTCCCCCCTCCACCACAACCACGCTTCACTCAATACTTTCTGCACACCCCCGCCCACCAACACGCCGGATGCATCACGGTCTCATTTTTAAAATGGACCACAGAAATGTCTTGGATGAAATAACTCTTGTGTAAAAGTCTTGTTTTTAACAACCTCGTTTCGTCGTCAGGGTTGTTAATGTGGAGGGTGAGTTTGAATGAGCTGAGCTGGAAGAATGGATCCAAGTAATGTCTCGAATTGTCTCGTAAGGAGTGACTCTTCTTGCTCTTTAATTTCGCTAACAGGTTCAAAGTCCCGTGGTTTTGTGCTTTGAAAAGTTACTCCCCAAGTCTGTATACGCATTTCATGACTTGTCATTGAAATTTACTCTCCTTAGATTACTAGAAATGTGTCTGTTTGAATGGATGTGGTTGAGAATTCATGTTGGGGATTTCGTAATTGTCTTGTTACAGTACCTCCAAAAGAACTGCTATTGTTTATATCAATAGAACTAAATTAAAATTTGAAAATCAAACTGAATTCTTGTTCGTCTAATAAATCCTTTTTTAATCAAGTATACAGGAAACATTCCTTACGAGACGATATATTTTTAATTGTCTACAGCAACGTTTCCTAACATGTTTACCCAACACTAACACTGTTTGAAGTGAATAGCCAATTAAGTTGTTTACATCAATTTGTCTTGTTTTGACTTGGTGTTATTAGGTTCCATAGAAGTTGCATCTCTAGCTGTATGCACGGGTAGATTGCTGATAATAACACACTATATGAATAGGCTACATTGTGTAGGTTGCGTTGAAGTGTTGAAAGAGGTGGGGAGGAAAGGGGGTTGGGGTAAAATAATAGGACAGATTTTCACCTTCTCGTAATCATCTGGCCAATTACTCGCTCTATGGTTGCTCTTGCTCCACAAATAAACAGTAGTTATTCCCGAACACCTTATTACAGGGTGTTTTTTTAAACGTTTCAAACTATAGTAAGGAATATCTGGTCATACATTGTATCATTGGTTTGTTCACTTCAATATCTATCAGATGGTATGTAATGTTGCAGTAATGTAGTGGTTTTTATTTCCTAATTTGATATTATTGTTAAATAAACGCAATCATGGTTTTTCGCAATGATTAAAGGGTGTTTATTGTTGAAGAAAACTTCAAGATAATTTGTTTTGTCAAGAGGCGTTTGGGGTCAAGTTTACAGGTGTAAGTATTCCAAATAAATCTGAAATTCACAGATTTGTTAAAAGGTTTAACGAAACCAAGGTTAGTATACTAATAACGAAACAGGTTCCGTAGGGAACAGAAAACATAACAGAAGGCGGACTGTACTGAATGAGGAAGTGATGGAGGATGTTAGGGTTAGCTTAGAAAATTCTCCTAAGAACTCGTTAAGAATTTCGAAATAACAAAAGCAAATAACCTAGCAAACTTGAGTAATCACCTTGACACATTAAGTATTCTTCAACAATAAACACTCTTTGATCTTTGCTAAAAGTCACGATTGGTTAACAAATTAGGAAATAAAACCACTATATTATTGCAACAATACATACCATCTGATAGATATTCAAGTGAACAAACCAGTGATTCAATGTATGACCATATAGCGCTCGTAAAAGATGACTTACTATAGTTTGAAAGTTGGGTTGCGTTTAAAAAACACCCTGTATTTCTTGGCCATGCACTACGCGAGAAATAATATCCAATTTCAACCATATTTATAAAACTATGTTCCATGTATATTTTTTGTTTTAGTTTTATTAGCTATAAGATAAAGTAGGTACACTAAAATGGTACCAAGAAAGTTGTCTGTTATGATATACTTTATTAAATATTACTTGTACCCGTATTTTAGTAGTTAACCTTTTTAAGTGAACAGTAAAGTAAATTATAACGAAATTGCTTGACAAAAAGTTTAATATTTTGACTATTCGGACCCGTGGCGGGTTGAAATCGTGCGCGACTCCGGAGCTCATCGCTCCGCTGGTGCGGGTTCGATCCCGCAGTCACCACTTAAATTTTAAAGTGACTTTACTGTAAAACGTTTTACGGTTACGCAAGGTAAAAGTCGAGGTTGAGTGGTAGTGAGGACTTTGTAGTCCTAACTTCGCCTCGTTAAACAAGACAAACTTTACCTTTTTAATCAAAAACCGTTTGACGTTCAACAAGAACATACTAAAAGATAAACATGTTGAGGCTCTTGGACTGAATAAATTAAAAGAAGGAATTAACGGAAACTAATAATTTGAAATGTTTGTGCAAGTCACCTTTCAGTGAAGCTGTCATCATCAGCAAATACACATTGAAGGTATACTCGTACAAACGTTTAGTAAACAAATATTTTTACAAGTCTTATCTCAATTTGAATAATTGAATCTTCTAAAAGTTAATAATATAATATTGCTAAGGTAAAATATTGTTCGGAGACATGGGTTTACCGTTCAGGTGTTCTATACGACAAAAGCTATAGGAATCTTAGTACAAAACTGGGAAGCTAGGAATCTTCTAAACCTTGCTTTGACAAAGACAGATACAAATTTATAGCGGCTCTAGTGTAGACCCTAAGCCGTAGCCAACAACAAAAGGTTGTTCACGTTGATCACAAAAATATTGATTAAAATTTAAAAATGTTAGCAGTATAACAACGAGAGTGGAAGGGCGTAGATTCAGTTTATTGCCCTGAAGAACGCACATTAACACTTCACAGGTATCGCCAGTTTATCTTGTCTACAGATGTTTACGTTGTACTCTAGCCTTCAGTGTAATTGTAGTTTACTCAAACTCACATCTCTAAACATTTGTCTTATCACAAGAAAATCAGAGGCTTTGATGATACAATGTTATTTAATTCAACATGTTTAGAGGTTGAAATGTTACTATAAAACTAAAACTTAGACAATACGAAATAGAAATCAAACCAGAAGGTCTTTATGCAGGAAAAGCCTTTGTTCTCAATTAAAAGCTGGATATATATATCAAATCCAAAACAGTTAAAGGAAAATTGTTAGAAAATATTAGGCTTAATCAGTACTGAATCACAAAGAAACCTTCTTCGTAGTAATAAGGAAACAGAGAAAACATTATCATACATTCAGACATTTCAAAAGATAACAATACTGTATTATGAAATTCTATACGCCTATAAAAACAAATGCAACCTTCTAGGCTAACAAAGCCAATTTTGGAATTTTGTTAAACTCAAAGTAAGGCAAGAGTAAACACAATTTAATGGGTTGCAGGAAAAGCAGCAGGAATCTCACAAACGGGCATTTATGGTAGGAGCCCATTTATGTTCGATTGATAGTCAGACGGACGTCTGGACTGATAAATGAAAAGGAGCTTATTCCGAATAGATGAAGCAAGTTTGGGCACAAAGAAAAGCCAACTTTCAAGACGGCGTCAACGCATTTTGTGTGGTCCGCCTGGGCTATATACGCGAATCGTATAAGTATTAAAACATTTTACAATCTAAAATTAGCATGAACATGTTACTAAGCGGAGTACCGATTCAATCAGGAAACTTGAAAATAAAGTGGAAGTATCATGAAAATGTGTTGTGTATATTAGGACTACTAAAATTGAGAATAGTCTCACTAAAAATTATAGTATGATGTTAAATTACTTCGTTACGTCGGTGTTCTACTCGTATATGGCTTTTGTACTCGAGTTCAAATCTTTCCCTTCAAAAGGGTAAAGAAAGATACACTAAAATATACATACTTGAAAACGATTTTCGACAATTCTCTTAATGTAAAAATGAAGTTTTCTTGTGGAAAATTTATAAAATCGTGGTGACAAAAAGCAGCAGCAAGTTCACGGATTTCACGAAGCCAAGCCAAGGAGACAACTGGGACAGGAGACAAAAGATACGCCACAATGGGCCACCTGAGCGTCTCCCTCTCGCCTAATGGAAATATACAGGGCGACTTGCAAACTCGGGGAAACTTCTTCCCGAGACACAATCCCGCACAACTTTCTCTCAAGAGGTGAACGTTTCAAGTGCGCAAATCAGACATTTCAGGCGTGGTCTGAGGTCTATACACGAGTAACCTTTTAGTTGTCATTTACAATTTTGAGTGGTGTGAATTAAAGGTTGAAAGTTATTACACCAAGTTTGTTCATTTATTTGCATACTCAACTTTCTGTAGAGCACCTCGGATCAAAATTTAAGTGCCGGATCAAATTTCTTGAACGGTTTGATAATACAAGAGTTTGTAAACACTGTACAATTTTACATTGTCTTTCTCGTTTGTTGTTATAGATAGGAATGTGTTGGTAATATCTCCTGAAATGGTGACTTAAAGTTTGTCTATATTATTTTGTATTTTTTCCATAGTAAGAAAAACCATTTAACCTTGGACTTTTTTATTTGCTATTCTTTGCATTTGGTTTTGATATAGTTCAGTTACTTGTGTTTTGTAATTAGATTGAGAGATTAAACATGATTGTAAACTATTTTTAGTTTCAATACGTTAAACGAAATGGTTAACTTATTTTATTTCGCTAATTAAACTCACAACTCCATTGTGGCTACGAATGGTAGAAATTAACTACAAAAATATTTATTACAAAATAACTCTGATATACGAAGGGGAGATGTGACGTAATATCAAACATTTCTATATACTCTTTCGTTGTATATTTTCGTTTTAATACAATTTGCAAATAAAATAAATCGTACACATTTATATATTTAAGACACAGATTGAAACAATCTTTTACATTGCGTTAAAGCAATCTTGAACATTATTTTCAATAAAGTCATGAATAACGTACGTGTACATAAATTCATAATCCTAAATTTGGAGTAATGAAATCCAAAGGACATTTGATGGTTCAGAACATTTGATATGCGAGAAAGTTAATTTATCCACTTTTTAACTTTACTGATGGTAGAGACATCGTGGTGAGGGGGATTCGGTAACATTTCCTCCTGATAGTGTTGTTCTTTTACATGGACAAAAACTCATACTTACCAAAATTATTCCGACATCCCCGTATTTCACTTATTTTAGTCTCATTCAGCTGGGCTATTGGCAAAAGCTTTTAAAAGAGGTATTTAAAGTAACACAAAGGCTTTTAAGTATGTAGAATCAAGGATTATTTCAAGAAAACTTAGGTTTTATCTATAAATTTCTTGATTGGGCCAAATCTGAGCTCGGAGTGGGTTGTTATCATTAGCTGATAAGATGACACTAAGCCTGCTTGCGTGCCTGCCCCTAGCCTTGCCGGCTTATCCCATGGCAAACAGATTTAATGTCTTGAAGCTCGCAGAAGGGATTCTCTCAGAGAAAACAAGCTGATGTCACATCTATATGTTACTGCACAGGCTGACTATTGCATCATCGTGATCATGATCGTCAAAACTATCTACAAGTACGTTGTTAGACAAATGTGTGTTATATATTTTTACGTTGGATGGGAGAAAATTATAACTTCATTGTGATGGCGACATTGAAAAAAAGTTACGGTGTATGGTCGTTTCTAAGCAACCGGTATTACAATTTTCTATTACGGGACAAAATTGAAAAAATAAGCCAAGCCATTTAAAAAAGACATTTATTTAAATTAGGTGTTTCGGACCTTCTTCTAGTGCAAAATGCCTGGAGTTAATCCAGGAAATCTTTTCAGATATGCTTTAAATTTTCTCTTAATTAATGAACCGGACTCGACTCCTGCTGGATACGCTCCCAGGCTAGACTCAAGAACCGATCTTGAAGCACCTCCTAAAGCTGTTCCCGGACTGGTTTCCAAACCTGACTCTGGATTACCTCCTGTACCTATAGCCAGGCCAGCTCCTAGAACTGTTTCCTCAACTCCTGTCTCCAGCCCGAGGCGAGGAGGTCCAGAGGACCGCTGGGATCATTGCTTCAAGACTGGACTGAACCTGACTCTGGGGGGAGCTCTGGTTGGTAGCTGCGTGTCGGCTGTCACACACTCTCCGTACCCATTCTTCATCCTGTCTGGAGCCAGTGTGTACGCCGCTGTCTACAACTGTAACAGTATATTCAAAGCATGAAATATATGAGTATATACAGATCCCTTTTTAAAGGGTTTCCTTTATAATATGATCATTTTGTTATGGTGTAATTGTTTTGCCTGAACGTAAATGCGGTGTACCCTTTTATAGAGTTTCAAATGTTATATTATGTTGAGTGTGTATAGCTGAAACCGAATAACTATTCTTCAGGACAGACAAAAATACATGTCTAAAGAAACATCAAACTAAAGAAGGTCACAGAAATTAGATATGAAATACATTCAAAATTGTCTTCGATTAATTCAAATCCGTATAATGCATCCACAAGCCAACTGCTGGGTTTAACGTATTCCTGTATAATCCAGGAAGAGGAAGGACGCTCCCGAGGGATTGGTGGGTCAGGAACTTATTACAGTATTATCCTAAGGGACTTCCGGTCTGTGTTATCCAGGTCTTGTAACTTCCGGCTCTAGGTTGCAACTTGAGCCGTCTTCAAACTTGAACTGGGATTTAAGTTTGGGAGAGCTTAGTTTACGAACTATCGCGTTGACTGCAGCCATCACGACAATAATTACAAAGTTATTGTAATATATAAATATTACAGTTACAAACTGGACACTTTACGTTTGGTATACTGTTCAAAGTATGTTAAGATTGCTTGTGATGTATTGAGTGTCACGTGACATAGCAATGGTTTCCTATTGGACGGTGGCGGAACCCAGGTGTCACTTTATATTCTTCCATATTACAACGTCCGTGTGTTAAACGTCCAATAGATGCCAAACTCTAACAGCATTGTATCTTTCCAAGTTGCTCCTTTGTGCTACTGAATCTTTCAGATATATTTCACTCCATACACTTTTAACATTTTCCAAAAAGATTTTACTATGGAAAAATTGTGTATTATTCGTAGGCTTTGGTAGGCTACGTCTGTTAATATGATACAAATCCGTCCGTACACAGTTCAAATTTCAGCTCAATTATCGTGGTTTTAAATCGTATATTATTTCATATTAATAAAGAACTATAGAGAACTCTATAAAGAACTCTTCATGGTATTTTTTTATACCTCTTTAATACAATCATATCTTTTAAACCTCTTAATTACATGATAATACTTTTATATAAACAGCTTTTATTATTTTGTATTAAGGATTACTAAAATCGTAATGTTTTAACGTAATACATTTAAAAAATACATTGACTTGAACTAATGACGATCAATTGAAATTGACCTTAGAACAGAGCCAACAAATAGAACTGCTATGACTCCAAGTTCAAAACTGAATCAGCTGACTAAAGCGATTCTCACATTTTCTCTCAGGTCTGTTGCCAATTTAATCCAATCTAAAGTTTGCCAGTCGGTGTTGGTCGACCTGCTCACACGAGTTACAGTCTTGTTCATTACGCTACTTTGCTGTGTTCCACAAGGAGGTGTTTTGGGACCAAACTTATTTTTGTTTCGTGATTCTAACGTCACTTTGCCTCTCACGCGCTACTTATGTTTAGTTATGTTCCATACTGTAAACGCTTATAGAACTAAAGTAGGAAGGTTAATGACGTTATCAGCCAATCAAAGGTTATTATGAGTGGATAGTTTATTATCAAAGGTAATTATTAAGTACCTTAGCTTATTGAATTTAAATGTATTCACGTTAATTGATAAACTGTTATTTAGCAACAGAAAGGTCACCTTGTTTGTTAGGTATTTTTACCTATGGGTAGGGTTAATGTGGAACGGTCCCTTGTGGACTTAATTGTTAAAAATCACTGAAGAAACTTCTCCGGTACATTTATTTGAAATATTGCAAATCTACGACAAAACCACACAAGAATCTAGGTCGGAGAAAATCCAAGCCTTTTTCTGAAACAAAAGACTGGAGACAATGCAACTCGCCGCAACACCATCTTCTCTAATGGAAACTTACTGTCTTACTTGTAGTTCATGTCCACCGAGTCACCTGTTCTAACATTGCTGCAAGCCGTGCAATTTAACACTCATACAGTATACAGAGTTTGTATTGCAGTTTGAAACCCCAATGAAATCTTCCTTTCTTCAAAGATCTTTCAAATCTCTTTTAGATGGCTCCAAAATGGCAAGGATCTGATAGGTATGTTGAAAGGCCAGGACGGCATTATAGACATGTGCCCTCTGAGATTAGCTAACAAAATCGGTTATATAAGATGTTTTTTATAGTTACTGCTAAACGTTTCGACCTCGATGTGGAGAGTCATCCTCAGTACCTAGTCGACTGGCTAAGACTCATTATATAGATTATAAATAGTAACTATAATTCAATTGTGACGCGGTGTAAACCGGAAGCCTTAGATCTTAATGACGTTTTATGCTTTGAAAACTGTAATGATCCGATTTCAATGAATTTTGGTATAAACATTTACGGTAGCATAACCAACTTGTATACAATAAATTTAAAAATCCATTTTGGTTTGGCTGATTGGATTTCGTTGACACATGTTGCTTACGGGTACATAAATAGATATATTATGTTGTTTATACCATAAACTCCCATTTTGGGGTTTAAATTATCCCCTCTCGTTAAATATTCACGGTGCTTGTGGCTACTCGTCGGCTGTTATAATATATTATAGTTACGAAAAAGGATACATTTACAACAATATTTGCTCCCAGATTTATTGGTTTTAAATATTTTTAGCCTCATGATAGGTGAATATAATCAATGTAACCCTACACTTCAATCAGCAAACATTTTTAAAGACTTATACACTTTTCATTCTAGTCTAAAATTTAGTGTTCGAGTATTCAAGATGGCTCAAGTTACAGCCTAGAGCCGGAAGTTACAAGGTCCAGGATAATACGGACCGGAAGTCCCTCAGGATAATAGTGTAATAAGTTCCTGACCTTCCAATCCCTCGGGAGAGTCCTTCCTCTTCCTGGATTATACAGGAATACGTTAAATCTGACGGGAATACAGCTTTGTGTTGTGCAGATTGGATTAAAGATGTGGGGTGAGTTGATAAAGTTTCTCGTGTAACACCCACTGTTTTAAATTTATATTTAGTCTCTTACTTTTAATATGGTTACCAGTCTTACAGCTATAGCCAGGTAATATTGTGTGCCGGAAATGGTTATTTCAACTTCACGGTACCAGGTATATTTGTCAATAGCTTGAACTGTTCTACGTTGGTTACCACTTTGTGTCACCTACCATCATTACCTCTATTTTGGTCTTCCTGGCTAGAAGTTTCTTATTTCTTGCGCTCTCTCAGTACTTGTTTGGTGTTAAGATGTCCAACCCATCTTAACCTTACTTGGTTACTGAATAAGGCTCTGAATTTCTAGGTTAAGCTAAAGAGCTTAACCTAGAAATTCTGGAAAGCCCAGAAGTTTTTAATGGAAGATCTTCTTTATTTAGTAACACTTTCGACGTGAATAATACTTGTCCACTAATGGTGAAACAGTCTACTATTTAAAAAGTTATGGGCTAACTGAGTTATTGAAATTTTAAAACGGTTAGCAAAACCACTTTTCTAAATAAATAGAGAGAAACACTTACCTATTTAAATCGAATAGTTAGTTTATAGAGTCATATAAATAGTCAAATCTATGATTTCTTTTTAGGAACGTTGTATAATTTAGCCATACCTTGGGCATTATTTTCTTTGTTGAGTCATCTATCAAGATTATTTTGCACAAAGCTATTTCTCTGTGTGATTTCATTTGCAAACCAAAACGCATAAACAAATCCGCCTTACATGTTCACCTGCAGACTGGCAACTAAACCTCCTGCAATAAAATTAGCAAGTCAACAGAATTCCCAGTCGTTATCTGGCGAGACTACTGCACTAAACCAGCTTCACTTCAGCTATTGTTTCAGTTTATATACCCGCTAACATTGGATTCGAAAAGAACTGATTGAAAAAAGGTATGTTGTAATTAAAACATGTAAGTGGTTCACCTATATTTTGGTATAGTTCTGTTGAAAAACTGCACTGATAACTGCACATTAATAGCTTAAAATTTCAAAGCAGAGATGTGGATCCCGTAAAAGATCGAGTTCTTAATTATGTCGTATTACGTTGAAAACACTCTCCGTCAAAGGGCAGTTCGTTCATTTCTTAGAAAGGAACCGGTGATAATAGTACAACTCATTAAAAAATGGGAAAGCCAATGTATCTAAATATGTTTTTACTTCAAAGTAAAAACATATCATAGTGTATAGGATTACTTATATTATACGTTATTATAATGAAAACTGATTCTAAGTGGTCCTGTATTTAAATCGTTGACCCAATGAAATAAATACACAGAAATTAATGTCAAACCATTTACGTCCTGTAAGTTGAAGCGTTGAACGCTAAAGATCGCCCACATCGTGCAAAAAGGTTAAAAGTGATCTTTGAAAGAAAATCGTCGAGCCAGCAACTTGAAGGGGGTTTTTAAAAGTAAGACAATGAACCTCTTAAAGATTTAAGTAACAAGGGCAAGAGCGCCTTGAGAGTTTGGGACAAAAGAGAAACGAGAATTTTTGAAGCAAAACAAAAGAAGGAGTGACAAAGGGTCCGGCACCTGGCGCTTCCCTAATGAAAAACAAACTGTTCCGAGCTACAGTCGAGCGTTTACGTCCTTACAGATTCATCACAAACTTTTTAATTTGTAAACTTCTCCGAACCATCTTTATTGGGGTTATGACAAAAGTTAGTAAAATTTCCGTATTGAGAGTTTGCTTACTTTCAGAGCACGCCTCATTTAACCTGGTTTAATTTCGGTTTAAAGACAGCTTTTTTATTTTAGTTGGTTGGTTTGAAATGTGTGGTTCGGCTGTCGCGAGGAGCTATAAACCGTTTGATTTGTTGGGTAGATTTACCAACAGTAAAATGCAACGATCTTGCGTCTGATTGCAACAGTAAAACAGCTGTTAAAACCTAACAGCGCTGTAAACATATGTCTTGTCTTTAAGCACTGTGTTAAGGTCTTACGTACGCCGTATAACGCCTTTTTGGCCAAGCTAAATGAATTTATACTACTTTAGTTCGTTTCAGGTAGAATAGGTAACGTGGAGAGTTTTTATACTATGTACATTTAAAATAAATAAATACATCTTTATTTCTTCATTTAAATAACATTTAAATAAATTTGCTACAAACCAACTATAACTATATCAACTCAATGAAGTCTGAAATTTACAATAAAACCGATATAATACAACATAGACTACAATAGTTTGTATAACCTATAAATAAAAAGGTTAAATGAAGGAAAACGTTTCTTGAAACATATTTTGATGGCTGCAGAACACAAATAAAAATCAAAACAATTTATTCCTAAGCGTACAATTACCAATCCTGTTTACAATTTGATACAACGTTTTATTCTAATATGCTTTCCAATAAAGAGTTGTGTAAAGGTACTTGTTGCAGATTATAAAAACATTAGTTGTAGTGTACCAACAAACTTTGTTGCTCTGTGGACAAGATCACATGACTGCTTACTCTATGCTTTCCTCTCTCCTCTACTTAACGTAACGAAACAGCTGACGTAAACTAGGCCAGACTAGATATTTTTATATGGTGGGAGGGGAACAGACAAGATTTCAATTCACTACAAGATAAAATTCAGTAACCTTGATGCTAGTGTTTTGTATTCTAAAATGTGTTGTGTATATGCGTGTGATTTAGATAGCTATTGTAAAAACTTGGTGAGTTCCTTTATAGATACACTTACTTTATTTAAAATCTACAATAGTACCTACCTACCCTATGATTTAAAGAATTACTCATGACATTAAAAGTACATTCTTTGCGATGTTCAGTATAAATTGTGTAGCTTTATTTTACAAAATAAAGATAGGTTATCTTCGTTTTTTATTAAAGTCTAGTAGGTTGTTAAAAAACCTTGGGAGCTAAGTAACAATAGGTTTTAGTTAAGCTTGTTAAATTAGGTTAGGTACAACGAAATATTTTTCATTTTGTAGCTTTTTCTTATCATCTACTACTTTTCCTAAGTTTCTAAGTTATAAAGAATAGTTTAAAAGTTTTATAAACGAGCATCATGTAACATTTTCATATTAGAGTGAATTTCAAAATCATGCTGATTAACAAACTGTTACCAGGATTAGAAACTCAATTTTTCTTTAACGATGTTGTTCTTAACAGTTCCATCTGTTTTAAGGTTATGTTTGAATATTTTTTAACTACAAACACTAGATATACATTTCTAAAAATTACCCAGAAAGTTAATTTTGCAGGAAACTCCGTTCTGAAAGGGAAAATGCGCCTCGATCTTAAAAATACTTCATTAGTCTCTACGTAGAAGTCCCTCATCAAAAGATAAATACTTTGAGTGCAATATCAAAGAGACAATTGGGTCAAACCAGTATTGGTTTCTCAGACAGTTGATATTGGAAGTAATGTATTTTATCAGCGCACAATGGCAGTGTAGTGCAATGTGAACACTTTCATTGTGTCAACAATCACAATGGACACTGCACAATGTACAATGGACGCTGATGGCGTTTCCATGTCTGTATGACAATACTACAAGATACAGAACGTAGCACACTGTCCCTCGCAACCTCACTTGCATATACAAATATTGTGTTTAAGTTTGATAATGTGTTTTTAATTTGTTGTTTTGAAATGCATTTTGTTGTATATCTTAGAAACTGCAATGCGAAAATTGTAATTTTAATTAAACTTTGGCCTATTTCTAGCTTTACGCATGTTTGGCCGTGTAAGTTCATTAGTGACACCCAACAATGATGCTGTGTTGGTCCGGCAAATTATGTAACATTTCGACAAACTCACAGACAAAACATTATTTTATGAATCGCCACACTATAAATTTTAACTTGATTGTTATCTTATTTTAGGGTCGCTATGTAAAGATTAACTTAGTCGTGTATTCTTTTTTATATAATGAGAACGATTTTCTTTGTTAAATAATATTAAATTCTTTTCCAATAATTTAAAAGTGTGGAAAATTTCACGACCTTTTTAGTAGTTTGATTTGACGTTTAAAGTGCACAGTACCTGTCAGTCATTTTGGGTTTTGTCCCATAAGAACAATGTAAAAACAAGCATTTACTTGAGACGCTTCACGCCTACAATTTTCATCGGATTTTTAAAAATAAGTTTTATTTGTAAGATTGCAATGTATTGCAGTGGTTCTGCTAACCACTTTTTTGAAAATTGTATTGGTTTAATAGTAAAACAGGAAATTCAAACACACAGTTTGTTCACATTTTGTATTTATTTCACGGACATCGCTAAGTACGTCAAAACAAACTTCACGACTCCATAATAACATTTCCCAATAGGTGTTTGAAAATGTTTTCGTTTACCAAAGTTAAGGGAAGGGGGCATTTGAAACTCAACTTGTATAAGTATAACTTGCATAAATCCTATGTTGAGACGTTCAAACTCTCTTCAGTAGCGTACCTTCAAACCCCTTATTTTATAGAACTTTAAAACTCCATTTAATTAAATCGTAATTACAATAATCACCACCAACATAAAAAGGATTGTCTACGTGTTGGAGATCTGGATGAGATGAGATGAGGGTGTTGGTGTTTAGAGTGGGCTTGGCGAAACCTCAACAAAGTTGGGCCTTTATGGAGAGAGAAAGCACTTTATAGCAGAGAAAGTTTACTTTAAACTGAGTTTAACTCGAGATGTTGGCCCTGGTTCGGACACCTGACTTCAATTACCCTTCCACACTGCAATTCTACCTCCTATCTGTAGTTTATCTTTTGATATGCTTGGGAGTTTTCTAAGCTATGCTTTATCAAGTACTATAAACGTGGTAGGGATAACTTCGAGATATAAAGGTAAGGTTTATGTCCTTGAGGTAAATATTCTTATTCAAGATCATTTTGATAAGAGAGTTAGTACATCTGTTATACGCGTCCTGCATGGTAGATATACAGTAATTTAGAGGTATCATCAATATAGGGAAACAGCTCACAATTAAATAAGGTTTTCATTTAATCATTCTTTTTTGTAAAGTGTTTATATTGAAACTATTAGAATTAAAGTCAACTTATGGTAAACACGTAGTTATTTATAAGGTTTTAACTTAACCAATGTTGTTTTCTCAATTTTGCAAAAGTATTACTATTTTCTAAAGCATCTGGTGTAGACCGCGTCAAATGGTCAAAATGAAATGACTACATAAATAAATACATGTTTATATAAATGTAAATAAATGTTTTATTTATAAAAAATTTGACATGATGTTGAAATCGTTGTGTTTCTTAAATGTTGTCAACCATTGACATCGAGATTTTATTCATACGTACGGTATTATCTTCAAATTTAAACTTAAGTAATTAGTCTTAATAAAGAAACCTTTTGGATGAAACCAATGCAAAAGAATCTCATTCATTCAAGGACCGATCATACGAATTGCTCTCCGCTGGTCGGGATGTCATTCCAGCCAACTAACGGGCTAATTTATTATTTTTAAAAGTCTCCCTTTGAACGTCTCGCTCATGTTACAATCAAGAATTCTTAGTAGACTTGTTGAGGTATCTGGTAGGCTAGAGAATCAACCAATCTTCGATGACTTTGTGTTTTCCCAACATCTTATATGCTCTCTCGTTGCTGTAGCGTAACCACGCACGCTAATTACGTGCCACTTTTATCCTATCCATTGTATATCAGACTAATTGGAAGGCTTTTGGAAGTTTAAACTATCCTTCCGGTTTTGCTGATTTATATCGACGCCCTTATAAACTAGATCGGAAGCTTCACTTCAGAAAAAGCAGTCCAAGTTATCCTGCCAGCTTCAATTTGTGTTAGTCAGCTTTCAGGTGAAAACGTCAGCAATTTACCTTCAGACGAGTTTTTTCTGGGAAAACGAAAGAACCAAGACCTTTTTGTATTCCAGGCGAGACAGTTTGACAGAGTTGAAGGGTCCAGCTGGAGCGTTCCGTTGACGTTGCAGTTTTATAATGAGTGAAGCCCCTCCTCTCCTTGGAGTACCCCCAGACCTTCCCCCCTTGGTGTGACATCCCACCCCTTGGAAAACGCTTGGTATATTCTATTCTCGGTTCAAGGGACAACGCTCAGCCCTCTAGCCACTCCAGTATCGACTGATATTCGATACCCTTTAGGCCCTGTTCTTTATTAGGTTGTTCACTTGTTCCTATCTGCGGCCTAAATTGTCGTCGTGCCGTCGACAGATAAATTGCTTGAATATTTCTATTCATCTTTCTGGGGCTTTCTTCGGTTGAACTGAGATTTAAGAAATGGATTTGGCATCGATACCCATTACGGTATCCCAACACAGTAATCTTTAGATAATATACAATGTGCCATCATTAAATACAATTTTTTTGAAACCCTTTTTCTTACTGTCACTACAATCTGTTTAAAACAACAGCTTAATACAGCTGAAACAAAAAGTGTATTTTAATTATTCCCTTCTAGTCACATGTCAGTAGTTTTTTAGAAGTCTCACGGTATTTAGTTATTAAATTTTGAAGTTTTACTTCAACAATAGAGCAAAATTAAAAAGTCGTTAACACTTTGCTTGGATTTATAAAATGAATATTTCAGACAAAAAAGGGGTTTCAGAGATTTTTGCGAGAAACCTGGGTTTATTTTGTAGTATCTATATGAGAAAAAAACTATGGAAAAGTATTGATACTAAATTATGGTGTCATCTTTTAAAATCCAAGTTAAATTTTGTGTTTAATGTAACAAAATCGAATAAACAAGACGTTGCTAGTTAGTTCTGGATGGAGGCTTCCAGCTCGGAGAGTAAGGTTGCTAAATAATTAAGTAAAAGCGCGCTGGGGTTAATTGGGGGTGGCTGGGCATTATATATGCAAGAAGGGATGATCCCTTATACCTTACAAGAGCTGAGGCTTAGGCACCGTATCAATCAGCCCGTCCCTTAACTACTACAAGCTGGTCGTTCACTTCAATCTCGCTTACTACTCAGCAAACTATAGCTCGCTTAGTAATAAGCCTAAAGGGTTTAAGAAATATATAAATAAAAATCAATCAAACTACCATACACCTCACAGGTGATGAACTCCCATTCTTCTGTGACCGTAAAACCACTTACCTAAGATGTTTTAAGCTATTATCTGAATTTTAAAATGTATAAAACATTTGCTCAATAATTTAAGAAAGCAACTCTTGTTTTTAATTTTTACATTTATAAAAGTTTACCCATGCATTTTGAATTAAATGACCATGTAAGTTAAATTGAATAAAACCCGTATAGTTGTGTTTACAAAACTTCGCTCTTTTCTGTTCTGAATGATATCCATACATTTACTAAGAATAAGGACGTTTTATGCGTGTCATGCAAACGAAAGGAACAGAACCAGTGAACCCTTGTTCAATCTGAACATGGAAACGCCATCAGCGTCCATTGTACATTGTGCAGTGTCCATTGTGATTGTTGACACAATGAAAGTGTTCACATTGCACTCCACTGCCATTGTGCGCTGATAAAATACATTACTTCCAATATCAACTGTCTGAGAAACCAATACTGGTTTGACCCAATTGCTTTTCCTTTCTCAACAATAGTACCTTTGTTAGTTTTTTTTTATTTTCCGACCAATTTTCAGGTCAGGTAATTTCCACAATAAATGTTCAATGATTGGGAACAATTATTTTAAACTATTACCTTGCTTAGAGTGATGTATCAATGATTACTTGATGTCACGTATACACAAGTCATACTTTTAATTGTAACTACAAAATAAATTTTATAGTTTAGGACTTTAGGTAATAACGATTGTTATTTATTTAAGGTTTGTTTCTTGTTAGAAGGCTGCTCACTACTTGTCACGTATTGGCAAAATCGTGAGACAATTTTTAAACTTATGTTTATTTCGGTCTCTTTCGTATTGTGTTAAGTATATAAACCACTTCAAAAATAATAATGTCGTTTAAATACTAAAAATAAAGACGAACAAGAAAATATATCTGTAGAGCTTTGCTCAATCAGCGTTCAGAAAAGAGCTAACGTTCAATTTACTGTCAGATTGCTAGGCTAGGTGTAGGCTTATTATACAAGGCAGTAAGGTTTACAACGATAAGGTAAACGTCGTCATAGACAGTAGAAATAAGCAGTACGTTTGTAATGACAGTTATATTAGATATAAACTAAATCATTTAAATTTAACCTTCTTTTATTTAGACAGCTTAAGACAAATACAAGGAGCCGAAAAGGAAGATGGTTTTGAACATCACTAACTCAAATAGGTTTTTTATCTTTTTTGTTGCCAGCTTGTATTGACCAAGAAGCTTTGGCTCGTCATTGAAAATGATTAGTTTGATAACGGCAGATGTTTTTACATCAAAAAGCCCTCACGTATAACTTTTTTAAGTATTTTCTTGAGTAAAATATATTCGTTCAGATCGTATGAAGGCTTTTAAGAGTTCCATTTGTAAGATCTGCTGCAAACTTAACCTCTTAACTCGATTAATTCGCAAGAGGAGATAATAGTTTACATTGTCCCCAATACCCGATACGGGGAAGTAATTTCAATAATGCAAAGAGGGCGAAGGGTGAAGGTTATGTTTGGACTGCCGGAACAAAAATTGGGTGCCCCTCCCCACCCCTTCACCACCTACCCCCGCCGACGTCGGAATCAAACCAATGTTGACTTTCAATTCTTCCGGTGTTTGCCCGTGCAAAGGCTCCGGAATTGGTTTTAACTTTGAAACTCCATCTCCTTCTCTTGACTTTATACTACTTTACCTCATCCCAAGCCCTTCTTTCCAATTTTCCTTAATCAAAAGAAATAACATAAGTATGATGGGTTTCGCAATGTTTGGTCGGTTGGGTTTCTATGTCACGGTAACCTCGCTTTGGTGGCTAACGGCTTTGCTGTTTGTTGTTATTTATTCTTTTGAAGAGTCCTGGATGATTAAATAAATTAAGTTATTGGGTTGGTTAACTTTGAATACAAGGAGTGCGCTCTGCTAGTCAAGTATCACGTTGAACGAAAGGATAATGCTTCCTTTTTAGTTATGAAATGCTCCGTCGTCTGCTACGACCTTAATAGGAAAACATTTTTTGCTCTTATTTGTTGTTTTATGAGACTCCTTAGTAAATATTATCGAGCTTATTTTCCTTCTTTTTCAACCCAGCCGTTAGAAGGCCCCAACTAATAAGTATAATATTAATAATCTTTATTTTCGGTACAATATTTATTGTGAGACATAAAAAAAGAAACAACAATATCTAACAATGAAAAATATAAAAGAAGTAAGGTAAATTCAGTAAGCAAAGATTGAAATGATACTGTTAAGTTTTATCTGAGTTATCACGCAAATTCGTTGACGGATTGGATGTTCCCAAACATAAGGATTCACTTATTACTTTCGCTCATCCAACAAAAAAATTGTAATTCCATTGAAATAGTATTTCATCTCTTTCAAATTTTTAATGAAGAATCCAACAGCTCAAAGTATAAATTCAAGTAAAAGTTTCAACTAAAACATTTAAAGTCAACTTTAAAGACTTGTTTCCGCACCAGTCGTTATTTCTATAATCAGAAATGGTAATCCGATTTTCAGCTTCTCAGCTGTAAAAGTTTGAATTTATAACTTTGAATCATTACAGAAAATTCCGTCCTGTACATTAAAGTGAAGTAGTTGTCTTGAAACTCTGCAGTTGGAACGTTAGTAAAGTTCATATTCTAGGGTTTTAATTCAAAATTACATTAGCATTTTTGAGTTAAAAACAGTCCGTAGACACAATTTCTAATTAGCTAGGAACCTAACTGCTTTCTGAACAATCGTACTACACAGGTAGCCTTTTCGAGCCAAGGTCGGGTGTAATACTTCACCAAAACGAAAACCAAACGTAAATCCGTGTCGAAATCATCCTGCAAAACTAAAACTGAATACAGATGCACAGCGAGTATAGTGTGACGGTGTTACCTCGGCGGAAGTGTGGTTTGAGACAGGGATTCTGCTGCCAGCTACACTTACACAAATTATTCTCATTTTCTAATGGCTGCTAAAGGATATCCCTTAATGGATGTCACGACAAGGCAGCCCTCTGAGCGTCTTGGACTACATTAGACACAAGCAAACCTTGCTAACGTTGACACTTTCCCGTCATTTCCCCCGGGGTTACTTTTGTGTTACAGAGAGCTTAAAATAACTGAAGTTTGTCTGTTTAAGTTTTATTAAAGTGTCATAATTTTACTTCTTCACAAAGAACCGGCAAGCAGAACGGGTGGGAAAATGCGATCCAAAAAACGCTGCCATTATAAACAATTGTATTGTGAGTTTACAACGTTGAAGTGAAAGATCGATATATATTTTACGTCCGATTGGAAGTGTATTATCAACTTAGGAAACCTAGAAAATACTGCACGGTTTAATCATCTGGGAACTCCTTACCTGAACACCACCAAAAGGCCCTGGATTATATTTTTGACATAATTTAAAAACAATGACACATACAGAAAGTGATCACATGAAGGCACCACCGTTTGACCTTTGGTAGGGCAGTAATGGTACGGGAACTAAGCTGTCACAGGGTTCCGTAGTTTTTAGCTGCCTGGAAACATGCTTTTCGTACGAACAATCGAACATGCCTTTTTATAGTAGGAACTCAACCCAAGGACCCAAGATCTTTAATCTAGTGAAACATTATCAAAAAAGGGTAATGATATTTCCGTCGCCACCTTGGTTTAGCTGTAAGATATTTTTCAATTACTGGTAGAAGTTTTAGTTTAGGAAACATAAATTTTATCATAAGAAGGAAACTTTCAGAGCACAAAACCACTGTCATAAGTAAATCACACCACAAAAGTACACTTTAAATTCAGTAGCTGGATATTCGCTTGGATTCAGAGTAGCTTGTGGCTCCGCATCAGCTATAATAATGTCAGCTGTATTATGGTAGTCAGCTGATGATGTTTATTTACACTATTCACGATGTTTACTCTGTGTTCCAGGACAGGACGATGGGTAACGCGAACGGCACCAGTCCGCTGGACAACATGAGGAACCTGGAGCACTACCTGAGCGACATCATGCGCACGTCGGCCGACACGCCGGACCACCATATGAAAGGTAAGTAGTAGTTCAGTGAACAGTAGACCTCATAGTAGTAGAACTGTTCAAGGGGGCTTGCAATACGTCAAAACGTGCGATGTAATAATTTAGTGTCCAAGCTTTAATTAAGACAATACTGCATATAAAGGTCCCGCCTGACGGGCTCAAGAAATCAAAGACCCAAAACACCTTCATCCACCATTTTAAAATTGAAATCCGCCTCAAAACAACCTTTAAAGTTAAAATTGTTTACGATCTTAAGTATCTACAATACTGTACAATAGAAACATTCTATACACTAGTGTGACATGGGAGATGGTAAAATCGTCATTGTCCAAGCCGTATTCAATTGCATCTAAAAGTAGAAAGTAGAATTATTATAATAATTATTTATGATTTGTAATCATATTTAAAGTCATCGACTAGGATCATCAGCTTGTTACAATTTAGTTGTCAATATGCAATTAAGGCGGAAGTCTTGGCAGTTTAACCGTCAAAATATTCTCTGGCTTCAGATATTTTATTAACAATATAAGATTAGGCGTGAAAGGTAAAGGTTAGAATATAAATATGACTATATTACTGTGATTGACCAATGTTCACTTATTGAAATTTAAGAACGCTCAGCACAGCTTGAGTAATGTGACATCAATACATACATCAAAACACTCATCACACTCACCATCATTCCATATTCACCTTAAAATATCTTTTAGGAGTGGTCGGTGTCTCAAAGCAAAGTTTCATCCGTATGCTACTTTAGCTCCTCGACTAACATGTGATAGTACTTTGCCAATTACTTAAGGGGTATATTCATTTTCGTCACGAGCAGCCAACCCATCTAATCAATATGTATAATGTGATTACACCGTATTGTGTAACCAAGCTGTATACACCGCGTGTAGAAACAGTTAAAAAGCAGTTAAGCTAAGTTTGTGGAGAAGAACTAAATTGCAAGGTTCAAGGTGGGAGAGTGGTGAGAGTAAGAAGTCGGGTTTTGCCGCACATCAGCTCCTCTCTTCTAGTTTACACCTCACATTACCTTAAACACAAGAAACACTGCCATTCCCCGCATTCCGCATTCCACGCCAACTTACTTGTAACCTAGTAATCTATGTAGCTCTCTCCGCTCATCAACCGAATACAACAAGGGCTTTTTCAATGTGTTTATTCCTATTTTCAGTATAGATTTTCTACGATGAAATTGTAGGTTCTAAGTATTTTCTGAGGAATGAAAGGACAAAGTCTTGACCATCCTTTAAGGCTTTGAGTTCATGAGCGCAAAAGGCTGTACAACTTTTGTGGTTGTCGCAAGCGTTTGTATGACTATGTGCGACAAAATATAATCTAGTTCTTCTGGTTCACACTCTGGTTCACACTGAGTCAAAACATCATTACAATTATTAGCTCGAAATGTTTCGCTTTCGCTGTGAAATACCATCTTCAGTCAATGATTGGCTGAATCTATTGGCCATAGGGGTGCCAACCGTCCATTGGCCAACTGCCGATGCTCTTATTCTTATCAATATGAATCCGAGAAACCTGAAGAAGTCTTTTTGATATGGTAACAACCAATGAGAACATCGACAGTAAGCATCCCTGCTCCAATGGGCGGTTGGCAGCCATGTAACCAATAGGATAACACTGTAAAACAAGTAACTCAGTTTCGGCCAATCAGTGATTGAATATGGTCCTCCACAGCGAGACCGAAAGATTTCGAGCTGATTGTAATGATGTTTTGACGCGGTGTGAACCGGAAGAACCAGGTTATAGTTGTGACACCGGCCGCTAAAGTGTAAGAGTTAAGAATGTTCCTTGCCTCTGGATAGTGTTTACACTGTGTAACTTACGTCAACGGTAAGGTACCAACAAATCACCGGGCGTTGGGGGACAGAGGGGCTTGAGACATTTTTTGTTAGTGAACACATTTTGTCTATGTGAATATAAGGGCCGAACATGCGCTTAGCATGGACTATATGAAAACGTGCGCGCGAAATGTATGTTGCTGTGAAGTTGTGGCCAGTCATAACCTCCGGCAACAAGCCGGCAACATTTTGTCTTTGTCTCACACACTCCTATAAGATTATATCATCCTCAACTGTAAGACAAAAGGTTGTACTTAACAAAAGGATTTTAAGTAACAAATAAAGCATGTCGTATTTTCCACACTAGGGTTTTTTACTAATTTAAGTTACCTAACTGAATTTACATTCGCATCCAAACGGCACACCCGGTATTACCCACGAATAGTGTTGATTTTGGCTTACTAGCATAGTTTAAAAACGTCAAAATTCAAAATGTCCAGTCCTTAAATTTAAATTTCAAATAAATCTAATTTAATTTATTAGTTATTAATTAGTGTCGGTAATTTTACGAAGCGTAAGGTAAAGTATCCAGATCATGGTTGCTGAGTCTCTAATATTTATTTTCAACTAAATTATTACCTGGAAACCCTAAGCAAATGCTAAAAGACTAAAAGGACGACTTCGTGCTTCAAAGGAATGAGCTACGTTTTAACTTCATTATTCTTTTAAATACAAAAGAGTTCTAGGGACAAATAACGTAAATGTTGTGTAATTTATTTTAATTTTCTTGGAAATGTGAGGTTAATTGCTGAGATAATGAAATCATTTTTCCTCTGACACTCAGTGAAACAAAGCTGGCTCCTTGCATTACTCAGAAGGAATATCTATAGAGAATACTCCTCCGTGTACAAATATACATTATTTCATTCACAGAGAAGTATTAACAGCATGAAACGTACTGTTTTCAGGTACAAAGGTAAAAGCAGTGTTTGATTGATCGTTTAAACAAAATCAATCACGATTTCAAACTCATATGATTCAATTGACAAAGAAAATCCTCAGAGTTTAATGTATGATTCTGGACGTTTTCAATCGTTAGTGAGCAAAGGTTCATGACCTTTTCGGAATATGTGATTTGATTCCATCTTCAGATTATGGGTAACCTAAACCGTAACAGGGAAATTAGAATCAGACCTACGCCAATAAAATGGCCAATAACACACAGACAAATAAACATATTAATTTAAAGTAAATGTATAAAACTATTAAAAACTTGGAACTAGGTACATTCTAAATTATCTATCAAGGTATTCAATTAAAAATTCTACCCAGCTGCAAATTAATTTAAATATGATCATCACTGCTAATATCTATACACCATTAGCAAATGTGCATGACATAGTTTGCAAGATCACTACTGGCTGGAGCTAAGTTTACTCACTCATCATCAGGATATATTATAAGTCAACAGCAGGTTTAAAAACATTTTTTATTGGCTGACTAATATACTCATAATGCTCATCAACACAAGTTCGTAAAATTCAGCTTATCGTAACATCACCTTTTAACTTGAAATGCGTTATTCTTTAACTTCAACGTTTTCTTGATGTACCCATCGATTGGTTTGTCATTTTACGTAGGCATAGGCGTCTGAAGGGGAACTTGGGCTTAGCCCTCCCCCAGATTGTTTGGGCAATATACTAATTATTTTTACTGTAAATTATATGTAATTCAAACCACAAGGACGATTAATTGACAAAGTGCTATTTTGCTTCAGATTTTATCGCATGAAATTCACAATTTAGTTCAACTTAAACTCTATTTTAATACTAATTATATTAGCATTTCTAAATCTGATGGCGTAATTTTCAGTCAAAGGTAGTCCCGCATCTTCGCGCGTCTTCAAATGTTGCGTTCGTTACCAGAGTGACACGCTTGTTTTCGCCATAAAATGTGGAACATTAATAATGGTGGTAGCCTATTTATTACACGAATTTGTATACCATATACGTTTGGGGTGGTATGTTAAATATAACATATAATTTTAGGCTATTTTGTGTCGTCAAGGTTCTTCAAATAGTAAAAACTAGTTTTCAAGCTCCAAAATTTCAAAAAATACCCCTCAGCCGGTTATCCGGTATTCTATACCCCTAGATCCCCCATTAGGTGTAGCTTCCCAAACTTTGGGGTCTAAAGCCGCCTATGTTAACGTAGGCTCAATTATTATCTTGAATGCAATATCCAAGATCCTTTACAACTCGCTCTGAGTACGGTATCTGAAAGATTGCTCAAGGAGCCTGGTTATAAAGAAGAACAACTCAACTCAGTCGTTTATTCCGTCACAAAGAATGCGTCGTCGAGCCCCTTAGTGCTTCATTAATTATTCCTTGTTTAAGAGAAGCAGAAGGAAAAAGAAACCCCTCCTGAGCGAGTTTCTCAGAAAACAGACTCGATTTATTGTGAACACGGCACTCACTTTATTAAGTTTGAAAACTCTATCTAGACTTGGTTAACACCGTCAGTGCGCTGCAAATAAGTGCATAAATCATGTTTAGATTAGAACAAAGTTGCATTATGATAAATAATTTCGTCCACATTATCTTATGTGATTTATTTTTGAACTGAAAGCGGCAAAGGTCAAAAATCTAAAACGTCGTGGGATGACTTGTGGAACGGGTCCTTTCTACTGCTAACTTTTCAATAATATGTCTGGCTTTTGTCAATGTCAAAAGATCCCAGAACATTTTAGACAACGAATCAAATCGTCTCCTTCGCTTCAGCATCAGTTTTAACTAACCTGATCTCATTGATGATATCTTTCAGTGTTGATAACCAAAGAACTATTTTATGTCAAGTAGCATTAGATTGACCATTGAAACCTTTCATCTAGTGTTTTCCTGATCAAAGTTCAACATCACTCGGAGGCTTGAGTTGATTTCTTCATTCATGTTCCAGCAAATACATCAAGATCCTTTACTTTAAGCATCATTCACTAAGTTAGTGGTAGTAACTCTCTACAGGGAGTGAGCAAGCACACAAACTAAAATAATCAAGTAGTGAAAAGTTACAAGAGACTCGAGTGGAATTACTTGCGGACAATTATATCTCGGCGAAGTTGGTAAAGAAAGATGGAGCCTGGAGATTTGGCTCTGGGAGTTGGGCCAAAGTTTCCAGCCCTAGAGAATCAGGTCTGGAGTCTTGACTAAGTCTTCCAGTCCTCCTTATCAACTTATCTCCCCCGCCCCCTCTGCACGTCCACCTCCCACAAATGTCATTTGCAAAATACCGAAAGAGGGATGGGAAAGTCATCGCTCCGTATCATTGGTACAGAAAATAAGTTGTAATATGTTATTTTAAAGAAAAAGAAACTGTATTGCCGGCTTAATTCTAAACATATGAATTTCCACTCGTCTTCTGATGTACTAAGTATAACCACTAGTGCTTTTATGGTATTTGTGTGTGGAAACGCTCCTTTTTTAATCCATCCAAATAAGTTTGTATGGAAACTTTATATATAAATAACGAAATGTTCTTGAAATGGCTTTTACTAATACCAACCTGTTTAATACCAAAAGTGGTAATACCAGAAATTAAACTTGTACCGTTAGTTTTCAGCCAACTTATGTTAAAATAAATATTTAACTTTCTTTTAAGTTTTAAATTTGAAATAAAATTGTTTATTGTGATAGTTTAAAGAGTTAACCCTTTCCTTCTTCAAAGCTTCACATTAGATCTACATAGCAGTCTTGAACATCCCCACACGTAGTTAGGATAAAACACAGTTAAAACTAGTAATAATAATAAATTCCTTAATTTACTCCACAACATTTAATACCGTTATTATACAGTATTTACATACTATAGAAGTTTTTCAAAGAAACTAATAACTAATTTCACACAAAATAAATATTCCTTATCCGTGCAACAGGCTGAAAGTTAACTTGTACAATTTAGTAAACTGTTGATAAATTAATCGCGTTTTGGTT
Organism: Matsumurasca onukii; assembly: GCA_018831715.1. NCBI lineage: Eukaryota > Metazoa > Arthropoda > Insecta > Hemiptera > Cicadellidae > Matsumurasca > Matsumurasca onukii. The sequence goes on from CM032058.1 coordinate 26,033,533, forward strand.
TGACCCGCACAATTATGTATTTTGCATTAGTCAGTATTGATTAAATTTACCATAGGTTAGGTAACGAGCAATAAATACTGCAAACTAAATCTGACCCCATAAACAACGGTACATTAGCGTTCTCCATTAGATAAGTGATATTTCAATTACATTAACAGTAAATATTGCATTACAATACATTATTAGTTCGTGTATTCAATACAGTATTGGTTATTACTGTTTTCTAGGATGTAAGTTTTGTAAATGGAAGGTCAATCTATGTTTATTATATAATGCCATTATATAAAAGTACTTTCCTAATATCTTTAGGTTTAACACCAGTTCGTACGAAACTAGAAAACTATCTAAGCAGCTTTATCAGTTGGTTTATAGTATAAACTTGGACAAAGTTTATATTTTCTTAACTCGAGAAAGCTTTGTAAACCTGCTAAAGCTTTAAAAGCTTTGCCAGACAAACTCTTAACATCCCACAAAGAGAAAAGGAATGTAACACTATTTCCAGTTAGATTTTCTTCTTAAAGTGCTTTGTAACGGTCAAACGATTGCTCGGAAAACATCGAGAAACACGAGTTTGTAGTTTTCTTCGAATAAATGTTTGTTTTGACGTTTCGACCTGTATATCGTTTAAGACTTAAGTCATGTACACAAAATCACTCGCCTAATGATTTCACTTGCATAAACTCTATGTTTTCGGATAAGACTAGGGAATTTTAAAGGGTTCAATTTTAATTAATTACATTGTTATTATTTTGTGGAAGTCACTTTGTTTCACCATCCTATTTCGAAGTTTTTGAGTAAACCACCTTTGATAACAAACAGCTCTAACTAGTGAACTTTCTCATATCAATAGCAGGCCCAAGGTGAATCTTCAAGATAATAGAGGTTGTCATAACAAAAACTCTACTTCAGAGGCGTGTCCTTCAATTTGTGGTGGTTAATTTTAACTAATTAACTTAGCCCAAATGTGTTCACCCAAACCCCGGTGCAACTTATGGAGTTTGCCTTTATATCATAAGTATCCTAAAACTGACTCATTGAGGCAATGGTTTGTTACAATTTCAACTATAGAAGTTTTGTATTTAGCGTAATTACATTGTGTAATTTGAAATAGATCAGTTAACCATAAAGGGTTCGACCTAATGAGGTCGTACGCTAAGTACGAATTCTATATTCGTCGCAAAGACTAATGTTGATTGGGTTTCCAGGCGTTAAAGAGTTTACTTTGATCAGAAATATGACCAAACGTCAAAAGTATATTTTACTCAAGTTATATTTTCGATGTGCCAATTAATCAAAACAGGTTATTAAACTGTCGCTGACGGAAAATACGTTGACAATATTACGTAAGCTGTAAACCAAAATTGTGTTCTTTTAAACAATAATATGTGTTCACACAGTATACTCGTATACTAAATAGGTTCTTCAAACTTACGGGTTTAGACCAAATAAAAAGAACATTTAAACCTTGAAAACTAAAACTCATTTTAAATTACTTGTTTGATTAAATTTGTAATTTTAACTGAACTTTCAACATAGCTCATATTTTCCGACACACAAAAGTCCAAATAAGGCTAAACCAAAGACTTCCTCCGCTTTTACCCTTAAACATCGATTGTCAACAGCCAAGTGCTTTCAACAGTGCCGGGAAATGTTCTTTTGGTGCTTTGTTGACTCTCGCAAATGCTTTCTCTTCGATGCTTTTTAGAATCGCTCCAACATTCTTTGCAAATCTGTTGCTTTTCCATCTTTCTTAAAGTTATTTCAACGCTCCACTCTTGATCTTTCAATAAAAGAATTTCTGATGAAAATACAGTTTAATAATAATAACGTTTTATTTTCGAATTGGTATTTATTTTCGAAATGCTATCTTAAAGTACAGTTTACTTTTATTATAGTAACAAGTTCCAGTTATTATTAGCAGTATTAATATGGATAGTAATTACAATACATTGCTTATTCCATTTGAACAACGTTATAATTACATCTCATACAATTTTACATCTCATAATTACATGTTCTTAAAACTGTCTTATGGTCTGATTTCGATGAAAATTTACTGTAAAATGTTTGGTCTTTGTAGCTGGCATATATTCAAAAATGTACAAAAATAAGAATAGCCAAACCAAGATGGGGCGAAAAGCTGGTTTAGCTAGAAGTGATTTGTAAATTCTAGTACACATCTTTGTTAACGTGACTATCCTTTACAATTAATGGACATTCCTTAGGAATCATGTGGGCGCTTACGGGTCGGCTATGTTTTTAATTCCTAACAACTTAATGCAAATTTCTGAAAGATAGAGAGACTGTTGGAATAAAAGTCGAAGTTGTTGTATAAAAGGGACGGTTGATTGGTGATTAAGGATTGGAGCGTAGCGGCGATTATTGTAGCGAGTGTTTTATAGAAACAGCTGATCTGTAACTGCACTTGACACAAATCTGAAAACTCCAACTGCGCCGCTACTTGAAACTAAACTCCCTCGTACAAACTTGTGTCATCCCTCCAACTATTCTATCTAATCACCAGGTTGTGTCCTTCAATTCGATATACTACAACAACAATAATATTTCTTCAGGTTAGCTTCAAAATGTGCAACGTGTGTTGACCAGCATTTGAATATATTTCAAATTTGATAAATGTAACCTACATCGTTTTGATCTTACTCCTTAATCAATAAAATAATCTTAACAAGCTATATCAAAATAGATAGTTGATTGTATCAATTCAAAAAGCAATTGAAACCCATAAAAGGTAATTAAAACGATACAAGTGGTTATTTTATCTTGGCCATAGAGATTTCCATGTTAAATTTGCTATGTTTGAATAGTATTTAGGGGACTCAGGCACTTCAAATTTAGAACAGAAGTAGACCTTGGCATTCAAGTCAAGAGTTCCCTAAATCTATATTATATAAAACAACCACCCTTACCTAAGGCAAAATCAACCAATACTATCCTTACCTAAGGAAAAAATCAGTAAAATAATGATAATAATTGACCAATTTGCATTAAAAATAGCATATGTTTCCTATGGCCTGAAATAAATTTAGCAACCCATGAAGTATGTATATTTCAACTCCATATGTCCATATGTTTTCTCTATCAATAGACTTTCTAAAGACCATCAAAAAATAATATTTGGTTTTCAAACCATGTTTTTAAATCCCTCTTTTTTTTGTTTTTTAATCATTGAACTGTAAGACAGAAACTTCCCTTATTTTATTTATTTTGTCAATATGAAAATTGCAAATAGCCTAGTTTTACTAAGCACTATTACATTATGATCAGTTTCAAGTTGACTTTATGGAGAATGTAATTATAACCAAACATTGTCAAATAATCAGCAGCCACCAGAGACAAACAAGCTCCAATGTTTTGTTAATGATTTGTCAGGACTGATTAAATTAGCCTGACTGAGATAATGAGCAATAAATATCAAGACTGGACGGCGAAGTTTCCAGCCCAACCAACGCTGCCTGGTTATGTTTCTCGTTCAAATTGTTGTCATGGGAATCGTTTGATATAATTTAAAACTACAAAACAAACCCTTTCTACATAAAAGCTAAGCATTTTCAGAAAATTTAGTCCTCAAATTTTACTTATAGTTTTAAGAAAATAAAATAAAATTCAGCTTTCTAGAAGCTTGAATTTGTTTGTATTAAAATTTAAAACACGTCAAGTTGCACTGCTAAGCTCATATACAATTACATTGTAAACCCTAAGTAATATTTTAGTCTTTCATCCTTAAGATAAAACTGATTAAACTAACAGTTTGGAAATATACTACATGTTTTGCAAAGGTTGGGATAAAATTGGCTATACATGGGACGATATTGAAACAAATTTATACCTTTAGCCTAACTAAAATTAAATCGACCAGAAAAAGCAGCGTTTTCAAAACACTGTTTGTGTTCAACCAGTCATTTCAAACAAAAACTTTTGAAATCTGAAAATTCTGCAAATTTATTTTTAAACTAAGTAATTGAATGCATGGGAGACATATTTTGTAAATTTATCTGATGAAAACAACATTTTAAATCACGAAGACGGACCTGTTTAAAATTTTAGTTTATTATGGTTTATCCAACAATTTGTATAGTGTAGTTTAGTCATGCACTAAATAGTTTAAATCCTACTAATTTAAATACAATTTGATTTAAACACATGTTTGTTATTTTAATGGTTATCAATAAATATTGATCCAACCTTACTTTTCATTTACTTTTATTATTTTGTACGAACCTATGTTTTCCACTTGTTAGTAGCCAAACTTATGTTTAAAGTAAGAATAAGGTTTTAAGTACAAACCCTTACGGCGCATAGCAGCCTAACAGATAGGTTGCGTTGCAATAGAAGTATGTTTTCCAACATTACAACTAAACTATAAATAAATACGGTCAATTTGTGAATGTGTTATTGTGCAGAATTGCGCAAAACCCATTTGCAACAGATTGTTCAAATGTTATTGAACAATCTCGCTTACTTTTATGGATTCATGTAAATTTGGGGTGACAAGTTTTCATAATTAGCGTTTTAGTTTTAAACGCTTATCATCATACAATATTAAAATTCCAAGAAATTTAGATTTCATAAACAAAAACTAGTGCATCAACGAATATTATATGAAGAGCAAAGAAGTTAGGTAAAAAGGCAAATATTAGTTTTACTTTGAAAAATCTACGGCTAAATTGTGTTCGTCTCCCTTTTACTTTTAGTCTAATACGGTAGACTTTTCCTATAGGCTCGACAATTTTCTACTCAAGTAGAAACAAATGAAACTTATATTAAACTTGCTTCTGTATCTATTACATATTGCAAAGCAGCTTTATTGAATATTTTGTCTGAATATCAGATGTCAACATTAAAGTAATTTAAAGGTAAGGTACATTAATGTGACGTACAAGACCCTACGAGTATTCCGTGAGTAGTAGTGAGGAGAAGGGTGGGTAAGGTGGTTAGGAGAAGGTGAGGTTGCAGAAAGATAAGTTCGATGGTGATACTACCCTCCTTGAGACCGAGCAACAGAGATGCCCGCAGCCATGTAGGGACCACACTCAACCCCTTTATAAGACAACCCTGCGTCGCCTTTTAGTTTGAAATTCACTGTGTTTCTTTAATAAGTTTATCTGTAGGGGAATCTTTAATAAGTTTATCCCTATCGAAGCTAATATTTAAACGTACTCTAAAGCAGTCGATGTCTTAATTTATGTGGTGAAAAGTCTCAGGATGATAGAGTCACTGATATTTGACAAATCGAAACTCTCAAACGTTCATTACATGCATGCCTTAAAATGTGTTTGAGCTAATAACAATAAAGTAGCATTTGAAAATAAGTTAAACTTCCATTGCCTACACGTACAATTTTCCTATATGCTACGTAGCTACAAGTAGATTTTTACCACGCAGTTCTACGTATATGGTCCTCCTGGCAATAATTAAAAAATATAAAACCTCGTAAAAGTAGCTTTTTAACTTTTTTGGTGCAATTATTAACCCTACGTTTAATTTTAGTACCACATTGTGTTAACGCTTTTCCTGCATTGATCAAACATAAATTTACAACAACGAGCTAAAAATTATGATGAAGAAAATAACTGAAACGTTTATAATTATACCTTAGTTTGATCAGATAATTTTACTAGAGTTAATGTTCAACATGCAATAAACCTACCTTTAAGTTGTAGCTAGATCATTTTGTTAAAGAAACCCCACAGCAATATTACTTTTGCCTGTTGAATTTGAAAAATAGCATCTCTCTATTAAACAAACCGTGAACGATCAACTCACACAGATCGGAGACTAATGGAAGTGGTGCAGAATGTTCACTGGAGTTGGTTTTGGTCGGTATCATTTGTAACCGAGTTCAATGCTGGCTGTGACAGTGATGTATCACTTGTATTGTCTGTAGGCTTCGCTTTCTCTGCCTCACATTCCACCCAACATTAGACACTACAGTGCAATGTATCGTCAGTGCTGTAGCCACCGCTGTAGCCATACTGTAGCCAGGTGTAGCCTGTAGATGTAACCGAGTTCAATGCTGGCTGTGACAGTGATGTATCACTTGTATTGTCTGTAGGCTTCGCTTTCTCTGCCTCACATTCCACCCAACATTAGACACTACAGTGCAATGTATCAGTGCTGTAGCCAAGCCCTGTAGCCAGGTGTAGCCTGTAGATGTAACCGAGTTCAATACTGTGACAGTGATGTATCACTGTAGCCAGGTGTAGCCTGTAGATGTGTTCAATGCTGGCTGTGACAGTGATGTATCACTTGTATTGCTGTTCTCTGACAGTGCTGTAACCTGTACAGGTGTAGCAAACTTGTATTGTCTAGGCTTCTCTGTAGCCAGTGTGTAGCCTGTAACCGTGTAGCTTTGTATATTTTGAAGCAAAACTAGGAGGCATTTTGAGCTCATTTTAGAGAGATTTTAATTTTTTTTATTTTGGGGCTATTGGATTGGATTTTCCGATCTCCACCCCTCACACTGTGGCTGACTCTATTTTCTTCGGGGTATAGGGATCATCTAGAGGTATCTGGGGGTCTAGAGGATAAGCAAGAGGAGAAAATCTACAGAATCCTTGGAAAATTCGGGCATTTAGGCGCTGCACTTTTATAAGAATATTGGCCTAAACCAACTCTATTTCTGGAGTTTCTCCTTCTCTTTGGTAAATCTAGAAATGCTGCTTACATAAATTATTGAGTACTGTGCCTCACGTTTATCATGGGTTTTCTTAAATACACTCACTTGGGTGAATGATAGGCTCAAGCTATTTGGGGCTGGACATCAATCTTTCCCCGTCTACTCACTAAGTCCAGGGTAGATTTCTACAGAAACATCGAATGAGCGGTGTGTAAAGGAGGAGGTCTCTCAGAACAGTGGGTATGAGTTATTAGTAGAAATAGTTAAGTTACATTGCTCCGCTACAAGTCTTTCTTTCATAGTTTTTGAAATCGTAAAATTGTCCTTTTCAAACATTGATGTTTGATAAACCCTCGTCAAAGAGTCAAAACCATAACAGATCAGATTTTCTGGTTCAGACATGGAATGGTGTTAGAAAGTGTGTAAGAAGAGGTCTTGGCCTTTTGAGACTGATGATTTAGTTGAAAAAAAATTGAACTGATAATTGGTGTCAAATAAAAAGGTAGATTTTCAAGTCTTTTTGCTTTGTTTTCACGTAATCGCAAGTCAAATATATGGATTTAAACATTGTAATACCATGTTAATTTAAGTCTCGGTTTAAAAACGTATGGTTACCTATGCAAACCCTTGAAAGCAAATTATTTTTTTTTTTAAGGAAAACTCAAAAGCTACCGGATACAGTGATGAAGTTTTAATTAAAAGCTATTCCAAACGGCGGTACGGCGACAAAGGAAAGACACTAGCGACACCTAGGAAATGCGGTGTAGTTGTTTTGTAGCGACTATAGTGGGATAGTTCCCCGGAGTGCCACCAGGCTGCTCTGCTTTACACCGTATCCAAGATTACTCTTACATTATTTACAAAACCAGTCTACCAAAGAGACTCCCTCAGAGAATTTTTCAACACACACTTGTACTTGCTTTCAGAGAATATTGTATCAGTGAATGGTATTTGTATTTATTACTTACGAATCGTGGGGTTCATGTAGCGTAGACAGAACTTTGGAATAGATAAAAGTTCCATATGATCTTAGGGCCCTTTCGAAGCGAGAACCGGGGGCCTAGGGGTAACATCCAGGCAACATTTAGTTTTTAGGCATTTATGGTTTTTTATATTTTAAAACCAAGTTATTTAATAAGTTGATTTTGTAAGAATTATTAAGAGTTGTGATCAGCACTCTGAATTGTTGTTTCAAAAGCACTGTGAAACCACCTAACATTTAGATTGGATAAAAAGTTTTTTTCGTAATGAAATATTTCTGCTGAAGTAGGTTTTTACAGTCAAGTGTACATACTCCTTATGGGTTAGATATGACTTCTAAATTTACCTCGTGTCATCCATTCGTCAAAATTTTTAAACTGATAGTTTGCCCAATATTTCCTCTTGAGATTTCACCATCAACCTCAGCCCACAAATTAGTACTTCCAATTCATACCACAGATTTGATTACTTACCCATCCTGCAGTTTAGTTTATAACACTGTTTCGTAGTTTAATTATACGATCGGAGACGTAATGTCGTGATAAATAACAATATTGAATTAAACACAAACATTGCCCAATATTGAAATAAACTTATCGAACAACGAACAAGGTCCATCTATTTAATTAAATCAGTAAAAATAAGAACATTGCAGCGAAAAAAATTCAAATACACCAACTAGAAGGAGAGGGTTTAAACAGGATAGTAGTTTTCTTCCAAGATGAGAATTGAGAGAATTAGGGTGGGTGTAAAAATGGAAGTTGAAATTTGTGGAATTGGAATAACAGGCGATGTAAAGAAGAAGTCTCAAAGTTGTCAGATCCATTTAAGAATGCAATTTCCCTTGTTCAGTTGTCTTGTGCCCTTGGCAGTTCCGTCTGTCAGACACTTGTACAGTTTAACAAATTCGATTGACATGATAGTCTTCGTCTTCCGTCACTCAAGTCTAAAGCTCTCCGTTTCCTTAGCAACTCTTTGTTTCAACCTTGTTGTTGCCGATGGGAGAATTTTAGAGTTTAATTAACATATTATTGTGAAAATGTTCTATCGTTTATTGATCAAGAAACTATGATGAATCGTTTACATGGTATTAAAAGCCGTCTATGGGACAGTTGTCCCATAAAAACAATGTAAAAACATAAGGTTTATTAAACTGCAGTGAGTTTGCTGACCACCTTTTACGAAAATCTTACTAGTTTCACAGTAAAACAAGTTATTAATATGCAAAAAGTCTTCAATTGTTGGATTTATGTCACGGTGTTATGAGTGAGAACACTGAAATTCTGCTCAGCGGAGTAACTGTAAAATATTTATCAGGAGACTAGGAGTTGGCAGGAGGAAGCAGACAGGTCGGTATTAAAGTTGCCATTATGCAGAGTATTACACCTACTGTACAGAGCACGTGTGTATGAATGACTGTATCAGGAGACTAGGAGTTGGCAGGAGAGGAAGCAGACAGGTCGGTATTAATGAGTTGCCATTATGCAGAGTATTACACCTACTGTACAGAGCACGTGTGTATGAATGACTGTATCAGGAGACTAGGAGTTGGCAGGAGAGGAAGCAGACAGGTCGGTATTAATGAGTTGCCATTATGCAGAGTATTACACCTACTGTACAGAGCACGTGTGTATGAATGACTGTATCAGGAGACTAGGAGTTGGCAGGAGAGGAAGCAGACAGGTCGGTATTAATGAGTTGCCATTATGCAGAGTATTACACCTACTGTACAGAGCACGTGTGTATGAATGACTGTATCAGGAGACTAGGAGTTGGCAGGAGAGGAAGCAGACAGGTCGGTATTAATGAGTTGCCATTATGCAGAGTATTTCACCAGGCGAAGCTGTCACTCTAACCATTAATCCGTGGTAATTACTTGCTCGCAATCCGCCAACCAGTGCTGCCATTAGTAATCATTACTTACAAGAAACATTAGTGTTGAGCAAACATTAGTGAATATTATACCGCTTGTTGCTCTGACGTAAGCCCGGGTGGTGACGGTATCAAAAATTGCAGTATTAAGAATTATTACTTTTTTCACGCATCATTTGTATATCAACTGCTTCCTTAAAATGGTTTTTAATCCCTCAAAACTAGGATTAAGGGTGGTATTCTTGAACGCTCCTCAAAGTTTGAGGAGACCTCACACTCCCTCAACCTAAATCACATTTCTTGAACACTCCTCTAACGTTGGAGGTCTCCTCGCATGGAATCTCTTCGAAGGAGACCTCACAGGCCCCTCAAAAGCTAAAATCGCAGTTCTCAAATATTCCTTCAACGTTTCCTTCAACTCAGTTTGAAAGTTCCTCTGGCGCAAATATTAAAAATAAAAGCATAAACGACGCATAGCAACAAACGCAACGGTCAATCCAGCCGAATGTCTGTAAGCGGGAGGATAATTTACTACACTTTTGGGGCGTGTTTTCCCCGAAAAACTGTAATTATGATGTACCCAACATGTGTACCAAAATCAACAAACTGTAATCAGCCAGACCAAGATGGCGGTGACGAACAGTGTTTCACTGCCATATTCGTCGGGCTGTAAGGATTTTGCTGGTAAACATGTTGACTATGTCAACATAAATGTTTACACCGAATTTCTTTGAAATTAAATCAAAGAACAGTTTTATATCCTGAAAACCCGTTTATTTTAAGGAAACGTCCCCTTTACATAGGGCACTTCTGGTTAAGCAATTTTGCTAGTAAACAAATTAACCTAAAGGTTTACTAAAAGGAAAATGTATTCTAAATTTCGTGAAAATCTTAAAAAGTGCTGTCGGGTCAATTCAATAGGTTTTGGTAAGCTCAAAACTTCTTACCATTTCGTTTCACGACCTTCCGTTTTCTATGGTGGTAGAAATGAACAGTTCTATTTCCCATGGAAACTCACACAAAAGACTAGTGTTGCAATTGCGCCAAACTAAATGACCAAGCACGTAAGTTTCACTCGCAGTTAACTCTAATACAGCGCAGCAAGTGCTTGTAATTGAGCTAGTAAATAAGATTGTCGCTAGTAAATTTCAATATCCGAGCCATAACTTAGAGAAGGCTCTGTGTCTGGTACCATGTGCCGCTAACAACCGTGTTCGAACATTGTACATAGTATAATAGTGTGTTATGGCAGTTTGTACTCGTACAAGGGCTATTAAACATTTCTAGGAGGAAATAAAATCTGAAGAAGAGCTTGACGTTTGAACAGTAGAGTAAAACGGTACCTAGATGTAATTGTATTATTATAGAAAGTTACTTCACACATTTGTCCAAAATTAGTTTAAACTTTCCAACGGTTTTGGAGAAATTTTACAGAAACGACAACTCAAAATTGATTTTATAAAGTATACTTAATATTTTATCGGCATTGGACGGGGTTTTGCATACATAGAGATCGATTATGATTCGTGGCGTGGTCCTGTAATCCAGCTTCATGGAGGTCAGGTTTTCAGGATGGTATAGGTCTAAAGCGGCTCAGATAGTCTCAGTGATCATCTGATGATACCCGCATCAACTCCCACCATCGTTTAGACATATCAGACCATCACCTGCGTGGTTCGGAAGTCACGTTAAGCTGTTGGTCCTTGTATTTCCATTGGTCATTGGGCTATTAATTAATGACCCATTCTAAGGAAGAGTCGGCCTTAGTTTGTAACAAGACTACACCTCATAACTCATTACTACCACTCATCACACTCATCCTTCACCACATATTTGCCTTAAAATACCCTCATGAGAGTGGTCGGCATCTCAAATAGTGATTTCTTTCTATGCACATTATAAGAGGTAGTCTAAAGGCTTTTGGCAACATATTTTATCTGCAAATTGTTCTGCGCTGCCGTCAATCCTACCGAATTTCCTGTTACAAGGGATAGTGTACACCGGAAGTTCTCTTATGAAGAGTGGGGGCTTGTCCATCGAAAAGTGGGGTCGATTTCGATTAAACTTTGTAGGCACATTTGATTCCATCGTACTTCACATGAGTAGGCCTACCAAAAAACCCGTGTTTTCGTCGTTATCTAGGTATGGCTGATAAGGTTTTGTTGACTATGCCGATATTGCTGGTTATCGAACTTAACCTAGAGATTTAGAAAAGTGGAAAGCTCAAAACTGTTTGCCTATAGAAATTAATAGCTCTAAAAATTGTAAAACTTTAGAAGAAATTCTAGTTCTAATAGATATTTGCTAAATAAATAAACACAGAGACGTATAAACAATCAAACGTTGGCCCCGCTGATCGAAAAAGCAACCACAGCCAAAGTTGGATATAGATACCACATGGCTGAGGCAGAAAAATCAATATAATTTCAGCAGCCCAAGCACAGATAGCGCTGCGAGCCGTCTCCTGCCGTCTTCCTCCCCCTCGGCTCGACATGCTCGAGTTTGTCCGATGTCGATTACTTAAATGTGAGCAAATCGTGCGATTTTTGAGAACGAACAAACTTGCGCGGGCGTCAGTGGCTCTACTTTACACTCTTAAAAGAATTCTCTCGCAGCGCTATCTGTCCTTAGGCTGCCGAACTATGTTGATTTTCTTACCTCAGCCATGTGGCATCTATGCGCAATCTATCTACCATAACATAATCCTTGCTATAGTTGACTTTGCTAGCGTATGTAATTCTAAAAGTGTCTTTTCCTTTAAAACAGTATGGCTGAATACTATCAATATAACCATTCCACATTCAGTTAATGAACAGCTGGTGCTGAAACACAGACTTGTGTGTTTGTCAGAACACTGCTGTACTGAACATTGAACAATGAACCCTGACTGTGACTGACTCTGGCTGTTCAAAACACAAGGTGCTCCATTCCCAACAGACCGGAACTGGCGGCCAGACCAACCGGAAGTAAACCCTTCGGCCATGAAAGATGCTGTGTTTCGAGCACTATAATAAATAGACGCTTTCAAGCGCTTGAAATATAATTATGTATTAAACTTATTTCGTGTTATATGCATATACTTTGGAAATGTATTTCAAGCCCTCAAAAGTCCTCAGAAGTTAAAGTAAGAAGTGGTGCATACTACATATTCTAAGAAAAAATGCTTGTTTTTAAAGTTTTAAGAAAGAAATTGAACTAAGGCAGTAGAGACTCTAGACAATATGTTTATTATTGATTCTTCAGAAGCTACAATTTGCTAATTATTATTCTGCTGAAAGTAAGATTTTAATAATATAAATCTCTATTTTTTATATAAGTACTATTATATATTTTGTATTTCAAAAGTAGTTGAAGAGTTGAAATAAAAAACAATACTGATAGTTCATTTTCATCCCACATTAAGTAATCCAAACAGTATTTTTAAACTAACTTCTTCTATTAAAATAGCAGTTTAGCTATTGTATAACCTACTTCACATTACAGAATAAGTACTTTAAAAATGCCATTACAGATGATATTAATGCAGCAATGTTAACAATTATCATTCCGGTTCGTGTTATGGATTCGCCAAGGAAAAGTTAGCTTACAAAGACAAAGGTAACAAAAACAAAATTATTATCTTCGCATCCTATGTAGTGTTATCATATTAAAACAAACATATTTCATCATTCACAAGGTAAAATATGGCAAATATGATTAAAGCAGAGCTCATTTCTGAGCAATGTAATTCAGTTTTTGTTTCCACGAGCGCATCGCTTCATTATTCTGGAATCCAACTAATTAAAATATTCCCCACTCCGCCGAGTCGCGTTTTTTTGTCATGTACTGCTCCACCCAGCGTTGGATACATGTCCACGTTTTCTTTGGTGCAAGTAACAGTGAGTTTTATATTTTTTATTTTATGATCCGTGTGTGACATTTTTAAATTTGATTACAATTCAACGGGATTTATACGTCAAGATTTTTTTCAGAATCATAAATATATTTTCGTTTGTTGTTTTTTAGTGGGGCTTTTACTATAAAAGGAGTGTTCATAAAAATTTCAAGTTTCTAGGCCTTGTAGTTTTGGCTCACTGATGATGAGTGAGTGAGTAAGTCAGTCAGTCAGGACGAAGCCTTTTATAAATATAGAAGATTAGATCCCATTAACAACACGATTAACCCAAACATAAACTACATTTGACACATTAACACTTGAAATATTCGTGTAATAATATGTAATAATGACCGTGATCGTATAAACCCCTCTGTTACTTGCACAGATTTCCTTGTTGTATATTTAAAAAAAGGTTTCGTTAAACAAAACCCCTTCCTTATCAGCAAAAAGGGCTGATTAGCTTAACGAAATGGAGTGCTGCGCTTTTGTAGGGTTCATTTTACCGACGATGATTTTATCTTTAGACAAAACGAAAACGTGAACAGAATGTTCTTGAACCCCACATTCTTTCCCGCTTACATTTTAATTCTTGTTTGTCCTTAATATTATTTGTGTTTACGACCTGTAATTTTAAATGTAAGTAAATGAATAAATACGTAAATAATTAAATATTTAAATTTGTCAGGACAATTCGTCAAACTAAACCATTAAAACTACTTATGAAATTGCATTTGACAGTTGTGTACTCTTAATGATTAAATAAAGGGTCATTCAACTTAGTTGGAATCAGTTATTACTAAAAACCTGTCAATTAAATAGCAAAGTTGCAATATAAATTAAATAGAGAAATGTTGTAGATTCAATAGTAAGAGAACGTATTTTATTCCATAGAAGTACTTCAATTGAAACGTGTGAACGTGGAAAACAACAGCAATGATTGAAACCATGACGTGAATGATGAAAACAATATGAGCTCGCAAACCAAACAATATTGTTGGTTCTGTTTTGATGAAGAGTCGTTCACTTCATGATTTTATAAAAGTGATGGTTTCGTCGTTTATATTGATGATAACAGTGCTAAACTAAGTGTAGTATTAAAACAAAGTTTGATAATTATATCAAAATATTGTGTTCACAGACTATTATACTCATTATATATAGGATCAATTTGTTTTTGCACTTGCCAAAAGCGTAACAGGTCAATTTTCTGTGTAAGTTTTACATGTAAGTATGGGAATTTTTATATTATAATTGTGTTTATAAAACCTTTTGTTTCCGTCAATGATGTGTGTCAATTACGGTAATCAGTCTCTTTTAAGTTTTAAAAATAATGTAAAACTGCTTTTGGGGACATTAAGTTTGTGTTACCACTAGCAGTATGTGTTTTATTATTAAGCCTTCAGATTTCAACTGTCTACGACTAGTCGAAAGAGAAAGATCAAAACTGTAACATCTGTGTTGTGTTACAGGTATGGGTGCAGTACAGTTGCCGAAGGGTATCTCAGAGTTCAAGGTATTACACTTTTATTTTCTTAATTCTTAAGCTTTCGCGGCCAGTGTCATCATTAATGTCTAAGGCTTCCGGTTCACACCGCGTCACAGTTGAAATACAAATACTGCTAAACGTGAGACTCAGCCAGTCAACCAGCTACTGAGGATGACTCTCCACTGCGAGGTCGAAACGTTTAGCAGTATTTGTATTTCAACTGTGACGCGGTGTGAACACTTTTATTTGTTCGAATGGATGGAAATTTGATTAGAAAACTGGACTTTTCCGGCCACTTCAGGAAAATGAACGTATAGTGAGTAGTTTGCTTCCTGAAGTGTCCGGCAAAGTCCGGTTTTCTAATTAAATTGATCTCCTCCACTATTATGAATTTTAAATCTAGCAATAAACAAGTCTTTTCTGCTAGTTATTAATTCATACACAATAAAGTGTCTTTTTTCTGTAGATATAATTATGTCGTATGTAATTTCCATATTAGTTTTATTCGATTCGGAACGTAATTTAAAGCTCTCTTCTCAAATACTGAATTATTATTATTTACGTATAGGTCCAGTCGAACCACGTTGAACAATTGTGTCTTTTCTCAGAGCCCAGGCTTGCTTTATCCTTTTAGAATATATCTTTTTCTTTCATCAGTCCAGGCTACGCCTCTTGTTTTGGTTCTTCCTTGTTTTCGTTTGACAGACTTTCCAATCAAACAAGTTTCATCTAAATAGGATGTTTCTATCATATATACTTTAACTGTCGCTATTCATCTTATGTAATAATGAGTACATACTAAAACAAAACATACTTATCATACATTAAATGGGAGAACCACTCCTTGAACGTAAGTTTTCAAAAGAGTCCTGCAGTTTTGTAATTCATTAGCTTCTATTCTTATACAAAAAGCGTGTCAAAGACAAAAAACTTATTAACCTTAATTATTTAATTTTATTATTCAAGCCTCACTAAAAGAGTGTGTACGTGTTAAACCGAGAGTTTCTGCAATATAGAAAAATACAAGTTTTCATCGCGAAACGCCTTGGCCCGTATTGAACCATTTCGTGGCAACGCAGAAAAGGAGATAATTACATTTGAAAGCGGGACACTGTAATTAAGGGGACATAAAAGAGTTTAGAGAGCAGAGATTAAGGTTAAAAATGGCGGGAAAATGTTCTTCAAGTCAAAAACAAAGAGCCGGAACTTCCTTTTCCCCCACTACCCCCACCCACTACAGGTCATGACCATTACCATTGAGTTTATACGTTATAGAGATACCCCTCAATGGTGTTCTTGTAGGCTGAGTTCAGCCCGATCTCTGTCGGCTAACCCAAAAAGGCTCTGAAATTGGTAATTAGAGAAATAACTCTAATTTAATTACCAGTATTCAAAAGAAACTAGTGGAGCATCTACAAGGGTTAAGAGCGAACTACGTCAAAATGGCAAATGGTTAGCTGTTTTTAGAGCTAAATTTCCAAAAACTGTTTCCTCTAAACAAACCGGATTACTTAGTTCAAAACACTAATTACTTTGAGTTTAAACAAACTTACCTTAAGCTTTATTTCACAATACTATATTGCATCATGACAAAACGTATTGTTTATTACCACTCCAAAAGGTGTCTTTTTGGTCCTCGCTAGTTTCACGTTCTTGGCTGTACCTCACGGTTAAACTGTAGCTTGTATCGAGAAGCATCACTTAGAAGTTAGTGACACAATATATTCTCTCATATTGCAATGGCCTAACTGACGTATACCAATGCACACACATTAACAAAAGTCCATTGACTGGGACTCGTGGCGTGGTCTTGTAATCCAGCTTCATGGAGGTCAGGTTTTGAGGATGATATAGGTCTAAAGCGGCTCAGATAGTCTCAGTGATCATCTGATGATACCCGCATCAACTCCCACCATCGTTTAGACATATCAGACCATCACCTGCGTGGTTCGGAAGTCACGTTGAGCCAGTGATCCTTGTATTACCATTGGTCATTGGCTATTAATTAATGACCCATTCTAAGGAAGAGTCGGCCTTAGTTTGTAACAAGACTACACCTCATAACTCATTACTACCACTCATCACACTCATCCTTCACCATATATTTGCCTTAAAATACCCTCATGAAAGTGGTCGGCATCTCAAATAGTGATTTAGTGTACGTCTGAACGTTTCCCATGAATAATTTATTTGTTTTTTAAGATATTTCGATTAAGTTAAGCTTAAACACTATCGTAAATTAAATTTGAATACGTTCTGTGTTTGATACTTATTCTAAATTTAGCATGTAAAGAATGTTTCTGCTTTCCACAACAAACCAGCAGTTTTAACATTTAATAAAATAAAGGGCAATATTACTTGAACCTACTTGAATCTAGTCGTTTAAAACATATTAAGCTTGATTGTAATCTACCAATGTCAAGTCTTATGACTGACAGGTGTAAATCAACTAAAACTTAATCGATACTTTTTACAAACTTCATTATAATACGGAAAACCAATTTTAGTGCTGTCATAATTTACGACATGACCCACTTTTCTAGAGTAATTAATGTTTTGGTCGATCGCAAAACAGCGCTAAGTCAAGCTCTGCAATTTCCATTAATGGTGAACGAAAATTAATGACTTTGGTTAGTGGGAATAATTAATATTGTGTAAAATAACAACGCCATTAGGGAATACTAGAGACAGACCAGTGCTGTGGCAGCCTGCGGTGCTTTACAGTTTACTGTTGTACATTAATAACAACATGGTCTTCTTCCACTGGAAACCCGACAATCTAACATGACTTTCTCAACTTAACCTGTGGCCACTACCATTGATTCGTGATGTAAGTAGATACGGTACGCAAGTTAAATACTTACTATTTTAAAACAAACCTTTCTTTTAATGTTCAAAACCTCAGAAAAAGTTCCAATATCAAGGTTTTGGGAAAATATAGTGTATACTTGTTATGCTGTGGTGCATTATGGTCCTAACTTTGTTGTAGTCGAGCGAGGATCAAAAACACTTTTGGGACGAGTGATGAACGCTACTTTTTTCATGATGCACATAACATTGAGAAATAATAATCAGTTATTTGTCTAAATTTACAAAGTAACTGAAGGTAAACATGTTTTTAAACTCATTAGTCTGATTTGTAGAGTCTAGAAGAAACAGCTGTTGACTGATTTTAAAACAAACTCATTGAAATAGTTGGTGTCTTTGCCACGTTGAGGTCATCGAAATTATCTTCATTTCCCCGGGGGTAAAAGTGCAACTTTGACACGTCAATACACGTGTCTTAACCAGCTGTTTTACAGAAAGACTACAAAAAAGTCATACAAAATACACTTCCAGCCTCTAAGCCTCTGTTCTATTAGATTTACTGCAGATGTTTTTAACCATTCGATCAATGAAGGTTAGGACGAATAATATATTACGAATTATTGAGGTATTACGAATTACTGAGATATTACAAATTACTGAGATATTATAAATTACTTAGTTAAATCTTAAACAGAATATTTATTACGAAATAAATTGAGTTCGAATGAAAATGTCATGCAAATCTTTTATTTTTGTCGATCTATTGAGCGAAGCAACAAATTTGTATGAGTTTGAGTACTTCAGAACTGCTTATACCCCAGCATTGTTATTATTTCTCAACCATTTGTGTGTTCCATGAGGAAGAAATTCTGTTTGCTTTCAGAATTAAGGAATTGTTTAACATATTTTATTACGTGTCTCTACCGTCCGGAGCCTACTACTGTAGTAAACATCAAATTGCCAAGGTCAGACGATGACACATTCCAACGTTGAAGTTTAGTCCCTACGAATAATTTCGATCATCCTCAAGTACTTTACTTCGCCTTTATATTTATTCCTTTGGTTACAAGCTAGTTTACCATGTAGAATGGCTTTTCATAGCTTAAATGTTAAAATATCCACCGGTGATTTTTCAGAACGTGAACTGATCTCGTGTGTGCAAATACTGTTTGCCCAGAGGACGGACGACGTCTTGCAAACTGCGAAGATCTGTAATGGATATGTCAGGGTGTTTGCACTGGTAATGGATGTCCCGGCAGACGTCTCCCGTACAAACACGGTGTCCCTTGCCATGCAGCAGACATATGAAACCTGACACTTTAACTGTTCACTATATTTACACAAGAATGAAGACGGTCAGTTTTATATTACTTAAGTTATTTCTTGTTTTAAAACATTTTTTACTTTTTTCTGTTTCTATTGTGTGGAATAAAATGAAGCCACAGTGTTTAACCAACTTCTTCAAACTTGCCACCGTGTGTATTCTGGACTAGCTGTAAAGTCTTTTTGTACAAAGGCAGGCTGTTGCTCAGGTACTGGCATCAAACTACTAGTGTTCCTGCATTTTATAAGTGAGCTTAAAGATGCCAACTGTGAAGTACACAAAGACAATACACATAACTATCCAGCTTCACCACGGGGAGG
This sequence comes from Matsumurasca onukii, assembly GCA_018831715.1. Lineage (NCBI taxonomy): Eukaryota > Metazoa > Arthropoda > Insecta > Hemiptera > Cicadellidae > Matsumurasca > Matsumurasca onukii. The sequence goes on from CM032058.1 coordinate 26,052,838, forward strand.
TCGGCAAACGAAGAATCCATATTAAAATAACTGTTTTACAAAAACGCTTCGTTGGATTGACGGATTTTCTACCCCACCCTAACACTATCATTTCATTTCATTTATTAATGGCAACACACCTTTTCACACCAATTTGAATTTCTATATAATAAATGACTATATTTAATTTCTATACAAGCAATATCCATATAACCATCAGTATTTCGCAATATTGCAGTTATTAAGAATATTTAACGTGCCCGCATACACATTGCGTACAGCTATAGTTACCGACTATCTATTTACATTAAACATCTGTAAATACTGATATAAATACATTTAAAAATATTGATTACAGCTGTTCGCCCCATGATCATCATTGTACTAATCCTAGGTTTGATTTGACATTCAGTATTTCGCAATATTGCAGTTATTAAGAATATTGAACGTGCCCGCATACACATTGCGTACAGCTATAGTTACCGACTATCTATTTACATTAAACATCTATAAATACTGATATAAATACATTTAAACATATTGATTACAACTGTTCGCCCCAATGACGTCATCAACGTACTAATCCTAGGTTCAATTTGACATTGTGTAATTTTGAGTCCGAATAATCAGTTTGTAACATAATACCTGGGCTCTGTTTAGAAGTGCGGAAAATGCATGACACCTGTTCATTATCGTTTTATCAATGCTCAGTACCGTCAACGAATATATGTTGTATCAACTACATACATGGTTGAAAATTAAAAATGGAAACCATTTTACCCTGGAAAAAACTACTTCGAGACTGGCTTTTAGAAGAACCCATTTACACATTAGAAGAATTTGAGACACGATCAAACCTGTCTAAAAATACCTAATTATTATTTTGTTTATTACTCATTTATTTATTCTATTATTATTATACTACGTATTTTTATATAATTATTCTTTGACTATTTATTTTATTTTAGTCCTTTTTTGCATAATACAATCTATATAATTATTGTAACATATTACATTTGTTTAGGTCATGTATTAAATATATTCTCCTTCTTCATAACTACGTTGTGATAACGTACATTTACTTGGTATTTTCAAAACCTTGCTAAAGTTATATTCTATTTTAGAATTATCAATAGTAGGCTACATTTTCATCCGCTGTGTTTAGACATTTATCTAACATGTAGTAACGTAAGCCTAACAAAGAATTCAATTATAACACATTCATGGAGTAAAAATGCTTGTGGGTCACTTAAGCTTAAATTTCAAGTATTTTTCTTTAAACTATCTACGGTGTCCTAACATTTTCCTAATGAGTCCTTCCTTTTAAAGACCTTCTGTTAAATACTGTGTCTTATGATTTCAAGACTAATAATGTGTGTCTAAGAGCTTATTTATGCGATTTAATTTAGCTATGCCTGTCGTCAAGCAGACCTGTTATAAAATAAATGAATTCTAATATAAGTTTTGAATATTGAATGTGTTTTGAACATTTTCTCGCCTCTCTAGACATTGTTTCAAACACAATTTTACAAGAACACAGTCTAGACTTATCTTCGGCGTACTTCTTTTCCTCCAGCAGAGATAGTAAAGCCCTAATTTCCTTTGAGCGGAGCGCCGGGCTCCAGCGGAAATAGAGGATTCTAAAGTCTCAGTTTCCTGGACTTTATCCCTCAGTCTCTGTCATGGAAACTGCCGACATCCTTTCATTTCATGAACCATGTATTTCACAAATATATTTTCTTTTGATAAAATAACTGGATTTTGTAAATGGTGAAGAATCTATCAGCATTCTTATTTTTAAGTTACAAAACAGTGAAGTATCGAACATTCATGCACGCCAACTAAAACAACTGAAACCTTTGTAGGCACGTTTTCGTGTGTTTAAGAGCAAATTTTGGCTTCAACTCTGGCAACGCATATGCTTATGGGATGTCTACTCTGTACTCTCTGTTACATACCAATTGAACGTTGATCATGCATACCTGTTCACTTAGAGGCTTTGTTCGTCAGACTTTTGGCAAGGTTTGTTCAGTGAATCTCTTTGTACAGTGGTTTGTGGTGAACTCTTTGCTGATACTTCGTGTGGTGTCTGAAAACGTGTGGTTAGAGGAAAAATTGCAGGGTTCACAAAGACAAAGGTAGCGTTTGCTAGCTAGTCTGATCTCTAAAATACTTGGAAATTTTCACCTCATGTACAACTGTTGTTCGTCTAAGAAACATATAAAAATAGAGTTTATATCACTATATCACTATTTTGAGATGCCGACCACTCTCATGAGGGTATTTTAAGGCAAATATGTGGTGAAGGATGAGTGTGAGTGGTAGTAATGAGTTATGAGGTGTAGTCTTGTTACAAACTAAGGCCGACTCTTCCTTAGAATGGGTCATTAATTAATAGCCAATGACCAATGGAAATACAAGGACCAACGGCAACGTGACTTCCGAACCACGCAGGTGATGGTCTGATATGTCTAAACGATGGTGGGAGTTGATGCTGGTATCATCAGATGATCACTGAGACTATCTGAGCCGCTTTAGACCTATATCATCCTCAAAACCTGACCTCCATGAAGCTGGATTACAGGACCACGCCACGAGTCCCAGTCAAATAAACTGGAAGAGTAACTACTGAGAAACTAAGCGCTACCGTGAATCCTAGCGGATTCCAATGACGGGGTAAAAGATCGACACTCTACAGGTGTTATGTTTTCCACTTTTCGCGAAATTTGGTTCAAATGTTCCTTTAGTAAATATCTAGGTTAGTTTTGTTAATCAGCGAAATCGGTCCACCAGAAGTGCCCTTTCAGGCAAATTTAATCCCCCAAAAAATGGGGTTTTATGCTATAAAACTGTACTGTGTCCCCATTTCGATTAAACCTGGTATAAACATTTATGCCACTTTACCTAACATTTGAACCACCAAAACTCAACCAAGATGGCGGTTGGAAATCGTTCTTTCGCCACCATCTCAATCTGGCTCTTCTGGTTTTTCAAAAATACACTGTTTAAATCTATATTTAAGAAACTCACCACTTTATTGTAGGAATCCATAGCTAATCGACCACCATTTCAGTCTCTCGTTGAAATATTTTAGCAGTATGAGTTAATATTGTCCATATATCATAGCTAGAATACATTAGTTATCCGGTAGTGGTAGTACTGAAGAGTTGTAAACAAAGAGTGGAGGGGGCACCGGAAATGTTGCGCCAATGTTGTAGTTTACCAGCGATAAGCGCAATGGCTTTCACTTCCGGTTCTGATGTCACATCAGCCGACTATTCAAAATGGCGTCATTATCTACATCGTTATCTCAAACCGACATTGGATTCCGCTAAATCCTAAATATGCCTTACTGGTCACTAACATTTTGACAATACAACTATTGTACAAGTTAGAAGGTTAGGGGTTATGTTTTTTTCAAACCATAAAACAAAGTAATTCTCAGTGTTTTTAAAAGTTGTTTTATTTTGTTTAGGGGTGTGTGTTTATAGAGCGACCGAATAGAGCCCGGCGTTTTAGGATAGGGATTTTAACATCCGATAGTTTTGCAAACAATGTTTTTAGTAGGTTAGTGTACTAAAATGGTAAATGTTTTTTTACCAGACGAATAGAGATATTGACGCTGTAGTATATAAAAGCAAAAACTTCCTTTCTATAGAAAATAGACTATTTAATACGACATTTGATTATCTACGACAACTTTATGTTCGTACAAAAAATCTAGTTTTAATCTCAAAATAAAAGATTTATTGTTTGAGACGCAGTACGAGTTTTAGATATGTAGCAGCCTAAATACGTCTATGTTCCAGAGAAAATATTTTTCTATATTTAATTACATTAACCAGTTTAAAATATCGTTTGTAGTTTTTATTCCATGTTATGTGGGACTCACGGTCGCTCTATCCGGCTGCCGCTTAAATTTATCTAAATCCAGAATACACTGAAGCACTCATAACTACCCTCGGACTTTCTGTTAGTTTCCAACTGGGGAATTTCTATATTGACTGTGTGATTATTAACCTGATAATAGAAGTTAGCTGTGTACACAACGGACGGACAGTAATGAATTTGCAGGGAGGCTATAATGAAGTTAGATCAAACAAAATGGTGGCTTGGTTAACAGGATAATATGTTTGGTATCAATATTAACTGTCACTTGCTACACACTGACCTTTGTTTGTTTTATACGCTTGATGATTTGTATATTTCTGGGAAACGGTTAGAATTGGCTGGACAATTTATTTTAAAACACACTTTGTCCACTGATTTACTGTGCACATTTGAGTTTACTTTGAATATTCTACCTTGGTTTTAACTAAGGCAGCACTAGTGTAGCTTTGATTTGGTAGCTACTCATAGTTTTGTTTACATGTTTATTTACATTTACATGGCACATAACTTATAGATTATTTCTCACATTTCCTTAATAAATGTAGCTCTATGATCTTTTAAAAATTATCGATTTTTTACACCGCTTATCAAATAGTTTAAACCCATTTACCTCAAATTTAAGGCTAACTTACTAAAAGATGTCTAAGGAATACAGTATTGCTGCATACTATTTTCCTATCGGTTCTTTCTTTAAAGGAACCAATTTCTTCACCGGTTCACCAAATGAAATTCTGAAATCACCGAAGGGGAAAACGACGACGCAGCCCTGATCTTTCGAAACGCGGAATTACATCAGTCCCTCCTTTGCTACACGGTTTTGCTCTACTTGCTACTTTGGGGTTTATAGCATCGCCCATGAGGATAGATAGTTTAGTTAACCTTATTGTATAAGAACGTTGAGTTTAAACTATATTTAAAGTATTTCATTAGGATCGCTTAGCATCGCCAAGAGTACCATAACCACCAAAGTTGGTTCCCAGGTATCCGACTTTCATTATCTGCTGGGAACCAACAATTTCTACCCTAGAAAAGCCTATTTGAACATAAAATTAAAGGCTTTTTTAAAAAATCGAATCTACAAAGCAGTCGAAAAGAATGAATCAATAGTCATAACTAAACGGTAGGGGTTCAAGAGAGTTGAAATTCAGAGACAGCGCCATTTGTGCATAGCAAACCTATTAAGATCAGGTTTGTGACATTTGTTTACTAAACTAGACCTTTAATATGATACCAAACTCAATTTCGGTTCTTTCTTTATAAACCTGTTTTAAGATATTTCAAAGCGTGAAATTGTCCTCTAGAAGCCAGATTCGACAAAAGTGACTTAATAAGACCTATGTCCTTCATTTTGTGATAAAACGTACCATTCTTCGTTACAGCTTAAACTAGAAAACATGTTCTTAAGGACCTTCACTAAATAGTTTCATGGGTTCTCCAACTAAAAAATATCAAACCAATTTTTCCCAAACTTTTTTTAACCTTCTCCGAATTTATTGTTGTTGCGGTAGTCGCGAAAACTGAAAGTTGACTGCTGACACGACGTATTTTTGACAGTACTAGCGTTTACTGGAGTTACTATTAGTAAATTCAATGCTGCAGATATTTTTGTAATAGCTGTTCTAAAAATCAAATATTCTAATCTGAGTCATTACACACTGTATTAAAACACAATTACAAAACAACGATCTCGCCTAATGGACCGTTAATGTGTGTTTGTTATCGATATTGGATGTGTTCTTTTCTCTCTCAACTATGTATTTTTAGTTCATGTTTTATATAGAAAATATAAACCAATGTTTTCTTTCTAGTTTCTTCTAGGAAGCATTGATATAAGTTGACGTTTATGTTTTTGCTTTTATAAGACGTACAAATGCAATGCAATGCGGATGGCTTGTAGATTTTGGATGAATTTTACACCTAAATGCAATACGTAATATTTAGAATAGTTTAATCTTCGCTGCGGATGGCTTGAGTAACGTTTTTTCATTTCGGCTTAATTTAGCCGTAATCCGCCATTTTGTTAATAACTCAAAAAAATGAGTTATAACTCAAAATGTTTGATATTTAAACTTGGGATAAAACTGGTTTCTTGTTATAAACATTTTTATTGTTTATCTCTGTTTTCTTATACAATGGTGGTTCAAAATTTTCCTACAATGCAATTAGTATGCATAAACCAATAGTTGCATTCCATTTTTAGATAGTTTTACATGTACACGGCTTACGAAATCAAAAAATAACTCGTTATTTTCGAAGCCTTTTGTATGTGATCGTTCTGCAAGGTATTTTGTCAAATTACTGAAAGGCGTTGCAACGCAATATTATTGAGACAATTGTTACCCTTTACTCTTAACGTGAAACTCATAACTGAAGAATGTTAAACGTTCTCTACTTTAGTGCCAAGGCTAGAGTAACCCTTGAAATCAGCAGATCGACGTCCTTGAATACAGGTGTACTGTACAAAGCTTCCGGATGCTGTGATAGATTGTGTCAAGTGTTGATGAAATGGACAATAAGGCTTGATGTGACAAGGGAGAGGACAGGAAGTGCCAAGTCGAGTTTTCTGACAAAGATGGAACATTGACAGAGGGTATCTCGACTTGCCCGGGAGGGGGGGAGTGGTCTAATCAAATTCCGAGGATCACAAAGATCTGAGTTCCGCCGTTTTGTCCAGCAACTTCCAAATTCTATTTGCGCTGACGCTGAAGACATCTTTTCCTTTGGTCAAACTTACACTTTCTACGTAAAATTTTGAAGTTATTTCAGTTTTCAGCGAATATTTGTATCAAAAATGTATAAAGTTGATAGATTTGTTGTCAAGTTGTGTTTGACTTTGGGTATCGTATGATCAGCAGTGTGAAAATGTGTTCAAAACTAAAATTGGATTCTACAGTTTATGGCTACATTTAATATAGTCACCTTTGTAAGTTTGATTCTTTGTTGACCGTTATATAGCTTTGGTTTGATTTGCTACCCTAGAATGAAATGACAGGTCGACAAGTAACCGCAAACGTATAAACGAGTATGTCTACGAAATGACGTTCAAATCGGGCGAAATGTGGTTTGAGAAAAACATGTATTAAGCAAATTCTTATGTTACACAAAACAATCAACGCTAGCACAATTCAAAGTGTAAGTTGACATATTTCAAAGTTGTCATTGTTTTACTCCTGCTGAAACCTGACGGTGGTGAGTTGAGCAGAGTTTTGCCGAAATCCCCTCCACTCCCCCCTACCAAGGGGGCGAAATGTAGCCGAGAGGGGTGGGGGAAAGGGTTAAGCCTTCTGTAAGATTAGTGCAGACTTGTCCGACTTAGAAGCCCTTGTATTGAGGATCTTAGTTGTCTTCAACCCTTCTACTGATTTAAGCTCGACGTCTCAATCATCTGTGTTTGATTTAATAATAAATTAATCTTTGAGTCAGCAAAACTTGCTTCAGTCGAATTCATTCTTACATCGCTCATTTGAGAAGGCGTTATCGGTGCTCTTCTCTTGGTGGGTTATGAGTTTTACATTGTTGTATTATGATTTGCAATAACTTTATTGTTAAATCCTTGGCAGAAACGCCAAAGTGTGTTAACTCGCGATGTGTTAAGTTCATCAATGTGCAAACTGGCAATACAACAAATTAATAAACCAAAATGAAACGAAAACCTTCTTTATTGGTGGCGAAGAAAGGACTTAGAAGTCCTCTCTTCAACTCAGCTACAATACAAAGATAAATACAATGTTTCATGCACACAAGCAATCGCAAAAGCTTTGAATATTGTTCTTAACTAATTTAGACATTGATATTTTTACATTTCGATGAAGTTACATTTTACATGCTAAGAGTCATAAATTACCAGGGTCATTTTGGAATGGAGGGGCCAGGAGAGGGGGTCGGTATTTCTTAATTACTGAACAATAAACGTTCCCCAGAACTTCAACAATACCACATTTCCTAACGATTTATGTGATATCTAAAATATCTTTTGTTTTTACTACTATTTATAACAAACCAACCTGATTTTATGAGTTCGTTACATTGTACTTTCTTCTAAAGTGTTGGCACTTGTTTTCGGAAACGTATCTTTAATTTATTGTAGTAGATGTTGTGTCTGTCATGTATATTTGTACTAATATTCCGTTACAAATCTTTGTACCTAAGTAAAACTCTTCTAAAAAACAGCTCATCAAGGTTTGCGTGGATGAGGAAACATGTTTAATTGAACCCGTACACGTGGAGTTTGAACTTTGAACCAAAAAACAAAATAAATATACAATGGTTAGAACAATATCGTCTTATTTTAGGGCTTAAAACAGAATGAAAACACTGCAACCAATACACAATACTAATTAACTAAAACCTGAGCAAACAAACAATTCTTAAGAACTATTTATCGCGATTTAAACCCTCATGAAAGCTTAACTCCATAAAGTTGATGAAAATAAAGTAAAAGTGATAAAAACTAGAGTTGTAAGAAAGATTCTGTGGGGAGGGTATAAATTTGGCCATTCATATGGAGATTTGAGGCTAAGCTAAGGACCTTGCTTCCCACAGTGTAAGATATCTCATCTCATCTTATTGCGCCAAATACGCTTCTTTTATTTCCAACACTTCCTTAGCAGTATTATTTTCCGCTTTTGTTGTTGAGGGTTGGAATCTTCTACTGTTTTTATCTATTCCTTATTTTTTTCCGAGTGTTTTGAGTAAACTTGTGTTGAATTGACGTATTTTCCATCAGCTGGGTGGCTAGACTTTTTTTTCTAAGTCATAGACCGCAACTGTCAAAATGTCTGTTTTTTTTTAGGTTTCTGTTACAAATAACAGTATTAACCATCACTAGGGTTAGGCTTTTTGGTACGAACTCAAGTTTAACCGATCGACGGTCAAAAACACACTTTTGGAACGAGTAAGGAATGGTACCTTTTGTTATAATGAATAAATATTAAGAAATAAATTTCCATTTTTAGGATTTTAAAATTTTGAATGCATTGAAAGTAAACAATGTTTTGAGCTCAGGTGTCTGGTTTATACTATTTAGGGCCGGTTTGTCAACCAACAGTTAACTTTCAGTAAAAGTACAGTTAAGTATTAACCAATACAGCAAAACAACAACAAAAATTAATATATTTTTAAATCATTTGCTACTTGCAAAGATTATGTTATGGTAGGTAGATTGCGCATAGCCACATGGCTGAGGCAGGAAAATCAACATAGTTCGCTTGCCGAAGCACAGATAGCGCTACGAGCGCTGCCATCTGTTTCCGTATTTTTGTTAGACTTTAGATCACCAAACAATGGAAAATAAGCAGTAAATAAAAATCCATGAACAAAAGTAGTAGTTTATCATCATTTGTATACAAATAGTCGTTATATAGAAAGCTATTTATAGTAAATACATTTACCATACTATGAGAATAATGTAAAATAAATTCATGTCGGTTTAGTTTGAGTAACTATTTGAAAACTAATAATAAAAGCCTTGGCTAGTTTATTTACACTAACAAATGCCAACTTTCAATTTCAACTAAATCTGTTCGTGTTCCGAAATTGTTTTAATACAATAATGTGAGTATTGGGTCAGTTATTACTATATATTGTCTTTATTTCTTTTAAAACTATGCCATCGGCACTTCAACTTAGCACACCTGAGTTTGATAGAATAATGTAATTTTACAGTACTAAGTTTGTGTAAAACCACGAAATATAAGGTTTAAAGTTTGAAGATTAATGCCAGTTCTGGGAAGTTACTTTTAGCTCTGGGAAAAGCCATTAGAAATGAAAACCTCGTAGTGGTTCTAGTTATACAATTATTCAAAGGTTTTTCCTCTGCTTTGAAAAGCATTAATTTGCTGCTGGGGTCGTATAAACTTGCTATGCAATGGTTACCACACACCAAAGGATTTGTTTACGCTTTAAAAGTGTCTTTCGGGTTTCAAACTTTCAGGAGGTTAAAATATTTTGTTTCAGGACCTTCTCTAGGGTTTCTTTTAAAGCATTATAGTAATAAAAATATAATGCACAGCACTTTAGAAATTTAAGTTGCTGTCTGCTAGTGTATTACTGTGTATTTCCTAAGAAATCAGACCTTTGAGAAATGTAAAAAAAATATCAAATTTACTCGGCTACGTCAGGAGAAAACTGCTCCTTTACAACTGGGGAGTAGGTTTCCACATTACTAGTTAACTTCTTCTAAAGTGGCCGGAAAATATCGTCATATTTTTTCTAATTTAAATCACCATGCATGACAATATTATAAATTTTCAACGTTTCCTCGTCAATAGATCCCCAAAAACACTCATTGAAACACTATGTTAGACAATCTTTTCATTTAAAACTATAATAGGTGATATTAAAACATTAAATGATTTAAATTTCAAACACACAGTGTAAAAACCGTGAAATAGTTTTAAAATCCAACAAGATATTAAAATTCTTTTGTCTTTTATTGGTTAAACATAAAAATAACCAAACAGCTTATCGATTCAATAAAATGTATTTGGTTCAGGTAAATGAATATTAAGGGTTGAGGAGATATAGATCGGATACACCCAATTGAATTCAGGACCAGTAATGGTTCTGCGGGGAGGGAGGGAAGCAATATACAATGCAATATACATACACGTGAGGGGGTGAAGGGGGATAGGGGAGGATGCGGGCAGTATCTACCACCGATCTTTGTTATCAGTTATTTATGATCTGCAATATGCATTTCTGGCCAGGACTAACACACCGTTCGATTTCACTGAGTCCAGTTCCACTGAGCGCAAAATTGATCAACTATTGTTGAAAGAGTTATTTCTCATCCGCCTTTTTATTGGGTAAGGCATTACAGTTGCCCATTCTTTACTGCGAAGGTGTGCAAACAAAGTCTTGAAGAAGTGTATCGTTGATGGAACGTCTTTTGCGTTCTAGTATCGCAGGGATTGTGACTGAAATAACCGTTTTAAATAAATCTACTATCATAGCTTACCCACATTTAATTGCGTCACCTTGAGAGAAATACGAAATAATTCCAAACAACGATAGCTAATAGTGCGTTTAACTGTAACATTGTTTATTAACGATTAAAAACTAATATTTTAGTTGAACGTATAGTCCAAATTTATTAACTCGATGGGAGTATTGAAGCACGTAGTGTATGACAATAAATCGGTTACTCAAATAGTAGACGCTAAGGTAGTAAATATCATTTACGCCATTTTTATTTTTCTACTTGACAAAGCATTAAGCGCTTGTAAAACGATCTCCGGTGGATTTAAATATGGAAATGAGAGCCATTCGGTTAATGAGAGTCGTCCAGAGTGCAATAAAAGTGCTGTATGCGCCATCAACAGTGGCCGCCTCGTCCTAGATTCCGCCCCTAGCTGTTCCGCCTCTAGCTGTTCCGCGTTTCACATCAATCGACAGAATATTGCACTCGGCCGTTATACTGATACTTTACTTTACTTGATTTGAGACACCGACCACTCTTAGAGGGTGTTTTAAGGTGCTTGATGGATGATGAGGTGTAGTCTTGTTACAAACTAGGGTCGACTGTTCCCCAGATTGGGTAATTAATAGCTTAACGACCAATGAAATGAACCAATGGCTTAACCTGACTTCCGAACCACGGATTTTGTGCCTGGGAGACCTGACTATCCCAAAAGCCACTTTGCTGAACAATACCTTGTTATTATAGCATTACTAATGATTTTTATTCTGATGAAACTACGCCAAATGTCATTGAAACGGTTGTTTAATGTACGAGTATGGTAGCTGTCACGTTCTTTGTCACGGGATCCATGGTACGTAAACAACCAACACGCATTTTGGCGTTCAGTGTTACAGGAAGACGAAAAAACACCTCCAAGACCGTATGTATAAACTTTTTCTTATTTCAATATTGCTTTTATAATGCACGCTACTTCGTCCGGTGTTAGTTAAAATTCTATTGACCAATTCATTTAACACTTACTACTACTACAGACTAGAGACTACAGACCGTTAGTTTAAGCTACTACTATCATTAAAATAGGCCGTGTATTAAATACATTTTCGTGCTTGATTTCCTGTCAATTGTTAGGTGTGTGTTATAAGTAAATGAACGTACCTTCGGCTAAAGCTTAAACCGTGGAGCTATCCACAACATAAAACCCACATAACATTATTGTATACATAACCGTTGTCGTTTAAATGAAAACATCGGTTGACCACGCCGAGTTGGACCTTTTTTCGGTTAGACAGCCAAATTTAAACATACAATCTTGTGCCATCGTTGCTGCATCCAGCGCTAACCCCTAAAATAAATATAAACGTCGTTGAATCCACAGAAAACTAAAGTTTTCAGGTTGAAATGTTTTAATTCACAACACAGAGAGTAAATCAAAATTATTACACAGAGGCCAACATAACTCTTGACTTTTACGACGGACTTAAGTACAAAATATATCAAGAGTAATGTATTTGGGGAAATAAGTAAACTTATTTGTTATACTAATGCTTCCAAGCTAACCGGGTCAACTTGTTTTGTGTCTTGTTTAAATGTGTTTTGTTTTTGTTACTTCAGTAATGCTGCGTTTTTCAAATCTAATCTAACTACTCACATTGTCTGCATCATAAGTGTATTGGTGCTTTCCCCAAGTTGTTAAAAGATATTAGTGTTCCTAAGTTGTTATTAGTTTTATAACTTTAACGTTCTGCTTACATTCTAGGGTTAAATTAGGGGAAAGCTTTGTACTTGTTAAGAAAGAACAAAACAAGTTCTTTTAATGTATTTCTTGCAGAACCTCGAGGTATCTTTTCCTACTCTGTACACGCAACGACGGTTTAGGAACATTGTGAATATAACCAGGAATGCCACACACAAAACTGTAAATGGAAACATATCCTCAGTGGATTAGAAAAACCCCTTTAAAAAAGCCCTTTTGTGCATTTCCATGCGCCTGTCATGGGTGCCACCACTCGTAATGCGTATAAAATAAAAATAACTCACCAATCTGAAGTCATCTCCAAACAAAAATACATGGATTATTTTACAGAAACGTGGTTGTAACAACTTTAATTTGATTTTTATTACTATTAACAATGTTGATTTAGCAAAGTAGCCTACTTGTAAAATTTAGTTATGTTAACTCAACAGTATAAACGTATTAAATCAACTAAGGCATTTGATTGACTCAACGAAAGGAAACAACATAATTGTTGATGCAGCATAAACAATGTTGAAAACTAAAATCGTAAAAAGGAAAGCTTACAGCCTCGCGCATACATGTGTGTCTTGCTTAACGAGGCAAAGTTAAGCCTGCAAAGTCCTCTCGACCTTTACCTAGCGTTACCGCATAGTCGCTGTATAAATATGGGTACTGCGGAGATTGAACCCACGCAAACGGAGTGGTGAGCTCCGGAGTCGCGCAAGGTTCCAACCTGCCACGGGCCCGCTAAAACCGTAGGGACTTTATTTTCAAAAACCTAACGCAACCGTTCAAATACTGCTATGTTGTTTTCCTTTGTTTAGTAACAGCCTATCATCAAAATTCAAGGTTCGTGAAATCCACAAGATTGAAAGTAAATAGCTGGTAATTGGATTATAAAATATATTTTAAATTGTGTGTTACAATTTCAAAATTACATCAGGCCTCGTACATAATATATTTCTATCAGTTGCAACCTCGCAAATTAAATACACTCTGCGTTTGAACATGTGCGTTAATTAAACGGTTCGGTTCGGCAATTAAAAGTGCCCCCTAATGAGAAGGAGCGAGTTGTGTCAGCGGGGTTACATTATGAGTGTTTATGAGTGAGATTGTAATTTCCGGAGGCACCTGAACCCCGGAGTGAACCAAGATGGCGGCGACATTGTCACGTGCGTGAACCCATACACGATATACAGTATACGCATTTGCAGGGAGGGGTCATGGCCCTTATAATAATATATAAGGTAGTATTTATTTTATTACATTTTTGTTCAATTGCCAACCAACAATACTATTTCCAAAGCAACAAAAATACTATTAATATACTGTAATAATAAGAAAAATTAAATAATAAATGTTTAAAATCTCAACCCAATGCTCGGAACGGCGGGAGAAACTCTGATTACTAAAAGGTAGCTAGATACCGATAAGCACCGATTTGATTTGCTCATGTGATGGGCATTAGTTTATTTGCGACCAGTGATTTAGTATTGAGTTCTACAAATTAAAATCTAATAATGCTGTCGTAAAAAGTTCAAGATTAATTTGGTAAATTATAAAATTAAACATATATCAAATAAAATTGATAAAACAATACTCAATTTCAAAACTGTATCAAATTTACTATTAATGTACAAACTGTATCAAATTTACTACTAATATACAAACTGTATCAAATATACTATTTCTAAGTCGAGTGTATACGTTTAACTGTAAAACCTATTTCAGCACAAGTATTGGATAGTATCCAAGTAGTAGTGGATATGAAAGAATCTAAACAAATTTGCCTATAAAACGTTTGATAGCAACACTGTTAATGTTGTTAGAAATCAGCGTATTAAATATTTCAGTTTTTTATATACATGTCCCCAAAACGCCTCGAACTCAACATGTTGCATCAAAATTCCGCCAATTGTCTGGGGGAAGGCTATATTCAGATCAACCCCTATAAATGATCAATCCAAAGTCTTTGCCAATTTCTTCAGATTCTGGCAACTAGAAGATAGAAGCACCATTCAACGCCCGAAAGCTATCAGCTTTAGAAAATTATGTTCACAAGTTCAACACTATTTCCATTACATGTTCGACTAATAACCAATCTGTTTGTTTTCTTCAGTCTAAATTCATTAAAATTATGAACTCGGTGAGACGAGTGACTTGGAAAAATAACGTTGTCTTATCAAATTAGCATTTTCACCAGTGACAAGCAAATTAACCCTGTCAGCTCGTTGTCAAAAGCTCTCTGACACTCCTGTCTTCCTTGCCTACTGAATCTGTTACCCCACCCACCAGGGTATCACAGACAGATCTTGTACACGCCTTTGCCAGAGAAGGGTTGGAAGATTTACATTTCAACAGAAAACCCTGTACTGCAGCTTTGTTTAAATCTCTTGGATTTTAATGAGACATTTCAACAATCAAGGGTTTTACTAAACATTACATCAAACCGGTTTGTATTCGTCTATTCAAACTATTGATGACTAAGTTTTTTACTTTGGTTGAACGTATTTTTACATTTCCTTCTTTAACATTAATATTCTTCAAAATTACAAACTATTTAATTAAAACCTAGAAATGATCTTGTCACAAACAGTTTTACAGTATTCAAAGTATTTTTTGTTATATGCAAACAAAAAAGGTTTACAGGTTAACTTAAGGTGTTAGTTTTAGTATCGCTTGTAAACGCGTCTATTCTTATACCAATAACCAATATTGTGCCTATAGAAGGTGCGTATAACGACATATTGTCTCTGGGCATATTTTCTACATCTATTGTCTTTGGGTAAACTCTTCCAAAAGCCTAGTTTTCATTTACAAATTAATTCCTCTACAAAGGCTTCTGGAAGAAATTAGTGAGTAAATCTCTTGGACGAGGCAAAGGCAGCTTCCACAAAGTATGATGAATGATAGCCCGCATTATACTCGTTGAACTAACGATTCCTTTCTTGAACCATTCGCTGAGAAACTCGCTGATAAATGCCCAGCTCACAGAACGCTCTGTCAAATGCTGTTGAAGAATTAAATGTCACATTTATTTGACTCAGAGCTGCCATTCCTGTTCCTAAGCGTTCAACATTTATATTGCAAACTTAGCGCGCCTCGCTAGGTAATTTATTCTGCTTTCCGTTGGGAAATGCCAAGATTTATTTTGTTTTGGTATGAAGACAACATTTCAATTTGTTTATTGGGTATAGTTAAAATTGGAAGTGTATCCAGTGCTCTCATTTCCCAATATAATTGTATAAAATGTTCTCTCCTTTTCGCGAAAGTAACCATTTCAGTTTTGTTTAGGATGTTTCGTAACAGTAACTTCTTTAGTTTTGATTTTGTGTTGCTCAGGGACGTACGAAAATATCTTCAACTTGTCCCATGGAATGTCTCTCGTAGTTTTGCCTCCAAGTGAATAGCAACTTTTCCAAAGTATTAGGAAGTACATCCAGTACTCTCATTTGTCAATATAATTGTATACAACGTTCTCTCCTTTTCGCCAAATTAACCATTTCAGTATAATTTAGGATATTCATTATGTTAAAGATTTACACTTTTAGTTTTGACTATGGTTTTCTCAGGGAAGTATGAAAGTATATACAACTTCTCTTATCGAATGTCTTGTACAGTATTGTAGGTTTGCCTCCAAGTGAATAGCAACTTTTTCCTATGTATTTGGAACGTATTTTTCCATCATTTCTCAATATAATGTCATACTATATTCTGTCCTTTTCACCAATTTCACCATTTCAGTATATTTTAAGATATTCATTATGTTAAAAATTAACACTTTTAGTTTTGACTATGGTTTGCTCAGGGATGTATGAAAATATATTCAACTTCTCTTATCGAATGTCTTGTATAGTTTTGCCCCAAGTGTATTTTGTAAAAAGGTTTAAACTTAAAAACGCTCGACAATAAAGACATTTCTATTTATTTATTTTATTTGAGTGAATAGCAATTTCTTCCAATGAATGGATGATATTTGTAAGTGTATTGTCATTAACACTTTGAAACTCGTGAAAGTACAGTACTTTTACACCAAATTTTGTATGATGTTAGAAGAAACACTGAACAAACTTCAAAATTTCAAAACTATGGCCGCTGTAGGTAATGTGTTTGACACGATGTAAAGGTTATACAGAAAATCATCACATGAGAGCAGGCAGCGTTTGTTGAATTGCAAACTGGCCAACCCGTTGAAAAAGCACTAAAAGAAGCGTGAAAAGGTTGACGCGAGGCTCACAGTTTTAGTCTACGAAAATTAAAGTGTTTGTGTGAGTTTAGCATTGTATAATTTAAGCTTGAAACTGTTAAAGTGTATTTTCCGGAAGACGAGCAACCAGATTTATTTTTGATCAGACTTGTCATGTTTGCAACTAGTGGAACGTTTGATATTCCCGGTATGTTTGCAAGGCTCTGTCAACAGAAGGTGTGTTTGACGAATGTGAGACTGAACACAATTGTGACAAACGACTCTAGAATATCTTTCAACAATATCTTCTCCCTCATAACTCATAGCCGGTATCTACTCATAGCCTGCCAGTCCTGTGGTCAGCTGCGATGAGTATCCTCATTCATAACTTGTGTCAGAGCTAGATATGAGAACCCGTCAACTTTAGTTTGAAAAGGAAGAGTAGAAAGTACATGCAATCGTGGCCGAATCGTGTAGTCATTTTTCTCATTGGGATTGTTCGTCGTAACAAAACGTAAATTTTACAAGTGATCATAGAACATTAAGGAATCGTGTACAATTCTATGATTATAGGAATTCATTTATTGTTTGAACATTGTTGTTCACGATGGTATAATTTTTGAGGTTAAAATATATTATTGACTGTTTTAATCTTTTTTGAGTGAGTAAAATGTACACGACGTTTCGGGATCTAAAATCTGACCCCGTCTTTAGGTGAAAAGTAATCTAAAACATAATTATTAGTGAAAAGCTAATTTTTGATTTGTCAAATATATTTCTGATTTCATGAAAACCTTTATTCAGAAAAAGTAAATTCTGTTGTTTGTAAATTGTCTTAATAAAAGCAACCATAGGAATATGGACAGTTTTGTTGTGTGTTTGAAATATATTTTGACATCTTCAGATACTTAGAACGAGATAACAACCAAATGTTGTCTAAACAAAAACTAATTCTATTATAGTTGTAATTCTTTTTAATTTTCAAACTTGTATCCAATTTCGAAAAAGTTATCTCCCAGTTTTATAACCGTTATTAAATATGCGTAAGTAAAAATACTTCTTACAAAAATGTGATATGGGAACAAACATTTTGCAAATTCAAAAAAAGTGCAAAACTATCAACAACAAAAAATACTACCCTGCTGAGCAAAAGAAGATTATGTTGGGTCATTCCATGAAAACTATTTTTTAAAATATATGTTTGAGCTTCATATTTATTTAAATAGGGCTTTCACATGAAAGGTATACGTTCCACTAGCACCCTGTACATTCTAGTAGCAAACTTATATTGATCGATATTTTCAACCCATGGGAAATCAGCTATTTACACAAATACATGATCTATCAAGTATTTATTTAAGAACAAAATCCCTTGGAATATGCGGAAAGTTTAAACGTTAAACGTTTGACCACAATGCGGACGAGCGGTAAAGGACATAACGTAGCATAAAAGTTAAGCCTGTTTTTCAAGAGAGTGAAGCTGGCTTTTTGGCACAAAGGTAGGCTATCGCTCGCTTTGCGTCAGGGGCGTGGTGGGGGTAACCTCCACTCCCCCCTCCCCTTGTGCCTTATGTATGTCTCACAATGTGATATTTCACCTGACCTCGGCCTCTGCTTAATCGCCGCGTGCTGCTGTAATCATTCTGTGTCCACGTGACAAAGCCTCAACACCCCACCACGAAACGTCTCTACTTTACTCGCTGCGTTGTTGTTTTTTGGTACTTGGGTGGAAATAATTTCGTTATTTTTCAGAACGTAAATAGTGTTCTACTAAAAAATACTATTGAATATTATTACTTTAATCGTCCGCCAGACTTTAGCTATGTGTTATTTAACGAAAGCTGTAGGCCCTACCTACTCTTTGTTTTGCTCTAGCCACCATTTTGTTTTTCTCAAGTTACAGTGGAAACATATGGCGTAAAAACCGCTAAGTTATCTATTGTTATCAGTATTTTTGTGCTGTAACTTCAAAAATGTTGGTAAAAAATAAGTTGCTCTCACCATGTATACTTCCTTACTTATTACTTTAAAGATTTTCTGTCTTTTAATATATTCTCAAAAGTAACATAAAACTGTGTCATTTCAACACGATAAATTATTCGACTATCACGTCAGTAGTTTGTTCTTAAAAGATCATTAAAATATAGAAATGAAAAGTTCAATTAAAAATTTCTTTATTTAGGCGGAAACGTGTAAGAGTTCTCTTTACCACTTACACTGAAGAGGAGATCATTAAAAAATGTAAGTAAAAGGGATCCGATAAATGGTTTTAAAATATACATATACATTAGGGAAAAACAAAATGGCAGCTATCTACCAAACCGAAGCATTTTAGTATTTGTGGTTATTAGAGTTCTTCATTGCATTTCATAAAATATTCATCATCGTTGCTGAAGCTTAGTGCCCCGTATTTTGTGTAGTGGAAACTAAGTTGTCTTTTGTGTTTCAGGTTGGTGAAGTGATAGATTATCTTCTCGGACCGATAGTCTGTGTGGTGAGAGATTTCATATTTGCACTTGTATTCTAAATTCATTATACTATATTAAGTCGAGGCAAATATTTAATATTTATATGTATAACAATCTTCTTGGAAAACACGAAGTAATAATGTGACGAACTTTGGATGTTTTACATTGTTTTTGGCAGATAGTTTTAAATTTTCCGAAAACTACATTTTAATATTCATTTTGATTAAGAATAGTTTTATCCAACCAGGAAAAAATAACGACTGAAAAAAGTGTTTTGTTCTCGTAGAATAGGTACACGATGTTTAATGGTACTTTGCATCAGTATTTTCTTCTTAATTTTGTGCCTAATTTTCATGGTAATATTGTAAGTGCATTAAATACAAATTTTAATATTGTAAAGTTCGATTTAAGTCAACAAATTAAATATTGGAATTAAGTTATCAGCATTAAACCATTGAATGTACTTAAAGAAGTTGAAGCGAATGGTCGTTAGTTGCAATTTTTCACCTAGTTCAAAATTGAGCCTTTAGATGTGTCACTTTGTTTACCTTTGACAGACCTGGTCATTGCACTATAGACTATTTACTACTTACCAAAACCGGGTTTGATGGCGACAGAGTGCGGGTTAGACTAAGTCATCAAGTGCTAATTAAGTTGGGCTTCTTTGAGCAAATTCAATACTAGAACGAACAAAACCCTCGATATTTTGCAACCGTTAACGAGTAGAAGCCCAATACTTTTTTAATTAAAACACTTTTTAAAGCAAAACAAAAGAAAAATAAAAGTTGACTTGTTTTCCTGTTAAAGAGTAGCTGTGTTGTTGTTGCCGAGTCCATAAACTTGATCCAGCGATGAGATTCCAGCGTCTGTGAAGTTAGTTTTTATTTATTCATGAAATTTGCTCCGAGTTTACAATCAAATCAACTGATATCATGTTGTGTTTCCGTTTCAGTAGTTTTCCCACAGCTGCACTTTTGTTTATGATATATAGTACGTTACACAAAATGATACAACTCTGTTTTGGTTCTAAATCAATAAATATTTTAAAGCAAAAAGATTCTATTCAAACAGCGTTCTTCAATAACTTTATAGAAATTAGAAAATGCCAAAATTGTGTATTTTGACATTACATTATGCATATAAAATTGTACAGGTCTACCATTAGCTTAAACTCTTTTCAAACAGATTCGACCATCTAATAATGATCGTCTTTGTGAAGTCTGCGTTTACATTAATATTAATGTGGCTTTCATAAGTCCTTAGCATCTATTAAACCCATAACAGTTAAATCCCAGATGCAAATCCGTGCTTATGAAGATATTTTATTCAAATCATTGTTTCAACCGAATAAACTCAGACAATTACTACTTTATCCTGACATATATTTTTAGTTGAATAAAAATTATGAATATTATTACTTTCGTATCTTCAAAACCAGCAACTTCCCTGTTTGTCCTTAATTTGTGTTTTAAGAAAGAAATACTACGTCAAATCCTGTTTGGGGTGAAATGTGTTTAGCAGTTTGAAGAGTTGATGAAAGAGTTCCATGTATTTTTATTATTTTCGGTGCATTAGAGGTTTCTCAGTGCTCTACTTGAATTAAACAAAAAATGCGAATAGCCGTCAAATCCTATGGTACAGTTCGTCAGGCTTAGCATGGCCGGTGAGATGGGCTATAGGACCATAAGCGGCCAGCAGGAAATCTCAAGGCCACCGGCCATGCTATAACTAACAAACTGTAATATCACACGTAAATATCAAACAAGATGTTAAAGCGAGACTGTGAGTGGAGCGATCACCTCTTGAAGCCCAGGAAAAAGAGCCCGTAAGTCTGAGGCCGAAGGCTGAAACAGGTCTTTGAGCGTAGCAAACAGCCTCGTAACGCCCGTGGTAATAGAACACGTTACGTTTACAACGAAGCGCTTAATCATGCTCATGCTCATTAGAGCGTAGTTTATACGCCCCAATTGTATACATTAATTAGTTACGCTTATTAATGTGGGCATTCCAAGGTACATCCTTCGGGCTGAGAATAATTCTCTACCAAATCCTTCGAGTACACAGAACGTAAACAGACTCTAAACACCTCTCTGATGCCAAGTGTGTCAGCAACCGCTGTCTGCTTGTAATGCAGGGACATTTCTTGCTCTGGCGATGTCGTTGGCACACCTGAGTGTAGGGTAATGTGTATGACAAACTGTCTGCCATTGTGGTCTGCCATTCTGCCATTCATACCGGGACGACAGGCTTCCATTACACCCTTCCTTCCTTAATGTTCAGGACACTCATCAGTAAAATATACTCCGCGCTGGTGGCATAATGCGGGGTTTGTTCTATTCAACCCGCGCTTACTGTCGGATTTTTTACTATAGACCCCAAACCTTGACGCGTAATAATTTGCACGGGAAACCTGCTAAAGAGTTCTAATTTACAGTAAATGGTTCATTATCTATTGCCCTGCAATGAGAACACATCAAAACTATGGCGTAAGTCATTTAAAATAACTTACTCAAGTGAGTGTGTAAAAAATTATGGGTTTTACGTGTATTCAAGTCTTGACTTTGTTTAGACGTATCTTTAATAATAGTTATTTAAAACATATTTCTTGTGCAACAAAGCTTCTTTACTTTGTTGTGAATAAAACTGAATACATTTTTAGTTCTTATTTGCAATATTTTTTAAGTTATTAATGATTTTGCAAGACTCGAGTAACTCAAAAAGTAGGCATGCTATAAAACTCCAGTTTACATGGTAGTTATCATGGTAGTTATTAATTACATGGTAGTTGTAGTGGTGTAAAAATTATAATATAATAAGTTCAATACAAATAAATCCTAGTGTTATTGAATGGTACTTAGTGCCGACAGCTCCCACAGCGCGGTGCATTCACTTCACATGTACTACAGACCACTGCCGTACCGGTACCGGTGATGACAAATACACCAGCTGTAGCACCGACTCGTACGTTAGAATTTATTTTCGTTTTACTGAATGTCTATTTCCATCTTCATGTTTCAATTGAAAGAATCTCTTTCCTGTTTCACACAGGACTAGGTTTCCAAGTTTATTTGGTTTAGTAGGTTTAGACCAGATTTAGATTCAGTTAACCGGGCGCAAATATTGTTACGACAATATATACCACATGACATAACAGTTGTTTACAGTATTACGTAAAGGTACATGTAATACCCTAAAAGAGTAATTATAAATAATGAATTGGACCTGTCAAATCGATCGGTTGTGTAACTACGGACAAAGCGAATACAACTATTCCTCAGAAGAAGCCCAACTAAAACTGTGTAGTATTAGAAAGTATAAAGTACTTCGATACATTGCTTTGAGACACAGACTCTCTTAGAGGCTATTTTAAGGTGAATATGAAAATAGACAGCATTAAAACAAACCAATATCAATGCATACACAAAATATGTATACAGTTATACAAAACGCACATCCTAACATTGTCCAACAAATTCGAAACTGAATTTTTTTGTTAGTGGCAGTAATTCTAACCATAATTTTGACTGAGGTATTAATTTTATTGAAAACATATTAGATACCCCGGATCACAATTCACTTGGTCATGTGTTTTACATCCGTTCACAACTATTTTTATTGTACATTTTCGTTGTACGCGCAGGTTTTACAGGCTGCGAGTAAAATGAAAGGAGTCCGAGAATTTCTGGGGTTTCGTCTGTCCTTTTGGCGAGAAATATCGTCTTTCAGTTTGAGCGTCGGGGCGTGAAACTGTCAAAGGCGCCATTTGCCGTATAACACACACACACTCACCCACACACAGCACATAATACATAGAACACAGAACATAGAGAGCACACAATACATAATTATACAAGTGTATCACACACAACTCTTGCACTTGCACATGTAACTTGGTGGTGTCACTCGTTAGAAGGTAGACTAATGCAAATTTTTTGTTTCCCAAATATAGGTTTAGTTTAAATAATTGTTTTCCACCATAAAATTTACTCAAAACTTAGAACTACATTTACATAGATATAAGATATAGGTCAGCCT
Organism: Matsumurasca onukii; assembly: GCA_018831715.1. NCBI lineage: Eukaryota > Metazoa > Arthropoda > Insecta > Hemiptera > Cicadellidae > Matsumurasca > Matsumurasca onukii. The sequence goes on from CM032058.1 coordinate 26,076,054, forward strand.
GAATAGGAAAGTATGTATAAAAGTCTGTGGAGTTTCTTAAATTATACAATTTACATAAGTACGACAAACCAATAAGATAAAATACGTGTTGTGTAGATTACTTTTAGTTCCTGCACAAATGAATATGGCTAGTCCTGCAATATTCAACTTCGAGTTAACATATAAATTTTGAATAATAGATGTTTTTTAAACAAGTTCATCCTTAATTTCTGTTAAAAATAGAATTAAAAGTTCTTCATGAGTACTGAAAGGAGTTTTTTTCCTTGCTTGAATCTGCCACAAGTAAGTTTGATAGTCGGAAACGTTGTAGGCACAGTAACCTGGTAGATACGGAAGGAGGGAGAGGGAGGGAAATTCGTGTTGCCAGGGTGGCAGTATTGACCTGGTTCTGTTGTAGGCAGGGTGCCAGCTAGTGCTGTCACTTTAACATCGTAAAATATCCCTTCACTTTACACTAGAATACCTAGCCCGTGTACGGTGTAGGGAGAAAACATAGCGTTTCCTTTGTATTGACATTTATTTTAGACGCAAACTTTCAGCTAATTATTGGGGTTTAAAAATTTTAAGCTAGCTTTAGACAAGTTATTACACCGGAAGGAATATTGATAGTAACAGCTCTCTATGAGCCTGTAAGCTAATTCTACACTCTAATGACACCACTTTCAGTTTTAGTTGTAAAAACTTCAAGAACTTAGGGAACTTGCTTAGGATAAAGTTCCCTTTTATATCCTCTACTTTGAGGGCCTAAATTTAAAACCAAAAACTAATTATAAGACAATTGTTTTATGAGTTGTGTGTTTTTTTAAGTGAAAACATGTATTAGTGTCGATAGAAGTAATTACAGATAGACCTGCTGTGGCGTTTTTGTCTCTTTAGGTATTTAACTGTCACTTTCCTTTTCATATTTAAAGCATTTTTTGTTTTGTTTTCCGGAATTTCCAATGTTTGCCACTTTCTATTAACTTTAAAATTCGCAATTCCACATTTCTGCTAAATTTTTAATAACATCGTCATAAAATGTTTAACAAACTTTCTCTACAGGCTGGGAAAAGATTATTATATAATAAACTTCCAACTGATATTAAATCAGGTAATGACTTTGTTTCGTTTAAATGTTTAGTTTTGGTAGAAGTACGTCTATTTAGTTGAACGGTCAAGGCTTGAGTGTTAGTGTGTCTCGTGTTACTGTACATAGAAACAAGGTTAACCTGTGTCACATGGCTGCTAAATCTCTTCTGTTACTTTGGGCGTCGCATGCAGGAGACAGTGGAATCCATTACTTCTCCAGTCTTGTGAGAAACTGACCACTTTACCTACATTCACTTGCTTTCTCAGAGTTCTCCCAGTTTCTGAAACCTTACATCACAAAATCGTTGTTTATTTTGCTATTTATGTATAATTAATTTCCCCTAATAATAATTAAAACATCGTTTAATTTTCATAGTCAATGGTAAACACAAATTATGAGAACAATAATATCCTTTCTGATCTGTTTGCTTGAAACTGCTGCACGCAGTTTTAATATAAGTTAGTGTTATAAAACCACTCGTATTTTGGTCCGACTTTCTAAGCTGAAACAGTAAAGGTTAAGAGTGCTTCGTAGTGGCCGTGACCTTGGGTTTGACCCGAAAGAACAATGTAAAACCACGCAGTTTCTTGAGATACCTCACTCCTACAACTTTCATCGTATTTTTATTAGATGAACTTAATGTAATGTTATGTTTAAAATCATTAAATGAACGAAATGTTATGTTATGTTTTACGTTATAGGTTATTATGTTATATTATAGGTTTTAGTGACTCCACTGAGCTGAATTTCCTTCTTTCATTTGTAAAACCGTTAGTCAGTCCAAAGTTTTGAAAAATTCCTAATTTAACTTGATTGTATTAACACAAGTAGGGTTTTCAACAAACGTAGTTAGTGGAGTCACTGTATGGTACATCTCTTTTTTTAAATAAAACTTATATCAAAATTCTCTAATGAAAATTGTAGACGCAAGGCGTTCAAAGAAAATACTTGGTTTTACATTGTTTTATGGGTAAAACCAAATGACTGACAGGCACTGAGCCAAGGGATAAAAAAATACAAGTTGTAAATTATATTTTGTAGTTAGTTTTTTAACAACGTAACCTCATAGGCCAAACTTTCAAAGCTCAATATAGTAATTGCTATTACATTTAATTTATTTCATCTTAAACAAACGCAAGTGAATATAAACAAACACAGAGGTCAGGGACGTACTGTGGAAACGAGCCGCCAAATGTGACAAACACCTTCATTAGAGCCGTATAGCGCCGTAATCTGCGACACTGTGTGTTGTGGGGGGAGGGAGGTGAGGAAGTGAGAATGTGAGATGTGCCGGAAGTATGGAGGGCCGGAAGTGGAAGTATTAATGGAGGGCGGGTGTCTTTCAATCTACGGAGTAAAGGCCAAGTGTGCTACATAAAAAAGAGTAGCTAAGGAGTTGAGGGGGGAGTGGGGGACACGTCAATAATTTAAACCTCACCACGTGTTCGGCCACACTGCCGAAAATTGGCCGTTTCTTTCCTCCGCTGTCTAAAAAGTGGCTTTTTGCACCCCGAGATCAGCTTCGCTGGACCTTTTGATTTTTACAGCGCTGTATATTTTCCTGGATTGCAAACTCTTTTCCTGAACTCATTTCTTGACTTAAATTTGAAACATTAATGATTATTTAGAAATTAAAACCCTTTGTCAAGTCCGAGATTAACATGAGGACGTTTAGATTGGGTGAATAATCAAGGTGTCTTAGGAAAGCGCAGTAAAAATTACTATGTAATCACTAAATCACTATTTGAGATGCCGACCACTCTCATGAGGGTATTTTAAGGCAAATATGTGGTGAAGGATGAGTGTGATGAGTGGTAGTAATGAGTTATGAGGTGTAGTCTTGTTACAAACTAAGGCCGACTCTTCCTTAGAATGGGTCATTAATCTGACCGATGTGATGTCATGTAATCTGACCGGCGTAAAGGATTGACATGGTTTCAAGCTGTTGGAAACTACGACACCTCGCGTCACATGATACACCTATCTGGGATAGATTGTCGGCACATTTTTATATTTTACTTTAAAATTGTGTTTTCATAGCTCAACAAAATAAAGTTCAGAAAATCGGCTTCGAATTTGCCCTAAACAATATATTTGAACATTTAATAAAATGTTTTAAAATCGCAGCATCGTGTTTTTTTTCACAAATACTGGACAGCTTTAATTGTGAATCTCGAACACATACACGACGATTTGAGTCCTGTACGCTATAAACTATTTAGAGGTTTCATATTATTTCATGAGTAAATGCATTAAGCTGGAAAATTTCTCACCAAAATTCTGGTTAAAACCAGAATTCTCACGCTTAAATGATGGCAGTTTAAAATTGCAACGTAAGGCAAGTTATGAGGTTTGTAATCTGGTTATCCGAGTAGCGCACTACCGCAGTCCGAGGGTTAATGGCTGGAGTTTAGTCCTAATGACGACATACGGAGCTTCCTCGTGTAGGTGTTAACTCGCTCTATCTCTTCCTCAGTGTGAGTTAACCCTTAATTAACTTGCGAGTGTCGTAAAGCTAGGCAGAACTATCAGCTGTAACATATCAACCGGTCTGTGAGACAGCTGTGATAGGCCGAAAATTTGGTACAAATCTTCTTTTAATACCTCGGTCAAGTTCATTAGTGAGCGAAGTCGTATTGCCTCAAGGATCCTTTTGGGGGGATTTTCACCAAAATATTGGTTTTAATGATTTATCAACAATAAATTTCATTCAATTTACATACAATTTGAAATAAATATGTACTTTAATGTTAAACCGAAAATTAAAGTTTTTTAAAATAATGGTTAAAAAAGTACTTTTTGCTACAACAGCAAAAAGAATTTAATAATTTTAACTAAATTTAAAATGGGTTTTTATGGTCCTGTATGTAGTAAACTTGCAGTAAATGACCATGTAAGTCCAAATCCTAAGGCCTCTTTTACGTACGTTTAAAAGAACATGACAAACTAAGACCGAAGGCCGAAGCGAGGCTGTGAGCGTAGCGAACTAGAGTTACAATTAGCGAATTAGAGTAACCAACTGCAAAGGAAATTCACTTCACTCATGCCAGCGGCGCTTTAGCGCTTAGCTGCGTGTCGGTCTGGTTATTGTTATCAAACTGTAATGAGATTGTACCGATAAATAATAACTATATGAACCCTGATTCCTATAACGTATACCTTTTTCCGAAATGCGGTGTAAACTCTGTTCAATATTATTGTACATTTATTTTTTTACCTATATGTTTGGCATAAATATGTTATAATACAGAAAATCCAGAGGTTTATGTGTAAATCTCAGGTAATCTGTGGTTATAACTACTGTATAAGTAAGTAAGCAACTGTCAAGCCAAGGTTCATCTCGTGCCGCACCGACAGTAAAGCTGATGAGTCAGGGCTCAAAACTAATTTAAACTCGCTTACAAGAATATGGCAGGTGTTATATTGTATGCAGTTAGTGCTTGCTGGAGCAGCGGGTGCAATGCAGTCTGGCAACAACACGCAATACGGTGCAACGTTACAGTTTAGTACACATTGCTTGCTAATTGAGTGAAGCGAGCTTTTATTCTACATCTCTAAATTTCAAAAATATCAACAAATACCTCGCTGAATACTGTAAACTGCAGTATTTCCCTAAAATAATAATAAACGCACTGGTTCACAGAATGGGCGAAAAAGAATATAATCAACGCCATCAAAGGTTTTTTTAGAAACTACGCATCCTCGCGTAAACTTTGTACACGTGCCTTCTAGTCCCTCTACAAAGTTTGCAGTTTTAAAAGCTACACGGTCGTGTAAAGAATATTTTTAATAATATAGTTTTGTCTAATGTAGAAGAAATAATTAATCTCTTGTTGCTTGGAAGCCGATTTAGTTTAGTGAAGCTATAATTTTATTTTACTACATAGGACCATTTTAGTCAATTGCGGTTTCTGTCTTTCTTCGTTTTCTCAGCCCAGTACTTCTGCATCCTTTCTGAGAGCAGTTTTCTTTCTTCATTTGTTACCACTCTTCTTGTCCTCTGCTTATTCTGTTTTAACTATAGTCTTGTTTGTTTGTCTTTTAATACGTTGAGTGTGTCCGTTTTTCTTTAAGATCCTCTACTGTTATGTGCAAGTCTCTCATGTCTTCTTTGAGCTCAGTGATCCACCTAATTTTGCTCTTACTACTCCACAGTTTTCTATGATCTTTCTGCTTATTCTATTTTCAGGTCTTCTTAAGAGATGTCCTAGAAGCTATATTAGTTTTTTCTTTATTGTACTTGTCACATGTTCTATTTCCTTGTAAACAATTTCATTTAGAGCTAATCTCTAATAATTTGGGGTGGAGTCCGAAATGTCTTAAAATGTTTAAAAGTGACGTTCTTAGGATCTCCTCGTAAGCTTTTTTGACGTCTACAAATGTTATGGAGAGGCTTATTATTTGCAATTATTTGTTCAGCACAACTCCTCCATGGTATGAAATCTCCTTGATAGTTAGTCTCCTAGTTCTAGATCTAGTTGATCTTTGATTCTATTGTATAAAATCTTTGAGAATATCTTGTATGTGAGGTCTAAGAGGGAGTTGTTTATTTGTTTTAATTGCATATTTCTTAAAAACTAATTTTAATTAGAAACGTATTCTAGTGTATAGCACTAGGCTTCGTGACACCTAGCGAATTTTCATTAATGAGATAATAATTATTTACCAAAAACGTCGTTTTGTGCTCTAAAAACGTCCTTTATGATCACACTAAACATTTTTGCCACCGTAACCAACCTGATTACCAAAAACCAAAATAATCCATTGATACACCTAATGTATATGAAGGGAATTTCCTACTGTATAGCCCGGCCAAAGTGTAATAAGGCAACAAAGAAGAGGCGTATGGATATGAACACAAAGCCGAGGGCGCAATAAAGTAGTGCCCGAGCAATAAAGCATGTTAGCGGGCACGCTCGCTTACTGGCAGAATTATTGCGCGAAAATCTGAGCCGGCTGAAATAAAATACCTGTCCACCTCAGCAACCCTTTACCACGCCACTAGTTCTTTACCGCATCTTTATTTCTTGCCGCATTTTCTACATTTATAATTCATAGTCATCTTGCGTGTGTTTGGGTCTTAGAGAATAAATAACATATACTTTCTGGTATGACGTAAAACCTTGGACCACGCCTCCAGTTTATGCTATGCAACAAACTCCTGGAAACCTTTATATAACACCTAACTTATTAGTAGACAACATAGATCCTTGTTGTTATCAAACTATCGCAGTTACGTTGGCCAATCGTTGAATGAAATGTATTCATAGAGTATCTTGAAATAGAAATTTCCAATACAATTGCCAAATCAATACAATTTCTACTCTATAATATATTATTTTGTACGAAAAGCTAATTGCAAAGTTGATTTAAGCAAGTAGTCTCATTAAAGCATGTTTTGACAGTATATTTAGATACCTATCTAACTTATACAGAATGTACAGTCCAAACCCATAGTTATTTGTTGACAGTTATAAATTTTGAACGCACAGTTTTTGTTGAACCCAAATTAAATTGTATTCTGTCGACAATATTTCAGCATTTAGCACAAATCCACAAAAACAACAATTCAAAGCGTTGATTCTCGAAACAAACTGGGAAAATCTGCAGTGCAAGCGAACCTAACCTCAAAACTAGTTTCAATATTGAATTTGGCGCTGGGAAGGAGGTGAAATATGCTTAGATTACTGGCAAATATGAGCAAAGAGCTTTGAGGGCTCAGGTGGCTGGGCTAGGTTAGGTAAGTAGCTTCGTAGTGGGATATTTACATTATTTTGTTAGCTCAAGCCCCCTCCTCCCCTTTCCTAACTGTTACTTCCCCTCTGCACAACCATGCGACCAGCTGATTCCGTTTTAGGCGTACCACTGGTTGTATTCTACTCGTATATGTATTGAAACAGTATGTTATTAAACCCCTTGTGTAATAGCAGAGTACGTTTTAAACACAACTGAGGGCCGTGTTTCTTTTCAATTCAGCCTTGACCGGTGATTAAAATTTAATCGGCAGCTAGCCAATAGAACAGCTGTATATTTTTGAAGTTAAGTTTTACTTTGTTTTGATTTTTCATTTTAGTGTTACAGTTTGCATAAATCACTATATCACTATTTGAGATTCCGACCACTCTCATGAGGGTATTTTAAGGCAAATATGTGGTGAAGGATGAGTGTGATGAGTGGTAGTAATGAGTTATGAGGAGTAGTCTTGTTACAAACTAAGGCCGACTCTTCCTTAGAATGGGTCATTAATTAATAGCCAAAGACCAATGGCAATACAAGGACCAACGGCTTAACGTTACTTCCGAACCACGCAGGTGATGGTCTGATATGTCTAAACTATGGTGGGAGTTGATGCGGGTATCATCAGATGATCACTGAGACTATCTGAGCCGCTTTAGACCTACATCATCCTCAAAACCTGACCTCCATGAAGCTGGATTACAGGACCACGCCACTAGTCCCAGTCAATCATATGATGGCTATTTACGCACAATTTATACACGTTAAATTTTATTTAGGTTGGAAACAGAATATCTTCAGCAATATTTTATTAAAGCTACTTGAAAGTCGGGTGTAGCAGACTGTAAACAACTTACACCAGTGGTTAACTAAACGCCGGTTAAAGATGTAATTGAATAAACGTCCCTAAGATTACACTCCATATAGGTTTCCATCATAATGGTAGAAGTTGTCACAGTCACATGTTGAAGTGCTTTGATGTGATTGTTGAAATTAAACGTCACAATCAGCTGTTACTAGTTGTGTCACAATGTCACAAACCCCTTTCTCTTTGCTAATGTTCTCAATTTGTAAGATGTCACTTTGTACCAGTGTTAATCCTGTACCTATCTTGTAATCTGAGAGGTTTTACGTGACTCTAGTGTTGAGATATATTAATGGATATCCACAAACGCTACTGTGAATCTAGCGAATTTCCTGTATTGGGGGTTTTTAGTTCACACCGGAAGTAGGCTACCCTATTGGGAGGGCTTTTCTCCCGAAAGTGAAATTGTTGTATTTTATTTGTTGTTATTTATTGGACTTTGTTGATTTCGTTGATTTACATGTTAGGGACGTCGCCATCAATCTTTACACTACGTTTCATCATCAAAATTTGGTCAGTTTTGATAGCATAAAAATCCCATTTTCGTGGGGGGAAACGCCCCTAGAAGGTTAAGCACTTAACCTAAATTATTACAAAAAGAAAATTTTACCTAAACTTTGTGATATTTGATTTTTAAAAATTTTGCCCTCTAGATTGGACATACATATTGACAAATACAAATTTGTTATTTGACTCAGGAGGTGTTGGGAAGGTCAAAACTGTAAATCACGTTTCGTTCGAAAATTGGTGATAGAAATAAATAGCTCTATGCCTTATGAATATTTTTGAACAAGTGTTTATTCTCAGAAGCTACAGGCTACTATGAATGTGACGCGTGCCAGCTGTATTTGCAGTACCCTACCATAACTACGCAATGTTTATTCAGTGTTCGAGTTGAATAAGTTCAGGCGTTCGACGCAGTAATGCTACAGAAGTGTTTGTCGGTGTTTGCCAACTGGTTATTGCAGGCGTTCACATATTCATTTCAACCGCTCTTGTAATGCAGAGTAGTTTCATAATATTTTTATCTATTTGATGTTGTATTATTAATTTTATTGCTCTAAACTATAAATAATAATTGTAAGCTATATGTAGGATTAATTTTGATTTCAGTTTTAACCCTTAAAATTGTTTCCTTCGACTTTTTTAAGTCGACTCGCTATTAGGATATAGACTTTAGCCAAATTTAAAGCTTTTCACACATAACAAAAGCCAAGTTTCCTGGTAAAAATTGTTGTGCACACTTATTTAAAATAATTATAAATATAATATATTTAATACAAATTAACTATGTGCCAATCATGCAGTGAGTTGTTTCGAAATGATTCTTTAACGCATGTAGTTTCAAAATTGTCACATAGGTATTTTCAATGTATATCATTGTCATACAACATTCAGAAAGTTCTTAAACCTAGAAGTATTAATATATGATATATTGATGGAAAAATTATCCAACATCTCACGGCATTAGGGAGAAGAACCTTTCGTTGAGAACCGCGTCTCAAGACCCTTTATGAGGGAATAATGGGACCTCTAGCACTACTGACTACGCAGCAGTTCGGTAGACAATGCCGGCGTGTGTGAACAGCTGTGAAGTTGGCCCTGCCGAACTGTGTATGTGGGCAGGGTACAGGGTGTGACAGAACGTGCCTCGAGCACCGGATAATTAACACCTCTTCATGACCTCCCCCAACTGCGTCCCCACCACTACACGCACAAGACACAAGGAGCCAGCTGGTACAGTCAGTGCAGAGTTGAAACATACAAACTTATATTATACATCTTCGGAAACTTTATATAGCCTACAGTCGTTGCAACGTGACATGTCGGTCAGTACCTCACGATGGCGTCGGGAATGGGTACGTAAGGCTACAGTTGACCAACAACCAACTACGAATATTAAGGAAATAGTATAGACAGAATATTCGGACAAATATATGACCTGTTGAGAGCTCACACATATATTTATATACATGTACAATATATACAGTTTTGGAACTTGTTCTGAGACCAACTGAGGTCAGAATCGGTGTTCATTTCATGGTTCTGGTCTGGGCCTTCCCATACTGACGACATGATGGGAATAAATCAATGCTCTCTGAAGGAAATTTGAAAATTCACCAGTGCATCCATTTCAAGCTCTCCTCCACCGCTTTAAGCACTTAGTTTTTCGTTCGAGGAACGGAAGGCCTTTGGTTTCATACCTAAAAATATTCATGATCGTACAAAATCAAATGTAGCCTATTGGATTTGCACTATAGATTTCACTCTCGATGTACGTGGAGGAGGTTGAATGCGTTTTAATGGATTAGAAATCTGAAATAGTATTTTTAATAAACATCAAAATAAAATAAATTAGAGCAATCACAAAATATATGCATATTATGTAGGAAACTAAATAACAATTAAACAAGCTAGTCTGTGACCTCACAACCTAATTATGATAATTACTAGAATTAATTAGCAATTTGCGTCGTTCTTACAGTTCCTTCATATTTAAATCAGCTATATTCTGACAGAAACGCTAAGTACTTGTAATTGCATAGTATATTATGCAGGCGTTAAAATTATCCAAGTAAATCAACACGTTCTCTAAAATACTTTTCATTATTGTAGTTTAAAACTTTTTTTGAAATGTATGTCTTATGTATGTCTAAAACATGAATACAACTATAGACCACACGTACAACGTAAATGTACTTTTGCTTATACTGTACTCAAAATGCAATATTTTTCAAATGGAGAGTCACAAAATTGAGTAAGACTTTAATCTACATGCATAAGAAACAAATTATAATGACACAAATAAGAGTTCATAATAACATGAAGTACACGACAATCCATTCTAAAGTGTTCACCTACTTTTCTTTTTTCCTACTATTAAGTAGATCTAAATCCAAATAATTCGTAAAATCAAAGTTTAGTTTTGATCGGCTCCGAAAGTCGATTCGAATGAAACAAATCGAGTTAGGCAAACTCTCGCACTTTTGCCAAAGCGGATTACGAACGGGATTATAATGTTGAAAGAGAGTTACTTTCGCTTACATAAGGCCAAACTGCTTTACCGCCCCTTCAACCTCAAATATACTTCCTCTGTGGCCAAATACCAACATTCTCTTCTTCAAATCTGTGTTTGTGCTATTTCAAAGTATAAAATTGTTAACTAACCGTTTATTATCATACAAATAATAAGTAATATCCACGTGAAGAATAAAAGTTGGTATGTTTTCTGATTTTATTTGTTTAATCCCGAGCACAACTTGCATACCATACAGTCTACTCTACTTGATTAATAACAAAACTGATATATATTTTGGGGATGTGCTCTTGTTTACACACTTATGGAGTGAATATAAAGTCAGAGAACTTGCTCGAGTCTGGCCCAAAACATCCTTACAATGTTTGGTAATCGTCAAAACTTGTCTTAAATTTGTACATCGGGAACTCTGTCAGGCATACTACATTGGTCAGTGTGTGAGAATTTGATCAGATCTCCCATTTAAGTACAAAACCTCGTCTACGCTATTAAATACTTAAAAACTTTACTTAGCCAAATGAACTCCTCCTTGGAAGACAAACGCTCGAATAATTCTTAGCTAGTTTGCTTTGAGACACCGACCACTCTTAGAGGGTATTATTATATGGGATGATGATGAGTGTGTGTTTTGATATGGATGATGAGATCATGAGTTGTAGTCTTGTTACAAACTAGGGCCGTCTGTTCCCCAGATTGGTTCATTTATAATTAATAAACCAACGACCAATGGAATGGACCAACGACTTCCGAACCACGGGGAGAGGGGGTGATGAAAAGTCATCACTGCGGCCGGGAATCGAACTGTTCTGTGTCTCCCAGTTCAGTAGTCATCCCCGCCTCTAGTGACGTGAGAGTGTAGCCTACAGCAGAGTGTTCTTATAAGGTCGAATTTTAATTTGAAAAAGAGACATGATTCTAAAATTTAAAAATAGGAGAGTGTCAACAACTCAAGATTTTTGAATGCTGGCCTCCTTGACTCTGTCTATAGTCAAATGTAAATATATTAAACTTTAATTTGCATCAGCTTTATTATTCAATAATTGATCCAATGTTATGTCAGGTAGATAGCGCACAGATGTCACACGGTCGATGCAGCCTACACACAGAATGAGTTCCTGTCTCAGCCGTGCGGCTATCTACCTACCGTAACGTTGTCTGTGATTGATGGGAGGGGCTGTGTGACTGGGTAGTGTCGACACGTCGCCATGGCAACGTGATTACAGTGTACAGGGGCCGCGGGCTCCGACGTGACGCTAATCACGTCGTCTAATTGTTCAACAATACCGGCTGTCCTGCTTGCTTACACGTTAACATGATACATCCCTCAACCCCTGTCATCATACTTGGTCTCATTCATCCGTCTCCGCCCCTTCGCCGACGTTTATACAATATCCAGACACTTTTGGTTTATATCTTTGAAAAATACAGAAAGTTTTTACCAAACATAAAGTGTATTTTTTTCTATAAATTCTTCATTTCGATTTGTTTATAAATTTCAAAACCCTGGTAGGTCTTGGAAAAGTTAATTAATTTGAAAATTGGCCCGGAAAAGCGGAAACCTCTCGTAAAAATCCACAAAACTATCTACAAAAGCAAAATTGTATTGCAGGCAGGACAGTTTTGGCGATAACCATTTTATATCATAACTGGAATACCAAAAAAGTTATAAATTTGATAGTTGGACAACTTAGAAAGGATGCAGTTTGCTGAAGCTCATGTATTGGGGTAGAGCAAGATGTATATTATATGTATACTACCTCTACAGGCTGTAGGGTGGTAAAAGTATATCCTTTCATCTTCCTCTTTGTCTGTCACCCTCGTTAGGAGTACACGAGGTCTTATGCAAGTATGATGACGTACAGTACGACGCAAGTCCTTCAGTAAGTGCTACCACACTTCCATTGTGTGTATTGAGTTGATAAGAAAGTTGGCAGAAAGTGTTTGCCACTAACGAAACTGTGTTGAACTTTTGAAAGTCGTGAAAGTGGACACAATAGGATCTCTCGTGTAGGCAACTAACCTTTTTTATACAAACAAATTATAAGCAAGTTCCAATAAGCATTTTTGAACCAATTTTCATCCAAAATGGAAAGACCCACTGCTGAGAGTTTAAATTTGGATTTTACAATGGATAATTAAAATTTCCCGAACTTTAAAGTCTATTAAAGGATGTCCATACTTACATAGTCCTTTTTTTGCAAGACCTGTTGTTCCAGCTCGCAGATTCGTCCTCACGTGAACATTACAATAAACAGTATATTTCTTCAGCCTTGACCAAACTGCGAGTTGGTGGTTAGACTTTAAGAAATGCTGTCTCCGCAATGACACAAATTCCCGGCGAAACATTTCAATATCCTGCGCCATGAACAAGGCACTAAACACTAAACAGCGGAATGTAATACGCCTCTCATTGGCATTGTAGTTGCGAAACTGCACAATAAACTATGCTGTAAAATGCTTAAGCTATCTCTTCTTTCCATAACTACAATCACCTAGTTGTAGCTGCATGGTAAGGAATATTTAACTTTTCAATAAACTGCCTTGTGGTATATAAAAGAGGGAGGTCGTTTCACACTAAGAAAAAGAGTACGAGATTGACGACCCGATTGAAAAATTTGAAAAACACACATTTGTCAGTAAACAATTCAACAACTATTCGACAATAACCAACTGATCTGACGTCTTTAGATGTAAAACTAATTAATAGTTATAAGGCCTTTAAGGCAATAAGACACTGTTAAACAATTATTACATCACTCAATTTATGTGTTAAACACCATTCTATCACTATATTTCTGTTCTATATTCTGATGTGTAAAAGAGAGATAACTATTTTGAAAAGTCTATAAACACTTTTGAAAATAATAAATGACAACTCCCTGATTTTTGGAACATGGTAAATACGTTTTTCTTATTAAATAACTTCATTCCATTCGGACAAGACAAAAATGGGATATAAAGGTAGAGACATCAAGGTTATATATTTACGATGGTAAAAATAATACACATCTTACCTACTTAGGACTATTGTTTAGTAATTATAAAACCCCATAATTTTGGGAACACCCTACCTCCAAAGGTCAATTTCGGAGGACCAATTTTTCTGGTTAAATACTTAACCCAGAGATTTTAAAAATGGAGTTTTTGTAAATTATGTAGTTACTAATACAGGGTTTCACTTAAAAGAATGGTGCCGTTGTCATTGTCTAAAAAATAGTATTATAAGGTAATTTTTTTAAATTTACATTTATACTAAACTGAATTTATTTGTCGGTTTGCATATAAAGAAATCATAACAAACATTTGTAAGGAGGATTGCAACATATTTTGCAACGTAGTTTTAGTTTTGATCAAGTGTTGTTTTCACTATTGAATACAAAAAGTTTTGAAATCAACCTTTAAAATTTCCATTTTTAGACACAATAAAATCTTTGAAATACTACGTATTTTATTCGAAATATAAACCTAAACTCTAATAGAAAAAGCTAACTAAAACTACCTCTTGCTACTCAGTAAGTTACACAGGGTTCTAATTGAACAACAACATCGTCACATAACCTACTTGTGGGTATAGTGGATAATGTACATTATTGACCTGACACCTCGACCAATCAGAGGCCAGGACGTTGTCACGTGACTTATGTTATCTTGTTACAGTTAATCTTACATAACTACTAACACGGCACGGTACTTACTAATGTAGATAGTGTACCTATGTGATTGTTGCTGAGGAAATAATTGAATGTGATGGCTGATTATTAATAAGGTTGAGACTGTATCAAAATAAAATTTGAAATTTGTTACCACTTTGGTTATTTGTTCGTTTTGCTAGGTTCGTTACCTTTTCAGCGTAACCTAAAGCAGTAAACCGATTTTATGCTTAAAATCTGCAGCTATGAAATACACAATACATTACGAATATTTTTTATTATGGATTATATTACAAAGTTCTATGTTAGAAAATGTTTTTTCTATGGCGTATTCGTTGTATTCCACTCGGAATTTTTCAAATGTATTTATATCGGAAGGTTTCTTAGTCACAGAGACTTTATGGTTCCAAGTAAGCAAGTTCTTAGTTGTCAAGTATTTAATTCTGGGGTTTCATGAAATTTTGAATTGTAATTTTTAGCCTTTTGTGTTTGAGGCACAGCCTATAGGACGCTAAATAAGCGAGGGCCAACAATATACTATTAGAACAATTGATCAACAATATTTTTGACGAGACTGTTGCACAAATATTTGTAAGTAACCTAAACGGATGATTTTAAGTTATTAATTAAAAGAACTCAGCTAAAGAAATGTTTTAAACACATTATTCCGGCTTAAATTGTTAAGGGGAAACATCGGTTGCACTGGTTTATTATTATTTAGTGCTAATTAAAACAATTTCATTAAAACAGCTGATATCCTAGAAATATAATATCATCAAAATTACCTTTTTGGTCATTCTGTTCAGAAAACAGCTGGTTTAGACACATGTATTGACAGTGCTAAAGTTTCACTTTTTCACCCAGGTATTGTCTTGATGACATTAGCCTATACTCCCTAGGGAGAAAAAGATAATTTTAATGAAATTAGTCAGCTGGACATCAGCTGGTTCAACGAGTTTGTCTTGAATTTTAACACTGACTTATAGTAAATCAGTGTAACAGCTGTTTCTTCAAAACAAGATAATTTAGACTGCTGTCTTCATACAATGTTTACTTAATTAATTCTTTATGGTATTAAAACATTTACGGTATTGAAATTTATTTCTCATTATTATTTCCATCATGACAAAAGATATCGTTCATCACTCGGCCCGAAAAAGTCTTTTTGACCCTCGTTTGTCGTGTCAAGGAGTGTCACTTTAGGACCTAGTTATGAAATATACTATATTACCCTAGTAATTGAATGATCACAACCCTTTATTTCCCTGGGAACAAAAGTGCAAAAACACGCTATTACATTTGTCAAACGCAGCTTTTTAAAATGTCAAAAAAGTGCTTTTTTTAAGACTTCAAACATTTTAATCAGGTCATGAGTTCAGTGCAAACGAATTAAGCTCACAGCCACAAACAAGCTAGTGATTTTGTTTACTGTATTTACAACTCGGTGGGAAAACGACATACTGTTTCAAGATACCAATCCAACAAAACATCATTCATATTTTGTTTTAAATGACGTCACAATCATTTTCTTCCAGACTCTAGCATGAGAGCTTTCAATATTTATAAAGCTCTCAGTGAACAAATAAAGTTTGTCGATTGAGTCGCGGACTGTTTACTTGATCGATCATTGAGCGAAAACTGATACAGAGAAACGGAAAAATAGACATCATAAAGTTGATTGGTTACGAGGAGCAGAGGGCGGAGGAGAGGGAAAACAGAGGGCAAATGTTTCAGATGTCATTGTCTGCTGTTCACTGTTTGTCTAGACACAGACACAGTAGACAATCAGACAATATTGTCTAGCAGACACAACACATCCCCGACGTCACATCACTCTGGGGTATTGTTTGTGCACTCTTAACCTAATTAAATAATGTGACACGAGCTGAAACTAATAAAACTGTTTTTGTGCTTGTTCGATTTGTTGAAGTTGTTCGGACCTTTTAAACAAATCTGTTTGTATTAAAACGTATTCCTAGACTTCTTTGCGGTTTTCGTTGGGTTCTATCAGATAGTACCTCATGAGCTCATCAATGGTGAAGAAACGAGATCAACTTAAAGGAGGGTGTTCGTAAAATTTAAATAAATTGAGGTTATTTTCTCAATTTGTCCAGTTATTATCATTAATATGATGTTTTTACAGAATCTGTTTGATACTTTGATACTTTTTTTGAGCTACTGCCCCACAAAAGTCAACTGAATTTATTAATTAGTGTATTTTATAAAATTCCTCGCAAAAAGCCGTAAATTCTAAACGTGTAGAGAATATTCAGCTTGAAAGGATAAGTAGACGATATATTTTTGAGCAGGAGGGGGGGGGTTATCGATGAAAGCTTTCGAAGAGACTGGGGAGGGATAAAGACGACGAACTGGGTCGTAAAAAGCGAGCGACTTTCCATGGAAAGCCCATCAGTTAGGGGAAACTGTCGCTAGCCACCGCCTACGCTTCGAACCGGAATTATTTGCAACCTCTTAAGTCGAATGTTTGGCGAGATTAGCTTGCAAATGTTGTCTTATTGTTTTTCACAATTTTAGTAATTCGTGCTGAAGAGTTACTGATCACGTTCTTATAAACATCTCGACAGAAAACCTTCCCAATCCCTTGATCTGTTACAGTCATACACAAGTGTTATAATCTACGCTCTATAACTTTACGCAGAAAGGGTCGTGTAAAAGTGGAATTCAAATTTTATGACGGACTGTTTCCAGCCAAAACAAGAGGGTGTTATCTGCATTGCTAAATACAGCACTCCCAGGCAGACTGAAACTTTGCAACATTCAAATCAGACCCTACACTACACGAGTCAGAGGTCCTGAATCTCTGGGTTAACAACTTTTCCATCAGCTGGCTCAGAGTTCGGCAGTAATCTGTGGCGTACGCTTTTGTTTCTCTTTGTTTTTTAGTGATGTAGCTAACTTGCCGTACTTGTTTTCGGGATTAAAGAAAATAAAACCACTGTAAATACAGTATGGCCCGCTTTAATAAATTTCATTGGATGAGTGCAAAACGAACGTTAACAAATTGTTAAGGTTATTCTGTAGTAGCCAATAGCTGTCCCAATTTCAAGATGGTAAAGATGAGTATCCCTGACAAAAAACCATGAATCTGCCTTATAATAGCTTGGTAAATTATGAAGTTGAAGTTCACCAAATTTGAATATATTTCCCGTCTTTGGAACTTCTCTCATTTATACATTTGATCAACTCCAGAGGTAGGCTATTGTTGAACAGTGTGGCCATATTCATTTAAACCTTGATAAGGCAGGTGCAAAGTTATAGACTGATCGAGAATCAAGATTTCTGCTGCATTCAGAAAACACGTTTTATATTATTGTGCCGCAGTGTCAGGTTTGTGTACTAACTATATTCATTTTTATGTACGGTTTTGAGTTATTCTAAAGTCAGTTGTCATCTTTTTAACAACACCATTTGCAAAGTTTTCAAGTCTTGATGCTTTGTTAATATTTTAAAGGTACTTAAATTGATGATTGATGAAATTTGAAGCTTTATAGTAAAAAAAGTTAAATGAAGCTTAGTTTTATATTTTACAATATTTTATTTGATTAATAACAGTATTAAAATGTCACATAAGATCAATAGAAAGCCCACCGCAGCACTGTTTCTCTCAACGGTGCTAAATTATAAATTACAGTCCCGTTTTCCAGAATAACAAATATTCTAAACCGTTACAAGAGTAATTTCTGTCGAGGGATTTGTTTGGCAGCGAAATTAGTCTGATAATTGACATGATAATCTTTCCCTGCGCTACACAAGGGGCTTGGGGCTTTGGGCTTTAGGCTTGGGATTTGGCTTTTTGGGCCCGGAGTTGCAATAAATTTGCCAAGACGATTTGCAATTCTCTCAGGACCAGGCACTCATTTGCACCCTCCCTCCCCCTCCCGATACTATTTCCTTTAGATTCGATAATAATGATCGTGTGTGGTTTATCAGCAAGGACTTATTCAACTGTTATCATAAATACATCCATTACTGTATTAATGTTAAATGATTTAGCATATATCAAAACTATATTATCATTTTGTTTGTTTACAGGTGAGTGAGGTTCTGATGTGTGTTGATGGACGTAATTAAGGTAATGAAGAACAATTAACATAATAACTTTGGTCCAATAGCTGGAATCGTATGAAACAACACAAACATTTAGTCCTTATCTGACATTTTTGGTAGAAGAAAAATAATGTATTTAAAAACATTATAAATATGTACAGTAAAAATGTAGTGCTTTAATCGAAACTACAATTTAATCTAAATAAAATAGATAAGGGAGATAGGTGTAATAATATTTATATGTATCATTACTCACCGTCTGGTTCTTAAAATCTAGAAATATATAGATAGCAAGTTTCCAGAATTTGTACAAAATTAAACTTTCCTGGAACGCGCTATCCAGGTTTCCTGCGTGTGCTTGATTAGATAAATACTGCTATCTCGTCAAGATAAGCGTTTCTAAGTAGGAAAAATCCGATAAGATTATGATTTTGAGGAAAGTATAATTATAGTTTTATTTTCTAAAATAATTTCTCTATGGAAATAAAAATGTTCTCATTTGAAATTCGTAAATATAGATGCATTACGATAACAGATTCCAGAAATGTGTTTCTCAGAAACGATTGTGCACTTGACATTTTCAGTTAGAAATTCAGGTTCCTCGTGCACGTTTGGGTTTTGGTAGTCCAAAAACGAAATTATTTTGATGTTAGACTTACCATTTGTAGACCTGCAACGTCGGTTTATCTAAGTAGGGCAGAACCCTGTGTTCTGGTTGATACATAAACTCACAACACATCAAGAATGGTAGTAATTATCAGTCGAAAAGACATTTCTTTCACGTTCCAGGTTGCGAACCTTCTTGGCATTACCTACGACATACAAAGTTACAAGGATTTTTATTAAACTTTTTATCTATCTACAGTGGAAAAGGAACCTAAGACATTAAATTTCGATATTTAAGCTTTGAAAAACAAGGAAAGTCAATATTCAAGTCTGGTTGGATGCCGGGTTAACCGATAAATACGCATCAAATCATTATGCTGGCAGAAAAGAATGATTCCGACTCACATCACTTTTAACTACAGCTAAACTTTGTTTGTAAACCTTTTTGGTTTCTTCACTACATTTGTAGGTTGATTAATCATTCAAAAATCTTAAAACCGTCAAATAAAATTACCCAACAAACACTACCGCATTCCATGCAACCAGTTGAAGTTGTAATGCACCCGATAATCGCGGTACGGAACGATTTGTTACTGCGAATTGCGAATAGCGGTGCAGCTTTCACGGGTGTTTGGCAAATGTACGATAATTTGCAACATTTACCAAATCACTGGACAAACAGCGAACAAACTGAACAGCACTGCGGCTGTAGTGGTCCCATAACCATAAATGTCGCCACAACTTGTATCTAATGTGACCTTTCTATCAACTCAGCTGTTGTGTTGCTGGGTGGTTTGATAACTCAAGTGTCTGCACCTGGGTAACAATGTACTCGTGCTAGTGCGATCTATTTTATTAGGTTCGTTTTTAAGAGTGCGCCGTAACCTTGAATATCGTCCCGTAAGAGCAATGTAAAAACATGAATTTTCTTGGGACACTTCAAGCCTACAGTTTTCATCGGATTTGTATGAAATAAACTTTGTTTTAAAGTGCATTAATAGTTTTAGTGACTCTGCTGAGCCGAATTCCCATTTTATCTTTTATAAGATCGTGACATAAATCCAAAATTGAAGAAACTTTGTATGTGAGTTTCTTGTTTTTACTAGTAACCTAGTAAAATGTACAAAAATGTGGTCAGCGGAGTCACTGTATTACATTGTCATCAGTTCTTCCAAATAAAACCTATTTCAAAAGATCTTATGGAAATTGAAGGCGTTAAGCGTCTCAAGAAAATGCCTGTTTTTACATTGTTCTTACAGGACAAAAACAAAATGGCCGACAGGTACTATGCACTCTTAAGTTATGTATTTGGTTTTTCTTCAGTGTGTATTCTTGGTGAAAAGTGGATGTTATCAATAAATTAGACATTTTTAAACTTTTCACAAAATTTTAATTTAAAGAGCTAGCTTTCGCCGACTAAGGCATCTTCAGTGTTTTGTCTTTTTTATTAAACTGAGATGCCTTAGCCGGCGAAAGCTAGCTCTTTAAATTAAAATTTTGTGAAAAGTTTAAAAATGTGTAATTTATTGATATGTATTTGGTGTTTGAGTTGTGGACTTTGACAGATTAGAGGATGGTTTGACATTTACATTACATTTAGTCACACGAATGAAAAACACATCCAACGCTTAGCTTGTGATTTATGCTATAAAAACTGTATTATGGTCCGATTTTGATTAAACTTGATATAAATATTTATGACACAGTACCTATCATGTATACCAAAACCAACAAAATTTAATGAGCTTTCTATTACCCATGGAAATTCGCTAATGGCACTTCGGTTACCAGTTCAATTCTATTACTTTATTCCAGTGGCGGATGAAGTAAAGAGGGTGAATTTCATGAACCCAGAAAATTATCCAGAAAAATATCTCAGTAAATTATATCCTCAGTTACAAGACATAAGGGTACCACAGCTTATCGCATAGTAATTTGTTATTAAAGTCTTTATTGGTTCGCCTTCGGTACTTGAAATCAATCTTTGGAGTTTGGATAGATACTTTGCTCAGTGGGCAGAATCACGGTTTAGCGGGTACGTCAGGTTCGATTCTCTGAGAAGGCACTTCACAAATAAAACGTCTTTGACCGTTCTATGATCCCTTCAAGCTGGTTCTGTTCACGCACCCAATACAGACTCGGGCGTAGCTGCAATAAACTTGAGCTCATTGCTCAATTGCAGTTAAGTACGCTGGCCGCGAGTATGTCAAGTGTTGCCAAGAGCAAGTACTGTACTCAAGTACGCGTGAGTACTCACAATAACACACTTGGTACTTAGTCGTGTAGAGCACGTACTCTATCAGGGCTGACTTATGACACGAGAGTTGAGGCAGGTGTTGACTGATACGCACGCTAGAACTGAGTGTCACAAACACAGTAGTTTAGCCTAAGTCCTATGATGTTTTTTATGAAGATGATTATATTATAGGAATTTATATAAAGTTAGACATCTAAGGGCTCAAACAACCATATTTTACAGCCAATGTGACATAACTTTACAAGAACCATTAACACTTCTTGAAATCAACCAATAATATTAGTAATCCGCAAGTCCAGAAATCAGGCGAAATCGTAGCCATCCAGGGGCTGGGGGCATCTGCTGTTCGGGCAGAGCGTCGTTTTGCATTTAGTTATTTGATCACGTTTCTTTTACTCTGTAAAGGTTTAGTTGAGGTCTAAGTTGATATGAAAAGAGGGACGTGAAATTAAAGGGGGACCGAGCATTGTCTTGTCCGGGGGCTCTGCCCACAAGCCTGGCAAAATCTCAAGTGTAGTTAAATTTCAATGAAATCAAAGTTATTGATGAAATGCAACAGCAAAGCTGGGAAGCTGTGATTTTAAGCCTTTGCTACAAACACTACAGGCGTATAAAACACAGTACGATACAAGCAAAAACCGCTCTTTTTTGTAAATATTAATTTTAAGGAACAAATTCTACTAATAGAACCAACTTAGGCGACCAATAAACTTTCATTTCAGGGTCCCTGGTCTGGGTGTTGCCATGCTAACAGCATGAATATCTCGTCTGTCCAAAGGAAATTTGCTAACAATCAAAGTTTATATGTGAAAATCAATAAGCTATGTGATGTCAGGTGGAATCAAGGACGAGAGCCAGAACTCTGGCAGCTAAATCAAATCTAAAGTTCCCAGATAATACTAAAAGTGACGTAGCTCGTAAGCCTGTAGACAATAAAGTGAGGCCTGGTTTGCAGTGAAGGGTTTAATATCTAGCCAGTAACTCTGCCACTTTCGTGTTACTTTACACTCGAGTGCACTTCATTACAGAATTAATCACGCCCAGGGCGCGAAGTTGCGGGCGTAAAGCGTGGATTCTGGGTAATAAAGGCCAAAATACGGTCCAGTAGCCTACTTTGTGTAATGTGCGTTGTGATTTGTGGCCCTACTCTTTTCATCGGTTGCGAAAATATTCTGCTTTAGATATGCAACTTGAGAATCCATTTTATGTACCACTGATGATGATTTCTACAAACTAAGGCGTACGGTTTAGGGCCGGTTTCCCCAACCTCAGTTAACTGAGATCGGCAGTTTAAACCGTGGTTTAACTCAAGGAGGTGTTTCTCCAAAAGTTCAAACCGTCAATTTGGCCGGAATAAACTAACTGACCCCGCAGGTGGTTTTAGCCGCTGGTACAACTTTATAACTAGTCGAAATAAACAAAAACCTAACCTCAAATTTGGAAATCAAAGCCTACTCACCATAATATTAGGTTTACAAATACTTAGCGTATTACTTGTTTAAAATCGTCATATTTTTGGTGTTCAAAGTACCCAATTAGTAAAACGGATAAACTGTTGGAAATTTAGACGAAGTTGAGGAAGAGGATTACGAGAATCAAGGAAATACTTGATCATTTCGTGAGATGGGAAGAAGCAAGAATTTTTTGAAAGATTTCGAATGAGGAAGGAAATTGCAAGTGTATTGCTCAATTTGATTAGTGAGTCTTTAAGATCCCTAAGTAACAAAAAATCGAGCCTTGTCACCTGCGGATATATTTTAGTGCGCATTGAGGTCTATGCCCTCAGTCCTTTTTTATCAACGTAAGGGAGTTGAGCAGAATGCACAAGTCCTTCTTTAGCAAATTCGTTAGCAAGTGTCTGACGCCCTAGCCCGTTTGTGTCCTCGTTTCATACGAATGCAGAAAATAAATGGGAATAAGATAGAAATTGCAATTAAACGAAATAGGCCTATCTTCTTCACATTGGGAGTAAGAAAACATAACCTCAATTATGATAAACAAACGTTTTTTGTTTGTCTCTACTGAAATCAAACAGCTATTCGATTGCTTTTCAACCCAAATCGTGTAAATAGTTTCAACGTCACAGGGGGCGATCTTTATGAAGCAGGGGTCTTCTTTGATACGATTTCCTTGTGTCGTTTGTTGTGTCGTGAGCCCAATATCTTGAATGTAGCGTTTCACGATAAACTTTGTTGATGTGGATCCCAAATTAGGCAGATCATTTCTTATATTATATACTGTAATTTGAAACTAAACATTGACAGTGCAAACAAATGCGTGTAGAACACGTACATGATGTTTCGAACATTGTAAGGGCATTTATATAATATTATTTCAAATTATATAATATAATAAATTGCAAACTTTGTCTTCATGAATAACATAGATCATTTGTCTAAGATTTGCCCTTCAGACATTATGAACGCAAATCATCGTGTTTTCTCATACAAACCTTAATCAATTCAAATTTGGAAATTACAGCCATCCAAAACTTGGGCACCGAAGCAGTTGCATTGGTTGGAAGCGTTTCAAAGTATTTTCCAATATACAATATTATTTGAGAAACTTGAAGAACACGTGTATGTATATTTGAAGAAATATGTTTCGACCGAACTCGGGCCTCTCGTTTGCCTGGCGATTATGCTGACCACTACACCATCTATTTAGCGTGTATACAAATTAAGATCTACCAATATACAATATTGCAAGGCTTCCCTATCGTTATTCTTTCTAATTGTTCTAAAGTAACAACATTTCAATCTATATTTTTGACACGCAGACATTTGTAACCTTTACCACAAAAACTGTTGAAATAAACATTACGACCTGTATTGTCTCAGAGCGTAATTGCTGAACATGGGAATAAAACAAACTGAATATTTATTTATAAAAGTATTTCTGAGAAAAGCTTCAACTTGTTGCTTAAAGAGGTTTTAAGAAAGGTATGACATTTTGCAGAAAGGTGGTGAAGTTATCGCGCAAAGCAGTCTCTGGAGAAATTCTCTAATGTCGCCGCGTTTCTCTCTCTCTCTCTCTCTCACTCTCTACTCTTCTTTTACTTTTCGAAATCATCAACAAATTGAACGACTAATTCCGTCTCCGGCAACTTCTTCAAACCTCTTTCGTAAATGATTACAAGTCTCGGAAAAACGTTGGATAACGTTGCTTTGTTTATTTTTCACTGATTAGGTTGAAATTGAATTCACACTGACATGCTAGAAGTAGAAGGAATCGTACGACGCAAGTTTTCCAAGACTTATATTTTTGGCTTATAATTATTAACTTATAATATTTTATCGGGTTTAAGACTTCGCAGTACTGGCGGAAAAAGTTACGATGCGGAAGGTTGCATATCAAACGCCGCTGTTTTTAGAATTGTTATTGTGAGTTTTTAACTTTTATATGAAATATCAATATACAACATTCTACAAGCAGATAATGAAAGCCAATTTTTAAAATGTTATTTTGTGACGAGAACAACCTTATTAGTTAAAAAGTGAAATTTCAAACATGTGGCTCTAATCCACACTAGAGGCTAGCTAACCTGTTGACATCATGTAAAAGTTATGGTACATACAGAAGTGTTTGTTGAATTTTCAAACACTCATAAAGCTGCCAAAACTTAAAAACGCTTGTTTTTAAGTTGACGCGAAGCTTCATAGTTTCCAGCAGCTCGCAAACGTGTTTTAACCCCCAACAGTCATCGGTTCTTTTGTAAAACTGTAAAACCACTACTTTGTCATCATTTTTGACGCCCGAGCACACTGTGCATTCATTTCCAGGCAAGATGAAGATTTGCTAGTTTCAAAGTCTTCTTACTGCAACCTTTCCGCTCAAAGAAGTCCTTCAGATGTCTGATAGAGTATTGTCTGCAGATCCGTTCATAACATGTGATGCACTGCTTTCTTCAACCTTTAGGTTTAGGATATATTGGCCCTACTCTTACAAGGGGCTACCATGAAATACAAACAACTATTTTTGTACACCTAGCAAGTAAGTCCTAAATCAGAGCAAGTATGTTTGTCATCAGTGTTGCGGAATATGTTTACAGCTTGTCCTGTACGGCATCTTTGAACGGTCGAGCTGTAGGCAGGATATACAGTGTACAATGATTGCTTGTATGAGGGTTAAGTAGGTTACGATATCCAGTGTCTGCCACGCTGTGTTGTGTTCATTGTTAACATCCGTTCTACCAGTAGTGTAGTAGTCTACTGCCTAGTAGTAGTAAGTGGATAATGACTACTCCTGCTACTGCTACTAGGGTTCGGATATCATGCAACAAACGATACAGTCGACAATCTGCTTCTTGTGACGTTGCTTTACGTACTTCTGTGATTATAAAACACGGTGTCGTTTCCTTCAAATACAAATTGATGGTAGCTTTTCAATAGTTTCAAAATAAATATTTTTTTAAGACCTGGCTTTTTAAAAAGTTTGTGTTTATAATATATTAGCATAATAATATATATAAGTTTTAGTTTTGAATCTCTTTTGGCACTAGTTTTGATTTTAAAGTAGCTTATGTCTTAACGGTAGGAGGCTATTTTAGCGGCACTTATATCATATATTGCATAGAGAAGTGAGTTTCATCTAGAAATGGATACAATTTCTATCGCTATAGAGCGAAACGTCGTAGAACAAAGCGGAAACCAGTTTTGAGCTTCCCATTAAAATGGCAACAAACATTTACCTTTTGTAAATCTCTAGGTTAAGCTCGTTAGCCAGAAAAAACTGGTCCACCGAAAAAACTGGTTCACTTGGAGGGAACGTCGTTTTCCCCAAAAATAATAGGGTTTTATGTTATACAAACAGTATTTTTTATCCGATTTCTGAGGAATACGAAGAAATACGAGAAAAACGAGGTTAACCTATAGATTTTTTTAATCCCCTCTTTTGGGGCACTAAAAGCGATCTAGCGGTGAAAATTATCACCCTTAACAGAACATTTAAGAAATATTCTTCGTTAGGATTGACCGTAGCGACGGCTATGTTTGAAACCTCAAGAGGACACAAACTTGCGCATTGAGCAATGAAACACGGAGAGCCGAGAGGTCGACATTGAAACATCGAGCAGACGGAAAGTTAGGCTTTGAAATGAAATATCGGGATAAGGGATGCACAGAAGCAGACGACATAACTCGCAAACTTTGAGCGGATAAATCAGCTGACTGTATTCAATACTCGGCGCTGCCAACTGCGTCAAATATTTACCTCGGCTAACTTTAAACCACCGCCCTCGGGCAACCCTGTGCTTCTTTTCCCACCTAGCCTACTCATCTTGTCAAAGTCAAATTGTTGTTTGCTGTAAAACACAAATGCATGGAAAACGTCGAAAAAATACAACGAAAAAATATGTTTACGTGTTAATTTAACAAAGCTAAGCGCATGATAGTTTTTTTTAATAAGAAATGCACTCTGTGAAAACCCTTGAATATTCTTAATGCTAATTGATAGCGTGTTGTACAGCTTTATGTAGTCATGAGTAAGGATCTTTGATTAGGGATTCCTTTTCCAAATCATTTGATTCTTTGGAAAATTGAAGTAGGGGTTTCTTCACAAATGTGCACAAGCATGGAAGATACAAGATTTTGTTTTCCCTAAATACACTCGGACTAAATACAATTCTAATCGCCTTCTTTTGAAGAACAAATATTTCTTCTGTTTTAGATCTTTTATAGCTCTATTAGGCTATTGACAACCCATAATTAGTTTATAGAAAGAAGCTATCTTATTCGTACCTTTACCCACCTCTACCTTTTCTCTTTCTCGTCTACGTACTACAAGGTGTGGTGAGTAAAAACTCTATGTTTCATTTTAGTTCCAATTGATTTGTACCGTACAAGACTCTCTCTTTTCCCACATAGTGGGTGGTCCTTCGAGCAAATTTTCTATTTAATTGTAATTTTTTTGTATTTTAATTATTAACAAATAGCTCAAACCTCTACACGTAACAGATCAATGAGAATTCATGCAACGCTAGTATAGGAGGCCAGACTCCTCTGTTGCTGTCCTCAAATGGAAATTGATGGCTTTTGTTTGGCCTGAATTAACATGGAGTTTGTTTGTTTAAAACCACTGATTAAAGAACTAGTCTGCACAAAAATGTCTACTTCTCGTTGTCTTTTGTCAAAACTTGAAATACAAAATTAATTTTTGTCCGCAAACGGATAAAGATTTCCACTATTAATACATTTCTTGATGTTCTTCATAAAATTAAAACCCGTATCGGTCCCAAAACTAAGCCTTGAGACACAGGCCAGATAATCTTACAGATAAAAAGTGATAAACTTTAATTTTATATTAGTCCAGACCCATCTACAAACAAA
Organism: Matsumurasca onukii; assembly: GCA_018831715.1. NCBI lineage: Eukaryota > Metazoa > Arthropoda > Insecta > Hemiptera > Cicadellidae > Matsumurasca > Matsumurasca onukii. The sequence goes on from CM032058.1 coordinate 26,103,668, forward strand.
AACCTCCGATGAACTCCACTGCCTCTGTTCAATCTTTTTCAAAAGTTAAGAATGATCAACAACATCAAAGACCTTGCTGAGGCCTAAAAAAGTCCTCCTTCTCTAGCAGACTTCAAAGTATCGCTGAACGTTTACAAGATTTCAATATCCAAACTACCTCAAACGGCAATCACCTCTTTTCCACCCACTTCCTCGATCATTCAGAAAATTTTGAGTTCCTCTTCCTGCAACCGAGTGTCGTGACTTATCCAGTTATTCCGTCTAGAATTCACTCTTCTTCGCAACCTCACGTTCTTCTTACAAAAAACACACACACAAAAGAAATAATTTGTGCTGATTTGTTGATCTAATCAGCTGTGGTAGACAGACGGACTCTGCAACAAGTGGCGACAGTTGAGTTGAGTTAGATCTGCCAGCCGTGACGGCCGTCCTGTGCCGCACCGCCGCAGTCTGCAGGTTCCGGGTTCCGCAAGAAACCACACAGCACGAGGAAACGTCCGCAGTCAGTTTCGGCTACTTATCGCCCACGTGACGTCACAGTTTGATTATGTCTCCACACAGGGAACCTAGAGGCAAAAGTAGGATTGGGTTGGAAAACAGTAGACATTCAAAGAGACATATACGACGTGAAGTTACAGCCCTAGCTTGACTCCTAACGAATATTCTATAACTGTGTTAATTTACGCCGAAATACCCTTTCGAGGGGGATCGTTTTACCAAAAAATGGGGGTTTATGCAATAAATACTGTATTTTTTTGATCCGATCTCTCAGCTAGAGATCTAATCTAGCTCTATACACATTAATGGTACCGTACATATGTGTACAAAAACAGTTCTTTCGCCACTTTCTGTCCGAATGATTGGTTTTGGTTGATGTTTGGTACACATGTTAGGCACAGTGCCATAAACGTTTTCCCAAGTTTAATCGAAATCAAATCATAAATACAGTTTTAAAGCATTTTCCAAACTCTTTCCAAAGATCACTGCCATTAGACCGATTTTGCTGGTTAACTGGAATATTGTGAAAGAAACATTAATTTTGTATCCGATTTCGTAAAGATTGGCAAAAGTGAGCATGTAAAAATGAAAGTTTCTCGGAAAACTCAACATGGTTCTGACAGATTTTTCGTAAACACATTTACATTAACTCGTATTTAAATTAACCAAGCTCAAAGCAACATTATTTTTCTCGTATGTGCGTGCCTCTATCGAGCTGTCCACCCTTCTTTTGTATCAGCGTGGCTTGGAAGGGAATTTGAAGTAAACTCATTTAATAAGAAGTTTAAAAACGTATTTTTTAACCATTTCATAACGGTTTTAGAAGTATTGTGTTATTTTTATGTACATACAATTTGTAAATTTCGTGTTTTGTATCGTTAGAAAAGGGCGTTTCTTATAAATTCCCAGTCGCCCTGTTACGAGTATTTCAGTAACCAGGTCTGTTTCTGTTGACACTAAACAGAGCCGCGCATCCACCCCCGGCTGTTGCTTATCATATCACTCTTATCAGTCTGATAGTAGTTATGGCTGACTAACGACAGCTGTTAGTTAACTCTTATCAGTTGTCTTATCATCACATTAAACCTCGCCTCGTCAACTCCAAACTTCGCCCACTTGCTTCTGCTCCGATGCATGCATATCTCTTGGCACTAAGTGTGCTTAACAGCAATTATATTTCGGTGTTCGATGGCTCCTGATGCCAAGAAATCGGTTGTATCGCTTCTCGATAACCTTCAAAATGTTAAGTTAAAATTACAGTACTTAAAATTTTTAAATCTAAGGCAAAAGTCAAGTGCGTTTTACATGAGCTCCACTCATTTTCATTAGCCGATGTAAAGTAAATAATAACAAGTAACATTGGTTCGTTGGCTATTTTGCAAGCTTCTTGATTAGTAGTGAATTATGGCCTTAGGAAACATGAGGTAATCATGCCGTCAGCCTGGTACCATGAAACACGATTTGAGTGTTTTCAAAAATGTTATATATAGTTTGTTTATGTACACAATTATATATACGAGTGATCTACCCTCAGTTTACTTTTTTGTCAGGTTTTCATACAATTTGGACTTTGGTTTAAACGATTCTTTTGTAAATATCTCGACCTTTATTCAGCAAAATCATAATTCTGGGGAGTACTGGGTGGGGGGAGTGTTTACCAAAAAGGTAGGTATTTTGAAAATAGTACATTTCATTTTATTTTGCTGTAATTTAAAGTAGGGCAACTATGTATTTTAATGTTAAATATGATTTTTTGCTGTGTAGTCCAACTAAAATGAAATTTTATATGAGTTTTGCTTTCATGATATGTAGTTAATGAACACTGCATATGTAGTAGACTTGCAATTAAAGAGCGTAACGAAATAATTTCAAAACATTATTTAGAGTCAGAATTTACAAAAGAAAATTAAAACAGCGGCACTTGCGAGCCTGATTTTCAACTGTAGGCTACATGTTAGGTGTCTACCAATGATGCATAAACTGACTTTATTCACGATCAGTTTGAAATCCTGATAGTCATGTGCTTATAAGGGCTATTACTTATTACAGCTGTTTCCCCAAGATGTTGGTTGGTATCAACGCTATTTTATTCAAATATTGTGGCATACTCCCGGTTGTTGCGCAATGTTTATGGTTTCTCCAAGGATTCATTGCTCATTGTTCAGATTACTTGTCGGCGTGAGAGAGAATTTCTCCTCAAGACAGGAGCCGAGGAAGGTTTGAGGTGCGAAGTGTTATTTCACTGTCGTCATTTTAATAATACAACGAGACGCTGTGAGATTGAATTACGGGCCGGGGTGAGCAGGGGTACCGACTAAACTGTGAAATATGAATCATACATCACACGCAGACTACAGAGCGTAGAGGCAAGTCTGCTTGAACAAGCAGTGATGGAAAATTGCTCAGTTTAACATCATGTAAGTTACTAAGTGAAACGTTAAGGTAAACTCACATGCCAGTCGGATATTTTTTACAAGTGACATGCAACTTGTAGATTTGATTGGTTTACTGGCAAGATCTCTGACTGGCACTTAGGTATGCTAGTACCTAGCAACTCATTGCAAGTAGTGATTTGCTAGTTGCCCCTCACTGTGCCCAATCTGCCGAAATGCCCAATTAAAAGCTTTTGTAAAATTAAGTGACCATTTACAACAAATCTACTGAAGAAGAATGACAATATTATAATCGTCATTTCCTATTAAAGTTAAAGTTTATCTTCCTTCACAAGACGAAGTTAAGACTACAAAACTCTCTATATCCACTCAACCTCGACCTTTACCTAGCGTTGCCGCAAAGTCACTTAACAGAGTGGTGACAGCGGGGATCGAACTCGCGCCACCGGAGGTATTATCTCCGAAGTCGCTAGAGATACCAATCCACCACGGTTCCACAATTTATTTCGTATCATAGTTCCACTCAACCACGACCTTTACCGAGTGTTGCCACAAAGTCACTTAACGAAGTGGGTAACTGCGGGGATCGAACTCGCGCCACCAGAGATATTATCTCCGTAGTCGCAGAGATACCAATCCGCCACGGGTCCGCAATTTATTTCGTATCATAGTTGAATTTCAGCGTCGAGTCTCTTGTTGTGTCAGTTGTTTGTCCCTGTGTGAGTGCATGAACCCAACCCACCTGAGCGCCCAAATCTGGATCACCTTGGAGTAGTGTGAGGATCTCGAGTGAGAATTGCAACAGCTGAAATGCCAAGGTTCATCGGCTTGACATCTAAACTCCTGTGGAAACATATGATATGACCCACATCAACAACAACGAGTCCGCCAGGCGTTTCCTGCGACATTATCAGCTGTAGATAATGTTGTGATTAGTGGCGCAAGAGTGTTTTAGTTGGTTGTATTCATAGGCATAGGGAGGCCAACGTTTGCGTTGTCAAAATATTAGATTGATGGTTTAATTCAAATGACATCAATAAAAGCCATTACATTTTCCGAAAAGGTAATAAGATAGTAAACAAATTGGTGGTTTTTCAAAAAGCATCAGTAACTCACGTTTTACAGGTGCAAAATATTATTTAAACAGTAACAAACTCAATGTTTATAACACAAAGAACCACTTAAATTGGTGTGTACGAATACAGTAGGTTATTTTTATCATTTATGCTTAGGCTACAATCTGTTTTACAGCGTGCTTACAAATTAAATCAATAAATAAACTTACATCACTTGTTTAATTTGTAAAATTTTTAATTCTCTAGAGTTATGTTCTCACAACAACAAGTTTTTTGGCGGCCGGATAGAGAGTACCGCTTATAATATGGGATAAAAACTGCAAACTACGTTTTAGGCAAATTAATTTACTTAAATGTGAAAATGTTCTCTCGGGAAGCATGGATCTATTCATGCTTTTTCTTTCGCCATCAAATTAATTCTGTACTTCTGAACTAAAAACTAGGGTTTTCCATAAGAACATAGCACTCGAAATTCAGTAATTAAAATTATATTTTATAACCAAACTAATTCTTCTTCTTTTTATTATGCAGCAGCACTAATGACAATGCTTCCCGAGAAAAACTTTCCACGTTTTAGTTCATTAACCTACGTTTATACACTATCCCATTTGCACGCCGTTCGGGCTCTATCCGGGATTCCGGCCCCCTCTTAAAACCAAAACTACAAAATATTCATCCCCAAAATTACAATTATTATTGTCCAGAAAACTCGAAAAGGTCAACCAATAAACCAAGAGTGAGTGCAATAAGCTAACCCAAACCACCTATTGCCATGAAATCAATTAAATTAGCGTTCTTTAAAACAAAGAAGTCATTGTTACAGCGTGAATACATTCAAACATAAAAGGTCAGTCACGCGTTGGCGTAATGCATTCATGTTTACGACCCGTGCGCCGTCGCTTTCAAAGCCCAAACAAAACAATCAAACATAACCTCAAAAAAGCACGAGCACTCGATCAGCTGACTTGCTTGGAGGGGGGAGCGATCAGCTGTTCCACTGGCCAGATCAGCTGACTAGCTTCCACCGCCACAGTCTAGCGGCAGACACCCAAGAGTGCGTGTGTAGTGTAGTGCATTACATTGTTGTGATCGTCGTCATGTTCCGCGCATACGGCACCGCCCCTACAGACAACGCCACCCCTTCTGAAATGTTTTTCAACTGGAACATGAATATTTTCGGTCAAGGTAGGCTTTATCGCTATTTGTTTGTCTTACCGTTTAGAGTTTGATAACGTTTAATTTAAACCCAGGTTATGACAGTTTGTTCTTATACTAATGTTTAGGGCATTTTTAAATATGCGAGTATTTCAAAGTTACTATTGAACTCGTTGAGTTACTAATGTTTTCTATTGAATGGTTCTGGTGTAAAGTTGTTCTCTTTTTTACAGTATCTAGTCTGGAGTGATTTATTTGTAAATTTCTACGCACTAAGTGATCAAAGTTGCGGCGTTGTGCTTAAACATTTTCAAGCTCGTGTGCGCATGCTCTTTAGCTCAAGAGCGCTGCTGTAATTTTATACGGTATATATTCTTTACAATTGTTTGCTGAACAAAATAAATTACTGGCTTTGCGGTTAAATTCAAGTTTAGTGGCTTTGGTTTTTGTGACACGTTTTGAAGTTAAACCCTGTTAAAGGTTTAAATGACTGATTCACAATTATGATATTTAACGGAAATATGATAAATCTGCGTTGATAAGTAATGACCTAATCTAAACCAACCTAACCCAACCTTATCTAAATAATGATTGAGTTAAACCCCGTTAAATTACCAATAATAAGTTATTTACTCTCCTACGAATAGACCCACCCCTAATAACGGTTTTTATAGGTTTCTTAATAAATAAATTGGAAGTTCTTTTAATTTGTACGTAATCTGGTTGTACTGAGCAGAACCAAAGTCACTAGTGCCTAAATTAGAAAAATACCTCCATCAAAATAAATTCAATTTGTACTTTGTAAACTGACTTTGACACATTGTTCATTCGTCAATGCAGCATTTTTCATACTTCTCTGTTTAACAAAATACTTGCACTTGTTCAGCACCACTGAAAGAAGTGACGTTGGTTAATGTACTATAATTTATTATATTTGTAGCTTGTAATTTCAAAATGCAAAGCCAAGTCATTCATTACTGTGAATGTGACGGACTCTTCACGTCGTGTCGTGCTCAAGGTCTGTTTATATTTGTAACGACTGTACCTGAATGTTGGCATCACTGCCAAAGGCTGATTCATTGCGTCTCCAAGGTTGGTGCATCAAACTCTGGCATTTGTTGACATTGCGACACGTTATTTTAAGTGGGTCAAAGCGAGTCTGGCTTTAAATTTATACTTTCGGGCTGTTAAGATTGCCAAACTGGTTGTCATGTCCTTTGAAGTGCAAAACTTGTCTTATTTACTTTATTTCCACTTGATTGAATATTTTTAAAGTGGAAATTATTTCTGCACATAGTTGGTATAACTTCCACTAATAAAAACACATTTATAGTAACGGAAACTGCATATAACAACGCAAGAATTAATCTTCTACTCGTACAGACGTGTTTGTCCTAATTTCCAGGGATCGGTTGGATTTTCAAAGAACTACAGTACTATAGTCATTTCTTTGACTGCCACCGTTCGACAGGCCAAGTGTTGGTAATCGGTAGACAAGGGATTTTCATGGGAAATTAACATGATGGTTAAACGTTGCTGGGAGCTAGTAAAATCCTCATTGGGATAAATTATTAGCCTCTAGTATACTGCCTGGTTTGGGAAAATACTTAAACCATGTGATAATCTGTGAGTTTCCTCTATACTAGATTCTATACTTTATTGTTTCCCTCAATCAACCTATTCTACCTGTCAATAACCGCCAATGAGCGATAAATCGATTGTTCTATCGACTAAAGCGGAACAGCTCGGTGTTGTTTTGTTCACGTGATTAATGGCGGCGCTCCGGAAGCGGAAACGGCGCTACTGCGAGAGTCAAGCTCGTGTTTTGTACAACTTTATTTTCCCAGATTTATTTGTAGATTTCCCACTTCACCTTGAGTTGGTGAAATTTACAATTTCTTAGCAAATCAAACTTTCGAGGGTGGTAATCTCCCATGAATCCCACTTCTCGCACAGGTGCAGCACTATCGGATTAAATAAGCAACATACTGTACTCGAGTTAGACCGAGTGATGTGCGCAGCTCAGTAAACGTAACATTTAGACTGGACATATAAGTCAGTAATGTTAAAAAATATTTATTCATGTACGAAGAGTCTGAAAAACACGATTTTTCACCGTATTCGGACCAAGACTCAACTTTGAACATGTCTACAGCCTTTAATATTTGTTGCAGCACAATGAAACTTTATCACAACGTAGCTTATACAGTTATCTAACCAGTGACTAGGTTTTGCAGTGTTACCTTTTTTTAAATGTTGTATGGTAGTCTTGTATTGTCGTTAGGTTTCCAACACTGAATCTCATCGGTCACTGAAAATTTAGAAGAACACGGAACAACAGTACCAAGACAGTCAGTGAAGCGGAAAATAATCCATTTTGAACGTCTCGAGCGAAATAAAATTATTTAATTACGATTCAAGGTCTTACTTGTGGTATATAGTATATTTATTATTGTCAAAAACAATTGTATTGTATCGTTTTGACATTAAACGTATTGTTATATCTGTTGTGAACATAGGCCTACCTAATTTTACAGGAAACAGAATGTCATGTGTTAACATTAAAAAAAATTCCAAAAGTTCAATGGCTTCAGCGCCAGCCGGTGAACTATATCACATTGCTGACGTGGATGTCAGCCTGCTTTTCCGTTATCTTATCTCTGTCCTGATGCGCGTGGGAATTATTCTTCAGCACAGTTCCCAAACTCCTCAGCAATGAACATAGCTGCTCAGTCCCTGTGTACGCCACAGGATTTGGTTGGAATCACCCAAGAAAAAGAACCCTGAGAAAAATAACGTAGCCCGTTTCCACCGGATACTACAATTAGAAATTTCCTTTCCCACGTTTTCCTCGTATTTTTATATTTGGACAAGGATTCCTAAATTATTTCCAGCTTTTGTACAGGATGCAGGTGTTCTGATAAATAAGCCAAAATAGTTATTTCAAACGCAGCTGCACATTTCTAAATGCCGGTTATTCTCTTGTTTTAAACAACAACAAACAATTACACAAAATACAACAACAACAAAATACAATTAGACTGTTGTTTTTGCATCGTTAGGTCGATCTCCTTGTTTAGTCCATCGGATCCTATGCAAAAGAACTATTTTACCACAGTCCACAAAACTAAACTATTTAAAATCGTGAAAATTAGAACGTCGTCGTGAGGGTTTGTTATGAACAAGTTAAAAGACACATTTTCGCAGAGTTGACCTAATAAGAATATCAATAAAATCTTTGTAAATTAGAACCGTTTTTAAAACATACGACCAGTATATTCAGTCGTATTTTTCAACATTGCTCCCATCCGTCCCCCTCTGTAGCTGGGGTCTCGACGCATTTCCTGGCGCACCCATTTCTTATCTATGCTGACGCGTGGGAAACAAGCTCGGCCTAGGTTCCTCAGCAACCGTGGGATAGTATCAACAAATAATAATACTCTAGCTGCTTATTTCCTGGATCCGATTTCCGAGCCTGCCTCAGCAATGAGCCTCAGCATACTGCGTAATGACGGAATTAACAATAATTATAGATAAGTAAGAGCATAATTTCTTTTCGTGTACGAGTATTACCTTTGAAATAACTTGTAGAAGATTTAAGTGAATACTAAAACTAGTTTGAAACTGTCAGTTCTGCGAAGTTTGGGACGATGACTGTAGGTGCATTGCTTCATGTTATTTTAAACTGGTCAGTTTATTATAATAGACGATCTTGTCTATTTAGCAAATATTACAAAACTTCAAGAGTTGAAACCGACAAGGTGCGGGTAAAATTTAGCGAAGAAGAGTCTTGTTTGTGTTGGGCATCTACGTATATAAGTAAATTCAATGGTATTACATGTAAAGATTTAAACTTATATTAACGTGTCCTTGAGATATTATTTTGAGAACACATTTCGTTGATCCAAATAAACTGTAGAAAACATTATGCTGAAAAGTCTATTCAGTCTACAGAGAAAGGCGTTTATATCCTACGAATATAGGACCAAAGAAAGTTTGTTGGTAAAATAACGTAAAAAAGCAATGCGAACTTCTCAAGCCTGAAACAAGTCATCGCACATTGGTCGTGTCCATGTGTTCGCTACAACGATGCACCATGGGAGACCGTCAACTGCGCCTGTCTCACCCTATCGCATTCCATCCATTAATTCTAATAAAGCAGGCCTTTCTATGCCACAACTAGGCTTTCATGGCTCTATTGCAGCCATCTCTTCTCTCCTCAATGTACATTTCACCTACAGTACTTCAAAACAACTCGGACATGTTTAATTTTGAGGCAAAAATAATAACCGAAACAACAATGTACGGTCGTGTAGCACTACTTAAAATTAACAGTTAAACAGTAATACCTCGTCCCAAATGAATTCGTTAATGTTAATAACCAATACAATAATTACTAGTATATGAACGCTAGCTGTACTCTCCCACGAGAAGGTTCTAAAGCACTCACAGTTCATTTGGCTTCAATAACGTTAATGCCAAGTGATAAGTGATCTGCTTGACAAAGGTGAATTCACCGTAATCATTGTTGTCACTCGGTGATGCTAATTGACACTGTAATGAACAAATTGTGTCTCTGGGATTAGTGCTAAACCTGATTGATCGTCAGGTGATTGCTTCTGTTCTTTCAACGGTGATTGGTTGTAATGTTATTATCCAACTGTAATCTCGATTAGATAACATTTTTATATTTATTTTTTATATACGTTCGGCATTTTTGTCACTATGGGTTCAAATTAGTTGGAATTATTTGCTTTAATAATTTATCTTTGAGAGTGCGCAGTAGTGACTGTGACCTTGAATTTCGTCCCATAAGAGCAATGTAAGAAGTTAAGAACATGCATTTTCTGCGGACACTAAATGCCTACAGTTTGTATTGGATTTTTATGAAAAACTTTGTTTTAATGTGCATAAAATATTTTAGTGATTTCGCCGAGCCAAATTTTCTCATTTGTCAAACCGTGACATCAATCCAAAAATTAAAGAAACGTGTTGTATTTGAATTTATTGATTTTACTATAAAACTAAGGCTACCTGGAAAGTTCGCATCGCATCGTACCCATAGACTCAGCAGGGCTCCTCTAGTCGATAGAATATTGTAGGTAAGAGGAGTCGGAAAACTTGTTCCGTAACTTCGGAGGGATTGGCTCTGAGGATCGGGGGCTAAAAAATTTACAACAGTGGTAAACGGAGAAATTGCAGTACACTGTCATTTTTCAAATAAAATGGATTTCAAATAATCTGATAAAATTTTGGTCGTGAAGTGCCTCAAGAAAATGGTTGTTTTTACATTCCTTTCAAGGGACAAAAACAAAATGGCCGCCAGGTATTCTACAGTAACTAAAAGCTATGGACCAGTAGTAGTTAGTAGTTTATGTCCACTTTTGCTAGGCCCAATCTTTTGGAAACTTGACCCTTACAAGTCCCCATGATAGAACCCTCGACTACTCAAGTTGAAATTTAAATGCCGAGCCAATGGTTACGTCTGACTTGCACAATTGGCCGGTTCGGTTAGCTCACTCAGCCAATATTGGTCGATTGATGAGCTGTCTGAGTCGAGCATCGAAGTATGCTGGCGCTGTGACGTCACGCTGTCGAGTAAACAATTGTTGCATAAACAGCTGCACCTACAGACCTCATCCTCGGCTGCATCCGTAGCTTCTTTCTATCTATCTTAACCTAACCTAACTTATTGTTGTTCTTATCACTTTATATTACGGTTGGTTAAGCATGTTCACGTTAAGCCGTTGGTTAATTCCATTGATGTTGGGCTATTAAGAGTGCACAGTACCTGTCGGCCATTTTGTTTTTGTCCCATAATGGCTATGTAAAAACAAACATTTTCTTGAGACACTTCACGCCTACAATATATTCAGCAGAACCTTTTGAACAAAGTTTTATTTGAAAGATAACAATGTACTGCAGTGGCTTCGCTGAGCATTTTTTTTTAAAATTTTATTAGTTTACTAGTGAAAACAAGAAATTCAAATAGAAAGTTTCTTCAATTTTTGGATTTTGCCACGGAATCATAAATGCAATAATGGAAATTGGGCTCAGCGGAGTCACTAAACCATTTAATACACTTAAAAACAAAGTTTATTCCATGAAAAACCCCGATGTAAACGTAGGCGTGAAAAATGCATTGCATGTTGTTACTTTACTTTAATGGTACGAAATACAAGGTCACTGCCACTATTAATGACCCACTGCGCAGCCTTAATTTATGACCCAATCTCGGGAACAGTGGGCCCTAGTTTGTAACAACACCTTATCATCTTATCAAAAACACTCAACACGCTCACCCTTCCACCCCATATTCACCTTAAAATACTTTCTAGGAGTGGTCGGTGTCTCAAATCAAAGTAAATTATCACACATTTGGGTGTAATATTGCTGAAACACATTCTTGAACTGCAAAGTCTAAAAAACTCACACTTTTTTGACCCAACCTGTTTACTAATATAGGTCATAACGAAATACGCCCATCGCTAAGTTGCGGGGTTAGCCCCGTTGAATTCAGGCCGTGTATATTAAAATTCAAAGATACACTGCATAGATGCAAAACGTTGACGGAATTACACCTATTACAGTAGCAGGTTACACATAGACACATGGAAGCAACTGTAAAGACAATACTAACTACAAAGCACGTGTTTGCGTGCGTACCTAGCCAGAGAACTACACATCTGCGCACAAAACAACGGCCCAATTCACGTGTCATGTCTTCTCTCTGTTGTCCAAGTACGTCACGACAAAGCCCATTTGAGCACCCTCTGAATAAAATAAATTCGAATGAATGTTACTACTTGACTTGATTAGCGCGGGGTTTGACAGGTTCTGTGACGATGACGAAGTGTCACGGGTGGATTAGACTGTTATCACATTCACAGGTACGACTGATTAGGCCTGGATTACGTCTATTTGCATAATGCTGACTCGCCGGCGCCGCAACAGACTGCTAATTTCCATGTAATAGCCCTCTTTTGCGCAACCGCTTTCTACTAATATTTATCCAGCTCGTTCAGTTGTCTCAGTTTCGGGATTTGTATCTCACTCACTGTTTGGATTCACTTTTATCTCTCAAGCTGTGCCTATGGACCGCGCTGGAAGGTGTAATGTTCTCTGTATTATATGGGTGTAACTATGTATATATAACTAGAGGGAGCACACTGAGAAATTTGCACAAAAACATAATCACAATGTGAAAATAGATTTGGTTATGTACAGGTTTACTAGTCTGACAAACTCCAATTTATTTAACAACATTCAATCAAATGATACATAATTTGAAATTAAACTCCTGAATATGCAAACAAATGTGTGTAATACACAACATGTTTCTACCATATAAAGGTCACTGTCGAGTGTTGAGAACAATATTTTTACAACTACACTAGAATGTAGCTGTTGTAAAATATTGCCCTCAACACTCGACAATGACCTGGTCGAAACATGTTGTGTATTACTCAAATTAGTTTGCTTATGTCGTTTAATTTGAAATTATTTGTTACAATATTGTGCAAACCTGATTTTCATAAGTAACAACATCCAAATACGGTACATTTTAACCAGCAGGCTTGAACCAGAAATGAATTCAAACCGTCTTGGCCGTACGTGTGTGAGTGTATTGTAATGTGTTGGGATGAGACGTAGGCAGAGAAGCGTGGCAGGCCTGGCACAGTAGGTTGAAGGACGGATGTCTGCATTATTAGACAGCTGATTGCGTAAACAGCTGATTAAGCGCTCAAGGTCGCCACACGAGCCAAACATAACCTTAAAATCATCGATCGTGACTTATCAAGCTATCGTTGTTATAATACGCCATCAGCCAAGCGATCGGCGGTACTGACATCAGATGGCTGACAGTATTTCTCTTTGGTCAATTAACGAAAACTGTCCGTAGTAACAAGTGAATAGTTGGGTTAGTTGTATTTCGACCGCTTAAAAGGTTTGTCATCTGAACCTTTTATTTCTGTAATTCCGATCCCATTTAGGCCTGCGCCAGGAATCGAACTCGTGGTCACATACCCACCTTGATAGTGGTAACAATGAGAATAATCACTCCATAGCGCAGGCAATCCATGCTTTGATAGAAATACGCTCAGTTGTTCCTTCATTAATTAAGTAGAATAATGGTTCAATTTACTTGTAACAGAAGAAAGTAAATTAGAGCAGTACTAGAACATAAATTCCAAGTGTCGAACGTTGGCCGAAAATACTTGAACCGGTTCGCCAGCTCTCTCCCGCACCGTGTGACCACGCCCTGCTTCCGTAAGTAATAATGTAAACACTTGTAACTGAGTCAGACGTCAGCTGGTGCAATGTCCTCTACTCTGCGTGTGTTGTTGTTTCTTGCCGCTAATCGAACCTATCAGCTGTTGATCTATTCGTATAAAATCAAGCTTTTGGCCTCCAGGTGGTTGAGAGGTGGGATAATAAGGACTAGTAGTTCAATTGACAAGAGCTTGTCTCCCAGGTATAAAAATGTGATACAAAGATTCAAAGTTAGTAAAGTATTAAAAAAGTCAATTGATGTTTGAGGACTGTTTGGTGGGTCAGCAGGTGTGGGCGGCCATCTTGGATATATTGACCTCCCAAGAACAGTGTAGGCCTAAACGCAGTATCGTTAAACTAATTTTCAAAATAATGCGAATACTTACCAACATTTTTAACTTAGAATTTTATTTGCCTTATTAAAAGTTTGAAAAAATGCTTTATTTCAAGCAATGCCACTTAACAATGAAATTGTCTTTCAAATGGGTTATGAAACTTGTTCATATCACTTGGTGAGTTCAATAGACTGTGATTTTGCTATCACATTAGTAATAGTTTGATGACAAGTTTAAAATATATTCCTAGCACTAATTAAAAGTTGAAAAAACTTTGCTTGAATCCAGAATCTGATCACAACATTCATTCGCAACCGACACAGAGGCGTTCTAACACGACATGACTCAAAAGACAAAAGGAAATTCTACCTTTGTCTCAGAGTTTCGACAATCCTGGAAATTGGATGGCGTTTGACGCCTGACGATTTCGTCTCCAGGAATAAATTCAATGTGGAACTGGAACGTTTTCAATCTTGTCAAAACGTGAGCAAATGTCCTTTGTTTTTGTGTATACGTTCTCTTAAATTTTTCTGTACTCTCTGGTTTTAGTGTGTACAGTACTTAAAAAGATTTCTACGCTGCAAAACTATTGAGTTAGGTAGGTATAATTACATTTGGTTTTGACATTGTATTTTGGATTTTAATGACTGGGCTAAGATGGCCAAAAGAGATTTCTTGATGTCCAACCAAATTTAAAATTTTATTTTGCAGGTAAATTGCGCAATGCATTGATAGGAAATCAAAAATATTTGGCTAGTTAAACAACTCCTCAAGTTAAACCCGACGGAAATATACAACGAAAATAAGAGTTAGCATTTGACGCCTATATCTGACGCACGTGCAAGTATCTGTTTAGTGTTTGGTCAGGAAACAGCTGACAGACTCGGTAGGTAGTGAAGCAGCAGCGGTAGGCCACAGTTGCGTAAAGCAAACACGCGCACTCACGTGTTAAACGATGCTGTTAACACCTCTCAAGGTCACTTCACTACACTCTACTGTGCCACACAGGCGGACCATCTCTAATCGTCTAGCTATCCATTGGAAATCTTCAGAGATAACCTGTAAATTATTTGTAATTCGATTTGGTGCTGTGAACTTTTGATTTTTTAACTGAAGGTTTACCAAATAAAAAATAAAGTGTTGGCAATATTATAAATTAATTTTTAAGAAGTGGTTGAAACAGGAAACGTGAGTCGATTCTCTCAGTGTTCACCTACGCCCAAACCAATATCTGAATTAGCATAGAAATCACTTTCTAATTGCGATATAACGTTATGGCGCAATCAACAAATAAATCGCCGAATGAAAACTAATTAGTGGGCACAGAGCTTGCCAATTTTCTCAAACTTGCGATGCCTTTTAATGTCTGCATCAGATATATCATTGATTGTCATTCATGTACACGCCCATCTTCTAATTAGTTTGGTATGGGTTGAACCATATGGTCAGCATTGTAGATTTATATTCGAATACGTGCTCTTACGTTTTCAAAGGTTTCGCTTCGTTCATAAGGAGAAAAGCATTCAACTAGCATGTTTTTTTTTGAGAAATGTAACAATAATTCCGTTCATTCTCCGCTGTATGCTTATTTAAAGGGACTTCAGGTGGACAACTGATACTTTAGCGTGATCCACTACAAAGTAATGTGTCCTCCCTCGAAGTGCATACCTCTGTTAAGTGCTTTACCAAGACCTAAAGTAACCAGCCTAAAGCTGACTAGTTGCTGTGAGTTTTCTGTGCCTTTTCTTGCTGAATATTACGATTATCGATCCCACGCTTAAGTTCATTTTTCATGGGAGGAAGTCTGAAGAGGCTTATATTTCAACCGAAAGGATCTACTGATCAGACAGTCTGCTATTTATGTGTCTCAATAATTGTTCTCATAAGAAAAGTGTGATTACCGATGAATTGTGCCAGCTAGCCTTATTCCATTTGACGGCACTTTACTTGCATCAAAATGTAATTGTACATAATATGATGTTAATAAAGAATTTAAATTTTGACGGCAGTATTTTCAGACCAAGAATGTTGAGCAAATTTGGATAGACTACTATCAACCCGAAGACGTGGTCAGATTCCAGATCCCGAAACTGTTTTTCTTGGATGGAAAACGTCCAGGACAATATTTCAAACTGAGTGTGTGTATTATGTCGGCCATCAGTCTCTGTATGATGGGGTCGATATGAGTGGACACGTTATCCACCCCTTGACTCATTAGCTGTACACGCCATAGTGCTACACGCACACGCTGGTGCTAGCTGCTGGTGCACTGCTAGCTGCTAGTAGAGAGAGGGTGCGAATGTGGAATCAATAAACAATAGCCGGGGGAGTCAATGGCGTGTGATCCACAATCCATCACACAACCGAGCAATCTCTTCATCACAGTATACTGTATCTGTATGTACTTGCTCTCTATGTGGTGCAGGGGGTTTGATGTTTCAATGGAAGATGCAAGATCACAGGACAGGAACTTAGGCCCATTTTTCTGGGTTTCGCTGCCAATGGATAGATCGTTTGGATTTCTTTTAATGTCAACTCAAATCACTCAAGAAATTTGAGAGCTCCGGAGATATGAGCATTTGAAATTTCCCCGTTTAGGGGAGGAACGTGGAAGTCTATCGAATACAGGGGAAGAACTTGTCCAAAGACATAGTGTATACAGAAATATGCCATATACAGTATACCATGTAACCTAAACACAATATTCTCCTAATATAAACAGTCATGTATGTGCTTAACTATTAACCCAACTGGAAAAAGCAACTGACAACTATTCCATCGTTGAACAATTTTCCACGTGAAAACGTTAATATTTTAAGTCTAAAAAGGCTGCTTACCATAAGTTTAAAAAATTATACAACTCCTTAAGATTTAATAAGAATATGATACTTAACCTACTGGCCTGTCTGTATGGGTTCAAATTTAAAAAATGTTCTGCTGAAAAATTCAAATTTGTGACTTGCTAACTTCTTTTTTTGCAGTCTTCAGGTGTTGTGTTACCGTTGGCAAGAGTGTGACTATAATAATCCATTAAGAAACCGTCAAACCAAGCTCGCCGTTAGGTACAACTGGTTCATGTTCTATTAATTTTAAATCCAACTTCTTTCCAGGCTTATGGAAATGGATTGCACAGCTCACTTAAGCTTGTTGGAAACCCTAACTTTTAAGTGTTTCAGCACAGCTACAATGTGTGTGACTTAACGTTTCATGTTTAATCTGTTTACAGACTAATGAAAATTACCCATCTAACTTTAGCAGTAAGCCAACTCCTATGAGGTTCAGAAATTTCATACCACAGCACTCTGACAGCTTTTCATTCCATCGCGACAAAGTTCAAACTCCGATAGTTGTCTGATCGATAGTGTTGGGTGTATATAAACTACGTTGATCGACTATTTGTGTATCAATTAGTGAATTAATTATACACTAATTACTGCAGTATGTAGATGGTTCAACCGGGGCCAATGATAGCTAACGTAAAAGCTTTCATAGGTCCCGGTTGAACTCAAAATTGTAATGACAGATTTCTAAAAAGAGCTTTAATTGCACCGTGACATCGATTTATTGGTAGCATCGAGTATCGGTCCTATTTCGATTATTGATGCATAATAAAACGAGGCTTCGAAACGCATTAACTTTAAATCTCTTGTGTTAACGCATATCCACCCATTTGCATTAAACTTCTTGTTTTGAAATATATAAAACTATAAAAGTCATTTGAATCGCAGTGTTGATATTTTACCAATTAATCGTACCTTTAAAAGCTTTAAAAAATGAGTGTGGAGAATAAACATGGCGGACTTAATGATTGCTCGATTGCCAATAGAGTTTCCAATCTGTATGGTAAAGAGGTCATGTATCACCGCGGGATAATCAATGCAAAACCAATAACACTCATCTTCCCCAATAAAACTCACCCTTTCTGCCTTTACCTCGACCTTGTGACAAACCTCATCGCAGTTTTATAACAAGTTTGTTTCGTTTGTTACAGGTACCGAAGCTAAACTTCATCAGTTGCAAAACACCTTCCGTAAGTTTTATTTTTATTTTCTTACCATATTTTTGACTTGATTAATATGTTAAACAAATAATTTCATTGACTGCCTGCATGCTGCGAGTTATTATTTAATTTGCGTTTTACAGCAGAAAATTTACTTCTTTAGTTTAGAACCGACAACTCAACACTTCTTCCATACTTGTGCGTAGAAAAAATATGTTTTCCTTTCCTACAATAGTTAAATCTTAAAAACTGAAATGCCCCTCATACAGTAGACCACCTTCTACCAATTATTTCAATATTTTGTCTTGATCAATCCGAACTCTTTGAATAAATCTTGGAAAATTTGAATATACTGTATTTGAAAATATACTGGCTTTTACCATGGAATTTTTTACACTCGTTTGTACTGTAGCTTAGTAAAGTTGTATTTCAGTTCATTTGACTAGTCGGTTCGCGCCTCTTCTTAAATGAGCAGATTAATTGATTGGTAGTTAACCCAACGTACTATTTAACCTAACAGTTTCAAAAGTTTTCTGTTTTTTATGGAGAAAACCCAAACCCGATTGTATATTGAGCTATAACATGATGCTTTGGTGGGTGATTTAGGAATTTCCGTTTTCTGTCACACTTGAAAAAAAAAAAACAAACAGATCATACTGTTTGTTCCTCTAAAATTCCTCTGCAACTGTTCTTCTCATACTGACTGACAGTATAATGTTTACACTTTTCAAGGAGAAAAACATTACTATATTTTAATTGTACATTAATTGCATGTTTAACCTCTTAGTTTACTTATTTGCAATAGTATGTCAGTTTATAGTTACCAGCTTTTAAAATAATACACTGCGGTTTGGCTCGGCAGGACCACGCGATTGGACGGTGTTTTAATCGGGACTAGTGGTTATTTCGATGTGAACCTGAAATAGTTTTTATTTCAGTGTTAGTTACCTAGCATGGTTACTCAATTAGCTCACGCAGCTGAGTAGATTGCGAAGGTGCAAAAGTCAAATTGTCTAAAGAAAAGAACTACTATTGAGTAATTGATCTGTCGTGTTGGTGTGAAGCCTGAACTGAGCATGAACCATGAGAGGCTGAGTCAGTGTGTGTGTGTGTGTGTGTGTGAGTCGTGTCGTCTGCTGTGACTGGTGGTCACGTGACCTCCTCTACTTCCGGTCACTCGTCACGCCAACAGACAACTCAATCCGGTCCCGTGACAATTGTCATGACTCTACTCTGCTGCAAACTTAGTTATGTAACTTGAGTCTTGCAATCTTGGTAGAGGCAGAGGTGGGAAAAGCGGCCAAAGCGAAAACACTAGGTCTTGGATTGATTTTAAAATCTTGATTTTTTTCTTCGTATTTCCTTTGGTTGTACTGGGAAATAAGGTTTACCTGGATTATTGACATTCAGCTATCTTGACAAGTTCTTCTAATCTACATACCGGTTGAGGACGCACAGAAAATAAGACAAATCCCCCAAGTTGACCGCTATAACGGTATTTGTTTGCAGTTCTATGTAAAAATAAAACACATCGCGAGTCTGCGATCCACAATTTTTAAATTACCTGAAAATCAATTTTTCGTCCTAAAACGTCAAGCTGATTAGGTCAACAACAAATAGTAGAGACCACTACTATTAAAAACGCACATTTTATTTTTTTGGAAATTTTACAAATTAGGACTTTAAAATTATAATTGAACATACATCAAGCATAGTTCGGAACAGTACACGGATGAAACATTGGTTGTGTTCGCCATGATTTTGCAAATATCGTAATAGGAAAAATGCATTAGCTCCATCGTCAATGCTCAAGTTCAAAAGAAGAACACGCCGATGTAGCTAACACGAAGCCTAATGCAGAATGTAACAGATCTAGCTGGCAAGCATTACATGTAGATCAGCTGATGTTAAGGAAAATGTGTGAAACTTGCATTACTCTAGTCGCTCTCGATAAGAGCTGTCATTTATTACGCCTCTATGCTCGGCGCAATTGGCAATCTGCCTGACAGTGGCACGGATATGTGGAGCGAATATTGAGTCATATCATGTGTGATATTGTAGATACCGGCTATTTTATGTAAAGCACTTTTCAGAGTTTCTGCTTTTAAGTAGATAACGACCTTTCGGAATCTGAAATCTGATGCCGTCCGTCTTCAGGTTAAAAGTAATTTAGAACATAACATTACACATTAGAAAACGAGCTATCCCCATAAGTGATTCAGCGTAAGCGGACCAGTCACGGCCACCCCTAACTAAATAAATAAATATTTTATTGCAAGAACATTATAAAAAATGTATAGCAATCGTCAGGAGTTATCTACAAAGTTAAAAGTTTCCATTCATACACATCGAGAACCTTTCAGACTAAACAACATGGTGAGAAACCAAGCGCGTTCACGGCCAAAGACAGCTGCTAACCGACTGATAAGCTGGTAAACAGGGAGCAGCGGACGACCAATCACAGACGTATATCAGACTGACCAACTCTAACCTAGAACACAAAAGCATGTTCTCACACAGCCAACGGAAAGAAAGATGGTCTCAAGTTTTGATGAATGAGTTAGTTCATAGATTACCTAGAGGTTTTTGTTGTAGTTAAAAATAAAGAGTTAAAATGACCAACGAGAATTTAAAAAGTCCCCTACATGAACTCACGTTGGTACTTCAAAATGTTGTGTGGGCCGGCCCTTTTCTGTCTTCTGCCTCGGAAGAAGATACTCTTCTAAAAATGGAGTCTCGTCAATAAAGCAACAACAGAAAGGGGAAGGGTTAAAAATACAATCCACCGTAGCCTTCAGTTAGTAACCCTAGTCCTAGAGCTACTGGGTGCATCCAGAGCAACAACATTATTTTAGAAACTAGACACGCACTGAAGTGTTGTATATGTTCACAGCACTAATAATTACGATAACACACATATAAACACTATCGCAATTCCATCTTACTCTCTACAACAACATCAAAGTCGCACCGTAAAACAAACAGAGCACGAACCGCAGTGTTCGCTTCGTTGTGTTACATTGAAAAGCATTTTTACTGATACAGTAACGAGAAAGCATGACGAGTGTGAGTGGGGGGAAGCATAGCGTATGCATGACTTGATAGAGTCGCTTGCCAGTAAGCATGGCACATGCATATTGATGAAGCTTCACTGTACAATTCCAGCTCAGCTCTAGTTCTAGTTGTGTTAGTTACAATTCTCAGTGCGGATTGTTGCGAGCTAGTTTAGAATTTACATTTGTCGATTATGCATAGCCTCGTTTGTCTTTTCAATTAGTGTATGCATTTTGTAGTGTTTTTCAGGATGGTTTACTCGCCAATATATCTTTCTTCAAGCATTTTCCGATATACAGCTATTATTATTCGTAGGGTTGGTATCAGAATTTCCTCTTTGGAATATTATTTACCATAAATTATGTAAGAGTGCACAGTACCTGTCAGCCATTTCATTTTTTGTCCCGTAAAAACAAGCATTTTCTTGAGACACCTCACGCCTACAACTTTTATCGGATCTTTTTAAAAATGCTTAGTTTTATTTTAAAGTAAAGATGACAATGTACTGCAATAAATCCTCTGACCAATTTTTTGAAAATTTTATTAGTTTACCTGACTTGTAAATTCAAGTACGCAGATTCTTTTATTTTTGGATTTAGGCTATGTCACGATCTTACAAATGAGAAAATGTAAAGTTGGCTCAGTGGAGCCACTTCAACATTTAAAGCACTTTCAAACCAACTTTATTTCATATCCGATGAAAACTGTAGGCGTTAAGTGTCCCAAGAAAATGCATGTATGTATTTACATTGCTCTTAAGCGTCAAAATTCAAGGTCACAGCCACTACTGCGCTGTGGTGCTTATGGAAGAAAATTGGTTTATCAGTGGTCTAATACCCAATTTGCAAAGTTTTCGAACAAATTTACCGTGCTGAAAATATTTATACAAATTCACACTCCAACCGTGTGGTGTATGGATGAGCCTGACTATAACGTCGGTAATGATAGAAGTATCTACAGAAATAATCTGCTGGAGATGGTCATAAAGACGTACGCCGGGTGGGAACGGTGATAAAGGGGCAGTTATCGGCGAGGGATGGGTTTTATATGTAAACCAGGGCTGGACCCTCGCCCACCTATATACCGTCAAGCAGCGTCTTTACGAGCAAAGGGGACATAAACCACGCTAGCCATAGCGAGAACTGGTGCCGCTGTTTCACACCTGTTGTTTGTTTCATCGTCCACTCAATACAGAAAGGTTAAGAGGAAAATAGGCTACTCCTACTGGTCTCAAACTACGCATGATTCGCTGTTGTCCAGTAGTTGAGTTCTACACTAGTTAAACTCGTCCACATGTATACACCGCATCTTCCGCATTGCCGTTACTATTCAATGAACAAGGAATTCTATATCCATAATTATCTCCCTAAAGTTTTAAAACTCAAATACATACAAGAGAATAAACCAACCCACATTCGTGTGTGTATTCTCATGTTAATTTTTAAATTAGCACAAAACGTCAATTCAAACGTGATTGTCTTTGGATAATCGAACCCACCACAAGTCTTGTAGATATAACTTTTTCAAAATATAAAAATAAGAACATGGACGCGGTGTCTTGCAGTCGCAGACACGATTGTGATATTCGCGCCGACGCCAGACAAGTGGAAGTGGTATCAGTTCTCAGTAGATGTGTGAAACAATACGCAGGATCAGCTGACTGAAGGTCACGTGATCACGTCAAGGTCAGCTGCTGAAGCAGCAGGTATCGATATCGAGATGTGTCATGTGACCCGTGTCTTCTTGCGCTGGGCGGATGTGCTTTGTGCTGTACGTACTCTTTACAGCCTCGTGCTACTCAAAACTAATTCAACCAGACCAAGTTGGCGGTGGACAATGGAATTTTGCCGCCATCTTGGTGTGGCTGATGGGATTTGGTCGGTTTTGTACAACTGACTTCTTATAAAAATTTGATGGAAATCGGATTTTAAATAAAGTGTTAATACTTTATAGCACAAAACCAGTTTTTTTAGAAACCCCAGCCTAAGGAGCACTTTCAAAGTAAGTTACCTTCCGTTACAGCCAAAATTCGCTAGGATTCACGTCAGCCCTTGCAGCTACGATCTGGCTATGTTTTGGGACTTCTGACACTCTTTTAGATCCAGCATTTTTGGTGACGTGTTCAGTTACAAATTGCCGTTTGTAACACAACACTTTGCGAGATAAAGACGAGCGTTACATCTGTCAAACACCTCACGAATTGCGCTGAAGACCACTTTGGCAATTTTTTAGCAGAAGTGCGTCCGTTAAATATCAGCCGCAGAGCACGGAAAACACATTATAACTGCTGATAACAACCTACAAGTTTAATGGATTGAGTAAAACTAACGAGGACTTCGTTAGGATTTCGCAATGTTCAGGTGGTGATTCCCACCGTTTCTGTGAACTTTTGAGTACTGCATGACGAAATGGTGATGATGATGATGAGTTGAAAGATTCTTGATGTAGCCTATATAGTCTATTATTTCAGGACTAAAAAAGTTTTCCTTATTAGTTTTGAAATGTATATCTAGTAGCTCAAATCTGAAGCATATTGTGCCACTTTTTACGAAATGCCATTTTATTATATTGTTGTACGTGATTTTGTTGAATTATCTCCCTTTGTAAATCTACACATATGCCAGATACAAACTTATTACGGCTGTCACGATGAGTTTGAAGTACTACTAGATAAGAATAGTAGCTTGATAAGAGACGTATAATGGAAGCACAGACCCAAAAGAATGTAGAGAAGTAGCCTCGAAAAGAACGGATTTGAAGCTGACCTGGCGACCATTTTGTTTTTTGTCCCATAAGAATAATTCAAGGAAGAAATTGAAGGTCACAGTCACTACTGCACACTCCAAATAAATGGAAATAATTTTGGAAAAGAATGTTGGAAATCTAAAATCATTCCAGTTTCCTCTTTTCAACAAAAAATGTAATCTATATAGCGGATGCAGGTGTTCTAAATTATTTTTAATAAACGGATGCAGGTGTGATGCATTTTCCAACTGGGAGACATTTTGGAGTTTCCTTTTCTACAAAAATACCTACAGGAAATTGAAACATAACTCAAATAATATCTACTAAGGTCTTTCTCAATTTTAGATCACTTGTTCCTAGAAGTGAGTCACTCCCAAACTGATAACAACCATGTTAGATTGTAACAACAGATAGTCCTCCGATCCTTTCTTGAATAGGCCAGCAACAGAAACACGTTGAGTTCCACAGAGTAAATAAGGAAGTGGACAGCAACAGCTGATCAGTTGATGAAGGAGAAGCTCGGGTAGGAATGCGGGTGACAAGATCTCAGAAGTGAAGTGAAGTGGTCTTGTTGCATAACAACGGACAGTGTTGTTCGCGGACATGATTGCAATCAATCCAGTCCACAGTACAAGCAGTCGCAGTGAAATCTTCTTCAGTCCGACAGTTGTGCCGATCTTCTAAACTAGGATCCTGCTGTCCTGTTTTCGCATTTACTTACACACGAAAACATCCATTATCATTTTAACATTTAGTCATCATTTCAACATGTTATGTTCTAGTCAGTTGAAAGCTGAAAATGTATAGAACATTCTAACATCGAAGTCCCTTCCCAAACACACAAATGTGTCCATAGAATCGTTTCATTTCAGTCCTTTGTACGAGTATAGCAGTGTGTTTTTCGTTCTCCCAGTCGTGTGCTATGAACTGACCAACACTGTAAAATACTTTATAGATATTAAGATCAGATGATGTTAAGATACGTTTTGAACGCCTTTGTTTGGCATTGGAACAAGTTTTGTCTTATTTGGAAACCTTGTACTCCTTGCCACTTGTGAAGGCACGTTCATGAACTACCATTCTGTATCTCCCAGTTTGGTAGTTCTTTTTTTACTTCGTAAGAATGATTGAAAAGGATGACCTTTTGATTTGAAAATATACAAATATTAAAACATGTCCAGTTATGTGAAATCTGAAACGGAAAATTATTGAAATTCTATTGTAAATTGTTTGCGAATATTTAGACTCTCAATATTGAAACAAATATTTCTTGACACAATTAACAATAACATAATAACATTTTTTAAATAAAGTTTTGTTTGTACGTTAATTAAAAAATATACAGTTTTATAGTTTGCGTTTTTGTATTGCGAGACCAATTATTAAATTCAAATCCAAAGCACCACAACGAAACAGAAACGCAGCTTAAATATTTTGGCGGGTAAAATAACAAAGTGGAACGGCGAGCAGCGTCAGCGATTTATAAAATGGAAATGGCAGTGGCAGTGAAATTGATAACCCATGACCGGCGGAATAGCTGTTTGGCATTCATCAGATTCAGTAAATGGCGGTAATGCTGGCAACGACACATCGACTTGCAAATCACGTCGTTTGTTGACCGCTCGTTCTCGTTGCCGTTGCAAACGACACTGTCGTCTCTATGCAAAGGTATGTGGGTGATGTACTAACTGCGATACTGCTCTAGCTAGTGACTGCCTAATTAGGTCCTTTGTCTGATTGCTTTATTTTGCAACATATATTTTACCTATCCGCCTCTGACGTTATATGTATACTTTCCATTCGTACTAGTAAATTTACATATTTCTGTTTTCAAGTGGCTTGACTTAACAGGGGTAAGAGCTACTTCTTCAGCACACGAAGAACGTTGAGCCATTACTTATCTGCAAAAGTCTTCGCCACCTTTAACCTAGATTCTGTTTCTGTTAGAATTTGTTGATGGATCTTAATTTGTATAAACGCTATATAGCTAATTTATTACTAGAGAAATTTGAAGACAGTAGTTTTTGGACCGAACCGGGACTCGAATCCGGGTCTCTCGCTTATCGGGCGATTATGGTGATTTCTACACTAAAATTCATTTGCATTTTATAATAATTGCTTGATCAGTGTTACAAAAACTTCACTAACATATCAGCTCAGTTATTATGCCAACTTTTGAAAGAGGTAATTTTAAATCAATATAGTTTCCGGTTTGGATACAAGATCTATTGGGAGAGTTTTTTGCTGCAACCTCTTCGTACATAGATGTTTAAATATTTTAAAAACACATAACGGGTTTGAGATATTTCTGAGTATACCAATAAAACTAAAGTTGATCGGATAGTTTGGCAAATTTAAGTTCACCAAATTTAACGTCATTGGCGCTTGATCTCTTGTTGAAATTTCGTTAGCAATGGACGGTTTTGCCTTTTTCATTTATACCTTGACAAGGTCAAATGCAAAGGTTATTGGTTCTAGTGTACATTTCTTTGTATTGTGTAATACTCAAGTCCAAAATTGTCCATGTACTACCAAAGCTGCAATGAACATAAAATGAATTGAACTATATATTTTACGGTTAAGCTTCTAACACAATATCAATTATTGTAAACCAGAGTGACAGATTTTATTGCTTGACATAAATTAAGAGCCCGCCTCACTGTTTAACAACACAATCGCTGTGTTCACATGCTGTGGCGGACGCGACGCCAGGTGACATTGAAAGCCATTGTTACGTGTGTTATGGAATCAATGGACAGTTTTCCCATACCGCAACCTTGGCTTCTATCTATAGAGCAGCGTGTGTGTTTTCGTGACAAGGCCGTGTGAGCCAGCCCATCCTTTACAGAATATACTATAAAACATACAATAAATCCTGCTTGCTGGCCTTTAGCTCGGTTGAGGTTGTACTTAGAAGAGCTTATATTCCTGGTGTCATTTCCTAGATCCTTCTTTCTTCTTGGTTTAAAGATGAGGAATGGCGAATGTCCTTGAGAATAATTATGTCTTGGAAAACCCCTAGAAAAATAATGTATTGTGTTTTTTAGAGTTTGTATTCTTTTACTTTCCTTTAAGGAAAACCATGTTTTATATGAGGAATCAGTTATTTCACCTCTACTGAAAACTGATAGCGTCGTACGTATATACATACGAATTATCTGTATTGATATCAACCGATAGTCTAAATTAAAATAACATAGATATAAATTGATAGAGTTGCTTTGGCTTGGCATTCATAGCGAGTTTTAAGGTAAACATCTTTATCAAGGTGATAAAACAACAATTTGCTTACGGTTCCGGTAAAGATATACCTATCACTCACAATGAATCAATTATTGTCCTCGGAAGAAAACTATAGATGTTGAGTGATAAGAAACTTTTATCTTCCACTTTTGTCCACTCTTAATATTGGAAGTTGTGTCACCACATTTCTTTAAAGAGTGCACAGTAACTGTCGGCCATTTTGTTTTGGTCCCATAACAACAATGTAAAAACATAGAAGCATTTTCTTGAGACACCTCACGCCTACAATGTTCATCAGATCTTTTCAAAATAAGTTTTATTTGAAAGATGGCAATGTAATGCAGTGACTGACCACTTGTTTTGAGATTTTATTGTTCCATGTTTTGAAATTGTTTTGTTAAGTAGTAAAAGAAAAAAATTTAAATGCAAAGTGTCTTTAATTTTTTTATGTCAGTCTTGTTATATGCAAATTTAGCTCAGTGGAGTCCCTAATGCACTTAAAACGTTACATAGTTTATAATTATTACATAAAATTTTATGAAAACTGGAGGCGTGATATGTCCCAAGAAAATGCAAGTTTTTAACTTGTTCTTATGAAACAAAATTCAAGATCGCAGTAACTACGTACTCTAAAGAGTTTTCTTGGTACATGTAATTTGACTCTCAACCTTAGTTTGCTTTGATTTCAATGTTTGCCTCACTCCGCTGACTCCATTTCACTTCCCAACCCGTAGATACGTCACGAGTAGGCTACATTCCGCCTTGGGACAGCATTGGTCAATACAACAGCAGAGTTGAGATGTAGAGAACTGTCAACTTGTAAACTTGTCTTGTTAAGTCTACACAGTAAAGTTTGTTGTTTGTCACTCCCTCTTCTACTCTCTTCACTTCCACCATACTCTCCACTACCTCGGTCCTCTTTATACTATTTCATGTTGAAGAAGTTAGCTTGTGACGTGAGCCAACAAGAGAACTTAAACTACTTGAGAAAATGAACTTGCCGGAACAGATAATTCGGCAGGATGGTTAACAATTATTGTGTTTTCCGTTTGAAAACCAATTTAACTTCTTTCACGACACCATACGTCATTTATTTTGTTATTTTAAGTGTTCTGGGTGCTGCTCATTGAAATTACGTAAAATTTTTAGTGAACAAAAGCACACGACGATTTAGGATCTGCTCTCGTCTTCAGTGAAAACGGGGTCCAATGGCTGTGCATAAATAGGTATTCTGTGTTCTCTGTTCAAGTTGGTCAGTCTGATCACGGTTGTGATTGGTCGTCCGCTGCTCCAAGCCAGCCAATGGGGCTGTCTGGCCGCTTGAGTCGGTCAGTCAGTGTGAAGCTGTCACTGGCCATGGACGTGCTTTATTGCTCGATTTGTTTGTGTGATTTCGCAACGTTTATGTACATGTTGTATTCTTTTCAAGACTAGCTGCTACACCATTTTAAAAGTTAAAATTTGATTTTTTCCTAGTGGGTGACTTTTTAGCTTGCGCTAGCTGAGCAGGCTGGCTATTTCCTGAATGCTTTAGGTTACTTTCACCTGAAGACGGAGTCAGATTCCAGACCCCCAAACGTCAGCTTAACTCCCTCAGCTAAGTAGTTTTATGAGAATATGTTGGCTTCAAACTTAATATTTATAACTTTACTGTAGACTCTTTTTTTATTCTTAACCTCTTCAATTATCTTGACCCAACCTGAACACTACGGACTTTTGGGAGGCTGAACACTACGGAGGAGTTTTGAAGATATCCAAGGCAGAGAATTTGACTTAAAATGGTAAAATATTTAAACATATTTACACGGAAAAAATTAAAACACAAAATATTTTATGTGA
This sequence comes from Matsumurasca onukii, assembly GCA_018831715.1. Lineage (NCBI taxonomy): Eukaryota > Metazoa > Arthropoda > Insecta > Hemiptera > Cicadellidae > Matsumurasca > Matsumurasca onukii. The sequence continues at coordinate 26,132,280 of CM032058.1, forward strand.
TAATCTGCGAATTCATCGTCAGATTCCTTGTCCTCGCGACTCCTGGACCATGGCGCTGTGTCGGCGACCTGTAGGAACAACGGATAACGGCACGACCAAGGCCTTGGGCCACTTCTTTTCATTTAGGAGAAACCCGTTAAGTGTATTTCAGTCTGTCCTCTAGCTAGGACAAATAGCTTGTAATTAGCTCAGAGTGCACGCCGAACCTTGTACACTGTCAGCTGTAGTGAGTGCAGATCGAGAACTCTGCTTTCAAACTGACGTCGCGCTGTGAAAATGTCACAGAGTAGCTTTGTATCCGTAGAAATATCAATTCAGCAGTTTTCCCAGAATTTGCTACATAAATGGTTCCGTTTTGCAGGATATGACAAAATATTGAACCTTCATTTTAAAATTGCATTTGTCTCTTTGGGGACCTGTGCATGATCAACATATGTAGTACAACAGCTTTAATTGAACATATTTTTCAATGAAAGAATTCTTGACTTAGAAACAATTAGGCAGTTTTTGCCATTTCTGCCAAGTTTTATCCAAAAGACTGCGAATTCACGATAAACTTTAAAAATGCATATCGATGATTTATGTTGATAAAGGTGTAGGGCTACAATGTATTGTTTAAGTGAGCATATGGTTGAGCCGGAACGTTTTCCACATTGTTACTAATCGTGCTTTTTGTTTCAGGTACAGAACCAATGATTCCCTTCAAGGCTTCTTATTTTCAAGAAACAGGTAAACAACATACAATAGACTAAATATTTCATTAAGTATTATGTCACAGAGTTGAATCTCTTTTGATTTAAAATGTAGGGGGGAAATATTGCGGCCAGCATACAAAACTGAACATATGACAACATTATGTTTCTGCTGGTATAGATAGAGACTCGTCTATTCCAAACTCGCTGTCTATTTCAGTGTGTCCCAACACTCAAGGCTAGCTGGAAGGTATTTTGTATTCAACAGCACTTTCGATTCTACAACAGCTTAACCGAAGCTACTTGAAAGTCAAATACAGCAGTCTTCGCATTGTTCGACCAATTAATCCTGACCTGACGACCCCAGACATGACCTCAGCTGTAATCAGCCGTAGGCAAGGTCAAACATGTGGTGGAAGCGAGGCAAGAGCGGTGAAGTGTCTATATACAGCACCAGGTGAACTAGTTGACTAGTAACTGTTGGAAAGTACTTTCAATTTGTATAATCGTTAATTACAACCACAACTTGGACTAATTGTGTTGTAACTTAGCTTTAAAACAGCTGTTTTTGACACATGTGGTGAAGTGCCGAAATATTGCACTTTGACAATCTTAATTTTGCCGAGACATCAGCTGTTTCAATCACAGGGCATAATAATAACTATATTGTAACATACAATGTATATTATTGTGGTTTCAATGAGTTATATGAGTTGATGAGTCACTGACTGATAGTAAACCAGTGTAACAGCTTATTTTTTTAACGTCTTTGCCTTGGACGTTAAGTTTAAGCTCGGACGTCAAGTTCGTATGAAAAAGCTTCACTTTGGGACCCAGTAATGAAATATTTATATACTTTGTATTATAGGACCCAGTTGGTCAGAGATATCGTACTGATGGGATATTTCCACTGACAAAACCAGGAGTCCGGTGAACTTGTTTAATAATAATTGTAAACCCGTAAGGAAAGTGGGATCAGAAAAATTTGGAATGAGATGAGAAATTGTTATGTCGGTATTTCACATGGCATTTACAGTTTGGGTAGAAATCGACAGAATATTCAAACGTGAAAGATTTGCGTGAACTCAAATATGGAAATGCTGTACGTCAGACTGATCGCTGCGAGAGAGGAAGTCAGCTGGTGTTGTAAACAAGAAGGTGAACACTGAACAGTTGAGATTCCAGTTACAGTTGAAACTCGGGAGATATTTGGACTTACAAGTTGAAGTTGTGATCTCGGTATTCTGCATTCCGTAGCCGCACTCTGCCGAAACTTGTACAATCAGTGCAAACTTTGGCGACACCAACTCTGATATAGATATTCGCTATTTTGGCTTCCTAATCCAGAACTTTCAATTATTTCTGGATAGGAGAATGTTTCTTCTATGTGTAGCTTTTTCTCTGAACGTTAGCACGGTTTTTGAATTGTTAATTATATATTTTATAAATTTCTCTGTATATTTCCAAACGATCATAGCTTCTTTGTTGGTTAGTCGTTGCTTTCAGTGTAAAACTACCCAATTTACTATATAAACTCAATACGGAAGAATGCCGCAATCGTCTGAAGTAAACGGATGACAGTATTGTTCACGGGTAAGGAGTGAAAATAGAAAGTAGTCGACAAGGAAGTGATCGCTGTAGGTTAGGTTAGGTTATAGGCCTAGTGACAGCGATGTCTTCCCAGCATGACGGCCTCGTCCGCCATCTTGCCTTATCACAGTCATCGCGACACAATAATTATCCGACCTAATCAATAGCGACTCACACGTCGCTACCTTGTTTAAAAGTGTAGACAGTATTTTCTGAATGAATGAGGCTTAAAGGACCAATCATTGGTGGTCAACATTCTAATAGGCCTCTAATTATTTTTGCCTGGTTTATAAATAGTTGTAAATATTACACAGATAACAAGGGCTACACTGTCGTCAAGGCTGTCAAGGGGTCCGTGTCCATTGTCTAACCTGTCTTTGGATTAAAATTAGTTACGTTCGTTTATCAATAATCAACTTGATGACAAAGCGCAAACTGTAATCAATAGCAGTTTAGAAGACTGTAAAAACCTGTTTGTGTATCAGTGTTCGATTGAATAATCTGGGGAACAGTCGATCCTAGTTTATAACCAGGCTACATCTCATCAGCCATCAAAACACCCATTACACTCGCCATCATTCCATAATCATTCACCTTAAAATACCCTCAGGGAGTGGCCGGTGTCTCAAAGCAAAAAATTGATTTTTCTAAATGCTTGACACATTTAATTGAGAAAATCTGATAATTACACAGCCGAGAAGTGAGGACGGTGGATGCGTCACGTAGATATAAAGGTAACGGTTATATAGACGCAGTGGCGAGGGGAGGTACTGATATTGGGTCACGTGCCAGCCTAATGAAAACACACAGCTGTAATAAAATAACAGCTGATATCCTCCACTTGAGCCGCCATCTTGTCCTTCCATCAGCTGATGCAAACACAGACGACACTAGCCATCGACAGTAGTGTTTGTTAGTAGAGTATTCATTTCATCAAAGGTTTACCATATTATATTGATAATGGTAGTATGTTTGAACAATATTAATATCTGTGTCTTTGCTGGATCATAGTCCGTTGGAATACGTCATAAGGGACTTTTGCCAAAATTGTATTAGTTGTAGCTAAATTAAAAATCGAGAAGTTTCAATTTGGATTGTTTGCTATTTCCTTGCGCCTTCGCTGACTTCTTGTTGAAAACAAACTGCAAAAGTGTATCAGAAACTGCGAGGATACGTCACGCCTGCTGTCGGTGTGAGGGGGGGTTCTCACGGCGCCTGTTTGCATGAATTCTTCAAGGCTCGACACCAAATGGATTTCGCACATCTGCAAATCGTTCCTCTTTATCCTCCAATCTAGTTCGTAGTCTCCCGGTCAGTCGTCGATAAATCGATCGAAAATGTATACTGACAATATGTTGAGTTGTTGATCGATTCATGGATTCCTTGGTGTGAACTTGGGCTTTGGGTCTAGTTGTCAAGACTCAGAACCCAAGGTTCTGTCTTAAAATTCATTAGGGTTAAAATTTAATTTAATCAGCCAAACACTTATGGCTGCCTCCTCAAACAATTTTTTTCTCCGCTGGAATTGCGTCTTTATTCTGCACCGTGTAACGTGATTAGAACTTCCGAGTTTGGGAACTGTATAAATAATCGTGAACTAAAAGTCTAGACTTTAAGACTTTTAAAATTCCTCGAAACCTTATGAACTACAGATGGAAGTAGATACTAATCTACATATTAATATTCCAACTGTAATCTATTCCATAGAGAAACTCAGTTTGTTTAGAAGAAGTAATCAATCCTGGACAAGACTGGGATGGAATGGATAAGGAATCACAGCGCAGCCGGGATGGATGAAAGCTTTGAGAAATGATGTTTCGCGTAAGACGAGTCATTAGCAGATTGAGAACCTGAGGTTCTTGTAGAGGATTCATTACTAATAGTTGCAAATGTGATAATCCTATGTAAAACGTGTCTGTCATCTTCATACAGTTATCCTTTTTCCCGGGTTCCAGAAATAATAGTGTTGATTCTCTATGTATTTACAATCTAACTAGTAATAAATCATGGAATGGCTACTAACTACTAGACTATGTACAGTTTCTCATTTCACTGTTTACATTGCTCAATCTATTCACAATCCGGCGCGAAGTCTTTTCCACAGCTGGTCCTGCTGGAAGCACTCTCTGGTCAGTAAACCCAAGAAGAGCTGACAATTTGATATCCCTTGACGACCAGTGCCGAAGCCGGAAAGGGCCGGAGCGGAGTTTGACCTTACATACAGTGCGTGCGGTTGCTCTTTTGATTATGTGCATGCGACTTGTTCCAAAAGGCCGGAGCGGTGCAGTGTGCGCCCTGCCAAAATCGTTATTATACACGCACAAGGGTATGTGGCACCTGTATGGTGACTTGTTCACAAGGGACGTGGCTCTGACACACTGTACTAAACCGACTGACTAGCCGGGCTCGAAGGAGTATATATGGGATGATGGAACACCGGAGAACATTCCAAGTCAGTCAATAGAAGGCAGATCAAGTACGTTCATGGATGGGAGCTAAAAGTAGTTCTGATACAAAAGTCAGCATCAGAAGACCATGATGATTACTTGTCACATAACAGTGAGAAACCGACTGACCATTTTAAGAGTGCCAATATGGCACAATATTTCAATACCTTTCGGTACCAAGAATAAAATATTGCTTTTCTTGCGTACTATAACCGGCAATAAATCAATCAAATTAGAATTATCACCCCCGAATATGCCAAACTCAATATTTGATAAAACCATATAAAAATAAAGTTGTATGAATAATTCATCTGGAACAAACTGGCCAGCAAAGGTTCAATGTTAACTGTAAATTTTACTAATTTATATTTAGTACAGTTTAACTTACGTTGCAAAGGACATTTTGTCAATTTATGAGATCTGAATATGTACCTAGTTAAGTAGTACTGTAGCACGTAAATGTATGTAGATGCCGTGTACTGCAGTACCTCTGCTGCTCGCATCTCCTGTCAGTTTGTGTGAAAGATCGTCCTTGAATGTTAAATACTTGTGATGTACGGCAGTAATTTGTCAAACCAAGTTCCCTGCTGCCCAGCCGAGCGCACTCACTTGTATTTTCCGCCAAGTTTCAATTTGTAAATTTATTTTATTTTTGTGTGTTTAGTAAATAACAATTCCGACAAGTAGCTTTAATTTTTACAAAAGCATCTTGTTCGCTACTCGTTGCAGCATCAGGCCTACATTTAATAACAATACGTAAATGGTATACGTGCAAATAATAACAATAGTGCTCAAAACTACCATCGATAAGAACAAATATTCAAAATCAACTTCAACTTAAATTGGCTAAGAAAAATAAAAATATAAAGAAAATTTTGACATCCAGAACAAAATTGTTATACAAATTTGTAGTGTTCAAAAAACGCGTTTCAAACATCTCTGAAAATGTTTGAATATCAATCTACGAACAAATTGTAACTAAAGTACTTGACGAATTAACATGTAGTGGCTATGGTTTAGTGAAGCCTATGGGGTAGTCACGTAAATTATTTTAAACTACGTTCAACAGAACAAAACTCCTGGTTGTTCAACATCAGTATTGTAGTTACTTTTCAGGCAGTGTAATTCGTGCATTGAAACTCAAAAATGTTATTAATTAAAAAAAGAAGGTAAATGAAGGAAAGTTCAAATTGACACAAAGCACTCGCATCAAGCACCTGCTGGTTGTTTCTTCTCACATCTTCCCCCCCTCTCACCAGGGGGAGTTCCATCTCCGAATATCTCGTTTGTTTCAACGTCTGCCATTATCTCCGCTTGTTTGCCGCCTCAGGTTATCTCTGATTACTCCTACTTTTTACACCACTCTTAATTAATTATCCGCCTCACTCTTGATTAAATCATCCGGGTCGTTCCATCATTCTGATTGTGTTTTTATTTGCCCAGTCTGCCCGGGTTGGTTGAGTTTGCATTACGCTGCCTGGACAGTTGCGGGAGATTATATTCTTCGCGTTTTAAAACCATTCTCATTCATTTTCCTGTCGTTGGTTTTTTAATTAATGTAAGTTGTGGTTTATGTTACACTTAGCGTGAGAATTATGTCACCAATAGTTACAAGGGGCAGGAACATACGCAGGTTATGTTAGGCAAAGATCCTTGCACAGTACAATATGGAGAAGGCCCACTCTATATTCAAATCTAGGGTCAGCGATTGTAATGATATGACGCACACACGCGCAGGCACCAGCACGCGCGCACAGGCTGTCGCCTCTACGTCATCAACATGCTAATCTCAATCTCTCAGTATGTACAGGGTGTAGACTAATGTGTTAGAGGTGATCATTGGATAAGTTACAACATAGGGTGAATGAAAGTCGAGGAATTATTGAGATAGTCTTTACATATCTTACTATTTATATTTAACCTAAACCATAAACAGAATTTTGAAAATTTCTAATTTGTTTTTAGCTTGGCAATTTGTCAATCCTTCCTAGCATAGATTTTCTTCTAGCCCGTCATGTCTTTGCCAAACAGATAAAATTGGGATTTGAGAAAGAAAAGTACATTATAAACGTTATTTACTTGCAATTTTCTATTGAAACCAACCATTACGAACGGTTTATTCTAGTTGTTTAGCCAATCGATTTGAAATCCCTGTCAAGTCTTGAAACAACAGGAGGTCTGCAAGCCGCAAGCCATTCGCCCTAGACAAACAGATAATCTATGGAGAACACAGATAACTGCTGTGGTCTCTGGACAAACAGATAATCTGTGGTGAGTTACGTTCTGCTCAATCAGCTGCTTCCGGTTTGCTTGGTTTACAGCTGAGTCTGTCAACAGCTGATGTTTTGATGACGTTTGCAGTTCTCGATCTGTAAACTTGACACTAGAGTGCATTGTCCCGGCATTGTCCTCTATCTTTGTGTGTTGTTTATGGCCCGTTTATTTTATTTTTTGTTTTGCAAGTTCTTGATGACAATTCGAGGTTTCTTTACATGACTAAAAAACTGTCAAGTGTATTGTGTTGCGGGGTTTCACTGTAGTTATTGATATTCTTGCACAGAACTCTGGCACTACTTTCCGACTCAGTCCGATCGTAAACGAGTTATTTTGATCACATGTATTAACTTTTTAATTTTAAGGAGACTGGCCAACGCCATTTTGCCCACCCGGAAGGCCCAGGGAGTACATAGAAGAAATTAAAGAGAAGACTAATTCTTTATTTACTTTCAGGGACGTCCCCAATACGAAATTTGTTGATCCCATTACAATCGGCTGTAAGAATAATGGCAAAACCAAAATATAGAGAATCCTGTCCAAATGCTTTTTAAATCAACCGGTATACTGACAATTACGTCACTTTACATATTAGAAACTTTATTATTATGTGTTTTTCAAAATTTCAATTGGTAGAGTCGAGTCACTCTTAGAACATTTTTAAATTTTGATGGCCACCGTTTAGAAATGTTCAATACATTGCCGATAAATGCTGGAAAAAGATGTTTAACAAACTTTCAGAGAACATCAAGCAAATACAAAATTTTAAAACTTTAAAATGTGAGCTAAAAACCTTTTTATTGACAAATTCATTTTATACAATGGGTGAATTCATGGAAAATTGTGTTAAATTTAATGTTGTATACTTATACCTTTTACTCTACTGTATACTATAGATTTTTTAGCTTTTGTTTTTTTACCAGTGGTAGTAGATTTTGTGTTATTTTTGTATAATTTTAGTTTCAACACAATAATTTGGCAAAATTGTAAATTGACAAAATTAAATAAATAACAAAATTAAATAAATAAATTGGAGCAGTAAGTTTCCTTTCTACATTTTATGATGAAATGACAATTTTGGCGGTAAACTTGTATAGAGATTTGTTGATGTTTAGTGTTTAGATGAGCCTACTCATGCTGAGTGTGTTTGTTATGATTCTACAATGGAAGGTGACCTTGTGAGCGCGTCACGCCCGAGGTGTAGGCTCTTATCAAGGTCGCCTCTCCTCGAGTCAGACACTGCTCACCATCTCAAGCTCTGACTGTCCTTATCACAGATCACTGTTAATTGAACCCACAAGTGGTTGAAGATCTAGAACATGTGTTTGTAACGACACCTACGGTCCAGCGGTCGCTGTGAATGAAGCTGTGATTATTGATTGACCTCTGCAGACGTGCGGTTGTTTCCTTGGCCTGCTGCGCGACGCTGCACAGTACGAGGTGACTGACGCACAAGCGGGCCAAGGCGCTCACAGCCCGCGTCACGCTGCTCTGGGTAAAATCAATTCATTGTGTCTACTGTCGTCAAATCGTCTTGTGCTCTAGTATACTAACATAAACATATCAATGGCAGAACTATCTTCTTGTGTGTAAACGGGTGAGGGCGTGTTATCTGAATCATCAGTATTGGGTGGGCTGGACTGCTAGCTGTTGTACTGTACAAACGCAAAAAGCCTTGTAAACTAGTATAATTCATTACTTTGAGACATTGGTATGATTCCGTTGATCTGTATAGACTGATATGTTCTGTGAACTATTTATTATTGGTTTTATGAGCCGAACTTTCGTTATTGGACAGAAAGACCTCTTTAGACGACCTTAAATGCCACGGCTACCACTAGAAGAATAGAAGGGTTTGATGTACTCGGACCATTTTGTTTTGATATTATTCCATATTCGTAGCTTCTTACCTAAATTGCAATTAATCCCATTTAGTCACTTGGAGCCGTACGAAATCTTTTACTGGAGCGAACTTTCGTTCGTAGTCTCAGACTAAGCTTCTAATGCGGAAGGCCACGGGTTCGCTTCCCAACGTAGACACAGGTTTCCACCGCGTCTCCTTCACCTCCAGTTATTTGAGATGAGCACAGATGATTCCATTATCGTGTCGGGCTCGTGTAAACTGTACACACGCCCGGCTGTATACTGCCGTATGTATAGAGGGTGTGGCCCGCACTTGCGACACGCACCGCGGCCTTCCCCGGTCTTTGACACCCCGGACCCCGACCCAGAGACTCGTTCTTGCAATGCTTTCCTTCTTTGCATCATCCACTCCCACTTTCTCCCACCTCTGCTCTCCAGTCATTGGCGTTTGTTCGACAACACTTGCTCGTAATTAGTGGATTTAGAAGTCGCAGCCGTGCGAACTTGATTTGTGATTTGTTGTGGTTACATGACTAGAATCTCCGTCAAGTGTGGTCGAGGTGTGGTTGAGGGACTTATGAAAGGAAGTCACGGAAGATGGATTACTTGTTAGTTCATAACTGTAGCGGAGAGCAATTTAGTAAAAAGAAGAAACGGACGAGCCACTTCTGGAGAAAAACTACTCCTAAATATAGTTCTTATATTAGTGTAGTCCTCTGAAGACGGGTGGAGTTTTTAACTGCCCGAAACGTTAGGAGTAGTTGTTCTCCAGAAGTGGCTGGAAAAGTCCGTTTCTTCTTTTTACTAAATGGGTTACTTGATGGTGAATATCATTAGATGGTATGTTTATGATAGCAATTAACTTAACCGTGATGTTATTTAGTTGGACATTAAAAAACTTCAGGTTTTAAAAGAAACAATTATTAAATAACAAACCATGACGTTGTCTTTCCGGATTCAAATAGAGATTGTCAAGTTCCAACTTTAAACTTGTAATAACCCTTGTTCTATCCTTATAGCTTTAAAAGGTTTCATGTTAAAGAACTCTTGCAAGAATTCTTGTGTATAGATTCTTTTAAGGATAGTTAATAATACAGACGCTCATGGAAAAAACAACGCCGTCCATTAAATCTTCCATTTATTCACCTCGAACAATGTTGCACTTTTCATTAGCTCATCACTTTAAAACGCTCCTACAGTGAGTGAAAGCAAGAACAATCCCAAATCCAAACAGTCGCGACAAACAACAATGGAAGGAGTATAAACACTTGCTTCACTCTCCGCTAGTTTTGGCACCTTTAATTCCCGAAATGAGCCAGCATTCATCCATATGAATACGTCTGAACGTACTCCGGCACTTACCTTTTGACTTCCGAGCGCGTTGATTCTTTGTGTCGTCAACACACACAGACAGAGGCAGTAGGAAGGGTTTAGAATGAGGCGTTGCTTTATATAGCGTCGTATCAAGAACGGAACAGCTGACAAACAGACAAACGAGCGACAGCTGATTGCAACACTCATGTGTGACAAGTAAACATTCCATGCATCTATTCTACTCGTACATGCGAGGTTAGTTCTCCCTCGAAACCAGAGAACAGGGGTACTTCCCTGCGTAGTTCTGGTAGGGGATACTACTTACTTCGAGGAAAGGAAAACATGTACAAGTTGATTCAACGGAATTACCACATAAAAGTACAGAAGGACACAAAACCAAAAATTACTTTAAACCATGAGTTAGACCAAAGATTATGTTATGGTAGGTAGATTGCGCATAGATGGCTGAGGCAGGAAAATCAACATAGTTCGGAAGGCCAAGCACAGATTGCGCTGCGAGAGAATTATTTTAAGAGTCTAAAGTAGAGCCACTAAGGTACGCGCAAGTTCGCTCGTTCTTGAAAATCGCACGAGTTAATCACATTTAAATTATTGAAATCAGACAAACTCAATTGGACCCTCTGTACTCGACTACTCGGGCTGCCGCAACAAGCCTATGTTGACTTGTTTGCTGGTATGCCAATCTACCGACCATAACATTATCTTTGGATGTACGCAAATGTAACATTTGTTTAAACCCTGTGTTTCAATGCAGTTCCAAAGCCATTACAATAAGTTGCTCGCTCATTCAGTCTGTTATTTCATGAACTTGTTGAACAATTTGCATGATGAAGTTTGTCGCGTGTTGACAAGTCGTTACATTAGCGCCAATCATCGTGTAGCATTGCCACTGCCACTGCTGCCCTTGTCTAACTCTAGCTATTCCATTCCTCTCCAAAACATGTCATTAGGGCTCTTTTCATTACTTATCGACCAGTATTTAGTTTGCTAACCAAACATGGTATAGGTTTAGCGTAAAATACGGTTGCCTTTGTTATTTATAGCTGTGTTTCCTCCCTCCATATGTGGTGTGTTTCCAAGGTTTTCTACGCCATGGAAAGAAAGAAAGAAAGATTTAATCCATGGCATACAAGATGCATAAGAATACAAGCAAAAACATATATAATAATGAAGAAATAAACAAAAAACAACCAAAAGATGCAGGAAAACAACGTTAAGTAAACAGACTTTTCCATGTACCCTTCCGAGTAGTCAAATAGTTATGGTAAAACCTGTCCCATCTGAAATTTTGACTTGAAGATTGTAAATATCTACAGTTATATGTGAGGAGATCCTAATTTGTATGCACGCTAAATGTTTTCTAAAGAAATTTGAAGACGAAATTTGTGGACCGAACTGGGACTCGAACCCAAATATTTCACTTTCCGGGCGAGAATGCTACCAATTACACCATCCGATCCATGTATTCACGTCTTCAAATTTAGAAGTACTGTACTTAGATCTGAATATTTATCAAAACATGTCAAAAAAGCTGGAAATATTGCAAAGTGAATTTAAATACTAAGATAAATGATTTAATACAGAACTTAAAATTCAAAACGTTAAATAGCAAATTTATTACAACAGAAATTTGAAGACAATTGGTGGGTTGGACGGTTGGTAGCATTCTCGCCCGGAAGTGAGAGGTCCGGGTTCGACTCCGGGTCCACAAATTTTGCAAAATATATTTTTGGTAGAGAAATAATCTGCCCGAGACTCAACGCTAAGAGAAACACCAAACTAAAAATCATAGCAGGTGAAACTCAGCTGGAGTCCAGTTCGCCATCAGATTTATCTACAAATCAATTCCCTTCGTAAAAAACACCACAAAAGCAATAGCCAATGACCTGTCCTAACCTAACCTCGAACACGTGTGATGTCACTGGTGTACGCATGCGCGACCCCGGCAGGTTGGCCAACTGTTGCCACATCACAACAACCGGTTAGCAGCCTATACTATATCACATACATGCACATTGATCATGTACTCTATACAATATTCATGGGTTCTCGTTACCATCCGCCCAGACGTAACCTATGCATATTGTCAGTCTCCGCTTGTTATTGCTGAGTCATTGTATACTCTTGTGTAATATGATGTAGTTTTTTGGTTTAGAAACAGATTTATAATGGTTTTACCGATCTACAAACTTTACCTTTATAACATAAATCTCTTTTTAACGTTTTTTTCAACGATTTCGGCGACGAAAGTTGAGAAGTAAAAAACTTTGTTGCAGATTTGATATTAGTGCGAAATCATGAACTTGTAGAAATAAAAGATATCATATGGTAGATTAGGTCGTAACAAAATGACGATGTAGAGGTTTTCAGCCTAATGAAAAGGTTTCATGCCACACAACTGCTACAAGCTTAATACTTTTAAAAATAAATGCATACACAAAATATTTCGGGCAGTTTTTAAAATTTGTATTTTTAGACAAATATACCACGAAAAACGTAAATTAGGTTTGTTAAAACTATAAATATTTTATGAAACACATAAATACGGCTGCGCAAGCCCATCATCCCTGTCATACCTATAAACGTGCATTGTATAACGGTCCCCTAGTGGTTTGCTACCTGTGTAAAGGCACTAGTAGAAATATACATGATGAACTATTGACTCAATCGACGCAAATTCCTATGTATGTGACAAATATATTATTATTATCTCACATAATACAGTTTTTAATTGTTAGCTTACAATTACATCGTCATGTTTATTTTTGTGGCAAGCATCTATCACTGCTTTCAAAGCTTTATTAGTATAAATAAACATCGTCATATATCCCGTCAACAAAGTGAATAAGTCAATAAATGGCGAAAAGGCGTGTCGCCTAGTATATTCTGGATAAGGAGGCAGTAGGTGGGTAGGTGTGTGTATATAAGGGGGGAAAGTGGGAATTATGGAAAAGTGCAGGTCAATAATTGAGCCCAGCCAGTGAAGTGACCAGAGTTGTCCTTAGGCTAGCGGACCAGCCCCAGTTAACTGTGCTGGTAATTATCATTTAGTTCAGCATTAAAGCGAGACCACCACCTGTTTGCTCGCCAACTAATCATTCAATTTCATATTGCCAGGTTATTTCCCAACTTCGTTTTATTTACAACTTGTTGTGAGAGTTTCTGCTAGTTAGTTGTTTTATTAGTTGTGAATTTTTACTTCTCGACTGGATTCACCTCTGTTTAAATGTTAAAGGATCACCTGAGTTAACGCATAATTCGTACTGTTACGTTGTTTAGGCTAGCTAAGGTTCAATCCAGTTTAAAATACTTAAGTTGTTTAAAACAAGGCTGCATGCTTTTCATATAAAAACCTTTAGTTTGAATAATACATGCAATTGCAGCCGAGACCACCGAAAACAACAATTTGTTGGTGTGTTTGAGTTTCTATTAGCCAAATTAGTGTCTAATAGCAATTGAAAGCAAAGGTTCCGACGGTTGTGTGTTAAGTTGCCTCTCGTATCCCGAAAATAAAAGTTTCGTCGGATGGGTTTTTATATAACCGACATATATTTGCAGTGCTGTTTGCTTTTGGCAAATCCTCATATTATTAGTTGAGTAATTTTGACAAAACCGATGTTCTGAGGTGAGTAAACAGGAGGAAAACACTGTGTAGAGTTGAAACCACAAGGGAGCTGTGAGTACGAGACCACCCTCAGGGAACTAAATATAAATCCCCCGCTTTTTACACACAAGTGATAATAATAGTGACAAGAATCCCCCTGTACACGTACGTATTGGGGTGGGGGTTCAAAGGTACAATGCACTGTGTACTGTCTTCTAGTTTATCGCCTTATAAACTGTGCTTATAAATGACACTGCAAATGTCTAAACTTAGTTCTGCGTTTCAGCACAGAAATCACAACTTACTTCAAGAAATAAACTCGCTTCACGTACAACAAGCGTCAGCGTCAACTGCAATGTAAAATTGGTCTTGTACTGTATTGCAGCACTATTTGTTCGGACAAAAAATGAAATTATGACTACTGTATTAAAAAAATACATGGACACTACTAAACAGCAGCTCTATCTAACTTTGCATCTGGCATTTGTTCGACATGGCAACATCTTCACTTCAATATTAGTAAAAGTTTAAATTCCTTTGACAAGATAAACTGAAAGATAAGCTAAAACTTGCATTTTGCAACTATAAAATTTGTTCTCATAAGATTATTTTTTAGTTTGACAATATCACAAACATTTAAGTCCAGTACTTCAAACACTTGTTATGTAAACGTTCACAAAATATTTACCTTCAAAAAGATGTTCCAGCGGAAACCTCTTCCTTGACTTTGGTAATCTTTAATCAATTCCGGGGGTAAACTATTTCTTAGCAGTGTTGTCCTTTTCATCCATACATTGACACGGCCAGATGCAACGTTGTAGCGACTAGTATAAACATAACTCCCCGTTTATCCACATCAAATACAAGTATAATAAACCGCACATAAAAATGATTACGCAGCCTGTAGCTAAACTGGCGTAATAAGTTTTAATAGCGAATAAAGCTGATTCCGAGACGGTCAAGGGATAGATCGGCCTCACTTCTTACAGTTGCCGTAAAACTGACATAAAACGTGTTTATGGTATATAAAGTGCCGCTGTTGCCAGGCACGCGCTCTGGCTGTTACCTCTGTAACTACTCAAGTCATGTGTGTGAGTTGTGTTTCGTTGTGTTGTGATCTTTAGTTTACTACGGTATAAGCGACCCTCTTACCTTTACTTGTAGAGCCTATATAATTTTCCATCTAGCCTTGTCAAGGTATAAGTGGAAGGGGAAACACTGTTGAAATAAATTATTCACATACATAAATATGAGACAATATACTTAGAGACGGAAATGTATTAAAATTAGGGATATTTCAACTTCAATTTTCTAGGTTACTAGGAGGATTATTTTTTATTGGAACGCTCGGGAAAAATAACAGTGTAAATTCTTTAAAATTGTTTAAACTTCGATGTACGAAAAACATTGTAACATTTCAAAACTTTCTCATCAGGTCTCATTAGGTGGTGACCCTTATCTATATTACCCAAAAACCCAAAAAGTATAATACTTGAAAAGTATGCTTCGTCGGTTTTTCGGCACGTCAAAGCTTAGAGAAAATAGAAATGTTTATGGTCAAATCTAGCTGACAAATCGATAAAATCCATAATGTTTATAAAACTAGTTCATATTTGCGTTATTAATAATGGTGTCAACATACTTTTCACTGTAAGGCATAAGCAAAGTAGTCTCCCTATAGGTATTTTAGCCTTATATCTTTCATTCAAATATGATGTTTTATGTTGAAGAACAACATATCTAAATAGGCCGAAAGGTACATGCTTTGCTGCCGAGTCAAATTCAGGCGTAGATAGTTGTCTTATTCCTTAACAACTTCAGTCACGTTTTCGCTTAAAGTACCGAAATGCCCTCTATTAGCATTTCATGTACTTAAAAAAACATTTTCTTAACGGTATGATAACTTTTTCTAAAACGAGTTCTGAAAATAGTTTGTTGGCCTATACTGCGCTCCGTAAGGAATAGTTCGGATAAGTCTTGACGACTTGAATTTGAATTCAGTCCAGGATGTATACATAAATACATACATGTTTTGAATTTGATTCTTTTCTATTATTATATACTTTGTAACAGTTTCATTGAAACGTAAACAACAAACCACCTGTGGTCACTGCCTTTCCACTCTGTATTATTAAAGTTTCAACATTTTGTAGTACTTTGCTGAAACCAAATCATGAAGCTAGCAGAGGTGTCAAAATTGCAGATGTACAAGTCTTCCACCAGAACTCGTAATAAAAACAAACAGCATTATTAACTAACGAAGGTTTCTGACTATAAAAGGAAGCTGTGCTGACTAGTGTGGTAGTGACTAGTGACAGTATTCGAGCCATTCAGGCCAGTGAGTATGCGACGGCCGGCACATCGCGCTCTGCAATTATTTGACGCAACTGCCATTTCACTCATGACAAAGCGTCCGTTGCTCTTTATTCCGTCTAATTACAGGCTCAGATAACTGAGCTGCTGTCATCGTTAAATTAGCTACGTTTAGCTGCGTGTTCTGCACATGCTCTGTCTTTGCACAACGATTTGGATTTTAAACGTTTTGCTTTTTAGCCAGTTTTTTTAATGAGCTCTTCATGCAGATTCAGTCTCGAGAACGTGAATGAACACCAATACTTAACCACCTAAACTGGTTTAGAGCGTTGTTTTTTTTTTCAAAACGTTATATTCATGTGTATGTGTTAGATTTGTTTGTAGACATGCATTTTCGTCCGATTATCATGAAACTTGGTACAAATGCTTCTTTTGTTAGTAGAAACCTATCTTGGTCAAGTTGTTTTAGCTAGCAAAATCGGAAGCCCCTTTTTTGATGGGGAGGGATTTTGCTAAACAAAATGCTTAAAAGTTCTTTAAAACCGAAAATGTCATCCGATTTTGATAAAATTTAAAATAAATAACTATATATTTCAATGTTCCTATTAATATACAAAAACTATTAAATTCGTACATTCGTTTCTTAGTAGTGGGCGAAAACTGACATTTCGCTATGTCAGTTGAATCAATAGTTCAATTTTAGTGACGCCTTTAAGAATTTGCCCTTCATGTAATAAAACTTCTGGCCTAATTTATATTTAGTATGAATCGTGATACAATTTATATTCAGTTTATTGAGGCTAAATATAAATAAGTACATTGAGTACAAAAGCTGCTACATCGAGAAGATTTGATTACTATGGCGGAAACCTGTTGGTTGAATTGTAGTATATAATGGTGTTTTTTAGGGGTTTTAACACTGTCTGTGAAAACTGCCTCTGTGCATAGGCATGGTATGGGCTCTCGTATTGCAAAATAACTATTTAAATGCAGCTACAGGTTGATTTCAAAAGCTCTTGTACATCAAATTTGTGTGGCATTCGTATAGAAGCTTACGAAAAATAACTTTATACTATGCTTTATGAACATTTAAACAACAATATATTGTTCAAACTTACATTTGTTTAGTTACGTGACATCAGGTGTACGAGTACATGCAGTCTTGTTAACGTACAGTGATAACTGTTAAGCCACGTCGGAGTTTGGCCAACAAATCACTGTCCAACTGTGCAAATAGATTTCAACCCGACACCGCGATTTATGTGCTCACACGTTACGGATTAATCGCGTTGTGATTTATTTATTTTTGTGTTGAAATTACCAAGTGATTTCCAGTTAGAGAATATCATGCACGTTATGTTGTACTAATTATAACTCAACAAAGAGTGTTGTTTAGTGCGCCATCGGCATTTCTGTAAATGAAGCAGCGTCTGGTTGCTTGCTTAACCTGAATGTTCGTCATTTACTGAACTTTGCTGGGGTTTGTTTCAGGATTTATTAACTGCAACACAAACGCCCTCCAGTCTCTCGCCCAGCTACATGGTGAGTTCACTGTTTGTTTAACTCCAAGCTTTTATACGTAGGTGTTTTTAAACAATCAACCCACACGTTTAATGTTAACAAATTCTTGCTAACTTCGGATTTGCAATGCTAATCATGTTTACTGCTACTCTCCTACTTAGTTAAGTTCTAAATAATATCAGCATTAATATCTAAGGCTTACGGTTTACACCGCGTCACAGTTGAAATACAAATACTGCTAAACGGTTCGACCTCGCTGTGGAGAGTCATCCTCAGTAGCTGGTTGACTGGCTGAGACCCAGCGAGGTCGATACGTTTAGCAGTATTTTTATTTCAACTGTGACGCGGTGTAAACTGGAAGCCTTAGATATTAATGATGACACTGGCCGCGAAAGCTTAAGAATTAAGAATATCAGCATGTTTGCTCCAATTTTGTTAGATGGTAAGCCCAGACCAATCCTATGTTTATCACTATCTTGTCCTTTTTTAAATATACCGACACGCAGCTAAGCGTTAAAGTGCCGCTGGCGCGAGTGAAGCAAATTTAATTCGCTAATAAATTGTAACTCTAATAAGGTAATTGCAACTTGTTATTAACTAGTCTACGCTTATAACCTCACTTCGGCCTTCTGCCTCAGCGTTGTCTCCTGTATAATCACGGGCGTTACATAGCTGTTTGTTCCTCTTAGCCTAGAATGATAAAAACATTCCCTTAAAGGGTTTTAAAAATATTTCCTTTTCAAAATGTGGGAAGGGGACATTAAAACTCACCCCGTAATACATGTGTATAACAAGTTTCGAAAAAATGCTGAAAACATGTTTTAGGGGTCAAGCGGTGCTCATTTCATGGTCCCGTGACTGGGTCTTGCCATGCTGTCGGCATAAAAATCTAACTTTTCCAAAGAAAGCTCATTTTTACAGTAAACCAATACACACCTACTTCCTGGTAGTTTTGTTATCATGAAACTCTATAAGTCTCATGTTATACCGACTCGTTTTTAGATGACCCACCGTTTTAAACTCTTTGCATTTTGCGACTGTTTCCTCTTTGCTTTGATATCGAAAGAAGCTATTAAATAAATACATGGTTTATTGCGACAAACATTTGACATATTATGCCTCATTCAATTTATATTGATTCTCTTCTGTAATTACACACTTTGGAATGTATTCTAGTCTACGTACTCAACCTATTTTTTGTCGCACGCGAACTTACCCCCTCCCTCACCTACCAACGCTCAAGTAGGTTTACTCAGTAAAGTACACCGATCGACGAGAATTGCCAACTTTGGCGCAATAGATCAAGTTTATTGCGTTCCGGAATTTAATAACTTCCGAACGTTGAATGTTGTAAAGCGCTCTAAGTGGCAGTTAATATAAATTTAATTTCTCTTCCCGAGTTATGAAATTGTCATAAACACTTTACTGCCGTGGAGATTCACGTACTTCCCAGGTCGCGTTGCGCGCTTTGCTTTTCAAATCCGCTGCTCTACGGAATTTTGGTCGTTTGGTTTATAGAGCTAACGGATTTTTAAGTTGTACAAATTAAGAATGTTTGAGACTTAATTAAGAATGTTTGACACTTAATTAAGAATGTTTGAGACTTAGGTTACATAAGGTAAACATTCTTTTCTTTTTTTTTTGTGTACCCGATATTGTATTGTATACCCATTTTTGTGTACCCGAATATTGTATACCCATTTTTGTATACCCGAATTTTTCATTACGCCTCCAGTCTCTGAGATAAGGCATAAAACATGAAAAAAGAAACACATTTTTCCGCTGGCATCTTGACTTGATTTGGTTGATTTTTAGCGCTTTTTTAGCTACTGTACTTGAAATGTGTATTCTATTAGTTCAATCTTTGGTTTATAAATACAGTTTTTATGTAATGAAACTGGGGAGAAACGCTCTCAAAAGGTCACTTTCAGAAGATAGATTTTGCTAGTTAATAATCTTAACCTTGACATATTTTACTAAAAGATCATGTTTTTACCAAGTTTTGTGAAAATTGGACCAAAAATGTGATCTGTTACTCACATGTATACATTCAAGGTTTAGGGATCTGACTCAGGAGGTGTTGGACAGCTCAAAACTGCTAACAGCTTTCTTTGTTGTACGACGTTCCGTTCAATGTGGCGATGAAATCAGTCATACTATTTCCTATGGAAGTTCGCTAAAGTGTACTCAAAATTTCATTTACTAAGTCAACATTTGACTTTAAAGGCCTTTATAAATCAAAACTTTGCCACACCATGGTCGCAAGCGCTATGATTGGTTTTATCAAATGTCAAATTACAGAGAAAAACTAAAAAATATTCTGTACTCATTAGGTAAAAACAGTCGCACATAACCTTAACTTAAATGTCCATTAATGATGAGATTCAGTAAGCATGGAGAAATGCAGGAAATGTGTGTAGGCCACGCGGTAGGCTATTGGGGGAAACTACTCAAGCCACCGGTGAATTGACCTCTTCTTGGTCTACTTGCCTTGGCGTCACATCGGAAAACAATCAGGAACAGTGAATTCACGTACTCGTTATAACCCCAGTGTAACAGTGTCGCGTAACCGTTGTCGTCGCGGAACCGTTCCCTCGTAACCGTTCCCGTTCCCTGTCACTGTGTAATAACTCACGATTAAACCTAGACTTCATTTCCCGTCCCGGCTTTTATTTTCTGCGGTTCTCAATTTCACCTCAATTCACCCGCCGTCGCTTTCTGTCTGTTTTATAACGCCTCACTGCATGCGGTGCTTAATGAAATCTTGCTTTAATTACGGATTTTGGGGCTGTTAATTTGAGCCCCTTCGTAATAAAACTGGCTCTGATAATGTGCTCATCTGCAGACGGGTGATTGCTTCGGTTTCGTGCTGGGGGTTTGATTACAAATGTGCAGCACTTTGGTGATACGATTGCTGGAATGAACAGCTGACTATCAGATAGGGATCGGTGAATCCGAAGAGATCTAGAAATTCCCGACAATCGGGTGGAGTTGCCTTAATATGGATTTGTTTTTAAAATGAGTAAATCCTAATATTTTGTTAAACTTTGATTTGTTATGACTGAAATTGACTTTCACCCCCACCCGAAAATCTTCTGAGCCCTTACTTCATGGAATAGAACCCATGACAATAATTAACCCAAAAATGACCATGAGCAATAAATGAATAATTAATATATATTAAACAATATTTTTCAGCTAATAGAAGTATTTTTGAATACATGGTTATGGGAATCATTTCTGTTAATGTTGTACAAGTACCCTACCCATGAAGTGTGACGCTTCCCATTTTCAAACATTTAAATGATGACAAAATTCACGTTTAAATTAATCTCCTGGGAAAATTACCGAAATACAAACCTGTCTAGCATTTAACAAAACGCCCAAAGGAATTAAATGCATCCCTTTTAACGTGCTACCATTTCAGACTTTAGAGCCCATCACTGAGAAATAAGGAGTGTTAAAACTAAGCCCTTTCCTGCGTCGATAGGTTTATGATCGGGCTTTAGTTCCCGCGCTACGTCAGTGAATCAGACCCGACCCACTGCTAGACGCGGGCTTTAGTTGAAGTTCATTCCGGCTTTGATGTCCGGCGGCACTAATCGAATGCAGCCAGTCTATTAAAGCTTTGTGGTAAGCGACTCTATTCGATTATATCTTTTATGGTGAAATATTTACTCTCATAACATACAGAACTAGTGATGGACCTAGCGTGTTTTCTCGCTTAATGACAATATTTACGTTTTAATCTGTGTTATGATGTTTTAAAGTTGTAGATTTTAATGGCGGTTGCACTTGTACAATTGAATAATCACTGGTCAAGTTACGATGTGCCCAGATATAGAATTCAGATGGTTACTACCAAAATACAGGGTGTTCTTAAAAGGGTGTTACAAACGTTGGAGTTGAAAATCAAGAAAAACTTGTTTAACCATTTGTTTGCCAGATATAAGTTTTTATTAAATATTTATCATTACCCACACCACTTAAGATTTGGCTAAATTTGGGATGGATTGGTATGTGAAAAATTTTGAAATATCTTTGTAATTGGAACAAATTACCAGCACGATCTAACCATTTTAAAACGGTGGCTATTTTATGGTATTTTAGGGCATTTTGATGTTACACCTTAATAAGCGAATACACAGTGAAGTTTACAATACAATTTAAAGAATAACGTTTCTCAGTAAATTATTACCTATCTACTGACAACCAAAATCTTAACAACGGTCCTTAAAAATAGCATAAAATAGCCACAATTTTAAAACGGTAAGACAGGAAATTACATACATGGTGTCTTACTTGGACACAAATTTAAGCCATAACCTATAAGTGGTGTGGAAGGTAACAACCTGATATCTGGTAAACAAAACGTTCTTATCAAAATTTATTCTTGATTTTCTTGTTATTTCGAGAACCTAACCTAAAATTTGTTGCCAACTTTTATCAACACCCTGTATAATTCTCGGCGAATACGGGTTGATAACTAAACTATGTACATAGCAGAGTAGTGTATGGTGGAGGAGGGGGGTTTAAACCTAGGGTACATTTGTACAGCTCTCCACGAGACATATGCTAGAGCTGTTGCAGTTTACCTAACAAGTTTACACCAAACTTGGACTGGGCCACGGTGTATTCATGGACTACTAGGGGTTTAATGTAATTTGTAAAATTCTATGCAACGTATATTCAACGTTGTTTTTACTCTTCAGCACAAATATTTCAATTACAGTAATAGACTTACTGCGTTGTCATCTTTTTTATAACTAAATAAATGTTCAAGCTATTTTTCAACGCAAACTTTTTTCAGCTTGTTTACTTAAAATGTTTTTTTGTTTAATTCAAAAACTAACTTCTAATATAATTAAAATCACTGTACGTAATTAGGAACATTTCAATATTAATTTTTACCCTTGGGTCTTTGTGTGGTCGTGTGTTTATTCTGTTTTTCATTGAAAAAACACTTTTTAAATTTAAAGCTTTTGTTTTCTAAAGCTGTTGATTAAAATTTGTTAAATGTAATTTTAAAATTAGTTAATTATTCGTAATTAAGAACAGTGAGCTTAATTTCGAGCCCTTTTTGTATTATGTTTACTTGAATGTAACCGACTTTATTTAGTGCTCCAGACTTTGCCTTCCCAACCACCGGCAATCTTTTTTATTGAGAGTATGCTTTAAATTATTTATGTGCTTTTACTAACGGCATTGTAAATTGATAAAGTAAATTCAATTATGAGTGTCTGCCAAGTTCCCGAACGTTGATCAGTTCAGAGTTATCAACAGCTGTACAAGTGCGTTTGTTGATGACATCAGCTGTGTGATGCGGGGCGGGCGATGATTGGCTGAGAGCAGCTAATGCGGCTTGTGATTGGTTCTCGCAGTGTGGGTAAATAATCCTCGGCTAGACAGGGAATCACGTTCAATCTGTGCAGTTTAGCGATCAGTTCAATCCCTCATTATTGAACACATGTTTACCCTTAGTTCAACGCGTCAATAACTAACTAGCGTTCTTGTATCACAATGAATAAGTGATTTTGTAGTTTGTGTAGAAGGTACATAGTTGGTGCCTATTGCATTATCATTTTGTTTTCATATTTAGGTTCATCCGTATGAACGAAAGTAAAAATGATTAAATAAATAAATATTTATTTCTGTAGACAATAACATTGTATAAGCAATTACAATGAAATTTAAAACTAGAAACATACATAGCCTTCACTATCCTCCAAGTAATCATTGGTGGAGAAATAAGTCTTACTAATTAGATACTTTTTAATTTCTTTTGGAATTTTGTCAGGTTTTCCTCAAATTTTATTTCTTGAGGTAACTTGTTAATTAGTTTGATAGCGTTGAATTTTAAATGTGTTTCGTAATAGGTTTTGCTATCAACAATTTCATTTTGTTTTGTACTTTAAATTATTAATAACCACGTACGGTACAATCCAATACATCTTTTTTAATATTTGCTTAGCTCTTTCAACATCAATGTTCTCATCTACAGATTGTCCTATCTAAATATCCCACCTATGAGAACATTGTACTTAAAACGTCAGCTTAAATAAAAGGTTTCATTGGATTGATTGTGGTTTTATTAAACTATAAAATTCTAGATCCAACTTTCATTTCACTTCGTAGTCCTAACTTCGCCTCGTTAAACAAGACAAACATTACCTTTTTATACCTATCGAACTAGGCTAGCAAGCTTGGCAGAAAGAAAACCACCGTCTCGCAATCTCGAACGTAAATTCAGAACTAAAAGACAGATTACATCAATCCATCAAGAGTTATTCAGTTTGCTGAAACTAATTACAAGTAAAGTTTGGCGAAGAAACCGCACGCGGCTGCACGTCAGGGCAACTTATTCCTGGATTGATCGCCGCTGACAAGTTTCCAGACTCTGGTAGTTCGTCAACAGACACTATAAATAAGAGAGGACCGGTATATTCGCACAGCCGTTAGCTACTACATAAATCTTGATAAGTGGAAGATGTGCCAAATACCGCATAATTACACGTACTGACTACATAATTTTCTACATTTATAACTGAATGATGATTGAAATGATGCAGCAAAGTTTAAACTAGAAATTAAGACGACAAATTAAGCCAATTCAAAAGCTCAATCGAGTATTTAGCTTATGACATAGTCAAGCAAGTTATCTACACGTATATCACCAGGTTTACATTCTGAAGTAGGAAAACCGGATGATATCACATTTTCTTAATAACATAAATGTGGGGAATTTAAGTATGATATTGGCCTAAAGTCGAGCTCTACACGAGATAAGTCTACAGTAGAACATCTCTCATAGTTTACAAGAACATCAAGTTTGTACGTTTCAAAATTATTTCGAAATGTGAAAACAGTCCGCCGTAAACCCTTGCCAAGCGCTTGGTATGACAGTTAGTCCGCATCAGTTGTCAGAGATGACTATGTTATCTGTGCGGTGATCCATGAAAACTTTGTGCGCCCACAAAACCCTATCCTGGTGTTCAAAAACGGATTTCAAATAAACGATACGTGCTAAAAGTTGTCCCTTACGCTTCAAGATTATGTCAGGGAACAACTTCTTATGCCCTTATGCGAATTAAAAAAATCAAGTTTGCGAACAAATAGTTCTCAAACTTGAATTTATTTCAGGATTATGTGTTTTATACCTATTGCGAAATATTCACAAGACTAAGCTCCTTTCAATTGCCGCTGCCAATCGACATAACTTATTCAGAGTTAATTTCTCTTCTCCAAACTACAGCGAGTTGGTAAATGTTTTAAACGTCTGTCTTTCAGTGACGATTAAAACTTGTTATAAATTATCTTCCGCAAGAAGCGGAGCTTTCGTTCAGTTCGGCTAATTGTACAAGTTTAACAGCCCAACTTTAATTGAGCTTTGGAGTCAGTATGTTATTGTTACAAAAAGTTGAATTGCTTGCATGCTTTAACACATTGTTACAAACAGTAGCACGTTACAAACATGTTCATTGTTACAAACAGTATTCATTGTTACAAACAGTATGTTCATTGTTACAAACAGTATGTTCATTGTTACAAACAGTATGTTCATTGTTACAAACAGTATGTTCATTGTTACAAACAGTATGTTCATTGTTACAAACAGTATGTTCATTGTTACAAACAGTATGTACGTGGAGAATGCTGTTATATACGAGTATATATGGTTAAAGGTCGTATCCCATTCAAAAAAGTCTGGCCAAACTAGGGCCAAATCAGGCCCTTGTTAGGTAGTTAAGTAGTTAAACATGTTTCCTTCAAAACTCTTTAAACCGTTTTGTTTGCCAATTTTGACTAATTTCATCTCAGTCAAATATTGTATTTAAATAATATCTAGGCCGACACAGTGCTAAAGCGCTGTAGGAATGAATCAAGATACACATTTTGTTGCAACTTTTACTCTAATTCGCTACGCTCACAGCCTTGCTTCGACCTTCAATTGTTCCAGTAGCTTGCCTCACGTAGCTGGTGAAGAACTTCCAGGGTGAACTTAGGGTTAAAATTAACTTAGGGTAATTAAAAAAACAAACGCCTTGATCAAAATTTGAACCCGCAACCTGAGTGCACAGTACCTGTCGGCCATTTTGTTTTGTTCCATAAGAACAACGTAAAAACAAGTACTTTCTTGACACCTCACGCCTACAATTTTCCTGATATCTTTTGAAATAAGTTTTATTTTTGAAAGATCACAATGTGAAGCAGTGTCTCCGCTGATCACGTTTTTGAAAATTTTATTATTTTACTAGTGAACTTTAGAAATTCTAGTACAAAGATTCTTACATTTATGTCACGATCTTATAAATTGAGAACATGAAAATTCTTCTCGGCGGAGCCACTAAAACATTTTAACGAACTTTAAATGTATTCCATAAAATCCGATAAAAACTGGATGTAAGGTATCCCAAGAAAATGCGCGTTTTTATTTTACTTATGGGACGAAATTAAAGGTCACAGCCACTACTGCGCACTCTTAAACAGGAAACGAATTGCAGAATAAGCTGCAGTGCGTCTGCGCAGCGCCCACGCAGACCTGCGCCCCTGACCGCAGTCACAGCTTTCTAACCGCAACCCGCGCCTCACCACGCCGCACCGCATCGTACCGCGCGGTTCCTCCCATCAATCTCCAGACAATGCTCCATGCTGCTCTGCCCTTTTATTTACTGTTGGCTAAACTTCGTTCCCAGGAGGTTACATCACAACTCCTACGTACGTCGCTTTCTTGATCATCTGTCTTTGCGTCATAAAATTCCAAAGAACAGACGAGATAAAATTAGAACAAATTTTCTCCCACTTGTTAAGTAATCTTCATTCGTGATACTTAATAACAGTATTTTCTATTCACTCCAAAATTCGTCAAGACATTAACATATTTTTAAAACTTCCACCAACCACAGGATACATTTTTCATCATCAAAGACCCTACAGACAATTTTTGAAAAACATGGAATGTATGAACTGAAGTTAAAATGTGAAGATTGTTATACGTGCCGAACAAAAAGTAATATTGAAACACTTGGTTTCTTTCTAACACTATTACTATTTAAAATAATATTCTTCGATTAACAAATTCAACAGACATCAAAAAATCAGCCGTTGCTGACTACTACAATATCAGGTACAATTAATTACATTAACACAATAAATAAACTACTAGCAATCTTACTATACCCAAACCTAAATCCACTGTTAATTTTTTATGGGAATCATTTCAAGAAACATGAAAAGAACTTTTCAAGAACGAAGGCTGTACTAATGGAAATACAACATAACTGAGCACTTAATTTACCAAACACGATGTTTACAATACGTAAACTATCTAGTGTACACTTCAAAACATTGTTTAACAATATAAAGATGACGAACAGCGCCACTCTCAAGCAAAACATTGCTTTATGGTCGTATATTGCTAAGGCCAGATAATATCAACACAGAAAATCCATAGGACATTATCTATGATATTTTTTTTTAATAACGACCTAACAAATCACTTTGGTGAAGTTTGATCCCGTAATCACTGGACCCTGTATAAGTACTAGGTCTACGCAGTAAATGCAACAATTGTTGATGAAATGGGACCAGTGATGAAAGAACAACGTCACAAAGTCTCTGGCTAGATGACGGTGCCCGCTTGTACTGATTATGGGGGTCCCACCAGACCCCGTCAAACTATTTAGTGGGTCAGTTCAACAGTGAATACAGACGACCTCATCTCTGTTTAATTGTAGGCAGTTAGGAACTTGGAACTTGTTATCATGTTGAGCAGTCAATTATTGTTTTACTTAGGACAGGACCTATACTAAGCTCAATTGTAATGATCTGTTTTCAAGATTATATTATGTTTGCAATTTTGTGGGGCAACTGATTTCATGAGTGTTACATCGTTAATTTTCTTGTTTATTTGGGTCAGCAGGGGTAGCCATATTTTTAAGGGTGTATAGTACTTGTCGGCTATTTTTTTTGTCCTATATAATAAGAACAATGTCAAAACAGGAATTTTCTTGAGACACTTCACACCTACAGTTTTCATCACATCTTTTTGAAATAAGTTTTATTTGAAAGATGACAATATAATGTAATGACTCAGCTGACCCCATTTTGTACATTTTATTAGTTAACGAGTAAAAACAAGAAATTCAAATATAAAGTTCTTCATGTATGTCACGGTTTTATAACAGATAAAATGGAAGTTCGACTCAGCAGAGTCACCAAAACAATTAATGCACTTTAAAACAAAGTACATTTCATACAAATTGGATGAAAACTGTAGGCCTGAATTCGTCCCAAGAAAATGCGTGTTTTTACATTGATCTTATAAGACGAAATTCAAGGTCACAGCCTCTACTGCGCACTCTTAATATAACTTAAAAGCAAGACAAATAATAAATTACCTTTATAACGAGATATCTAGCTTGATAATATTTTATGATAAGTTACCAAATAATTTGAATTCTGCTCTGGTCATTACTAACATTGTTTCAATAAGGCCGGCCTACTCCTGCCGATGTGTAATTTAATATGACATGAAAACCGAAACCTCAACATTTCTTTTATGCTTTATCGATGAAAACACTGTATGAAAAAAGTCTATAATGTTAAATAAAAAAAGTACGTTGTGGAATGTGATACAATTGAAAATTTGTAGCTAATATGAGTGCACGGAAATTCACAATAAATACAGAGTAACAAATTAAATACATGAGATGAAAATGTACGTGCTCTACGCATATTTTATTCTATCCTCTGTGGTTTTATACAAAATATTTCAAAGAAATGCTTGATTCCAGCTGGCAAAGCGCGATTACACCTGACATGTTGCCTGCAGGCTAGACTCTGTGTGTGTACTCTGTGTGTTTTGTTTGTCGGGTAAAGGAAAGGAAACACTTCAAAGGTACAAGTTTGCGGATTAGGTGCTGGGGATCCAATCAGAATGTCCGATACAACTCAGAGCTTTGAAACTGCTGCTTCGCTGTCTTCAGCTCGAGTCTAATTGAATCCTGGACGCAGGTTTGTGCACTTGCTAGCCAACCAATGACAAATAGCTTTTCAACTTGATATTACGCGTACTTCTAGTCTTGGAAGTAATATTCGATTACATAGTATGGAGGAAAGATTAGCAAATTTGCTGACCACTATGAGGGTGTTTATATACTTATCGCAGTTGTTATAGTTTACTAATTACTTTGACCTTTATGATTAAAATGTTATTTAGATTATAAAGGAAGTTTGATAAGTTTTATTAACTTTTGTCGCTTGATTACAGTACACAGACCCAAACATAAATTTAACTTTCACTCCTTCGCCAAAATCAGCCTTCTGCTTGCGAACTGAGTCCGCATTCAAATAACGATAAATATTTTTTACGTTGGCTAAAACACATATTTGATCGCTGCTTGTGCAGAAAATATGGCAGTACTTTCTCTAAACTAAATTTCGACTAGAAGTTGTACGGGTCAAATTCAGCGAAAATACATAAAGAGGACAAATACATAAAGTCTGTCTTTTAATTATTTCACATAGAATTACAGAAGATAAAATAAAATATGCGTAGCACGAATACTTTTCATCTCATCTAATTAATTTATTAATCTGTATTTATTGTGGACTTCTAAACATATCCTTAGAGCTATACATTTCATTGAAATTTATGCACTGTCCACAACATACTTTTTTTTGGGTTTAATGTTACATACTTATCTTGATAATTAGATGCGGTTTTCCTCTAAACTGACTTCATACTTTTTCATTGTTTAACTCATTTCGAATTTTTTGACCAAATCATACTAAAATGAAGTTTTTCTGATTTTTGCATCCAAGTTGGAAGTTACACAGCTATTTATGGTATTCAAATAAATTTAACAACCTGTAGTTTTGGTTTTGCGGCGTTAACTTTTTCGTAAACAGCTAAAATTTCTGTTGCAAAAGCAATAACGATTATTTTCAACACAAAACACACAACAACGTCACTTAACGCCAATGATTACCAGATTTATAAATAAAAGCTGTGAGTAGAACGCGATGTAGCTGGCTGGGATGTTGTAGTTGAACAATGTGACAATCCACAGTGGACACTGTGTTCAATGTTCAATGTGTTCAATGTGTTGAACGTTGCTCGTGTCACTCCACAATGTTTGTGTTGGAGTTTCCCCAAGCGGCTCCGATGTCGCGTCACTGTTTTCTGTTTGTTTACCCTACTTTACTCTTCATTCTCCAATCATTGAATTTAGCCCAACATTCGCTTCATCATTGCCAACACGACAACTGCTGTAAGGTAATGAAATATTATTCTTTTTGTGTTTCTTTCCTCCTTGTGTTGTTTTTTTTAAGTAAGAAAATACTGGAATTTTAAAAGTACTTGTGGATTTTACTCTAGATGTGTTCGATTATCTAATACAGTTCGTGGTTTTATTTTGAAAGTACTTCTGGAAATCTTTCTAGATGTGTTTGGTCGTCTAGGCTAATATAGTTCTTGGTTTGAACTACCATTGATTACTATCGTGGTAGAATTGGGTATATTATACATACCGCTACCTAATTGGTAACCGTGTTTAAAACGTTATTTAAAAAAAGGCTTGCAACTCATTTTTTGGCTCTTGGACAAAGTTACCAAACTGTGTTACTTTCAAGGGATTTCTTAATTCCCCGTGAATTGTGTTTTTAGAACTTTGGGTACCCATAAATTAAAAACTGCTGGGCCAAACCCTACCAAATTTTAACACAATGTTTAATATACTATCATCTAGTTCCTTACACGCGTGTTTCAAAATAGCACCAAAATTAGAACCAAAATTAAATATAATATGCCCTAAAACATATTAAAAAATCACCTTTTTCTTAAAAATGTAGTTTTTAATTTGTGTTTATAAATGTTTAAAAATTCATGTAAGGAACTAACTGACAAGGTATAAAAAAGATACTCCTTTCTGTTAACTTAATTAAGCATTAGGCTGTTGTGAAAGTTGGACTGCCTTTTCTGTTAGGATGCACATTTTCTAGATACATGGAGGTACATTTTCTATTAGGATGCAGACCTGTCCATAATCGACTTGAAACGCAAGGCTAGACAAATTCGACCTGAAAGGTATTCTTTTCCTCCTAATCAAGTTTAAATACATCACTCTAACTTCTAATTGTTTAGTTACCAATGTGTTTTGCTATTCTTAGCTATTAAAATAATACAACCTTCGTAAGTAAAACCTGAAAGTAACTTGTGTTAGATTCATTCCTTCCAGTATGGCTCCACAATTGTAAAATGCACGTTATAGCTGTCAGACCTATTCTTCTTCAATGGTTGTTCTACGAGGAAGTCAGAAGCTACTACTAACACTGGGATGCGTGGAGATGGTAGTTATGTCACCACATTGTCTATGTAGGTGGAGTTGTCCCAACCTTGTCAAGGTCGTCCCAAGGACACTCAAGGTCATTTCACTTACACACGCTTTCCTCTTATCTCATCTCATCCCGTCAGCTCGATTGCTTTCGTGAACAGAGGAATTTGCATTCATTTACTGTGTCAGCGTACGGTTTACGCTTGCGTTAAGGAACAACTTGATATTGGTTCTTTAAATCAATATGGGATCAATAACTGGGCAACCAGTAGAATTATAACGAATATTTTTATGTGGTTATCTCAATTTGTAGGAACAATTTTAGCGTTCTGCGGATTATTTTTCGTATAGGTTTATACTTAGATCAAGGAACAGTTTGATTTTGGTTACTTAGAAAGTTTGGTTGTTGGCATATAAAATTACATAAACTCATCAGTACGAATAAGTAAACTACTGTATCAGTATTTGATACTTCTTCTTTGCAAGTAATTATGTTTGGATGGTCACACATCAGACTTTTTTTTGCCACACTGTGTGTTGTGTATTTTGTATCAATACATGTATTTTATGCAGTATGTTCTTCATAAATATTGAAGTGAAGGTGGCTCAAGATCGATTTTGTTGACTCGGAACAAATCTCAGATGCAAAGTCATAGTGGGTATAATGAAAGCTCAACCACTGTAGCTGACTCCACATCGGGAAACAGTTCGCTGACACCCCAGGGCCCAGGTGAATGGCAGTTTTTGTTTCGCGAATGTCGTGACGCATGGTTTTGAAACGGTTCTCGATACTCTGTCATAAATAAGCCACTACGTCATCTTTATCAATATCAGCGCCATTAGTTTATCAATATCGGTGCCATTAAAGTGAAACAATATCGGCGTAATGGCCAGCATTAAATATTGAGCCTTACATTGAGCCAGTGATTCACACTTTAGTGAACATTTCTCCGGTCTACACGTACAAGGGGTGTTCAGGCGTGACTTGTACTGTTTTGCAGAAGATTATAGTCTTGATTTAATTTTGTATGGAAATACTAACAAATAGTTTCTCAAAAAGAGAGGTTTCTTTTATTTGTCATCCAAACAGGAGCCGTCTTTCACGTATCCACACCCACGACTTTATCGATCAATTTCAAACAGATTCCGCAGACCGTAAACTGAAATATGTTTTATTTTCACTAAGTGGTAAATTCGTAACTAATTTATAAACACATGTTATTTTTGTTATATAAAAAGTATGGAAATTGAAATTTTAGTTAAAAGAGGAGTTTTTAGAGGCATTTTAAGCGTGGTTTTAAACAAAATCAGGACTTCAACGCGCAATACCATGCTCAATAAACGTTAAAAATTAAGACATGGAGTTTCTCACTCCAATGAAGGTCTTAACAAAAGAAAATTTGAATACTGTTGAAAGCCTCAACAGGTAAACACAACCTCTCGTGTCAACTTCAAACTAGTCTACAATAGAAACAAAGAAGTCAGCTTTTTACAGCCAAGCAAAACCGCCCGTTTTGTGCGGGTGGTTTTCACATTGTAACTCTTAACAATGGTATAGTTACAATGAAAATAGTAGTTCTGTCTTCGAATACAATCCGTATACAGTACACTATTCAATAGATATCCTTATAAGACATCTTCCATTGTTTTCACCATGTAATAAAAAAGCTATTTAAGATCCAGTAAAAGATTCTAAATAAGGTCCATGAAACAAATGCCCTTTTCTTACTTAGATACATCAGAGTAAATACAATGTTGACATATTTAAGAGAGATTGTACAGAAGGGGCAAATATTGAGCTCAAATATCGTATAATACAGTTCTGTTGTGTTGTGCAATATACTGTATAGCTTTGCAGCAAAGTCAACCATCATTGGATTCGATTACTCGCTCGATGTTTCTGGGTTTGTACTCACCGAAGCGATGCTCACTTACAACTCTGCTTTCAAATACATTTTAATTTTTCTCCTGGTTATTATTATTTTCCTAATATGTACCGATTTCGATACATAATTTGATACAGGTTTGAAAATTGTTGTAGGCCTAAACTACGAGAGAAAAGGTTGTGCGTAGGTAAGTAGGCTCTTATCTATTAATCGGTAACAATTCTGAATGCAGTCACCTCTACTGATCTTTTTAAATTGCATTAGGTTTAGTAAACATTTAAACATCTTAAGAATCTATGATATACATGTCACAAAATGTGTAGCGAACTATGCAGAACCGGATTCTACATACAAATGTAAGTCGAAAATGACTTATAACATTTTTTAATTAGTTTAGCCGTAATCCGCCATTTTGTAAATTTTTGAAAATAATTAATAGTTAAGAATCCCTTTGAGATATGAAACTTTGTTTAAACCTTAATTGTCTTCCTAATAACATTTTCAAACAATATTTTGTATCTAACTTATCAAATTTCAAATTGCGGCCATTTGAAAATTTCAAACTTAAATTCCAGTTTGATTCCATTTGACTTGAAATTTTTAAATGGCCGCCAATTTGATATTTGATAAGTTGGATAAAAATATGTTTGGAAAATGTTATCAGGAAAACAATTAAGGTTTGTACCAAGTTTTACAAAAATATCTCAGAGTTTTTAAGTTATTAATTATTTTCAAAAATTACAAACTGGTGGATTGCGGCTAAACTAAGCCGAAATCAAAAACATGTTAAAAGTCATTTTCGACTTGTTTAGTATGTAGAATCCAGTTCTGCATAGTGGCTATACATTTTTGACACTGTATATAACTTTATTCAAAAGAATAACAACTTACCCCATTTGGGTTTTCTACAAACAAAGTTATATAAAAAAAAACAATAAAAATATAAAAAACTGAAAATTTAGAACTGAACTGTAGAGTTGTGACTTTACAGCCGACATCATCATTGCATTTATTCTGCTAAACCAACGCAAGCTTTAGTTGCAACAAGCTGCTAAAGATCGGGAAGTATATACGCGTATGATGTTGCAGACGAGAAGGAAGGTGAGGTGATGTATGTACAAATAATGCAGCCCTCACACAGATGTTAGTCCCACATGCCTCTGTGAAAAGTAGTTTTCAATATCTGCTTAGTGCTTTCCACTCAGTACTTACAAGTAGCTTACTTACTTCTCCATCATATTCATTCCACGGTCTGTTTCTGGTAATGGAGGAGGTAAATAATGTTGAGGTGACATGGTTTTACATGGGGTCCCAATCTTAAATTGACATCAAACGGGTAAATTAATTAAAATTGTCAAAGGGTATTCTTGTTCAAATTCTACAGATTTGCTTAGGGCTCCTGTGTAAACCCTTGCAATTTTCAAAAACATAAATAAATGTTTTATTGGATATACAAACTTGTTTCACGATACGTTTCTGAATCTTCATAATTAACTGTTATTTCTAAGTTTATACATTTACCTTTTACTCAAATTTAGATCCCACTCAATGGTACATAAATACAAACCACAGAAAAAAACACATTTTCCCGTGTTGCGGCATACGCATTTGCTAATTATACCAAAATGGTCATAACGATCGACGAATTAGTAGATCTTAGTACTGTTTTTAAAGGTGGTTCCAGAAATAAAGTTCTCTGGTTTTTGTGGTGGTTAACGGTACTAAATTGGGTTCTCTTTCACCGACCGAAAGTATGGAATATCTATAATATTTGTTTATTTTGTACTGTTGGTGGTTCTTAATTGCTTCCATTTCTGTCTAGCTAGAGTTAGGCGAGGCGAGAGCTAATGGATGTGGAAAGTGGAGCAAATAGAACATGTGTTGATAGCACTTACTGAGTGTTGCACTCTACAGTGGACGTATCAACTGCATGCACTTGCACATGTGCTCCTACTGCACTGTACTCAAGGGGTTGAAGATTCCTCAACCAAGGGTCTCATTTCTTGGTTATTATTGTATGTAAGAACGAGTGGTGATCCTTGATATATGAATTACTATTCCAATAGTGTGGTTCGTATATCAAGAATAACCTAACAAGAACACATTTAACCTTAGAGGAAAGCTATTGCAGGAACCCTGGACCACGAGGCGAGGGTTTACATACAAGCTCAGTGTGGATTGTATTTGCGGCGCCGCTGACGTGAGCTATTCTCCAGTGCTGATTCAGAGAATACAGAAAAGCATTCTGTGTTCACTGTGCTGATTCCTCAGCTGTCAGCAGCCGCCATCACTTCCCGTCGCCAAGGCCATGTGGGCACGGCTTCGGCATCGGATATTTAGCCGCACTTGCTGGAAGAGCGCCCACACTACTAGTAGTCGCAGCCGCACGGGATGGATACATCCAAACTACTATCGGATTTGTATTATTGTCACTCGGATTCAAAACTTCTAGATTTGTGGCTACCCGTAGGCATCTTATCCTCGACAGATTGACGTGGAGCTCTGTGGATTTGATCATCACACGATACATTGACACTATCTGTGTTATCAGTGAAGCGTTGACAAGGTTCAAGGACACCACAAGTAACGCAATTCTTGAACCACCGGGACAATACGACTGATTGCAAGCCTTTCATCCAGCCGCAGCGAGGGAACGTGACCTACAGCTATACAGCTTGTAGCTTTCTTACCTTAGCCGTAGACGACTCTAACATTTCTTTGGATACAAGATCGTACAAATCTGTGCCCAGAACTCTTACAAGTTTTATTTTAAATATTCTTTATTTATATGTAATGAATACCTGTATACCAAATGTATACCAGTACCCTTGTCCCACACTAAGATGCTGAAATACATATAATCGTTTAGCGAAATGTTGTCAGCAGCTCTTTTAAGGACGTTGTAGTCTTAAGTTGCCCAAATATAGTAGCCCACCACTACAATATAGTGTTTCGCTTATGAAATGACACGGTGCTAGTGATTTCGTTTGGAGTTTGCGACAAAACATCAGTCAAAGACGGGTTAAATCTTAAATCTAATGTTTTTTAGCTTACGTTTAAACAAGCTACTGATTTGAATAATATCTTAAACCTTAGGTGAATCATAATGTGATAAAAATTAATGTTTAAAATTGCAATATCTTGCTTAAATAATCAAAAATGTTAATAACTTATTAGAATACGTTATATCGACAAAACGCCACACAAACATGTTATCAAACACCCATTACCTGAACCTTTGCCCGTGCTCGACCATCAATCAGTGTCAAGTTTCTGGAAGAATGAAGATTTGTCAATAAATAAACACAGAAACGTAGCTGTGTTTGTGACGTGAAGATGAAATGTTGCCGGTCGCAGATTCATCACTGTCTATAATCGCGACAATCTATCTTGGCGCACTGACAGCACGCTAAATAAATAACTTCTCCCCTACAAGCGCTGTGCAGATAATCCGCCTGAAATATATCCATCCTTTGAACACTTCGTACAAATAATGTTTTTGCGATTGGAATATTTCTAACTGAAATCCATCTCGCGTTCTTACCTGTTCCTACCACTTTCATTGAAATTGCTGGTAAACTTATATGGATGAGCTTTCGTGTTCGTCTGAAGGTACTTCAGAAAAATATGTAAATAAATTATGTTGGTTACAAGATTGTTAAAAGGTTCTATTAATATAGTGAACGGATGTTCGTGTATCCGTATAAAAGTCAAATTTTAATAAAAGTTCAAAATTGTTTAGTTTTAGTAAGTTGTCAACAAATGTAGGCACTCGAGTGATAATAAATGCTGTTTTCGAGAAGGTACTCAACAATTCTTCGCCAAACACAACTTGACTTGCAACGCTTTTCGAAAGTACAACATACATGTCCAAAATACTCTACAACAAAATAAAAACAACAGAGTACAAGTTTTGGTAAAATTGTCAACGATATTTGCCATTTGTCCCTGGTATTAGGTATATTACCTAAAAGGTGACATGGGTATAATTATTTACTCCCAAAGGATCGTTATTGTTACGATGAAAAAATTAATTACTAAAACTTCTTTTTGGCACCAGTTCGTCGTTTAGTAACCAAATACACGAAACCCTATAGAACTTGAACCCTTGAAGCCTGCGCGAAACAAATGATTCATTCGGTTTTGTCAACTTGTTTCCTCTATAATGGAAGGGAAATTTATCCAGTTACTATACAATGGGTAGTTTTTACCGGTGTCTATTTTTTTGACAAAGCTGACACTGCTGGAGCACTAATAGTTTGGTGCAAATAAAATTTGATACGTAAATAAAATCTGTATATCCTGTGGACAGATGATTTGCACAGAGAGCGGAAAATACTGGTTCTCTACTATTTCCGCCAGGAAATACAAATCTAGCTTCAGCGCCAGGATACATAAGCTCCATATACTCTGCCACCACTACACATTTCCTATATTATATGCATGTACTATTTCACGTGTCGTTCTGTTTGTCAGCAAGTATTGTCTTTATAAGCAAACCCTTGCGGCATATTCTAAAAACACACAATATGGAATATTTTTAGCGTATTATGACCATTGAGCGTGTCTTAGCACCCCATAGTACAATTTTCAAACATTTGAAATCGTTATTGATGTCTTTGATCAGTGTTGGTTTAAAAATAAGACACAAAATATTGCCTTTGTACAGAGATTTGATTCTGTACTGAGAACTTACTTGGTATTGAAAAGGTTTCATAACAAATTACGAAAATCTTCTTGATTTATCTTAAAAGTGCGCATTACCTGTCGGCCATTTGGTTTTTGTCCCATAAGAACAATGAAAAACCAGAATTTTTTAAACATCTCACGCCTACAATGTTTATGAGATCTTTATGAAATAAGTTTTATTAGAAAGATGAAGATCTACTGCACTGACATCAATATCGATAATTCTACTAGTTTCATAGGAAAAACTAAAATACAAAATTTTTAAACAAAGTTTTATTGAGAAAGGTCAGATGAAAACTGTAGGCGTGAGGTGTGCCAAGAAAATGCATGTTTAGCATTGTTCTTATGGGACGAAATTCGAGGCCACTACTCCGCACTCTTAATATTGAATATAAGTTTCTTATACTGTCCTGTTCATAAAAATTATAAAAAATAAACTCTTATTTTTTAATGCACAACCTTAACCTCAAGAAACCTACAAAGCGTGTTCGAAGTTGGAAAAACACGAGCTGACTCCCCTCCCCAACCAACACAATGAAATGAACATAAAGAAAACAAAATGTAACTGATTGGCTGCTCGGCTTGAAAGTAGGGCACGACAATTGCACCTTCAATATCAGTTTTACCTAAGTAACTGAGCGAAGCCATTGAACTGAACACGGAGTCGGACAGGTATTGCCAACTGAGTGTTGTGACGTGGGTTGGTAGCTCTGACGATAAATCCACCTCAGCGATTGCCACCACTGATTGGCTTTATTTTCTGTTTATTGAGTTTCCCACTCATTGCTTTGGTACAGCGCGCTTTATTTGTTTCATGACTAATACTCATTGGTTGTTTGTTCTTTTAAAGTTTTGAGCATAAAACAAATCCTTAATTATTGTTGGTTCTCTGCTCAACGGTGTTGTATTTTTCACAAGTTTCCTGCACAGCAAGGGAGCGTGCGAATCAGTGGGTTATTGTTGAAGAAAGCAAGGGAAAGGTTGGCATTATTGACACGTGGCATTTGTCTGTGACATTATCCGGTGTTGGTAGCACTGCATCCCGTGCCACCGTCCAACCAATCATCCATCTTCAGTCTTGTCATGTCTTGGCGCGCCAGACAGACAAGTGAAAAGGTCGACTGATTAGACTCAACTATCATCCACTGTGTGATTGCGAAACTATAGATTACATGTTTACTATATATTTATTACAAAATACTGTTCTTCCTTTGGTTTGTTACTTAGTTAAAACCGTTACATTTTTTAATTAATTTCGAAAGTTCTAGTTTTCTTCCTGAACGTTCATTTAGGTTCTTCTTCAATTGGAAAACTCCTCCTTCCCCGCATAAAAGCAGTGAAGAGTATTTTAGCTTAATAAAGGAGCCGTTCCGAAAGGCGGCAGACACGTCCAAGAAGTATATTTCAATGTCATAACTTTTGTTTTGTCCCGGTTTCAATTCCGGTGTCGAAGCTACAGCGGAGTTGTCATTTCCGGGCGTTCCCGGTCATCTGTTCTCCCCCTTCCTCCTTCTTTTATCTATCTTGTCTGTAACTCTTCTTGTGTCTCGAGTATCTAGGAAGAGCAACTTCCATTCTTTGCGACCTCATTTCAGTTTAACTCTTCATTTTTTTAGCCTCGTCTGATCCAGGGATGTCCACCAGTAGGCCTACTGTAAAGTTGTTGCTGTCGGAAAAAGTCTATATCCTTTTGAATTTCGTCAGCCTTCGGACATTTCATGGGTAGCGGACAATCTTCGTTCAGATTGTTCGGCAGTCAGAGTGTCGGACCCAACTTTGACCATGTAAAGATTTTGCCGACTGGAATATTATCAGCCATAATATTGTCGTCGGTCACAGGGTTAAAAAAAACTTATGGAATAAAAACATTTTTTACAATTCAATTCATTCCGTTGGGGACTTTAAATAAAAAGTAGGGTTTGATTTCTTTACTAGTTAATGTAGCCTACTTAGACCTTTAGTGTAAAAAGATTATACAGTCATGCGTGTATATTGTTGTTAATACATAATGTTTGTACTGTACGATATATATCGTATATGTATCTCCCAATTTGTGACATCGAAATAATATTGTACAATTGTGAAATACGGGTGGTAACGGGTTGTCTATTTGGGAAAGCTCCTTAGGACTACAGTAGTGTTTTCCAAATTTAAAATACAACTGTTAACTTAGTGATATTTGACCTGAACACTAATATAATAACTAATAAAAGTGGGGCCAGAATCGGAAAAAATTGTGTAAACAGAGTTAACCCAAGGGTGCAGAGTTAAAGGGTGCAGCCTGCCTTGGGATTGGAGCCTCGTTCTCGAGTAATTCCATTAGTTGTGAAGCTGAATTGTCTTGCCTCAAACTATCTACACTTGTAGAACCTGGTTGATGTAGCCTACTTGTCACATGTGAAACCGAAACATTTCTAGTGTGAACAATTATAATTGTTCGCAAAGTGGCGTAGACCAACAATGCAGTTCAATTAAATTGATAAAACTGTCATATTCAGAAAGGATGAAGGCGGTCTTGGCGCAATGAAAAGCCAACTTTCAAGACGGCTTTGACGTACTTCACGTGGTCTGTATTACCACAGATAACCGTTCCTGATGTATTTTGTGGTATTACTCAATACACAAAGAAACGATCTTCCAAAACTTATTGAATTATTTTCATACTGTTAAATAA
The DNA here is from genome assembly GCA_018831715.1 of Matsumurasca onukii. NCBI lineage: Eukaryota > Metazoa > Arthropoda > Insecta > Hemiptera > Cicadellidae > Matsumurasca > Matsumurasca onukii. The sequence continues at coordinate 26,172,502 of CM032058.1, forward strand.
AATAAACATTTATATTCCCGATCACTCGATAATTCAATTCATGTTCATTTTACCATCGCATAAATCACTCTGCATTTTGATGGAAATTCATAACGCATTTTAGCGATAGAAATACTTGAGCCGCTATGTATTGAATTCACCCAGCGTTCCATTTGTTTAACCAAACCCCCGTTATCAGAGTTTTAATTAATGGAATCAGGTTTAATCCATTTTAAGCTCGTTGATAATAATTATCCTTATCACCCTCTCCCCTCTAAACCATCACCAGGAAAGAATACATTCAGCCCTCTTTTCAGGTTTGGCACGAGCAAACAAAATGGAAAATTAATGAAGGCTGTTTACGTCGAGGGTTATTCAATTTATTAGAATTAGGGTATATTCATTGGCGGCGATGGGGTTGTGTCATATGAGGACTCGGTCCCAATTTTGGGGGACGTACTTGGAGGTGCGAATAAAAGATGCCTAATTAATTGGCATCAAGCGCCTAGCCAGGCTGAAGGTTCGAAGTGCTGAAGGGAGAGTAGGCCCTACCCACTGTACATATGACTCCGGGTATATTAGCCTCATCACTTGCGTGGTGTTATCGGTCCTATTTTTAGTTGCTCCTGATTGTAATTATACGTAGCAAGTTGTAATATTATTGTGAACGCATTTGAAGAACATGACATTTCAAGATTTAAAAGCCGATCCCGTCTTCAAGTGAAAAACGTAACACAAACAGTAGATAATGAGCTAGCCTGAAGAAATCAGCGTAAGCTGATCAGTCAAACACTACCAAACATGTGTTTTTGATCATTTATTTATCAAACAAAATTTAAAATTTAAGTATTTAAGTATTATTTATTTATTTTTGTTGAAAAATAAAAAGCAAAACAATAGCTCAACCTATGTGTGACACATACTGAGTATTAATGAATAAACACGGTTCTGTAATTTTCTGTTTTGTATCTGTGAATCCGCTAACTACAGTACAGGTTTGCATACATAAACTAATTGAAGAGACGATCAACAACGAATTACGTAACAGTTTACAGTGTAATTAAATGTTTGTCAGTTGCCAAAGTACGAGCGTTAATTCAATGTACATTTTGTTTAGGATGTAAAACGGTAATAGTATACGAGTAAATGAAAATATATATTTTGATATGGACGTAGGTTTTTATTTTCTGCATCGTGTATCGTTGATCATTTTACTTTTCGACGCTAGCTCTAATATACTTATTTAGACAAGTTGCAATTATTGTATTAGTTAAAGTGCAAGGGTGCAAAAACTGTCGATGTCGAGTGATAGGGTTGATTGAAGAAAAGGGTGCACTTTCACGCAATACACAGCACGCACAAGTGTCGGACTAATATAGTGCGTTTCACACTTAGTTTTCACATCTCAACTAGGTGTCAGTGTACGGTTAGTATTAGTCAGTTCATAATAAATGCATTTTACATTGTAATAGTTGATAAATCAAGAAAAATAAAGTCTCAGGCATTAGTACATAGAAATATAATTAAAAGTGTTAATTAAATTAATTTAATAATATTGTTGATTGTTGAATAAGAAGTTCTGGGGTCTATAAAATTTGGCTAATTATTATTTTTGTGTCCATTTTGTCTATTTATTATTCTATTATTAGACTTATTATACGTAACCACGAGTACTATTCATATTTCGTTTGTGTTGCGAAGCTCAATTTGTATGGATTAAAATCAAAATTGTCCAAAACAACGGCGGTAATTAAATTAAATTTAAATGTCTCACAATTCAAAAGTTAAAATGAATTTAAATAGATGGAAATGGCGCAACTACTGCGAATTACTGCAGTATATGCCTTACAGTAGTTGTTAATGTTGGATTTGGGTAAGTTTGAGTTAAGCATGGTGGGGTTGGTTTGATAGTCATGGTTAGTGATGATGGGTGTGGATGGGAAGGGGGGGGAGGGGTAACGAGGTAAGCATTGCGGGTTGGCGTGAGAGAAGACAGTAACTCAAGGATCCCCCGGGCAGTAGATACAATCCAGGGTAACTAGGTTTGGCAGCATGTTCACTGATTGGTCGACAGACGAACTTCAAAATACATGTACACAAAATAAACACTGTCTTCGTCTGGATAGTTACTTGTGTAATTTTCCACCCTTTTACTAGGTAACAACTCCATCAAAAAAATAACAGCGTTAAAAGTTTTTTTTTAATAAAACCGTTGTTTTACCCTAGATTTTTCAAGTGAAAGTGCCTTGTCTTCCTTTTTTAATATTGTTTAGTATTAAGTATTGAGGGGGCCGGATAGAGCGGCCGCAGGTCCAACTCAGAGCATCGCTTATATAACATGGGATAAAAACTGCAAACTACGTTTTAGGAAAGTTAATTTACTTAATGTGAAAATGTTCTCTCGGGAAGCATAGATCTATTGATGCTGCTTCATAAACACTAAACTACGTCAAAAAGTTTGCAAATTTTCTCATAAATTACCCCATTCTAACTCTCTGAACTTAAAATTTTCCGAAACTGCGTCTTGAAAATCAGTGAATACGTACATTGAATTTGGTCGGTATGCTCAAACTACAATTTAAAAGCTATTACGGTTTTATTAAATACACCATTTATGGAAGTTAAAAAACTTTCGTTAGATTAGTTTTGAGGCAGTTTTTAAAACCCCCTTTAATCTAAATAATTTTCTCATGTGAATATGAAATCATCTAGAAAAATAAGCCGTCCGGAGCCGCGAGCTGCGAAGATATTGTCAATCGCCATGTCGGTTGTGTCGCCTCTACTTGTGTAGAAGTGATGAAGTGGTGGTGGAAGGGGGGCAGAGGGGGCAGATTAGGATAAAGAATGACACAAGAAGTTGGTTACGCCGACAGAGCAGTTGGTATAATGGAATTCAGTTCGGTTATCCTTTCTCACCTTCCCTCCGCTCCCCTACATGACAAGACAAGACACACAACTTGTGCCAGTGCTTTGTCATCACATCAGCTGTTGTCTTCGTGTGTTTGCGATTTGTTAATTGAAATAATTTAACAACAAAGTTAGAAATGCGCAGTACGGCCATCAAAACGATGATTTGACCATGTCAAATGTAGTTCACGGGCTAAACAACATATTTTCGAGCGGCACAACTTTGTTTATGCGTATTTTAGTCCTGTTAGCGGTGTTACCAGTTTCCAAAATAGCTTTCTTTGGCAAACGTTTAACTTCAAGTTTGAAAGTCTATGAAATTGTGTTATAGTCCAGCGCTTGGAAGCCGGTTTTTTCAAGGGTATTTAGGCTTTAAATAAACTCAATGATGTTACTGTATAATTAATAAACACGAAAATTAGTTTTACTATCAGCTGTTTCCAAGCACGTTTAGTAAACTTTACGGAATATATTTCAGACTTTTTTTAAGTTAAAGACGACGCTGTTATGGAAATTGTGAACCTTTTCAACGCCACCTTTCTTGCAAGTTCTTACTTGTCTTTGGTCGATTAACTCCACTACATATACATAAATTAACCTACAAAATTATACGTATCAGCCTACTATGAGTTTGCGAACAATTTCATGTGAATTCACCTTGCAACTATTAAGCATGAATTTTCTTGGGACACTTCACGTCTACAGTTTCATCCGATTTTATAAAATAAACTTTGTTTTAAAGTGCATTAATTTTTTTAGTGCCTCCTCTGTGCCTAATTTCTATATTTTCTTTTATAAGACCTGAGATAAATCAAAAAATTGAAGATACTTTGTATTTAAATGTCTTGTTTTTACTCGTAAACTCATAAAATTTTCAAAAATTTGGTCAACGAGACACTGCATTTCATTGTAATCTTTAAAGAAAACCTATTTCAGAAAGATCTGTTGGAAATTGTTGGCGTGAAGTAACTCAAGAAAATGCCTGTTTTTACATTGTTCTTATGGGACAAAAAACAAAATTACCGACAGGTACTAGTACTCTTTGAACGAATGAAACATTCCAAAGGAATCCAAGCATTGTTGTAATATTTTCATTTTAAATTAAAAACTTTTCTAATCTTGCACATTCTCTTCATGTTGTAATATTATTTTTTCTTTTCAGGTAAGTTTACTGGCTGGTCTTCGTTCAGTACAAAGCTGCTACTGGTAACCGTATGTTTGCACAAGTCTAATATTGTTCAAGTTTAGTCGCCCTATTCAAATAAACCAAATTTAACGCTTTAAATAGATGATATAACTTAATTTTAAAAATAGAAAATAGTTTCTTTGCTGATTGCAAGTAAATAAAATGTTGAAACCTAGCAAGTAACATAATCCTTAATCATTCAATTTAATCCTTTGCCCGACCCAGTCAAGGAACTACAGCACAGAATAAACGCAGCTTTCTGCAGAATGAATAGGTACAAGGGTCTGATATATCCTGGGCTATAAAACAGCGTGGTTAGGTTGGTAGACTTGAGGTTTCAAGTTAGATTGATGTAGTAACTCAACGTCACTTCAACAACCACTCGACCGGGGTTCTTTCCTTTTTTGAATTATGGGTAATTTGGAGGTTGGCTTTGCTAAAAACTACTCGCATAAGTGAAAACAAGTTTGTAATATTTCACTTTGATTCCTCATCTTTGGGGTTATTGAAGAAACGGAAATCTTGTCCACATACGTTCAGGATCAAGAACAGAACCTTTTTCTGCGTGTATATTGTTACAACTTATTAAATAAGTACTATTTAGCATGCTCTCGGACTACCCTTTCCCTTCCTTGGGGCGGAGGGGGTACCTTTTACCAAAGAAGTGGTTATAATTGTCTTATAACAGTAATGTTTTATCTTATTTTGGTGAACTTAAAATAAATATGTATTTCGTTGTTATACATCGATAAACCAAAAGTTATGAAAATCCATTAAGCCATTTCAAAATGGCAGCAAAAAAGAGATTTTCACTTTAACAGCGGAACGAGCAGTTCGGTTTTAGTGAATTTTCCTTTCATGATATGTAGTATAACTGTCGGTTAAAAATCTCGTAACACTCGAAGTAATAGAACAAGAAAAGCTGAGGCCTTAGGCCGAAGCGATGCTGTGAGCGAAGTAAATTAGAGTAACAAATTCCAGGGGAAATTTGAATCACTCATGCCAGCGGCACTTAAGCGCTTAGCTGCGTGTCGGCCTTATCCTTAGTGTTTTTGTTGGTAAAAGTAAGCAGTATAAGTACGGCAGGGGTTGGTTTAGGTAGCAGTCGGTTGTGGAAAAGTTTAGTCGCTTCCATGAGCGCGGTGATGTGCATAACATTTACATAATCAGGGAAAACGGCGCTTCAACCTCCGCCACAAGTCGCTCGCTGCTTACTGCGGCTTACTTTACCTTGGCTTACGTTTTGTAAGCGGCCTCTCGCGCAGAGACAATCTAATATTAGGTAGACTGCCTATGCATAAAGGGAGGTCGTGCTAGGGGCCCAACCAAGGGCAACGTTAGCCGCACTTTGCAAAAAAAGCTGGAAGGGTGAAAAGTTTGTCTTGTTTAACGATTGATTCTGGCAGGGTGGTTACATTTCACGCACTCAGTTGCATGCTGCTGCACGCGGTTAGGCCGTTGCTTCATGACTAATATCACATGCATCAATGGGTTCAGTGCGCATTAGGAGTGTTATAGAATTTACTTATAGGGACCTAACAAAAATGGGACTCTTGTTCGCTGAGTTAGCCCGCACTCTGACTGTATCGACCCCAAAAAGCTTTCGATATTTGGTACATAATTATTCTTTAAGAACGACCAGTTGTCAAAAATAAACAATAGCGCACTCACTACAGTATAATTGGCAGTTGGATACGTACAAGTACTGGCATTAATTTGGCTTGGGCTTCTTTACACTATAGGTAAACTCAATGATAGTACATAGTAGTAGGCCTAATTCTATTGGTAAAGTTAGTCTTGTTTAACGAGGTGAAGTAAGGACTGCAAATCCTCTCTACCCCTGAACCTACAGCTTCGCTGATATTGACAATGTTTGAAAATCGTGTGTAAAGCTTTTATTCAGGTTTTATGTTGTATTTAATTTGTTTACCTATTTAAATCCATGTTGTCCCTGATCATGTTTTCAATAAATCCGTGTTATTTCTAGTCCGATTTTAATTTTTGTTGTTGATGGATAAAAAATATTTAGAAAAAAGTTGTTTTTCAACATTTTTTATAGTTTGATTCTTTTTATCGTTTCCTCGCCACTTAAAAAAAGTTAAAAGGTTTTAACGGTACGCCAATTGTGAAATTTCGAATTGGACCAAGTTCATTTTTTCCATGATAGATCTCATCTACTTCAACATACATACTACTGAGTTAAATAAAAATCAGTTAAAAATTGTTGGATATAAACATTATTTTGTAAAAACACAAAATGGCAAATATCTGAAAAACGCAGTTTTTGGAGAAAAAAGTTATTCTTGAATTTGTCTTTTTAGACCCATGGAAACGTTTCCCGGAGTTTGGCACTCCACTTATGGGACACCCTGTATAATGTTGAGGTTACATTTCTATATTGTGGTGGTGATAATAGTAGTATTCCGATCATTCCAGTTGCAGTAGCTCCCATTCCTCACTAGACTAAGCTACTGAAATGAAGTGTCTGTTGGAAAGGTGTTACACTGTTAGTTATACAGTGGCAGCAAGTTGCAAGTGGCTGGTAAAGGGATTGGGATTTGTCTGGTACAGAAGTGGAAGTACCTACTGCTGATAACGCTGACAAACTCACCTTGCATTTCTCACTGTCAGCCGGGCTTACAGAGTTACAGTAGTTCTTTCTTTCTCTCCTAGAGTGCTCTCCACACATGATTCACTAACATCATCATTGTATTAGCTAGACAATCCTTGCGTATTTGGCACTATGTGTGTTTGGGAGGAACATGCTTTGGTAATGATAAACAAAAGCATCGTTTGTTAGGGATTTTAATTTGTAAAAATTAGATGTTCACGTCGTCATCATGGTAATAAGACCAGGTCCGGGACCATGAAATCCTGACCCCACGTTTTGAGCCTTATTCCGACCCTTTTTTATATTCATAATAAAAATATAATTCTATATGTATATGAATATAATTATTTTAAAGTTTATATTATAAAATGTACAAAGTACTTGGAATGGTTAGTTAAATGCATTTGGTGGAATTTTTCCATACAAATGTAATTGTTTTGGCTGGCCAACTATTAGCTACAGAAATGAGGGTTAAAATCAAACTTGCGTTATATTATCTGATTGAAGGAGTTGTACTGTTATAGCCAAAACCACAAGATAAAGTATGCACATTCTAATAAGCTTTGACCTAAATCAAACACTGTCTTGATAGTATAATTAACTGATAGCTAATCCATTGTACAACATTTTGAGTATTTATTAACACAACTCAATTACTCGGACAATTGAACACATTGCGGATTATGTGTATGAATTAAGCTAGACATCAGTAGAAGGCTCCTTAGTAAGGTGGGTAAATGGGAGGTCGTCCTCAAGTTTAATAGTGCACTCATAGGGAACATGTTTATTTTTATTCAATAACTTTGATATGGCAAGTTACGTGTGTTACAAGGCCAAAGCTAGTAAGGTTTCTTTCTCGGGGTCGGGCTGGATGTAAACAATGGCTATTCTGTTCCTGAATTGTTTCCCCGACAATAAAAACCCTCCACTCTCAAACCCAGACTCACTCTAACAATCGCGATTAACTTCTTCCCGCCATAATCGGCGGCCATTGCTTTTACGCGGGAAATCTGCCGCCATTCGCTCTGATAAATATAGCCATTATCTCTGTTATGTCTTGCTACAGTATCTCTATGTTTTTGGACGTAGGAAACCCTTTCGTGTTTATCCGTACGTTTGCACGTTTTCCCCTTTATAAGAGTTCTTTTTATACCAGCAAAAATATGCTTCTACAAAATAGCAAATATTTGAATTATTAATATTTTGTAAAGGCGCGTTTTGGTTTATTTCCTGCCGAATTTATAAAGGACGAGACAGGGGATACGCAGGGTGGTTAGCGAATTAAAAATTGAAGCTCAGGTTTGTGGATGGGAGGAGGGTAAGGAGGGGGTCGCACAGCTCGTTAATAAATAGCGCAACTACCCTTGTACTGCGGCATGCGTCCCCAGAGCCCAACTGTACAACCGACGTCACAAGACGCAGCACTCCTCACAGGGTCGACGTCAGGTGTGCAGTCATGTCTACGCGTATAGGAGTGGATAGGCTGTCAAATTCAAATTTTTAATTTGTAAATTGATAAAATACATTGTGTTGCAGTCGTATTTTTTAATATTTACAGCTTATGTACTAAAATAGTTTTAAATAATTAAGGTTACAATTTATTTATTTAATTTTTGTTCAAAAAATTTTAAGGTATAGAACATAACAAACATAGAAACATTGACTATAGTTATAGACAAAACTTAACTTAAAATTTTAAAATGTCCAAGTTGTAAAAACATTCATTAATTAACCAGAGTTCTTCAATTTGTTGGGATTCAGAATAAATTTTGCAAATTTGAATTTGTTTTGAAGTGATTAGTTTCTCCCGGTGAACACAGGTTTTTTTTTCAAAGTGCTTCAAATTGTGTTGTTCACTTGAATGAATTTTAGTCTTGTGTTATATTTATGGTTAGATGCCACCACTAATAAATTTTGATTTACTACGTAAATAATTGTTTCATAAAATGAGTTAAATAGTAAAGCAAATATAATATCATTTGATTTTATTGTTATAGTATTCACTGATCTAGCAAGAGCTAGTCAATGGAATAGCGGTCCTTTTCTGAAAGTAATCTTTAACTAGGATTTTACTTTGTTGGGATTAGTTTCCAATTTAATGTGTCTGGGTTGTTTAATAAATAGTTGTGGGCCAATATTTTGAGGTAGCGCAGCGGTTAGTTATATCAAAGACAATACATACACATAGACTGATCATCCATATAGCTTCTGTGCCTGTTTGTTATAGCTACGGAGATTGTAGTTGCTCGCTAGATTGTAGTTTATATATTGTCATTGGTTGTATGTAACCTATGGGACGTTTGTCCTATGTTGCTCATGGACACCCATGCTTGTATTGCATGTGTGAACATCTGAGCCTACTACAATAGGCTCAAATTTAAAATTGTACTTTAACAGCATTTTGAAGGAAGAATTATTGAAAATAAGTCTTCCTTGCCATCCATCCTGCCTTAATTCGTACGGCTCTTTGTTGCAGCCGAAATAACCTACATTCAGAGTGTTCAGGTGAAAGCCTACATGGCAAGGGACAGCAGAGGCTGAGGCTAGTTTGTCAGGTTTACGTGGTGAACTCTACCGTATGTTGGGAGCCTAGCACTAAGCTCGCCCTCTGGATATAAATAAATAGCAAGATTACCTACCCCACCTGACTACCCCCACCACACCACCCTGTCGTCCCCCCACCATTACATTTCCCAATCATGCACCAACTTTACCAATCTGCCAGATTTCAATTCCCTCTGTGTAGTCCCACAGTTATTTATATGGTAATACCGACACAAACAATAAGCCCGTTCACGTCCCTTTGATAAGTTTAGCCTACGTTGCGTTAACCTATTAAATTATTTTCGCCTGTAATCTTCATTTCGTCATAGTTTGTACGGGGGATTTTCTTATTAACCATCAAAGTTTTAGTATTTTGACTGGGACTCGTGGTGTGGTCCTGTAATCCAGCTTCATGGAGGTCAGGTTTTGAGGATGATATAGATCAAAGCGGCTCAGATAGTCTCAGTGATCATCTGATGATACCCGCATCAACTCCCACCATCGTTTAGCACCTTTGTTGCAGAAATAACCTACATTCAGAGTGTTTAGGTGAAAGCCTAGCATCAGACCATCACCTGCGTGGTTCGGAAGTCACGTTAAGCCGTTGGTCCTTGTATTCCATTGGTCATTGGGCTATTAATTAATGACCCATTCTAAGGAAGAGTCGGCCTTAGTTTGTAACTAGACTACACCTCATAACTCATTACAACCACTCATCACACTCATCCTTCACCACATATTTGCCTTAAAATACCCTCATGAGAGTGGTCGGCATCTCAAATAATGATATAGTGAATACATTGTTCGCCAAATGACAATGTAGGATCTTTTTTATTTGTTTGTATTCTAGGAATTATCAAAGTACATAAAATTCAATTTATTATACAGCGGTTAATTATCTGTATAATAATATACATAGTATACATTACTGTAAAGGAAAATCACTTAATACGGAACAAAGACGGTTCCATTTCATCAAGCACACAATGCACAGAATATAGCCTACTCAAATCTACGATTTATATTAGCAAGAGTAACGCGTTGTTGCAGATGTTACCAACTTGATAGCGAGAGTTTACTGATGAAAACTGGGAGACTGATTACTGGTTAATATGTCACGTCTAGGAACGTATCTTGTATGTGAATGTGATCCATTCCATAGCTTCTGTACATGTACAGGTGTGTTTGAGCTTTCATATCAGCTGGCTGGAAAAGTTTGAGTTCTTCGTTTGGGATTTATGCATCCTTGTGTAAACCATTCCCGTCTGGTATGATGACGTTTTATTTTATATCGGTTTACTATTTTATTGTGGTGATAAGTTCAACAATTTTGTCTATAAAAGTAAGGGGACCATCTTTGACAAATTTTATTATATCCCGACCAAAAATTCGCAAAGATAATGCAAATGTCTTAAATGACAACAGTATCCTACTCCTCCTTTTTCTGGCCACCAAGAACGCGTAAAACGAAAAACACAGTCTGAAAATTCAATAAAATAATGACTCAAAAGATTAAAGAATTCCAAATTCAAGTCTTTAAAACTCGGAAAGTTAGGGTTTTCATAAAAAAGTGAACATAAAGGAAACTTGCAACAACTATATTACTAAAGAGAGACGATATATTTTTAAATTTTAATTATCTTTATTATTTTTTACAAATTTACAAAACAATATAATGATAACAACTTATTATTCTATGTTTAACAAAAACAATATAATAAAAAACAACACATAGATAGGTATCTCGTTAAGAATGTGTTGACACCATCAAAAGAAACACAGACTGGTTGAGTGGTTGAAAATAAAAGATCATAACTTGTAGATAATATAAAAATATACACCTAGTATTAAAGAATAAACTAAAGTAAAACTAACCTCAACTAATTGTTATTTTTAACAGATATGTTTTTGATAAAGTCAGAATTGAAGGACATAACATTTAATGCAACAATTATCAAATAAGTAATATTTCAGCAGGAAAGAAAATGACTACTAAAAAGCAACCAGAGAAAACGCTTTGTTATATTATATAGTACAAAACTAGCCTAGTTAAAAAACTAAAAAAGAAAGCTTCGAAATTTGTGATACCAAACAGAAATATTTACTACTAGATTTCCTCCGTGAAATTATCCCCAACGATTTCGCAAACACGTAACTACGTCTCACGTTGGCTAGCCAATGTTTTTAGGTTGGAGTATAAGTATAACACGTGAAGATCCTTGCTGAATCGCGGTACATATGGAACATGTATTTACATAAACCTTTATCCCCTTTATCCTTGCCATTGAAGCGAGCTAGGTCGGAGTAGAGACGTCTCGCCGACGATACAATTCAGTCTGGGAAACGTTACAAAGAAGCAGTCGCTATTCGCTTCGTCTACATCCATACATTCTTCTCTAACTTGACGTGTCTGATGTTGGTCCTGCATATTTATCCTATCTATTCTATATGATTGAATGGGCTTAGCAACTTTTGCGTTAAGGTGTTGTTTTATCCACTGTGTTACTTATTACTCGCATTTAATAAATCGTGTTTAAATCGGGTATTATCGACATACAGTGATAGAGCTACCGATTTCTCGGCGTATCAGTATGTACACTTGATTTAACTTCTGATTTATTAAACCCCAAAAGGTCTTCATTTTGAACTTGGTCTTAAAATTACCCCTTTTGAAGTTTAAACCTTACGGTTATATACATAATTTCAATTGTTAGTTTCTTTGTATTATTTTTACTCACCCCCTTTCTAAACATTTTGATCACTTCTGGGTTTGGATATTGTAGTAAATGTATATAAAATGTAAATTTTCAAATAATATAATAAAATTAAAAAATTAGGTTTTTGACACGTGTTTGATTTTTTTACCACAAAACAGACGTCTTAAAGCAAAACACGATGTTCTGCAGATATTGCTTTGACTTAATTTAATTATAATATTTATTCGTATTTCCTTTTCCCGCTTGTATTTCTGATAATTAAAGTTGAAACAAAGTACATCGCCAGTGTTGGGGGAAGGGATATCACATTGCACGAAGGTGTCGCTCCTTCACCCCTCCCTCCCGGCACCCGTACATGTTTTGGCGTTGAAGAAGCCCTCGCCCGTGACCATGAAATCCAATCCTACAGAAGGGCGTCAAGCTGCCGGACGAGGGTCTTAAGTTTTCACAGGTTTAAATTCTAGACAGGTGTAAATCAGAGAATACAGAAAAGCATTATTACTCATATATATTATTCTGTGTTTGCTGTTGTAAATACCTAAGTCGTATTTCCACAGTTAATATTAATCCTCGTTGGTATTTTTTTGAGTGGCACACTCTACAAGATATCAAATATTGTTTTGTTCCAAAAAACAACACAAATATATGTAGCAAATTAAACATCACGACTTTAGTTTTTCGCCGAACACATAGAAAGTGAATGCCGCGTTTTTTGCATAATTAGTGTATTGCTGGGTAAGAATTTGACCTAAAATATTCTAGAAATCCTTTTAACCCTTCAGTGTACAACCCCTCTCATTATGTTGACTCTGACCAGTTAAAACACTTAAAATCATAAGCCACGTACAAAGAAAAAAAATAAACAAGCAAAAACTAAAGGGTTTCCTACGTCCAAAAACATAGAGATACTGTAGCAAGACATAACAGTTATAATGGGTAGATTTATCAGAGCGAATGGCGGCAGATTTCCCGCGTAAAAGCAATGGCCGCCGATTATGGCGGGAAGAAGTTAATCGCGATTGTTAGAGTGAGTCTGGGTTTGAGAGTGGAGGGTTTTTATTGTCGGGGAAACAATTCAGGAACAGAATAGCCATTGTTTACATCCACCCCGACCCCGAGAAAGAATTGGACGTTGCATTGAGAAATAAAGTCCAGAAGTAAACGTCGAAATCAAACAGTAAATTGTTTAATAGAGTTAAGCTTTAGTTTACAACCTCTTTTCTAAAAAAAACAGTCCGTCTATATTCGACGAAAATTTTTTAATGCTTGTTGGTGTCAATTTTTCTGAACCCGATTTGAAATGAAAATGCGAACATATTTTTATTACTTTAGAACTTTTAACGTGTTGTGTATATTTAGAATATGTAGTTGCAATTTCTTACATTCATCAGCATTTAATGTGTTGTCAATTGACAGCTGTGAATGAACATAGCGCTGAGCAGATGAGATGCAAACATGTGCAACATGTGCAGTTAGAAGTGTGACAGCTGACTGCAAGAGTGACTTGGTGCTTGATTGCAATAATGCAACGCGCCGCCTGTCTGGCTGCATGCTGTAATTGTCGTTAACTCGCTAATATTTACACAGTTTGCGAACATATCTACGCTATTCTAAGTTAAAGAGAAGTTCACGGTGCGATTTGCCACCCGATAAAAGGTTTTTAAACAAAGAATTAGGTTTTCTTTGGTTTTAGTTTCTCGTTGAAATGAGTAAGTTGCGCTCTTCGCCTAGTAAATTTTCAAGGATACCAAAACCGCATCAATATAACAACTGGCCCTGTCCTGATAGATCTTCAAATATCCTCAGTTTAAACATTTTTGTGTCCAAACTTTTTTAATTTGTATTTTAAGTAGTTATTCACCTAGACTGCACATTACATTAGAGCCGCTATAACTTTGCATCTGGCCTTCTCGAGGTATGAGTGAGAATGGGAAAACTCTTCAACAATCTTCTGGAGTAATATTAAAACATTTATTCAAATTTGGTCAACTTCAATATTGATTTGCCAAGCTATTTTTTAGGCTAATAAACATGGTTTTTGGATAGGGGTACTCAGAAAAAATTCACAAGTCCGATGAATATTTTAATTAAATAGTTTTAAAAATCGATGTGCGAAAAGGTTTGTTAAAGGCAGAAACTGCCACATGCAGTAGGTGACTCATATCTAAACCGGAAACGATCCTGAACGCGGCTATAGCTCAGGCTAATATACACCTTGTATATTATGTCCTGGGTTAGCTCGGCACTAGACACTTGGAAGAACCTTGTATTGGAACATTTTTAACAACAGCAAATATTTTCCAAAAGTTGACAGAGTAAAATAGTGATTTTTCTGATTTTTCCTATCTAAAAATAAGGTTGGTCGATCGGCCAACTTATAGGTACAGAAACGAACGTTAAAGCTTGCGGAAAATTGTCGTACTTGTTTATTTTGAATATTGAAGCTGACACAAACAAGAAGTTTCCATGTCGAACAAATGCAAATCCCAGATGCAAAGATATAGCGGCTATAGTGTGTGTAGTGATGACTGCTGCATTCTCCTGAACAGCATTCATACGTTACATTGTCTTATGGATTTTCAGTATTGGTTTTCCACAGCAAGCGGTGACAGTTTTGAAGTAAATGCTTTACAGTACCAAAGTGTTGCGTAAGAGTGGGGGGGGAGGGGAAGGGCTCATCTCGCTGATTAGTGTTGTGTGCACAACGTGGTGCCCTAATTTATATCTCCACGGGCGCTCTTTCTCCGCCCGCGCCCCCAGACAATACTTCACGAGACACTTTCCTCTTTGAGTACTTTCCAAGTTCGATCCTGTAGTTAGCATCTAATGAGTCAATGTTATTAGAAGTGACTACGTCCATTCTTGGTTGTCAGAGCGCCTGCAAAACACAATCTGCGTTTCAACTACTTGACTGTAACAGCGTTTACTTATTTGAAGGCGATCGGAATTTGTGTAAGTTAGTGTTTCTGCAAATATTAACACCTTGTCGAAAAATGGTCGTGTCTTGCATAATGGAAATAAGTTATACCAAGAAATAATTTTAAGTCAGTTGAATTGCCTGTTTAGTTGTAGAAAAATTAAATTAATTCAATGCGAATATTATTGTTACTGTTGTATTAATGTAATGTATGTTTTCAGGTAAGTGTTGCCGTGGGGTTCTTTCTATCAGCAGTTGGTTCGTATGAAATTAAATTAAGTACTGTCAAAACTATTAAGATATGAGAACAGCCTACGTACAAAGTTTTCCTGCAATACCTAAAAGGGATACAATTAAAAACACCCGTATTAAACTTATTTAAAATCCGCAAAATTTATAAATTGGCTAGCTGTTTTCAAATGACAGAAAACTGGAAGTGTAATTGACGCTCTTTTAAATACAATCACATGTTTCATTCGGATTTAAGGTAAACATTCAAATTTTAGTACTTCTAAATTTGTAGGCATAAATAGATGGGCCGGATGGTGTAGTGGTTAGCATAATCTCCCGGGTACGAGTCCCGGTTGGGTCCTACTCCACACATTTTGACTTCAAACTTCTTTAGTTATAAGGTCTTTAAAAGTGATAACAAACTATAAACATACTCCTTCAATTGCATGACCAGAGTATCTTACTTTGTTTGAAGTTCAAACTTGAACCGTTGTTTTGCTAGATTTTTCCCAAAAGAAGACAATCTTTAAAGCCCTAACGTCCACAAAATTGTAATATCAAACAAACTCCGCCGTTCTCTGTTGATTATGATAATCTCTTGAATCGCTATAAACTTTGCCTCAACTCCATGAAAAATCAACTTAAACAGATTACATTTACGAGCTCTTGATGAGCGAGGAAAGAAGCAATTTTTGAAAACTAAACGATTTATCCTAACGATGGAAATTGCTACAGTAATAAACGTGAAATTTAACTTTTACAATCAAAGAAGACCTAAAACCTTTTAAGCGTGCAGATTAAACGCATTACGTGTAATGAAGGATTATTGTTTGGAGAGTTTCTAGAAAGTTTTACAAATCTGTAGGCGTTTTAACAACGTTCAACAGCTTTCGCGAACTGGAAATAGCTCTTTGCTTTTAGAGCAAAGACGCGACTTTGGTTTTCAACTCCTGGACATTTAATAACCTCAAGGGTTCCAGTTATGATTTTTGGCTTTTGATTGATCCGTAGGAAGGAATTTATAGGCAGGAACAGATTGTCCTTTTCGTAGTTTTATCATGCTATCAGTTTTATCACATTTTTATTATTTTATGTTAATTATTAGTTATAGTTTGCTTGTTTGTTTTCTTTTTATATATATAGTCAACACAATTGTTTTTATAAATTGACTTATAAATAAATTGTTAAATTGCTTTTAGATTGGCTATGACTTTGCCGAAATTGCCGGACATTGCCAAAATTGATCATGAGATTCCCTTATAATTAAAGATTTTCCCTAACCAAGTCCCACCCTATACCAAATAACCTACTAGACTACACGTGTTTGTTATATCTAAGTAAGCCTAGCGAGATAGTAGTTCCTAATCTTGAAAAGATCTTGAACACTTCTGAAGATCTTTAAAACATTCCGTTCGCCTAAAACTCGCCAGAGTTTGTCTTGCTTACTTATAAACGCCCACAACAAACTCGTAGCACATGATACAGCGACAATTGGTCAAACTAAGGAGACCTAAAACATTGCAACGGAAACGAATCATGGTCACTTAAGTAGTGTTGCCATTGAATAAACCTTCGCTGAATAAGGAGTTTCTTATATTAGATCCTGGTCGCGACTGTGTCCAATCACATATTATGGTAGGTAGATAGCGCATAGATGCCCAATGGCTGAGGCAGGAAAATAAACATGGTTGCGGCAGCCCAAGCACAGGTAGCGCTGCGAGTGAATTATTTTCAGAGACTCAAGTAGAGCCTCCAACGCAGGCGCAAGTTCATTCGTTCTCGAAAATTGCACGATTTGGTCACATTTAAATCATCGATATCGGACAAACCCGAGCATGTGTAGCCAAGGGGGGAGAATGACGTTATGAGATGGCAGCCTTATCTGTGCTTGGGCTGCTGCAATTATGTTGAAATTCCTTTTTAACCATGTGGCATCTATGGCTTTAAAATCTAGCATAATATAATCTTTGGTACAGTAAAACGGGTTTGACATGTCGGGAACATGCGTCAAGATCTTGAATGAATATGTGAGGAACATAACGCACAGAACGAACGCAACAGTAAAATAGCGAAGGAACACTCACCCGGGGCCTCGACTCACCACAGTAACATACTCGTATTCAACTGCGTGTGTCAAGTCTGCAATGATTTGCACTTGGACATGTTCAGTTTTGTGCATATTATTATGACTAATACAAAACACTCCATGTTGGATCTCCCATACCGCATACGCCACAATACACAAGAGTTCAAGAAGAGGTTCAGTGGGCCAAACCGTAAGTTTGAACATAGCCGACACCTAGCCACAAGCGCTACTGTGAATCATAGCGAATTTCCAAAAAAACAGAAAGGTTTCCATTTATCTTAATTGAATTAGACGAAATTCTTTTATACACTATTAGTAACATATTTATATAATATTTACCTTAAGTATTTACTCTATGGTTTTGTACTTAGGTAAACAAACATCAGCTGTTAATATTTGTATTTGTTTTGAAATAAGACAGTTTTATTATTCTTCTTGTTTTACTTTCTGTACCCTACTAGGCAACCTAGGCTAGTAAA
This sequence comes from Matsumurasca onukii, assembly GCA_018831715.1. NCBI lineage: Eukaryota > Metazoa > Arthropoda > Insecta > Hemiptera > Cicadellidae > Matsumurasca > Matsumurasca onukii. The sequence goes on from CM032058.1 coordinate 26,190,159, forward strand.
TATTTAGTTAAAATTAATTTCTGTCCAGTGTTCTGAATGTCAAAGTGAAGAAATTCCCACTAAACAATTAAACTGAAATGAAATAACTTGAAAACGGTAGGTTCTAGAGCGACCAAAGTAGTTTTGATCGATTGGAAAAGTATAACTTGGCTATATAGGAGGGTTTGTATTCATTTATAGTATAGCTACAATTTTATATAGGCAAACCAAAACTTTGAACGGCAACCATTTCGAACGGACTGTCCGATCTAGCTGGTAAACGAACGTCCTAGAGATTTACGCACGCAATTATACAGCTTTGAGTTCAGGAATGTAGAAAAGCCATAGAACCAATTATTATTATTTGTAAGAAAATAGTGCCTATGGGGGGAAATTCTTAAATGTCCTGAAAACTTTTCCCATACAATAATTATTTCTCCTTTATTAAATCAGTGCACAGTACACTCAACGACTATTGATGCAAACTACGACTGGGAGGAAATGTACATGAAGATTTAGTTATACATCCCGCGTTTGGCCGTTATGCGGATATAAATAGGCTATACAGCTGTATATAAATAATATACATTTGTTACACGAACCACAATGTTCAGGTTATCTTCTTTCGCCCGCCTCCCGGCTTCAACACAAACCACCCCCTCTTGGTTAAAAGTGTCATTATTGAAGTGTTCAGAGATTGTCCTAATTGAACGGTAAAGATGGGATAAAGTTGGTTTAGGCTTACGTTGGTACACTCTCTTTTCAGTAGTCATGTTCGGCTTCTTGCAGTGTACACTGTGTGGCGTCGCGGCGGCTAGCTCGGGTCTGTGGGGGTGTGACAGCTGAGGGGGTCGGTGGGAGGGAGGGAGTCGGTAGACACGTGGGGGGTCGATGACCCGCAGCGCCACCACGTGGCACCCTGACCTACCCTACGTCATTGATCCAGTGGGCCGGGGGAGACCACAGTCGCGGCGGAGTCTGGGCTCACGGTCTAGTCGTACCTCCTCCTCAGTTCTCCCCCCGCCAATACTTCCGGGTTCCGGTACTGCGAGTCATGGCTGCTTCCAAAATTGTGGGGTAATAAGTGGGAATTATGTTGAAGGGGTTTGAACAGTTTCAAAACTATGGGCAGGAAAAATTTCGTTTATTATGTACTTTCCTAGACCATAATTATTATGAAAACGTGTGGTTTGACAATCAAGTGGTTTACCCCAAGCCGACCAAAACTTTCGGTAAACTACCAAATCCTGTCCCCAAACCTCATAAGGGAATAAATCCTCCTTTAGAAAATTTAACCGTGTAATGTGTAGAACGTTTGCAGTAATCTATGGTGAAACATTACTAAACTGAAGTCATCAAACTAGTAAAGAAACAGGAACGCTCCGTCATCTGTTCAATCATTTAATTTTCCTACTATTTTTTGGGGATCTATAATATCTTGCATGAATCCCCCTTTTTTGGGTGTCTGTTAAAGCTATGGTTTCCTAGAAAAAAGTTCACCGCTAAATTACGGCCGTCATTGTAGCGGTGAACGTAACGGTGACGGTGGACGTAACACAATATTCAAACAGATGTAGACAAAAACAACTTTTGACATGTTGTTTTTTTTAGTTGTCAAAGTTTATTTACGTATGTAGTAATGGACAAGCTAGACTTTTGTTTACAAAACAAAATGTGTCACCTGGTGAGAAAACCTTAACCAGTTTTCATAACTTTACGTCCACCGTTTTCTGAAACCACTCTCATCTGATTGTATTGAAAACAAAACTCACCGTCATATTACGGCCGTAACGTAGCGGTCACCGCTTTCTAGGAAACCATAGCTTAACTGGATGTTTTGCCTAAGCTACATTATATAGCAAGCCTACTAATGTTTTTATTTCTGTGACTATCAAACTGTCACATTTCTTTGTTAAGTTTTTAGTTCTCAGCTGCTTTTAATACATCAAAACAGTCAATGTATTTTTCGTCAAATTTATTTTGTAAAGATTAAAAGAACTTTGCAAAGATAACAGTTTCTTTGACAATAATTAACTATTGAACATTTATAAACGTCACAGATCGTTACTGAAAAATCTTTGGACTTGAATAGAAAAGTGATAATGTACAGTAGTACGCGCCTTATACTCATGCCTATAAATAAAATTGTTGTAAACATTTTAACACTGATAATAATTTTAATGATTATAAATAAATAAGTTGCAGTCAGAGGCAAACACACGTGTCTAAACGTTTGACTATTCGCGGTGAAAAACTCGGAAGCAAGCAAAATGCGATAAACCTACTCCAGTTTTATTACACGCATAGAGCAGTGATAGGCCAACAGATATTCCAGTCTTATTCAAGTGTCTTTCTCTGTGGCAGATCCATGATGATGCCCCCACTGCCGTTGCCATGGTGACCGATTTCAAGGACCAATAGAAACCGAGAATAGCTTGGCTGTTCACAGCTGACTACCCGTTGTCATTGGCCGAATGGCCGTCGACCTCCAAGGGTCGTCTAGTTTTAGTTTATTTTTCTGAATATAAGGTGTCACCTCGGGAAAAGTGTTTGCCGTCATAACGGAATCGCTAATTTCGTCAAATTTCCGTTTTTCGACGAGATGTGGGACCACTTTTCTCTGTTTGACTCAGGTAGCCTCATTCTCTCCTTGTCTTTTGTAGGAGTAACTTGGCCACTTCCTCTGTGCTAGCCGATTCTATAGATTATAAATATTTTCTAAGTATAGAGTTATACTCTAATCCCCAGGCCTAATACAAGATGTCCCGAAAAACACATACTTCCCATATGATTTCTTGCCTACCCCCAAAGAATAGTTTCTTCAAAACCCTAGCCCATAAAGGTGGTAAGTTAATTCGCCCGGTCCAAACTAGGGCTAGTCCTTGCCTTGGCCTTTACCATTATTTTCATACATAAGAATTCCTATTTGCCTGTAGATATTGACGACCCTACTCTAGGTCACCTGTTTGCTAGACCAAATGGAAAATTCGATTTTTTTACCTGTTTGATAGTAGACCTATTATCTAAACCTTATCTTCAAGTCAAGATCTCATTATTGTCATATCTCAAGTATTTTGTAAAAAAAGGTGTAGACCGTCCATAAATAAGTAGAGGTAATAAGTTGTTGTCCTCAAATGAGTGTTCTCTTTTCTCTATAATTATCTCAAAGTATTCACAACTTACCTTTTTCACAGTGTTAGTAGGCCTATTGGATCCGATAAGTTACCTTATTGGTCGAAGCTTACCAAGAGTTCTTGTCTGCGTCCAAGTTCAGTGGGTAGAGTCATGGATTGCAAAGCGCATGGTCACGGGTTCGATTCCTGGCGCAGGCACAAGGGTATAGACCGCTTTCCCTAAAAGCGTTTTAAGATGCCCACAAACCCTAAGTTAAGTCTCTAATAAAACTAATAAAAATTCTGTTGGCGTAGAAGGTAAAAAAAAGCTGGGCAGAAACTAAATTATGGTTTGGCATCAAGTTGAGACACATAATTTTCAAATATGTGTCATTGTACAGGTACCGAGTCGTTACTGTTAAATGCTATTTTGTCAATGATTTTCTGTGCATATTTGAATTGCAACCAGATAGTTTATCATCACTACATTATGCCATTCAGTTAAGTTATCTAAGGCCTGTTTTTTACAGAGACACTACTAACATCGTAAAAAATATTTGAGAAACCTTTCTCTTATAAAAGGTGTCCCTGGATTAGTGCAAGGCACTTGTCTCCAGGCTGATTTTTAACATCTGACCAGATGGTTGGTTTGGACCCTGTCTAAGACATTTTTCTTCGGTTGCAGGGAAGTCTCCGTTCTACCCTCTAGAGGAGCAAGCAGCACTGCTAGAGGACCCTGGCTCTCACATGGTTGATGGACAAGGGATGCCAGCCCCTCCACCCCCACTGAGTTCCCCGTCACGATCCTCCCCACACAGCCAAGGCTCTGAAACCGGCGAGAGGTTTTCCAGGAAAGTCTTTGTTGGAGGCCTTCCACCTGATATCGACGAAGGTAAGTTTGACAAATAAAACCCAATAAGAAACATTAGCCTTTCGCCAAGTTGTCCAGCGGATGGGAGTCAAGCGGAAACTGCTCAATGTGTGGGGCCTGCGCCGTAGGGCGCTTGCCGGATGTTTGTGAAAAGACTCATCTACTCCCAAAGCCAAATGCCGCATCAAGCTCACGGCGTGAGCCAGACCGTTTGAAGGAGCATTTAACATTTCATAACTGTATCCTTATCCAAACCAAAAAGTTATTTGTTTAAAAGAAAATTGAACATTAGCAGCATAGTAAACAACTCATGAGAACTCTGACCCATTTTTGGAAACATGTAGGCCTACTAGTCTTTTCCATCTCTGGTGATCAGGATTGGTACTAGCAAGTGAAGAAATCTTGCTAATGCGGCCATACATGCCAACTGAAGCCAGTAACCAGATTGCTTCAAACAAGACAGAGGGCTACAGGTAACATTAAAAAATAGACTTCTGCTCATACTTAGTGCTAAAGGAGTCAAACTGAACATCATCACCTTAAGTGGAGTATTTAAGATTTGCTAATTGTTTCAGATGAGATAACGGCCAGTTTCCGCAGATTTGGTCCACTTGTCGTTGACTGGCCTCACAAAGCTGAGAGCAAATCCTATTTCCCACCAAAGGGCTACGCTTTCCTACTCTTTCAGGTAAATTGCCAACTTCTAACTCAATTGTTAAACTTTTACTTTGTTTGAACTCGTATTTCATAATCTATCTTAACATCATTGGCAATTATCGACTGAATGTGCAAATGACAAGTGTGATGTGCTCTGTAAAACAGTACTCATACTGAGAGACACTGTAATAAAAGCATTTTTATTTATTTATTATTTATGTGCAGGATGAGAGCTCCGTGCAGCAGCTGATTGACGCTTGTATCCAAGACGAGGACAAGCTGTACTTGTGCGTGTCGTCGCCCACTATCAAGGACAAGCCGGTGCAGATCCGGCCCTGGCGGCTGTCCGACGCTGACTTTGTACTTGACGCTTCCATGCCGTTGGACCCGAGGAAGACTGTCTTTGTCGGCGGTGTGCCACGCCCACTCAAAGCTGGTACCGTATAGTTGTGTTGTCAATGTAAAAACTTGCTAACTAGAAAGCACTGCACACTACTTTTAACTTGATATTCAACGCACTGACATGAGAGTTGGACAATAGCTAACTTAACTACTTTTGATAGTATTTAAAGAACAAAGCGATTACAATGCTATCACTTGCAATTGCACTGTAGTTTTGACAAAACCCATATTATAATAGTTTAATGTTAGAGAAAAATAGATCTTTCAACTTTTATTTTATCCGTTTCTCTGAGAGCATTTTAGATCTGTTGTGATAAATGTGAGGAATATTAGCATGTATAATTATAATCCATCAAAGATAACAAACTTGTATATTCAACCAATGCAACCAGCTAAGTAAACAAATGTGTGTACAGTGGAGCTGGCTATGATCATGGATCGACTGTATGGCGGAGTGTGCTATGCAGGGATCGACACAGACCCGGAACTCAAGTACCCGAAGGGGGCCGGCCGCGTGGCATTCAGTAACCAGCAGAGTTACATTGCTGCCATCAGCGCTCGCTTTGTACAACTCCAGCACGGAGATATTGACAAGAGGGTAAGTCATGATGTAACAAGGGCTTTTGGTTTCTTGATAATAATATCTTGGATGGCAATTTGTCTGAGTAAATAATGTAATGACTACTTATAAAATGTTTCTTTTAGAGGTGAATGAAATGAAAATGAGTTAACACATTCTATTGAAAGTTGTTTTGAAATATTTTTATTTGTTTTAAATTCCAACATTTTGTATCATCTGTTATGGAACCAAGACCAAATATGTAGAAGAAAGTTACACATTTGCTTTCATGGCGAATGTTGTGTGTATTGTACCTCGGTTTCTTACACATTCTACCTTCCAGTATTCTAAAGTCATGACTGATTTTTAGCAACTCAACCCCTACTTGATATCAAACAACTACCTGGAATTAGTATTGTCTTAAGTTGTCTACGTCCAGTTTTGTTATTAAAGACCAACTTTTGAAATTGTTAGCGGAAATCGCCCATTGTTAAGTGAGCAAGAAGTTAAGAAGCAAGAAAATTTGAACTCTTACATCCTGCCACTATCTTCAGAAAACTTCAATCAAAGTAAACACCAACTTTTGCTTTACAAATGTTCAAATAATACCTGCCTTCCATGGTATCTGTGTGATCACTAGTTGGTAACATGTGGTGTGGTCTCTTGACGCAGGTCGAGGTGAAGCCATACGTGCTGGATGATCAGATGTGTGACGAGTGTGGTGGACAGCGCTGCAATGGCAAGTTTGCTCCATTCTTCTGCGCTAACGTCACATGTCTCCAGGTAACCCCGCCAAAGCACAGTTTGACATCAAGTCGAGAACGATTGACCATTTAATACTCAATCATGTCTCAATCTCGCACCCTTGTAAATTCAGTAAATGTACTGTAGAATTACTAGTTAATATTAATACCTCAATGTCAACCCAAATATAAGTGGGTTGGGCTGTTTAGTTACTGAGTTAGATTCCTTTTGGTTCTTTACATGGCAAATTAGCCAAACTGATTGCATTTTTAACTTGATAGTTAGACTATTTTTGCCATACTATTTAACCAAACTATACAGTGAATAAAGATTTTATCAGAGAGAAATAAATGTTCTCCTTAATTGTTGACAAAGCAGTCAATGGCTTCAGAACATTCTGATTTCTGTAAATTATTCATGTTTTGACTTTCTATCGAAATGTGGACTTTTTAAAAGGTAAGCCTGCTTCCTTGTCAAATTAAATTTAACATCTAAAATAAATGTGATTTATTGAATGTTAAGAAATGTTTTTTTTGCAGGAGTTATATGTTGAATTGTGTTTCAGTACTACTGTGAGCACTGCTGGGCCACAATCCACTCCCGCCCAGGGCGAGAGTTCCACAAGCCACTAGTAAAGGAGGGCGCTGACCGGCCTCGGGCCGTCCCCTTCCGCTGGTGTTAACCCTGGCGCCCTCTAGCAGCCGATAATTACCTAGCCAATCCACTAATTAGCCTAGATTCTCTTGATTCGCTGTAAACATAGTCTAATTCTCTGTAACTGTTATCATTACATATTGACTCTATGTAACTCTTCACCGCTCTTAGATGTCTCTATTGTGGGTTCGGTGAAATTCTCTTCAGGGTATTTTGTAAATACGCATCGACAGAAAAGTGTCGAGCTCCTTTCCACTTCCGTGAGTCCTTTTTATTCTTTCAGTTGTTTTTTATCAAGTCATTTCAGACTCCTCACATTTTTTGTATTCCTTAGATGTAAATAGTCTATGTATAAATATTTTTGATTGTACTGAGCCAAAACTTTTATAGTTTTACCAACTTGTGTTTTTGTATTACCGAAACGTATGTTTCCTCGTAGATAGTTTATTTTGGGGACTCGATTTTGTATATAAACACTTTTTTACTTTGCCACTGACCCTTGATCGGCATATAACTACTTTTGATACGTTGGAAGGAGGGCTGACCAGACTTGTACCTCCGCTGTTTCACTCCCTTCTACCCAGGTGCAGGTATTACGCTGGCCAGGTAACTTCGGTCAGCTTTGTCGAGATGATCTGGCCGCACCAGTTACTGTATCTCTGTATCTGTATGTGTAAGTGTGTGAGACATCCAACGATCTCCTGATACCAAAGAGTTGGAGATTTCTAGTCAACCCGACCCTAGCTTACAAGCTGAGTAAGTGTCTTCTCTCGTTATGGGTACAAAGAGTCCTTTATTTTATATCTCCTAGTAAGGTGTAAGAAATATTAATATATATATAAATAGCGACCCCTCTTTTTATTCGTCCCACTTTTTTACATTTTGTAAATGCTTTGTTTGGGGGACTCGTTGCTAGATGGAAGTTGGCGTAATCGCCTGATCGGTCGATAGCCAATTTTAATTTTCTACTTTTTAACATTTCTAGTTCGGGAGTAAAGCCTTACAGCTTGATTTAGATTTCAATCCAGAACGCGGATAATGAGTGTTTAATACAGTGTGTTAAGGTGTTTTTATGAATATTCAATTCCAGTAATCGGTCGACATAGTTAGATGTCACTATTTTTTACTTTCCTAATAAATCGTAGTTGTTACATTGTTTTGTATTTACGAGCGAGCGATTGCGTTTGTTGTGTTTTACGCTTGTAAAGGACTGCTTTGAGCGGTCGATTGCCTGGTGTTGCAAAGCAGCGATCAAGGCTAGGCCTAATAACAAAAGTATCTTTTCTACACTTAACTTAAAAATGGTTTTACCGACACATTTGTCTTATGTGATAGTTGTATTCAATACAAAATCTACTCGTGATTCATTTGTAGCCTTGGCTAAATTATTTTAAACTTTTAGCGCTATAATTGATACTTTTTTTATTAATCGAATAAGACTATAAAATTTGTAAAGATATTCCAGTGTGATGATTCCACTCGTATTGTAATGTAATGTACTGTACTAGTGTAGTTTCTATGATATACAGTCCGGCACACATACCGTAGTGTAGTGATCACTCCTCTATACTGTAATGTACCGATGTATCGATGTACTGACTGATACATAGTCACATGTCTTGTATTTGTGTCTCTTCGTTACCATTTTCTGTAGACTGCATCACACGCTTTTCTCAATTTGGATTTTAACAATAGACTCGACAGATCGCGACTCGGCGGTCTGTCAGATATCTGGTTTTATCAAACTACATTAATGTAGGGAATTTTTAGGGTATTCATTAGTATAAATAGACGAGGTTTTACGAGACGAGTCATTCTTTCTGAGCAGAAGTGTTCTCTGTATTAGTTAATAGTTTGTCTTACAATTGGTAAGAGGCCTGCAGATATTTTGTGCCGTTATAGAACCACCCTAGAGCTGCGTGACCGTCTCTTTTTACGTCTAATGATTATTATTAAAATTGTACAGGACCAAAGTGAGTTAAAATGTTACTTGTCGTTAACAATATACTGTGTACAACTGTCAAAAATAACGTTAGATTGCATGGATCATCGGACTAATACGTTAAGAAATACTTTTACTTCTGTATTTGCTATGAATCTTTTTATATCTCCGCGTTTTCTAAGGTCTTAGTAAAAGTATTTCTTCTTCCTTACAGTTACAAGTATGCGATTGAAATTCAAAAGTTTTAACTGTGTTCGATCTGAACTTAAGCACAACTGTCGCACCTCCTGTGGATATGTAGCGATTTTAACAACTTACGATTTACTTAATTATTCAATTAAGTAGAAATATGTTTTAATTATTTCACGTTTATTTATAAAATTATTATTTTAATTTGAGTTACAATTATTTAAAGTATTCTGTTGTTATGTAGTTAGTGTTGAAAGAATAATAGGATTTATTTACCTTATGTTTATTTATTAGATGTGGTCTGTTATTTGATTTCTTATTTTGTAACCATTAGATATTAATTGTTGATCTCTAGAGGTTTTATTTTATATCGGTTTGTACATTTCCACTGACGTGTTTCGTGCCAGTACCAATTGCACAGACAAACTCGGTTCCATTGACTGAAACGTTTGTACATAAATCCGATTGCAATTTGTTATACACCACACAATAACCATTTTCTAATTTCAATACTCAAGTTACCGTCGGCCTCGATTGACCAATCACAGCTTCAGTAATCGGTTTAGTTTTGCGGATTAGTACCGTCGATGTTTCAATCGCATCGTTAGCAAGCCAAGTCGGTGTGAAAGTACAAATATTCGTGTTCGGTCGTGATTCGCTGTTTTGCTTTGGAGTACATACAGTCGTTATGTACCTCAATGTTACCACTATGTTATAAGTATTGTGCACTGTGTAGATGTAAGTTACCTAGCGAGTGTCGCACTAACGTAGTCGATTGTTATGGTTTGCTAGACGTTCCGTCTCGAGTCAAATCTTTATTTTTCTATACTCCTAGCTTGTGAGTTCGGTTTTTTTGTAATCAAATTACCACAAAGTTTTTATAATATTAGCACAAGCTATCAAATTCGGTTACCTTTAAATTTTTAGATCCTATATATTTAAAATATTTTTTTAAACGTGTAAAGTGTTTTGAAATTAATAGTTTTTTATAAACGATTACATTTGTATGTAGACGTGCAATAGCTGAATAGGTTGGAAATCTATTGGCCATATCCTAGTGTTTTCTGTACTCCTGATATGTTGTGCATCTGTCTGACAGATTTGTGTGGCGTATATTCTCCGAGTGTAACATAAATATTTTAACTAACAATTTTATATGTTCTGACTAAATGCTATGTATGTTAGGTCTTGTTGAATATTGTGAGAGACCCAAAGCAAAACAGCCACCCGATAGACGAGCTAGGAAAGGCTAGTTCTGGCTTTAATTAATTTTAAATTAATACTGTTAGTTATAGTATTCTAGATAGGGGTTCATAATTTGTGTGCATTTTCAATCACTCCTATTTTTTATGAATTTTGTACATTTTCTAATTTTTGTACGATAAAACGCAGGCAGTTGGCTACACTTTGCCTCTCACTGTCGGCATTGCTTTGTAACAAAATTCACCCTAGTTAATTTTGTTAAATATCAAACTTTTTATGTTTTATAAAGTAATTATCGACAATGTCAACTGTGTTTATTTGATAAATATTGCTGTTAATTCTTCATAATTTGAGAGTTTTATTTATCTCCTGGTTTTTCCATCATATTTCATAGTTACTAGTACAACCAATTCAATTCAGCTGTAACGGGCGGTCATAGTTAAACCGGCAGCCAGTCTATAAGAAAGCTGGATATTTTTTAGATTAACTTTACTTTGCCTGTTTTGATTTCACATTTTAGTGTTACAGTTTGTATTTAGCAATTTGTCATAATGTATTCATGTTAAATTTAATAAAGAATGGAAAAAGGAAAGCTCTATTGGATGAATTATTTTCAATCAATTATTTTAAAATCAAGTATCAACATCAATTAAGTATTTGAATGTTGTGTGAAAATGTAAACGTTTCAGACTGTAAACAATCTAACCAGTTAACCATCTGGTTGGCAGGTAATTGAAAAAACTGCCCTTACAATGCAATCATCAGGTTTTAACATGAAGATAGAACTTGCAAAGTGCCTTTAAGCATCCAATGCAATGATAGTAAATCATTTAAAAAGAGACAGAAATTAAGTGTCAAGTATTACAAACAGTCTAGGTTACTCCCACCAAGTACAATGTAGGTATTAAAGCTATTCAAACTTGCTAAAAGGAATGGTGTATTCAAATTCCTTTAATTTTTCTTTCAGGTTTACAAGTGTTCTCATTAGTTTTTATTATGGTGATTACAAAGTAAATCAAATCTTCCTGGATGAAATTTAAAATACTTTTTTCAAACAAAGTTAAATTTTTTAACCGGACCTAAAATAAACAAGTTTTGTATTGCATAAAAGATATACATCAATTGTTAACAGGTTGTATATACAACCTAAAGTATATCCACTCATTTATTTACAGCAAAGAAATCGTTAGCACTTTGCACACATTCAGGGGTATTCCTTCCTTTCAGTCATTTAAATGATCTCGCACTCAAACCCAATGTGTGTCTGTGTTGAGACTTGAGGTCTCCCAGTTGTATGCTGTTATTTCGTCTGTGCTGTAAAATTCATCCTTGACCTGTATAGTCTATAGACAAATCACTATTTGAGATGCAACCACTCTCATGAGGGTATTTTAAGGCAAATATGTCGTGAAGGATGAGTGGTAGTAATGAGTTATGAGGTTTAGTCTGGTTACAAACTAAGGTCGACTCTTCCTTAAAATGGGTCATTAATTAATAGCCCAATGACCAATGGAAATACAACTTACAAGGACCAACTGCTTAACGTGACTTTCGAACCACGCAGGTGATTGTCTGATATGTCTAAACGATGGTGGGAGTCGATGTGGATATCATCAGATGATCACTGAGACTATCTGTGCCGCTTTAGACCTATATCATCCTCAAAACCTGACCCTCCATGAAGCTGGATTACAGGACCACACCAAGAGTCCCAGACAAGATTAATGTGCTGCCACATTATCCGGCCCTCTATAAAAAAATCATTTAACTGGGCAAGTTCGCAAGATGGGCTTATGGACTGCCCTTCCCTGCCCAAGTGCCAGCTGAGAAGTAACCAATGAAGAGTTGTCAAGAGAAACTCATATTTTGCACCAGTAGCCTGGCTCAAATTAGTTTGGAGATATGATCGTTAACTATAGTACCATTTCTGGTACTAGTAGCAAATTTTGCACCAGCAGCAGCTGTCATACTGGTTGCCACTATGACAGGGTGCATCCACTCCGGCTTGTTCCAGGGTTTACCCTGACACTACGCCGGCCTACTCTGCCCTTTTGTACTGTGGAAATGAACAGCTTCACTTTATACAATTAAAACAAAAATAATATGTTTAGAAACTGTATATTATGCAGTCAAACATCACCATACTGCACTAAAGACAGATGTAGGATGGGAAAAAAATAAATCATCTATGGGAAAAAATGTATAATCCATTAGTACTTGAGTTTTACATCCTAACACTGTTAACATTACACATAATAACAAGATTATAAACACCCCGATACAGTAAAACCAAACTGGCGACCAGCGCCAAAGCGGAACGGAGTCGCCCGTACATTGTGTGTGTGGTTGGTCATTTAATTACGTGCAAAGCGACTTGTTCCGAAAATGCAAGGCAGTGTCGGGTGAGCCGGGCAGTGTGCACCCTGCCTAACAGAGGCTTTCTTTAGCTCTCATAGCCATACATGATCGATTTGTGTACTAGATTGGCATATTTCTATATTAACTTAGTCCCTTATACCAATTGGGGTACAGTTATCAGCTATGATTTGTATATTTCAACTTATCAGTAAGCTGGTCATTTGTATTAGAATGAATCCCAGAGAGAAACGCCCCCTTGGGATCAACTATACATGAGTTTGTCATTTAGGATCCTCCTAAGCTGAGGAGAATCCTCTAACTCCCAGCAATTACCCTTTTCATTAAACTCAAGGTGTCTACTCAAATATTAAAAAAAATCAACAAAAGGCACATTTTCACAGATTTTTAATTCACTTTCGGCTTTAAAAAGATGAAAGGTGTAATAGTTTTGGGGGAAAAAACTAAACCAAACCTTATATTGGGTACAACTTCAAAGCCACACCCAACTTGTAAAGTTGGTACAGTGACCTCTAAAATATTTTTTTAGGACGAGAGAACAATTTTTATTCTAAGCAAAACAATTAATTTGTTCAAATGTGTTAAATGTTTGAATGCTATTAGTGCGCCTTGATTTCCGAGGTTTGATGACCAAATTTGAGGCTCATTCAAAGTTTCTTTAAGGCACATTACAATTCAAGGCAAAGGTAATGTTATGATAGGGAGATAAAGCATAAATGCCACATGGTTTCGGTAGAAAATTCAACAGAGTTAGGCAGTGTGCTGATGTCTTTCTCCCCCCTTGGCACCACAACTCGAGTATGTCTGATGTCTACGTCTTAAATGTGACCTAATCAAGTGATTGTCGAGAACGAACTAACTTACACATGCATCAGTGGCTCGAATTGAGACTTAACGGAATTCTTAGTGCATTCCGTGCGTGGGATGCCTCAACTATGTGGCACCTAAGCTCTATCTACCTACCATAACATTATCTTGATACTAAACTTCTAAACTCAAGATGAAAAATGGTTTCAAAAACACAAATTGATAAAACAGAACTTTATTTCTTAGCAGATTTGTCTTTGATCGTGTACTTGTCATAAGTCTTGGTGGGGTCGTAGGGCTCCCAGCGACTGGCTGGGAAGATGTGTTTGTTCCTCTCATACCAACTGCGCAGCAGGACTTTCCCAGCGTGGGATTCTTCCTTCTCCACACTGGCATCACTCACCATGCGGATGTCATCGTGAACGTCGAATGTAAACAGGGGCCCACTCTTGCCTCGAGCCTAAACACCATCAAACATCAGCAACAAATATTAACCCTTTGCAGTCTCATTTTTTGTTAAATTTTCATAAAAGCCTACCGTATGAGTTGCCCCTGTCCCTGTAAGCAAAATTTCAGCAAAACCGCTCTCTCTGGTACGGTGCATTACCAGTCATAGAACCATTCCTCTAAGTGCGGGGATTTAGCGCCTCCCTGAGCTCAAAAAGTGCCACTCGCCGCCTCACTGGATTTGATGAGCCATTTTCCCTTCAGTGATCCTCAGAGGGTCATTGTGACCCCCGCGCCTGAAATGATTCAATGACTAGGATTGCACCGTACCAGAGCGCACCTGGGGGATTCGAACCCACGCTGTGACAAACAGGGGCCAACTGTCCGTCACTATAAGTCGTGGGTCATGGACTGTTAAAATCACTTGTGGGGAGTGGTAGGTTCGGTGTTCTCTGCTAGGTGCAGGCCCCGATTTCAGGTTGCAGGCGCCCTGGGCAGACCATTTTTTCGGCCCCCCTCACTTACCATCTTCATCTGTCTCCCACCTTTTGACTCGATTATGCTCCAATTATTGTATCTCGACTTTAAAATTATTATTCGGGTGAATCAAAACCTACTTGACTACTTCTATAGGTATAGGCCCTTCTTAAGTTTGAATAGGCTATTTTGTACCATCCATAATGATACATTGCTTAAAAGGTAATCTGGTGAGCAAATATTATTTAGAACTAAAGACTATTTAATAATGAACTGCAGAATACTACATTTATTTTGTTCTAGGGTACATGGTACAGGGAAGCGAAATACATTCATATAGAACAAGATTAGCGAATAATTTTCGAATTAACCAACATAGAACCGAGGTGTACTCTAAGCTTCCTTCGCAAGCAGGAGTCGCTTTATTCAACAAACTTCCTACCACATTAAAAAATATTGAACATTTGAAACAGTTTAAAACCAAATTAAAGAGTTTTCTAATTTTGAACTCATTTTACAGCATTGATGAATTCATTGAACACTCAGTTTCGTGTGTGAGCTATCAAAATTGAAATTAATTAGACTTTTGTTGTTGTTGGTGGTTATAATTATTATAACTAAATATACAATATGGACAGAAGACACAAGACCCAACTTAACTCACGACCCCAAAATATCCCTCCTCAAAAGTAGAATTTCCCATTTCAACTAACATGCACCAAAATCAATTTTTGCCTTTTCCCCCCGCTCCACCGCCGCCCATGAAAATTTGCCGCCCTGGGCAAATGCCCAGTCTGCCCGTTTGTAAATCTGGGCCTGGCTAGGTGGCGTGTAGTCCTTACATATCCGAGACTGTTTCAACCGCAACCTCTACTGGACATCAAGGCGCTCAAAGGGAAACAGCATTTGTCGACCTATACTCGACACGCGACCTCATAGGGTTAAAGGTTTTTCAATTATTTTGCCGTCCTCCTAAAGATATTGATAAATATAGAATACAAAATTCATTAGCATATGTAGAGTGGTGGGAATGGTGTTTTCAACTGGCAGATGCTTGTGGTACCTGGTCTTCAACCTGTCTGTCAAATGTAGAATTTTGGGTATTATGTGCAGTTACTACATTGGACAGATCTATGAAGCTTCAAAACTGAATGCTGGGAGCATCTGCTATACAAAAACTCTATTCACCACCCTACATATTTTGCTGAAACCCTAATTGAAGAAAATCATATCTACACAACAATATTCCAGGATCTCACAATTCTAAACCGAGCTCCTAACGGGAAATGCATATTTTTGCAATAACATCAGCTTTAAGACAATAGAATATATTGGACTCAATTCTCCACATTAACTCAAAGCATAGTATCTAATATTCTGCAAGGAATCTGCAATCAACAAAACCAGAAAAAGCAACAAAAAAGAAAAACACCAGTCAGAACAAATTTATACAATCCAAATTATAGAAAAGTGAGTTTTTTTTTCTTATACAGTAGACACTTTCCCATTCAGACGCTCAACCAAACTATCCGAAAATACAAGCAAAAAACATTTGGGGCTCTAAAACTCAGTTAAGCTTAAGGCTCATAGTCATTAAATTAATATGGTGAAAAATGCAAATACTATTCATCAAAACCTTTAAGTTTGTGACAAAGTGATTAGCTCAAGCTCAGGTGGCCGGTCGGGCCATCCAACGGCCAAACGAGAGGGAGTCAACTGCACTAAAGTATTTTTTCTATTTTTACAAAGTGGACATTTAAAGTTAAACAGTTATGATACTACCTAATAAATTATATTCATTGTAAATAGAAAAATGCCTAGAAACAAATGAAGATATTGGGCTAATTGTCAACCTGATGAGACTGAAAATGCTCAACCAAATTTCATGATTCCTAGAAATTTTATTTAACCATTAATTATTATTGTTTTATCCAGATATTCGGTATCGTCAGTCAGTGAAGGTGGGAATTTCTCTCACACAGAAACAAACAGCTAATACGCAATGACAGCAAATTTATCAGACCATACTCAGTTCAATTTTCATTACTCTTAACAAACTAGTTACCTTAGTAACTATGAAGTCGTAGAATGTATAGTGGTGTGGGAGTATCAAGTCTTCCTTGACGTACATCAGCTGGTCTGCCATCACCGTCTTCAGTTCACTGAACTCCTTGCGCAGAAGCTCCAGACATCGCTGCAAGAACTGGTACACAGAGTTTCCTGCGAGTAACAGTGTGACCGTGAAAAGTGTGAATAAGCTGTGAATTTAGCCAAAACATAGAAAAGCGTAGCGAAATTACTGCGCGGCTAAAATGATACTAAGAATGTATTGCTGGACCAACAATGCATTTAGAAATGATCGCAGGAGCAAAACTGAAGTCAGAAGTTATGGCAGGACAAAATCAATTCATTCCACATTCCGTGTGACTGTAAGCACTCAGAACGTATCCAGGGTGTCTAGCAAATTCAAGACTTTTTTCAGACTTTTCCAGTCTGAACCGTCAATTTTCCAAAATCAAAATTTGACAAACCCCTATACTTTTTACAATTAATCTTTGTTTTTCATAATAACAGACAAAATATATTATATTTACAAAGATAATTAAAATATAATCTACACTGATATATAAAAATGAGATGGTATGTGTCTGTTCCGCAAATACCACTGGACCAATTTTAATGCAATTGTACAGGAATGTGGCTTATATACCTGGCTAACATATAGGCTATTAACATATTTGATCATTTTATTATTTTCAAGATTGCGGTCATTGATAAGACATGTGAAACTTTAGAAGCCAATACTGTAAAGTGAAATTCTAGAAAACCTGTAAAAGATATTAGTTTCATATGTTTTGACAGCCCATACGAGCTTTAAAATTTAATCCTCTACTGAAATTATTCTGAGCATTTTTGTTGTAACTTCAACAGTTTTTCAAAAAGCTTGCTTCAGTGTGGAAAAACAGACTCATTATGCGCCAGGTATGTTAAATCTGAGGTTGGGCAGCCCTGACTCACCTCCCGTCTTCTTAGGAAGTAGAAGATGGTGAACTTACAGGCAAACTAAATTGTTTCTCTAAGGATGTATAGGAAACTGTTTTTCTACTTGAAATTTACAATTTTCTTAAAAAGTAAAAGTGCAAGGCACCAAGGCAAAGCACAGGTACTCTCAGCTAGTAACTCTATAAGTATTTATCAAACATAAAATTGTATTCCATATGGGCATCAGATCAGAATCTTAGCCAGCTCATCCTAGCAGTCTAGCACACAGGGACTAGATGAGCTAGGCAGCTGGCCACGTGCTTTTGTTCGGCTCATCAGTTCTTTGAGGGTTTTTATTTTACAAATGAAGGCAGTCCGAATCGTTTCCAAATCAAGGTATCGAGAATCGTGCAAAGAATTGTTTAGAACACTTAATATTTTAACGCTTCCATGCATGTAGATTTTGGAAACAATAATTTTTTTTCTTTAGCAAAATGTCATTTGGATACCGGAAAAGCTTATCATTCCCACAATACTAGGTAAGTTAATGTTTTCGGAATAACTTTCATAGGCTTCACATTTACGACCAACTTCCTTGTGTAGCTGGAGTTAAACTATATTATAAATTACCTGAGGGTATAAGATCAGAGACAAATTTTACGATAGAGACAAACTAAAACAATATCTTTTAAACAATTCATTTTATAGTGTGGATGAATTTATGGATGTATCCTAAACTAATTATAAAATAATAAATTCATGCACATAATTATACATATAGTTTCAAATAGGTTTAGAATTTATTTCACAATTACCATTAATGTACTTTGGCCATTTGGCCTAATCCGGTAACGGAGATTTTATCATATCTAAATTCTCTGTAAACTTAGTTTTAAGCATTATGTCAACACAATTAATTATTGTACATTGACAATAAATGTTATGTTATTGAAAGCCAGCTTCACACAGATTAATTGCATAGCGCAGGTAGGCTAGCTTGTCAAGTGACGGCACTATTTGGCATGCTAAAGATTGATAGATACTCTTGGTTTGGTAAATTGGATGCGTATGGCTTCACGGTGTGTGCAATTAGAATTAGTGGCACTTCAATAACTAGGCTGTAGCAGACACTAGTTTTGAAAACAAACGATAGTTTTAAGACTTTCTTAATATCCTTGGGCTTTATCAAATCAATAAATTCCAGACTTTCCAGGCATTTTCGAACAAATTCCAAATTATTCCAGACTTTTCAAGACTACTAGACACCCTGTAATCCTGGTGCATTTATCTTGTGCCGTTCAAAAATTACTAAGCCGTCCCAGTGTAATTGTACACTTACATTTTGAAATCATATCTAAAAGTTTATCATCAATTTTTAGTGAAATTACGATATGGCTATTTAAAATTTTAATCAATCTGAAAAAGTCAATAGTAAAAGTCTCTACGTATTCATTGTTTAACAAATTAAAAATGTTAAAATTAACAATGGAATGCATAATTTCTATGGCAACTAAAGACGAAATGTACTAAAACTTACAACCTTGTGGCAATCCTTAACCGTCTGCAGTCTTATGATTCCCCAATAAAATCCTTTTAAGTCCCTTGGGTGAGTCAGCCGATAACCCCCTGTTAGGTCCCTTGGGCGGGTCAGCCGATAACCCCCTGTTAGGTCCCTTGGCCGGGTCAGCTGATAACCCCTGTTAGGTCCCGATAACCCCTGTTAGGTCCCGGTCAGCCGATAACCCCTGTTAGGTCCCTTGGTGGTCAGCCGATAACCCCTGTTAGGTCCCTTGGCGGGTCAGCCGATAACCCTCTGTTAGGTCCCTTGGGCGGGTCAGCCGATAACCCCCTGTTAGGTCCCTTGGGCGGGTCAGCCGATAACCCCTGTTAGGTCCCTTGGTCAGCCGATAACCCCTGTTAGGTCCCTTGGCGGGTCAGCCGATAACCCCTGTTAGGTCCCTTTGGCGGGTCAGCCGATAACCCCTGTTAGGTCCCTTGGCCGGGTCAGCCGATAACCCCTGGGTCCCTTCCCCCCAGATAACCCCTGTTAGGTCCCTTGGGGTCAAGCCGATAACCCCTGTTAGGTCCCTTGGCTGGGTCAGCCGATAACCCCTGTTAGGTCCCTTGGCCGGGTCAGCCGATAACCCCTGTTAGGTCCCTTGGCCGGGTCAGCCGAAAACCCCCTGTTAGGTCCCTTTGGCCCAGCCGCTGTTAGGTCCTTTTCAGCCGATAACCCCCTGTTAGGTCCCTTGGCCGGATCAGCCGATAACCCCCTGTTAGGTCCCTTGGCGGGTCAGCCGATAACCCCCTGTTAGGTCCCTTGGCCGGGTCAGCCGATAACCCCCTGTTAGGTCCCTTGGCCGAGTCAGCCGATAACTCCCTGTTAGGTCCCTTGGTCGGGTCTGCAGATAACCCCCTATTGACCAAGTTCACGACATACAGTTCAACAAACAGTATTCATAGTCAGCGTGCCAGCTCGACCAATAGCAGGACAGCGTGGGTTAGGAAGAGAGGGGGGAAAACGGTCACTGGCGAACGCGGAGCAGTCAGTGTGTGTCGAGCGAGGCAAGGAGTCACCACCGGTCTTCTCAAATTCACTTAAGTATCTTAGATTTCATTATGATATAATTAGAGATTATTTTTGTCTAGGGGCTCTGCTCCCTCCCAAACATGTTTTCTTTTACCTAATTCGTTAATCGCCAAAACGCACAGTTTTCCTGTAAAAATTTAGGTAATATTCTAATATTTCTTGCAAGTTGGCACAGCCATTTTCCTGTTAAGAAAGTTGTAACGCCAGCTGTTTAATACATGTAGTTACTGTAGTCTGCAGACAATAAATCAAGCTCTTTAAAGCTGGCTGCAGCGTGGTTTTCTTTCTTACAAATGGTCAAAGGGTTCACGCTAGTTAATAATTAATTTGTGTCAGCTTTCATAATGTATGTAATTTAACTTTGTTTTTCCTGTCACTTCCGGTGGCTTAGGGCAAGGAATGGTGCACCCCTGTTAGGTCCCTTGGCTGGGTCTGCCAATTACACCCTGTTAGGTCCCTTGGCCGGGTCTGCCGATAACCCCCTAATAGGTCCTTTGGCCGGGTTTGCCAATAACACCCTGTTTGGTCCCTTGGCCGGGTCTGCCGATAACCTCCTATTAGGACCTTTGGCTAGATCTGCCGATAACCCCTTATTAGATCCCTTAGTAGGGTCTGCCGATTACCCCCTGTTAGGTCCCTTGGTTTGGTCAGCCAATAACCCTTTGTTAGGTCCCTTCCTTAAGAGAGGTGGCTTTTCACGGTTTTAACACCTCTTAAAAAAACCAAAACCTAATTTTTAACTCCGCTAAGCCGGTGGTAAGCCCGGGACTCGGCAACGAGGAGGAGGAGTCAGAGGAATATCAACCTCGATAAAAATCCGGAGGTCATCTGGCCCAGTTGACAGTTTCTCTGTAAGGGTCCCTTGCCAGGGTGACGGCAAAGTTCTCAACGATGGATCAGGTGGACCAATGATCTTCGAGAGCTGTGACACTTGGACTGGCGGTGGAGAGTGGTGACCTGATAGCTACAACAAAAGATCTGACGTGGGGAGTCTTGCTTCGAGAAGGATGGACAGGTTGAGCAAGGTGAAAATCATCAAATATAAACTTCAAAAGTTACAAAAGAACCAGTCCCTGACAATTAAAACAAATGGTTAGAAGGAAAAAGAGGACTGAAGGTAAGAGGAAGTATCAGTACTCCTAGCTGTGATTCATGCTTTGCCACGGATAAATATTATATTACAGCATCATGACTGTGGTGTTACAGTATCATAGTATTTTTTAAGGTAAAAAAACAATCAAATGTGCACAGTTTTCACTTTTATTATTATGTTCAGTGTTTTTGTCGCCTACAAGGTATTTTTGTAAAAAGGCAGACCATTGTTCTCGGGTACTGGCATCAAACTGCTGACCCTATGCTATTCCTCTTTCTGTACTTTGAAAGTGGGCATAAAGTTTCCCAGCTGACGTACCCGTTCTTCTCACTAGACATAGCTACCCAGCTTCACCACAGGAAATCGCCAAACGAAGAAACCCTAAACTATCGCGAAATTAAATCAGCAGTTGGACGTTACCCTGGGAGTGAAACGGCACTCGGAAGCCACAGTGAGATTGAAGCGGCACTTAGAGCGGACCGGGTGGGATTCGAACCGCACTGTGAGACAGGGGCCAACTGTCCGTCACTATAACCACTAAACCACCGGGCTGTCAAACTCACACTTGAGTTGCTGCGGAGGGGGGAGGGAGTGGTAGTTTCCGTGTTCTCTGCTAGATGCCGTTAGTGTAGCGTAGCCCTCGCATATCAGAGACTGTTTCAATCGCATCCTATACTGCACATCCAAGCATTCAAAAGGAAATAGCGTTTGTCGACCTATAGTCGACTGCACTAATACAAAACATAATACTAAGGCAAATGGCTTCTAAATCATGAACCTAGTTATAGTTTACCTTTTTTCATCCGCACTGTTTTTCTATGGCCTGATCCATCCCAGTAACTAAACGTGATGTCGATTTCTTCCTCCTTCAATGTTGACTGTTTGGCCGCCCACTCCTGCAAATCAATCAATGTTGCACATTCAAAACCATGAACTATTAATAATAGTTTAACTGAACAACTTTTCCAAGACACACCATATGCTGAACCTTTGACAAAACAGCGGCAGCTATCCTGTTAGGCTGTAGAAGCAAAGTCCATATACATTAACTTGGACAGTAGAGCGGCTTTGTTGGCCTTGGACAGCCAGGAATACGTCTCCAAAACTGTGGGAATGCCACAAGGTAATAAAAACACTGGCAAAAGCTATCAAGGTCTTGTTATGGGCTAACAAGGTCCCATAACTTGTTATGGGAGCCAGAACACAGTGGGGTCATAGGGAATGAAGTTGCAGATAGATGTGCAAACTGGTTTTCGGTACTGGGCTTCTGGCCAATCTTCAGAAAACACAACGTGTAACCGATCTTCAAGCCAACCTGTAAGATGAGAAATCTTCTAAGACCGGTAAAGGACATGTTTTTTCTAAGCAAACCCGGAGTGTATGAAGTACCATTGTGCAGCTGTGGAGCAGTCTACATTGGCGAAACAATACGACTCATCTCAACTAGGATTCAAGAACATATTAGGACATACAAAAACAGAAAACATAGACAAATCAGCCATAGCCGAACACAGTTTCAAAACTAAACACGCCATTTCATTTTACAAAACCAAAGTACTAGCTAGAGAGCAGTTCTACCACCCGCAAGTCATCAGGGAAGCAATAGAAATATTCAAAAATTCAAACAACTTTAATAGGGATGTTAGTGTGAAAATATCTACCACTTGGAAACCAGTACTGGCCAACATGTAGTTTCTCTACTAGGGGTATTGACCTGCCAGGCGCACACGGGACCCTGTGCCTCCCTATCTACTGCCCCCTTAGCCAGTGCAACCCCACTAGGAGACAATAACATATCAGGTAGACGGGACACCTGCAGACCTACACACACTACGCCCCACCCACCGGCCCTTATAGTCTCGACCTCGCTTCTCTCTCTTCAGTCTCTGTTGTGTCACTGAGGATGCCACATCACTGTTAGTTTCACGGCGCGGTGTGATACCGGAAGCCTAGAATATAGTTATTCCTCTGTTACTTTAAAAAGTAAGCCAAACTTTGTTTCAAATCAATTAAATCAGCTGATTCTTCACAAGAATAACTCCAATTGTATTTTTACAGGGAAAATGGTAAAACGGTAATGGCTCATTCCTGATAAGACTACAGTAAATTAACGCCTTATTTATGGAGAAGGGTCACCCTGACCTACTCCTATGACGACAAGTTTGTCATTTCTAACATTATTTTCTCAAATAACCTCTAAACACAACTAAGTCACCTGTCGTAGCTCTTCACGGAGTCGGTTTTCTTCCTCTTCTCTCTCTCTGTCTGGGAGGAAGCTTGTGTCAACATCAGGGTTCTTTTTGATCTTCTTCACAACAGCAACTTCCTCTTCGTCTGACTCCTCTTCCTCCTTACTGTCTTCTTCGTCTTCATCCTCTTCAACGTCAAACGACAAGGCTTGAATCTACAGAAACTAATCCGGCTTTAGGCGTTTTATTTGCTAGGGCACTGTAAAGCTAGGAAGTGATTACGTAAACAAGGCTAATAAATGTCATAGATATCACTTTTAGGAAACAATAAAAAGGATTGAAAAGAATATTTGACTATAAAGTTCAAATATTAGTTTAAAAATGATTAGCACCATTTTGGTTTTAAAACATTATTAAGTTAACAAGTAAAATAGAAAGGGATTCCAGAAACTTCTGATGATTTTGAGGTTTTGATTGGTGAATGCATCACTTTCAATTTACTGGCTATTACCTGTTTTTTCTGCCTGTTTTTCTCTGCCTGCTTTGCTTCCAGTTGTCGCTGTTGTTCTCTTTCTTTTTCAAGTTGTTTTTGTGCCAATTTTCGTTCTCTTTCTTTCACTATATTTTCTTGCTTTGCTTTCATTTCATCAAGAGTAACCAATCCGATTGTAGAACTCTACAAGAGTAAATTATATAGACAAAAATGGAAATTTAGTTAAGTTAGCTAGAAACTACAATCAACTTTACATATGAAGTATCAACTATAATTAACGTCTGTCGTAATATTTTAACCTTGGAAACTAAAATACCACTTTAAAAAAAGTTACTAAGAAAACGCATTTATTTTCTTGAAAGTATTTTGTTAGAAATCACAAAAGATAATAGTTTTAAGACTGCATTGGAAAATTATTGCAGTAATTGAAATTATCGCTTTTTTAAGTTATGGTATTTGTCTAATAATAACATCATCTGTTCATGTTTTAACTTTCTTTAAAATAGCCAACTGCTTAGTAATTATTTGTTTTACTTTGACATAGGTTTCAGTTAAACCAAAAAAAATACCAGCAATATCATTCCAAAACTTACTTTAAGTTGTTGTTCAACTGCATCATAGTGGGCTGCAAACTTATTTTCAATATTAGATATTTTTAAATCTTCTTCTATTTTCTTCTTTTTGAACTCAATTTCTTTCTGAGCCTTCTCTCGTTTCTTCATGAGGTGCATGGCACGCCCAGCTTCGCTGGCAGCTCCTTTGTAATGGGCCATCTTTTATAAATTTATAGATTGTTTTCAGGAGTTAAAAATCGTCAAAAACCTGTAACAAAAGGAATGTAGGAGGCTAATATTTTCAAAACACCAACTACCATAGCCTTTACAAACTACATTTATCTTAGTTATTTCAAACTAGTTTAACTTTCAAGGTTCAAAAAGAATTAGATTGAAACCCTTTTACACTTTCACTGCAATATTTTCTGATCAGTAACTGTTGACTGTGTTGCGCAATACAGTACTGTAAGTACATACTTGTATGTGAAATCAGTGTAAGTAAACTTCTCAAAATTTGGATTTTAAATCATATTAAAACTTTTTATTATTTATTTATAAGGGACAAAATGACCAAAAGCTCTGGACTTTCCGACTGTATGGTATCTGGCCAACCCTTCCACCACAGTAGGCCTAATAGTTGAGTCTATTGTATCTTATTTTTATTTTTCTGGCGATGAAGAGATCTCTTCAAAACATGTAACACTAGTTACCATGCTTTGAATAATTTTTGGATTACTGACGGAGATAAACAAACCTATATTTTGCCACATTAAATCCAACGGGGCAAACAAAATGAACTGTGTAACATGTATTTTTTCAATGATCGAGATGTGTGTGAATTAATAAAAACTTTTAGTCAATTATTATCGAATATGTGTATACAGTACATGTTACATTTATACTTTATTCAATAAAGTATTTATTTATTTTTAAATATCTAGTTTTATTCCACAATTATTTGACTTCTTACAAAACGTCATTAAGTTACAAAACAAAAAAACTACACAAAATATTTACATAAGTAATCAATTATACATATAGTTTAGAGTGTGACACTCTAGTGTGTCAGCCCAGCAAGTTGGCAGCAATACCTCACAGCTGGACTGTTGTCTGCCAAAGTGAGCTATCAATTGGCGCAGACGTAATGGTGAGTCAAAGGGAGTCTGTGCATATGCGTAGGCAAGCGCACCAAAATCGCTCTACACACTATGCGTTTATTATGAATGATTGCACACTGTTTAAACTTGTGGGTTAACCAATTAAATAGGGGTTTTTAACAAGAGAGGATTTAACAGAGTCTCGAAACACACAAATTGGTGACTGCAGGTCATTGGGAAGGCTGCACCCAAGACTTGGGGATAGCTAAGTCGAGTTGCCACAGCCAACCCCCACTTTTCATGGCATGAACCGGTTACATTTTGTACCTTTACAAAATCGGTAAATTGTCATCACACTCAATGTAGTGGTGTTCACCAGTCAGCTTAATATTATTTTCCATTTAGACTAATCTATTCTTGGTACGGTATGAAAATTTACTTCATACAAACAAAGTAAAATATGCCTTACAATGTATATTAAACTAGTGTATACTATTTTAAAAACGGCATTGTTTTTAATTCAAAGACTGACATAGCTTTGGTATAAAGTAGGTCTACCTTAAAATGAACTGAGGTCTTGGAGTGTCACGTAACTTTACATAAACATTTACATAGGCTAGACAAAGGAAAGCTCAGAACATTGGGCATTTAAGAAACTACTTATTTTTTAAATGCAACACATAGTTTTAAAATAACTTGAAGTATTAATTTAGCTAAATTCTTCGAGTAATAAATAACTGAACAGTAAACATTGTTGACGAGATGAGTGGAAATCTGTCAGACCCAGCGAACTTACATTGACAGTTGAATTATATTATAGTTCTTATTTCACAAATGACGACACCACACCATAGATTCAACAAGACAGGATTCATAATGACGAAAGAGAGCCAATTCACATTTAAAGTCAATGGCCGATTTCAAGAATACAAGAATCATTTACTTTAAATTTAAAGTCAATGCAAGATTACAAACATATTTATTCGACAGCTTTAAGTTTAGGCATTGACTTTAAATTTTTAAGTATATCTGAAGTCAATGGTTTAGGTCAAAGGTCCAAGTCAGAAATCAGATGTTGGAAAACACATGGATGGGAACTTGATCACCGGCTGGATGTTGTCGGAGCCACCAATAAAGATGTCTTATTGACCATGATTGCATTGAACAGCCATTGATTTTAAATGTATATTTAAAGTCAATGGAACAGCCTACTTCGCTCTCTTTGAGTCACACATTCGCTATGGGCTGATTGTCCGGGGCTACTCTTCACAAGGAAACCTACGCAGAGTCCTGGTCCTTCAAAAAGCAGCTGCCAGAGTACTCGCTGGGATAGGATTCTGTGACTCCTACCGAGGTGTCATCCGAAGACTCCCAATACAAACTGTGGAATATATGTTCATTGGAGAAGCAGTTGTGCACGTTGTCAAGAAAGGGCTTTCCCATCTCTCAGAGACGCACTCCTACAACACGAGGAATAGGGAACTACAGCCTGCAGTCCCACCGCCTCACTGCGTACGAGAAGAAACCCTCTTACATCGACACCAAACTGTTCAATAAACTTCCTCCCAGACTGAAACTACAAACTGACTCAAAAAACTTTAAAGGCAAGCTTATGAAATGATGGAAGAGGAAATTTTGGTACTTTTGAAACCTAAAACCCTGATTTTAAGCCATATTTTAAGATAAATTAGTCCTTTTAAAAATTATATTAGAATAGTTATTATATTATATTCATAACACCTATAATCAAATCACTCAGTTCTGTAAAAATTGAGAGACAAACAAACTACATCTTTTAGTCTACTTACTTGAGACCACCTGCTAACATCACAAGCTCGTATTATAACTACTATATAATAATGGGTACCATCAATTAATTAACTAATTACTAGGAAAATTTGGTTTAGAAATGGTTGATAATTTATTGATAATTATATGACAATTATAATGCAAGGAACCTAAATTATTTTAAAATTAACAATTGTCATTTAAAATATTATGTATCATCCAAAAATATTCAAGAACCCACCACCTGTACAAAATAATATTGATAAGAAAATGAACAAAGACAAGAAAACAGAGTAGTACCCTTTTTTATATTTTAATTGAAGCACGACCGGTTTCGGGAGCTAAGCCCATCGTCTCGGTGCTGTACATGAAAATTGTCTAACCTATTTGACAAAATAATTAACAATACAAAAACATATTATTATTATTAATTATTATTATTAACTCTTTGATAAGAAAATATATCCTTGATTAGAAAATACTTTAACCATAAGCAAATTCACTTATGTACCGTGCAGTAATAGTTTAATGTGACTCAGAAACACACATGAAATAGATATTTATTGATTTTTGGAGGAGGGATTATTTTAAGTAGCAACATGAAATCAGCTGATGAGTTTGTCTAGTGTACCGCGTGCAGTCGACGGTGCGCACGAAGGGCACACCACTAGCTCCACTAGGACAGCCTCTCGCTACATGCCACATCGTGCTACCGCCTCGGCGAGACATTACGAGTAGTACGATTACAGAAGTTTGTCATTCATTTTTAAATACAGTTGTAACCTGATTTACCGCTTTATTACCATTGTAATAATACAAATCATGAGGTAAATTGTTAACTTATAAAGCTTGATTATGAAAAAAACTACTTGTTCTTTAAAATCTGAACCAAAACCTAACCGGCGCAGCCTGCAGCCACTAGGCGACATAATCCCTTCACTGCATAATCACTTTATGCACTTATGTCATACGTACACGTGGTCTAAACCATGGTCAAAACCACACCTACTAAACCATAAAAACAAAACTTTAGGGTTATAAATTTCTGATATTTCAAACAGGTTTGTATAGTTGACTAGTTGTTCATGTGTGTTATTAAGCATCAAAGTTGCACTAATATTTTGTGCATATCGGTATAATCATTGACTTATTTAAAATCAATGGGTATAATGGTATATTACAGACAACGTATACTAATCGCAGAGTATTACAATATTATAAGTCCCAAACAAACAGAAAAAGAAAATTAGATACTAACCTAGCCTTCCCGAACTTAACCTTTTGTAATCATTGTATAATCACACTTAGGTCCTGCATTTATCTGTATTGGGAATTCAAGCAACACATTTTGAGTTATAGTTAATTATTTATATTTAATCAGGAACTCATTATTTACACTCCTTGTGAATGTTTAGTATCAAACATCAATACAATATAGACGTAATTATTAAGTGGGTTTTAGATAGTCCTAGTTTCCCCAGGTTACTTCCCAAAAATAATTTATTATTTAAATCTAAAAAGATTTTGTTAAAACAAAGTTTTTGTTGCATTCATAATTATTCCTCTAGTATCGACAACTTGACCTTAGATATTATGGCTGGAGTTGAAAAAGCCAAACAGTTAGCTGCTATTGGGGCTGTGGATAAACATGTAAAGGTAAGTTAGTATTTAATATACATAAGCCTACTACCTCCCTGTCGGCTGAGATTATAGGCAAAATTCTGTGATGAAAACATTTTGAACCATATCCACCACGGGGCAACAATGAGCTTATCAATTTGTTTAGTGACTGTACAGAAAGGTAGTATTTTCTTCTATTTTACTGACTACACCAACCACATTTTTAATCAGTTACTCAAACCTTGGATTTATCGGCATCACAAAACACTTTTTGGGAAATCAATTGAAACCAATGCGCCTGTGCTGTGAATCAAACAACGACCTTGCGTTTTGCAAGCTATGACTACTCTCTTAGCCACAAACGCAGGCTGTACTCTTTCAGATGTATTTAATACGATTTGTTCATTGTATACTCAGGGTTTTTTAAATTCTACAATGTTCTTTACTTTGTAAATAACCCTTGAATATTGTACGTTTTGTTACAATATAGACTAAAACACTACAGACAAAGGGTACACCTTACTTATTTTTCTTTTCAGAATAATTGTGTGCTGGGAGTGGGAAGTGGTTCAACAATTGTATATGCTGTGGAAAGATTGGGTAAGTAATTGGAAACAATACATTTATTGAAATTTAGTTGCTATAGGATGTATAATTAACATAGTTTATTAATTTTGTTTGAATAAAGAATTGATAGACATAGACAAGAGTAAAAAAATCAACAATTTTCCAAGTCTGAGGAGTTTTAAAATTGTACTTTTTAAATTTGTTTCTGGTAATATTTTTAACCTTTTCGTTGTTTTACTGTCAACAATTTTGAATTCAAAAAAATTAACATTGATTTCCAAGTTCTATAGTTTATAATATTATTGATCTATAAACTCCCCTAAAATTAAAAAACAATTGATTACTATAGTTTATAATAAATTGTTAACCTTGAGGGTCAGCGGCACTAATATCTTGGATGTGTAGTAGGTATTGTTGAAACTCTCTGATTAGCATTACGAAAACACTAACGGCCCCCAGTGAATACAACTTCCGCTGGAGATCTATACCGTCAGTCACAGAAAGAATAGTTTCAGCCCTTGGTACAGTGCTAGTTGTTGACGTTACAATGACCCGCCAGAGGACACTGAAGAAAATGTAATCAAATACAGCAGGCAGTGGCACTTTTTGAGTTTTGTATGCCAAATCCCCTACTTAGAGGTGTATTGGTTCACCGGTTGGTGTTAATCGCACCAGAGGGCTACCCTGCTTGGGACTGGGGAAACCAGTTTTTTAAATTTGAAATAAAATGAGACCGCAAAGGGTTAAATTAAAACATTTTAAGTGTATTTTTTTACTTTAACGCCAATGGCATTATGTTAATGTGTAACTTAACCTAGGGTTTGTGGGCATTAACCCGCCTTTATTATTTTAAAATTTTCAAAACCCTCTTGTATGGGTTTCCTAGTCCCCTGTAAGCAAATTTCATTTCAGCAAACCGCCTCCTGGTACGGTGCATTACCAGTCATTGAACCACTCCTCTAAGCTGATTAGGCCTCCTAAGCTCAAAAGTTTTGCCACCTCCACCTCACTGGATTTGATGAGCCTTTTTCTTTCAGTGATCCTTAGCGGTCATTAGCCGCGACCCTGAATGATCCAATGCTCAGCATTGCACCGCACCAGAGCGCACCGGTGGGATTCGAATCCCACGCTGTGACAGACAGGGCCAACTGTCCATTACTATAACCACTAAACCACCGGGCTGTTTGTGGTGGGCTGTCAAACTCGCACGCGGAGTTGGCGTGAGTGAGGGGAGGAGTGGTAGTTTTTGTTCTCTGCTAAGCCCTAGTGTAACGTAGTCCCGCCTTTGTTTGGCGCTTATATGCAATAAACGTATGTGTCGAATCCTAGTTCTACTTTTTGCCCGGGCCATGTTGGACTCAGTTCGCTAGCTTGTTTAAAGGTTAAAAACGCTTTTAGGAAAGCGTCCAAATCCCTTGCCCGCGCATGGGACCCGCTGACCTTGCACTGGTCGTACAAGCGTAACTCTACCCACTGAGGCATGGACGCAATATATTTTTAATATGTTCTGGAAGGCAATGGGGAGTGTTATTCCCGCTTAGGAACACATGGTTTTTAAAATAGTAAAAAATGTTTGTAAAGTATACCTTTATTGAAAAATAATAAACATTTTTCTATAATTGTTATATTTTGTTCTGTACTAATTTTCTATGAATTACAACCATTCCAATGATTAAGGTGTAATTAATCTTCCACAAGCAATGCTTGCAACTTCGACATGATCATGAGTAACCGTTACTTTAGTGAGTCTACGGGTGTAGCTGGAATCTTTGTAACCGTTACTTGTGAGTTTTAATTTAGTCCACCTCACTTCTAAGAACTGAAATTCGTAAACTCTGGGTATGCAAGCATGTGAAAGATCTCATCAGTTAAACCTCAATATTATTGGAATGGCTGTAGTATATAGAAGATTATCTAGTAATATAGTTATGTATTTTCATTAAAACATGTTTGGTGGTTTAACTTTGAAAGTAAAATTTAAGTTGGTCACTGTAAGTTTTCAGGTTGAAGAAGTTTATAAATGTATTTAAAATTGTCCTGTTTTAGCTGAAAGAGTGAAGAATGAAAAGTTGAATGTGATTTGTGTACCAACCTCTTTCCAAGCCAGGCAGTTGATAATTGAGCACAAACTCATTCTTAGTGACCTTGAAAACAACCCTGAGGTAAACCTATTATTACTGATCATGTATAAAAGATCTCAATTCAGCAAAAAGTAATTGCTAAAAACGGACAAAGGCCACTCAAGACTGGAGTGTACGAAGGCACGTTTTACTGTTTATGAACAAGTAAGCCTACTTCATCCTGGCCGTGCCTAAAAGCTGCGGGATCATTTCCAAGTGTTTAGAGGTGCAGTAAAATTGTACGCTCAAGGAATTGGCAGCTAAGTCAAATATAAAAAAAGTCAAATAGTCTTTATTCGTTTTGTACTACATATACAGTGTCAAACATTGTAATCTCCCACTGCAGTCAATTTTACGCTCTTTTGGGGCAGGACCTTAGCCAAGAACAGATCAGTGCCCCTATTATACCTGTACCAATTTGGAATGTCATTGGTAATAATTTAAACATCTGTAACGCTTTGCAATACGCCGATGATACAGAACTTTGTTTCAGCGCAAACAGCTACAATGATCTTAAAGATCTTGTGATTGAAAAGACTAAAAGATGCATAGAATATTTTAAAAGTCTTGATTTGGTAACGCACAAATTTTAATAGTAAAACAAATCATATCAACCAATTCAAACCATTACAGTAGATAAAGAATCTGTCATGGGATCATCACATTGATTTAGTATATAAAGGGTGTCCACAGGGCTATTTCTGTTAAGAAGCTTGTCATCATAATGCAGCCAAGACGCTCTGAAAATTGCATATTATGGCATTATACATCCCAAGATTCTCCTACAAATTGTGTTTTATGGAAAACTGTGGTACTTTTAAAAAGGCAATAAGAATACATGTAATTATTCAGATTCCTGCAAAGAATCATTCAAATCCTTATCAATATTGCCATTATCATCTTTCTATACAGGGTGTTCAGTAATTACGGGATCAAACTTCACCAGGTGATTTATTGTCAAAATAAACAAAAAATGTCCACAACACATAGTCCTATATCGCCTAGTTTTCCATCTGTCTGTCTGTCCTGATTCAAGCTAAATAATTTTTATCTCAATTAAGTTATAAACTAAAAACTTTACTGGTGAAGTTTGATCCCCTTATTACTGGACATCCTGTATATTAAATACAGTTTTGTTTTTGATCCAAATATTAGTTTAAGTATAGTAACTCAAAACCCCACATCTTTATTGTAAATACACAAGGATAACAATACATGGCAAATGTTGGTTACCATATACTTCAAAATTGTGACAGGCTTACCATGGGAGCTAGTAGGCAATTTTTAAAATAATAATTTAAAACAAATATTAAACACTACTTGCTTCAAAATTGGTTTTATGAACAAGTTGTTGGACAACTAAATTATTGTTTGGATCCATACCAATTTGTATAACTTATTTCCCATATCATATAGAGCATTATTTCTATTAGAGTCTTATCAGTGGTAATAAGGGGTTTAAATTTGATGATTTATTTTAATGTCAAAAAAACTATTTGTATTGTAAAATTTTTGCAATAGACGATTATGTTATGTTACATTTTTTTAGAATGCGAAGTTATTGAACGGCTTAACAAATTGCATCCCAATTTTGTCGGATAATTTATATATGAAATAGAATAGGAAGGCTACTTAAGCTCAAATTTTAAGCATACTAAGTCACGAAACAGAAAAAAGTTATGATTTTTCCTGGTTTGTGTGTTTTATATTAATTCAAGCTCGTTCCAGTAAATGCATATGAGAGTCGTGTTGGTTTGTAGCTAGACGTTGCCATTGATGGAGCAGACAAAGTGGACAAGGACAAAGTGTTGATCAAGGGAGGAGGAGGCTGCTTAACCCAAGAGAAGATTGTGGCCTCGTGTGCCAAAGAGCTAAGAATCGTCGCTGACTTCAAGTAGGTAGTAGATAAACAGTGAATGCTAAGATAAAATGCATTATAATTAGAATTCAATCAATTACTTACTGAAAATCCAATAAAATAAATACATTGATTCTCCGTTCTAAACTAAATTAGTTCTCTCCTAAACTTTCATCAATTTAACATTTGCAAAGATTGTCTATGAGGAGATTACACCAGGCTAAGCGCTAAAGCGCCGTTTTCATGAGTGAATCGAATTTCCTTTGCAATTTATACTCTTATCCGCTCCGTTCACATCCTCACTTTGGCATTCGATAGTTCTAATACCACAGGCGTTATGAGGCTGTTGGCTCTGCTCAGAGCATTGCTTTGGCCTTTGGCCTCAGACTTATGTGTTCTTTTACTGCAAGTTTTATTACACATCATGAAAAGAAAACGTATTTTAAATTTTATTGAATCGGACAACTCATAACGCATGGCTGTTGGCGAAAAATCAACAATTTGCTTTAATTGTTGTAATTAACCTAAAGAAAGCACATGCTTTACCACATAAATTTTTAATTTAAAAAATTCAAAACTTATGTAAAATTTCATATAAACCATCAAGAATTGTTGTAATTTTAGCACAATGGCGGGATAACATTAAAATACATATTAATTTTAAATTTAGGGGTACTTCTGGTAGTCGCTTTTACTGGCTAAATCCCATTTAATAGGCTAAGCTCTCGAACCCGATTAGGTGCAGTCGATTAAAAAATGAAAAAAGAGTACTACTCTGTACCCACTACATATGTATATTAAGTGTTGAAAAAATACTCAAAACATCTTCTGGGGCTCAGGATCGGTGCTCATTTCATGGTCCCGGGCCTGGGTGTTACCATGCTGACGGCATCAATGTCACATTTTCCCAAGGGAAATTCCATAATAAGTTTCTGAGCATATAAGCTCCTTAAATGATCCAAACCAGTAGAGAGGCAGAAGTGGATGGCCAACCCAACTTTCAGTGACTACTTTTTTTGGGTTTGAGCCAAAAATAAAGGTCTGCTGAATAGAGACCTAAACTTGTGGAAGCTGGAAAACAGAGTTCTCAGACAGTGGCGGCTGGTGGGTTAAAAAGTACAGGAGGACTCAAAGGCGTGTTGAATTGGGGGACTACCGAGGGGTCTGGAATACCCAGAGAGAGGTCAGGTGTTCTCCCGGAAGAAATTTGAAATTTAACCTTTCAAACACGTTTTAAGCACTTTTAGGACATCTTACCTTTGAATTATTGGTCTTTGAAGAACTGCTTTGAGTTACCTATTTTTAGTACAAAGATAAACATTTTAACATTTTCAAGCTTCACCCTTCACAGAATGATATCAGAGCGTGTTATATCAGCTCAGTAAAGCTTAGTTCTTTAGCTCGGTAAAGAAAGAATCAAGTAATAAGCGACACCACTTGCGTATTTCTTTGACTGTATTTAACATTTCTGTATTACCTCGAAACAGCCTGAATCCACAAATATAAAAACTACAATTAAAACAAATCACAACACTATGCAATTTACGAAAACTTATTAAACATTCTACATAGCACAACACCTGCAACAAGTAACAACTACCCGGCGCATAAACACAAAGTGAGGTTAGGAATTATTATTATAAAATATGACTTTCAAGTCAGTTCACTGGACAGTGGCTTTTTTGAAGGCAGGAGATGAAAACTACTGGGAAATGGGCCGGAGTCCCAGCATACGTTAGTGTTCGTGTTGAAGAAGCACTATGCGGCTGTGATTGGCTGGTTAGTGCCGTTATGATTTGTAATGCAGGGCGTGTACTCTACTGTCTTAGATCCGCAGTACTATCCATTTAGAAACATTTTCCATCTGCAGCGTTGTTTGTATACTACTACCCGTGTAATACACATTTAGATTTTCGACATAGCGAAATCCTATAATGTCAAATGCTTTTCAAATACATTAATTAAGTGATTTATATTCTTAATTATAATGTTATTTTTATTGATTGGATTGGGAGGACTCCGTCCTAGAGTCCTTATGGGCCGGCCGCTACTGTTCTCAAAGTTGTATAAACCACTTCTGTGCTCACCTAGCACTAGTAGGCAGCCGGCTACAGTGGTACACCAGATAAAGGCCTACTTTATAAACAACATTAGGTCAAGAAGGCAAAAGCCTTACAACTACCTTATACAACTACCTTTCTTTTGATGTAAATCTTAATTTAGAACATCCATAAAGCTTTCAATTCAAATAGGTTCTCTAACCAATCTTGTATTTACTAAAACTAATAGTTATCATAAAATTTCAGCAAGAACTCTAAAGAACTTGGCGAGAAGTACAAGAAGGTGTACCTATAGAAGTGCTCCCCATGGCATATGTTCGATTAAACTTCAAATCCTGAAACTTTCGGTGGAGAATTAAACCTACAGTTGGCTAAGATGAAAGCGGTTAGTAAATAATTTATTTTATATTGCACATTAAAATACTGAATACCTGTCATTTGCAATGTTAATACTTAAAAACGTGTGTGTTGTTTATAATCATAACAAGTTGTTATAAATAAAAACAACACAATTTTTACTAAATGTTTTCTTTTTTTTTTGGAGGAGTCTGTGATTGTGAGTGAAATTGCATTACTGATGGTGGGGAGGTTTACTAAAAGCAAAACATGTTGTTTTGGAAATGTTTCAAACATATGTTGGTGAAAAAAGACTTTCCCACTTAATTATTTGACTTATGTGGGGTTTAATATTTAAAACCTACATACAAAGTCCATTATGAAAACCCCAATAGAAGGAAAAAATTGGGTAGCAAGTTGGTTATTAAGAAGTTCTGTTTCATCTCTAACAGCCACAAATTTACATTGTGTGTTTTCCAACTGCAGTTCCCCATTTTGACCCCAAAATTGGGAGAAAAATGTCAAAACATTTAAAACGTTATTGTTAAAAGTTAATATCATAAATTAAATTTGACTATTTTATAACATAATACCTCATTTTTAATTTTGAAACATTTGGTTATCAGGTTTTTTTAAGGGCTGACAGTGAAATTCACCGCCCTGTCTACATCAAAGACTGCAACAACAAAGATTTTTGGGGATTGAAAATATAGTTCCTGAATTCTTTCAGAATTGATGAATTATTGAGTACACATTCATTTGAGTTTGTTTAGATGCTAAAGAGTGGACAGGTGGTCTTCAAGATATTCTTGAAAACTCTCACTTTAGGTCTTCTCTTTCAGTCAATCAAGAGGTCTGGTTTTACCAGACTTATTAGTTTCTTGTATTCATTCTGTACATTATTCAGAAATAAATACCAAAAACACTTTTGTATACATAATTGCCCTAGGTAAGTATACAAAAGCTGGCCTGACAAAGTTATATGTTTATTCCTTTGCAATTTTAGGGACCAGTTGTAACAGACAATGGGAACTTTATTTTGATTGAATATTTCCTGCTGGAACCAATGATTGGAAGACAGTAAACACAGCCATCAAAATGATCCCTGGTAAGTATATTATTTATAGAATATAGCCTGTATTTGCAATGCTAGTATAAATTCAACTGGACAATAAAAACCTTTATAAAGCAGTTTTTCTAGAAGTTCAAAGAGACACCAACAATTCATGTAAATAAATAAATAAAAATACTGCATTCATCAGAAATATTTACCAATCTGCTTTAAAGAAAACACAGTTAACCTAGCTGTAAAACTTATCAAAGAAAATGTTATTACATGTTAAATAGTGTTACTAATAATCACAGTCTTGTTAGTACTTATTTTCATTGAAAAAAGTCTGTAGGATTACAAAATTACAAAATATACTAAAATATTGTTGAACTTAAAAAGATATATTTAACAACATTAGCTCTTTCTGGGGAGGGTTGTTTACTTCCAGAGCTCAGTGATACAAGGGACAGCTGTGATCCGAATTCTTGGGGTTGGCTAGTAGTCTCAAAATCCTCGTTAGGATTGCTTGGCTTATAAAGTTTACAAACACACTGCTTTTTTGACTTGGTATAGAGGAACCAGTTACCACCTTGAGAGGAGGAAAACTGTGTTGGGTAAACTAAATACAAAAAGTAGCTTGATAAATGAAACAACTTGTCTAAAAAGTTAGCTAACTCAAACTCATTTGAGACAAGAGTAACGAGCTACAACTTTAAAAAACACTGTATAAAAGTATCCAGCTACATTTACGCTAGTTTTATACTTATTTCAGAATGGCGCTTAGAGGTAAATTTTATACGCTCAAACATCACGGTGTTCTGCTGAATTTTACGCTAGGCTGGGGCTGCCCCACTCTTGCCCTCCCGCAGTGCAATGTTTAGTGCGCTGGGCTTCCCAGTGCAGCTTACACAGGGATTTATTTCAGCGCCAGAAGTAGTGAACCTAAGAGCTGCTGCCGTGATAAGCTGCCTGTTGGGAATCTCCTGACAGGCGTGGGGGAGGTAGCGAGGAGAGATATACCCTTTCCACGAGTCAATGACAGCAACCAGCTAATGCGGCGCATTACCTGATTCCCAGCACGACTCCACCACTACTGTGCCAGAGGGGTGAGACAGAGCATAGTAGGCGGTGGTGGTGTGAGGTTGTCGCTCTCTCACACTCAGTCTCCTCTCTTTGTGACAAGTTTACCATGGAAGTCTATATACGACTCATCCTGAATAATCATTATGATCCTCAACACTGATGCTGAAACAAATTGTTCAAGAATTTGCACCACTACTTCTTAAACTGCAAAAGTAGCTTTTATCAGTTTACACCATTGACACAATGTTGACAATATCAACAGTCTCTATGTCAAATCAATTTTTCAATTTGATTTGTTGCAGGTGTGGTGGAGACTGGGCTGTTTGTAGGAATGGCGAAGACCATCTACTTCGGCATGTCTGACGGAACGGTTCTCACCAAGGAGTAACTCTACATTCTCGGCATGAAATTACAACTCATGAGACTGATTCAATCACCCGCTACTTTACTTCCAGCCAGTGTCATAACTTTAGTTTGTTATAGAGGCATAAATGTATTTTGTTCTGTCTTGTTTTATGCGTAATGAATTACCTACAATGGTCATTTAATGTTGCTGTTTTCGCGGTTTAACTTACAGGTTCAATCATCAGCTGTGGAATAAAAACAAAACCATTCAGTGGAAGCGTGTGATAAATGTTTCCAAGCTAGCTTTTTGACGTCTTACTTCCTGTAATCTCATCTTTTTACTGGTTTGTGTTATGTCAAGAAAAACAATGTCTTATATTTTTCCCAAGTACATAAAAAACATTAAGTGTAGTGTGATTATATACAAGGTAAAGTTTTAAATGTCCCCTCCCACCATATTTTGATAGAGAAACATTTAAAAAACCCTTTGGGTCGTTTTATAGGGTCAGGTGACAACTCAAAAAATGTTTACACCAATTCAATAGCATAAAGAAAAATTTGCTATCTCAACTAATTTTAGCTTATACTGTTTAAAGATTATAATTATTAGGTTAAATGTCACATTTGATATACAATTTGTTCTTACTGCAAATTTGTCTTCAAAATCTCAAAGGGGGTTTGTTACAGGGTTGTAACATTTCCCTCAGAGGATTTTTTAGGGTTTTTTTGGTTGGGGAGTGGATGACAAAAGTAGGAGAAAAACAAACATTGGGGCCTGATAAAAACATTCTCCAAACACTTTATCAAAATATTTCCTCTGTCAAAAGGTTAAAGGTGTTGTGGGGGACATTTTAAACTCACCTTGTAGAGAGTATATAGTTTTATAGTACCTTTTGAACTATTTGGATATTCTATATTGAGACACTCTTTTTTTTTTATTATATATACTGTATATTTGTATGCCAAAACATGTGATAAATATTAAAAAAACAGTAATAATTTTTGCTAATATTTTGTCAACCCTTTTTTCTAAGGTATTAAATGAATAGCTTAAGTAAAATACATACTTACAGAAGGGATAATTTTTAAACTGCATGTATCAATGTTCTATTTTTCTGAATAAAAATTTTTGAATTTGAATAAGTTTGAGGAATTTAATTGGAGAACAATACATTGTTTAGAATGGTTATTTTATTACTATATCATAAATATGTACAATTTGTACATATTGGTAAATATAAAGTACAGTGTGGTATATAAAGTTGCGTTACATCTCAGACTTCTGTAGGGATAACCATACCCTGCAACAAAGAAAGCATAACATAAGCTCAATACTATTAATGTTTTATTATAAATTGTTTGCAAGTTCAAGATTGTGCATGGTTGTATTTTAATTTATTACACAAATATGGCAAATACAAAATTTCACTGGATGTAACTTCAGTAAAAATACGACAATTCTTAATGAACATAAAGTAATTCGGACATGTTTTAACAGTTTTGAGCCCAGTAAATGCTCACAGTAAGTACCCAAAAACAAAACAGCTGTGAATATCTCAGGAGCCTAGAGTTTTACAACAAGGGCAGCTCTATAAATTTTGGATACATAAACAATATTGTCTGTTAAATGGATAAAAACCAGGCGGTTTGTTATTCTAAATCCCCATTGAGTGTCATCTTACTATAAAGTTCTTGGTCCCTTTTAACCATAAACCATTGTATTTTCAATATCTTGCAAACTAAACCATTGGAAGCCATTTAAAAAAATTTCAACATATTTTTTTAAGGGTAGGATTACTATTGATTTTGAATTTTATGGTATTTAAAGGAAGGGTCATAAATAGGAGCTCTCACAAAATTTCAGGCTTAACCTAAACACGTCATTTTGACAGTTACTTTAGTACACCCTAATAACATGTGCTGTGTTTAAATATGTTTAGCCGTTCAAAAGTTGAGGGGACTTTTGGCACTGTATGAATACTGGTGGAGTCAGCACCCGCTTACAATACACTTTCTATGTCAAAGATTATTTAATAAACACTTATCTGGCAGATGAGATCTCAGATCTCAACTTTCCAATGATAATGTTGTATAAATTATTTCATTTCATATTTTCTCTCTGCAGTTTTACAAATTCTAAGTTTTATTGATTAATGACTATGCTTAGAAAAATGATCATTAAGAGGTGTAGTTAAAATACTACTCATCAGAAGTTTAAATTAGTGTCCATTTCGCTTAAAATAAAACTTAATATATTACCATTTTGCACTTGAAAGTACCAGCAAATATGCACCATGAAATAATATGATTTAAAACAACTACAGAAAATCTACCTCATTCCATTTCTATTTCTCAACCATAGATGAAGTAGTTTTACTTATCCATTTGGCATTTATTAGGTTAGTTTCAATTTAGAGCTGGCACCAAACATAGCATACAAAATGAATAGGTAGATTTCAGTTTATTGTACTTGACTGATAATATGTTTACGTCTTATCGAGAATCGTGTATTGCACTGATTATAGGCTGAAAAAGGAACTAAAAAACAACTTTTATATTGGTAGTTAACTATATCTTTGAAGTCGTATTAATATAAAATGTCTAACCACTGGGGATTAGTAGTATCTGTGTAGAAGTTTAGTTTTCTACCTAGTTCAAATGCCAAGTCAATGATCAGGGTTGCTGCTGTCAGAAACTAGAGACAATCAGATAATTTCATGTGTTTAGAAAAGTCGGAGTTTTTTACTTTTGGGAAGACACTGGGTTTGTTATTGAAAATATACAAATCATGAATATATTCAATAATGTCTTTTAAGAAACAGTTTTCTTTTGTATTGTCGCAAATTAAGCCATAAGTTCCATAGAAAGACAACTTATTAAATATTTTATTTGTTATAAAAGCTTTAAGATCATGGATGTGATAGCACTAAGTTTTTCAAAATTCAAAGTACGACATTTTGATTTGTTTTCTGCTAAGAACACACTAAACGTAAGCCTAATCAAGATATACTGTAAAGTTAAACTGGAAAGATAGGTTATTATCAAAATAGTCTGGAAGAAGGAAGCAACCCTGATGATCTATTCCTTAAACCACTCAAACAAGCTTGAATCAAGAAACCAGCCAAAGGAGATGGCAAACCTATGTTGCCTTGTTGGTGTGTGTCGATCATTGACTGAAGCTTCCCGATGAGGGATGCACAACAGACTGAGGTAAGCTTTCATAGTAGGGCAAGATGTAACAAGCCAATGTGTACAATCTGGGCTTTCCGCTATCATCTGCTGGAAATGCAAATACACAGTAACCTAAACTCAAATATATTGGGAGGATTTTCCATATCGAAAGCTTTCCTGGATCCCGTAGTCCATATAACAC
This sequence comes from Matsumurasca onukii, assembly GCA_018831715.1. Taxonomy (NCBI): domain Eukaryota; kingdom Metazoa; phylum Arthropoda; class Insecta; order Hemiptera; family Cicadellidae; genus Matsumurasca; species Matsumurasca onukii. Next base: position 26,231,778 of record CM032058.1, read on the forward strand.
AAATTCTTAATTTTGAATGTTTTATTGATATTTTTGACATTTAAGGTTGTCTGAGAAAAATATTACAAACAAAGATTTAACCACTGTTAGCAAGTTTACATTACAGTTGTTATTGTTTGTAAAGTGTTGAAGATCTTATGATTTCTGGGAAGGAAAAGGGAGGAAAAGAAACAAAAATCAAAGGCATTTTCTTCTAGAAATGGTTGAGAGCAATTTTTACATTACATTGGATTTCCCTATTTCAAACAGCTGATGTCAGCCATTGTCATTTCATCTTCCATGACAAAATTTAAACAAGAATAGGAAATGCATAGACGAATTGGTTGTTCTTGTGGTGTTAACCGGCAGAAATTATAAAAATAGCAAGGTTACATAGTTAAAACACACGTTTAACAAATTTTAAATTAAATTTTTAACCTACGAGGAGGAGCACTAAGGTTAACTCTTTTAACTAAAAAGTAGGTTCTGAGAGAATCTCAGTACACAGTCAATGTATAAATTTCTTTTTAACAGTATCAGTTATTATTTAAATTTGTTGAGATATTGAATTTAACTGGGTTTGGGGTGCAAAAATTAGAATGGATGAGGTGGGTCAACTTACCGTACGAGTGGGATAGCGTAAAGGTCCAACCAGTGATAGGGTTTGATATGAAAGTGCTGTAGCTGTGGGAGAGCAGGGTGTGTACCTGGTCGGGCTGAAGCCACCACCACCTGGGGGGCACAGCTGCTGCTCAACACCAGCCCCAGAACCAGCAGCAACTGAAATCCAGTCAACAAGTGGGATTTAATCTAGTTTTGTCATTTAAATAAATATTTTACTTCACGAACATTTTACAATCAAATAATGCATAGCAATCGGCAATCGTTAGTCATTTCTGACTCGTTTACCTTTTATTCGAAATTGATCCAAAACAATATTGCACTTCAGAACTCATTCCAATTTTACCCACTCTAATGTCCAAAGTCAGTTAGCGAATCATAGGATCTCCCAATGGAATGCCATGGATGGTATATGAAATAATTGTAAATATTCATATATATACCAAAAGGAAGAAAAAGTCTCACTGGTAATTTTTGAAAAAAAAAAAATATGTTGGTATTAAAGCACTTTTTGAGATTTCTTCAGGTTTTGACCACAATAGAGTTGTAGGGTTTGTACTAGAAATGTACGTATAATATTGGCACAATTGGTTTTAAAGAAAAATCAACACAAATTATTGATGTTTAATATTTGTTCAATCTCCACTCCCTCGTTAAATGAGCATCTGAACATCACCACCGTGTTTCCGGAAGTCACGTTAAGCCGTTGTTCCTTGCATTTCCATTGGTCATTGGGCTATTAATTAATGACCCATTCTAAGAAGAGTCGGCCTTGGTTTGTGTGAGACTACACCACATAAATCATTACTACCACTCATACATCATCTTCACCACATATTTGCCTTAAAATACCCTCATGAGAGTGGTCGGTATCTCAAATAGTGATATAGTGATAAATGTAACGGTCGAATGGTGGCGTGCGATCCTTGATGACATGTATTAACCGTTAGATCGTATGACGCATCCTATGAGTCTCACTGTTGCCTGAATTACATGGCTGGCTGTCTTTAAACTTCGTTGGGACAAAATTAGTTTCATATTACTGATTTCAGGCAGATATTCATAACATCTTTTGGTTTTATATGTGAGGAAAATAAAACTGATAAGTGCAACTTTTTTAGGCCTAAGTTTAAAATTTTGTCGTAGTAGGCAGGGCGCACACCATGACTCAGGCCCGCCCGACACCGTTTGCACGCTTCTTTTTAGACAAGTTACCCTCAAATGGACACGTAATCAAATGAGCAGCCGCACCGCTGTACGCTCGACTCAATCCGCCCCTTCAGACTCTACCGGTTACGGGCGCCCTGTGAGGTTGTGACCACCGAACACAGGGGAAATGCTCTTCTGTATTCTCTGTTGTACACATACAATAACAGGATTGTGCAATGAACCACCAGGGTGTGTTTTGTCCAAAGGTGTTTATCATATCAGTTGTTTCTGAACCGATTGCAACATTGGCGTGCCGCGTTTTGATGAAAATGACTAACTAACAACTATTCTTATGTTTTTGCAAATTCACCGTTTTTCAAGCTACTGCCGTTAAGGAAAGAAAAATGACTACTATTTTGATTTGTTTTACACTGATTTTACCTCAATAGTTTAGAGATAAGAATTACACAACATTTTAAGTATGTGCGGTTGTTCCATTTTCAAGCAATTAACGTTAAACTGACAAAATATCGGCACTTTATGCAGCTTAACGAAAACCACAGCCATGGGCTTTATAAAGTCGATAATTTTAGATTTTTAACTTATTCGGCCCTCAGGAACAATACCCCAAAGGTATCCGACACGATTATTGAAACACCAGTAGCTGCTATAGCCGGTTCTAGAATGGTTAATTGATGAGTCACCTCTGCGAGCCAGCCACCGTCTACTGAGTAAAGTTCCGAGAAACAATACTACCGTACACATACACTATACAATACAATGTATAGACTCACTACTAGAAACACACTCATTTCATCTACACTGATTGCCACATTTGATGAAACGCGTCCGAGTTCCCCTGCTCGACCACTAGTTGACCAACTCCTTAGTCTGCTGGATGGGCGACGACGGACGACACACTGCCAGGTTATGAGTATTTGTAAGTTAGTAAATGATTTTATCGCTTCTTATACGTTATGAGTGACTTTCCGCACACGTATAATTCACTATTTTAATGCGTAATACAGAAACTAAAGTTTTCCTTAGGCTACTTACTACAATACTTCATCAATTTTATTTTTATTACTTAGACAATTATAGACCTTCCTGTCACTTCTGGAGAAAAGTGTATTTTTATGTTTAGTTAAGGATTGTATTGGTCACGTTCTTAAAAACTAATTTCAATACATAAAACAAATTGAATGATGAAACCCTTACACTCTGAATACACAACTCTAGTTTTGGCAACAGCTGCTAAATATATGTCCAACAAGCTTTTAGGCATACTTCCGGATGGTTAGAATTGAATAGAGAACCTTATGTACATGTACCTAACTTAACCTTTCCCCGGAAAAGAAACCTTATTTTAGCCCTTCCTGCCCAGTAGGCTAGCACTGCCAAGGGGTAGTACAGCGGTTCCACGGCTCGTATATCGTCAATTTGAAGGTATATACTGGGACTTTTGGGGTGTGGAGAACTTACCCGGCTTCCCGATGACTTACAGCAAAACGGACCCTGATAGTTTTAGAATTTATTTACCTAAATGTGAGTATTTTATTTACTAGACATCATGAAACTTTAGTTCACATTACCACTTAAGTCTGATTAAAAATAGTTCAATCAATTCTGTTCTGTTGTGTTCTGACTTCTGTACACAACACTGGGATAAATAAGGTCCTGACATAACACATTTAAAATCCGATAAAGTCACCTGCATTGCATCTGTTCCTAGCTGTTACTAAAAAAACAGATCCAAATGGTTTGAAAGTCGTTTAAACAAAACCTAGTAGAGGCAAAATACTAAGACATACTTTAATTCCTCACTTATATTGCTTCCAGTTAGAAGCTTTAATAAGGTTTAATTATTATCATCAACAGATAGAGATAGGGAATGTCAACCTGAAAGTAGTTCCAAAGAAACTTCAAACAATAATCACATGTAAATAGAATCAATATAAAAGCAAAAATAAACAAAATTCCCGACAGTGGGGCATTTTTAAGGGAAGAATATTTTTTAAAGTTATGAAACTAATAAGTATGAAAAAATGGAAACAAGAGTTCAATTTACCTGCACTTCAAAATAAGCTGTGGGGCAAACCAAATGTGGTAAAGAAGAATAAGTTGATACTATCTCCGACAGTCCACGGTCGTTCCACTTGCACTTGAAACTGTTGAGAAAAAGTCCCAGTTCTGTTGAAATTACGAGATTGTAAAACCTAATGCACAATTCAAAGATGTCATAAACTGATTACAAAATTGCAGAGGTAGTGAACAAGAAATATTCTTAATTGTTTTGCAGGTACTAATGATTTCAAATCAGATGTAATAGACGAAGCAATTTTAATTGACTGTAAAATCTCTAATTTTAACAACTGTACATAAATGTTACTTTAATTAGCATACCTTAATAGAAGGTCAAGCCTTTTTGAATACATTAATCTCTCGGAAATATCAATGATAAGATTCTAAACTCTTAATGGATTATGATCATGCTAGATTTATTTCTCTCAGCTGTTTGCTTGAACGTCGCTTCTACACATTCGACTTGGTTGCATTTCAATGATCTGGGGAAACAAGCCATTGTATTCCTAATATTGACCAGTCCTCATTCCGAGTATCCACGCCTAAACCTGCACCTGATCCCTGAATCCTCACTGCACTTGTCGCAAATAAGATCCCTGTAATCCCTAACCAGACATTTTGCCAAACCAGGTTGGGGTGTGTCTGACAGGTCAGGAGGCCAAAGATATTTTTAGTTCCAACAGTGGCGGGACTGGATGCCACAGGCAGGGGTGTGGCAGAAAGAACTTTGCACTGGTTTGGAGATGGCTGGCTAGAGGCGACTTTGATACAGGTTTAAATGGAAGCAGGGATTGAATGGACTTTGGACATCCGGAGCTTGTGAAATGGCTGATGGCAGGCATGGAGTCAAAGAAGTAGAATTCTTCTAAATAAACTGTAACTACAATGTTGCAGCTGGCTTTTTCAGGAAACACTCAGATGGTGGCTCAATGCATATTAACTCATAAAATCTATTGATTTCATTGTAAGATCTGATTTACAATCACTTAATTGAGATAAAGTCTTTGAGCCTCAACAGTTGACATTCCCTTGTTATAATGCCTTGTTTTTCATAACTATTTATAGGACACCATGTCAAAACAATATCAAGGTATTTTACAAAATTCATAAAAACTACTAAACTAATTGAGAAGATGCTAAGGTTAAAAATATTTTCATAACTTCAGACTTTAACATTGACATATTAAAAAGATGGAAGATGCCAATCATCTCAAAATAATATTAAAAGTAATGGGTTTATATTAAATTGTGATGAGCCAACTAGGTAAACAAAACCACTACTTGCATAGATAACATAGTTTCAAACCAAAGAAACATGGCAAAACCAAAATCGTTAATGAAAAGACATGGGATTATCAGATCATAATGTTCTGATAGCTAGTTTAGTAGTAAGACAAAAAGTAGCAATGCTTCCTATAAAAAGATTTTACACAGAAGAAAAGGAAATAATTCAAGCTTTTGTGCATGACATAAATTATAAATTTAATAACTTTAAATTAAGTAATGTAGATTCTAGCTAAAGTTTATTCCTAGAATCTATGTTGTTCGCTATTAATCATTGACACAAAAAGTCAATTTGCAAAAAACTAAAAAGATTCAATGGATTACAAAAGGAATAAAAATATCAGCTGAACAATAAAAGATACTTCACTTTCAAGCCAAACACTCCAATAATGTTAATTTTAAAGACTATGTTTCTCGATATAAAAAAGTGTTTAAATGTGTTGTTTCAGAAGCTAAGAGAATAGTAATTGTAAATATATTAAAACTCTCTAAGGAAAAATAAAGTCAAAGGCTACTTGGTCTGTTGTAAATAACGAAATAGGTATTGTTAAGAAAAGGGAGAAGATAATACAATTAGAGGTTGATAATGTTATGTTAAATAAGCCAAATGATGTTGTAAATAGTTTTAATACACATTTCTCTGATATTCGTAGTTACTTAAATGTACCAAGGCCCAATCAGATTATTAATAGTTCTGTTTTAAGCGCACCAACAGAATTTTTTAGTTCTAACTATGGATTGGCAGCATTAGACTCTGTTTCTGTAAAAGAAGTGTACAAAACAATTATGTCATTAAAAAATTCAACATCTGTTGGTTGGGATGAAATCAATGTTATGGTTCTTAAAGGTCTGCCTGTAATTTCTAAGTACTCTGTATGATTATCAATCAATCTTTCAGTGGAGTTTTTCCCCAAAAACTAAAACAGTCTATAATAATATAATTCATAAAAGGGGTCTGAAAGAATATAGACAATTATAGGCCAATTTCATTGCTCAAAACATTTCCAAAATTTTTGAGAAGCTAATTCGTAGGGAGCTAATTAATTATTTTAGAATCAATTGTGTCTGCTCTCAAACGTCTGTATGGGTTTAGGAAAAACTTAAGCACAAATATGGCTTTGGTAGATTTTGTTAATCAGGTCACGCAGTCGGTGGATGGGTCAGAGAAATGCTCTTGCAGTGTTCTGTGACCTATCCAAGACTTTGTTGTGTTGATCATAACCTACTCCTTCAAAATTTAAAATCTAGGAATTCAAAACAAAGTTTTTTTGATCTTTTACACAGTCTTACCTTGGCGGTAGAACACAAAAGAACCTAATAACGAGGCAATGGCAAAATACTTTCGTGGTCCAAGTTTGAGTGTGGAGTCCTCAAGGTTCAACTTTAGGTCAGATTTATTTTCTTAATGTTCATCAACAACCTCACAACTGTCTAAATTACAATTTCTATCTATATGCAGATGATACCACTCTGCTGATTAAAAGTACAAATATTCATATGTTGATTCAAGAAACTACAAACTCTCTTAATGAAACTAAGAAATGGTTCCTGCAATGGTCTCCTTTTAAATGATAATAAAACTAGCATAATGAATTTGAAGCAAAATTTACAAACCAAAACGTATAAATTATCTCAATGAAAACAATGTTACGATTACAAGAGTCATAAATTTCTTGGTTTAGTGTTGGACACTTAACTTAAATTGGAAGAATGCTGTTCAAAATAACTTTAAAAATTAAATTCAATTAGTTATGCATTTAAAATTTTAAATGAACCAACAACAATAGAAACTTAGTAAAACAGTATATTATGCTTATGTTGAATCAGTACTTAGATATGGCATTATGTTGTGGGGGGCATCTGCATTCTAAATTTGTATTTTATGGCCAAAGCGGATGGTTAGAAATATTTTAAATATTCTCAGAGACACAGTTGTAGAAATGCATTCAAGAACTCATTATCTTAACGTTAACTGGTATTTTCATTTTCCGAACATGTTAAATATATAATACAAAATCCTTTGTTGTTTAAGAGTTTGAGTTTACACACAAATATATAAAACAAAGAAAACCGCAGTGCTTTTAACTATACGGCACATAGAATGACATTGTTGAGCAGAGCCCTTTATACATGGGCTTAAAAATTTTTTAACAACATACTCAAGATATTATAAAAACTTCCCATGAAAACCTCTAGCTAAACTTGGGTTATTATTAACTAATGCCTATTATTCATTGTCTGAATTCTTTGACGGTCTGGACATTGAATAAAGATGTTTTATATTATGTTTGTGTATGCTTGTGTATATCTAATTTAAAAAATATCATTGTTTGAGTAGAATTTTTCTTAATTCAAAATAATGTATCATTGTAAATTTTACTTATATAATTAACCTTATGTTATTAATTTTGTAAACAATTTAAGTTAACATTATGCTTTAGTTTGCTTAAAATGTGACAATGCACCAGTTTTATTGTACTACACAATGTTAAAACGTATTTTGTCACTGCAATAAAGTTTGTCTATTTGTCTATTTCGAGGCACTAGCTTATGAAAACCGTTTTATGTAGTTGTAAATATTCCTCAAAAGTCGTATTGCTTTTTTGAGCCTTTCAGCTACATAGTAATTGCACAACCCCAAGCTATAATGGAGTAATAAATTACTAATTTTACGCCAACCTTCATTTCAAGAACTTATTTTAGTCAAAAAGGGTTGAAAACGTTCCTGCGTAAACCTTTGAAAGCGCTCGGTTTGACATATCATTTGAATGAGGCCTGTTGTTTAGTCTATTGTTCATGGCGTGACTTTTGGTTTTGTCCCGTAAGAACAATGTAAAAAGAACATTTTCTTGAAACTTCACGCCAACAATTTTCATCAGATCTTTTTGAAATAAGTTTTATTTGTAAGATGCAATGTACTGCATTCCCCATTTGATCACTCATTTTGAAAACTGTACGAGTTTAATAGTAAAACAAAAATTCAAATACAACGTTCCTTATTATTTGGATTTATGTCACAGTTTGATAAATGAGAAAATGGAAATTCGGCTCAGTGGAGTCACTAAAACATTTAATGTATTTTAAAACAAAGTTAATTGCATAAAAGTCCGATGGAAACTGTAGGCGTAAGGTGTCTCAAGAAAATGCATGTTTTACATAAGAGATCGACCCATTGGGATTTTGTAGAATATGATATTAGTAATATGGTAATAACGACACATTTAATTATACGATTTTTGTTACCAGTGGCTTACCACACTTTTAAACTCAAATATATGTCTACACAATTGTGTATTGTATTTGACAAATATAAAATATAAGAGACAAATATAGTTTACCCACCATTTATGGCTATTTTGATGGCTTTCACAATAAATAAAGTGGTTAGTTCAAGGTCTTGAAAGCAGTTGTTAGTTTGCTTTCACTGTTGTCACCTATATTTATCCTTGATATCCTCAATTAGACCATATTAAATTTTGGACTGAAGGTTGGGATTTATTGGATTCGATTCCTCAGAAGACATGTCAGTCTATTTATAACACCAGTGATGTGGAAAATGCTTGGACCATTTGAATTTTCTGGAAGCATACACGCAGCCTATAGAAACATTTAATAAACCTTTACTAAAAACACCTTTTAAGCAAATTTAAAACAAAGTGGGACTGTAAAAGTACGCAGCACAGAGACATGACAGTAACGAATGGCAGCCGCAGAAATGTAGTAATTGATTATAATCATTTGGAAGGGAAGTTCAACCGAGATTTATGCCGTGTCTTTATTGGAGCATTGAATAACACTACCAATGCGAGAAAAACACTAACGACTATAATCTAGTTCTTTCGGTTCACGCCACGTCATAACATTAAATAATTTGTTTGACATATTTCGGTCTCGCAGTGGAATACCATCTTATTAGTCATTAATGGTCGGCTGAAACTTCAACCAATCAGCCAATTTTAGCACGCAGTTACATGTGACGATTGTGACAAAAACAGCTGTAATGACGTGCTAAAATTGCACTTTGATGCGCAGTGAAATAAGGTTTGTTTTGTTTATCTTTGTTTTCTTAAGCTGTGGTTTCCAAGGGTTTATAGCCGTAATTTACGACTGTAATACAATCATTTGGGAGCGGCCACTGTAATCTAGGAAAACACGCTCATAATTATGTTTACGTCGAAAATAAAAGTTAATCGTCATATTACGGCCGTAATATAGCGGTCACCGCTTCTTAGGAAACCATATAGATTTGGGGAGGAAAAGATCTTTTATTGCAGGAACAACAGATGTTCCAATAAGTGAGTTTGTTTCGAATCTTTAATCTGAAAAATAGCAAACCAGTGTAACAGCTGTTTCTTAAAAAATATAAATCAGACACGTCGTTTCAAAACATTGTTTACTTTGAGTTTCCTTATAATATTAAAAACTTAAATATATTTCTCAATTCCAGTGGATCATGACAAAAGAGAGATTCTACCATCGTCAAAACAAACTTAAAACAAAGAAAAACAAAAAGAGTTATTATGTTGGGGGAAACAGCAGTGACATACACACTTACCAGTCTCAGAAGGTTGGACATCATATCAACTGTTGGATGCACTTGTCACCGCTCACTGGGCACTGCCAGGCGCCGGCATGTCACCTGTTTATAAACCACCGCTCGTCCAAGGCCCACCCAAAAACGGACCACAAGTCTACAACGCACAACCGACCAAGAATCGTAATAATTTTTTTGTAATTACGGTTTTATCTTTGCACGCATTGAGGCTTTCTTTGGTTACGTATAATACGCCGATGTCAATTATGCCATACATTCTCTACAAACTGTTTAATTTTACTCGTAGACCACATGTATGTACACGGGTATTGAAGTGTGCACTTTACAAGGGAGAGCTTTATTACACATAAACGTGGCTAAACCGTATACATTATCCTACTAACAAAGTAAAGATGGTAACCGCGCTTTATGCGTAAGAGACAAGACGCAAAGTCAAGGTTAGGCACTGCACGCTTATCATATATTTGGCGTATGGTAGAAAAAGCCTGTTTCAGAATTTGCTCGATAAAATAGAATTCAGTACCAAACCAAATCTGCCCTTGAAATATAAACACTAAATACGGTATAATTAAAAGAGTTCATAAATTTAAGTACCTTAGAGAAATGATCAAGAGGCAGAAAAATGCATACATTAGTGCTTAATAAAATATGAAGCACCGGTCAGCTTAATAACTTGCTGAGTCGTACTTAAAATTCCAACACTTTCTAGGAAGAGTGATCCCAGACCAGCCCAGCTTGGGATCCTTCATCGTATATTTATGATTACTTTATTTTCATTCTTTGATTTGAAACACGGACAATTCCTGTAGGGTATTTTAAGGTAAATATTGGATGAATGGTGTGTGTGATGAGTGCTTTGATGGCTGATGAGGTGTAGTACAAACTAGGGCGGTAATTTTAAGTAAGGGTAGATTTTGAGTGGTAGAAAGATCTTTGCAGTTTAACTTCACCACGTTAAACAATCAGCACAACTATACCTGTTGCCATTGAAAATCACCCCACCCATTTAAAAAACTTTAATCTCAGCAGCACTACAAAACAGTAATGGAGCTGCTGAGATTATAAATGTGTGGCGATATTCTCAATGGCAACGAAATACGAACTGCACAACCAATGGAGCTAATTCTGCTAATACATTACTGAGAAGAAAGCGGAAAGACGATAAAACCATCCCGTTTTGTTTGACGGAAATTGCATTAGTTTTACATTGCTGAGCTGATTAGAAAATTTATTTCGTAAATAAGGTTGCGGATGAGTGCATCTTGGAACGGACTCACTTTAGAGGGCTTCTACAACATGCATCACAGGAACCACTTCTAGTTCTAACTCGACGACATTTATTCCAACAGTAATGTAGCAACTTTAATGATGTCGTCATCTCAACGTCATAGAGGTCGACGGTCTCTGGACCTCCCTCGGGATTTCCAGCAAGGAAACTGGTTTGAAACAAGTATGGAAAGTGCCCTCAAAAGCTGCTAATATGTTTTGAATTTAATTACAGAATTTTTCCTGATGGTAAAATATGCTTCTTCTGTCAAACTTTGATGGGTTCAGACCGGTTCTGTCTTCAAATTGCAACTTTTGAATGATAAACAACAAGAGAGCTTTTGCCCACCTGTACCAGGAACACAATTGAATCTGACAAATTGTCAGAACGTGTGTAATGTCTCAAGTCCACAGATAACTTGTTATTCATAATCTGATCAGCTGTTACATCGCCTGGTGACGTCACCTCGAGGTCACGTGACATCTGTATGCACCGCGCTACCGTGTAGCATCACACTTCGGACCGCATTTCCGAGGTCCGCCCAAGGTCGTGGCCCGTGCCCCACCTTTATTTTGGTGTCTAACTTGCAAGTAAATACAGTACTCTGTAACTGAACGCATCTGAATAATTTTCAATTAATATTACACATTTTTAGAACATATTAAAACACACCATTTTTATTATTTGAATGACTTTATTCTAAGAAAAATTAAACAATAGCCAGTTAAAAAGAAGAAGTGCTCTGTATTTTAGACTTTATGGTTAAGTGGTTGGATATTAAATAAAGTAAACACTTTTGGAAAAACCATTGACAACTGTTTGGTTTACTACAAAAGATTTTCGATTCGACTATGCTAATCATTTTCAGTTGTATACAAACTTAGGAGAGGAAGGTATAAATATGTTCATTAAGAAACATATTTATTTATAATTGCTTTAAAATGGTTTCTTGGTGTACTTTGATACTTTGCTTTGAGACACCGCCTACTCTTGTGTACATATGTATACCTTCTTCTTCTTAATTTATTTGATACACCTGAACTTGATTAACCGTTTCGTTTTGTAAAATAAAACGGTTTCCGTGGGTTTTCAAACGTTTTTAACTGTACGTAAGTTTCTATAATTGCAAATCAAGAGCTAAAAGGAAAATAGGTAAAGGAAGGGGTTAGTTTTAAAGAAAAGTATGATGTGAGAGCGCCCATAAAATGACGAATGTCAAGTTTCTGTCGAACCTTGCATGACATTGAGGATGGTTTCGAGTTTAGTTCGTCTTTGATTAGAGGATGTTTGAAGTAATGAAGCAAGAATCAAAGTACAGGGTCATCGAAAAAGGTGTACGGGATTTGAAAGTGAAGTACAAATTTTAATATAATTGGTAGAATTTTGATTTTTACATCAAAAGACACAGTAAATCTTAAAATTTTTAATGTAATTTAAAAAGTTTCAATATGAGCTCCCCCGTTGCACGACAGACATCTAGCCGATAGTCAACCTCCCACCAGGTGTTTTGGAGAATTTTAGGAGTCACCGTTGAAATGGCTACGTTGATTCTTCTTCTCAGGTGCTGTAGATCACGTATATTTTCTCAGCATAAACTAAGTTTTAAATGTAAACCCAAAAAGAAGAAATCCAAAGGCGTCAAATCAGGACTCCTAGGTGGCTACAAAACAGGACCATTCCTCCCAATCCAACGTTCAGGAAATCTGTTGTTGAGAGCTTCTTGGACGATTAGACTGTAGTGACATGGAGTTCCATCCTGCTAGAAAATTACAGCCCTTTCCCCTTTCAATTTCTTCAACTTGAGGGAACAGATAAGAAGAATCAACGTAGCCATTTCAACGGTGTCTCCTGAAATGCTTTAAAACACCTGGCGGAGGTTGACTATCGGCTAGATGTCTGTCATGCAACGGTGGGAGACTCACATTGAAAGTTTTAAATTATTTAAAAAAATTAAGATTTGCTGTGTCTTTTGATGTAAAATCAAAATTCTACCAACTATATTATAACTTTTATTTCACTTTCAAATCCTACACCTTTTTCGATGACCCTGTATAATAAACCGTGTATTTTAATGTACGATTTAAAAATGCAAGCATTGACAATTCAGTTTGGACAGATGTAGGTGATAACAGATTTTGAGATGTATTAACATAATTTAAATTAAAAGTTCCTAAAAATAAGTAGTTGACATTTATGCATAAATAAACAAATAGCACAAGGTGGCTATACATTGTTGGACACATTTTGTTATTGTGTGAGTGAATGGCTAACTGACTCAAAAGCGTGAGAGTTGTTTTATTACGTAGAAAATTTAAAACAGTTGTATAACTAACAAATGAAAAACTTACTTGTACTAATTTTTTGACAAGTAATTTTACAAGAAAACTAAATAATTTCCACGTGCTTTCGAGGTTTGCACGCAAAGTTTGTCGTCTAAATTCAACCTTACAACATGTTTTCCTGAGCATAGCTGGAGATATGAATAACCTCTTGTCTTAAGTATTCTCAATGTCTTGAACTTTCTTTGTGAACACTCTGTCCTTGACATGCCCCCCCCCCCCCCCCCCAACAACAAACGTCTTAAGATGTATTGTCTGGGAACATGGATCATGGAATTAGGGACTTTTGGGTTATGTCAAGGGCAGAGTGTTTACAAATAAAGCTCAAGACATTGAGGAATAAGAAGAAGCTACTCGTCACTCCAGCATTGCTAAAAGACCATGGAGTGAGATTGAATTTAGACTACATGGAGTAAGTGGGCCTGGTTTAGTTTACTTGTAACATTATCAGCTGTAAAGGAATGAGTACCAGTAAGGTTTGTCCTTTGTTAGTAATATGAATGTTTTAAATTTGCTACACGTAATAAAACAACTCCCACGTTTTTGAGTCGATTGGCCATTTAATCACTCCAACTTTTACTTACTCATTCAACAACGTGTCCAACAATTTATAACCACCCTGTATATTGGGAAAAATTAGGTCTACGTATTCAGTTGCAACATTTAAAATAAGCGTTTCGTAGTTCAGTTTTCTTTATCTTACCACAGGTGAATTTCATGCCGTCCTCATGGTCACCCAGACCCGGGACCATGAAATGTGCACCAATCTCTAGAACACGTTTTGAGGATCTCTTCAAAACTTTATAACCACATGTATATATATGTGCAGGCAACTCTTTACAGGTCGCAATTTTTGTTCGATTTTCATGAAAGTTGGTACCATTTTTTTACATATCTTGCTTGAGTTCGTTATCAAGAAAAAATGGACTACCGAAAACCCTATAAGCGGGGAGGGGCAGTTTTGATCAAACAATAGGTTTTAATGATATAAAAAGAGTAAATGTTATCTAATTTCGACGGAATTTTAAATAAATATGTATTTTGGTAATATCCACAAATATACCGTATCAAAATTATTAAATATCGTCTAAGACGTTTCAAAATTGCAGGAAAAGTTATTTTCCGCTCTGACATCGTAAAAGTAGTCCATCTTTAATTACATTTGAAACTAAATGTCCATTTATGATACGTAGTAAAACGTGCAGTAAAAGGCTACGTAAGTCTGAGGCTGTGAGCGTAGCGAACAGCCCCGTAATCCCCGTAAACAAGCTGAGGACGAAGGCCGGATTGAGGCTGTGCACCGCTTTAGCTTAGCTGCGTGTCGGCCTGGTTTACTTTGCAAATGTTTCTGCGAAATTCTAACCTTCTATCTCTTATCTTGTTATCGTTACTGATAACGCTCATCCAATATCATCGATACAGCTATAAGCTCGCTAGTATTATCTCCACACTTGAGATTGTTTTGATGTTTTATAACTCTCTACGTCACAGCAGCAGCTGTACAATACTGGCTGTACTCTGTGTTATGTTGTATGTTTCACCCTCAGCGAACACACACGCATGCTTGTGAACATTCTACTCAAGGGGTTGTAATGTGTTGCGAGTGCAAAGATGTTGAGTTTTGTAGCGTGTTTCATGGAGGTTATTCTTGTAACCGTGTGCCATTCTCGGGTAGGTAAAGTAGATTTCACATAGTACTTTTTTTAAACAGAGTGTTTTTAGGGCCTTCTCTCCCTTTAGCATTTAAGATTAAAAATTTCAAGCGCTCTTTGAGACATTTTATCAAGGTAATTTAAAGTACTTTTTGGTGGTTTGCTCCTCATCCAAACCATTAGGGGTTTTGGGGGTAAGTCTAATACTTATTATGTGAACCCCTACGTGTGATCTCTCGTTTTAAAGGTTATAAAAATACAAAAGCAATGGTACCCTAAACAAATGTTTAGACCCTCCGTTTTTGATAGGTATAAGTAGTTTTGTTAAAATATATGGCTGCCAATGGTTTAGTTTAGAAGATACAAAAAACAATATGCTTTCAGTTTTGAAGGGCCAAGCGCATAACAAACAGATGTACCTCTATAGGTTTCTAGAGCCTGATTTTCCAAGTTTGATTTTGTAGCGTAACCAGTTTTTGGACAGTATTTTGTTTGTATCCAAACCTTATCAAGTAGAACCCTTCCCCCAAACCCCAATTTCAAGTTGTGGGACAAAACCACCTATCACATCAAGAAG
This sequence comes from Matsumurasca onukii, assembly GCA_018831715.1. Classification (NCBI taxonomy): domain Eukaryota; kingdom Metazoa; phylum Arthropoda; class Insecta; order Hemiptera; family Cicadellidae; genus Matsumurasca; species Matsumurasca onukii. Next base: position 26,247,283 of record CM032058.1, read on the forward strand.
TACACCCTAATGACATATGCCAAAGCGCTTTTGGAAACATTTTAGGAGAGTTAAGTTGGTTTCGCTTCAAGGGACTACCGACTAGAGACTCCAATCTGAACTCCCTAGAAGCGTTTGCAGAGTGCTTCCTCACCAGAGACAACATCGTAAACAAGATGCTTTAAAACAAAAACAGATGGGACGTGGTGGCTGGAATGATAAGAGAAATCATGTCACAAAATATCACTGAATCAAGAATGAATGTCTGAAATGGAAGCAGAGAAAGAAGAACAAAAAAACTATTTGGGACTGAAGAAATGCCTTTTGCTGGTGATACCGATTCCAACAGATGAGAAGCGCAGGAGGTTTTAGTGGGTAAACCTTCTATTGACCATACAGAAGATGACAATGGTGTGTGAGTGGAAGAAAAGGGAGTTCCACACACGGGGAGCTCACTGGATGTCTCCTTCAGTTAATAAACAAACACTGAAGTATTATTTACATAACTTTTTATTATTTACACCCCGTAAAAAACAGTATAATAACAATCAAGAATTGTAAATTTATTGATTTTAGACGAGGAAGACCTTCCCGTTCATCCTGAGCTCGATGATGCTGATGTTCGCCTTTACTTCGTTCCTGGTGCTAATATTCAGCTTACAGACCAACTACTTGTGGCTCACCACGCTCCTGGTGTTTGTCATCCTCCTGGCCACATTCACCTGTACCTACTCCATGCCGCGGCTGCCTGACTTCTCTCCTGAGAGTCCTGTCACTGTTGACCCTAGCCGTGTAGGGGACTATGTTCAGGTGAATATACAACTGTTGTCTCATAGCAATATACTCGCCTTACTCTATAGGCAAGCTAGTATCATCATGAATGGTTTGCTTTGCTGTCATGTCCCCCAACATTCCAGTAGTTCTTGGCTGAGAAACATTTCTGTCATTGCGTTTAATCTGTCTTTTTTATTGTTTTTAGAAAATAAACCTTAAGCTTCACCCAGACCCAGAGCTCAACCTGACTTATGTCAAAGATTATGTTATGGTAGGTAGATTGGGCATAGATGCCACATGGCTGAGACAGGAAAATCAGTATAGTTGCGGTAGCCCGAGAACAGATAGCCTTGCCATCTCTTGCAGTCTTTCTCCCCCTTCGGTTCCACATGCTCGAGTTTGTTTGATGTGGATGACTTAAATATGACCAAATCATGCGATTTTAAAGGACTAACGAACTTGCGCGTGCGTTAGTAGTTCTTGAGACTCTAAAATAATTCCTTCGCAGCACTATCTGTGCTTGGGATGCCACAACTATGTTGAATTTATTGCCTCAGCTGTTTGACATCTATGCGCAATCTACCTACCGTAACATTATCTTTGCCTATATATAGTATATCTGTATATATAGTAAACACTAGCGTTCTACCATCAGGTTGCTAATAGGATTTATGGTTGGCTGTTACAGAAAACACCAGTAACCTAAGTAAAACGTGTTATAGTTTACGAATGTAACACAATAAAATATCCCTAAACCTATGTCTTAATTGATGTATATCACCTCTACAACTAATGTGAGACATACAACCAAAACCTTTAACTTGATAACCACTCATTAAATAAATAATTCTACCAAAAGAATGTAAAATTAATGTTGGTTTGTAAATTTGTAGGCAGATGATTTACCAATCTGGATCATAGTTGACCCTCCTCCATCTTATGAGGCAGCAGCGGATGGGTTGCCTCCCTCGTACTCCAAGGCGACTGCTTGCGACACTCTGCAGAAACTTAGTGAAACCTCTTCAGCGCCTCCAGTTTACTCTTCAGCTGCTGAGCCTTCCGCTTGTCTGGCTGACTTGGACCTTACCAGCATATTTCCTGGATCCACTCCTGAAGTTAGTGAACTACCGATCGAACCGTCTTTGCAACATTCTTCGACAATAAATCGATGAACTCAAGTGACTAAACTTGTTGGGATTTAATCGACATCAGGTTTTCTATTTAATATTTACTTTGGTTAATGATAAACCGACACTGCTACCACCCTTGGGTCTACTTTGGATGTTTCCATTGGCCAACCAGAATTCACCAGACAGACTATAGCCCAAACAGGCCCACCAAAACCTGATCTTCAGTCTTTACCTAATCTTGATCCCAAGAAGTGAAATGTGATATTATTTAGCAAAGTGTAGTTCTTAAACGTTAATAGAATTGAGGTTTTATACTTATATTTTACTGGACAATAATATTTTGTGGGTTGGAACTCCTGTACCCTAACTCTGATAAATGGAAGCTATAACAGCTGCTATAAGAGTTTCTTTGCAAATATTTGCATGTTGACTTTAGATAGCAAAGACCAAAGTAAACCATAGCTTATTATATCTATTGGACATATTTTTTTAAATATTGTTCATAAAAGCTTTTTAGTTGCTATTCAACAAAAGTGTAAAGTGTAAAGGCAAAGGAAGTGGACGGAAATGAATAGTCCGGAGACGTTTCAAGGCATTTAATTCCTCTTAACAGAGGCAGTGATCAAATCTTGCTTTCTGACAACAGGCACACCAGAAACCTGACAAACTCAACAGGCAACAGCTGATCTCGGAACTGATATGTGACTGAGTTCACTTAGTGTCTGGTCTGGCAAACCCGTGACTGTGAGTGTTGCATCGCCAAGCATAAGGCAGAGTGGAGAAACAACGAGTTTGTGTTGTAAGAGTGATTAGTGAATAAACTAAAGAAGAAGAAAACCCATTACTTTCATTATCTCCTTCAAAAGAATTTGGTAAAATATCACAAATTCTTCTAATTTACTGTTTCATTAATTTCTACCAAGTTTCAAGCTCTTTATTTCAGGTTATGATAGAAGTTAAAGAGCCATTTGATGACAAAAAGTGGCATTGGCTATGAAATCACGTAAAATGGTCGTGATCTAAAGTATTGAAGGATGGTTTAACACCCCCATGGATTTACAAATATACAAAAATTCTACAAAGTGGCCAGAGATTATTTTTACCGCTATTTAAAATAGTCTGGCAGCAAGTAAGATAGTTTAAATGTTTAGCTTGAAACCCTGAAATAGAGGTACAGTTATAATTAATATAGATTTGTAAAAAAAACATTAAATACCTTAAAATTTCTTTAACGACAAATTTCATGACTGAGCCATTGGTGGGTTAAAACTACAAAACCTGTATAAATAATATGTTGATAGTGTATACATAATCTACTAGTTGTATACAGGTTTTGTTACTTTCACCATCGCATCGATGGGCCCAGCCTGAAATTACTTAAGTAATGCTCAGAGTACCTTTGATCTTTTCTACCCGTCTATTTTAAGATAATTTTTAAATAATTCACTAACTTCTGGTTGAGTTTTGTTTTGATGTTTTCTTAAATGCTTATGTAAATATAAACTGTAGTAAAACAAAATTAATTTTGATCAATTGCATATGAATTAGATTATAATTTCTTCAGGCAAATCTTTTCTCTATAAAAAGACAATCAGATCTACAAGACCAGACAGTAAGCCAACTTAAAGTACTGTAATACATTCCTTCATTCAAATAATAAAATATTAATAATACATACTGATAGTTTCAACAGTACATCTTTAAATAATTGATTTATTTTCTATTGTGGAAGTAAGTTATTACAAAGAAATGAATCACTTTCATGCAGTAATATATCTTGGTAAAACTGAAATGAAATATAAGTGCTTATTATTTTAACAGTAAGTCATTTTTAAATATTGTAAATTAAATAAATTGGTTACATTGAAACATTGTGTAGTTATATTACCTTAAAAATATATTAGTTTAAATACTCTTTCAATGAGTTCAGTTTTCTTTTAGATCTTAATTTGTATAAACGCTAAATAGCTAATTTAATACTAAATAAATTTGAAGACAAAAATATTTGGACCGAACCGGGATTTGAACCCGGTCTCCGCTTTGGTTATAAATCGGTTTGGTCCAAATATTTTGTCTTCAAATTTATTTAGTATTTAGTTTTTTTATTCATTTATAAGGTAAAATATATCACTTTTTGTCCATTGTAAAGCGGCTTTTAGATGTTATGATTTGTCACTGTTTAAAACCAATAGAGAGTTTACTGGAAGTTTTACAGTAAACGATATAATATTATGTTACTTTTATTTAACATTGGGTTTGCAGATCAGCTGAATCTTAACAGAAATAAAACATTCAGCAATAATTAGCTGTTTTATAAGACCAGTGTTAAAAATAACCTTTAAACTCTCTAATTTGATAATATTTGAAGCTGTTAAATTGAAGTGACTATCATGTTCAAAATCGTTGTGCTTTCCAAAGCAAAAGCCGGCTCAAATAGAGAGTAGATACTTAACACTTTTACAATAATGAATTTGACAAAAATCATAACTTCAAAATTGTGCAGAAGTTAGTGATTACAATATTTAGTCACAATAACAATTTTAACTTTAATGTGTTCACTTCTCAATCTTGTCAAATAAATGGAAAACCATTCAAAACGTTAAATTGATAAATAGACTAATGATTTACTCAATTTTTTTATATAGATATATTTTAATCTTCAATCAAGGTTTCCTAGGTTCAATTTAAGTGTCATTTTCAGGGTAAGGAAAATGTCTATTTTTAAGTTGATAGAAGTTGAATAACGTTTGGATTAAAGAAAACATTAGTGCAGCTTTATAAGGTATTTAGGAAATTAAACATCTAGACAATAAAAAGTTATTTCTTAACTTATTTCTTAAAAAAAATATCTTTTGATGTTTTCTAGCAGAAGGCCCATTTAAACTTTCCAGGAAAATTAGCTGCTACAAAAATTAAAAAGCAAAATATGTTGTCACTGTAGAACCATATTTGTTGTGTATAAAGTTTGACAATCCAACAAACTATAGTGAATTACGATAACTTTAAATCCAAGAAATGTATATCGAAGTATGTACTGTTATCAATTTATAACGGTAAGGTTATCAATACAGCAAGACCCCAATACAATTGATATAAAACAAATTTGTACTGAGGTATTTCCAAGCACGTATGATAATCTATGTTTTACCCTGTTTAAAATTAAATGTCATGTTAGAAAACATCAAATGTGGCTTACACAATTTAGAAAAAATAAAATACAACTTTTAATTATTATATTAAGTAGGCAATAATCTTTTACAGATACTTATTCATATGTTTCAACACAAGAATCTTGACTCTCACACAAATTAAATTGTTCCATAACAATTTTATTTCTCAATTATTGTAAAGGAAATGCCAAACAGTTTTGATTTACTATTTCTCCGCTATATTTTGGTTAGCCATTTTATAGTTGCATCATATGGAAATTTATGAAAGCTATTTTTGGTTAACCAAGCACAATAGTCAGTTCAAGGTTGAGTATGCATTAAAGCGTTTGTTTTCCAAGAACACTGAATTTTTACTCTAAATTAATTATGCTTAAAATAATTAACTTTGTTAATATTAAGTTCAGCGTCATTGGAATGTAATGCTTTAATACAAACTTATCCTTTAGCTGACCACTGTTCTATGTAAACTAAAATAGCATTTCATTTGATACAACTATAAAATGCTAAATCAAATAATAGATAAGAAATAACAACTTAAACTGTCAGCTCTTTTTGCGTACAGCGTACCTTTTAGAACATTTTAATAAAACAGCAAAATTTAAAATACAGTAACACTATTTCCATTTAAAAAGGTTTTTCATTGTTGCTGAAAACCTCATAATTGTTTGACAGTACATTATTTCTCTTTATTCTACATTTCGTAATATTTAGAATTTGAAAAGTCAAACCTTTTTTATAACAAAATACTTCTTAGCTTTAACCATTTCCTAATTTCAAACTAGTACTCTTTCAGATTGCAATCGCTTTACAAGTTCAGTGTTTTCGTCACATAACCTAACCTCTCTTTCGTTAGGTTAACGTCTATGAATCGATTATGAAAAGATAAAAAACCATCTATAGACTTCAACATTCTAAGTCGCTCAGGGTAACTATTCCACAGACAGGCAGGAATGTATGTAGCCGTAAGCGTAACTATAAACGACCAGCTGCTACTTACTGGCTGAAGATTAGAAAATCCGAAAATTCGAGGGCTGAGGTGATCTATAGTGTGACAAGTGACTAACTAGATGATGCTTGGGGCTGCTGAATCTCTGCAGATTATACTGTATTCAAACAATGAAAATGGATTTAATTTGAGCATTTTGGTTCATGTACTAGCTTACGGTTAGTTAGTTAATGGTTTATTTCGCTTTCCAAAACAAAACATGTATGCTTGAGTTGTTAAATAGAGATTTAACCATTGACACAACTTACATTGAATGTAATGGTGGGTTATCTTTATGTTTTAACCAAATTGAGTAGTGGTTTAAAGATGTAAGATGTACAGTATATGCTGATGCTTAAGAGGTTTAAACTGTGCTCAAAGGTGCTGAAGGATGCAACAAGTTTTGTTTGGGAAAGCTGCTAGCTAACTAAAAATACTCGTTCTGGGTTAAAATTAATGTTGCTTTAGATTTCCGGTAAGTTTTAAACTTGTTTAGAAGTCATTTATATTAAAATCCAAGAGCCTCAAAAAATCTGGTTAATGTTTACTGTTCTGAAACTTTTATCAAAATCATAATTATTATCTGAACTTATCGGAACTAAAGGTTTGATATGGTTATGAAATTAATTTGTCAAAAGTTTAGTGGCGGATTTGTGTTGCAAATTGTTGTTTTATAAAATTGTCTACAATCCCAAATACCTAAACAATTTTACTCTACACATTTAAGCCTTAGCTTAATAAATTAAAACCAATCAAATATTCTTCAGAAAAATGTAGTATAGTAGTTTTTAAAACGGATCCAAATAATCACAAACACATAAGCTTTGTCCGCTAATGATGCATGGAACAACTTATTTAAATAGTTTTCAGGTATTATCTTTCCAATATTTGTAGGTAGCAATAGCTTTGAAAGAAAACAGCTGATATAGTTGTATGAACCAAAATGTCCAAATCGTAAAGGATGTTATTAACGTGAGATTAAGAAGAAAATTTGAACAGTAGAACTAACCCGTCTGGTGTTAAAACAACGTAAACTTCGACACATACAGTACTCGTCACAGTTTCTCATCGGTGGTTACATAAAAACTGTACAAATAGTCATGAGCATTGATCAGATCGTCCACCGACGACAAACCGTTGTTTTACAGCTATAAAACTATAATTTTGACAAACTAAACTTCCTCGAATCCCTCCGGTTATCCAGTTTATATACAAAATTATAGGTAACAACAACTATAATCAAGATAGAAAATAATACAAAAATATTTCACTAAAATTGACGCTCGGTTATTTCTTCTGTGGTGACAAGCAGCACACCGACAGGTCAGGTTTAGCCATTTCTTAAATTACTTATTTACAAACATTCAAAGGCGAGTTTGGCTTTTGATTTGCAAACAGATTTAAACCCCAGGTGTCTAGAGGGACTCTAACATCCAAACCGTCGAGGAAATATGTACACTAGAGGTTGTTTCGGTGTTTCGTTAAAAACCGATCGCGAATTGGTAACAATGAAAGAACGAGGGTCCTGAGGCTTAAATGAGAATATCACAGATTTTCAATGCCTCCCTGACCTGAGGGTGGTGGCTCTAGCTACAGTTGGTTAAAATCATCTCCGGTCTAGAGTTTATCGTTGTGGCACTTCCCGGGTGATGGACGCTACGCTACGGCTCCGTGCAGCGGTCGTGATCGAGACTGCCCTGTGCCCTCCACAACTCTTCCAGCTCTTCAACACTCCTCGTTATCATTAGTCTGAATCTGATCCTGAGAAAGGGGAGATCGGTCCTCAAGCTGAATGGGTAGCTTCTTAGCTAAGCGTAATTATCAATCCTATTATAATATAAAGAATGAACTAGTGTTAATTTTTTTCAACCGTGTACATTGGAAATAAATGTTTTGTTGAAATTTTAATATTTACTTATAAATGACAACATTAGAAGATGTGGTTTAGGGAAGATTACCCATATGCAATAAGTAATGTAAAGTTGTGTTTTTTCTGAGACTCCGCTTGATGTTCAGGTTATCCAAAGGTAGTTGAACTAACCCACAGTTGGGATAAACTATTTGCAATGGTGTCAAACTCAACAGATTTTTACTTCTCGCCCAAGAAAAATTTTAGATAAACTTACTTCAAAACTTCAACATTACCTTTCTACACCTTTCGAATTCTGCATAGTATTTTCAGTTCAAACTAATACAGATATATTAGTTATTATCTAGCTGCCAAACATACTTTTGTAATATGAAGTCGTTTGCCTCCTGTTTTAAATTCATTTCCTAATAGGATTTAATCTGGCGAAAACAATTTTAGGCTCATTTGCATGGTATTTTGGATCTAAACTGCAAAAAAAAACATTCTTGTTTCGCTTTTTGAAGACAAGTTTGAGCAAAATTTCCTTTAGGAATGATTTGATTGCAACTCTAAAGTTGCTAGACAATTATTTCATTAGAACCCCAGATGAACGTAAGATAACTTTAGATTTAATTGTTCAACACAAATTAGTTGAAATTTGTGGCCTTATTCAACATTTTGAAAACAGATAACAATCTTGTTCACTGGCACAGTTATTTGTAGAAATACGCTTAACCGAACTGATGCATAAGGAATATTTTCTCGTTCGGACACCTAACATAAAAATATCTGTTGATATTGAATTAAGGAACGAGATTCTACAAAAGCAAGTTTGGCAACCATCCACATTTCATCTTCTTTTGAGCCTCAACATCCTCTCATTTCTAACCCTTAGACTTGTCCTCCTCGGCGTGAGCTCAGCTGAGTTGTGGAAGGACGGAAAGTTCTCGAATACTAGAATATCACAGGCTTGCCGTGCACTGAGCCCTAGAGGCTACGATTACTGGAATAAGTATATAGATAGATAAGTGTAGCAGCAGGTGGAAGCGAGAGTCGAGAGCGGAGAAGCCTGCCGGAGGCTCAGTCGGCAGAAGCCTCCTTGTCGTGCTCGGCTGCAGTACGGCTCTCACTGTCTGGTAGTGCTTCTTGAACCCAAGCTTGTGGTACAGGCTTTGAGGCGTCGTTCTCTGGACGAATCACCACAAACGGAATATACCTGCAGAAAAAAACATTTGTTGGCAGATTGGAATGTTGGATAGAAAATGATGCAATAAACCAAACCAAATAATTAAAATACAAATAATGTATAGTGAAATTGTTTTCAAGAAAACCACTAAAAGTATTTTGGTTTCATTAAAGTAGTCAGTTTAAGTAGTAAGAGTCACTTTGTTTATTCAACTGTCTTTTTTATTGTTAAAAATTATCTGAAAACCAGCGTTTAACCTTATAGAGCTTTAATTTTGTGTGAAAAATTTATGTGTACCATCCCACACAGCTTCTTCTAACCTCGGGATGGAAATTTTATAGTTTAAGAAATATTTTGTGTGTAAACTGACCTTGTAAAATGTATAAAAACTAATACAAATATTTTATTAAAATACTTTGAGTGGGTTCCATGATTTCAAAATTACACCATTTATCATAACTAACCAATCAAGTTTAAAATTAAAAAATTATAAAAGACAAAAATAACATTTTTGAAAAATTATGCTTGCTCCAAAATCCTATCCTTTACACAATTAATTAGTATTACTACTTCCACTCATTAAGGCGATAACCTACAAATTTTTACCCACAAATCACAATTGTATGGTCAAAAACACACAAAAAAACACATTTAACATCATTGGTCAAACTGTACTGCACAATACTCCAAATACAGGCACTGTAGGCAGTTTTCAGGGTCTCTCACTTCATCAATGCTTTTGAGGCGCTCCTGGAGCGGCGGTCCAAGTCTGAAATGAGGTACATCTAATGAGACGACAAGACCAAAAATTGCCTCCTAGAAGAGGTGAATTTCTCCTCACTGCCCAAAGTATACCTGGCATTTTGCTGGTGAAGTGCGCAGATGGAAATTTTCATCACTGAATCCCCCTGCTGGCTTCAAACAGGGCTTCCACTTATTTTGTTATGGTGCTTTACCCAACTCATGGCTGCTAAATGTCTATGAAATAAGTACATACCCTCTAGAGCGGACCAAGCGAGTGAGCAGAGAGGCGAGGTGTATGCCGTAACCCTTGCGCCGATACTCGGGTCTGGTCTGCATGGAGAACATGGCTCCGTAGTAGGACTGCACCATCCATGCCGCCAGCTCGCCCGAGGAGAACACGCCGAACGCTGGAAGTGCTGTGATCAGTCGCTCAAACACCTGTTACATCAATACAAACATTTACTGTCAGATAAAGAAGTTTTAAAGTGGCATTACTGTTATAGAAACGTGAACTGTTTTCAACATAGTAACAGGGGGCAGTCCACAAGGAACCAGAGACAGATCTTTAATAATAGGTATTATTAAAAATGTGGCATATCTAACAAAAAGGTTAACTATGCCATAACAGAAACTTTATTAATGAAGTGCAATGCCGAAAATTATTTATTAATAGGTTGAACATATCTAAAATAGCGGTTGTTTAATGATTAAAGCTTAAAACTTAAAACACTGCGGAAACCAATAGAGTGAACCTATTGAGGGCAGACTCAGAGAATTTTTGCTACTAATATAACATTAAACTTGACCAGTCCAACCCAAAATATTTTCTCTATCTTCCACACAACTTCCACTGGGACAGTTATTTATATTGTTGATAGTTACTTTAGAATGTTACATGGCAACAAGATGGTGATAACACATTACTTTTTATGGTTAAGAGAAACTCTGAAATTAAAGGTAAAAAGGTAAAGTTTATCTTGTTTAACGGCGAAGTTAGGACTACAAAGTCCTCTCTAGCACTCAACCTAGACCTTCACCTAGGGCTTTATCGTATAGTCACATTACAAATGTAAGTGGTGACTGCGGAGATCTAACACGCGCAGCAGTGATCGGCTCCGGTCGCGCACGATTTCAACTCACCACGGGTCCGCTAAAAGAATTTGTAAGATGAATTTGAATAATTGGTTGGGAGACATGAAGGTCGTGTGACCTATCTCCGTTAAACCTTTCAGTTCGGAAAGATGTGTGAAAAACATATTTGCCCAAAAGCAATCAACCATGAGAACTGGGATTTCAAATGAATTGAAACTGTTAAATTATAACAAAGCGTATGTAAAAATTTAACTGCCAATGTAAAAAACCGCTGTGAAAAGTTTATTGGAAATGGAAATAATTTTAAACCGCTTTTAAAGTTTAAACTTAACTCGGTACGAAGATGTAATTAGTAAAAATTAGTCCACTCCTTCCAACTACACTATGTTTAAGTTCCTCTCGGCGAAGCAACTTTTGGGACTGCCGGTATTGTGGCAAAATGTCTGAACCTTTGGTAACAGAAAATTATTGCACATACCTCGACAGTCTCCATGTCGTTGGCCGGATACAGCTCGTGGATGGGCTCTGCATGCTCCTTGCGTAGCTCCTCTATCGTCACCTCCTCCGGGGGCACCAGCCTGTCACACACAACTCCATCAGCTAACACCTCAAATTATAACACCCACAATATTCTAGAATGTATAGTGAGCAACAAATGTTTACCAGCAAAATCGGTCCACTGAAAGTGTTCTTATGGGAGGGCTTTATCCCCAAAGAGCACTTCCGGTGTAAAATATACACCGTTGCAGGAAATGTGCTAGTATTTATGGCAGCGCTTGTCGCTACGCTTTGGATATATAGTTTTAAAATTGTTTTGCTACATTCTATAAAATAAACATTGATCTATTATTTCAAAATTCAACAGCCAATTAAAAGTAAAAAGATTTTACTTATATTCAGTGCAAAATTGTGTGCTGAAACGTATTGTCAGTAAGAAAATAATGTGTTGCGTTAAACAGCGTTGAAATAGTCTTTATATTTTGATCACTAGACGATAGGTCCATAGCATGGAGGGGCCTCGGACGTCAAATGAGCGAGGATCAAACGAAAACTATTGGGACAAAAGATGAACAATACTTTTGTCAAGATGTAATAATATTTATAAATAAGTCAATTTACTTACAAAACTGACCTATAATCTTTAATTTGTTTAAAACACAACTTGCAACATGTTGGTCAATAATTCCTTGTTGCAAGTACAATAGGGTTAATAGGCCTTGTATATACATATAGCAAACTCAAGGTATTTTGTTACAATTACGTATTAAAATTTAATTTCCGATATTTAATTTGTAACTAGTTTATCCACTAAGGCAAGAAGAAGCTTAGCTAAAATACATTAACATGGGATACAATAAAAGCAAGATTATTAAAGGTGAAGTTATCCACTTTTCAAGTTAACTATTCTAGATGCAAGTTCTACTATAACAACGGACATAAACATAGTAATAATGCATGAGGGGAGGATTAAACATAAACTCCCACCTCTCTCTTCTCCAGCTGAATGTGTCACTACATTAGGATGTAATTAACATGAATGTAGAATATAAATCCACTGTTAGGGATTATATTGTGATAACAGATTACACTCAGGCCGATGTGTCAACAACTCCCTCGTGACCTTTGACCTTTTGTGACCCCGAGCTTGAATGCAAAATTACAAAACCCGGTTTAGCAAAATGTTTTGTTTGATTTGACTGTTTATTAAACCGCACCTGACGACTCTGTGTACTAGGATAGTCATTTGAGGGTTTTGAAGTTATGACTGACTCGTTGATTTCCTTTGGCCCTTTAAATGGCAGTTCAAAAGCAGGCTGAGAGATGAATTGTTTGAATTCACATTTTACCGAGAAAAAAAGATTACTCAAGATTGGGGGTTAAGCGACCCCTATAACGATTCTTCATCACAGTATAGAATTCATCTACATTTTCTACTGAACACTGTCAAACTAATAACAATAGGAATTTCCCATATTTCAACTGTAAGTAAAAGTTTCAACCCTGAAATTTCAGAGAAGCCCTGAAATTTCTAAAATGAATAAAAATGTATACCAATCAAAAGTTTGAAAATGTATTAGTTTTATCATAATAAAAGATGAAAGACGAATAGTGCAAATTCCAACTCTTCAGTAACTTCTTGACGAAGAATTATTCAAAGAGAAGAGGGTGGGGCATTTGGTCACCCGTTTCATTTTGCATTGCAGAGAAGCAATACGAAAATATTAAATGTTTAAAATATTAACAACACGCTAAACACTTTGCACTCTGTGTTGCTTCAAAGGCGCAGGATCGCGGATCAACCAGCGTAACTCCCATAGAGTGGTTGTGCACGTCTACAAGATTCATTTACCACTGGAAACAGCCTCGACACATACTAAATCCATGTCCACCACAGCTAACACGTACATACACACTCAATTGGTAGGGTCAGCGTACCTCATACTCTAGTCTACACTATCAAGGTCACTAACTCATTCAGCTGATCGTCTTCCGGCATGTTGTCGTTGCTCACGTAGATGTCGCCACACACTTTCTCCATGGAGCCGATCTGTTGGTAGAACTGCTCCAGACGGTCCATGATGAGCGAGTGTGTGTAGTTGAGGAAGATGGGCTGGCTCCAGTCCAGCAGGACGTCCTCGGTCTCCAGGAGCTCCAGACAGTCCAGCCTGTCCAGCGGGCAGAACACGCTGAAGCTCTCGTAGAGGCGCCCATTCGGCTGAAACAGATAATCCAACATAAATTTTGTTGTTTGCATGGATATTAAACTGTAAAATCCTTTCCCAGAAAAAGTTTAAATTTCCTTTGTAAAAGACTAACGTATTTTAGAGTCGTGCAGACCAGCATTCAAAAGTTTTGTTATTACCCTGCCTCTAAAATTTGGAAACGTCTTTTTTTAAATTATCAATGTGATCTTGTATGAGGTGTACACTCTTATATATCCCGATGGACTACCGAATTGGGAGACATAGAACGGTAGTTCATAAACGTTTGCCCTCACAAGGGAGTTCTGTTCGTCGATAGACTTCCAAATTGGATTGAATGTGCCTAATGCCAAAGATCGACGTTTAAAGCTAGCCTAATACCAATTTTGCCATCAAAAGCTTTTTAACCGTTCAAACGAGTTTATGTCACACAATTGGCAGACTCAAGAAACAAACAGACTTGATGGCCTAAACTGGGAAGATTCGTTAGAATGGGAATAGTACGAATGTATGTTTGAAAGGAATCTAGATGAAAATGAACGCACAGTTTAATATAAATTAACAATTGGAATGATTGCATGTTGACATGAATAAGCAATAAAATATTCATTTATCTAAGTGAACGATGTAGCGTATTAGAGTGGTGGTTGCTGTAATTAAAAATCATAGCTTAGTACTCACTTATCCGTTTGGAAGCGCTCGCATCTGCAAGACAGGAGGTGACTGACGGAGAGTCCTCCTGAAGCTAACAGAGCGTGCAACCGATCAACATCCACAGAGGGGATACTGTTGAAAGTAGCTGGTTTGTTCTTGCAGATTTGAAAAATTCAAAGGTGATTATGTGCGGAGGTAACAAATTCTTCGGCGCGTAAAATAAAGCCAAACAATTCCCAGCGATATGCCACCAGGAGGACGTTGGTTCACGTTGGGGGACGTGAGGTTCACTTTTCTTTTCACCCTCTAAAAACTACATACATTGAGATTTGTACATCGGAGGTCAAAGATTTATTAAACCTTATGGGATATGTCCGTAGCTCTAACAAGATCTAACCACAGCAGACCCAAGCATGGAAGTTAGTGACGCAACTGAGACATACAATTTTGAATCTTTACCCCATAGGCCCTACTATTGGAAAATGTCCATTCGGCGACCTTATAAGAAACCAAAGACATAACAAAATTAGAATTTTAACGCCAATTGCATTAAAAAGATAAGGTTATGAAGTATATGAAGAAATTTAAGGTTTAGCTGATCATGGGTCTATTCGCCGAGCTGACATCTTGGCAATCAACAGAAAACACCAACTAGGCTACTTTAAATACCAACTAGAACGAATTCAAAATTATTAAAACCCCTGTCGCGTCTAATTACTTAGTGGGGAAATAAGTTAAGTAATCCTTCATGGGTTAACTAAGCACACGGTTAAGCTACTTGAATTACCTTTGCTAGTAAACCTCATTAGCAAGTGCGTCAAGTGAATTAGGCGTCAATGTTTGGAATTATGTTTTCAGCCAGTTAAGCACACCAGTACTCAGTACGTGTTTATTCGAGTCAAACTAATAAACTTGCACCGAGGAATTTTTCATTTAAAATTGTAGTGGATATGAAATACATTTTAACATCGAACTAATATAAACCATATGACCAATAGTTTATGCATGGTTCACACAAGTGGTTCATTCCAAACATAAATATTTGATTTTATTTTACCAAATAAAATCTACTTGGTAATTCTAATTTGGCATGAAGGACTGTCATGCTGTAATGAAGGACTGTCATTAGGTCTTATCACATTTTACGAACTTTTATCACCTTATCACAGTTGCTTTGCAGCAATTGGATTATCCATTCAAAATTCCGTACATAATGCATGTCATATTTTTTCGGTTTTACGTGAAAACTGGTATACACATATGGCAGAAACTACGGTACAGAGAAAAAAAACTCATAGACGAAATTCAAGAAGGACCAATTGACCAAAAGGTCATCGACATTCGCTTCGCTCGGCAATTTACAACTTAGAAGTTATCTGTCATGTTTTAGTTTCATCTAACGCATAAAGTATTATTATATTCAATTCTTCTAACCATTGTATCCCAGAACAGCCAAGTAATCTGTGATTGCATCTATGTTATTATGTCACACACATTTGAGAAGTGGGAGGGGAATTTATATAAGGCTGTTTAAAATATTTTTCTATCGGAGCTGTAGTTTATTTCGTTGACTTGGCGGGCGGGAACGCGGCCACGTTCAACTTTTGTTTTTGTGAGGCACAAACCAAACCTATATTTAAGTTCACAATGATAACCCGTGAGTTAGGAAACATCTGACAAGCCAGAAGAAGACCTCCAGTAGACAGACATCGTAGAGTGAACTGAATCTGTGTAATTGTTAGAGACAAGATGAGTGTAGCAAGAGGCGAGTGTGGTAGACAGCTCAAGCCTTGATTTAACTCTGCAGTCGAACTGCTTTGACCTCGCAATTAGTCTGGAGTAGAATTCTTCTTGCCCAGACATTGTACAATGACTCGATTTAACTTATAATCTTATTGTAAGTATTTTGTAATCTGTATTTTGTATTTGAATTTGATTACTACAAGTCCTACGACTTACGATCGAAATACTGTTTAAAATTACCCCACACAAAACCATTGTTTAAAACAAATGTTATATAATACGATACTGTCTAAAGCTACAACATTGTTTAACAAACTATCCTCTGAAATACAATTTGAAAATAACATCGAGCGATTTAAAAAATTGGTAAAAAATATTCTGATACGCGGTAATTATTATTCGGTGCGAGAGCTTTTAGATGACAATTAGAAGATTAAATCAAATAAAAAGTGAAAATACAAAGATTTGTTTTCAATTTTAATAGGCTTTCTACATCCCGAAAAATTTACGCTAGATTACCGTGTTTAATATCTTATTTAAAATCTACTGATTTATTTCGTTTTGTGTGTTGTGTTCTTTGTGTGTTTTGTTTGCGTTTTGTTTTAAAAAGATATTTTTTAAGTTAATAGTTAATACAATACAATGTTATGTTTAATACAGTAAAGTTTTGTTTTCAATAAAACTTTTATTTATTTAATGTTTTAATTATTTAAGACCTCGGTGGTCTAGTGGCTCTGCTATTGAACTTTAGATGTTGAGGTTGCGGGTTTGAATCCCATTCTAATTGTTTGGTTTTGCATCTTAAGTTTACCCTGGTAGTTCACTCACTCAGCTGCTAGAGGCAAGTGAGTAGCTACGCCTAGCAGCGCATTCTGGTAACAAACACTGGAATGAAAACGGTGTCGGGTTCAAGAGAGACTTACCACTTATCCAGATTCAACCTCAAGTTCCGTCTTGTCGCATGGTTCTACCTAGCCGAGCCGCGGATTATTATTATTAACATCTCGTACTCTTGGATGTTAAAACGTAAAACAAAGCTGGGACTTAAAGTGTGACTCTCACTACAGTAATTGTAATTACAATTTCCTATTCAAATTCAAAGAGAATAATCATTTCAATGGGATTAACTAAGTATACAGAAAGTGCAGTGCAAGGTCAACGCTACAACAAAGAACTAGTACGTGTACCTTTTGTTAGTAAACTAAATTTTTATTCATTGTATTTTCTTTTTTTTTTTTAAACCATAGCACATTAATCACAATCCTGTAATTCATTCATTCAGTTCACCACTTTTTGTATCATCTTCACCCTGTCAACACAATAATTATTGTTAATTGACAAATAAATTAAATTAAATTAAAAAGGTTAGTTGGTGATAAGTATTTTCTTTTCTTTATTAAATAGAGGCTAAACTCAGAAAATGCACATACATTTTAAAATTGTTGTAGTACTATATACCAATGCATGAAATAACCCAATACTGCAATATAAAATATATTAAAACTACAACTATCAACTACACACTACAACTTTATAACTTAAACTCTGTCTAAAATGCATAGAAACAAGACACAGTAAAACAGATTTATTAAACCGAAAATAACTTAGGTTGAAAAATATTTTTATAGACCACCTATCACGTTAACTGTTAGTTACAAAACTGTTTGTGTAAAATGCTGTTAAATTGGGGTTTTAAATATGCACAAATGTTGTCAAGAAACTACTAAAATGTTGAAAGTAAACAAACACATTTTTTGTTTGAATAGCTGACCTTGTGCAAAAAAGGATAAACCAGCTGATGGCTAGGATTGAGTAGTGTGTGTGTGTGTGAAGGGGGTGTAGAATTGGCAAGTGTTTAAGCCCCTAACCTCCCCTACAACTGCAGTGGCCTTGAACCCCCTCTTACCCCTCCACCACCTACTCAACTACCCTGGATATAAACAGCTGTGGGGCCAACTTTCCTGCATTAGCACTTTCTCTGTCCCTCCAACTGTCGTTCCAACTTTAATCCTGAAATTGCTGGCGAATTGTGTTATTTAGATTACTCTTCTAGGAGTTAAAGTTAGTTAATGGCTCCAGACAGCCGACCTCTACAGTTGTAAGTTTATTCTTTGTGAATCCTTGTATAGAACTTGTTCACTACCACGCCTCTTGGGAAATCAAAAGCGTTAGCGTAAACCGTTTGAAAAACTAATTTGACCAAATTAAATGACACACTCAAGAATCTAGGATGTGACGGCGCGTTCAGCAACAACTTTACATTCATGCTCTGCGGGGCTTGCCTATGCAAGAATTGAAGGCAGTATTGTAGATTTCAGATACGTTTTAAGGGCAGTCCGACTTCCATAAGAGCCATAAGAGAATATTGTGTTAACTTAAATACCAATAACTAATGATTAGTAACAGAGAACAAACCTTTTTTGTGTGATCTTTTTTAAATACGTTGTAAGTTAGCTCCTAACATACATTTTAAACAAAAATTAAAACCTTCAGTTTTTTCATTTAATTTCATTTAATTTTTTAATTTCATTTAAGTCATATTATATTTAACTTTGGTTCTAATTTAATTGTTTATTTCATCACTAGGTCCTAAAGTGACCCCTTTCGTGACTCGGACAAAAATACACTTTCGGGCCGAGTGATGAACGATACTTTTTGTCATGATGCCAATAACAATAAGAAATAAATGTCAATACATGTTTTAATATTATAAAGAAACTTAGGTTAACATTGTTTTGAACTCAACAGTCTGAATTATAATGTTTTGAAGAACCAGCTATTACAATGTATTAATTAAATTATTTAAATTTTATTATTTACTACAAGTCAGTGTTGAAATTCAAAACAATCAAACTAAACTCGTTGAACCAGCTGATGTCCATGCCATAAAAAGATAATTAAAATTATCTTTTCTCCCTAAGGAACAAGATCATCAAACCATCATCAAAACAATACTTTATTTACCTGGGTGTAAAACTGACACTTTAGCACCGTCAACACATGTGAGTAAAACAGCTGTTTTCAGAGCAGAATGACAAAACGATAACGATATTTTAAAACACATGTGTAAGGGACTAGATATTATTTGATTAAACATTGTGTAAAAATTTGGCAGAGTTTGGCCTAATAGTTTTTGATTTATGGGTACCCAAAGTTCTAAAAACACAATTTACGGGACATCAAGAAAAGTAGCAAAGTTTTGTAACTTTGTCTCAAAGGCCAAAATCGAGTTGCAAGCCTTTTTTAAATAACTTTTAAAACAGTTACCAATTAGGTAGTGGTATACGATGTATAATATATCATTTTAAAAGAAAAGCCTTGGTAAATTATAAGCAATAAAAACAAACAAAAATTGAGCTTTCCATGTATGCACTTTATACATATCAAATTTATTTATTGCTTTTACTCCATGGTATTACAGCTTATGGAATTAACTCATATACAGTACATTATACTTAAATAATTATGTGAACATTTCATAGTATAAATGTATATAACAATTAAAACAAATTATTACAAATATATAGTAATCTAAGAAATATTTCCATGAATTATTCGGCTACACGAAAAGATTTCTACCATATATTACACAGGTTGAGCTAGGACATTTATTGTAGAAACTATGGAAGTACAATAAAATTTTGGAAGTAAATTTAAATTTATTTCAATTTAACAGCAGGGACCACTTATAAGAAGGCGTGTGAAATTAACTGTTATGATTTGAAATTAATCTTTATTACGCTAATACAAATTAAAATTGACGGCAAATGAAATGAAAATATAGGAGCCCAACTGATATGATAATATTCTATGACCATTTATGAGTATATACTGTCATCTGTTAATTTAATAAGGCCGGTTTTATTCTGCAAAATATGTAAAAGAGGCAGGTCGGAAAAACGGTGTTACACAGTCAAATTCTGATCAAGATGAATTTTGTTATTCACAAATAGTTTTTAGTTCCCGCGTATAATATGCATTTCTCCATAAGGCATTGCAGTGCCATCTATCAGCGTTTGTGTGTAATCTGACACAAAGTTCCTCTCAACAGTACGATTGTACACGTTGTGAGCTTTGACGGTAGGTTGCACCACTTTACTCCATAGTAATGGGACGAACAGGTAATAACTTTTAACTATTTAAAATCATGAAATTTAACTTTTAATGTGAAGTATTTAACTTTTAATTATTCTGGCCTGAATTTGCCTAGGTAACCTATGTTTTCTTGGCAATTCTTTGTCCAAATTTCGGTAAAAGAAACACTTTCGATCCAAAACTTGTAAAAGGGAACTCTAAAGACCTATATAAAAATAACCGTGGTCAAAAGTGTTTACTGGTTAAATGAAATAATCGAATTAAGCGAAGTGAAGGCAGGCGAGGTGAACTGCACGAACTGCACACAAAGCTGCGGCACTGACAAAGACTTCAAAGCAGTTCAAGCGCAAACATTTGCCACAAAGAAGTTGAGAAAAACTGCCCGAGGAGAATAAACAATTCATACACACAGCTGTTGATAAATGACCGCATTATTTCTCACCATTAATAGCTTAGGTGATGTAATAAAAATGTGGTTGTTGTTCAAAATAAATTTTAGACAAAATATACTTCAACAAGGAAAAAGAATTAAGAGAACTGTGTGTAGTATTAAATACCGTACTCATAATTTTTAATTGGGTTGACGCTGAGATACTCGGCAATATTGGCACATGCTACGGATCCAGATTAGCCCCAATTTATACTGACTATTTCAGTATCCAGCATATTAAAAATCTTAATGTTTAGTACTACAATTCCTTCGTCTTCCTGAAACATACTAAAACTTATCATTTCAAATCTAACAAAAAATAATTATTTAAACCTATTTTTGTAATTTTAAAAGCTTTTTTAATGTAGTTTTGTTTGTATTACAAGAGTACATAATAAACATTTCAGAAAAAATCTTTACACTATTAATTTGAGTTAGTTGAAAGTGTTAACGAAATTGCCCTTTGCAAAATAATTATACATGATTTTTATCCATGAAAATTGATTTATCATACTTTTCTGCATGTAGCATACTATATAAAGACATAAACACTCAATTTTCTTCCGTTATTACACCCTTAAAAACGACAAACAAGCATTTCACACTTTGTTCGTAACGCCATGCATCACATGAATTGACTGGCGTGAAATAGGGTGTGCGACTAGGCGCAAACTCGGTGTAGGGTCAGCTGAGCCGCAGTGCTAAGTCAAGGAGAGCAGAGGGTAGATGGCGTGGCTAAGATTATACAGGAGTCACCTAACACGCTAACCACCGGCCACACCGCCACAGTAGCGAGGTTATTGGCAGTTTGTTGAAGGTCGTGGCAGCATAATGAGGTGGTTGGCTACACTGGGGTCCGTTCAGGATAAATTGGTCAACGTCCTTCATGAAGCTATTGATTAGAAAATTTAGAACTATCTTGCAATATCTTCTTACGAGATTGTTGAGGCAATGTATTAATTTTATTGAGGGTCCGCCTCAGTGGATAACTCAAGGAAAAAATAAATTGGTCCGCAGAAGGAAGGACACTGAGCACGCAACAACTGGTTAGACAACGGGTCTTCTTTCAACTGATGTGGGCTATCGGCAAACTAAACGCCAAAGATTTACACTTAAGCGATTTTCAATCTTCAAAATTATTTTTAAACTAACAAAGTTTATATGGTTAGAAACTAGGAGAGAT
This sequence comes from Matsumurasca onukii, assembly GCA_018831715.1. Lineage (NCBI taxonomy): Eukaryota > Metazoa > Arthropoda > Insecta > Hemiptera > Cicadellidae > Matsumurasca > Matsumurasca onukii. Next base: position 26,268,999 of record CM032058.1, read on the forward strand.
GTTCTACCCTTGAATAGTGCTAGGTTTTCAATTAGTACAATACTATTTCTAATTTCTCAATTCTCAATTTCCAGATTTTAAAATGTCGGCGTATTTTGACCTCTTGCACACCCTTACATTGGGCGTCACGGCACTTAAGTGGACCCTAGTCATTACATCACTGTGGTCTACGTTTCAATTCAGTGGACCGGTGTACATTTTCAACTGCTCTAGCCATCTGAGTGGGCTAAATTTGAACACGAAGACTGGGACTCGTGGCGTGGTCCTGTAATCCAGCTTCATGTATGTCAGGTTTGAGGATGATATGGTCTAAATTGGCTCAGATAGTCTCAGTGATCATCTGATGATACCGCACCAACTTTCACCTTGTTTAACATATCAGACCATCACCTGCGTGGTTCGGAAGTCACGTTAAGCCGTTGGTCCTTGTATTTTCATTGGTCATTGCGCTGTTATTAATGACCCATTCTAAGGAAGAGTCGGCCTTAGTTTGTAACAAGACTACACCCATAACTCATTACTACCACTCATCACACTCATCTTTCACCACATATTTGCCTCATGAGAGTGGTCGGCATCTCAAATAGTGATTTAGTGATTTAGCTGGTTAATTAGCTTATTGTAGCAGACTAGTTCTTTTATTTTTATCTATGCTTGACGTTCTCTGATACTCAATACAGCCAGTCATATACAGAGTGAGTTAAAAGTATGGATAATCCCTGGTAAATTCTAAATGGATAAAGTTAGACAAATGAAACTCAGGTACTCATTAAAAGTAAACATTTTAGGTACTAATTAATTCAAGTTGGGAACCAAACTGTCCAATAAATGTTTTATTTGCTTGATGAGGCTTTCAGAAACGATGTTTCTATCTTCAGACCAAAAGACCAACTCACAAAGGAAAAAAATTATTGGACAGTTTGTTTTCTAACTTTAGTTAATTATAAATTCCAATAAGATGCTGTCCCCTGATGATTTTAGGTACTATTTACTACAACTTCATTCATTTCTCAAAATGGAATTTTTGGGAGACAGCTCAAAAGTTTTTAAAGATAAGACCCATTTAGTTACACTTCACTTAAAGGATCGCGGTTAAAGAAGAAGAACAGTGAAAACTAGGGCTTTCTGTTTCAGCACAAGACAAAATGGCACCTCATTGAAATTAAGTGAAACCTAATGGAGACTGCCATTTGGACTGGGTTAAGATAGAAAACTCTGATTTCCACAGTTGTTTCTTTAACCAAGACCTTTAAATGAAGTGTCCCTCAATGGGTTTTACCATTTAACAATTTTGAGCTGCCCCCAAAATCCGATTTTGGAGAGATGTGCAAAGTTGTAATAGTGACTTTAAAGTTCAAAGGTATCATGAGTTTCATTTTCTATCTTTATCCATTAAAGATTTAACAGGATTATCCATACTTTTAACTAACTGTGTATAATAATAATAACTTAGTTGCACTCCATAAGTTTATACATATGTACAACTATTTATAACTGACCAAAAGTAGCTCATTAGCGTAGCAATGCGACTAAAACATAACGTCACAGTTCTACAAATCACAACACTACTCGCAAAACTACTCTAAAACTAGTCTAGATTAAAATCCAGGGCAGAAAGGCTGGAAAAAGAGGGCGACGTGAACTAAAGTAGTTTGCAGGAACCAGGCACGCCAACTCAGTGCGGCACGACTATAATAGTCTATGTTTTGTGTAGTGTTGTGTATAAGTGTGTCGCAGCGTAAATCTGTGACCTACTATGAGTAGTGTACCGCACCAAACCGTGTATCATGTCAATGTTAACTACTTAAGAAATGGACAACCATGCAAACATTCAACATGACATGTAGACCAATTTGTATACTACAGTTTGCGTTATAAAGAACAGTTTAACTGGTTCAAAGTGTTATACGAGTATGAGTCAAGTAAAGTGATGAGTGTTTTGATGGATGGCGAGGTGTGGTCTTGTTACAAACTAGAGCCGACTGTTCTCTAGTTTGGGAGATTAGTTTATTAACGACGAACTGAAATGGACCAACGGCTTAAAGTTGCCTTCTTTGGGACATGAGAGTCTTTTGAGTATTTTGTTGATTTCAGTTATATGTTGTTACAGCCAAGCAATTTAATATGGCTTTTCAATAACCAGCGCAAAGACACCACACGGTTAAAGACTGAGAATCAATAACCAAACTAGACCAATTAGTGCATCGGCAAAACTATTCCGCGATCACTTATTTAAATGAAAACACAGTGATCTCTCTTAAATGTAATCTCTTTTCTTCAAAACCAGATGCCATCCCATAAGAGGTGTGACATACACTCTTATGAAGCTAGAGGCAGGAAAACTACCGGACTGGGCGACACACAGTCTCTCTCAGGCAGGAGCCCGTTTTGTCAATAAATTGCCAAATTCGATAAAATGTATGCTCCTACGCCACAGGCGCAAGTCTCGTCTGAAAGCAGTTTTACCGCGTATCATTTCTATAGTACAGACGAGTTCTTGGCACACCAATGGGAGACCTAGTGAGAAATGGCTACCGGCCTACGGATGCTTAAGTGGGAGAATTCGAATGAATGAGCCAGTATGACTGTAAAATTGTATGTATGAATGAGTTCTCGATGTAAAGTACAGTATGAGTGACAAAATTTTAGCTTTCAAAATATTTAAATGTATATTAATGTAGATCATTGTCAAACAAACCAATTGGTAGCTAAACGGGCTAGCTAAGGATGCCCTAGATTTTCTTGAGAAAAATGTATAAACAACAGTAATATGTTTGGTTTTTTTATTGGTCATTAATTATGTATACTGTAAATATTATTAAATATTGTTGATGACGATTGAACGGTCTAAGTGTTATCCAATTTGGTTGTTTAATGGATATACATTTTACTGTATACGGAAATTAAAGTGTATATAAAATAAACATAAATTATTGTAAAAATTAATTTAAAAATGTTTACTATAAAAAGTACGAACTATTGTTTTGATTGTTGACGATACCGATGTTTTCTTTGCTCATTTCGAGAGCACACTGCAAGTAGATTTTAAATCTCAACTACAGTATGTTAAGATGTTACGTGAGTGTGAAAGGAGGAGGTTTACAGAATTGTTGCTGGCTAGGGGAACACATAAGTTTCAAGATATACGAAGACTTGCGTGTCTCAACCACTTGCATGGTGTCAGCATGTCGCTGTGACTTACACTATCTATACAATATCGACTCCCAGGGAGCATAAAGTATAACTGTATAACGTATAAACTTACAACAGGTGAAGGTTGTAGCCAACACCGGTGTCACTAGTTTGGGACAATAGAAACAGTTCTGGACATTTTTCATGTTTTGCGTTATGAGTGCATTAATTGGCAGGAACAGTTTTGTTTAAACTGTATAGAATAATTTAATTTAATAAAACCAGATGATATTTTAAACTGACAATTATATGTTTTTATCAACGTGAAACATAGGCTTTACAAACAACGAAAATAGCCCATAATTATGTTGATAACACAAACTTAATTAATTGATAACTAAATGCATAATACATCCATAGAGGGATTTTGGGAGGAATATAGGCTTGATGATGGATGATGACGAAACACAATTCTAAGAATTGAAACTGGTAAAAGTCTCCATGAAAAGAGGTTGTTTCGAAACATCGAATATCTGAACGAGAAATAAGTTCACTCAACTAAAAGAAAGACTTCTTCGAAGTACAGTTCGGCAATAATACAAAAGGATATTTACTTCTTGCAGCAAGACCAATATTTGATTTGCAATACAATGTGCTGTCTCAATAGTTCGTGATTGATGTTCTCTAATATTTCCATTTTTCACGAATCTGACCTTTTCCCACAACAAGATTCCTGAAAGAAACCATTTTTGTATAACGTTACGTAAAAGGATAATACAAGCGTAAAATCCTGATTTTATTAAGGGTAATCCACCTCTTTTTGTTTTAAACAAACGCGCACCAACCAGGTTTTTAGTACAGATCCACAACACAAATATCCTTAACTTACTTTAGTCGGAAAACTTTCAAAACTTTGCCAATTAATTAACTTGGTTTACACATTGTTCAACATGACTGAAATACCTTCTGGCAAAATGAACTCCCACATTAACCCACGTTGGAAATTTAATTTTATTTGTTTAAATTGTTAACGCTGGAGGCAATAATTTTTAATTCATTAGAGGAAAACAACATATTGTATGCGTTTAGTAAGATTATCTTTGGTGTAAGCGTGTAATTCTACAAGGACTTAAAGCTCCACATATTTGCGAATTATTGGAATTTTTAAAAGGTTTTTAGTTGTTATTGTCATTAGTTTAAGATGTTTTGGGTCATAGGATTGTATTGGTTTATTCTAATAGTGTTGACATCGATTATAAATTAATAAACCAGTTGAAACAATAACATAGTTAATTATTAACAGCTAATTAATAACATAGTTGAATAAATCACTGATTTTCCTTTTCTCTTTTATTGACGTTTATTGAATAACGAACAGAGTACCGCATAATACCAAAAGTTAAAGAAGGAGGAAGAGGAAAACGAGTCTGGCACACAAAAGCACAAAGGAAACGCGTATAAAAGTGAGGAAATTCACTTCGCCTCCTTGGCTTGGAGAACGGGGATTACTGTGTAAGCTGACTTTCTGCCTTATCACACATCAGTGTGTAGTGAGGCTTATCAATCTCATTAGTTTACGTTCATAATATAAATAGGAATACATCATTATGTTTCTTTATATGATAGGCCTACATATCTGCTATTTGGCCAGTATAAGGAATACTTAAGTATTCTACAGTGTGAGTTAAAAGTATGGAGGCTCCCTGTTAAATTTTAAATGGATAAAGATAGAAAAATGAAAATCGGGACAAATTTATAGAAAACAAAGTGAACTTTAGTCAAATTACAACTTTCTTCAAAAATGGAGTTTTTAAGGGACAGCTCAAAATATTTAAATGGTAGGCCTAACACCCAAAAATGATACCTCATTTTAAAGGTCAAGTTAAAATAGAAGAACCGTGGAAACTAGAGCAGCTCATTGAAGTTGAGTAAAACCTAATAAAGGCTACCATTTTGTACTGGGTTAAATAGAAAACTCTAGTTTCCACTAATCTTCTTCTTTAATCTGTTATCTGTATTTCAATACTTTAAGCAGAAGGTGAAAGATATTTATAATCTCAAAATACAATAATCTATAAAATTGCTCATAATATCTCTTTCTAACCATTGCCTAACGTCTGAAAAGAATGACGATATCGCCAACAGCTTTGTTTTTTGGTTTATGCACAACGTGTCAAAGAGTTTTAAGGGACTGAAAAGCAAACATTTTAAATATTTTAGTAATGCACTTTTAATAGAACTCTCGAAATTAAAATAAGCTTCATCCTTAAAGTTTGCAACAAAATAAGTAGTTTTCAATATTAAAATAATTGCGGAAATCAGTGATGCACATAGCTGGGTTGATCTTTGATCCTCCTGTGCTTTTAAACTATATTCAGCTGGTATACATATGAAAACATGGTAGCAATTCGAGACAAGGTTTCACATCTTTAAATTTGCATTCCATTAGCATGCACATTGTTCTGCATAAAATGTAAGTAGCCGTAATTTAAAACAGGTATGAACTTAATAGTTCACATGGGGTTATGCTACGTTTATCATTTTTCGGCTTCAAAGAACGGATTAAAACATGTTGCAAAAAATACTTTTAATTCGAGTATAAAGTTGAAACTGATTCTTTTGTCAAGTTTATTGTTGTCGATGGTACAATTTTGAGGTTAAAATATTATTACGGACGTTTTCCATCGTTTTGAGTGAACAAAATACACGAGGATTGAAAACAAACGAACAAAAACAATGTTTTCCCAAAATTTAGCACGATATTAAAGATTTAGAACAGGCTACATGATACCTAGCTAGTGTTAGAAAAACTCTTCTAAAAACCACACATGTATATGTCGCCTACAATTTAAACCTAACGATCAAATTAGGCCTATAATCAGTTTTCGTGATTCACTGCGTAGGGATTCTTTAGAATTTGGTTAATCATGTTAACTCCTTTGTTAGTAAAACCTGATTCATTCATCAGAACTTTAAGAATTTCCCATCCATTGGCTGTTTTTGTGTTCTCTGTTTCAGTTGGTCAGTATGATTCACGGCTGTGATTGGTCGTCCACTGCTCCGAGCAAGCCAATGAGGCTGGCCAAGCAGTCAGTCAGTGTGCAGCTGTCTGGTTGTGGGTGTTTATCATGTCGTAAATCGTTTGTACATAATGTATTGCTTTCTAGGCTAGCTGTTAAAAAATTAACACTTGTATTAAACTTTTATTAGGGGAAAAATAATGTTACTTGGTAGGCGACTGGTAAGCTTGCACTGATTAATATTAGGCCAGCGCTTTTTTAATGTTTTGTGTTATGTTTTAGGTACTTTTCACCTGAAGACGGGATCAGAATCCATTTATCGAAACTTCGTGTACTTTTTCTTCACTCAAAAAAGATGGAATACGTCCGTAACAATATTTTAATCTTGGAACTGATGTAGGAATGCCAGGATTTAAGTAAACATCTAATAGGTGAGTCTGTGTAGTAGGTGTATTTAGTCATCAAATCCTAGACATTAATGGCTATGTTAATCGAGGTTAAAGTGACGTCGGCCTAATACCCATTTAATAGAGGAAGGTTGAAATACGTTTTTCTTATAATACTAGAAACCATCAAAGCATTAAATCATATAGAGGACTGCACAAAAAGCCCAAGCTATACAGGTTAAGTTCTCATGAAATATATTCCAAATACAATTTTAAGTAATGAATCTCTTCAGAAATTTTCTTTATACTAATTTTATTTCTAAAGAAATATTTATTAAATATGCCTATAGGTTTGCTAGACGAGTTGAATCGTCAACAAGGTCTAGTAGTTTAATTTGTAAGTATTCATGATTGAGTACAATACATAAGTAAATTTTTAATGTATATTTCAGGAATTGAATTCGTAATTTTAAATTTAACATGGAAGTACATAATTAATTTAGATACATAATAAAATTAAAAGGTATGACACTATTGACTTGTATCAAATGTTTGTACATACATAAATAAAGAATTTTTGATTGATTAAAATAAGATGCAGCAGAGATTCAACTGTATTCACCAGACACGTATGAAGACGTACCATACAGTGGTGGCTTAGTACTTGGTTTTGACGTTTGTTGTGGGGCTAAGGGGGAGAGGGGTGCTGGTGTGCGACCTCGACACGGTAACACCGCCGTATTTATAGTGGAAACTTGTGCATCACGAAGCTCCCCTGACATGAACCCTGCAGATATTTTTATACACTACACAATCAATGTCCTTTACTGTCTTTTGACATCATTTGCCATTTCCCTTTTCAAATAATGTCATATTGCCTTTATTTGTTTTGTTCGAAAAGGTAAAGGTAAAGTTTTTGTTTAACGAGGTGAAGTTAGGACTACAAAGTCCCTCTACCACAACCTCGACTTTTACTTAGCGTTACTGTATAGTCACATTACAAATGTAAGGGTGGTGACTGCGGGGTCGAACCCGCGCCAGCAAGAGGTCAGCTCGGGAGTCGCGCACTATTCCAACCCGTCACGGGTCCGCCACGAGAAAACGTAACGCTAGAGATTTTATGAAAACGGTATGTCCGTATAAGCTCACCACTGTAAAACTCATGAACGCCTGGTGGACCCGTATGCAAAATCCACAATTGTCAACCGACAGCCAGCACAATATTTAAACGAGCCTGTCAGACGAAATTAGACTTTGAAGGAAGTAAAAATTTTACTGTAAAACTGCCTGTTAGGAAATCTTTTGGAGGTTAATTTGGCATGACAATTAATTATGATTATTGTTAGTCACATTAATTAAAACTACGATTTCCATCGATACTTGGTTCGTAATATTTTACAGTGCAAAAGTACTAATAATATTTATTTTAGAACAGCGAAAGTTGAAAATTACCAATAACAATCCTCGTATGGATTTTTTTTTTCATTGATAAGGAAGTGGAAGTAGGACTTAACAGTACGTATCACTGCGTCTCGTTATTGAAGGCATTTAATTTAATCCCATTTAATCATTCAAGCAATAGCACTTCAAACTTTAGATTTGTTTACCGACCACAACCAACAACTAACGTGGCTTCCGAACCACTGGAGAAGTGGTGTCTACAAATTTGCTATCATCAAGGCCATGAATCGAACCCACGTCGTCACTAACTGCTACTGCCATGGTTTTGCATTTTTAAAGTCTCTTCCTTGACTCATTCTTCAACGCAGAGCCAAATCAACACGTCCTAGGAACTATAATCTAGTTTTTCCGGTTCGCACCGCGTCCAAACTTCATAATTAGGTTGAGATATTTCGGCCTAGCTGTAAAGTACCGTCTTCAGTCACTGATTGGTTGATCAGTTTCAGACGCGTTGTGAACCGGAAGGTTTATAGATTATGATGATTGATTATAGATTATAGAATCATAGATTATGTAGGTTATAGATGTATAGGTTGTAGATTATAGTTTATAGATTATAGTTGTGACACCGGCCGCGAAAGCCTAAGTTATGTTTACGTCTAGGAACATGAAATTTGGGATTGACACTACCTTAGGGTTGTAAGCACCCACTACGAAAGGATTTTCTAAAATCGTGCTATGGTGTTGTAATATTACAACAGTTGTATTTTAACATTTGTAATATTACAGCTAACAGATCATCATGCACAATGTGTTTCATCCCCTAGCGAAGCACGGGTACATCTAGAAGGCTGTTACTTGCTGCACGGAAGCTATTGACATCAGCAAGAGAAGTGTGGTGTCAGCATCAGCTGTGCTGATTTATGAGACGATATTACCTCGCTTCAACCCGTGCTGATGTCTGCTTTGTAAACTAATGGCTAAGCGATCTTGTACGATTCTTGCGCCGTATACGTAAACTAATGTGTACGAGAACTGCCATCCCTTTATTCAACCATAATAGTAAACAACACATTCCACCACAAATCTCATCTGTACTTTTAGTTTTACCTCTGGCCAAACCACGGCTAACTTAACATATGTACGACACACTAGAAATGAAAAATATGTTTGTTCAGTAACACAGGTTGTGAGTCTTTTAAGAAAGACACAAAACAGAGTAAATAGATCACTTTGTTAGTTCAAATCAATTGACACAACAAATGATCTGCACTCTACAAATCATATTGATAAAACATAGTGTTCACTCCGTAGAAGAGTCTCTACATTTTAAGTTTGATACAGCGCCACTCTAAACAGTCTACTTCAGAGGGACGTATCCAGGAAGTTTATATCTAGAAAATCCATCAAGGATCTGCCAGGAAATTTTGAAAAGAATCAGCAATATGGTGGGTTTAAAACGGTTTTAGCAATAATAGTTTACATTTTGAACGTATTCTGATCTTTCTCTTGCTTAACAAACGTTTGTGACAAAAGCCGATCCGCACTGATTTGACACGTTTAGGTCCTGTCAAGGACCTATGGATACGAAGATTATAAGTCAAAAAAGAAGTATGTCCTTCCACCCACTATTTCCAAGAATAATCCTTCATTAAAAAATGTTAGCCTATATTTATAATGGTGATCTGTGTTTTTACCAAAAGGTCAACAATTGTTTGAAATTATATTTGTCATAAGTTGCAATGCGTATGAAATGTACGAGTACTACTATGTAAATCTTTAAACGTTTTAAAACACATAATTTATCTTAAAAAGAAAGAACACTAGGGTAGTGCCGATGCGTTTAGTTTACAATGTATTCAAACAAATTACTCTTTTTCTTCTCCTGCAACTGTAATTTCCCAACAGTGAAAACACCCTAAGCTAAGCACAAAGAGTCGGGTTGTCTAGAAAACGTAAAAAGTTGATGAGCTGATTTGTAGGAAGGGTTGAATGTTGCAGGGCAGCAACAACTGGGACGCAGTAATAGAGAGAGGGCATAAATGCGGTAGTAGCCGCCAGCAACAACAAGGCTAGCCTCCGGCAACACTGAGAGATGACCCTTGTCCTTCCTTCACACGCTGTATATTCTAGTCTAGTTGTGTATGTTGCTTGAACATATGTATGTGCTCAGTAGGACGAATATTGATACCCGCGCTGGAAGAGTTGGTGGCTGAGATGAGTTCGAACCCCTTAAAAGAGCTCTTAACCCAGATTATGAAATACTGAAGTAATGAAATAATGATTTATTTGCACAATGATTTACATCAATAAAACATAAATTAATGCTTGGAAATTAACCTATCCTCTGAATCCAGTAGTAGTGATAGGATATCACTGAACTATACAAGTAAATAATCAAGTGAATTATAGTCCAGACTTGATATGAGTTATTGTACACAGATATGACGAGTGGTCTACCGCAGTGCCTGTAGAAACACGCTTAAACTTTACATACAACTATAGTTTAATGTTATTATTCTTGGACGTTTTCAAAGGTTAGCTGCAAACTTATTCGACGCGTAGCCAGCACAAGCACTACTGTGCATGCTAGTGAATTTCCTATAAAAGGGTATAACTTAAACACAAATTAGCCTTTTGTAGGGGGGAGGGAAGATAATTTCCCCCTAAGTCCAATTAGCCAGACCAAAATGGCGGCAAAACAACTATTTTCCGTTGCTATCTTGGTATTGCTAAACGGAATGTGTTGATTTTTATTCACTTGTTAGGTACGGTGGGATAATCGTGGTGTTTATACGAAGTTCAATCAATATACATAAATACAGCTTTTATTGAAAAATATATTTTTGGGGAGAAACGCCATTCCAAAAGATCACTTCCGGTGGATCGATTTTGCTGGTTTACAAACGTAAACTGAACAAATAGTGCGACCTGTAGAGTGATTACACACGCATGTGTATATACAGTATAAACAATAATGCACAACAACATGTTATGATGTGCCCGGGACAGAATTCAGATGGTTACTAATAAAATACTGTACATGTAAATGTATTCCTTTGACTCAGGAGGTGTTGAGAAGCTCAAACTGCAAACAATTTTGATCTACGACGTTTCGTTGTATGGGAGATAGATTACTAGCTCTATTGTCTACGGCAACTTCAGTAAAAATCCCTTTCAAAAAGCTAGGCGTTAACTACAAACCCATAAAATTGGGGTAGTTTTGAAGACCTTTTTACTGTTCTATCCTCAACCACTAACTCTTGCGGCGCGGGGGTCTAGAATCTCACTAAATAGGATTCTAAATTACAGGGTCTTAAAATAGAGGTCTTGACCAAATATTTTACACACAGAAATAGACTTTATTCCATTAGGATGACAAGAGGGGTAACAATTCAAGCTTTTGGGTTCTATGAAAAGCTTTAAACATTTCAAACAAACTTATTGTAAGTGGAGATAGTATTCAAATACATAGCATGCAATAAACAGTGTTGTTATAGTGTGATTCTGATAGCGTCATACCGAGAGATACTCTGTGGGAATGTCGTGTGCAGGTTCGTGATTCCCAACTTTGACTATAAATATCAAGACTTGCCTCTCATGTACACAGACACCTTGAGCCCTTGCCCACAGTCAATACTGTACACTGTACAGGGTTATGGTCAATTACTCAATCGAAATAAAAAAGTTCGACATTCGCTTTGGACATTTATATTTTACCTGTCTTCCCTTTCTTGTTATTGTCCATCGTAAGACATTCGCACTGTAGAGGTTATTTTCTAGAGTGGACTGAGTGAAGAGTTTGAAAATACAGATTATCTTACATTTAAGGCTTAAAAGTTGTATAATGATATTTTGAAGACTAAAATTTGTTTTTTTTTAATATGGGGGCCAACAATGAAATTAGAATGTCTTTTGTCCACCATTTTGAAAACATACATGTATTTAAGTTATCGAAAGTTTGAGCAAATGTATTAAGCTGGGCTTTATTTCTAACTATAAATAGCTGTATAGCTAAACATATTTTGCTGATAAAAAATGTTAACTTGCGTACAATGCATACAATTTGTAGAATCCTTCCTACAAGAAGTCTTAAGACGTTTGATACATTAAAAGATTTGTAGGAAATCAAACAAAGTTCTCCATTTGAAAAATTTTCTAAAATTCAGTCTTCAAAATACCAAAGAAGCTTTGCCCGTTCTAAAGAAAGTCCTTGATACAAAAAAATTATTCAACGGAAATTTTCACCCCCAAAAGCATAACACAATGTTGTTTTAAACCTCACCGTTTCGGTTAACCGTTTCTGGACACTTGTTACGTGATGATCGACCTCAGATGTACGTGAGTTCACTTCACTCACTTTGGCTAAAAAAAATGTATAACGTCAAATATTGCAGTAAAAAGAGTTTCTCGCAAAGATAAAGAAGAGGTTGAAGCAAAAAGCGGCAGTCGGAAGCTAAACGCAGCCAACTGGAGTAGAAGCAATCCCCAAGATATTCCCGCCTTTAAGTCTTTTGGAAACAGTCAATGTTCTCATAGACTACAGAATATTAGTTTTGTCACAGAGTGAAGTTAGGATTTCACTATTTTCTCGTATCAAACACGTTCAAATCTATGTCAAGTGGTAGAGAGATCTTTATAATACCAATTTTATGACTTAATTTAGCAATACATATTTTTCAAACCAAATGAAAACTTGTTCATTTGAATCAAGATTTTTATAACAATAATAATTTTAAAACTGTATAATATTTATAAAACACAGATACAGTACGAGTATAATACCAGAAAATTTGTGGACCAAACCGGTACTCGAACCCGGATCCCTCACCTTCCAGGCGAGTGTGTTACCATTACACTCTCTGACCCACTTATTTTTCTATCAAATTTAAGTTGTAATTAAGCTGATTGTTTTTTTATGTGATAGCGAATTTAAGACTTAAATTAACAATTTGGATATTCGGGTTCGAGTCCCGGTTCGATCACAAAATTTTGTTTGAAATATCCAATTCGTTGATTTAGGTCCTAAATCACATGTTTAGGAAAAACAATAAGATTAAATACAACTCAAATTTCATAGTGAAATACGAGTAGATAGATCGGATAGTGTAATGGTATAATACACTCGTCCGGCAAGTGGGGATCTGGGCTCGAGTTCCGGATTGGTCAAAAATGTTTCTGTCAAGTTTTTTTAGGAGCGTATATAAAACAGATACATTTATTAGTGTTTCATTCAAAAGTATGTTAAGTTATTGATCAAATTATGTTGTATCACATTTTTCTTTACAGATGAGGTATATGTTTGTTAAATGACTTTATTAAACACCGTACATTTGAGAGCTAGTAGTTTACCATGTACAAAAGTCCGATCTAAAGAACGCAAACTAAATTAAACATGATGTGAAAATCTCGTAAGCGTTCAGAAATCAGTGATTTTCAATGTACCACATCATATCTAAGAACTAAGATTTTAGAGATAATCAGAAAGGGGTAATTTGCCAAAGTGAGTGGCTGAAATGATTGGTTATGGGTGGTGAGGGGGGCGTTGCGTGAGAGGGGAGGGAGGGACTTGCCAACTCTGCTTTACTTTTGACCTTAGGGGTCGTTCACTTGCAAGCTTTATGACGTCATTTATTGCGTCATATATCTCCGTAATCTGATCTCAACCGTTTATATGACATTCAAAACGTGCTTTACAAGATGCTTTCTCGGTTCCCAGTAGTGTTCCTTGTATCTAGCTTTGTTGCTAGAGCGATGAAAACATGAGTCAGCGAACACTTTTGAACCTTACGTAATGGTAATTCTTTGCTTTAAATTAGTACAGTAGTTCTATAATAGCCGATACGAATCTCTTAGAAGCAAATATAAGATATAATTGCTAGCAATCTACTTTGATAATGAATGATTGCTCGTTTTATATAGTATACATATTATGCACAGTGTGAGTTTTAAATGTCCCCCCTACATTAATTTTTGAAAAGGAACATACTTTTAGAAAATACTATTTGGCGAATGTACGAGTAATAATAGGATTCTGAAGTTTGTTTTGACGTATTTTGCGTCACCCACAACTCGTCCAAAGCCAGGAGGGAGGGGGAGCCACCCCCCAACCCTTTAAAAAACAACTCCCCTTGTGGCATTTCAAAATAAAGAGTTTCGACACAAATTCAACGACGCAAAGAAAGAATTTTTATCTTTACTAGTTTTCTTGTTATACCCATTTAAAAATTACACTAAATCAGATTTAAAAAGCCACATTTCACATACAATTTATTTTGAATGATATTTTTCTTCAAAATCCTCTGAAGGTAACATCACAACCCTATAACAAAATCCCATAGAGTATTTTGAAGAAAGACTTTTCATTCAAAATAAACTGTATGCGAAATGTGACATTTTATATCTGTCGAGTCGAGATAAAAAATGTTTCTTTGAGTCGTAGAACTTATTTTGAAATCCACTTTCTTTTGAGGTGCCACAAGGGGGAGGGAGGATTGTATTTTAAAAATTTGGGGCTTCTCCCCGGATTTTGGGTGGAAGGTGGGTGACGCAAAATACATTAAAACTAACTTCAGTATCCATCAAAAACATTCTCCCAAGGATTTCTAAAAATACATCCTTTAACAAAAGTAAAGGTTGGGGGGCATTTAAAACTCACCCTGTATATCAGTGTTAAGGTAGAGCACTCGATTATTGATCACTTAACCTAAGTTCTGTTCTGAAATAATGTGTATCCTCTAAGCAGTTACTGTAAATCCAACTCTTGGAGCGTTTCTTTGTTTTAGAAACTTTAGTTCTCAATGTCGTAGTGAAATACGTCAATGGAGTTTTAGCACCACATACAAACTAAGCATAAGATATAAAAATAGTATAAAAAGTACTACTGTACTTAGAAATAATAATAGACGCATTTGTCTAAAAAACTGTAGTGCAATTGTTAGATAAAAATATTTTTAAAACTTCGATTTAACCTAATTGTGGATTCAATTCTTAGGTTGATAGGAAATACTGTGTATAGCTTAGAACCCACAAAAATTATAAAACAAGATAATTCAAAATAAATTTGAAGAGTTTTAATAAATTGCACGTTTGGCAAAGAATTGAGTGTTGTATCACACATTGAGTGTTGATTTGTTTATAATGATTGGAAATTGTAAAGGACCTGGCAGATAAATCAGAAGGCAGCTGCAAGACTGGAGAGGAAACTTTGCATGCATTTTTACTTACGGTGAAGCCAAAACACCGTATTGAGTTGAGATATTACCTGAAACAAACAAATAAAATACATTAGTATAAAATAATTAACCTGATTAAAATTCTTGAGTTTTAAATAAAAACGTCATAACGATATAATAATAATGGTTTTGAAATATGGTGCAGTACAGTGAAATATATGATATATATGTTAATTTAAGGAAAACCGGTAAAGGTCAGCTTATTAAGTTAACGAAATATAAATCCAACCCGTTGTATCATCAATCATTGGAATTCAATCCTAGCTTGTTTCAACATTAGCTATTTATTACCGCTGAATCATCAGTACGGTGTGTCCCAACGCTTGTATCGCCACATGTGTTCTGATTTGCTTGTCAGAACAAACACATTGGCAGCATCTGCTCCATGGACGCATATCGCTGAACATTTGTCCAGGCATTTCATAACTATACAGAGTGTCCAGTAATTACGAGATCAAACTTCCAGTTATTTTCAAGTTAATATAAACAAAACATGTCCAATAACATAGTCTATCTTCCTTAGTTTTCTGTCTGTTTACCTGTCCGTGTGTTTTACTGCAAAATTATAGTCTTCGATGTCGGTTAAGGTATAAACTTACAATTTTACACCTGTTAAAACAAAAATACCAATACCTTACTAAACAAGATTTGAATAATCACCACTTCCGGTTTCAAAACTCCGGCCATGCATTTAAGAAACTTATGTTTCTAGGAAATTTCTTTTCAGTTATCATTCATTGCAGCACAACAAACTTGGTCTTAAAACATTCACAACAGTTTCCTCTGCCACGTCTTGTGGCTTTACCTGTGGTCTCGTTTACTATAAATCTTTAATGGTTTTGAGTTGATAAGCTTAGAGTATTTAGTATGGCCACAATTTTAAAACCGGAAGTGATAATTATTCTTCCATATATACTATATAACTTGTTTAAAACACATTTGTCTTTGCTATACTTCGAGTATAACAGATGTGTAATGTTTTAGATTTATACCTTCGACTTTGAAGATGAAAAACCTGTGGCGAAGCACAGACAGTCGGGAAACTAAGCGAGGTAGGACTATGTGTAATTGGAATGTTTCGTTCATTTTAACTCGAAAAATTACCTGGTGAAGTTTGATCCCGTAATATTACTGGATACTCCGTATATTGAATTAGAAATAACAAAACGTCTGTGAAAAGTCAAAAGGAGCTTTATTATGATGATAGGGAAGGTCACGTGACTTGTGCTCTATCCAATCAAACTCCCAGCTGATTACAAAGTTTAACTATCAGCTGTTGCTCACGACACAGATTAACCAGCCAATCTAAATAAGAGCACAGAGTAAACACGGATGAAGATGAATACAAACAGAACCCCTGCACTATCACTCAAATTTAGTTCTAAAATAACAAATACAAATAAGCTTGATTATAAGTGGTCAACATTGGTTGAAATCCAGCTGGTTATCATCGTTTATATGACGGGATTAGTGGAATTAGCTTGTTTTTTTGTTTGTTTTGTCATTCTTCTACTTTTAAATAATTATAAATACTCTAAAATGTGGCTATAAGCAGCTATCTTTTACTTGTACAAAAGAAAAAAGCATACTTGTTTCTAATTCTTAAATACAAATAAGTTCTAAAACTCTACTTTGTAGTTACAATGGATTTAATGTGAGGACAATCACGATTTCTTAACATAAGTTATAGCCAGTTTCAGATGTTATAATTTATTAGGAGAATGGCTAAATTAATGTTAAGAAAATATCTAATGAATTGCATATTTTTACTAAAAAATGTTTCCAAATGTATTCAGCGTCGTTACCTTCAGTGCATCACCTACAATGTGAGAGACTGTGTATGAAATAGTGCAGAACGCACGGCGCAGTAAGATGAACTGCATTCGAGTGAAACATTACTATACTCTGCAAACCCTTAATTTATTCTAGGTAGTAATTAAATTGCTGTTTTTATGAGTCCGTCAGTCAAACCTGACGGTTTTTAAATGAATAAATCAAACAGTTGTTGATATATTTTTAAATATTTTTTATTGTAAAAGGAGAATTGGGGAAACATATGCCTAAATAATAAATGAAGTTAGCATGACTCACTCCAATGTTTGCACGATCTCACGAAAGTTCTCCAGAATTACGGTTTTTAGTGGGGATAGGTAGTGCTGGACGTCTGGTCAGTTGGGGATGGTCGCCATTCTGTTCCACCTTGAGGGGTGAAGAACGGCAGAGCGTCGAGGGCTCCGTCAAAAGCATTCGAACTTCTTTAGCAGGTGTTCTAAAGTGTTCTGAAAGTTTCGAACCCATATTTAGAGACGGGAATCGCACCACGAGGAACAATAAACCGTATACGAAAACTCTTTTGTGTTAGAATCACAGGTCTCGACTACTACACACTGCATCGCTCAAGGTGGACAGATGGCGACCATGAACTACTATTCAAAACTATCGGCGAGAACTCTGAGCAAACCCTTGGAAAGAGTCATACTAATTCTAGCAATGGTGGTAATTATTTAAGTAAGTAAGTCATTTGTGCATGAATTTTTAAAATATCTCAACAACTTTTTTTTTTATACAGTAGTTGTATAATAGGACTGTTTAGTCCGTCATAGTTAACAGAGGGACAGTTTTCGCCAAAAGGTGGATTTTATTACGTTTAAACAGTTGATTTTGATAAAATTTGAAATAAATTGACTAAACCATTTTAAAATGGTGACTGAAAAACGTACTTTTCACCATATTAGCGGAATGAGTTATCCTATTTTATAACATTCGAAACGAGTTTTCCGAATATGATATGAACTAAAACTTGCAGCAAAAGAAAATGTTAATCTGAGGCTAATTAGAGTTACAGTTAGTGAATTATAGTGGAAAATTGTAAACGAAAATCGCTTCACTCACGACGACGGGTAAGCGCTAAGCTGTGAGCGTGTCAGCATTGTTTAATATCATACTCGGGAGTCGGGACAAGTGCCTCTAAAAAGCCCTCTCCCTTTCAGAGGCGCACAGTGTGACTTTCAGCTATTATAATTTTGAGTTTCCCGTTGCAATCAGCTGATATCTCAGTTCCACCATGCTTGGCAACGTCACTGGTAAAGAAAGCGCCTCTAGACTACACTGTTACTGTATTGTTCTCAATCAGCTGTTCACGAGGGAGTGGAACTACGCAGCTGGGCGTTGTTTCCACTGCTTGCTATTCCACCCTCGCGCTCCTTCTCTTCTCACTTGATATTACAGCAGTAATCACCACCTACTGTGCAGCACAAGCAATTATGCAGTACAATACTTAGCCTTTATACGTGCGATTCTATACATAAATATTACTTCGCTTGGAGAATATTTTAATTTTTTTAAACTTTACATTTTGACTTTCAAGTACGAGAGTTAATCGATTTGCTTTGAGACATCGACCACTTTTAGAGGGTATTTTAAGGTGAATATGGAATTATGGTGAGGGTGGTGAAGGTTTTGATGTAAAAGGTAAAGTTTGTCTTGTTTAACGAGGCGAAGTTAGAACTACAAAGTCCATAGAACTACAACCTTGACCTTTACCTAGCGTTACCGTATAGTCACATTACAAATGTAAGTGGTGACTGCGGGGATCGAACCCGCGCCAGCGGAGTGATTAGCTCGAAGTCGCGCACGATTCCAACCCGCCACGGGTCCGCTTGAGACTATGTTTTCTATTTACAAATCTTCAAACAATTCTAGGGTTAATGCCGACAGAGTGCGAGCTAAACCCAGCAAACGAGACACCCATTTAAGTATAAACTGTATAACATATATTCTCAACAAGGCAACTACGCTACACACCTTACAGCTGATTGGATACAATTGCACGACAGTTCCCTACATCACAACGACTATTCACATGAATTGCTCGCTTAGATAATTCCTTTGCAGCATTGAACTGTACAGTGTACAACAGTTACAGTGAATACGAACAGCAATGCAGATGCACTATACTGTACACTGTACAGTGTCGAGCCTTAGTTTGACATTTCTGGGTTAAAAACCACCCCTCCCCCCTCATCCACCCTTCCTACACAGTTGTATCTATCTACTGTTGCTTCAATGCCGTTACGAGACTTTTGTATGTAACTGTGTTATACGTTAATATGATTAGGGTGGCATTTGTATGGTAACACTTTTCCTCGATCATTTCATAGGTTTATATATGATGCTACAAGAATATTTATTCAAATTTTAACATTACTTTAAAGATACATAATAATTATGCCGATGCCACAAACATATTTATTTAAATTTTAACTTTATTCTTAAGATAAAATCATGCCGATTTTAGATTATAATTGAGATGAATGGTTAGATTTATAGTATGAGCCACTTTGCAACTTCTGTCATAACAAAAATAAAATGTAGTAGTCATGATTCCCTAATATCTAAAACAAACCCAATATTCAAATCATAGTTGATTTTAGTTGGTGGTTATTGTACTTACCGTTTTTGGATGGCCTTAGTGTCCAAAACATGTAACGAATGTTAGATCTAAGGCTTCCGGTTTACACCGCGTCGCAGTTGAAATAAAGTTACTGCTAGACGTTTCGACCTCGCTGTGGAGAGTCATCCTCAGTAGCTGGTGGTGGTCGGTTGGTCAGTGGTTGGTTGGTAGTCTCAGCCAGTCAACCAGCTACTGAGGATGACTCTCCACAGCGAGGTCGAAACGTCTAGCAGTAACTTTATTTCAACTGTGACGTGGTGAAAACCGGAAACCTTAGATCTTACTGATGACACCGGCCGCGAAAGCTTAAGAGTAAAGATTAACGAAAATTATTATAAAAATTATTCTTTACCAAGGGTGTTTTTGTAAGTACAAACTTATTTTAACATTTAAACATCCCTTCTACAATTCCTGAAAGAATGAGAGAACCCTACATTAAAAACATGATTTGTGGACCTATAGTTAATTAAAACTGTTTTGTTATATACAACACAAGTGCATTAACACGTACACGAAAGCCATAAAGCAACATTGACGCAGGGCTGAGCTGAGTAGCACATGTTATATTGCTGATATCAACTCTAATCCGCGATATAACTCAGCGTTAAACCTGACTTATCAGCTTCTGCAGTTCACAACTACTACTGATAACAACTCACATCGAGTCGTATCTTTGTACAAACCTCAGCTCTCTCTGTTGTCAAACCCTAGATGACTCTTTTTAGAGTCTTGCTGGTTGAAAAGTGGGTTTTAAATTCACAGGGATTTAGAATAAAAAGCGATATAATAGAAAATGATGTTACAAGAGTAAACATCGATATGCAAGAATCATCGCATAACAACTATGACCGTTGTATAACTTAAGGTTGAAACAAAAACGAGATTCAATCATTGGATCACGGTGACAGAGACACACTATACTGATGGTTCTCATTGAACTTTATCTTTGTACTTTCTGGCAAGAGAATTAGAATGTCGATTTATCCTATCAATGATTAACAAGAAGTAATGTTAAGAAATCCAGTTATTTTTGGTTTAATAATTGATTGAAATGTTCAAAGTTCGTTCCATGTTATGCCATATTATGTTATATTTCCATGTTATCATTCGTAACATGTTCCATAATATTTAGTTGCTTTTTAATTTTAAGAGGCAGCTGGACATAGCCGGTGCTTTGGAGGGATTCGGAATTTAACATTGGGAAGTTTTCGATCAATGTTTTGAATAGGTTATTGTACTAAAATAAAAAGGGCTTCTCTGGAAGCAAAGAGCCATTAATCCTGCAGTATATACGAAGTATAAGCAAACACGTAAAATCTCTTTGCAAAATAAAATATATGTTTGCAAAATTTCGAGTTCTATATACCTCTAAAAATTACACATTTTACATTTCCAATAAACAAATTTATTTTTGACAAAAGAGCACGTTTTAGAGTTTATAGCGCGCTTTTTCAAAGAAAAATCATATTTAGTACTTAACTAGCTTAAAACATTGTTTGCAGTTTTTACTCGATGCTATAAGTAGGCTACAACGCCTGGTTATGAAAAGTGTGTGCAATTGCTTAAATGAGTGTTCTGAAATATGTTTCCATGTAATGAAGGTTAAGAGTTGAAAGCACGGGAATCAGCTGATAAAGGAACGCTAAGCGTCTCGGACAAACGGAATGCCCGTGCTTGGAATACGGAATACAAAGAAACTCCAGTTGCAAACTCCGCCACTATTGTGAACATAGAGCATTGGCTTTGTTTAACGAAACAGTTTCCTTTACTATGGAATTAAGTACTTTTATCCTCCTAGAGTTCGTTGTAACCATAAAAATATAAGTTTTATACACCAACTTCCTTTTCTATTAATTTCATTTGTTTATACCTTTTGATAACGACTAACCGTCGAAATATAAGGGTTTTTGTTCTTGAAGTGATAATTTAAAGTACCAACTTTATGATAATTTAAAGTTTACTGTGGTGAAAGTCTTAAAAGGCAATTTTTTGTCATCAAATGAAAAAAAAAACGTAATATTTGTTTAAACACGTTTACAAAATGGCCTCCATTGCAAACATTTACAATTGACATAAAATTGAGTTCAATGACATATTTGGATTTGTAGAAGAGACATAAGAGCGCATTGTAGAAACTGATTCAAATCATTGGGGTTTATAACACTTTCAATATATATTTTGAAAATTTTGATGTTATACAAATTTAAATCAGAAACTGTTCTCACTGGTGTAGAGACGCATAACTATACAACCCGGCACCGGTTTAGCTACAGACAAAACTCTCATCAATTAGAACTTGCTTCTAAATTACCTCGAACATCAACCCTAATTGTTTAATAAATTACCACTGCATAAAAAGAATGAAAGGTCGAAACCAAAATTTAAATAATTGTGAACAACATTTCGTCTAGAACAAGCTTGTAACTCTGGCTGAGTTTTTAAACCAATATTAAATTACACGATGTTCATTTTTATACAATTTAAAATGTTTTACCAGTAGTTTAAGTTTTTTTTTGTAAAGATATATATGGTAAACTATTTTTAATGGCTTTTATAATACATTGTAAAATTGCCTTCTACAATAAAGAATTTTGAATCGATCAATTTTAAATTCCGTGAAAGAAGGCAAACCTATTCAACACCAAAGTTCTCAGAGCCGAATTTAAAACTACGAGGAGCGTAATATTGACTAATACCATGAACGAGATGATTACTAAAGATGTATTTTACTTCTGATTACCTTTTTAAACATGAAAAAATGTCATGGTTTAAAATGTTTTACAGTTTCGAAAATCACACAGCTAGGTTGTCGTACCCTAAGTATAACACAAAAACCACTGCAGCAGCATTTTTTAATGGCTTACACTTTTTACATCTTTAGCGGACCCGTGGCGGATTGCAATCGTGCGCGACTCCGGAGCTCATCACTCCGCTGGCGGGTTCGATCCCCGCAGTCACCATTACATTTTTAAAGTGACTTTACGGTAACGCTAGGTAAAGGTCGAGGTTGAGTGGTAGAGAGGACTTAAATTCCTAACTTCACCTCGTTAAACAAGACAAACTTTACCTTTTTTACACTGGGGACACTTTTAATTGCAATATAAACTAAGGTTAAGCTTTTTGTATACAAACAGCAATTACTAACTAAGTTTGATGTTAAGATGAACTGTGTAAATAGTTTGGGGAATGGGAGTAGTGGGGGTGGGACACAATTTATAACCAGGTGAAGCGCAGCGCTCCTGAGCTCCAACCCTTTCCCTGGGGGTTGCTCATTTATCAAAATCATCCTCACGGCAAAACCTTTGAACCCATTAGTTTTCTAACTTTTCTCGGGAGGCAATACAAGAATTTAATAGATTGCTTTCCATATTTTTTTGTATTAGTTTTGGGTGTATTATCAGTTGTTAATTGCCTAACATTGTCTTATCATTTTTTTGCTTCACGTGTTCTTAGGATTCTTAGGAATTTACTAGATTAAGCCTTCTATTCCATACTCCTTTAATTGTAGGCTAGTACAGCAATAATTATATTAATGTTGTTTCTGTAAGTAGTATATTTCATAACTAGGTCCTAAAGTGACACGTTTTAATACGGGCGCTTAACAATATTATAAAGAAACTGAAAGTTAACAGTGAATTGAGCTTACTACTACTACATTTCCATCATGACAAAAAGTACCATTCATCACTCGTCCCAAAGTGCTCCGAACGTTAACTCACCTCGTGTCAAAAAAAGTCCCTTTAGGAGATAGTGATGAAATATACTATTAAGGGTTCTAATCTTAGAAGGTTCAGTTATTATAACCATTTGTCTTGAAGATGCAACAGGACCCCATTAAAATATAATGGACAATTTGATTATGTTTTCTAACCTCTAACTATTCACTTTTTCGTATAAGTTTTGTAGCTTTTTTTATTAAAGTACATGGTAAATCAGTATTATAATAGTACTATAATAACCTTAGTGTTAATAATACTAATGTATTATTTATTAATGTATTACTACATAATAACTCTAATGTAGTATTACTATTATTATTAATGTATTACTAGTAATAGTACTAGTATTACCCGTGGGCCATTAATTAGTATACTGCCAAAATGTATACTCACGTCTGAATTGGTAACAATAATATAAAAAATGGTGGTTACAGAATTGGAATCACCGACCAAAGGGTAAAGGTTTAATACAAATAGCTGTTTTCTTTTTATTATAAAAAATACAGTAAATTTCATCCGATTTTGATGCAATTTGACGTGCACCTGTATTTTTATGCTACTCATCAATATATCAAAAACTATAAAAACCCCTTCAGTCTTTTGGATATGACGGCCAAACGAGTGATTTTCGCTGTAAAACAGAATGAGTGGTCCGATTTTTATAACATTTTAATGTATTTTCCTTTTACTATACGTATTAAAACCTGCAGCAACGATTAAAAGATTAAACGTATGACAATCTGAGGCCGCAGGCTGAGGCAAGACTTTGAGCGTAAACAAACAGCCTTGTAACGTCTGTGGTAATGGATCAAGAAAACCATAGACCGAAAGCCAAAGCGAGGTAGTGATTATAGAAAGTTATAGTTACAAATTAGCAATTTGAGTAACAAATGCAAAGAGAATTCATTTAATCACGCCAGCGCTTAGCTGCGTGTCGGCCTGGTTTATTGTAAACACACGCGAGTGGATGTGATTAGTGAATATGAAGCGTGGAATGTAGCAATTACAGGATGAATGGTACTGGAACACTCACAGTCACCGGCAACGCTAACTTTGTTACCGGTTCATTGCAAGCAATTTCCCTCCCAGAAGTTATTAGTCCAACTTATTACAAACTGTAGAGTTGATACATACGAGTACTTTAAGTGTATCAGAGTGGAAAATACACTAGTGATAGATTGACCGCCTAAACTCTTTAACCTTTAAAGAACAATGCGTGACTCATTTAATACGTGAGTTAAAAGGTAGCCTAAAAGGTTAAAGATTTTGGTATAGCGTGTCTTGCTTTAAGAGGCAAAGTTAGAACTACAAACTCCTTTCTACAATTTAACCTTTTAAAAGTAAAAATAATCTCCGCAAAGGGGAGAATATATTTGTTTGAAGATTGTCTGTTTAACCAAAGACAATACCTATATGTTTTATTGCCTTTGGTTTGACCAAAGATTATGCTATCTGTGCTTAGGCTGCCGAAACTATCTTGATTTCCCTGCCTCAGGCATCCATGCTCAATCTACCTACCATAACATAATCTTTGGTTTAACATACTCAAGACCTAGAAAAATCAAGTTAGTAAGAATATTTCTTGTAGCTGCCTTTTTTGTAATATGTTACAAGTTTAAGAAAACGTGACTATTTCAAAAGATATTTCTGTTAACGCTACGTTTACAAGTTACAGAAAAGTGCTTAACATAGTTTTGTTTATCAAACAATTGAGAATGTTTGTATCTGTAAGTCGTATATGCAAATGTTATTGTTTAACTGATAATGTTTAATGATCATACATTTTAAATTATTATCAATAAAACATACAATTTTTTAAAAAATACGCTTGTATAAAATTAAGCTTTTTAGAGCTTGCAAACTTAATGCTTCAATGTTGTATCTAATGTAGCGTTAACAGGACAACATGCTGACAAAGTCACGCTTTCTTAAATGTCTAACATAGCTAAAAATGGCAACTATAAAATCCTATTTCTACAATTTTAACTTTTAGACTTTTAGTATGTTAAACAAATACTCTAAAAATTAAAAATGGTAAATGCCCATCTTTGTGAAAAATAGTTTCAATTACCTATAATTACGAGTATACCTATCATTATTTTCTCTTTTAGCCACCAATATTTATTACCGCTACTAAAGTTATCTATCGGTAGCATTAAATACACTACATCTTAAGAACAAAGTCAGAATATAAATTACCTTTGCACTGTTCATGTAATCAATAGAGCGTAACGGAAGTTGAGATCAAAGCAGTCAGGAAGTAAGTACTTCCGCTCAGGGTTGCCAATATTTCATTTTTCAACGTCGCAAATCCCGCGCGTAAAATCTTTCATCCCTCTCCGTCTTTATCACCATTATTCTCATGACCTTTTTATCAACACATTAGCTTCGTTCAGCTTCAATTACCGTAATTCGATTTTGAATCTGTTTTAATTATTATTTTGATATACAAAAGACTGAAAAATCGAATGTTGACAACCTTTTGTTGTTAGATTGAGAGAGATACAAATCATTCTGTTGACAATTGATCTTGTTAAATAGTATATAGTATGTTGGATAAACATCGCACAACTTTTATAAAACCTTTGTACAGTTTGGGATACTGAACGTAAGGACAAGTTTAATTTTCAGGTTTTTCAAGTTATAGCCTAAACCAAAAAGTATCAGTACAAATATGTGTACAGATGAAACTTTCTTATCTGGCACTTGGATTTCAGGTAAGAAATGTGTGTTCGTCGTCTAGAAAACGTCAGGCATCGTTTTCACCCCCCGTCGGGCTTGTAAAACGTCACTGGCCCGTCCGCACCATTGAGACAATCCTATGAGCACGCTTCCATAAACACCCTAGTTCTAAATGTTATTTTAAAAAATCAATCACATATCAATTTGATAATACGCTCTTGTAACTTAGAATGATTTACCAAAAATTTCTGTTTCTGTCCCATTACAATCGGATAATTTAAACCAGTGTTATACAGTTTAAATTAGCTAACGTTAATGCAAAATGGAAACATAGGAGTCCACACAGGTCATAGCAGCAGTCATCAACCCTATGAGTCGGCAAGTCCAAGAAGGACCGATGTTTTTGGAAGTGTCCTGCCTCTCCACCCTCCCTCGCCCTATATCTCTCGCTGCGGCCCGCATGCCCCAAGTGCCAACTAAGGAAATTTGTACTGTACCATCGATAACATGTAATTTGCATACGTCTAACATAGCTTATTAAGTGTCTAACTAAGCGTCTAACTTTAATTTAAGTGGACTTTCAAATTAATGAAACATACTCGTATTTAAGGTAGAGACTACAAACCTTAGTCTCGTCTGTTCTTAGTCTAACTCGTTAAAAAAGCTAAAGCCGGCTACACACTATCAGACTTCTCCCCGCACCGAACCCCGGTGCGAGCAGGGAGAAGAGAGTAGGGAGGTCGAAGGGAGCTTTTCCGATAGTGTGTACGGTCCAAGGGACGTCGCAGCTAGTAGGGAGAAGAGCGCTCTCTAGACGGTCCCGTGCGAAAGATCAAAGTGCTCCTTTCTCCATGCTTGCGACGGGGTTTGGCTCGAAGTAAGACTACACACACCTATGACATTGGTTCAAATCTCGTAATTATCCGTTTTAAAGGACATGTTTTACGTAATTTTAAACCCTTTTCTATTGTGTGAAGATTAGTAAGCAAATAAAAAATATTTTCAACGTGGCAGCTGAAAGCATAAAAAGACCGATATTTACGGAGCACTCTGCAACTTCTCTGCAGTTATCATCAAGTAAGGCTACAATATAAGACTGGTGGGTCAACTCAATTCATGCCTCCTACCTGCTCGACTGATAAGGTGATTGTTCTTATCAGCCCGACTCCTCTTCCCCTGTGTAGCACTGTGTCCAGCAACCAAGGTGTGGTCAGATGTAACTCAATAAACCGTAACAATCCTGACTGACATGTGACACCTTCATCAATTTGTAGTAAATATTTGCGTACAAAGTCAAAAAGGGTGTTTAGCAATGTGTAGTAAATATTTGCGTACAATGTCAAGAAAGATGTCAATGGAGAACGATGTCGAGTAAAGATTAAAGGAGAAGGTATGAAAAATGCAGGAAATCTTCGCAAAGTGGAGTGAACGGATCTTCGTCATTTATAAAGTCGCCAGTCACTCGCCAAGCTTTATAGCTGAAGCAAACTAATCAGGTTTCAAATTACGCACTTCTCTTGGATAACCAATTTATTTATTCAGTTGGGTGAAAGGTAAACTAATTATAGTTTATTATTGGCCGTTAATTATTGTATAACATAGACAACTCTAGTAATCTAGAATCATGAATTAAACATTAGTGATTAAACTATATATAATTATGTTTATTGTCGAGCGGAACGATTAACTATTCAAGCCACGAACCTCCTGGGCTATAGAGGGCGTAGAAAGGATTGATAGGTTGGAAGTATTCCTTAAACGTGAACACAAGTTGTACTTCAATACATTAATTTTATTAAGGCTCCTATTAAATACAATGTTTCTGTTAAATATTTTCTCCTAGCTAATGAATTTAATACAGTTAAATTATTAATAACTTTGTGAACTTAATTAAACACCATTTCGCAACTTTTTCGTTTTAACAATAGTAAAGGTTTTGGGCAATTAATACTGTATTAGTTAAAAACCATTCAAGTCAAAACTATTTCTTTAAAAGGCACAGAAACTAAAATTATGTAATGTAAGTAAATTTGATTTTGACGTTCCATCCAGGTTTCAAACTTATTAAGTTGATACGTATTCCAATTTTTGAGGTTATCTGAAGATCACAGCTTTGGTTATCAAAAGGTCTCATGAATTAAACACTTCAACATTGGTTGGCCTAAAAAATTATAATCAGCACGTTATACGTTTTCATACTAATTTTCACATTGCGTTCTCTTCAAAGTTTTCTAATTTAACATTTTTGAAAGCAACTTAATTTTTTATAAGAAAGTTTGATGTACTGTTTGCATTGTATTCTTGAGTATTGTAGTGTATTCTTTGAAAGCTTGAATAATTTTGAACCTAATCAGAGTCAGCTTTATTGCAATAAAAGGTGTTCCGTTATACTCAACATTCAAGGTTTCAAGGATGCTACACATTCAAGGTTAATAGCTACAATACAGAGTGAGATATCAATAATGGTAACTGTTATTTAGCGTGTACAAAACGCGACAACAAGCGGCAAGTTGTTGAGATAAGTTAACACGAGAGGACCGCAACACGTCTCGCGTGTGCTGATCAAGGACACTGCAGCCACACGTGTTGTTGACGTTTCCGCTTCCGGTACGTCACGTGACCACGCTCTCCACCAATCAGAAGCCGCACAAGCTTCATGAGGCCATGCACATGCACATGTAGCCATCACAACATGTTATCTCGTGTTGTTTGTTTGTAGCGTGCTAAGCACTTTAGTCTTCTCTTTTTTAGGTAAACGTCATTATGACATTTTTAGTGGATTTATTATTTAGGTTATCGTATATTTTTTCGTAGAATGAGTACCGAGTTACTAACACAGCAATGTATTATTTAAACAAACAAAAACACAGGGACAAGTGTGTACACAAATTGCATTTTTGAGGTTATCCGAATATGACAGCTTTGCTGATAGAAAGGCCTTATGAATTAAAAATTTCAATATTGGTTTATCTGATTTAAAATGTCTTTTTACCATTCCAATATTAGATATTATCCTTCAAGATTTGTTAGGCATTTAGAAAATTAACAACACTTTTAATCCTGTTTTATCACGTAAAGCTTTTTAGTTATCGTGAAAAGCTACGGTTTCACATAAGCTTCCATTGTCATCGAGTCCCCAGTAACTTAACTGGTCTGCATTCAAGAGTATTACTTATAGTTTATTAGAAAGGTAGTTTTTTAAATAATCAAAAAACTAGAAGAGATAGAAACACGATTTTAAATGTATTTGATAGCTTTTAGCGCCTAACAAATCTTACCGAACACTTAGTACGTTTTTATAACAATTGTTTCAATGGCGGCCATTTTGAACGCTTTTCAATTAAAAGTTTTTAGAAAGAAGTTTTTATGTGTAGTTGTGACATATTTTTGAAAAACTGAGATAACTTGATAGCATAATCACTAATCTTTATCAAATTTAATAGTCCATAAACAAAAATAAACCATGTTCTGTAAATACTCAAAATTACCTCGTACGCTATTTTGTAACGGCTCAATAATTTTGGAACCTGTTTCAAAGAAATGCTGTAAAGACCTAACTTCTTATGTTAAGAAACCCGAGATTCGAAATTATGACCTACAGTTTTAGGTACATCCTGTATACTGAGACAATAAAAGCAGTTTTTCTTGTTACCCTCAGTTGTGGTTTGGTGGAGATAAAGTTTATTTTATTCGTATTTCTTGAAATACAGGTTCATCTATAATCCGTTTGAGAAACCTTACGTAAATCACCCCGTATAAATCTTGATAAAGCCTGGTAAAGCTAATAAATACGCTTACATTCAAGGCTGCTATTTCATCCAATGTAATAAAGTGTTCAATATGCTTTTATAAAGAAACCCGAGATGAACACAAATCCATTAGAAGAGACTGAATGTTTATAAATGACAGTAATTTCTTCTTCTTCAAGGATTTTTCCATTTGTCAAACAATGACCTTTCTTGTGATTGAGTCTTGAGTGTTTCTTTTCTTACAGCCCCAGACTACTTTTATGTTATACTAACTATCCATCGGTAGACAGTATATTATAGAGATATAACTTGGTAAATCAACTCTTTTCGAATTAAAGGGTTAAAGAAGCTTGGGTCTCAAAATTTAGTTTTTGTTCTAGATTTTATGAAAATAGTTATGTACTTCTAAATATTCTATTTCAGAATCAAACACTCAGGGTATTTCTACTTAGAACATTCATCTACTTTAAGAACATTGTAGACTCAAACCCTTGGCTTCTTAAAATAAAGAAACAGAAGCGTTCCCTCGGGAAACTTGAAGTAATGAAATTGTCTTGAGACCAATATTGTATATCCACTTAAAACTTCCCCGGTCGAGCATCGTACTTTCCTTTCTACTTTCTACTTTTCTTGTGACATTTTTCACAGCTGATTGGTTTATTTTCTACTTGAGTTTGATGGTGACATTGATGTAGAAAGCTGAAGGAACATGTTTAATAAATTATCTATTCTTATTTTTTTCATCGACCTAATAACTTTAGAACATAGGCTTGTTGAACATTTAATTAAAACATTTAGTTAACACCCATAGAAATTTCCTTTTAGGCAGTAAGTACTAGTAAAATATAGTAAAATGAGTCGTGGATTTACATAGGTTAAGTGAAGTCTGATTGATCATGGCAGATTTGTGTAAGTTGTTAGAAGTCTTGCAAAACATTTTTAGAACATTTTAAAATTTAAACCTATAATATTGAAAAGCGACGTTAAATCTATAAGACTTCAATTTCCAACAACAACATAAGACTTCAAAAGGATATAAAATTTTATAAAATTGTCAATTTAATAAAATTGTTAAACAATTGTGTATTTAACGGACCGAGAAAATGTTGAAGCTCCGCTACAGATCGTGTAGTAAATACAGTACATGCAAGTAGATTTGAAGCCCATCGCAGCTTGTGAAATATCTGGTTATCTTCTACGTAGTAATCATTATGTTAAGGAACATTTACGTAATTATATTTGAGATATATTAGTTATATTTTATATGTAATTTTTATTATCAGATCCATTGGCAGGAAAGCACACTCCAAAGTTTATATTGTAGTGTAAATATAAATTGTTGTTGCTCGTGACTCTTTCTGCATATTTGTGTGGTGGTGCCTCTAAACGAAATATTAAATCTTGATTTAAGTACCAACTTTAATAAAACATACTACATCAATTTTGATTCAATCAAAATAGCCATAAATTTAATTACAAAATAAATAATAGTTCTTCAAGAAACTGACTGCGTCAAATTCTTGGGTCTATGCATAGATAAAAAACTGTCATGGGATCAACACATAGACTCTGTTTGTAATAAAGTGTCTAAGGGCTTATTTTTATTAAGGAGGCTGTCATTATATTGTACTCAAGATGTTTTAAAATTAGCATATTTTGAATAATTCATCCCCATATTTCTTATGGAGTCTCTTTGTG
This sequence comes from Matsumurasca onukii, assembly GCA_018831715.1. Taxonomy (NCBI): domain Eukaryota; kingdom Metazoa; phylum Arthropoda; class Insecta; order Hemiptera; family Cicadellidae; genus Matsumurasca; species Matsumurasca onukii. The sequence goes on from CM032058.1 coordinate 26,300,474, forward strand.
GGGTAACTGCTCTGAAACAAAACCCAAAGAGTTTTTGTTTTGCAAAAGACAGCAATGAGAATTTTATCTCGTCTTAATTATCGTGATTCCTGCAAGGAATCATTGAAAACTTTATCAATTTTACCTTTACCGTCTCAATACATTTTTGACATGGTATTGTTATTTTTATCAAAATTTTCCTTTGACCAGCAACCAAATTATACATACAATATTATAAACCAATCAATTAGGCCAAATTATCACAGACTCCATATTTATGATAAGCTTCCTATCGAAGCCGGCCGAAAATTATACAATAAATTACCTGACAATATAAAAAGCTGTGGTGTAGGTACAATAAAAAATAACCTTAAGAAATATTTAATTCAAAAATCGGTTTATAGCGTACAAGAATTTTTGGATAGCTAGTTGAAAATTATTTAAATTATACTTTCCTTCCAAGATCTTACCAGTGGTCGTAGAATTTTGTTGTTATCATTGTTTTAATTTTGTTGTTTCTTTTAACTTTCTTTTTTTTATTTTGTCTTGTCATAGAAACAATTTATTTTGTAAAAATGTGACAATAAACTATTATTATTAATTAGTTCAAGAGGCCCCATCGTTCTCCAACAAGTCAGATGCTAAGGAATGACTTTTTTGTGTTTAAAAATTAGTTATCTTGTATACATTTATGCTGTGTACATACCCGTATCCTCTATAGTTGTGGGGAAAATAAAGAATTTATTATAGTTATTACTTTCTTAAAGGAATTCTATACAAAAATCAAAGTTAAAGCTTTAAAGCCCTTTCTTATTAAAAAAATAGTAATATAAAGATAATACATAATAACAGGTTAAGTTAATATAAAACAAAAGTTAAAAGATACAAAAGAAAAAAAACATACAGTTTGATAAACACAAAAGCAAACAGCCCCCCGGACGTCACTCCCTACAATCCCGTGTGACGGAAGTTAATTTCATTCCCAAACCGAGCTTACTTATGAACAGCTGCTGAGGTTATTCTATGTAACCGACAAGAAGTTACAGTGAACTACTTACTTTAAACATTTATTTTATGAGGAGGTAATTGATAGTAACTATGCTCCATGATGTTTATTTCGGTTTTAATTGTTGTTAATGAATTTGAAATCGAAAATATACCGGAGTTTTAGACATAAGAATTGCGTGTAAAATGCAACAAGTTTATTAAATTTAAACATGGACATTCGATAAAATATTGAGTTACGTGGTCATCGTAGTTTGAATTAAATATAAATTTAATACAACAATTTTGAGCACGTTGAAGTTTAAAACAGTCATATAATTGATGACGACATCAAAGTAGTTGAGGAGATGAGCTATAGTGAGCATAATTTCAACGTTTAGTGACAAACAAGAGGAAACAGTATTTTACGCTTTAAAGTTGATACAAGAATACCTCGTATACATTAATGGAACCAAAAATAACAAGAGTGAATGGGCCTTAACTTAATAAAAGTCGAGAGAAACTCCTATACTCTTCTGGTTTTTCTATTTTCGCGGCGTTAGAGATTTCGTTCATTCCGTTTTTATACAGACATCTATACTGATACATTATTTTTAAATGTTCCTTGAACTTTAGGTTAATAAAAATATTTCTTGACATTACATAAAAATTAACAGAAATACTTTTATGGGAACATGTATAGACATAAACCTAGAGACTAATTTGATAAATTATTACTTAATGTTATTAGAAATACCTTTGTCAAGTGGTTACCTTAGCATTCTTGATAGATTAGTTAAACAAAACGTACTCTAAAAGACCTATGTATTTCTTAATATGGTGACAAACAATACAAGAAAAATAAATTTAACGACAACAAGACCATTATTTGTGCTACTTAATACCACATGCTTAAATAGCCTTGATTAGTTCATTGCCACAAGTCCCGGCAGACAAGATTTCAGTAGGCCTACTCACATGGTGAGGGGTAGCATGGAGACAAGAAGGGGTAGCGGAGGGTGACAGCCTATGGCAGTGGCCCACTGTTGACTCACCTTAATTATTTACAACTCTTTTCCCGTTTCCCTTCCCTTTATACCGTCACAATTCCCCTTAACGTGGCTATCTTTCTTCCCCATATCTACTTTGTACATTTGGTCAATATTTTACTTGGAACTCGGGGGTCTAGTGGCTTTATTGTTCTGCTAGAGAGGGGAGATGTCCATAATTCTTTGTTCTCTAACGAATGTGGTCATAGGAGTCGAAGTAGCAGCTGGTAAGTCTACGAGTTTACTATCGAATAATTTCTCCAACTTTCGACTAATTGGCCACAGTGTTTTTCAGAACTTTGACAGATACTTAGTTTGATGGAAAGATAATGTGTATGGTTAGTAGATTGTGCATTGATTCCGAATGGCTGAGGCAGAAAAATCCATAGTTGCGGCAGCCCAAGCACAGATAGCGCTGCGAGAGAATACTTTTAAGAATCTCCCTTAGAGCTGACGCACGCACAAGTTCGTTCTTTCTCAAAAATCGCACGATTTTTCACATTTAAGTCATTGACATCGGACAAACTCGAGCGTGTGGCGTCGAGGAAGGAGAAGCGGCGAGACGGCGAGAGGCGGCAGCGCTCACAGCGCTATCTGTGCTTGGGCCTCCCAACTAAGTTGATATTGCCGCCTCAAATATATGTGGCATCTATGCGCAATCTACTAACCATAACATTACCTTTGGTTTGATGGTAATAAAAAGTTTATTTAAAAGGAATATAAAACCATTTTACCTAAATATTTGTAGTTTTCAGTTACTATTTAGTTTGTATTAACAACTTTAAAGCTTAAAATAAAACTAGAACAACCACTTTAAAAACACAGTATATAAAACAACTCAATACATATAATTGAAAAAAATAAATTTCTAGTAACATAGCACTACGAGTATAATAACATCCTGCAAGTGAGAGTGTTTTGCGAGGCAGGTTGTGTAGTGAAGAGTTATAAAGATCTCAAGAACAGGGTTCTTTATCCCAGCAGTAAGACAAATGTTACAGACCATTCAACTCTATCTGTCCCATTGTAGAGAGCCCGGGCACTGCCTGGGCTAACACATCTGGACAAAAACCTGGACACATTTCTTGATTCCTGGACGTTACATTCTTTGCTTCAAATGTTCCATCTATACTTTCTATAGTCCATCCGTCCTCGTAGTGTCATACTGTGTTGTACATTTGAACCTAATTAAATGTCTAGTGTTATTTCATACTATAGAACGAGTACAATGATAGTGAGGGTGAAGTGAGATTGATACGAGTTCTTTGTATTGTATAGTTGTTTGAATACAATTGTTAACGATTTAGCTTGAGAACAACAAACGGTAAAAAAGTACCAACCAACGGTTGGTGAAGCAGATCTGTTAAATATAGATTCCATAATTAGAGTATTGGTTTAAGTGGCTGGACTGGGACTCGTGGCGTGGTCCTGTAATCCAGCTTCATGGAGGTCAGGTTTTGAGAATGATATAGGTCTAAAGCGGCTCAGATATAGTCTCAGTGATCATCTGATGATACCCGCATCAACTCCCACCATCGTTTAGACATATCAGACCATCACCTGCGTGGTTCGGAAGTCACGTTAAGCCGTTGGTCCTTGTATTTCCATTAGTCATTGGGCTATTAATTAATGACCCATTCTAAGGAAGAGTCGGACTTAGTTTGTAACAAGACTACACCTCATAACTCATTACTACCACTCATCTCAATCAACCTTCACCACATATTTGCCTTTAAATATCCTCATGAGAGTGGTCGGCATCTCAAATAGTGATTTAGTGAAGTACTTAAAACGACAGAACATCCCTTCACGGAAAGCATTATCACCATAAGCACACACCGTCACCAGTAGCTGTCTTAGCCATCTGAGCCTACAAACATACAATTTCATCCCTTAAGTAGCACTCAACGAAAGCATTTATGAGATATTTTGTGAGGATATTGATCAGTTGTAGCAGGTTCACCCCAAAAGGTGGGATCGTGATGGGGGAGGCAATGGTAGTTAATGGTTAATGGTAATGTGTTTTGGAAGGGAATAATGTAGGGATGGTTGACTAATTTGGTATTAGAGTTGGTAGAAGGAATAACATGGTGGTGGAAGGGGCAATTTAGTAATGAAGGGGGTTCTGTAATGGTGGTGAGAAAGGGGGTAATGTGTTGGTAGATGGGGAAAAATATAGTTGTGGAGAGGGTAACTAATTGCTGCTGGTGGTAATGTAATGGTGAGGGTAAAGGTAATGGTGGTGGTGCGGTTAAAGTGAGGAAATGTGGCTGGATTGGCGGATGGTAATGGCGTGATGGGGCCATGGTGATGGTGAAGGGATGGGTGGGGTGATGGTGGCTTAAATGGTGGCGTGGGTGATGGTGGTTTGGGGGTGGTGATGGTGATGGGAGGTGGATGGTGGTTAAGGGGTGATGGTGGTTTGGGTTAAGGGTGATGGTGATGGTGGTTTGGGTTAAAGGTGATGGTGGTTTGCTGGATGGGGTGATGGTGGCTTGGGTTAATTGATGGTGGTTTGGGTGAAGGGGTGATGGTGGTTTGGCGGTGATGGTGGCTTGGGTTGATGGTTGTTTGGGTTATTGATGATGGTGGTTTGGGTTAAGGTTGATGGTGGTTTGGGTTAAGGATGATGGTGGTTTGGGTTAAGAGTGATGGTGGTGGAGGTTAATGGTGATGGTAGTATGGATTAAGGAAGGTGGTGGTGGGGGTAATGCAGTGGTGCAGGGGTAGGTTCACAGCTGAACGGAGAAGGAATGTATTCTCAGTTCACGATTCATCTGCTCCAATCGTGAAACAAATACCGCAACTGTTGCTCACCTGGAAACAATCCCAGCCAATTTTGTAGCGGGTTTTCCAGGGAACGGCATTCGATGTGATTTTTTTTATTTGAAAGGTTTTTCTTTCTAAAAATTTATTCCATACCTTATGCGTTTCAACAACAAAAAACAACAAGTTGCGTGACTTTTGAAGATAACCATTATTTTATTCACTCTTAACCTTGTAAATGTATATTAGATAGTTTCAGTCCAACTTAAATGCTATTCGTAGGCACGTTAGTAAAATAACTCTACTAAATTTTGAATTCGTTCATTAATATCGTTGAATTTGGCTATGGGTTTTAATAGTCTGTTAAGTCCAAGGGAGGGTAGGTAAAGGAGTGTTAAGGGGGAGCTGTTAAGGGATGTTTAAGCTGTTAAGAAGATTAGTCTCATCTGTTAGTACAGCACACATACACAACTGTAATGAGATTGAGCAACGCTGTGAAAGTAATAATGTTGGGCTTTTACTGAAACGAGAAAATGCAAACCAACACCCATTTTAACGGAGAATTCGTCTTGAGAATACATTTGTTTTTATACAATTAAACCTAAATCATTTTTTGAGAAATAAACTGGACAAAAGCGAAAGGTAGGTTTCGATGCAATTAATAAAATTCAAACCTACACTCTGTTGGCTAGTGAGGTCCGAGGAGCTGCGGGTAAGATTCCAAAAGGATCTTAAAACTAGCCAAATTTCTAGTCAAAACCGAGTGAATTGGTTTTAAGAGTCCTTTTACGGGGGTTTCAGCTGCTTTTCAACCGCCAACTCTTTAGGCGTAGAATAAAATAGTAATTTTTGTTTGGTTATAAACAGTTCCATTCAGTTATAATTTATAGTTAAAATGTTGTATTATATCATCATAATGTAATTCAAGAACTCTATTGACTTAAAATCATAGTATGATTGTTCCTAACCTTACCTACGGAGTTATAATCTGGGGAAATCCATAATAACAAAGTATCTCTTTATCCTCCATAAAAATTGCACTTCGAGCAATATTCCGAAAACCACAACGATATTCTTGTACCTGAACAATAAAGACACCAAATTTTGACTGTTTTTCCTTGTATATTTACGAATGCTTAACATTGGTCAAGAAAATCTGAAATCATTTTTGACAAAAATATTTTATTTAAATTGAGAAAACGCAATCAATTCAAAATTCCCGATCACAATACTAGTTTTTACAAAGAATCCCCTTCATACAAAATATAATTATATAATTTACCAAAGTTCATAAAGTAAGAAAATAATCTGAACCAATTTTAAAAAGTATTAAACATCACTTAACTAAATAATATTATACAATAAAAGACTTTTTTTAAGAGGAGGCCTTATCGACGTTAGGCAACAAAATTCAAAATGTACGTGGTTAATTAAGGTTATTAATATATATATTGTTTTGTTTTATTATTGTTAATTTCTCCTTGCAAATTTATTTATCTGACAACAATTGATATTATTATGCTATATTTGATGAGCTGCTAAAACATCTCCCCAGAACAAATTGTGTATAAAAGCTGTTGACCCCAAGGGTATGAATATGAGGGGTGTATTGTTAGCAAGACTAGAGGGAGGGGTGGAGAGGGGATATCGTGATCTCTTGAATGATTGAACTCAACTGTCAACAATGGAACTGCTAAGCTGTTTCAGTAACCATCCACTAAACTTTACCACATCTCATCCACGAGTACCAACAGGCAACTGTGCTTCCGGCACAATTGATTTAACAAGTTGAATGGCACTTGAAACCTTAACCCTCTCTGTGCTGCTTGAACAGCTGGTTTGTTGTATTGAAACGCTTTTAACTTGTGTAGAAGCGCTTTTATGTATATTTTTAAATACAATTTATTGGTTTTGCTTAGGTAACTGAATAGCTTCATTAACAGCATTTTTAATACAATTTGAGGATACATTTTGAGTTGCACTTTTCCATGAAGTAGTGCATAGTACGAGTATATAAAATATTTTAATATGATGAACTTTAAAGACATACATAATTAATGAGAGTCAGACTTGTTGCACATTTTAATCTTTATTTTAGTTATACCTTAATGCTGTGTAAAAGTGTACAGTATTTGTCAGCCATTTTGTGCTTTGTCCCAAAAGAACGACGTACTAACAAGCATTTTCTTAAGATATCTCACGTCCATAGTTTTTCAGATATTTTTTAATAAGTCTAATTGGAAAGATAACGATGTACTGCAGTGACTTTGCTGACCACCGTTTCGAAAATTCTAATGGTTTCACATTAAAAACAAGAAAATAAAATACAACATTATTTATTATGTTCATTCATGTCACATTTTTATGAGTGATAAATTGGAAATTCTGCTCAGTGAAGTCACAAAATGTTTAATACACTTTAAAACCAAGTTTATTTTATACAAATCCTGAAAACTGTAGGAGTGAGGTGTCCCAAGAAAATACATGTTTTACACTGTTCTGATTATAAGAAAATTCAAAGTCACAGCCACTACTAAGCACTCTTAATAATAGAATCTTGCGAAATTCAATGAACAAGTACAATGGAGGAGGAGGAGAAGGCAAGAGTACCAATGTTGATTTGAAGGAATGTGTTTAATACATGTGTTTTTTAAAAGTATGAAATACATTGCACCGATATTCGACAAGTTTCTGAATATTGTAAAACCACAATTCAGCTCAATTTGTTCCTCCTAGAATTAGAAGTATTTTTCCACTATCTGAGTAATTAACATTTGTTTCAATAAGTAGTTACTAAGGAGGTTAAAGTAATTAAATAAAAGGTTTTTTTAATAAAAACATTTTTAAGCATACACTTTTAACTTAATATTTGGCATTTCGGTACAACGTTCAATAACGTGCGTACATTTCCTATTTTAATTTATGACAGCAAACAAAGCAGTGAAACAAAGGACAGCGGGTTCGGTCAAGGTTAGGGAGAGTTTAAAGCAATGTTTTACAAGGGCAAGTTTCGAGGAAAAATTACAGTTTTGGACGTAAACCAGGTTGGACTGGGCCCAAGTTGCTAATGAAGTTTGGTTGATATCGACATAAACCAAGGAGCTCACGTAAACTAAAAGCGAATTTGGCTGAGGTTTAGCAAATTTTTAAGTACGGCCGCAAGTGCCCTTTGAACTCTATTTATATTCTAACTTTGTAGCTGGCAACAACTCGTTAGTTTTACAGGTTATTGTTGATTTACAAGTGAAATGAAAGAGACCATGGCTGAAGTGCAAAATTCATGTGTAAATATAACAATTATATTTACCAACCCCAATATTGACATATTGTTTGTTCATGATAATTTTACTGAAGTGTGCACCTTTACGGCTGTGTAAAAAGTAAGACAAAACAATGCGTTCTTAGTTCCGAGAGGCGAGAAACCTCGCGTCATCTTTGTACGAACGGTGCTCAATGCATCTACAAGGGCTGTATATTGTAAAATACTGCTAATTTATGTACTGCACTTTCTGTGCGTTGGTGTTTACTTATTTAAAATAGATTATTATCATCAACGCTGTCATCTTCAGACAACATTGTTGCATCAAAATGACTAAAATGATAGCCTACATCAAAACTGTATCAAACTTGATGAAACAAGTTAGTCTGAATATGACAGCGTTGCTGTTAAAAGCGCTGTGAATTAAATAAATCAAATATATTTGCCTTTTTGTAGTAATAAATTGCCAATAATCTCCACTTCAAGAATTTAAATTTGGCCTTTTGGAACCATGCAATCCCGAACTTGCAAGATCGTGACGAGCCCAAAGGGGAATTCAATTTTGAAACTGTTGCATTGAAACGTTGAGCACGAAGAGCAAGAAATGAACGTCAGGCCAGAGATTGATCAGGTAGGTTTATGAAGGATAAAGGGGTGATATATTGTGTTGTAAGGAAGGTTGTAGCCGGTAGACAAGGTTAGTGGCAAAGTAATGGAATAAAACTGTAATACAGACAGAACAACCCTCTCCCCCCACTTTGTCTTCGATGAACCAATACCTAACCCCAAGTAGAGAAGACTGGCTGTTCTGATATGATTATAATGGGTTTAATCAACATATCGGCTGATTTTATCTGTTGAACAATTTTAATGAAACGAAATAGCTTCGAGCTTGGGTTGATTGGTCATAAAGACTTGATTTAAATACAAGACCATTTAAGTACAAGCTTAAGCGCCGTGGGCGTCGTTGAAGCGAATTTACTTTGCACTTTGTGACTCTATTTTGCTAACTGTAACTTTAATTCGCTAATTAGAATATAATTCGCCACATTCACAGCCCCCTTCGGCGTCAGCTTTGAACCGTTTATAATTGCGGATGTTATAAAACCTTTCGCTGTGCTCACAGTCTTGCTTCGGCCTTTGGTTTCAAATTTAAGTGTTCTTTTACGACAATTTTTAAAAATGTCATAAAGGGTAAACTCATACCAAATCTTGTTGAAACCGGACTACTCATGCCGTTGTCATGGCGATAACCCGCATTTTGGCCGTCATTTTAAAACGACTGAACGGATTTTAGAATATATTGGTGTATTGATAAGTTAAACTAAAATACATATTTATTTCAAACCTCTTTCAAATCGAATGATTTTTACTGTTCAAACCTCTTCAAGTACAAACTCTCTGAGTTTTAAAGGAAATTCCCTAAATAAGAAGATAAAAGTTCCTGCGTAATGGTGTTTTTATAGTTCGCAACGTACGAAGCTAACTAAGTTTCAATCGCAAAGCCCTCTGGAAGTTCAACTTCTTAGGTGTACACAAATTGTGAAGTTTGTGTACACTGAATTGTCATTAGGGAGTAACATGTTAGATTTCCCGAAGGGTATACTTGACATAATTACCGGCAGCCCCTTCAGTAGTGATGAGACGAACGAAATAATTATATACTGACAAGCTCAGCCAATAAGCACTTTGGACCTAGCGTAGGTGGCAGAGAGACGAGGGACTTTTAAGTAGCGGAAAATTGAAGGGAAATAAAGAGAACGTTATTTTAATTTATTCTCTACAAAATGTTTAAAGAGTGAAATCGATATGGAACCTTAAAGAGTGTGTGAAAAAGTTCATTAAATATAAAAAAAAGTTAAATAAACAATTAAAGGTTTAAAAAAATGAAGAGTTAAGAAGTCGGCGGTTTTATAGTAGGCCACCGTATAGTACGCTGCGACACACTTACACAGACTATTATAGTCGTGCCGCACTGAGTTGGCGTGCCTTGTTGTTGCAAACTACTTTAATTCACGTTGCCCTCTTTTGCAAACATTTCTGCCCTGGATTCTAATCTGGAATTACTTTTATAGTACTTTTGCTGCAGTAAGTGCTATAGAAACGCAATAGCGTAATTTGTATTAGAGTTTATAGTTTTCATTTGTTTTAATTATGTACACTGTTTTATATTTGTGCATAAAAATAAGGATAATTTCTTAGATTTTGTCGTAATCTTGTTTGTTTAGGACAAATAAAGAAATTTTAGGTTATTTCAAAACATACATTTATAGATTTATTTATTTATACTTACATTATTTATTTTAGTATGTTAAACAACTTAAATGATTGACTTTTCCAACATACATTCACACACCAGACATAAGTAAAATACCAGGGCGACACGCAGCCAAGCGCTAAAGTGCCGCTGGCATGAGTGAAACGAATTTCCTTCGAATTTGTTACTCTAACTCGTTCCGCTCACAGCTTCGCTTCGGCCTTCGGCCTCACACTTCCGTGTTCTTTATCTTGAAGCGATAACACATTTCAAATTTCATTGAAATAGGACTACTCATTTCGCTGTTATAGCGTAAATAATTTAAAAATGTTGACCGTCATTTTGAAACAACTGTTTGGATTTTCATAATCTTTGGTATATTGATAGATATGATAAAAATACTTATTTATTTATAAATGTATCAAACTGAGACAAATTTACTGTTTTACAGCATTAAAGTCAATTTTCTTTGTAAACATCCTCCCCCCTAAGTGAAGTAGTAAGATTTTCAGGCTAACGAACTTGACCGAGATATTTAGAAAAGGAACATTTGTACCAAATTTCATGAAAATCGGGCAAACAATGTTAACTGTAGAGAGTACACACAATTATGCATATACCATGTAAATGTTCTATACATAGCCTATGTGTAGAAAAAGAAATCAAATACAAGTACTGTATACATATGTATACATAAGTGTTGAAAAATGCTCAAAACGTGTTCTGATGGCCAGGATCGGTGCTCATTTCATGGTCCCGGACCTAGGTCTTATACCATGCTAACGGCACGAGTATCTCATTTTTCTAAAGGAAGTTAAATAATCAAATAACTGGAGAATACATTTTACACAAACGCCATAATTTACTACACCGTAAGGTTGCACTTTTACAATTGGTACTTGAGACCATCGATAAATGTATCCTGCCTGGCTTGAAAAGCTCGTTGTATTTCCTCTTGTGTCATTCAAATAAACTGGAAACACTCGAGGATGACTTTGGAAAGTCCTTTGTTTAAAGTTTGTTGTTGACGATGGGAGAATTTCAGCGTTTAAACTATTATTGCGGACATTTTCCATCGTTAGTGGCAAAGTGTGATCGTGTGTGAGAAGATCGTAAGTGAGCAAGATGATCACCACTCACAAGGTGATCATCTTGCTCACTAACGATTTGGAAAGTCATTTGGAAACAAATGTACGCCGGAGCCATCAATTACCAGGCCTGCCAGCCTGTCTCAAAAGTCGGTAGAGTAGGAAAGACCGGGTAAAATAAGCCTAGACCTAGAGGTAATCCCTTGCTGTGACGTCACTGATCCAATCCAATTAGCTCTGAATCCTGCGGTGATCCAATCAACAACTGACCGCTAGACAATACTCTGCGCCGCTAGACTTCAGGTTTTCATGAGAGGTTATGTCCGACAATTTAGCAGAGATTGAACTTGTCAATATTGATCTGAGACTGGTTCAAACACTTGTTTGTCATTCTGCTCTGAAAACAGCTGCTTTAGACCCATGTGTTGACAGTGCTAAAGTCAACATAAGTAAATATAGTATTGCTTTGATTATGTATTTTCTCCCTAGGCAGAAAGATCATTCACTAGTTAGGTTTCACACTCTGTAATGTTTATATACGAGTATTATTCAGATTTAATAGCATTTTAATACATAGTTAAATTTACGTATTCTTTTTCTATTCTTTGTTCAGTTTTACATGTGTGCATTATGCTAAAACAGTTGTATACAAACTGTAATACTAAAATACAGTATCAAAACATTGCTCAATCTTTCCCTCCATCTCTATTCGCTGAATGTTGGCTTAATTTTAACTACCGATCGAGGCTGAATTGTAAAATTCTGTCCTTGCATACTTTTACTGAACATGTTTTAACATGAAAATTTAAATTTGAGTACAGGTTATGCTCGCGTCACGGAGCAGCAAAGCTGTTAAAATGCTGTAAACTCTTAGGTTACGAACACTGAGTTCTGTAAGCTTTAATACTTCTAGGTAAAACAATAAGTCAAAGGGGAGAGACAATTTCTCTTCTTAAAGGTAGTTCTGAATGTTTTACTTTCTCTTACATATTTTCGTTTGAAAATGTTTTCTAGAACCACATTTATGTATAATTATTTTAAAATATACGTTAAAAATACGTTTATAGGTGCCGCAAAACGTCGGGAAGTGCGGAAGACTGTTGTGTATATGGGGGTGTGTGTGACTGTGTGTGTTTTTTGACGTGAAGATCTCTACAATCTTCAAGACATCTTAGTCTTCCGCTAACCTTAAGGTGAGTGAGGCCCACCAAAAAATCAGAGTTTATTGATTGACACCTCACCTAATAAACATGTCATTTAAATATAGAATTATTTTAAAGTTTACTGGTTTAAATCCACGTTAAGTACAGTTACTGTTGACAGAGAGTGCTGGGATTGATGTGCAAAGAGGCTGCCACTGACAGGATAAATGAAGGGGAATCACTCGCTTCAAGTGACAAATTCCAGTCTCACCTCCAGAATCATCATTTGCACAGTTTTACTTTTGAAACAATTCACATTTCAAACTGATTAGTTTGAAAGGTAGGTCAAACGAAAGAAACTCCTGTACGTAAGTAGGTAGCAAATTGTTATATTGCACGTAAATGGAAATCCAACCATTGTTGAAAGTTTATAATGCCGGTGTTATTACATTAACATAGAAATAGGTGGACTTTCCTACCAGTTATTGTGTTTAAAACTACTACTAGAGTGTAATGTTAACATATTTATTATTTATTTTATTGTGATAAAATGCTTTGAAAACATGAAAACTGTTTTAATTGTTGACATACTTAAAACTAAAACGCATAAAGTTAGCTCAAGAGATAACACTCCATATAAAATAGAAGTTGTACTTTAAATTAATTTTAATACTTGCCGTTATAATCTTTATTTTGTTCAACCATCAACCAGTCTGTATTCTTTGATGGTGTCTAAAACACTAAATGAGAAAACTATTTGTTCTGTAGTTTTCTTGTATATTTTGTTGTTGTTGTTACATATAGAATTTGTGTTACATACAAGTTGTTATAATTATATTGTGTCTGTAAGTTTGTATATAAAAAGCAACTAAAGATATTTAAGTTGCTCAAATTAATTGAATAAACTGTTTTGCATCATGAAAACACTATAATACATTTGAAGTCATCACATAAAAAGCTGTTTTTGACTGCAACCTCCTGTAAATAGGTCCTTCACAGTTATTGAGCGCGTACAAAGATGTCGCGAGGGGCGTAGTTTTTATCCTTTAGCTTTCCAATCTCTAACCTCTAAGCCTGTAACCTCTAAACTACTCTACTTTTCTACTAGTGCAACTGGTATATTACCTGACAAAGCGTTTCAAGTTAATTTTTCACCAACCTGTAACATAAATATTAATTTGAAATATTTTTAAAATGTGAACAGTATAACTACAACCCGGGAGTTGGCCATATTCGCCTTAAAATACACTCTAGGTGAGTGGTCGGTGTCTCAAAGCAAAGTAAGTATCAAAGTATTCGACTGAACAGTAGAAAGCAGTAGAGGATCCCTGATGATCGTGTCCCATTAAACTGTGTTATCGATGTTTTGTCATCAGTGTCTGCCAGTTGGCAACCCAAACTTTGAAATTACAACATTTACTAGATCTATTGAGTCACTCTGGTGTATTAAATGCAATGTTTACGTTGCAAAGTGGTTTTTGTATTGTCGATTAATGAAATAACTCAACTTGGTGGCAAAACCTCTTCGAAGATATGTTCACAAACTTTGGAAGTGTGTACAAGTTTAGGAATGAGAGGACGGTTCATTAATTAATGTTATCGCCCAAAGTTGAAGCGTTCCGAATATGTTTGCGTTCGAAATTCTCGTCTCTTACCCAATCGTACCTAACCTGACCTAACCTGACTTAGCTTTCTAACCTTACCTTACCTAGCCTAACCTAGGCTACTCTCTAAACTATTCTACGACGCCTCTAATAGTTGTACAGTATTACAATTTCCAATTTAAAGCGGAAGATTATGTTCAAAACATATCTTTAAAGAGACAAAAACTGAAAATATTTCAGCTTAGAATTGTATAAATTAATATGTTATCGGTTTCAAGCATTTTATTTTTATTGTTAATCAAGCACCAAGAGAGCTCTTCTGATTATTCTATATTTTGTTGGATTAAAATGAATAAATTAGTATAACTGTTTAAGTAAGAGAGCTTTATCTGACTACTCGCACAAATCTAAGATTAAGGTACTCTTAAAGCTACTCGGGTACTCTATTGCTTACGGATTTACATGTGGATATTTAATTTCACTTAGGTGGCTAGGACTTCTGCTAAACGGTAAAAGATAAAAGTAAAGTTTGTCTTGTTTAACGAGGTAAGGTTAAGACCACGAAGTCCTCTCTACCACTCAACCTCGACCTTTACCTAGTGTCACCGTAAAAACACATTACAAACTGTAAGTGGTAACTGCGGAGATCGAACCCGTGCCATAGGAGTAATCAGCTACGAAGTACCAATCCACGATACCAATCCACCACGGATCCGCTGTAGCCATTTGCAACAAAAATATATGGTTGGAAAGTGTTATTGGAATTTGTAAACTAGATCAACGAAAGTGTAAGTGAGCTGTAAGATTATTGCTTAAGTACCCCCCCCAAGCCCACCCTTCTAGAGAAGCGCTGAGTCAGTATCAGCACTTGATTCGCTAAACCTAGATGGAATACCGTATCAGTTCACCTACCTCCTTTTGTAACGAAATCAAAAATAATTAGCTAAACATTTTTAGTTTTCAGAAATTAATAAAAACGTATTTTAGTTTAAAGGGTTTTTAAATATCGCATAGCAGTTTAGGTGTTTTATTCATTTAGACCCAATTATTTATCCAAATATATCATTGTTGTTAATATTGTACATGTCTTAAAAATAATTTTGTAACGCCATACCTTTTTAATATGAGATTTTTAGTTGACATCTCATCTTCTAAAGGTTTATTACTAACTTTTCACAGAGAAACTTATTATATTTCAAGTATTTACAGTACTACTTTTGTAGTATTGTAAATACTAGAAATATAATAAGTTTCTCTCTGAAAAGTGAGTAATAAATTTTTAGAAGATGAGATGCCAACAAAAATCTTATAATGAATCCATATTTACTTTCCTATCGCCAAATTTTGATACCTTTTAAATTGGTGTTCTTTTATGTCAAAAGTTTTTGTTCGTCTTAATTACATGATCAGCTATTTTATAATGTCTTCATAACACTTAAAACTCCTCTCTTTTAAGGCATCTGCTATGACCTTCCTGTTTAATTTCTTTGGTTTCTTAAAGGCCACCAAACGAACTTTGCCAAAATAATGGAGCAAGTAGTCAAATGTATGTTTTAGTGTGTATAGCACTTATATACATTCTAAATTATGAAAATGTTGTTGACGTTTGTAAAGTTATTATGTGAGAGCTTTGCTTAAACTCTGGTTTTCAGTAAAACTAGTATCAATATTTAGAAGACCTTGTACACGACAAGACTTAACCTAGTGTACACAGCCAGAGGTCAGTCTCTTGTGATGTTGTGTGTAGTCTAGAAGTCTGACAAGTGCAGCTCTCTACACAGCTGGCTGAGGTTTCCTTGATTGAGGTCACACAGTAATCAGTGTTGTCATATATCCAAGTCAATCAGGGCGAGCACAGCGAACACAGAAGAATTCATCTGTAGTTTATTTATTCGTTTATTTATTTATTTTAATTTAATCATGACGACCACATGAAGATGGGAACTAAATTTTTTATAAAAATTGTGCCGACCAATATGGTATTAGTATTATAGAAGATTGGAGAAAAGGCAGCAGAAGATGGGTTGTGATTAACCCGAAACCGGTCCTGCCTAAAGAATTTTTATATTGACATCTACAGGCAAGTACTAAGTACTAACTAATAATTGAAAAACTGGTGTCTAGGCTACTTATTTATTTATTTCATCTGTAGTGTTCTGTAGGGCGAGCGAGGTGTCACAAAAGTCGAGGGAAGCGTCAAAACAGACAAGCTAATCAGGTAGAGTGAGTTCAGGGAACGAATTGTCAGGACAGATGAGTGAAGATTATTCCGAAAGAAGTGGACAAAGCTAGTGAAATGTTACAAAGGAATGCGAGCATATATATACCAGGTTGTAATGAAAGAATTAAACAAGGCTAACATAACATTACAACAAGGCGTGTTCCCTTGCGTAGACTGAAAGTAATAAAATGGTGTCGTTAAATGTAGATTTTAATTTCGCCCGTAACTAATGGTAACGACACAGTAATGGCACGTTTGTGCAGTTGGAAGACGTTTTATACTGGCGAACTCGGTGAGAGGGAGAGAGAGAGAGAGAGAGAGCGTGGCGGAGTGTGAAGAAGAATTTGACTCCGGATAAACTGTCCCCGGAATAGTTTTTTTATGGTTCTTGTTATAAATGTAATCGTTGGTTTGTTATATACCAAACACGAATAGTGTAGTATTTCAAATGGGTATTTCTACCCTTATCTTTTATTTGAATGGGACCTGTTTTGTGTTGAAGAATGTGTAAGAGTTTACTGTGGAAAAGACATGGATCACCCAGTTCAAGTCCATCGCTTACAACTTTTATCACAACTCTACATGTGTTTCTCCATAAGTGACCGAACTGTCATAATTAGCATTCACATAATTATGCTCTTAACAAAACTTTGACGATAGGTTGCACCACTTCACCCCTAAACTAAATAGGGGTTCAATCATGGACAGTTCTGCTACATATGTACAATAAAGCGACAGTGTAAATAAGACCTAATGTATAACTGGACACTGTCAAGTGTTGCATGGGACAGAAGTACACTAGCTTGTTGATCAAGAGGGTTAATATTGTTCCAAGGGGTGTATCGACCCCTCTTGCTTCCTCGTACACTCTGATGTCAAACAAAGCGACAATATTCATGCTAACAACTCGACTTGATTAATACTTCAAAGCTAGTTGATTCAGTTATAACCGTTGTTTTGTTCCTGTAAATTTAAACAAACAGAATGACACAGTTAACTGACTATGAACATGAGTTTACCGGTGATTCGTGATCAGTACGGCGAGGCTTTATTAGGTGTTAGGTGTATAATATGATTTAAGTTTCACTTGATAACGAGATAAGTTGTCGTACCTTTCGAAACGTGTTATGGGTTTTAAACACAATAAAACTTAGAAATGTCCATAAATTTCTATGATAATTGTAATAGGTGTTGAGTCATTTTGGGTTTTGCAACATTCCATTTTTTGCGAAGAACTTCCAAACGGAACGAGATACGGTAACGAAGGTTGATGATTTGCGTTCAACGCGACTACCTAAGTCTTAGTAGTGGTAAATTCATTATAATGTAATTAACTGTAAAACTGTGTAATTTGTGTGTTTATCACGTCAAGGTTGTACGGTTACTGCCGTGTTTCGTGTTAGTTAGTCACTATTGCACAGGTTGTCAGAGTAACATTAGCTAGGTTGTTTTAAAAACGGTAGAACACTTAACACAAGAATACTAATATACAGCAAGGTAATGAGTTATAATTTGGTAGAACCAGTGGTTAACAAATGAAATACAATAAAATAAAGATGGATACACAGGTAAGCACGATGCCTGAGATTGGACATGCGATAAAACGAAGAAAATAAAGAAACCAAACTAAGAAGAAGCAAAGTATCAGAAGTAAAGACGTTCAAAATAAACAAGCAAATACAAGACGTTGAGTTTCTTTTTTCATTCAAAAGTGAAAACGAGTGTAGCTATGTGGCAGCAAAACAAACTCTTAACGATAACAGTTATTCCTGAGGACAGTTTCTAAGTGATCTCGAAGACTGAAGGAAGTTTGTTGACATGTTTGGACGGAGTTGTGTCGTCTGACAGCTGTTTTGCCTGCGGTCACATCTTCATCATCCGACATTGGAGACAGGGCAACAAGTTTCTTTCACGTACCCCCACTAATGTTTCTTTCGAGGGGTTCTCTAATACAAAAGGTTTTATCCCGAAGTTTCAAGTGTAAAATGAATACAGAACGAAGGAAAAACAAGCTTTTGAGGAGTTTGTTTTAAACGAGGAAGGTTTGCAAGGTAAAGGTATATGTGCTACTTTTATAATGGGTTTCTATAGGTAGCTGAACCTTGTGGATTGGGGGGAGGTGTTCGTAATACTTCTAGCTTCCTCAAAGTTTGACGATTAATTTAAATTTGATTATATCTATTTGGTTTTTTTAAGTTTATGTTATTTCAGGGCATAAATGACAAAAACACCCTACAATCAAAAAGCTGGACGGACGGACTTCGCTATGCTCACTGCCTCGTGACGCCCGTCGTAATAATAGAATGGCCGTAACGAAGCTGTAAACGGAATGAATTAGAGTAACAAATTGCAAAGGAAATTCTATTCACTCATGCCAGCTGCGTTTAGCGCTTAGCTGCGTGTCGGCCTGGTTTATTAGCATCATTCCCCTTACCTTAACTATATTTAGTACGCTGGGGTTTACATGCAAGTTGCAAGTACAAGCTTGCAAGTTGAACTTTCCAGTAAGAGACAATTCACTACTTGCAAAGTGTTACTATGTAATTCCAGCTTCTGGCAAAACGTCGGTGTCACTCAGAAACCTTGACAGTAAAACTAAATTATTTACTTTACTTGCAACCCACGCCACTTTTCGACATTGCATTTAAGCAGCCTCTTTACATATTATGGAGGGACATTGCATTCATAATGAAGGAGCCTCAAAGTAATGCTACAACAAATTTCAGCCGTTTACGTTCCTTCACCGAGTTTGCTTATGTAGATTCAAAAATGTACCATGGGCAATCTCTAGGTGATAAACACAATGTTATATCGCCGAACCAATGGCCCGGCCCAGCCTGTCGACAGAAGAATGAAAACACAATTCACAAAGTCAGGGTCACGGTTGTTGCGGGCGGATCCATCAGCTGATTCAACTGCCTTGATCAACAAGTCAACCGGAACAGAAACTAGCAAAGTCGCAAAACTGTCGAATATTCTTGATCCAAAATATTAAAGTTAAAACAACAATAATGTTGTTCAATGGTCTTAAAAAACCACTACTTGTTTCTTGTTTGCTCAATTTCTTTATTCTTTCATGGCACAACCCCTTTCACTTTTTCGCCCAAGTAAATAAAGTATAGTTTTGATGCCGTTTTTCTCCCTAGGTGAAAAGGATATACTGTATTTATTTAATAATCTTTTTGTGGCATGTACATCAGCTGGTTCAACGAGTTTGTTTTGATAATTTTGAATTTTAACACTGACTTACAGTAAATCAGTGTAACAGCTGTTACTTCAAAACATTTATGACTTGGACTGCTGAGTTCAAACAATGTTTACTTCATTAATTCTTTTTATAATACTAAAATATTTATGGACGTTTATTTCTCATTATTACGAGTATTTGCATCATGACAAAAGTATCGTTCATCTTTTGGCCCGAGTTAACTATAACCGCGTGTCGAAAAGTGCCACTTTAGGACCTAGTGATGAATATACTATTTGGTAACAACGATTTTAGTTACACTATGATCGTCTCGTGTACTTCAGGAAAACTCGAACTGAAGTTTCCATGAAGGTTACATGGAGACAGCTGCAACTGTGAACAGAATAATTAATCTACTGAAATGTTCTAAGTATGTCATACATTTTCCAGTGTTTTTAAAGAAAGTTCAGTAGAGTTAAACTATTTTACTAGAAAAGGCTGCAAGAAACTGGAAAACCGTTTAATTTATACATTTGGTATATTTTAATATTATCCTTTGTATAGCCTACCTGCTTTTGGTAATCCCATCTTCACCTTAACCTACCCTCTTAGCGTGGTTGGCGTCTTAAGTAAAAACGTTATGTAACAAACGAACAATTTTCTACACGTTTCTACGTTACTTTCTAAATTACCTTATTTATTTCTTGTATCATCTAGTGGCATCGATTAAACTGGAAGATAATAGTTGTGCATCAAAGCTTTTGTAAATAAAACCTTAAAAGAAAGAATTACATGATAAGGAGCCTCCGTATTACTTTTTGAACACAAATTACCTTTAAATTTCCTTGTAGTCAGTAATCCAAGTTTTTCAAAGGTTACGGCTGTTTCGAGGTCATTATGCCCTCATCGTGAGATCTGCAGCGTCTTCAAAATCTTGAGTTATTCGCCTTCACGGGCCCGCCTTCAAGGTGAAAACTCAAGATTTTGAAAACGCTGCAGATCAGACGATGAGGGCATAATGACCTCGAAACGGCCGTAACCTTAAAAAAACTTGGATTACTGACTAATGGACTTGGGAACCTAATTTGTGAGAAATAATTAGTCTCATATTCATTTGGTATTATTCTATATACAATACAACCACAACGATGAAGTTGGTAGGTTTCTAACTTTCCAAATACGTTTATAGTTGTGTACACTGTTTATCTCCTAATTATTTTAGCTGCATTGACATCCAAGAACTAACTTCTTTGGAAAATCTCTCAAGCATCAAAAAGTTCATCCCCTTGGGCCTTTAACATGAACTCAATTCTACAAAAGTAGAAACAAAGTTTTCAACACAATTTGATTACGGAATTGAGATAAATTTGAAATCGAAGTGGTCAGATTGTTAGGCAATTAAGTTTGTCAATTCCCAGCACAATCTGGCAGCTGATTACCAGAGCCAATTGTCAGACAACTGAGGCTGGAATCGTTACTCTCGTTAATTTAATACTCTCTAAGCGACAAATTGGCTCCATCGTTTGTCGTTTCGTATGACATGTGACTACATCAATTCATTAGAGTCAATGTTAAAGTTCGTCTTCAGTTAAGTGCATATAATGAACTCGTTGATTTATTGGCGAATTTCCATAGGAAATAGAGCTATTCATTTCTCCCACAAAGGAGAAGGACACGTCGTAGAGAGGTGCGGTTTGCAGTTTCTTGCTTTGCTTCCCGTCACCTCCTGGGCCATATGGCAAAACTTTATATATAATATATGTAACTCTACAGGTCGCATTTTTGTCCCATTGTCATGAAATTTGGTACAAGTGTTTCTTTTGTAAATCTCTAGATTAAGTTCGTTAACCAGCTATATCGGATCAGCCGCTTTAAAATGGTGGCCTTTGAAAGTTTTGTTTTGCCCAAAATTTTAGTTTTACCATAAATGAATACAAAACTCACCCTGTATAGTAGAATTTTACTTATTCAATCGATCAAAACAACTATGATTTCTGTAGAACTTACCGTCATCAAGTTAATTAATTTTAAATTATTTAGTCGAAATTTCTCCCTTTTGACATTCAGAGCACTGGGCAGAGATTAGTTTTAACTAATTTCTAAACTAGTTAAATAAATTTACCAGCCTAAGATGCCTAGTATACAGAAAGTAGAAAACTTTCTTATTTCAAAACAAATACAACTATTAACGCATGTTGTTTGTTTACTATACAAAACCATAGGCGATTCTTAAAAAATAAATTGTAAGGGGTACTAATAGTGTATAAAAGAATTTTGACTAATTTAAAAAAATGATAAAAACTGTCCTGTTTTATTGAAAATTCGCTAAGATTCACAGTAGCACAGTCGGCTATGTTTGTTTATAAATTTCACAAGAAGATAGGTTTTAATCTAGACTTTGTTAGTTATACACTAGTTACACTTACGCCAATTAAACGGTTACTTTTATTCATTAATATCATTGTTACATGTAAGTTGAAGCTGTGTAACATAGATTTTTGAACCCAGGCTTTTTCACATTATTTCAATTAGTCTGTGTCTTAAACTCATTGGTACCAGTACTGAATGCTTAAATCGCTTCGATTTAAAAATCAATCTCAATCTAAGCTTACAACCTTTTGATATACAACTCGATAGGTCAAATACAATGTAAAATTAAATCTGGTCTGGAAGCTACAATACTAATTTAGTCTTACTGAAACTCAATAAACAGTTACAATGGTAGAAACTCCAATAAACAAAGTTTGGATTTAATCAACTGGCAAAGAACTAATCAAAGAGGTTAATTGGCAGGTTTCAAATGAATCAACACCAAGGCTATCAACACTAAATCCACCTCTATGTTGGCATTTACTTCAAGTGTCTTGCAATTTAGTTCACAATTTGAACAACAGACACCTGATCCAGTATTGACTTTGCAACTAACACACATTAGACTTTTACAGACATTTTTTACCAAAACTATCTTCAGGCATTTTCCTATTACGATCTATATCCATGCATTGTGAAGAAAATGTCCTGATAATGGCATACGAAACAGGCTAATTTATACTTATTTATCGTATGGAATGAGCATTTTATTTCATGTGTGGAATTTATTGTACAGAACAAGGCCATAACGATTATCTCAAAAATGAACTACATAGATTCTTTCTGTGATGTTTTTTTAAAAATTTTGAAACGTTTACGTTGTTTTGTTTGTAAATTTAATGTTTATTATGAATAATCATGCTCTACAACAAGGCATTGGCGTACATCATTTTGACACGTGACATAGGAATGATTGATCAAACCATTCCGTTTCAAATCAAACCAAACAGACAGGTAAGTATTCGTCTGTTTGAAAGGCAATCTTAAATTAAATGGTGCTAAACATTTCCATATTTAATTAATGTAGCCTACAAATAGCGTCAACAAGTTTCAAGACCAAATTTAAATCCGATTTAGTTCTTTTAACGGTTCTTTAACAGTTTAGGTGACTTTATATATCCTAACTATTATTCCACAGTATACATTTATTTTACTTTGTAAATGTTGATTCATTTTGACTTTATCTTTTTTTAAATATATAAATACATTAAACACAAATACGTATTTTTCTACATTATATCTGTATTTTTTGTCAACAATTTTGTACATTAACTATTAAATTATTGTTACTTAAAAAATAATGACTATTCGTTACTTGAATTTGCCAGTTATTTTAGTTAAATTATGAATGGTAAGAACACAGTGGACGGGTGGAAAGGAAAGGCAGTGCCAGGTGGGAGTTTTCACTCAGATTCTACAAAAGAAACGTTGCTATTTGTGTCAAACGCAGTTTTGTCGAGAACTCTCAACTAAATTTACAGAACGTTGTCTCACCTTGACGTTGCTTTTTATACAGTGTCGAAGCAGTTTTAAAAGTGCATAGTATCTGTCGGCCATTTTGTTTTTTGTTCCATACGAACAATGTAAAACGAAGCTATTTCTTTAGACTTTTCAATAATACAATTTTCATAGATATTTTTAAAATAAGTTTGATTTGAAAGATAACAATGTACTGGAATGGTTCCACAGACTACTTAAAGATTTTTAAGTACAAAGTTTTTTTACATTTTGGATTTATGTCACGGTTTTATAAATGAGAAAATAGAAATTCGGCTCAGCGGAGGCACTATAACATTCAGTTAACTTTAAAACAAAGTGGATTTCATAAAAGTCTTACATAAACTGTAGATGTGAAATGTCTCAATAAAATTCATGTTCTTACATTGTTCTTATAGGATGAAATTCAAGGTCAGAGCCAATACGGCGCAGCCTTAACAACAACTGATTGTGTTACTATTTATTCCGTTTAATTCCAACTGTTATGCACACTTTTATGTAACAAGATAAATCCATTACGTTTGTGATAACCAAATTGTAATAAAAGACTCTAATATGACTACATTATCAAAAAGGGATAAATGAGCTTCCCTCATGAATTGAGCCCATGGCAAAACCGTAATAAAAGCTGTTCACTTCAAATTTCGAAACTTTGTATTGAATTTTTAAGTGTAACGTAAATCAGTTGTTACTTAGTTGACTAGTTATTTTTATACTACTTGAAATAAGTTCGCGCCGCAGTTGTCAAGATACATTCATTTCATATCAATTCATTCTTGTTTTGGTGGCTGAAATAGTTATGGTGGCTGAAGTGTTGTGGTGACTGAAGTTTTATGGTAGCTGATGTGTTAGGGTGGCTGAAGTAGATTATGGTGGCTGAATTGGTGAGTGTTATGGTGGCTAATGGCTGAAAGTGATATGAAGCTAAAGTAGTTTTGGTGGCTGAAGTATTATGGTGGCTAAAGTAGTTTATGGCAGAAGTGTTATGGTGGCTGAAGTAGTTTATGGTGGATGAAGTGTTATGGTGGCTGAAGTGTTATGGTGGCTGAAGTGTTATGGTGGCTGAAGTAGTTTGTGGTGGCTGAAGTGTTATGGTGGCTGAAACAGTTTATGGTGGCTAAAGTAGTTTATGGTAAGTGTTATGGTGGGAAGTGTTATGGTGGATGGCGGATGGTGGAAGGAAGTGGATGAAGTAGTTCATGGTGGATGAAGTGTTATGGTGGCTGAAGTGTTATGGTGGCTGAAACAGTTTATGGTGGCTAAAATGCAATGGTTTCTGAAATAGTTTATGGTAGGTTTGAACCCTGGTAAAGGGTAGATAGGATTTAGACTGTTAGTGCTAAGCTCGTGAGCTCAGCCTTGTGCACAAAGGCTAGGATTTGCGACAGTGAAGCAAAACTCCACTAAACATGATGTGTTTTCATATTGCATTTGAATCGAATCTGTTCTCGTTTTTACATTGTTGTAAAGAAAAAATATTCTACTGTAATAATAGTTTTGTTTGTAATTTGGTGTCAAAAACCACACTGTTAGTGGAAAATGAACTGGCGCGCTAAATTTGCAATTTTCCCAACAAATAATGGTGCGTTTTAATGATATTTTACCCCGTAGAGATAAGGTAGTATATGACATCATTGGGTGTTAAATAAAAGGTTTCTGACACGAGTTCTAATTTAACGTCCATTGGGCAGCCCTTATTCATTTTGATGATCTTTATAACATTGCAGATTTCAGAGACAGCAGGTGTTACGATGATTCTGTTTTTATTCCTGACACTGAAAGAAAGTAAACCAGTGTAATAGCTCTTTCTTCTAAACAATTTAAAACACGCTGTTCTGAGTTCTAAACATGGTTTACTTTTGAGTTTCTTTAAAATACTAAAGCATTGAGATTTATGTTTCAATATTATTGCATAATGACAAAAACGTCTCGTTCATTACTCGTCCCACAATATTGTCTTTTCAATCCTCACGCATTTAAAACCCGGCTGCACCTCAGCTGTTAGCGTTAGCTAGTATCGAAATACTTCAGTTCAAGACCAAGTGAT
Source organism: Matsumurasca onukii (assembly GCA_018831715.1). Lineage (NCBI taxonomy): Eukaryota > Metazoa > Arthropoda > Insecta > Hemiptera > Cicadellidae > Matsumurasca > Matsumurasca onukii. The sequence continues at coordinate 26,325,924 of CM032058.1, forward strand.
GAAATATTAACTGACGATGTCACAATATATGTAAAGGTTTTAGCACCACCATTAAAAGTTTCTTAACGTTATACCCAGTGGGTCTTGTAACTTTAAAACTTTGTGATTATTTTCATAATTCAAGCTACCTTAGGGATAAATTTTATTAAATGTATTTCAACTAGTAGAAATAACCATTTAAGACCTTATACGCTCAGTTCGAACTAATTTACGGTAAAATGCGTAAGCCTTGTGACTCTTTAGTTGTTGACGTACCGTTTGAGTCATGCCGGGGAAATGGAGGCAGACGGGTTGCTCGGGCCAGTCTTTGCTGACGTAGAAGTAGAAGTCCCACACTCTGTCGTTCAGGTAGGTGCGCAGAGTCTGGTGAAACTGAAACACACACCGCACCAATCAGTAATCAGCAGAGTAATCAGTAATCTTCAGCAGACGACAGTGGTTAATTAGAAATCAACAGTGTGTTCCTTTCTTACAACATTAAAATTATTATTTTAAGTAATCAATAGTCAAATAATCTTAAATATATCAGGAATGTTATCATATAAATAGCAATCAGTAGGGAATAATTGTAATAATTAGTAACATTAATAAATAAGCTCGATCTTAAAACAAATCTGACGAAATCTTCTTCTTTCGATTCAGTTTGATACAGGTGATCTGAGAGTCTATCAGTCATGTTGGATGATACTGAGATTGAAGAATTCTACTCGACACAGTGTCTTGATTGGAGTCAACTGTCACGTAGACAATGTCCTCACGAAGTTAGCTTCGGGCAACATCATGTTGAGAAAACTAGCAAAACAGTGCCCAATTGTCCAACTCAAATGCTGGTAGGTGGTGGCGTATTACGGACTAAAGATAATGTTATGGTAAGTAGATTAAGCATTGATGTCACATGGTTGAGGCATTAAAATAAACACAGTTCGGCAGCCCAAGCACAGATGGCGTTGCCGCCTTTCTCCTCTCGGCTCCACATGCTCGAGTTTGTCCAATGTCGATGACTTAATCTGTGCAAATGATTTGCGCGTGCGTATAACTTGAGTGTATAAAAGGAACCCCCTCGCAGAGCTATCTGTGCTTAGGCTGCCTAACTATGTTGATTTTGCTACCTCAACCATGTAACATTTATGCGCAATCTACTTACCACAACATTATCTCTGCTAAAACCTAACTTATGGATTTGCCTTGTGCAACGGTTGCACGAACTCACTATGTTCACAAATGTTGATCCTAGAAAAATCAATTCGAACTATCGAAACATTGCGCTGGAGAGAATCCTGGAGATTAGTATCCCTAAATCTAAAATTATTGTCATCTAGCACTGTCATTTAACAGCAAGAGCTACTAAATTTTGGATCAAAAACGAAACTAGAGTCAAAGAGAAGTACCGTTCTGCGAGAAAACACAGATCGTAATTAGTATTTAGTAATGAACTGTTAATATTGACAAACTCACATGAGGTACCGTTAATCAATAATCAACAGTGTGTTGTCAGTAATCAGCAGTATTATCAGTAATCAGCAGTATTATCAGTAATCAGCAGATTACCAACAACAAATTAGAACACGAATGTATCCTTAGACGAACGTTTTACTGTCATTCTAAAGTCCAATAAATGGACAAATAAAACATTATCCAATATTAAAATATTGTTGAGGGCGTTTTCCATAGTTTTTTGGTAAACAGGAATACAGAAGTTGAACTATTATTGCGGACATTTTCCATCGTTAGTGAACAAAAAAGGGTTAGCTCGTTCAGTTAGTGGACGTGTTTTGTGATTCGTTTTGAATTTACTCCTGTGACTTGTTTACTTTCATAGTGTGTCTTGTGTTTGTAATATTGTAGTTTTGTTTTTCTAGGCTATTCCTAAATTCTAAGATTAATGTGTTTGACCTTAACAACTACATGTTGTTTGGTAGAGTTTAACTGGTCAGCTACGCAGACTACTTTAGGCTAGCTCATTTTCTAATGTTCTGTGTTATGTTTTAGGTTACTTTCACCTGAAGACGGATCAGATTGCAGATCCCGAAACGTCGTGATCCTTTTTTGTTCACTAACGATGGAAAATGTCCGTAATAATAGTTCAACTTCTGAATTCCTCCCATCGTCAACAACAAACTTCAAACAAAGAAACAGGAACAATACGAAGTTTTGAAATCTGGAATCTTCAGGTGAAAAGTAACTTAAAAACATAACACAAACATTAAAAAATGAGCTAACCTAAACTAAACAGCGTAAGCTGAGCAGTCACACAACATCAAACAACTTGCAAGCCTGGTTTTTTCCCAAAACAAATTTAAATCTTAAAAATTAATAGTCTAGAAAACAATAAACGAATTATATAAACTAACAGCAATCAGAGAAACTAAACACATTCATGGTCAGTGACAACTGCCCAACGACTAGCTGGGAGCAAGCAGACGACCAATCACACACGTGTATGTGACCGACCAACTGTAACAGAGAAACTCAAAATACCTATTTATGCACAGCCAATGGAGAGGGTGAAAATCTTTAGAGTTTTTAAGGAATTAGTTAGTTTTTCTAATATGCAATAATTTTTCAACTTCATAAATTCTACCATGGTCAATGACAAACTTCAAACAAAGAAGTTTCCTACCAAGGTATAAACTACTTGCTATTGTAGTAGTGCTCTATAACTGGTTAGTATTAACTTTTTGGACTTTAAAGGTATTTGTAAATTTGAAGAAATTGGCTATTTTCCCAAGCTTAACATCAAAAGAATATTTGTTTAAAATGTATACGTCATTTGCTAACAATTACATTCTAAGCTAATGAAGCTTTACTGATGTAAAATATTGTTTTCAGCCAACTATTAATGTAAACTAGCAATATAAAAATAGTCAACAAAATTAGTTTTTTTTTATAATCACGTTTTTACAATTAAGTCAGTATCACCGTTATATTTTTCGTTGACACAATGAAGTTTGCCTGTATAAGACAAATCTAGTAGTAAAGGAATAGTGGCAAACTAATACAGTTGCTTTCTTTCTGTACAATAGCAAATCAGAAAGAACAGTTTCAAACTAAAATGGGTTTCCGTGTTCTGTAGCTATACCAAGCTTTCCCAAGCTTAGAGGATTTCTCTACTTCAATTCTAACATGGTAATAACACATCTGCAAAGAGACCTGGCCTCCTTTGTTCTGCAAAGGAATTTCGTGTTCTGCTCAAACATTTAGTTCTGATAATGGAACATTTTGATGGGAGATCCACCTTAATTGTTACGAAAAGACAAAAAAGGCGTGTAAAAAATGTCTACAATTTGTTAGGATATATTTATGAAATATGTAGAGGGTGTTACAGAGTTATAAACCGATATTTTAAGGGATTGTTCCTGGACAAGTGGAAATATCTCAATCAAAACTTTCGTAGGTTTCTAGTTACTCGGACAGCCACTGTTCTGGTTTGTTCTTCAATTTATTTATTTTTTAGTTTTATAACTATGAAAGTTTCGGTACAGTATATTCATTTATATTATCAAGGAAAGTGCCAAACCCAAACTAAAAGATCAATAGTACCAAATTAAAAATAATCAAGAATTCAGTTAACTCAGTTGTTGGTGTTTGGTCTGAGGATAGATACGTTGTTTCTGAAGGGCCTCACCAAAATATAAATTGTTTATTGAATTATTTGGTGTACTTCTTCATTATTTTGAAATTCCAATTAGAAGCTGTTCCCTGAAGTATCCAATTGTTATATCTAATAGCTATATGAGGAAAACTGTAACGCGAAACAGTTTTAGAATTTTATAACCTGGTTACAATCAACTTTTGCGTGATAGTCACGTTTTTGCCACTTTTCAATATATTCGTCACTGTTATGTCATCAAAGTGGTGTGATCAGATTTGTTATTACATTTATCAAGAACAGTTCTGCTCGCAAATCATCTCAAAAATGCCTCGTTCACGAGATATTGTCGTTAAAATAATCTAAAAAGTGCCATGTTTAACAATTGAACATTATTAATTTCCTTTTATTTTGGCTTTGTATTGCAAAAACATATTGTCAAATTCACTCGACGTGGATATTTCCACTCGACGCTTTAGTGTTGATAGTGTTTCAGTAGACAGCGGTGTTGGTCGGTGTGCGGGTTTGCATGATTCAAAGGACCTGGTGGTGGTGGTGGAGGTGGTGGTGGAGGTGGTGGTGGTGGGGTGGTGGGAAGGGTTGTTGGTCAACCACGTCACGTTTACAGCGCAAATATCAGCCCCCCTTAGAGGTTACCTGCAGGATAGAGTACACAACTGTAGAGCAACAATACTGGGTAATAAAACAGAATCATAAATGCATAAAAAGTGCATAGTAGTGACCTTTGACACAACTGTAAAACATGAAGAGCAACAATATACTATGTGGTAAAATAATGTAATTAAAACTTAATTAAAAGACTAAAAATCATAAATGTATTATCATTAACTGCCGCTTGATAACAACAATATAAATAGCACAAAAGGCACTGCCTTTTGAACTCGAAAACTATATTAGGGACGTGCTAGGTAAAGTAGCACACGAGTCAAACAATAATACGTGTTGTCAAAAATACGAGTATGTACAGTTTACGAGCTAGTGCTAAGTAAATTGTTCAAGATGAAGAATCAGGTATCACAAAGTCTTATACCAGAAATTCTAACCATGAATCATTGGCCTTGTAGTACAAAGAAAACTATGTAGTTTCAAATCAAATCAAATTTTCAAGCAGTTTCAGCGCTTAAACTAAACAATTGAATTTTGTTGCTTAGTCAAAAGCTGATTGGTCTTCTAGGGTTGATTTAATTAATATAAACATGACGCTCATCTATTACCCACTCCCTGCTGCCTGTTTTGCCTGGCGACGAAATCTTATTTCAGATTTTAAAACTACATTATTTTTAAGTGTCTTTAAAATGTGGATACGTTTATAGAAGGAACAGAGCATTCTAGTTTCGTAGCAAATGCTTTCCTCCAGTGTCAATTCCATTTTATGGGTCATGGCATTGCAAATGACTATGCATTTAAAACGCCTACTGTTGAAAGGATCTGATACTGTAGCACTTAAATGGTACAGCTATTCATAAAAATTCTACGACTGTTGTGTGTACTCAAGCCAAGCAATTAAATTGCCATAGTCTTGAATTGTTCAAACATTAGTTTATTTTAATTATGGACGTGACGTTTGCTCAAAGTTGCAGAGCTCTTGATAAAACATGTTAATGTACTAGTTATTATTCAAATTTCATTAAATGTTCAAAGTGTTAACTTTGACAGCTACTACATATTCTTGGTACCTTAAACCAGCTGTTGCCGAAGATTAATAGATCACGTTTCAACTTCCTTTGAGAAACAAATTTTGTATTCAGGAAAAACATGAAAGAAAACAAAGTAATAGTAAACTTTTCATTCTCATCTTGGTTTGTGCCAAGGTTTAAAAACGATCCGTTCTAAAGAAACTATTTTAAATGTAATAACTTAACACATTAAACCCAAGTGTGTTAAATTATTAAATGATTTGAAAATATTTTTTCATTAAATGTCGTTTGATACTAAACACATGCTGTATTTCTGAACATCCCTACATAAACACCATCATCGCAAAATAGAAGTTTCTACATCGAAACTACAAGAGAAATCCACTAACTATGTTTTGAGGACGCAAGATAATTTACCCACACAATATCACAGAACCACTATTTATAAGAAAAACTTGTTGACTACACCTCTAAATCGTTATACAACAAATTACCTCAAGACATTAATTAAATTAGAAAAGAAATTTACATCAAAATTAAGACCATTTTCGCCAAAAAGCATACGAGCATACAAGAATATTTTGAAGATAATCAATAACAGAAGCAACAGGATTCAAAACTTGTTATTATTTGTATTATTTGTTATTATTTTTATTTTTCATGTTTGTTACTATTTATTTCTTTTATTATATTCAATTTACATTTATTTTGTTTGCCATTACTATTTTCTTTTACAACTTTCAAACTATTTACATTTGTTTATTTTAATGCCTTTATTTTTGTATTTTTCTTATTTTTATAGGTTTACACAATATTTATATTGTAAACGTTTTCCTGTTATTCTTCGAAGTTTTAATTTTTTTTATAACTGATTCCAATAATACTCTCATTGAAAGAAGTTGCACAATTGCCCTTACCCATGAGGACAAAAACAGCGAACAAGAACAATCACAATCGAGAACTAGAATGCCTGAATACTGTGTACAGGCAGGTCACGCCCGGAACCAATAGCTTTCCTCTACGTGCTCACTTCCGTCCCGATCCTACACAAGCCTTGTGACAATCTAATCATACTTCATAGTCATATGAGAACTGAGTGCAGGTGTCCTACCCTAAGCGCGGAGTTAAAATATGCATGGCGGCAATGAAAAACTTACTGTTAGGATATATTTTAACACACACAGCAACATGATTAGTTTGATAGTTTTAATTATATTGTTTGTCCTTTACATGTTGACTAAATTTTCTATCGAGTTTCTCTTGGAAAACGAGCTATTCATGCCACTAGCATAGACCCAGGCCCGGGACCATGAAATGAGTACCGATCCTGACCCCAGAGCTCCACGTTTTGAGTATTTTTTAACACGTTATATACATATAACTATATGTGTATAATCTCTAAAAGTCGCATTTCTTTCCGATGTTCACCAAATTTGGTACAGATTTTCTTTTGTAAATTCTTGGTCGAGTTTGTTAATTAGCAAAATCGGAAAACTGTAAACCCCTTTTTGATGTTGTAGTTATATAAAACACTAAATTTCATCCGACTTAAGATGACATTTGAAATACTTTAAAAGGGTTTTTTCTTTCTTATACATCAGTATACCAAAAATTATGTAAATCAATCTAAGTGTCTTCAAAATAGTTACCCAAAAGGTAATTTTCGCTATGCAAGCGGAATGAATAGTCCGATTTTATGGCAATTTAAAATGTTTTCCCTTTTATGGTATGTAGTAAAACTTGCAGTAAAAGCCCCCGCAAGTATGAGGCCGAAGGCTGAAGTGAAACTGTGAGCGTAGCGAACAGCCTCGTAACGCCCATGACCATACAGGAGGCCAAGCTGAGGCCGAAGTGAGGCTGTGAGCAGAGCGAATTCATTCATCCCAGCGACGCTTAAGCGCTTAGCTGCGTGTTGGCCTGGGTTTACATATAGTTATGTAAGCGACGAACAGCAAACAAATTAAGCAAAAGCAGACGCAACAGACATGCGCGTAATAACAGGGTGGAAGCTAAAGCTGACAAACTAGGTGACAGTGATCTAGTTTTACCACACCCCTGATAAAAATTGTTTACGTGAATTATACGTTTGGGTACTTTAATCTGTATAAAGTACGGTATTTTTACTTCTTTTGGATAATAAGTGAATGGATTGTTTATACATTAACTGATTAACTACAGTGTCTTTCAAGTTATTTAAATTGTAACAAGAATATGAATAACGCAACTAAACATGAAAATGTTTTGAAAAGGCTTTTAATAACTTGAATGAGACTGCATTAGTTTTGTTTACTAACAAACAAAAAATGTTAGGAACAATGAGAAATAATGAACATATGTTTTAAAGAGTTTTATACTACACTGTCATTACATATTACGAAAAGAGCAAACATGAGATTTACAGAAGTCTGATTTTAAACATGTTCTTTTATCCACAAAACTATGCGACCAGTGTGTGTGCTTTTTTTATGAACACAAAAATCAACATTTAACCGCTTTGGAAAAAAATCAATTCTCAAAAACTTTATTGTTGTTAATTTTTTATTCAAAATTAGTTTATTTAAACTTATGTTGAATTTTTTGAGGCTTTAGTACATAGTTTATAGTACAGATACTTATAGTACAGCTAGTTATTGTTATCATACATGACCCTTGAATGCACCCCTTGTTGTTGAGGTAATTTTTATCACATTACTAACCACAGTCCAATTAAAAGTTAATGAATCTAATTATTGAGACAAAACCTAGATCTGAAACGCTGACTATACACTTGGCTGAAAACTACGTAATAACTTGAAGTTTGGCGATATTCTCTCTCTGTGCTGCCAATATGAACTCGTTATCTCTCAGATGGGTGTAACAAACATGCTAGTTTTATTTGTGCTGTTTCTGCGATGGCATCGAAAACATTTGCTGCTTACTGAAAATAACAAGGAAATTTTGGTTTGATATGAAACACGTTTAACTGTTTACCAACAGGCTTTCTTCTAATATTTTTCAACAACAAAAATAATTTTGAATGGTCTTACATGAAATGAGTCAGTGTTACTCTTAATAATTCATGTTTCCATGATAGAAGGGATTGTGCGTTACAAAAGAATGACGGTGTATTTTGACCAATCGGTGTACTTCACAAAAATAAGAAACCACGGGCTCACGGGTACTTTTACAAGGTATGACATTCCGTCGAATGGCACTTTCGAGTAATATTTTCATACATTATATAGTATAAAAAATACAATGTTATTGAAGGTGAAAAAGATCACCAAGGCTTTTGTTGAGCCATAAGTTCTATACTTTATGTTGAAGTGTGTTTTACAACGATTATAAAGTACCATTTGTAACTTCTTTATATAGATAATTGTTTTTCAAGTCGAAAATAAAATGTTAAAATCTGCCTTTGGAGCATATTTTACTTTGTATTTACGAAGACTAGACATAAAGTATTTCTGTTTATGGTTGCAGCGTTTTACAAGCAAAACAACACACTGCATTGTCAATGATGTTTCACACATACTGCGTAGTGAAGCCCTTTTTGTGGATTTATACAACAAAATATTCCGTTTAAGTTAGTATTTCCGTGCCTGTTCCAAAATAAGACACCAAACTAAGTACTTACCTTATCTAAACTATGTCTCTATTGGAAATAATAATACACCGATACAAACTAGCGCATCTATGAAAAATATAAAATACCAACTACTAGAAAACATTGAACCACACATGGCAAATGGAAATTCAATACTCTCAATACAAATAAATGTTACCCGAGAGCTCAAAGAGACAATAAATCAAACAGAGTCACGGATACCTTGTCGTTCAGGGTTAGACAGAAGAAACAGCTGTTTTATTTGTTTACCTCTAGTTCTTTGTTTCCGTTCTCACTAGAATTATCAACTAGGCTACTAAAGTGACACTGACATGAGTGAATCGAATTTACTTTACAATTTTTACTCTAATTCGCTCCGCTCACAGCCTCGCTTCGGCCTTCAGCCTCAGACGGTTTTACTGGAAGTTATACTACATATAATAAAAGGAAAACGTATTATAAATTTCAATAAAATTGGACTACTCATTCCATTGTTATAGCGAAAATAATATGTTTGGCCGTCATTTTGAAACAATTAAATTGATTGTCATAACTATTATTACATCGAAGTATAGTAAGAGTATAATTCTGTAGTAACTTTAAACTCTTCTATAAAGTATGTTCTTCTTTTAAATTATCAGTGGTATAATTAACAATATAGTACATATTTACTTTAAACTTCATCAAATCTGATGAAATTTATACTGGCTGTCAGATCATTAAAATCATTTTTTGGTGAAAAGCCCCTTCCCCTCTTAAGGTGCCGGTGGACTGATTTTGACGGTTAACGAACTCGACCAAGATATTTACAAAAGAAACATTTGTACCAAATTAGGTGAAAATCGGACAAAAAGTCGACCTGTAGAGACTACACACATATATACATATTTAAATTGTTGAAAAAATTCACAAAACGTGTTCTATGGGTCTGGATTGGTGCTAATTTCATGGTCCCGGGCCTAGGTCTTACCACGCTGACGGCATGAATATCTCATGTTTCCTGAGGAAATTCGATAATAACTAAATACAGGTTCATGTCCCGTCAGCATATAAACTCGCTATGACACCCGATGTAAACAACTCTAACACGAAAACTGCGGGTGAACATAACGTAATAATGTTTATAAACTACATTGGAATAAACTGCAATTAGATTAGGTTAGTTTGCAGTGTTGAGTGTGAAGGAAAGGAAGCTGTTCTGGACCACAATCTCCGGTGTCTGGTGCCTGGGATATTGTGGTTTGCCACTAGCCGCAGCACGGCCAGTAGTTTATTGCGAATATGTTTACTTCCTGCAAAACTGGATAGCTTCCACGGTTCATAAAGTTCAATTTTATTCGAGTTTATAAAGTTTTAAAACAAATCTGTACATACGCCATGTTTTATTAGGCTGAGGACTTTTCTATACAACGTTTTTATTTGCATGGGCACATCAAACGGAAGGAAAATTCAAATACATATAAAATAAATTAGTGAAAACAAATGCACACAATACAACTTTTTAACATTTTACAACCAAAATTAATTCTTAAACAGAAAAATGTACACTTCACGTTCATAAAGTTCAATTAAACAAATCTAAGGAGGGGACAATATCGAAGAAAACCCGGTTTATCTTTTTTAAGATATCTTAATTTTTATGCATGTACGAGTATATTGTATAAGGATATTTTTCAATTTAAATATTAAGAACTTTGTACTTTGTTTATTTGGTCAAAATAATTTTGAACAGAATTCTAAACAGTGCCTAGAAATTGCTGACTTTTCTTCTGGGTTATTCTGTGTGTCGTTTTAGAAAGCCAAAAAGGAAAAGTAATATACATTTAGTTACACGAATTTATTGTCTAAGTGTCTGATTTCTTTAGATTTAATTTAAAATTATAGTGCTGACAAACTTGTTAAAAAGAGTTTTGAAATGTACAACGAACTAAACCACGTAAAAAATCAGCATTATCCTTTTGCTACTAAGTTTTGATACCTTCCCTGGAAGTACTAAAGAGGTTTAATAACTTATTGTTAATTTTACGCCCTGAAAATATAAGTGAATTTCATAGTTTAGTTTATTATAACTAGCTTTAAACATGGTTACGTGTACATTTTCTAACCGACAAATCATGCCATCAATGTTCAATACCAAACTAGGCTTTGTAAACTAATTTAACTCCTTGTTTACATAATTAGTTATTAAAAACAAATAAATAACTTTAATAAATCTGTCTTGCACTAATAAATAAATAAGCTACCACTATAGCGAATCGTTGGATTAGATGCATAGCCTATTATGTGTTCCACTAATAACTGGATATTTAACAAAATACCCTTGGTAAAATCATGTTTAATGAAACAATTTACAAGCTTTTTAGTTTTAGCAACAGAGCAATTAAAATTTGTGTAAATGTAAAAGTCAAATTGTATTAAAGAACATGTTCTTTATTTGACGTTTTAAAGAAATCAAACTAAATGTACCTCTACTAAAGGCACAGTTGAAGCACAACAACAAAGAGCTACAATGTCGAGAATTCGCAGTTGTTCGCACGAACCTTGGTAGTTGGCGTTTATCGTATAAAATCTAAAAATATGGCAATTTCTCATGTCTAAGGCGAGGTTAAGATCAGATTCAGCACGAACACGAAGCCAGGGTCGATATGTTAGACTGTATTCAGTATACACTGTACACTACAGCCTGTGCTCACGAGTAAAGTTTAATGGTGTAATTTTGTCTCTGGACACTTAAGGGCATTACTATTTGGGCTGAATAAAGCCTGAATGTCATATTTATAAAGAGCATATTGTCCTCGTCAGCCAACATTTTGTGTTAATTCTCTAACCTAAACTGTTTTAACATTGTCATTTAAGCACATGCCTTTATACTGCAAACAGTAGAACTCGAAGACCGTTCTAAAATTTTGGAAGTACCTTTTTAGTAAATAACCGTAAATAGAACAAAGCATCGTAGAACAAAACGTAAAGTATTTTTAGCTATCCATCACCTACTATCAAATGGCAAAACTAAATATATTACAATTTAGTCCGTGCAATTATTATTGAACAAGCTTTATAAATAACTAAATAATAAATTTAGGGACTGTAACCATCTCAGGACTACAAAATTCCCTACTTCTAAACTTTAATTATAATTTAAAACAATAGTTAATTATAAATCAAACCCGTGTGAGGATTAAGATACATAAATAATGTAATGAATTTAGGCGATTAATCTCTAACTCATTTATTTACCACTAGTTGTAACAATAAAACACACCCAACATTTTCGGCATTTTTGTTTCTTTTTGGAATAGGCTGAGCAGCTGAGATTAATGATGAAGCAGACGACGCCAAACTCAATCAGCTGATTGAACACTGACTGAACAACCCCTCCACAAACCACCCCGGAACAACCCTAACAACAGCCACGCTATCATGTAAACCTGTAGTAAATACGAAAAGGTTTTCAGGTAACTGATTCAACTGTTGAATTTGGCTAACATAATGGATTTAGGGATCAAATACATGAGGACATGAGAAGAAATATTCTAATGCAAATTAAGCTACACTTCATTTCACTCTTAATTGGCAGCATTGAAAAGTTATAACCTATAGTTAGCAGTATAAAAGATAATTTTTACAATTTCACCTAAAAATATAATTTTTTTGAGAAAATAGCGGGTAAATAAATTATTTCCTATCGCGATAAAATTGAACCAATGAGTTCTCGAAACTCGGCGCCAGCCCCACTCTCTTTGTTATTTATTTTGTTTTTACTGCTGACAAAATGAACGATATCTTGGAATTAGGTCAGTGTAGAAACACGATTCGACGTTTGGATTTTGTTTAATTTTGTAAGAGCGTTTCTGTCTCCGCTATTTGTAGAGTGGCTAGACTATTCTCAATGGGCTTGAACGACTACCAAACATAACAGAGGCCTTGTATCACGTCTATTCCTCGACCTTCGACATTCAAACATATTCTCGTCAAGTTGTTCTACCATCGAATATTAAAATGATGGTATGTCACACTATTTCACTGATCGTGTTAAATACCACATATTCAACCACATGTAAAAAATAAACGTGTTCACAAAATTTCTTCAAAATTAAGTAATAGTTGTCTTCAAAATGTCTTTACACATTGCCAATTTTGCAAGCATTGAAACCAATTGACCAGTTATCATACAGATTCGTAGGATTGGTCCATCTGGCAATGTCCTTTTGCAGTTGCTTTCAAGGTCACGAGATCTAACCCCATATGGCTTTTTTTTTTGGGGGCACATTAAAATGTAGGGTGTCACTCTCCCATGCCAGAAAATTTACAAACCTAATGGAATCGAACTAATAAAGCTTTGGAAACGGTCACAAAAGAAATGCTACAGCACGTTTGGGTGGAGTTTGACCATCGATTAGATTTGTACAGAGCTATCAACGTGGTCTCATTGAACACGTAAATTATGTGAAATAAAACTTGTTAAACCTGTGAATAAATTAATGTAACTTTTATTTCGCTGTGACCTTTCTTTTCTGATCACACCACGTTTACTTTGGCACCATGACTTTTGATACACCCGTGTGTAAAAGACGCGTTGTATTCCTAGATTTGTTTTGGATATCACTTAGGCCTATCAGCTGACTCACAGCTGTTGTGGGAATGTGATGAAACTTTGACACATTTCGCCGACAGGAAGCAGCACAGTGGGCGAGGTGATAAAACACATACTGCTGTCAAACGTAAAAAATAAACATATATATATAGTGCCGTAGTAAGCATTCCTGAGATCAAGTCGTACTCAGATACAAGTTCTCCGTGGTTCGGAAGTCACGTTGGTCTATTGCACTGCTCGTTGGGCTATTAATTAATGACTCAATCTTGGGAACAGTCGGCCCTAGTTTGTAACAAGACTACATTTCATTGTCCATCACACTCACTATTCATGCCATATTGACGTCCAAATACCCTCTAGGAGTGGTCGGTGTCTCAAATAAAAGTATCAAAGCAAGGTGAGACAAAATTGGCTGGAGTCATCATGGTTGGGTTGAGCTATAAGTAAGAAAGTATTTATTATTCTGTTTAAGAAGTTTTACCAACCAAAGTCGTAAGGCAAAACACATAAAATTTGTGATCGGAATAATGAAGTTCTTGGAAACCTGTAATTATTAACTAAACAGCTTGACCACTCGAGTCTTCAGTTTAGATAACTGAACTAACATTGGATAAAGAAAGTTAAAAACGTGGTTAGTTTTTATGTTTAGGGTTAAACAGATTGATTAGCCACAACAATGTTGGTTTATTTCATAATCAAAACTAGCATAACAATGTATTATCTGGCTTTAAATGTCTACTATACAATAAGGTGTACTATACTACAGTACTTTTCTAAATCAATAAACCAGGTACACGTGGTGTATATCTCCTGTAAATCTAGACTCGCACTCCGGGGTCGCTGAGGGGCGCATTCCTCGGCCTGCGGTCTCTTGCTTTGAAACATTCGCAACTGTGTTGCAGCTATGATTCAAAATATCGGCTAAGTACAAGGGCAGATGTTCAGACGCCATATTTTTGGCCGCCAACTTGTCAAAGCCTTAAAAAAGGAACGTTTCCAGATTTTTCCCGAAGGTTTCACACCGAAGATCTTCAAAAAGGAATATAGTTGAAGGGTTGTAGTTAGCATGCCGGGAATTGCCTTAACATTTTTACTCGTTCTGTCCATGGTTCAGTCAGCTGTACAACCAGCTTTATAGTATATTAATGTCAGCTTGGCTGGAAACAAATGTTGTGTCTACTTCATTACCCTTCTCTCCTTGGATCAAAGTCTACTTGGTTAAGAGTAAAGGCAAATAGTAACAACAAAAATTCCAATGTATCTACAGTAAAATGTTTTGTAATTTTACTCAATGTGTGTCAAAATCGCTTTCCATTTTGTTGTACGACGTTTTTTCTATACGAATATACAAATGAATAACTCTACTTCCTATGGGAATCCACGAAAAATTCTTAATTGAAATGTCAGCACAGTATATAAGGGTTGTTAAACAGTTTGGCTGTGACATGGCCAGAGAGCGCAGTGTGTAAAGTGGTGGTATTTGCAGACATCTATCTATCCACAGTTCCGTGGCGATCCACTGATTGGATATGAATAGACACAAACTCTTCCTTGTCTCACTCAGTGGAATCTCAGCATCCCGATCTGAGTTCTGAGTTCGCAGTCTCATATACTAGACGCGCATATTTCTATCAACACAGTTATGTAATACGCACCGGAAGAGGTTTTCAGTTTGTACAGTTGAGTTATACTGTTTTAATCTAACGGTTCATTTTACACTTTGTCACCTGTTCAAATGTTGCAACAAAGCAAAAGTGTTTTAGACAGTGACTTTACTTTTACAGACCATGTCACTCACGTAATTCAAAGACCTAGAAAAACTAAGAGACCTGTACATATTTAGAAGGCTTTTTCCAGAATCTGCTAAAATTAATCTTGTCATTTCATTGGTTTTATCTACTTTTGTTGCTATTTTCCTGTGTATATCAAAAGATGGTAAGGAGATAATACAAATACTTTAAAACCTCACAATGAGGTATATTTTCAACCTAAGGCGCTTTGATCATGTATCCTTCCCTCAGAGAAGAAATCCAAAGGTTGTTTTTTAATGATGAGATTTGTAACATCTTTAGCAGCTGTATGCTCAACAAGACTCTATCCCTCAATAAACCGCTCATCATTCTGAGAGGCTCAGAGAGAGGCTTGTATTCAGGACGGAGGTTTCTCAGAGGTATTGTCGTCATGGTGGAGCTCTGCACTTTCCCAGAGTGGCAAAAGTGTTGGAGAAAAGGTTTTCTTTTCGGCCCAAAGGTCCAGATAAATCTCAAAGAAATCCACTCTGTCAATTGTTTAAACGTTGGTTAAGGTCATTACTAATTACTTAATAACTAAACAGATTTAACGTGTAAAATTTTATGACATTTGTGAATGTACGTAATGATGTAACTAAAAAGTGCAACTACAAACCGTTTCAAAATGAAGGCATATTTTCATTAATTTATAAAATTTTGCTATTTAACGGTATATTATTTATTTACCTCTTGATTATTACACTACCAAGCTAAATCTGGTCACTTACCTTCAGTGAATCTGGAAGAAAATTCGACAGGAATTCTAATATCTCGGGAAGTTCTTCTTCTTGAGCTAGACGAAAGTTCTTCCCTTCGGGCACTAATTCCATTTCTCGGTGGACTGAAACAAAGACACGACAAGGAAATTAATTTAAAAGTGTAAAGGGAAATTATTTATTAGTTTAATATTATTGTTGTATCTCATTTCTGATTAGAACTACAATAAAGTATTGACAAAACTCCGTAAAGCTCCTATAGTTTCATATATCTAAGGATAAATAGTTTTTTGACGTATTTGTTCCACGTGAAAGATTAGGCTAAACATAGCCGACGCGTAGCCACAAGTGCTAACGTGAATACTAGTGAATTTGCTTACACGGAAGGGGGATAATTTACCCCAAAAAGTGGGTTTCATGCTCTACACTGTATTTATGGTCCAATGTTTATAAGCTTGGAATAAACAATCAGGCCACCGCAACCAACAAAATTTTAAATATAAACTATTCAAATTTTTTACCATTCAGTATAACTGGCATGCCCTTGTTATACAAGAATAGTGATGAAATATACTAAAAGAATACACACAAACAGATGTGTGAATCGGGTAAATTGTGTCTCGCTTCTATTTATAAGATCAGCTGTTGGGTTCGTTGACGGATGACGCACCTAATGAACTAAATGACTCAATCTAGGCCGGCACAGTTTCCCGCCAAGCTGAATTTTCCCGTTCTGCAAAGTTTGTAACACCTAGACAGTAATTTGACGTTTGAGTATATCTGTAATGACTCGGCTAATTTTCTTTTTAGTGTCTTCCGTTATAAATAACTCGATCTTGTTCAATGATTAAACGCTGCTATAGTCCAATTATTCAATTGTTGAGCGTTTTACTAGTAAAGATCAAAGTTTTGACCATGATCTAATGCGGGTCTCACTGTAGGGAGTTTGTTAGTAATCATAGAGTAGTCTACTTGTGTCAACATAATACACAATGGATAAGTGACGGGGTTTTAGATATATGAACTAAAGAACATTTGAAGAGTCTGGGTAAGTTATATGGGTTGTAGTGAGGGACACTTGATCAGTTTAACTAGCGAACAGTTCTATCTAGTAAAAAGGTCTATGTTTTCGAGCAGCTAGAAACTATATGAAAAGCTTTGCAACCACTCATTTTAAGTGGCTTTACAAGGGTTTACAATCATTCAAACGCTGTTCTCAAGTCTTTCCGAATGTTATAGTTTTACAGGATGTAAAAAGGATTACCTATGGTTTTATATTTTGATATTCCACTTTAAAATATTTTCGCGAGCTAAATATAGTTTCAAGTGGATACATTCTTTCTCAAAGTAAAATTTGGAAATCTACTTTAAATCCACTTTAAATTGTGTATTAATTTTTCATTTAAAAGTTGTAAGCTCACAGTACAACTACAGAGTGGCCAAAAAAACGGTACTTGTCATTTTATGTTGAGTATATCTTTATTAGCCGTACAAAACTTACTTCATTTTAAACACTTACAGCTCAACATGTTTTTGCCATTGAGTATGACATATTCCATACGTCTTAACATGTTTGTAACCATTCATGAACATTTTTGAGAAATTGATATTCATTAGAACTGATGATATGCTTTGCTTCAGATTTTGAATACTTTGAAGCGGGGGCCTGAAACACCTTTAGTGTTCCCACAAAAGGCATGAAATGGGTTATTATATTTATATAAAAAAAGAATTCTTGATATTATCCTTAGTGTTTTATTCGTGTGGAACACTAAAAAATTGTGTTTCAGGCCACTACGTCAAATTATTGAACATCTGAAGAAAAACATAACATCAGTTCTAATAAATATCACTCCTCAAGAATTTCAAAAATAGTTGCAAACATGTTCAGATGTATGGCATGTGTCATACTCAATGGCGGAAAACATGTTTAGAATTTAGTTTTAAGTAAAGTCAGTTTTGTACAGCTAATAAAAAGATTCTTACCATAAAATGACGAGTACCTTTTTTTGGGCCACTCTGTATTTATAACAGGCGTATCATCTATTGCAACTCCCTGCATCATTTTTACCACCTTTATTGCGCCTTAACACTTGTTGAACTTCTAATGTCTATATTCAAGTTGAATACGTCACAGCTGCTAGTTTAAAGGTTTTGACCCGTTTACTTGTCTAGAAATGCCGCTAGTCTGTCGCACATGTAGACTCTGGTCCACAGTCAGTTGACAACAAAGTGAGTCCAAACAGCACCCGTGCACTGTTGTTGTCAGAGCGTATAATGAGAACCATTGTCTCGCCACTGCGGCTTGTTAAATTGTGATAAACTGGCTCATTCTTCCTTTCCACTCACTTCATAACTATTACACATTATTTACAAATAATTTAAAACTTCCCTTTTAGTTTCATCAAAGATTATGTTTATAATAGTTAGATGGCGCATAGATTCTGAATGGTTGAGGCAGGAAAATTAACCTGCCATCTCTCGCCGTCTTACTCCCCCTCGGTATCACATGCTCGAGTTTGTCTGATGCCAATGACTTAAATGTGACCAAATTGAGTGATTTGCAAGAATGAGTGAACTTGCACGTGCGTCACTGGTTCTGACTTCTACTTGAGATTCTCTTGCACGGCTATCTGTGCTTGGGCTGCCGCAACTAAGTTCCGCACCTCAGCCTGCGTAATGTAAAGTTTTCCTGCCTCAGCAATACATAGGAAATCTATGCGCCATCTACCTATTATAACATAATCTTTGGTTTCATGTATGAAACATTATTTCAGACGTTTCAGAGAAGAAGAAAATCACGACGTTTCTGGATCCGGAAACTAATCCCATCTTCAGGTGAAAAGCAAACTAAACCATAACACGGAACACCAGAAAATGAGCCAGCCCAAAGTAACCAGTGCAAGCTGACCAGTCAAACAACCAAAAATAAATAGTTTGACATCATTTAAACTGCAGCACGTTTCTATTTAGCGAATGTAGTATACTATAAGAAACTCACAACCGTTGTTGTTTCTCATCCACTATGAGTTTATTTATAACTTGATAAATCCCCCTTATCCCTCCATTAATATGACAACTGTGTCTTTCTCCGCGCTTTTCAAGTTAAATGCCAGCACATTTGGCCCGCTTCCATTCCCAACCTAAAACACTTAACAATCAACATTCTACTTCAAAACACGTGCTACATAAATAATTGGATTAATGGCGAAGAAAAGTAATTAATTCAATTTAAAAGTGTATCGTTATTTAAAGCCGTTTGGTAATATTAAGTTGTGGCTATTTTATGTATCATGTTTATCTTTTGTCTCCAAGTTTCGAGGTTTTAGACTTAAAGGAGTTTAATAAACTACAGAATGTTGATTTTAACTTTTTCCATTGAATAATTTGTCCTCTGAGAAAATGTGTGTACCTTCAACGATGATACAAAATTGCGTTTCAATATATAAATTGTAATAACACGGCAATCAAAAATAAAATCAATGATAAAGCTGATAGATAATGAGACGTTAGACGATGTTAACCGTTAGTATTTTTCTTTTCATCATTCTACCAATCTATTTATTTAAAGCTTACGGTCAAAGAATACAAATTTAGTACACTAGTACATGTGTCTAAAATAGCGGTTTTAGAGCCAAATAACAAACAGTTATTTTATAATAAGTTATAGTTTACGATTGTTAAGCAGTACGAAATAAACTCACAAAATCGTATCATAAACCAGCTATTATTTTATTTATCTTGCAGTACAATGTGTATTTTAAAAGAACAGATCCAACAATCCACCCTTTTTATCACACTTCATGGAATCTTTGAACAAATAAGTATGACTGTAATAATCAATACTTTATACAGAAGCACAATACGTTTCCAAGTGATCTAAAACATACAGTTCTTCTCCGGGCCGTGACGTACGCAGCTTTTGTATCAATAGAGCTTAGAAAACACTTAAGCTTTGAAAATACTCTTGCTACTGATATTACAAATAACTATCCTATGTAATACAGGGTGTTTTTTAAACACAACACAATTTTCAAACTATTGTAAGTCATTCTTTACGAGCAGTATTATATGTTCATAAGTTTGCTTCACTAGTTTGTTGGCTTCAATATCTATTAACTGGTCTGTATTGTTGCAGTAATATCGTTGGTCGTGTGTCCTAATTTGCTGTTATTGTGAAAGAAACGCATTCATGGGTTTTAGCAAATATCAAAAAGTGAATACTTTAAAACCAGATGATTTGTTTTGTGTCAAGAGACTTTTGGGTCAAATAAGCAGGTGTGAGTATTCCAATCAGATCTAGCATTCACGACTTTAAATAACAGGTTCTGTAGAGAATAGAAAACATAACAGAAGACGGGCTGTACTGAATGAAGAAATGTTGGAAGATGTTAGAAAATTTCACTAAAAAATCTTTAAGATGATTGAAAAACAGAAGCAAATAGCCCACTCACACCTGCAAGCTTGACCTCAAACGTGTCTTGGCACATAGAAAATTATCTTGTTCTTCGTATTCTTCAACAATAAACACTCTTTGGCCTTTGCTAAAAACTATGATTGCGTTTGTTTTAACAATAACATCAAATTAGAAAATAAAAATCACAATATAACTGCAACAATACAGACCAGTTAAATGAGTTAATATATATTGAAGAATAACAACACAGACTGCACCGTAGGCCCAGGCTAGAACGATGCCGCTATATTTGTCATACTCTGGCCTTGTCCCGCACTGCCAGTGCATCTAAGCAACTGTTATTGCAATTACTGTCAGAATCATGTGTAACAACCACAATTTATCAACAACAACACTTAATTTCACACCTTTGACCGCTTTAATACATACGAGAAGCAAGTAAACTATATACTGTAGAAATTTATTCGTTGTTTTATAGATTTTATCTTAGTATGTCACTGTATGTATTCATGTTGTTGTTTATTATTGATTTCATTGTCAATATATCTTTACCATTAGCAGCACGTATTGTTGTTATTTCATTGCACATTCAAAACACACTTTATCACATTAATTTCACCCTATTTTCTATATCTTATACACTGTTCAACAATGTATTCAACTTGTTTAAAATAAATATAAACTTTGCACAACAAAAATTACGTACGGGTTTGTCTTTCTTTTGGACCTTTATTACTATTACTTTGTCTGGTTATATTGTTATTTTAGTGTTTCTATGCTCTCATTGTATCAAATCTCATGTAGCAACTTTCTGTTATTATTAGGGTTTTTTTGTTATACCAAACTAGTATTATTTGAATGGTTTAAAATACCACGTTTGAACTCGTTTTGTTTCGTTTGACATACCCTAATTTAAATACAGGGTTATTCCAAATGATGTTCATGATTTCAAGCGTACATAAATTATAGTTTTATTTGTTGTACAAAGAAATAAAATGGTTAAATTTTAAAAGAAACTCATAAAGTTTCGACACAGATACTAAGGACTAAACGTTTTATATGGGTACCCCTTATGATACGACAGATGTCAATTTTATAACGAAGCTCTCGCCATACGTTCATATGAGTGTCTTGATGAATTGCTTCGAAAGCATTGGTAATCCGTTGCTGAATCACAGGTATGCTAATCGTAATGGTGGTTTATACCATATCGTTGATGTATCCCAACAAGAAAAATAGCAGGGGGTGATATCCGGAGATCATTTCAGAATACGTCACCATTCGGACAACCGCGCCCGATCCATGTCCCAGGCAGCCATTAGTATTATATTTTTACAAACGCAGCAGTTTTTCAAGTACCACTTGTGAATAGAGTGGTTACCAGGATGATCTTCTAGCTGATACACACCCAAACCAGTGTAAATAAAACTGTATGAGTTTTTCTTTCCAAAGGTACCAACTAAAATAGCCTTAAAGAAAATCCACCCAATAATATTTATAATCGAAATCGGGAACATCATTTTTAATAACCCTGTACAGTACCATAGGCAATAGCTTAGATGTATGTACATAAAAGAATTAAAAGAAACCCAATTTAACCATCAATTGTTTTTAATAAGAAAAGCTGACTTTCCCGACTACTTCAGGAAGATTAGTTTCTAATTAAATAGAACTCTATTACGAATTTTAAATCTATCAATTTTTGTGAAGTACCCATGAATTTTCTCAAAGTAAAACTAATAGATATATAGTTTTTTAAATGTGTTTAAATCTTTAATTCGTAAAATATTAAGTTGGTGTTTAAATATTTTCCTACCAATTTCAAATGGGAGTTTGTCACACAGTTTGTCGTTGGAGGGCTTGATTAAATGTTATTTTTCAAGTTATGTGTGGTCTTATTATTGGATAAGAACAAATTAAATAAAGTATTAGTTCATTGTATTTCTTTTAACCGTCGGTGTGTTGTTTTGTCAAGTTTAATTTTTTTTTGGTTATGCCATAATACAATAAAATTATGTGTAGTGGTAAAATACATAATTGATAAAATATTTAAAATGTGAAGTATATTTTTAGTGAACTAATGTTGTTGGGTCCCATGTAATCGATAAACAATGATTGTTATTAGATAAGCAGTAATTATTAAACTACTAATGTATCCATCAGGTTATAGGTTAAGTGAAAGAGAGGACTTGCTAGTCCTCCTAATTAAGCCGCCTAATGAAACCATTTTTAATTTCATATCATTTTCATTTCATCAGTAAAACCATTTAACTCTTAAGCAATTATCTCAAGTACAGTAATCTTTCATCACAAAGGTAATTTTATAACACAAGATCTTGAACGCACAATTATTTGTAATCAATATGTAATAATTGTTGGTGTACTGTTTATATGAAAGTGTTTCTCTGTTTATAAGGAGAGAAAACAAAACAAACTCTTTGAAACTAAACTAACTGAACTCTCGGTATCAGCTTTGTTCGAAGGAAAGGTTGAATGTAGAAGCCTTGTAAAACACATAAAGTTGAATTAACAAAGCGTCGCCCGCCTCCGGGCAAACTGCGATCCGGTTTTATTTTTCATCAGATTTTTACTGTGTTTGAACAAAACCAAACCAAAGCAAGGTAAGAGAATGTTTACTTAATTCAAAAGCACGAAGTATTGTGGATAACGTTTTCTCTTCTTGTAAAACTTTGTTTATCAAAACTTATTTTACCAAAAGTGTTTTTGTTTATACAGTTTTCTTTTTGTACTTGAGGCATTGTTTGATGTCCCATTGAGCTTTTAATTAAAGCATTGTCTTTTATTACACTTTGTATTAATAACATACATTTAATTGATAAAAATACTGTGTTGTTAAATAAAACTATTTCAAAGGTTTCATTAATAAGAAATTGCTTTGAAATGGGTACCTGAATGAGCTTGAATCAAGCAGAAACCTTTGGTGTGTCGAATTGCAAAACATCCGAAGTTAGTCTTAAGCTAAAGTACGCGCAAAATAATATACAAAGTTAAAATAATCTTAATTCTTAAGCTTTCGCGGCCGGTGTCACTAAGATCTAAGGCTTCCGGTTCTATCTAAGGCTGAGACCAGCCAGTCAACAAGCTACTGAGGATGAGTCTCCACAGCAAGGTCGAAACGTCTAGCAGTATTTGTCATTCAACTGTGACGCAGTGTAAACCGGAAGCCTTAGATCTTAAGTTAAAATATTTGAAATAAACAAAGCCAAATCCAATCATTTCTCTGCGATAAAATATTTTTTCTTACAACAGTTTTTAGTCATACTGCGAAGTTTGCGAAAGCGTTGTTAAACTGTACAATAACATAATTTTAATTTAAAACCACGCGTTTTGTCAAGATTAGTGAATCTTGACAGGTTGCATTTCTTCCGATCTTCACTAAATTTGGTACAAATATTTCTTTTGTAAATATCTAGGTCGAGCTCGTTAACCGTCAAAATCGGACGAACGATACCCCTTTTAGGTAGTATTCTTCACCAAAAGGGGTTTAATTATCTAAAAGCAGTACATTTCGTCCGACTTTGATAGATTTGAAATAAGGATGTATCTTATTATGATCCATCAATATACCAAAAACTATGAAAACCATCGAGCCGTTTCAAAATGGCGGCCAAAAAAGTGATTTCTCGCTATAACAGCGGAATGAGTAGAATTGTGTTTTCCTTTCATGATATGTAGTGTAACTTCCAGTAAAAAGTCCCGTAAGTCTGCGCTCACAGCCACGTAACGCTCGAGGCCAAGCTGAGCTCGAAGATCGAAGCGAGGCTGTGAGCGTAGTGAACAGCCCCGTAACCTCGTCGTCATAGAACATAAAAATCTGAGGCTGTGAATGGAGCGAATTAGAGTAACAAATTGCAAAGCATATCAGATTCACTGATGCTAGCTGCGTGTCGGCCTGTTTAGGTATATAATTGTGTAATCGGTGGCCTCTAATTAAAATGGGCAAAGCAAGTAAACAACTACACTTGGAGTGGCAGTGAAAGGCCATTAGGTCGAGTGGCTGTGGAGCATAAAGAAATGAATCAGGCCTTGTAATGTTCTTTCAAGAGTTGCACAAAGAAAGTAGGAAGTGCTTGGTCCGTTTGCTTTGCGGGACCACTTTACAACTCTCAAAATGAAGCAATTATTTTGACGAACATGCATGGGCTGTCCCTACAGTCAGTACCTGTCTAGTCAGTACCTGCTCAGATTACTTTATACTGGGATACATAAAAAAAGAGATGTTCACAAAATTTATGAGCAGCTTTGTAGTTGTCCGGATGTTGAACACTTCCGTTCCTCTCCAGGGAGGTTGCATGGATCAGATATCAATTTAAGGGTAGACCATGAATTCAGGAGAGACCTGCCATAATCTTGGGGAAAGGTCCAGCGAGTGTTGGCAAGGCTCCATGTCTTGGGGTTAGAGTCCCCTAAGTGGTCGTCAGCGGACTTGTTTGTCGCGCCCTCTCATGATTGTCTGGTCAGCCGAACCCAGTCCCATTCCTCTCCTGAATCCAGACTTCCTTTCATTCCGGTGGTAGCGCAACAACAGACGTGGCAGACGTGCATAAGGGTAACCAGTCCCAACCACTTGATCCCCTCAATCTAACATCTAATCTAACATATACATGGGTTGAAGATTATATTCAATATGAACTTATTTATCTGGAATGTATTTCAAGGAGCACGAAAAATGTATAGGTATGAACTAAAGTATTTTTCAATCAAGTTAAATTTTAAAATACTTAATTAATACTTTCTTGTTATATTTTACTAACTACCTAGAGATTCAGTAATTAACCTAGTTCAGTAATGTACTATCACAAGGCCCTAAAGTGATACGAGATCAAATCACAGAGAGTAGAGAACTAATATTCTCTGTGGTTGAAACAAGCTCGCGAGCAGATTTCACCGCTCGGCACCTACGCCAAGTGTGCATCGGTTTCACCCGATCAACGATATTGTTTGTTGGCCATATTACTTATGAATAATAAATATTACATGAATTACAGCATGCAAACGTCCGAGGGCCAGCCGAGTGTTAAACTGAGGCCGAAGGTCGAAGCGAGGCTGTGAACGAACTAGAGTTTAGGTCAAATTAGAGTCACAAATTGCAAAGGAAATTCGCTTCACTCACGCCAGTAGTGCTTTAGCACTTAGCTCCTGTCGGCCTCGTTATATTTTCGTTTCACTTTTTCATCACTGCCTAGTTGCCAGTGAAATAAGCCTTATGTTGTGATGAAAGCTTTGGCAAAATGGCTCTTCAAGAAATAATTTTGATTTTATTCCTCGTTTCAATGAAAAATGGCATCAATTCATTAGCAATCTTGAATAACGTAAAACATTAAAAATTTTAACAGTTTACAACCTTACTATGAAAATTTCATAAAATTGCGTTAAAATTTACCCTCAACAATAAAATTATTTCGTCAAATCTGAGCATTTTGTCTACGAGGTACACACAGAACCTATTTTGAGGTACTATTACAACACTTTTTCCTGAATGTTAAAAAAATGTACTTTGGATCAACTTTGCATCAAATTTAAAGGCTTAATAATTAGAACCAAATGCTGCAAAACTAACCTCAGTAGGACTTTGTAATCTTTTCTTCCAAAGGTCCAATTTTAATTAGCTAAACATTGTTTTTCCTAGACGTTTTAGGCGGGGAAATGCGCCTAATCAAACTACTGGACTTGCTTCATCTATTATCTAACTAGCAACTAAGCCCAGAAGATCTTAATAGTAATGCGTATTGAGATCAACAGCGTACACATAGCAACGCGTATTTTTCTACACAATTAGCATTTCTCCCTTGTCTGTTTCTCCCTCTGGTATATTCGCACGTTAAACAAAGCAGTCCCCACTACTCACGAGTGACACAACCGGTTGGGTTTCCCATGAATGGGCTCTGGTGCCCCGACATTGATTTTCTTACGTGCCAAGTGCGTAACTTTACCGTGAGCCTGCGTGAGTACCCTCCCCCCTCAATTACAACACCTGGCCTACTCCCCGCTATCGCAGGTCGACCATTTCGAATATCGACGAGTGAAACATCCATTGTGTTGTGTAAAAATTAAACTAAACAAAATTATACCTAGTACAAAATGAAACAATGTTTATGAAACACGAGGGTATTTTTGTGTAGTTTAACTTTTACAACCCTTCAATAAATCGAATGATTAAAATCTTTCATAATACTTTTTTGTGTATGCGTTACGCGAATATCACTGTAACTAACTCAATCAAATTGTGCCGTCTTATTGCTATTTCGTTTTGGGATCAGTGATAACTGGCATGGGTGTTACGAAAACACCTTCGTTGTTGAACTGCGAAGAAAGGTGCTGACCAAAATGAGTATTTTTTTACCATACAGCCCATAATTTGGTATTGTCATTTCAACTGCGTTCGGCACTTTATGTGTTCATTTTCCAAATAAATTAAGCAGTGGTTTGTACAGAATTAAAGACGGTTAAATAAGTTAAAAAAGCAATAAACTCATATTGTTTCTTCTTTTTTTACTCCTAAATGGCCGGAAAAGTCCGAGATAAAAATTTTATAATTGAACCTATTATGAACTTTCAATTTAACATTGTTTATTCACAATAACAATAATAGTAATTATATTGGCGTTAAGTAGCCAAATAACTCACTCAATAACCCTCTTTTTCAGAAATGCATGATCGCCGTTTTTATTGATACTTTGTCCTGCCATAGATATTAGACAGGCTTGTACGATTTTTACGACTATTTAGCAATACTAGTAGTACAGCAGTCGATGTATCGATAGACAGGAGTACAATCGATGGTCGAACAACACTACCCTCGTTTCCTACCCCTCCCACCCCCTGGTCTTGCACAACTGACTGGCAGGACCACGTGCTGGGCTTTCTGCTTGTCAATAACCTGGTTAGCTAATCATCTCTACTAAACAAAGACCGTTTAGGATTGGCTTATGAATTTACTGTAAATAATTGGTAAATTATAGCTAAATTCGAATTGTTATAAAATGTTGATGAAACTTGGAGACAATGTGTGTAAAATGTTGGTTATAATTGGACAATTATAATACGATGAGAATAAAAACTACAAAAATACAAGGACAAAGTACGTTTTCTGCGTTTTATACTATTCTACTACATACTACAGGTATAAAGTTATATTTCTGGGAACCAATCTATACAAAATATACATTAAAATATTATGAGTTATAATGTTTTAATAAGAACCTGCCTTTTGGGTTACAATACAAAATGCAAAATTAACTAGAAATATCTTATATTTTTAACTGTTCATATTTGTAGAACATGTTCAATATTGTCTAAGCTAATACCATACGAATACAGTAATCGTTCATTGTAGAAAAATGGCACTGTCTAAGAAATTAATTAAAATTAATAGTTGTCTGAAAATTAACAAGTACTTAACAACGTATAGCCTTTCGTTTCTCATGAGGTTAATTTCAGTAAAACCACGCAAAACATTGATTACGTTTTAATGAAAGTAAAAGTTGTGCAGCTGTTTCAACCAAGACCAATGTTGTTGGGTTTTCCTTCATTTAACTGCACTAATAATTTATTGCAATATATTTAATACTCGTTTAGTTTCTTTAACTTTAAAATTTAGAAACCCCCAATTATTATTTGGGCAACGTAACTTTTAGAGTCGTAAATATTTTTTTCTCTGTGTATGTGTGTGTTACCTGTAAATGAGGTTGAGGTATGCGGCGGGGCGGGGCGGGCGGCGTTGGTTTGACGTGCACCGCACACCGTACCGTACCGCACTCACACACACACGCCTCTGTCACCGGTACAGTACTGCGGTAGCGACAGACTGCTCAATACTGTGCTGCGACACTAGCTCGCGGCTCGGCCGAGATGCGCACTGCTAGTGCGCCGCATCCCACCCCCACCCCTTCGCCCTCATTGTTACGAGTATTTTATAGGAATTAAGGGAAAGAAATTAAGGCTCCGCCTTAGGGAATCCCTTAAATTCGTCTGCACAAACACGACACCGCGCACGTAACGACTGGCCAAAGAACGGGGCCTAACTGTCAAACCAAGCGCTTGCATATGGGCGAACGCGAGTACGTTTTTCACCTTTTAAATAATGTTTAATTAAATAGTATGATATTTTTTTGAAACTAGAACGGATGGTTAATCCTAAAATAGCCCGATTTTTAATCATTATTATTCTATTTCTACTAATTGACTTTGAAAAGGACAAATTAATCAGGGGTTTTCACCAGATTGTTAGCTCGATAGATACTATTTCTTAAACAGCTCTATACGCGTGTAGATAATTTCTTTGCCTTTAAGGTGAGTTAAATACTCAATTTTATCTTTTAAAGCGTATTTTGGCATTTTGAAACTCCTTGAATCGAGGGTCCCTTCTGCATTGAGGGGGACCCTTAACACATAGCCTACAGAAATCCCGGTGAGGGCCGGGGTGTGGGATTTTTCCACACATTCTTTTTAACAATAGTTAAATAGATTATCGACCAGGGAGAACAAAATTATACGAATCTGGCACTTTTTTACAAACAGGTTAACTTTTCAAGCATAGAGTAAGATTTCAAATTTCACCGAAGGTATCGGAGACCCTCGAACACAGTATATAAAAACTAATAAAACAGATCTAATCGCGGGATAGTTTATAACTTATAAGGTTCTATTTTGAGAGAAACTATCAATAATTAAGATCGTTATGAAGGGGAAGAGTTGTTAGTTATATTTTGTAATGTCGAGTTGTCAAAACAAAACAAGTGGCATACCTACAAGAATTAGGCCCAAACTGAGTTTTCCATGAGTCGTAAATACAAATTGAAAGCTAGGCTTGAACGATGAGTAGGAGGAAGGATTCAGTGCGAGATTGAAGAAGAATTATAAACGCGCACTAATAAAACTTAATAAATGGCGAGGGACCAAAGAGGGCTCTGAAAAGGTTTTTCCCCATAGGCACTCTTTGTGGTGTGTCCGGCAAATTAGTCCCCCACCCTTCCACTCACGTGGCCGCGGTGGTGAGTCACGACTGGCGAGGCGTAACTGACGGAAAAAATCCTGTTTGTCTGTCTGCCTGTAACGTTTTTTAGGTACATGGGACTGCTTATAACTCAAAATCGGCTGAAGATATGGCGGTTAAACTTCGTTTAAGGGTTTAGCCAATTACTCAAAGTGCCTTTAGACTTTAGCTATATTTCATATACATACAACCTCTACAAAATAAATGGCAAGGGACCAAAGTGGACTCTGAAAATATGTTAAGGTGTTTTGGACCACTTACAAGTCCAAATCGGCTAAAGCTAATCACGCAGTGTGTCTTTAGCTATATTTGATACCCATATAACATCCTCAAAATAAATTACAACAAACTAAAGTGGGCTCTGAAAACGGCCAGAAGGGCGCGGAAGTAACTATGACTCACAAGGTAGCCAACACTTATAGGGAGAAGATGGTGAACTAACAGGCAAACTAAATGGTTTTTCTAAGGATATATAGGAAACTTTTTGTTTACTTTAAATTTGCAGTTTTAGTGACTATTGAGTAAAAAATGAGAATAAGGTACCTCAAGTTAGCAAAAATATTTATTATAAACTATACCCTTGGTATATTATTAGTTAATATTTAACCTTGAAGATAAACTTTATGACCACTTGCTACCATTATAATGAACTAACAATCCATCCCCCGTTCTTTGCTATTGTGTTTAACAGTCTTTATCCGGTAACTAGTGAGGACATTGTATAAGTCTCGCCGTTATTGCACCTTTTTGATACTTTATTTTGAGACACTGACCACTCTCCACTCTTAGAGGGTATTTTAAGGTGAATATGGAATAAAGAGTGTTTTTATAAATGATGGGGTGTAGTATTGTTACAAACTAGGGACGACTGCTCCCCAAATTGAGTTAATAATTAATAGCCAAATGGACCAATGGCTTAACTAACGTGACTTCCGAACTACAAAACCTAGAGACTTGCACTTCTAATGAAGGCAAAACCTAATAAACTCATTTGGACTTGCTTTACATTTGAGGCGTTGTTTCCTTTTGACACCTAATTCTTTAGGCTTACATACCTCTGTGCATCTAAGTAATGGCCTTAAGAATGAGAATTACCTCAAAAACCCAAATGTGTAAACATTACAGTTTTGCTGTAGTATTCTACCAAAGTCTGGAAGTTTTGCAAACAAACACTGGCATGAAAGTGAATAATAACTCTATGTTTTAGTGAAAACAATAGTTAAGCTTAGGCATGTCTACCACAACTAACCAACCATAGTCAGCTTAGTTTTTTATAAGGACCTTTTTTCTATGGTAAACTATTCTGAACATCTACACTACCTGGAAATTCTTCTGGGTTGGAAGTCTTCTTACTTAGTCCTAGCCTAAGCTCTAAATTATGTGCTCAAAAAGCTGGCGCAGACCGTCTTGAATGGGAGTCCAGAACAAAAGCTGATATACATCTATTGAATAAGTTGGCTACATTATCACTAAAAACTAAACCATCCATTTATTTCTAAAAATATACTTACGCTTCGAATTTGTTAGTCATGCTCAAATAAATAAGTCAATATATACACGAATAATAAAAATATATTTAGGAAACCTGTCCAATACTGTATCTACTAATAACTTTATTCTTTAACCTAAAGTAAACAACAAACCAGCTGTTGAAAGTTGACACCACACCACATCGATCCGAAACACAGATTGTTTTTATTCGTCCTATGATAGTATAATATTTAAAGATTTGTAGACCTGCGTAGTGAATATATTTTTAATGTATAATCATGCATAGGTTATGATGAAACCAGTATTGTATCCCGTCAGTACGCTCAGTTGTAAATCGCAATATTATTGAAGTATTTATTTTTCTAAAAGGCGTTGACTTTATAACGGTTGTGTTTACCTTTAAATTTAATAACTAATACCAAAATAAAATAATTATTGCAGATTCATTCTCTGATTTGGTGGCGGCTTCAAAGGCGGGGAAACATGCCAGTCCATGTATAAATATTTTATTGTTAATATAAAACCAAGAGAACACGTACTCCAAACCTAATTTGTATGATCAAATTTACCTGTATGAAGAGTTGCCATTCCGTTTTACTCAGTATAGGGAATTTTAAACTCGTTTTCCAGTTTTGTTCTATCCCAGGTATTGTGTAAACATCACGTGTGATCTACCTCTAAGACGGGATAAACATATCTTAATCTTCTCAGACAGTCAGGCTGCCCTCAGGGCGCTGGACTGTCCTCATCAACTCCTGCATTGTCGGGAATGCTCCCAAGCGCAGGGCTCTAGCAAGCTGTAATAATGTAAGGCTTGAATGGATCATCAAGGATTTAAAGGGAATGAAAAAGCCGATCTGCTGGCTAGAAAGGGAGCGCTGCCATCCTTACCGGTCCAGAACCAGCGGTAGAAAGTCCTTCTTGTCAAAACTATGCTAGCCGATAGGCAAATGCGCGACACACTGAGCGATGGAAACAGCTACCATGCCAAAATTTTAGTCAAGAATCCGTCAAGGATACTTAAACATCTGACCAGCCTAGTCGCCAGAACATCAGACTGGTTATATCGTATATCACAGGTCATGGGCATTTTAGAAATCACCTAGCAAAAATGGGTCTCTACACAGGAGATATCAGATGTAGGCTATGTGAGCGTACTCCTGAGTCCACAAAACACGTTCTATTGAATGCGAGTCTGTCTTCTGTCTCGGGAGTGGCAGAGTTACACCCATCAAATTGGGTAGTGCGATCCTCGAGTAGGGGTGGGGCTGTGTGGGAGAACAGGGAGCCAGCACAATAAACCAAAGGGTTGACGTGCGCGTGGTCTTGAACCATAAATTTTCCCCAGTAATCTGTCTAATCTAATCTACCTCCTAAGACAACTAAAATTCACGCTGCCAAAGTCGTATTATTTTGAAGACTGTGTTTTATGTACTTTTCTACAGTCACATCATGTATAGACTAGTAATATGGGGGCACTCCCCGGCTGTACATGATGTGCTGATATTGCAAAAAAGGGCGTTAGAGTTATCTCGTATTCTGGCTATCTCGAGCATTGTAGGACCCTGTTTAAGAAGCTGGGAATTATGACTGTAGTGAGCCAGTGTAGCAGGGCCTACAACGCCCTCTGCTTACTCAGGGAGAATATAAACAACTTTGAAATGAGAGGCGAACTACACAGCCAAAGTACGCGGTCTGCAAAGAATATAGACCTCCCGAGGTGTCGACTTACTTTCACGCAAAAGGCTTTCCCCTACTCTGCTGTGAAGATCTTCAATACGTTTTACCGGTTGAAGTACGTGAACTAAACATCGTAAAGTACAAAAAGTTGATGAGGGACTACCTGGTTGATAGGCTATTGTACTCGCTGCAAGAGCTACAGATTGAGCCGATCTCAATCAGTCAGTTTTGGCCTCCAATAAAAGTTTTTCAATGACGCAGTCAATCCGTTATCTACGGTCAAAGACGAAGGCAACAAGTATCCAAGTAAGTAAGTATGCGCCGTTTCGTTCTATCTTGCGATATAAATTAATATCTACATATAAAACAATAAAGTACGTACATTTTTATTTCACACGTACAGATTTCAACCATAAGGTCATCTTCCACGCACACAAGGACCATTGAATATGATCAATATACACGATGGCTTTAAATAGTTGGACACATTTGAGTAAATGAATGGCCAATTGACTCAAAAACTTGGGAGTTGTTATTTAGGTAGCAAATTCGAACTAACAAAAGACAAAACATTATTGGTATTCGTTATTTTACAAGTTATGTTACAAGGAAATTAAACCATTTCCACGACCACATGCATGCTTTCCGGAGTTTTCCCGCAAGGTTTGTAGTCTAAATTCAACCTTGCACCAGGGGTTTCTGAGCATTGCCGGAGTTACGATTCCAATAACCTCGTTCTTCATTATCTTGAACTTTACGTATTTGTCCTTAAATCTTGATATAACCCGAAAAATACCCAATTCCTTGCTTGTACCGTGTACGTTCCCCAGACATTAGGGTTTACACCCCTAGCTCTTTCTTTGAGGGGGGGAGTCAATGTCAAGGACAGAGTATTAACAAAGAAACTTCAATGAGTTCAATAGGTATTGAAAGCATAAATCCAGGAATGATCAGAAAACATGGTGTGAGGTTGAATTTATACTACATTCTTAGCATACAAACTACGGACAAGCACGTGGAAATGGTTTAGTTTCCTCATTGACTTTAAATGTTTATGTCTATGGTTTCCTGTACAATGTGGATTTTACAACAACCCTATACAATGTACTTACATGTGGAGAAGATGGCCTTTCCGTTGAAACCGGCACATGTAAAATAAAACCATCATAGTATACTACATGTACTTTCTTTTACATATAATTATATTAAAAGTATCCCTGAGTGAATTTTTCCCAAAAAACTAATAGCTACGGTATATTATATATGTAAATTTGCTAATATTAAACATAGCTAGTTTTACTTAAAATTGTTTGGATTGAATTACGTAAAGTAATAATCTTTTGTTATGGAATTACAACCAAATCATGCATTATTTAAATGATTACCATGAATTATTATCTAATAAAAACAATATTATTTTTACTCTGTTTGTACTGTGGGCGTTTTTTACCTTTACTAAGCTAAGATTATATTTAAGTTCTAATAAAGTATTGGGTTTATGTTCTAAATATGGTATTTTATTTCAATATATAGTCTATATTATATAATTATATTATTTTCATATATATAATGGCCCAGCTATCTACAAGGCATAGAAATTTTAAAAGTGTATTGCCTAATGTTATAAACAATGTAACAGCTGGTTTAAAGTTATTTTGGGAAAATAATATTATTTTACGCTCGATGGTGTAGGAAATTTTAGTGTGTGCCAAAAATTATTAGTGAATAGCCATATTTAACAAACATACAAATTAGAGAGTATATTTAAAATTATTTTTGGTTATTATTATTGCTTTGAGTAAAAGTTGTGGCCTGTGAACTAAAGATACAATGTAAGTATATAATTATAGACTCTAAACATTATTTAAACAAAGTTCACGTAACAGTGCAATTTCCCGCCTTGAAGTTTCTAGCCTCATCTGTTAATGTAATGCAGATTCTCAAGGTTTACAGCATATCTTCGTATTTTTGGTCCATCAGTGGTTTTTCTAAGTTATAATATATAAAAGTAACGTTTACACGAAAGTTCATATGCACACATCGCACGGCAAAAGACTAGTAGAAATAAATTGAACAATGCGTCCACAACAAATGACGTGGTTGATCTTTCATAGAATATATTTCAAAAAATTTCATTTATATTTAAATAATAAATGGATTTTCAGTGTTGACCTACGACATCAAACATATTTTGAGGCATAACCATGAAAAATCTGAAGCATCTACAGCATCTACAGCAAGCAAACCAAAAATAAAGATGTTGTCCAAGACTGAGTTGAAGTCGAGCATTCCAAAACCTCGTAAGTAGAATATTTGCATTTACACAAAACGTATGTTAATGTTACGTTTGATCCATTGTAAGTAGATATATCGAAACTTGTATGTTTGTGAAATCACAAGAGTATCACTAATTTGTGAACATTAACACCTTCTCTTGGTAAGTGATCTACAGATGTTTTGAAACTCCATAATTACGTAACATGGGCATAAATAGTGCTGCCAAGCATTATTACTTTACAGGAACGGTGGTTTATTTACATTATTTTGGACAGTCTTTGCTTATAATAATGATTTTTACCTCAGCCCATTCGTAACGTGTTGTTTAAAATTTCGTATTAGTAGACGTTTGAGAGGGTGAATTGTTACAGGCGAGGGGTTTAACCAGTTATAGCTTTGTGGGAAATGTTTTCTTTGGTGACACCACAAAATGGTGTCAAAACGGGTTGATCTTCTACATACAGTTTCAAAGATACGATTGAGCGGTGGCTCATTGAAATGTATTCATAATTACGTATGTTTCCCAACATCTAATTACTGCTTTGCTAGACGACTTTATCGGGTTTTCATCTAATAATGGTCTTTATCACAATCCTTTGTCACATCGTGAAAATAAAGCTCAAAGATGCTTTTAGATATCCAGCTTTAAGTTGACAGTCACCACTAACACACATTATTACACACACTTCAAATTTAAACAAGGAAGTTACACAGTTCAACATGTGACTTTTTATCGCACCGGAGTTTTGTGTAAATCCTAGGAAAATAGCTTCAGCAACAATGGTTTTCATTATTAGTATTTACTGTGGACTCACATTGTCTAGAAAATCGTCAGAACGTCGGGTTTGTTAATTGACATAGGTAATGTTCAAGTACTGGTAAATTGTACAGGGTGGCCCAAAAAAAGGTACTCGTCCTATTATGGTAAGCATTTCTTTCATTAGCTGTACAAACATGTTAATGTAACATGTTATTAGGTTGCAAACATGTTAAGACATATGGATTATGTCGTACTGAATAGCGAAAACAGATCAAGCATTTAGTTTAAAGATAAAGCCAGTTTTGTATAGCTAATAAAAGAAATACATATTATAAAATGACGAGTACCTTTTTTTGGACAACTCTGTATTACGCCAAAAACTATAATCCCGGATAATTTCTACAAAAAATCTCTATGTAACAAAAGTTTACGAGACAAACAGACTAAAAGTAGGTAGTATGAAAACTCTATACTTTATAAAGTTTTGATACCAAAATGAAGCAAATGATAAATGCATGTTGCAGTTCCATGCTTAAGAAGCAACGACTCGGTGAGAGCGAAGAGCGCTTCCTCCTGCAAGAGCCAGCCCGTGCGCGCTCAGCACCAAGATACCCGTGACGTTGTCTCAGAAAGCTGGCAGGGGAAGACTTCAGCTTCTCTCAAGCACGCAGATAAACAACTTCCTCTGTGGAATTCCAAGCCGGGACCGATTCCAGAGACACACTTCCGTGTGTGTAACGCCAGCAGCCCGCCGATCAAGAGACCGGCCTCGAGCATGAAAGGCCCGTACACCAGTGTTCAAGCCAAAGTGAACTCTTTACCTCACGATAGAAAAATGAAGAGGGAAAGAAGTCCAACAAGTGTTTCACTGACAGCGCCCAAGAAAATTAACAACGAAGGAAATACAATGCTGACTACCAGTTTGGACATCTCCAGGGATGAATCAAAAATTGTTCCAAACGGAGAGATTTTGGAGAAAACGGTAATGCTACGTATCAGGTTTATAATTTTTAAACAGTCTTTAGTGAGCCAAATATTTTAAATGTCCCGTTGGGCTTTTCCACAGAGTAAACGTTAAGTCTGTGTAAACCGGTAATATTTTGCGTTTTAAATATTAATTTGAAGAAGGCTTTACAAATTTCAATTTTTTACGTACGTACATGTATAATATTTTAGCACTACTATAACTCAGTTAATTTTAACTCGATTTATATTCACATGTAGTCTCATACAGTTTCTGATGACCTTCTATGGATCAAAGGAAGTCATAATATAGTGCCTATGTAGAACCATATCAAGAAAACTTTTTGAATTGCTTACGAAGTTTTCTACATTTGGCTCGTAATTTGTTTTAGAGGCAGTTGCTAACTATATACAATGAACTGAAGAACTCTTTGCCCGCGAAGGCACTTCAGCCTTTAGAACTGGAGATTTTCAGACAAATGCCGGTGAAATCACCGAATTTGGCGAAAGGCTTAGTAAGAGAAAAATCATTTTTCCGCCCGGAAGGTGAGCATTTTGACGTAACGTATGGATATTTAACGTAACTGCATAAATATACAGTTTGGTTACATAATACTTATAGTTGTAAAATATGAATGGATACTATCAAGATTAGTAGGGAAAACTAGGCAAAGCGTATACACCTAGAGACACACGTTTGAGAGTGTATCATAAAGACGCTGTACAAACATTGATAATTTGTCGTTTTCATAT
Source organism: Matsumurasca onukii (assembly GCA_018831715.1). NCBI lineage: Eukaryota > Metazoa > Arthropoda > Insecta > Hemiptera > Cicadellidae > Matsumurasca > Matsumurasca onukii. Next base: position 26,363,214 of record CM032058.1, read on the forward strand.
GATTTTTTGAAATCCTGAACAATTTTAACTTTTGCCAACTTAAAAGATGTTTTAGACCACCAATTACGATGGCGCGTCTAATTTTAGATTGTTTATGACTTCTTCAGACCGGGGTCCAAATTAGCTAGCACCTAGTCTTTTGGTGACACAAACATGACTAGGGGCTTCAAAAGTACTCTGTTCAAAAGCCTCCAGTGGCTACTCAACATTTGATCTTGGTTGATTGGTCGGTCCTTACCTAGAGTTTCGTTACTTCCATTTGCTTCCATGGTGGGATCACTGAAGCACGGCTTATATTGAACTCATTGAACTCTTATTTCCATCAGAGCTGGGATATTCAGAACCGGTATTCCCTCACTCAATCTACATGAACGAAGCCTACAAAGCCAAGTTGGCCACTGTTCAGGTTTTCTAAGTACATTTTTAGTTTTCAGAGAGCAACAAATTACAACTCCATGAGTTCAAAAATCAAATTATAAACTTATCGTACCGTAGCTCCCCGAGTGTAGTTGATGTGTCTCACGTTGCCAAGTAGTGCCCTGAAATCTAGAGACAGTGATCAGTGTTCGACTGCTTCGATATGCAGTCAAGTACGCTAAGAATCTGTAGCAACAGAGTCACAATGTCACATGGTACCTGATGGTACAACAATTTAGCGGACCCGTGGCGGGTTAGTATCGAGCGCGACTCCGGAGCTGATCACTCCGCTGGCGTGAGTTCGATTTCCCGCAGTCACCACTTAGATTTGTAATGTCACTATACGGTAACGCTAGGTAAAGGTCGAGGTTGAGCGGTCCTAACTTTGCAGTCCTAACTTCACCTCGTTAAACAAGACAAACATTACCTTTTTACCTTTTACAAGGAAGCAGGCCAATCTTCATTAAACCTTCAATTATACCAATAGAAGATTTGGAGAAGGGGACTCGCCAAACACCCGATCATGGTGCTGACCGCTGTGCGTGATGTGTTGCTACAGGAGTCGACCACACTCCACAGTCTCCAGATTGTTGGGGAATACTGGGTATATATTAGGGTGCATATGCTTCTCCATAACAACGGGTAATGCTTGACATTTAACTACTTAGTTTAATGTGGTAGTTAACTTCACAGTTTTATTTATTACTGTTCCCTTGTACATACGACGACCAGGATCTCCTGAGTACCTGGAAGGGTTTGAGAAACAGATGGGGACGTGACCCGGTTGTGGCTACAGTTGATCAGTGACCTGATCACCATGAAACTGACCACGAGTTACTGTTCACTGGCCAGGATGAACGTACCCGACCACTCACTCAACGCGTACGAGGAGGTCGTCAAGTTCTTCCGCTCCATCCCAGGCGAAGGTACGGTAGATCTACATTCTGCACATTTACTCGAATTTGAACTGAATCATTGAATCAGTTATACATATACTTTCCGAAATAACATTGATTCATTGGCTGACTCACACATAATTATGACCGATCCATATTATACGACCACTGTATGTACCAAATGATACGACCTAGAACAATGCAATCGTCCGTACTTTAAGCATTTGTAAAATTTAATTTAAGCCCTTTTTAAAGCTCTTTTTTAATGTTCTTATACAAAAACTTCTTTTTTTGCACCGTAAACTGAACCCACATTTTTAGTAATTTTGTAATGTGTAATTCAAGTTTGCGATGACTCTCTACAGTTAGTCAATCTGTAGTTATAAAGAGTTTAATAATATTAGAATTTAAAGTATTTATTTATAGTTAAAATAAGAGAAATTGTACATGATTCGTATAACGCATGTATTGAGGCTTGCAAAAATTACCAATTCATTGTGTCCAAACGCAAAGTTTGTTGTATGTAGCACAATTACAATACGTACTCAGATATGAGCGTAAGTACTCTGTACGGGGTTTTAAAATTGGGTTAATTCAACGAGTTTTATAATTTTATTTTTGTGTCAGGGATTTAAACGTTGGCGTTTACCATTTAACTACGCATAACAAACTTCTTGGCTAAAAGACAGGTATAGTCTTAAGACGAGGTAAAATGCCTGGCAGCAACCATTAATCTTACAATTAGGTAAAATATTGAAAGCAATTTCATATTTCTGAAGGTAATTTCTGGAATTGAGCCTATTTTTGGAAACGATGGTTCCCTTCTAATAGTTCTTTAGTTTTGCCGAGTGTTTTACATGTTTGTATTTTGTCAAGACTCTTCGTTATATTGGAACTACGAAGGTTATAATATAAGATGTTAGGAACTTGACCGATTTGATCAAACTGCATTAAAGAAAGCTTGTTCAGTTTATGACAATGTTCAAACATATCACCATGTGTTGTGCGCAGGAGAGCTTTTTCAGAAAAAGATCGAGGCGATTGAGAGGGAACAGAAGAAGGTGATGATCCTGGTGATGCACAACGGATTGAGTCTGGCGCAAGAGTGCGAGGCCTTGAGGGACGCCAACAGCAGGCTGGAGAAGACGCAGGACAAACTCTGCGAGGAGTTGAACAACAAAGTGGCCTTCTTGTCTCAACAGAACCAAGAGATCACGATCAAGCACGACCGGGTGGTGGACATGTACAACGCTGAGCGGGCTAAAGTCGAACATCAGGACAAGTCTGAGGTAATGTCGACGTTGAGGCATTGTAACAGGCTTTTTAGCGGATTTATATTGGAGGAATGAGATATTTATGCCGTCAGTACGAGCAGGCCCGGGACAGTGAAATGATCGTGATCCCTAGAATACTCGTATGTGTTGAGCATTCTATCGTTATAGCTTTATCGTAACGTTTTACGAGAGTCTGTTTCAATAACAGAATCATAGGATTAATATATTCATCAATAAACCCTTATATCAGCTTCAATATATTAAACCATTTTTGGGTGTATAAATAAATACAAACTCTTTTAGTCGGACGATTTCGATTGTTGAAAAGCCTCATTTGTTCTGTGCAGCTCACTACTAATAAAAACTTAAATGAAACAAAGAAGATAACGAAATGTCTCGAAGGAAAATTTCTTGAATGGGAAGCAAAGATGAAAAAGATGGAAGCAGCATGCAAATCCTTGGAAGTCGCCATTCGAAATAGGAGCATCGCTTGTGACAAAGAATCCAAACAACATCGAGAGATTTCGAAAAAGTTTAATGAGGCCAAACAAACCATAACTGATTTGTAAGTTAGCTCTTCATTTATATTGGCTGGTTTATAATATTTGCTTTAAGACATCGACCACTCTTAATAGCATATAATGCACTCTCAATGTATCATAGCGGCAAAACAGTCGCTAATGCCCCCAAAATACGAGGCCGCAGGGTAGGGGCTTTAGACCCCAAGCGGGTAAGCGAAGGGCGAGAATCTATATAAGAATGAATAAACATATACTCATAGTTTATTTCCAAATAAAACATGGTACGTACAGCAAATACGTTCGACTATATACGTACAGAAAAATTATTTCATTTGATTGATATTTAAATTTAATTTGACAAACAAAAGTATTAAAAGACAATAATTTTAATTAAAGGTTCATTTATACTATTTTTGTGGGAACAGGTTTTAAACATCAAATATGGTTTGGTAGCAATTCTAAATACGAACGCATGGTTTTTGCATTGTTTTTCTATTATTTTCGGCTCTTAAAATATCGTGAAACAGTTTGAAATTCTACGGCCATACAGAACAAATGTAGCCTTCCTATAACCTGTCATTAACAACATGTTAACCCAGCAGAAAATGAAACTTTAAGACTGGTTTATTCTTGGAAATATTTGAATCTAAAGAGTTTCAGTGCGTGAGCTATACATAATTTAAGCAATTTTATTCAAATAGACTTTATTACAATGTTGGCTGTGGACCTTATACTAGACTTCTAGTAGTTTTGCGAACAGTAGACTCAAAATCGCAACTTGCATCTAACAAAAGATAAAGGAGTGGTAGTTTGATTACTTATTCGTTGTAAAATCTAACAATAGGTGTAGAACCTACAACAATCTAACAGTTTTTAGCGCAGTTGTTTTGGTATCTACGTGAATAAGATTGAGTTATCTACTAACAAACATGTAACATTGCGTTTAAGGCAAAACAAACTGTCAGAAAGTAATCAATCTTTATTGGTTCTGAAAATTGATGGTGAGAAACTGAAGGATGAACTTCGATCAGCAAAGGCTTCTTGTGATGATCTTAAAATACAAAGGTAAGTTTCTTAATTAAATTTTGCATTTCATTTTGAAATTAGGGTTACAAACAAATACAATTCTGAAAATATTTTTAAATCGTATGCGTCCACGATCTCTGTTTCCCTTATTTATCCGGATTCTCGTATATTTTTCGACTTTAAGCTGAACAAATAAAATTTCTCCTGACAATAATTATTTTGATACGCAGTTATTTGATGATTTATTTCATCTACTATGATTACCAAAAATCCTCTTGGTTTCGACCAAGATATCTGAATTGTAACCAGAAAGTTGAGTTGTCAGATTTTCAATAATATAATGATTTCACAAAATAATAAGCTATTAAAAGCCGAAAATTTTAAAAAACATACCGTAGATGTACATTTTTTATTGGTATATTATATTTTAATGCAAAAATTAAAGTGTTTGTACCTATTTACTTTTAAAATCGTTGTTTAAAAAAAACCAACCTACTCATCAATAAAAAATCCTTTCAGGCTCTTATCAGATCGCATAGGCGAAAAATAATAAATTAGTCTAAATGATTAAAAATCACAATATCATATCGCTGAGCAAATGTCACTAAAATATTAACACATATGCTTCTCAATTTCATAAAGCTTATGTTGTATATGTACAAAACGTATTTTTAAATATCATTAGAATAAATGAAATAAACATAATTATATCAACGTATGTAATATAATAAATAAAATATGTCATTCTGGCTTAACATATAATAGTCCTTAATTCGCTTTCTAGAGGAGACAATCTGTAACTGGTGACTTCATGTAAACATTGTAATATTTTCTGAATAAAGGTATTTGAGCTTTACAAACAAGTAATTATGATAGTACATAGTATACCATACGTATTCGGTATTACCACTTTGATTGGTACAAACTCCCTGTTTTAGAAACGAGCTGATGGAAGAACTAAGTGCAAAGAACAAAAAGCTTTTAGACGCAGATAACGAATTAGCCATGTTCCAAGCGTACATTCCTGAAACCTACTCTGAACTAAAGGTTAGTCAAAGCTACATAAACACTGAAAACAAATGGCAAACTTACTACAATAGTCTGAGAAAAATAACACTCTATTATTGAACTATCTGCCCTACTAATCCGATAGTTATCCTGTTTGATGATATAGATGCATGTGTCTTTTTAATGAGATCTAGATGTGTGAGAGTGTAATTGTTGATACTATTTGACGATTGAGATGCATCGTGTCTATTTAAAATATTTATTTATTTAATTATTACACATAAAATACTGAACAGATAATATTTATTATTTTTGAAGACTGAATACCTGGTACCACTGAAGTAGACCTGTTAGTCATACAAACTGAAGCCAAATACAACTTCAAGAAAAGGTCTATATATTTTCCTATGTTGCAGAACAATCAAGATATAACCTCAACAATAGTTTTGGAGGACGTCAATAAAGACTTGCAACAACGAAATTTACAAATACAAAAATTAAAGAAAGAGCTTAACCGAATGGAACACGAACTGAAAGAAAAGTGAGTTGGAAGTATATCTTACTTTTGATCATTTTGCTCTAAAACAGCTGCTTTAGACACATGCATGGACGTGTTAAAGTGTCACTTTTAAACCTAGGTAAATAAAGAATTGTTTTAATGTTCTTTTTCTTCCTAGAGAGAAAATAGTATATTTCGTCACTTTTTGACACGAGGTCGAGTGACACTTTGGTACCTGAGTATAAAGCTGATGTTTTTAGAGAAAAATGACAAATCAAACATTTTAATGTTCCTTTTGTGGCAAGTACATCAGCTGGTTTAACAGGTATGTTTTGACTGTTTGAATTTTAACACTGACTAAAGCTATGGTTTCCTAGGAAAGCGTTGACCGCTATACATGTATTACTGCCGTAATGTAGCGGTGAACGCAACAGTGACGGTGGACGTAACACAATATTTAACCAGGTGTAAACCAAAACAACTTTTAAAGGTTATTTACAAAGTTTATTTACGTATGTAGTAATGGAAAAGCTAGACTTTTGTTTACAAAACAAATGGCGAGAAAAACCTCAACTAGTTTTTACCGCTACTTTACGTCCACCGTTTTCTAGGAAAAAAATCTCATCTGATTGTATTGAAAACAAAACTCGCCGTCATATTACGGCCGTAATGTAGCGGTCACCGCTTTCTAGGATAGCTCTCCAGGATAGCTTTATAGTAAATCAGTGAAACAGCTGTTTCTTCAAAACAATATGATTCAGACTGCTGAGTTTAAAACAATGTTTACTTAAGTTTCTTGATAATATTAAAACATTTATTGACTTTTATTTATAATTATTATTTGCATCATGACAAAACGTATCATTCATCACTCGTCTCTAAAGTTTCTTTTTGACCCTCGGTCATTTAGCGTTCTTGGCTCCGCCAAGAGTGTCACTTTAGGACCTAGTGATGAAATGTACTATTTAACATACTGATAAAATAATACTATAAGGTACCAAAGAGGAGTTACTTGCTTGGGATTATGGGTAAACTTAAAATGCAGTCAACCTTAACCAGGAGTTCAATTAAGATCAACAGCACATATTTTATTAAAACTCTGTTGAATAGACTGGATCTAAATATACTGTATTAAAACCCTAATTAACTTGAGACCAGTTTTAAATTTAAGAAACCAACCAGGACGGTAATGTTTTAAGAGACTAACCGAGCAAATATTTAGAAAACAGAGATAAACTACTTTGAATGAAAATTAGAATTAGTTCAGAGATGACTAAGATTGTAGAACAAGTATCACAGGTATAGAAAATGTGTATACAATTGTATAACATAACACAATTGTAGAACATTGTAAGAACAAGTGAAACTCACAATGTGAAGTTGGAATACGAAAGAGCAAAGTGCAATCAAAAATATAACAAACGCTGGAGTATAACCACAAGACAACACGATTGTGATTCCAGGTCCACTACGGAGGAAATTCTGCTTAACCAAGTCGCCGATCTCCAGTCAAAGACCCGTGAACATGAAGTTGTCCTTAAATCACAGGTGAGTGGTGGATCTTTTAACCCTGCCAAACTACATTCTAGAGAAAGAAATTAAATTAAATTCACCAAAATCACTTTACGCACAACTTTGATACCAATCACCGATTGCGCTCAGGTTGAGCAGCTGCGCTCCTCGCTGGAAGACATGACCGGCGAGAATGTAGAGCTGGAGAAGATGGTGGCGCAGAAGACGCTGGAGCTGGACCAGCGAGATCAGCTGATGCGACAACACAAGCGCGCGCTGCAATTACGGGACGAGCTGTTGCCCACGCTCAAGAACAAGCAGGTCAGCGAGAAGGAGTGCATAGAGAGACTTCACGCCGTCATCTACGAACATCAGACCATTAACTTCAACAAGGTAACATTCGATATGAATGCGTTAGCACGAATTGTACGTGAGTAAAAGATTAAGATTATTGGGGGTTTCAGGAGTTGTGTTGATGAGTCATTTCTTTCGATGAAGTTGGTTCCGTTCAGTACACTGGTGGCACTTGGTGTAGTTTCAAACACTGTCTTCCTTAAGGAACTTTAAGAAATATCTTTAATATTCTTAAAATCAAATCTAATCAAATCAATTCGATTGTCATTGTATTTACTTTATATTTGGCTTAATCTATCTACTTAGACATAAAAATGAGACGAATTGGAGCTCCGAAGAATATTGTTAGTCAATTTTAACAATATTTATCCTTGATTGACTGCTAGATTGAAACGGCCACAAACACACTTACGGGTTTATTAGGCATTTATGATTCAGGAAAATTCTCTATTGATATTGTAAAACCATGCCTAAATTTACTAAGAAAGTATACAATATTTTTGTATTTTGCTTTTCTTTTTATAGGAGATGACATTTTTTCAATAGTAACGTACCTTCTTATATGGCTAGCATCGTACCACAGATAAGAAGCTTCCTCGATCCGTTCAATGTAAGTAACTAAATAATACTCAGAGATGTATAAGGATAACAAGTCTAATTCCATTTGAGCAGTCTTATTTGTAGATAAAACTACGTTGTAAGAAACCAAAGTTCAGTTTCTGTAAACTGACAATTCCGCCAGGAAATGATGAGTGAGCTGTACTGTGGAGCTGAAGCAGATGAGATCTGAATGAGGATGGATGAGAGTGAGAGAACTGGAGGAGCTCTTTAAGAGTCATGTTACAAATCTAACAAACTGTCATGTACTGAATTTATTTCTCCACCAGGAGAAGATGAGTGAGCTGTACAGCTGGGCTGAGTCTCTGAAGAGAGAACTGGAGGAGCTCAGAGTATGCTATCTGTCTGATGGGTAGAGAGAGCTGTTCCACCAGGGAGAAGATGAGTGAGCTGTACACTCTAGAAACTGAACTGAGAGGATGAGATGGAGAGGAGAGTGAGAACTGGAGGAGCTCAGAGTCATGTCACAACTGAAAATGTCTGTCTGCAGGTAGACAGAGAGCTAGCGTTCCGCCAGGAGAAGATGAGTGAGCTGTACAGTCTGCTGGAGCTGAAGCAGATGGAACTGATGAGGATGGAGAGGAGAGTGAGAGAACTGGAGGAGCTCAGAGTCATGTCACAACTGAAAATGTCTGTCTGCAGGTAGACAGAGAGCTAGCGTTCCGCCAGGAGAAGATGAGTGAGCTGTACAGTCTGCTGGAGCTGAAGCAGATGGGTCTGGATGAGGATGGAGAGGAGAGTGAGAGAATCTGGAGGAGCTCAGAGTCATGTCACAACTGAAATGTCTGTCTGCAGGTAGACAAGAGCTAGCGTTCCGCCAGGAGAAGATGAGTGAGCTGTACAGTCTGCTGGAGCTGAAGCAGATGGAACTGATGAGGATGGAGAGGAGAGTGAGAGAACTGGAGGAGCTCAGAGTCATGTCACAACTGAAAATGTCTGTCTGCAGGTAGACCGAGAGCTAGCGTTCCACCAGGAGAAGATGAGTGAGCTGTACAGTCTGCTGGAGCTGAAGCAGATGGAACTGATGAGGATGGAGAGGAGAGTGAGAGAACTGGAGGAGCTCAGAGTCATGTCACAACTGAAAATGTCTGTCTGCAGGTAGACCGAGAGCTAGCGTTCCGCCAGGAGAAGATGAGTGAGCTGTACAGTCTGCTGGAGCTGAAGCAGATGGGTCTGATGAGGATGGAGAGGAGAGTGAGAGAACTGGAGGAGCTCAGAGTCATGTCACAACTGAAAATGTCTGTCTGCAGGTAGACCGAGAGCTAGCGTTCCGCCAGGAGAAGATGAGTGAGCTGTACAGTCTGCTGGAGCTGAAGCAGATGGAACTGATGAGGATGGAGAGGAGAGTGAGAGAACTGGAGGAGCTCAGAGTCATGTCACAACTGAAAATGTCTGTCTGCAGGTAGACTGAGAGCGTTCCGCCAGGAGAAGATGAGTGAGCTGTACAGTCTGCTGGAGCTGAAGCAGATGGGTCTGATGAGGATGGAGAGGAGAGTGAGAGAACTGGAGGAGCTCAGAGTCATGTCACAACTGAAAATGTCTGTCTGCAGGTAGACCGAGAGCTAGCGTTCCGCCAGGAGAAGATGAGTGAGCTGTACAGTCTGCTGGAGCTGAAGCAGATGGAACTGATGAGGATGGAGAGGAGAGTGAGAGAACTGGAGGAGCTCAGAGTCATGTCACAACTGAAAATGTCTGTCTGCAGGTAGACCGAGAGCTAGCGTTCCGCCAGGAGAAGATGAGTGAGCTGTACAGTCTGCTGGAGCTGAAGCAGATGGAACTGATGAGGATGGAGAGGAGAGTGAGAGAACTGGAGGAGCTCAGAGTCATGTCACAACTGAAAATGTCTGTCTGCAGGTAGACCGAGAGCTAGCGTTCCGCCAGGAGAAGATGAGTGAGCTGTACAGTCTGCTGGAGCTGAAGCAGATGGAACTGATGAGGATGGAGAGGAGAGTGAGAGAACTGGAGGGTTCTCGGAGTATGAGAGTGTTTAGTGATCGAGACAAAGAGAGCGGCCAACACAAGCCCGCCAAGTCTAGGGGTAAACACTTCTTTATGTTGCTTTTTTAGAAAATAAAACCTGTTGAAATGAAGCTTAAATAATTTATACATCTTCTAATTATTCTCAACCTATTTTTAAAATAATACAAATTTGCGGTGCAGGAAACAAGGGGTCTGGCCGAACTGACGCAAGCATTATAACTTTCGTTAGTGCGCACGTTCAGATACTCGCCTGCATTTAATTAAAATTTGACGCTAAAAAAGATTGAGCACCACGATCGAAACTTATAAATCAAAATTTATAATGAATCAACTAGACTTGAAGAAATTATTAAGGTTTAGCTAATAGAAAAAGAAGAAATATTATTGTTATCTGCAGATTATATTTATGTCTAAGTAATTTCATTGGATTTTCTTAATCAGCCCTTGATTTTAACCTGATCAATAAAAGAAATCATACAAAATAGAGAGGTTTAATATCAACCAAGTGTAATCCCAGAGAAAACTTTCTTTAACCTTTTACACCTTTAACTTTTTACAGACCTTTAAGATATATAATAGCGTCACAAAGTTAGATATGTTTACACTTGCATTTGATTTTGCCAGTCAAAAATTCATTGATACTGCAGTAGAGTGGCCGTTTAATCAGCCACAGTTTCAGTCTTTTTTTGCTGGATCAGCCCTCTTTACCTCTTTAAGTTCTCACTGAGTCAAAAAAATTGACAGGTATTTTTATGTTTTACAGGTTTCTCCTCAATGCTTTCTAGCGAAGATGAACCTGGTTCATTAACAATGAACAACCAAAGAATATCTAAAGAAAAACATTAAATGTTAATGTGTAGGTGTTTCAATAAATTATTTTGTAATACAGTATGTGTTCTAAGAAAAACAACGATGTGTTTCGTTGAATAGAGAGTTGAAAGAACTTGACACCCTAAGCTTTTGATGAGAGGAATAATGTTTTTTAGAATATTTAAAGCCAGCTTAATTTGTTAGCAGGCCTACTGAAAAACATAATAAGCCCAATTTCTTTTGCCGTTCTTTATTTGCTAACGAAGTGACGTACATAATATACTGTATAACCTTATACAGCGTGTTCATAAAGTGTGTGTCTCAAACCTTAGGGTTGAGTTTTCTGCGTCTTGATTTTCTCTTTATTTTGACCTATACACCTAGGACCAAAGTTTGTGACACCTTTTTATGAACACCCTGTACAATACCTTAATTTGCACTCGTACAAGTAGTAAACGTTCCTAAATCAAAATACCAACTTGAAAGAAACTCACTCAATTTTTGCTTGCCTCATGTTTTGTTCATAGACAGTCAACATTTTCACTATCTAGGTAACCTTGCCAAGATTAACCTGGAAATGGCTCCCTCTACCGCGTGGGCGGAAGCTCGATAGGATTCCGTGCAGGCTGCTAAACATTTTGTCTCCAGTTTCAGTCTCGAGAGTATAACATTGAATAATGGTGCATGCGCGGCTTAGAAGACAATACTTATATTTTTATTCATTATCCATTGGAATAAAATATAGGTTTGGTATTGGTGAAGAAGTATGAAAACTCAAATAAGTTTAGATGATTTAATCTGTAGAGAAGTGTCTTTTCGACAGAAATTCAGAATGATGAGGCGTAAGTAGGCAGGGTGGTTCAGGGTTGGTTCCTAGCGAGGCCGCTCACTTGAGACAAACAGCTCCTCATAGCTTTAGAGTAGTCAGCGTCCAGAGGACCGTTGCAGCTGTACCCACCGTTGAAGTGACTGGCCGCGTAGTCCATGCAGTCCGCCTTCCCGTCACCATTGCAATCCTGTGTTCACAATATAATGAGGTGTGGTAGGTAGGGTGCTGGTTACTACTAGTAGGCCTGCTGCTACTCGTTTGCCTCAAGTAGCTTAGTAGCGCAGTATTAGTATACCCGAGGTGTAAAGTTCAAACGTATGATTGGGATTTGAACCCGCAACCTCAAGCTCTGCAAGCCAGTGGCATAGCCACTAGACCACCGGGATTCATAATACAGTATTGTAGGGATCACTGGTAGCGACCACCGGGTAGTTATAGTATTGTAGTAACACAACTTTCCAATTTGTTGTTAAGTCTAACAGCTAGTTATTGTATGTTAAGGCTAACATGTAGTTTTATCCCTATAACGTATCCTCTTTTTACTTGTTCATATTTGTAATTTTGACAAGCCATCAATTTTATGATGTAGCGGTATTTTCAAATATTGGTTGGAATAGTCCTAGGTTAGTTCTTAAGTTAAGGTATTAATTAAATGTAGTTCCTATATTAGTGTAGTCCTCTGAAGACGGGTGGAGTTTCTAACTACCCGAAACGTTAGGAGTAGTTTTCTCCGGAAGTGGCTGGAAAATTCCGTTCTTTCCTTTTACTTATTTGACTTTGACTAAATTCTCGCTCAAGTCGATTTTCTGATCCAATTAACTTCTACCTCTATCTCCCCAAAATTATTTAGGGGATTTGGCTTGGCACCAACCTCCTAGTTCATCATCTATTAACAGCTATATCTATATGTACAGTGGTCAAATGATAATAAAATATACCACCGCACTTATATGAGTAATAATAAGCTAATACATTCTTTGTAGTGGATCTACCTGCGAAACCTGGTGTTGGCTTCCCTGGCCTCGTTTTCAATAGTATTATTTTGTGTTTACTGTTAAGTTTGCAGCTGGGACTGTGTAATAGGATTGCAGGATGTTTTTCCTTCACTATTTCATGTTTAACTTTGTTTTGGTGTGATTTTCTTACCTCCGAAATTATTGTCAAGTTTTTGAGACTTTTATGGTTCCGAATTATAAATTCGCGGATTCCTTATTCTCATACAACGAGCTAATAAGTTCTACACTATATTTGGACTCGTGTCTGTTACTTGTTCTAAGTTTGTAAAACAATCACAAATTGTACTATTGTGTAGGCCTAAGCGATGGGTAGTATAGACAATGCTGTCATGACTGGCTTTATTTGTAGACTTTGTTCTGAAATGAGCAGGCTTGTTTTTCACATTTATGGCGAAGAAGGATCAAGAATGCAACTGGCCAAGAAAATCAATGAATATTTGCCAATAACTGTAAGTAGTAGGCTAAGCCGTGAATAAATAGATCCGGGCCAAATTCAATCATTGAAAATTTAGTCTGAACCAAAATGTATCTTAAGTTGACTGTGTTGTGTGTCCAATTAATCTCTTTAGGCTGGATTTTCAACATATTATGTTTACCGTAGTAAACAATAAAATTGTTTTTCTTTTCATGTAGCCTAAATGGAAAGTGCCCTCGGGCACTTGAAACAGTGAATGTGTTTCTACCTTGAAACCTGTTTAGCGTGAGTCAAATCTGCATAAATCTAAATGGTTGCGTCTGTGCACAGAGTTATCGAAATGTATGTTGATGCGACGCGTAACGCTGAAAAATGGTAGAAGCACTGTGCATAAAGCCGGCATAAAACCTCTTTTTAAAATTGGACTCAAACCTTACTTATATATACATGTTAACTTATAATAGGGCTAGCATTATTTGATATTTTCCCCAAGGGCTAAAGAAATTTCTGAATGCTCTCCCCAAATATTTTTGTTGTTTGACATCATAGAGTAGTGTTTCTTGTAGGTTCTTGTTTGCTGGTCAGTTGACTGTACCGGTGTAAGGCCAGCTGATTCATGCATATTTTTCCCTTCCATGTCTGTAATGAGCCATTTCTCTGGTTTCGTTCAGCCGACTGGAGCAATCTAAGCGCTCACCAATTTTTCACCAGGAACGGTTGGCTGTTCACCAGGAGTGTATGTTGTTCACTCCTCGACTATGCTACCAAAAAACGTGTCTTGTCCGGTTTGTTCACTGATCTACTGAGCGTGATTGATTTCCTTTCACTCTGCTCATCTTACTCCACGTAAACCGCAAAGAACCGACTCAGAAGTCCGAACTGGTAGAGGTTAGCTATGTATGAATATGACCTGTATTACAATGTTAAAGTCCCACAAGGTATTCATAGCAGAATATTAACAATTTTATCATGAAATAAAAGTTATATTATAGATTGAATTATATAGACATTTTATAGTTACAAACTAAATTAAGTATTAAAATGTATTAGGATTATTATACTAGTGGTTTATAATGTTTAAGTTTCTTCTATTTTTTACTGTACCAACACAATTTAATACTGTTTTGGTTAATAAATAAATAAATGAACAATAAGGTGCACGATAAGGACACGGTCAACCATGTTAATAAGCAAACACAGCAGCAGAGGACAAGATAGGTCTCGCTGACTGTTCATTTATCTGTCAAATCAGCCTTTAAGTTAATCATTCAACGGCACAACCAGTTTTTTTGTGATCAATATATTTTTGTCTCCTAAAACCAGTTCAGTCTTTTGATTAAAAATAGCAATCAGTTGAATGCACAGTTTGTCCAAACGCAACCACTCAGTAAATGATCCATCAGTCTTGTTTTTGACAAGTGAACCTGTGAACATTGCAAAGTAATTAACTAGCCAAACCAATATTTTTATTTCTACTTTTGAAGTTTGCTAAAGTTTTATGTTAGCTGTATGTATCATTTATCTGGGACTTTTGTAACAAACAATACATTAATTTTATATAGATTAAATGTTATAACAAAACCCATTTATTGAGGTATTTTCAAATCCGACTCTGTAAGCTATTTTGTGGAAAAAGCCATTTCAATGTTGTCATGCTCTATTGTCGGTTCCATGTTCACCTGGCAGTACAGCACTTATGGGAGACAGTATAACTACTAGCTGTCCTAGTAATAACAGCTGGCGTGTACTGCGAGTTGCGTCGACGCGCTGCAGTTGCCGCCTCACTTTCATAACCTTCCAATAGCCATAACAAATATTTTAAAATTAAAAAAAATTTTTAACCGATAAAGTTGTAATTCTAACCTTTTATAGATTCATTTGACGTGAAGAGGCAATTTTTAATCTTAAGTTTTATATTTTGGAAAGGCGCGTGTTAATGAATTAACTTGCAGCAAAAATAGTATTAGTGACTTTTTGTACTTGTAAGTGACCAAATTATGGATTATAGTATAGTTAAGACTTAAACCCTACAATATAAAGACTTTTATTACATTTAAGGTAGATTTTGTGGGTTAATTATAAAAAAATCATACGTAACAATCTTTAATATTAAAATGTACACGTTTAATACGTTTTCATTGAACGCATGCAGGAAAACATTTGCCACACAAGGGTCTAAAAAAGATGTGTTGAATGAAAGGCAGACATATGTCTGTCTATTCCTTGTGCGCAGTGTTTGTTTATAAGTTGGAGGTGCATTCCTCTTATCATACCCCAAGTGTCTCCAGCTGTGTCAACATAACCCAGTCCCCTAGGGTTCACATCTCTCTAATAGTTCTTTTTGTTGAAGATTTATTTTTTAGCTTTAAGTTTTGTATATTATTTTATAGCACATATAAGTCTTAATAACAAGTCAGTGTTTTTTTTTATAGTATTTAGTGATTATTTAGGTTTAATAGTTTTAACAGTTCATCAAATATTTTATAGTAGTGTGGCACCAAGATTATTTAATTTAATACATTCTAAAATAGCCAACTATGTGACATTCACTCAATTTTTGAAAAATTTTAAACAATGGCTTTTAATACAGAACACCGATATGTTGTTAAAAGTGTTGAGCTAGCATATGTAATTTATTTTATCTATATTTGTTACTGTTTTAAATAGCTTGGTTATGTTCGTTAAATATCTGTATAGTGCCATTATTTTGTTTTTTTAGTTTTAGCACAGAAAAATATGTTTTGTATAAATTGTAAAAATGTATTCATTTTAATCTTGTTTATGTTATGTGAGTCGCTGCTTGCCTTATTTTAATGTATACAAAAATGATGGAGATTCCAATTCAGGTTTTACCTAGGGGGTTCCTATTTATTTTGCCTCAATTGCTTTGTTTTTAAACCATAATTTTCGCGTAGTCTTTAAATGATTATGAATTACTATAAATTCAGCATACATTGTATGTATCAGTATTATACTTTACTTTATAAATAGGTATACATTGTATTACTGATGTATTACTATTTGTACGATGTATAACTTGTTTTGGCAAAATAAAGATTTATTATTATTATTATTATAGTTTTATGGGCACTGCAGTAACAAACCGGTTTGTACATTTTATACGTAAAACATATTTAAAATAAAGCAACTATAATTTTAACTATTATAATTTGATAATTAAAATTTATTTGTTTTAGCTTATGAATAGAAAATAATACTAAGCATACCCTGAGAAACACATTAGTAAACATCCTTTTAGCTAAAACGTACACAATTGGTTTCACAATATAAATTGTTTTGACAGTTTACACAGTATTGAAATGTGTGTAAATAAATTAGGACATAAAAAGTATAAATTACAGAGCAGGAATCGGGCCGGTCTTGGGCAGGTAAACTGCTGCCGCGAGTCAATGTTTTTAGGGTGACTACTAGCGCAGTTTCTCCTATATGATTTACATGGCGCTACCGTACTGCCAGGTGAACATGAAACCCACAATAGATGGTCATATTTTGGAACTAAAACATCACCTTAGCTGCATGGTATTTAGAAGCAAAAAGTGGTTGGGAAAGGTTAAACTGAGTTTTCTTTGTCAAAATTGCAACGTTCTTTTGAACTCCTGTTTTTTTCTTGTACCAAAACTTTTATTGTTATGAAAAAAAGCTCTGCCCATAATCTTTTGAATTGAAAAGTGTTGGTCATAATAGTTTGTGCAATATTATTTTTAGTAACATGTGGTTCTCTTTACATCAAAACAATAATACCTTTCAACAAAACAAATGTACTGTGGATGAAAGTGATTTTACTGTAACATTTGGATATCAGGTAGGGGTGATAGTTCAATGGTGAAGTTCATGAAATTTTCATATGAATATTTACTAAGTAGGCCATAGAGAAATGGATTTGGTATTTAAATACATTTTCAAATTAAGTACGTATGAATATATGGGCGACTTTAAAAATGAAAGTTCTTTTGAATACATCTTTCTGGGAATGGCTTGCGGCTTAATTAACCCCCTCTCTAAGAATTGTGTACTTGATTTTGGTCATATAACACCTCTGTTGCTTTTAATGTTTAATAACGTACCAGTTATTAAAAATGCAGCATGGTAAAATAATTGGACATTGTTTTTTTGATTTCAGGTCCACTTTGATGATCCTCTGCCAAAGACTGTCTGTTCCCAATGTGTCAAGAAACTTGAACTGCAACATGAGTTGATCGAGAGGTGCCGAAAAACCAACTTTGTGTTCCACGGAAGAGTGCAACCCCTCAGTAACAACTGTTAGAGAATACAGAGATCCTTCCAGATAATGCTTGGTTCCTAAGTTATGATCTGTTCATTTGTATATTAGAACATTCTGCAACCTATGACAGCTGCTTTCATTATCGCAACTATCTTCTTTTCTCACTTATTTCCTTTCCTCTAAAACTTCTGAAGTTTTTATCGAGATGGCACTGAGCTCTTGTTACTCTGAAGACAACACTGTGAGAGAGTGTTATCAATTTTTTAAAGGTAATCCCTTGTTGCAATCTTTCCAAGTGGTGGAAACCACCATCAATGATGATACAGGTAGTGTGTGTCTTACTGAAAAGGTATCACTGTTGGTCAATCTTGTAGGACAAATTTTTACATCCAATCTGTTAAAAATCAAAAATGACCAAATCTTAGTTGTCTTCAATTACTTTCATGAACATATTCTCAAGCTGATTCTGCATGGAGATTGGGGAAAGAGCTTGGCAATAAAACAGCACCTTAGTACAACATTAAAGCGTTTAGCGGTGGCATTGGAAAAGAGGTTTCCAATATTCGTGAAGAATGTTCAGTATCTCATAACGCTACTTTCTGATCCTTGGGGAAGTCCAACTATGAAGAAGATTTTTAATGAAGAAGGTCCAACTGATGGAGAAGAATTGGATTTAATCAAATCAGAAATTGGGCAGGTGCTAGCTGTTAGATTGAAAATTCTTATCGAAGCTAAGTGTGAAGACCAAGCTCTAAGATTGATTGAAGTTTGCCTCAAATGTGTGAGAGACTTGAAAAATGAAACACAATTTCAGTCTAGTAGCAATGAGATCACTCATATTCAAGACATGTATTTGATACTGTTGGTAAAGACCAAGAAAGTGACTAAGACTATAGATGAAGCGAAGAGAATGGAAATTTCGGAGTGTTTGAAAATGATCCAACGATGCACTACAGAAAATATACCCCTAAATCTTCGTAAAAGCCATATCAAAATGGTCAGTTTTGTTACAACCACTGTGCTAACTACTGCAATGATGAATCCTATTTCAGAAGAGCCTTTATTAGTTGATATTATCCAAGCATTTTTCAATATCAATTCCAACATTCAACAGTTAGCTCAGCCCTTGAGAAAGTTCCTTACTATTGCGTCTTCTTCCCAACACATGTACCTTCTAGGTCAAGTGTTCACCAAACATTTCGGGGTAGCTGGACAAGCACTGTGTGCAGAGATCTACGTAAGAGCATTGGCTGTCAATTTGAATGAACTGGAAAAACACAAAAACAACCTTGAATACGAAGCACAAGATTTGAGCGAGTTTCGTTTACACAATGGATTTCTTTTGCTTGCTGACTGTTTCCACAAAGATGTGTTCCTCAATCGAGAGTGTGTTTTGTCAGCATTTTCCGTAAAACCTTCCGAAACCTGTTTGGCAAAGCTGCAAGAGATAGCAATAGAAACTAACAATAATGAAATAAACCCTGAATTCCATGGGACTGATTGGAACATGAATAGCTTTGTGAACCGAATATTAGCATCACCGATATACATTCCACCTGCAGACGATTTAGGAATCACACAAACATTGTGTGATGACCTGGCAATCGTAATCGGCAGTGCTAGATTCAAAGAACTGAATTGGAATCTAGGCTGGGAGGAACTTGTTAAAAGATGTGATACTTACATGAAAGAAGACTGGACCAACTTTAGAAATTCAAAGAAAGAGCTTATGTTCCTTACTATTGACTATGACCAGTTTAGGAATGTTATTAAAAGTGAGAAAGCTGAATAAAACATAATTTAATCTGGTTATTGAAAGGAGTGCCAGTTCCTGATGCACATGAAGAACTAAAATGTAAATATGAAGTTATGTTGTACAAAAAAAAACTATTAATGAAATATGAGTTATCACATTTAATAATTAAGTTATCATAATGTGTAAATTACAAATTTAATATCAGGTTGGAAAGAGAAAATCAAATGTGTTATAAAATAATGAAAAACAAATTTGCTTTTTGTATGGGTATCAAATTAAAAGTAAAGGAACAAACCATTAAGCTAGCTTACATTAGAGGGGTTTCACCAATATTGTGGAGTTCCAAAGGCACGTTTTAAGGTAAATTTAGACTTGATTCAGGTATTCCACGCCACTGTAGTAAAACACAATATTTTATTTGCTTATCACAGTTGAAATTGCCCATTAACATTAATATCTACATAGGTTAACTGATTATTTATATATCAGCAAAAATTGTAAGACCAAAATGTCGAGATATAAAATGTTAGGCTTATTTTATTAGGTAACTATTCAACCCACCCAGCAAAGTCTGCTCAATTCACATAGTTTCAACTGATTGATTTAATGAGTCATGGACTTAAGATTTGTGTTATTAATATTGTGTAACTTTTTTCTATCAAATTCAACTGGTATGGAAAACCTGTTTGATTTTGAAATAGTAAAGGTTTCTCAAATTTGTATTCAAAAGTTTCAAGTGAGAATCGTTTGTGTAAGCTAGCTGACTATAGTGAATACACTCAGTGTTTTGGGGTTTAACTTCATTTTTAACTTAACTTTATATTTTGTACTTTTGTTCTATTTCTTGATATTTACCATCTTGTGTTACCTCCTCAGTTTTATAGAGCAATCTTTATGCAGTTATCTAGTGTTTTATTTAAATCATACCAACTTTTGTAAGGATAAAAAAAGCTTTAATGTAATTGTTGGATTCTTTTGCTGTAAAATGTGTATTACAAAGAAAGCTTACTTTCCAGAGTTGTTAAGGCTAAACTTCAAAAGCCACTTTTTATTAGAGATTTTTGCAGTTTATTGGAAGTATTACTGTGTACGCTAAACGTTGTACGGTTATTTAACATTGAGCTTACAGCTGGATCCAAACATACCGAAGATAAAAAATATTCACGCAATAATAATTTTGTTCTTTATGACCAAGTCAAAAATAATGTTAGCGTATAGTGTATACTCTAAACTTCCTCCCTAGCTTAGCTGCAAAACTCTCTGATAACTAATTGCAAAAAGTCAAAGAAATGCATTCAAGAAAATATTTTTTTCCATTTTGAAAACTATCTTATAGTTTAAAATAAATCATTGTACCAAGTGAATTTTATGTTTGTTTTTTGAGTTTATAAGAAAAGTTTGAGTTTAACTACTTGGTTATCCGAATGAACACTGTTTGTGTGCAAAACCTAGTAATGAAATCTGTCCACTCAATAACAGGTAGAATCATACTCTTTGTTAAATCTTTAAGGAATTTAACCAAAAACAAGTTATGAATAACACATTTTGGCTGAAAATGTTCAAGCTTTTTACACAAATATTCCAGATATTCAAGCTTTATATTGGTTAACCTGACAATTTGTATGAGTGGCATTCAGATAACGGATATTCTACTGTATATTTTAAATGTATTTCTGTCTATTAATAAGTTGAATCTGATAATGTTTCAATTACGCTTAAATGGCATCAATGTATTTTAAACTAGGTGTATATTTATTTCACTGTTGTATTGTAAGTTACATGTTGAGACTTATTTAGATCTTGGGCTGGAGTTATTTTGTTCATAACAATGTGTTTAAATCCTCACCTTTCACTTTCATACTCTAACATTTTTGAACAACCCCTCGACCATGAAAAATTTACATCAAATAAAAAAACTATCTTCTTTTCACCTTGAATGTTTGAATTAAAGTTCAAATTTTTATCAAAACAAATGTTGGATTGTTGTTAGTTTAAAACAGTGTGGGTAAACAATTTAAAAAGTAGCTCACTGATATTAAAAAGTAAGCTTACCAAAACTGATTTCGGAAGAAAGAAAGTAGTGAACTAAAACTACTACTAGAAATAAGTAGCTAATTTTGTGCTGTTTTTGAACTAGATTGAGAAGGTAGCCTCAAACTCACGGTGTTTTGCCAACTCAAACGGTAAGCTACAATCATTCTGCGTTTGTGACACAATGCTGTCCCGTAACACAATGTTTTACGCCGTGTTTCATATCACAAGTGACCCTAATGTTTTTTACATATAAAAATAGCAAATAAAATTAGCTTGATTCACCCTGTTCTTATTAGTTGCTCCTATTTTTAAGCACTGACGCTAAAACTAATGTAAAAGAAATGCAAAGTTCCACCCCAAGATCTAGAAACTCTGTATTAATGGTAAATTAAAATTTGCATAGAAAGAAGTGTTGTCAAATTTATAGTACGTTTAGGTCTCATGAGTGTAAAAATTGTACAGATTTAAAAATAAATTTTTCACTGTGTAGAGTGCTTTTATTAAAACCTGCGCCCGTGGCTCAGTGGGTAGTCATGGTTTGCAAGATCGCGGGTTCGATTGATTCCCAGCGCAAGTACAATAGTTTGGACAGCTTTCCCTAAAAGCGTTTAGTGGTGCCCACAAACCCTAAGTTAAGTCTCTAATAAAAATGTCGTTGGCGTAGACAGTACAAAAAAAAAGGTTTATTCCTTTTCTGAGATTCACACTGGCACAGGTCTAGTGCAAAAAGCCTTTTAACTCGTTATATGGCAAACATTTTATTAAATTTTGTTTTTACAAATTGGAAAAACTAATTTCTTTAAAACTATAGGTCTGAGGTAAAGACTATATAGACCCATAAAACGTACAGGTAACTTCACTGATTTCTTCTTACTTGTGGGGTCGGCTTTCTTCTATATTCTAATTGAATTCAAAACTCTGATTAAGATACTGGCTGTGCAATGAACATGGGAAATTTGTAACATACCGTAAAACTGATAAATTATATGAGGTTGCCAGGGCTAGTGCAGTTGCAAAAGCAGTTTTCAGATATATGTAATTTCATTTTTGGGGAAGCCTCCCAATTCACTATTGGCTTATGGGGTCAATCCAAAAAAAACACCACACGTCTCCATATTTTAATTGTTCTGAACTCTGTGTCATCCTCTGTCCTTATGGACGACTGTCGTAGATGATGTCAAGGTCCCAGAATTCAATTTCCTTTAATTTTAGATTAGTAACTGCTAATTCAATAAGCCAAAGATTTCTCTCCTGTTAACCTGATTGTAAAAGCACAAAGTTGGTTTTCGTAGTGGAGAGGAGATGAACAAGACTGTGGAAAGCTGCATGTTTTTGAGCTGGAGAATGAAATGATTCACTGGGAATTAGTTCATAATTTTGTGTCGGTTTTTATAATAAACTGGTATGAAATGTCGGTGACAAAGAAGCAAGTTAGGCAAGAAAACTTTTGTTTATTGTACAGACAATTTTACAAGTTTATAAACACATTTTTTTCAAATTTTAACTTAATGATAAAATAAATCGATCCAGTCTGCACCCACTGAAAATATTCAAATCAAAATGCTCACATTCACAAAAAAATAAATTTTGACACTCTTTTACAAAAGTTTATGTTACTACCACAGGAAAGTTTGTACATTTGAATATCATTAATAAAACAATAGAGAAAGGAATTACTTTTATAACATGCCTAAAGCTAGCGTTGCAGTATAAAATCTAAATTATACATACACAGCAATATTTTGTACCCAACTGAAAATTGTGCATGAGCAAATTTATTGCTATAGCTTAAGTTATCAAGCTGCAGGATAACTACTGGTTCGGCAACTGTATTCCCTTTTAAAACTTTGTATATTCAAATCCGGCACAGTACAGTCAAATGCTGAAAGTGTTTTATTATTCCATACTTCATTTAAAAATAAGATGTTTCAGGGTGCAAAATTGCAATTGACTTTTATTATTCACAACATAGTTATATTTTTGGTTTTGCTGAACCACTTCATTTCAATACTTCGAGAAAAAGTGTTGCTTATTAAGTATATCATAAATGCAATGTTCCTACTTCCAAGAAGTTTAAGCAAAACTTGGTGCCTTACACCAGGTATTTTTGTACTTACTTCAGCTAATCTTCCTTTCACAACTTGAAAATACTTGTTGGCATGTGAAGTAGTTTAATAATAATTTATTAGTCAATTTACAAAACAGTGTTTGTGTTGACAAACAAACATACTACAAGTATGTATAGTTCAAGTAGTGTTTGCATTTTCTTATTCAAAGTGGAACCCTTTATGCAGAAGATTAACTTGAACTATCTAGTTCAAGTAAAATAAGCATTATTTTACTAAAAACACAAAACTTAGTGGATGTTAAGAGAAACACAAGCGGTCTCAACTTTTCAGATAGCCCTCTCCTGGTCCTAAGCTCAGAACACCTGAGCGGCTGTCGGCCTTACGCAAAGCCCAGTAACTGCTACTACGGTGGTTCTTTTGAACCTTTTTACTTACTCCACTAAATAGACTCCAACCACCGAGTTGACACCGTATACTTGTCTACCTCAATACTTCTGAAATATTGAGAAATCCACTTAAGTAGTGGTAATATAAATCATAATATGTTTACACTTACAAAGCCAATTGTTTTTAAAGTACTTAATCCAAAATGAACGAGCTGTATAAGAAGTAAACAAGTTATCTGAAGGGTCTGGTAGACATTCTGTTAATAATAACATTTCAAATTTAAAACTTCAATATTGTAAAAGGTTCTTTTGAATGATGGAGACACCAGAATTGTTTAAGGTATCAAAATGTATTGAAGTTTAAAATGTTATTATTATCAGACGTACCGTACCGTAGTCTAAAAATGTCAACTAATAAGAATAATTAAGTTTTACCTCTTGAATAAGTAAAACGTAGGAGATTAAAAGTTTAATATCTTTGTGGACTTTTACAGCAGGCCTAATGGAAACTTATTCTTGGTTTGGTAGAGGAGAAGAAATAATTCTTAACTTCTAACAGACTTGCTCCATAAATACACTTACCTCATAACTAAATAATGTGATGGAAGACGAATATTTTACACTAAATTGAAATGCTAATTACAATTCTGGTTTTGATCATGTAACTAAAAATACTTTGGAAACTTAACACTAGCTTGGAATAATTACAACCACATCGAGATCAATTAACACACTTAAAGATATTCTAAAGCTTTGAATCCTTTCTCTATTATTTGATAACACTTATTATTAAAGATCCTAATTGTACAAGATTCATCAATATTACAAAACTTAACAACTTATTTTATAAGCAGAAAAGATTTACATGTACAACATTCAAATAACTACAAAATCAACATGCAAAAGCAAATGTTAAACAACTAAAAACAATTTCCTTATTTACATATGTAAAAAAATAATAAAAATATAATATCATGTACAAATATGATTCAGTATGCAATAAAATAATTTGTCTTTTATACAATACAAATTTCAAATTTAATCCAAATATATAATATACTATTCGACAATATTCCTGAGGAATAATAATTCTAATATTGCTGTTAAATCTATTTTTGATAGAAATATATTAATATTTGTTGATTTAATAAAGTTTGATGAAAAAATATTCGTTTCTATCTTAACCTAGGGTCTACTATAACTCTAGTTAAGTCTTGAGGATTAGACAGCGGCGATGTGCCATCACGAGCAGGTCACCTCTGTCTTCACACTGCCTTTCACTGAAACACAAGCCAACAATGTAAGTTTCAACTTCGCTAAGGGGTTCCCCTATTAAAATTTAATAACCATTATGATGCCTGACAAACGCTAAGGACATCTCTTATTCCAAGTCCACCCATTTCTTCCAGATACATCATTAAATATTTGTTTTTAAAGACTGAAGTACTAAATGATACTTTAATATAAATAAAACTTAAATTTATGAGAAAAAAAAAGTTAAAATTGGGTCATGCACAAGTAACCAATTCAACAGTTTTATTATGGGGTGAGTCTTGACAGCAAGGGTGTTGAATGACAGTCAAGCCTCTCTCTTCAGACACTCATAAACAGAAAATTGTTTCTGCTATAATATATTATTGAGCTCTAATATTGGATTATTAAGAAAAACTAATTTGAAAACGATAACCAATATTTATAAATTTTTTATGAGGCGCCTTTCAACAGCATAAAATTATAAATATTGGCTATCATTTTCAAATTAGTTTTTTATTTTGAACTTTTGTTAATTGTTCTTTTTTCTCCTAGGACCGTTTTTCCAAAGGAAATGTGTAGTTTTAATTACAAGAAGAAGAGATATTTAAACCTAATTTTTCTCTTTTTTTAACAAATATAATTATAATATATGCATTTTTTTAAGTGAAAGGTCACGAATGTGTTAATTTTTTTTACTGTAAGTTAATGTAACAAGCAGTGAGGTCTACAAGAAGTCCCCAACTTTTAGTTGGAATCCTCTTTATATATTTTAAACATAATGTTCTCAAGATAACCACCATGTGTCAATGTTCCATGAATGTTAAAATTGCGGAAACCTATAATAAACCACAATGGAAAGCAATAAAATCCCAAATGTTTCCACTCACAGTGTATGCGCCAATCTCCAGTTTCGTCCACTAAACTTCACGTTCAAATACATTGTTCTGTTGACCCATTGTTTAAAACGACTTGCAACAAATCGATAAGATTCCCGCCAGTTTGTTGTGCGGCAGAAGATTGAGTAATTCGGATAATTACCTGTGGCGTCGCGCTCTCTGCGCCGCAGTTTCTTCCGTCGTCTGTCAATGCCGGCCAACTCCGCCTTGACAGACATGTACGTCTTACGCAGCTCAGCGAGCTTCTGCTGCAGCACATCAATCCGCTGTGACACATCCAGGTCAGGGTCTGCAATCAAAGAACAAACACATGGCTACAACATTGCAATCCAGAACATAAGAAGGCTGCAACTTAAATCTACAAGGAAGGGCCAAAATAGTTTACAGTATATGTAATTTACAAAAGCTATTTTTAAATTAAACCTGATTCAAAAATATTAAAATGCACTCCATTTGTTTAAACCTTATATTATATTCATACTAAAGAGCATTCACCTATACTTTGCCACATTCACTATAAAAATTGGAGCTCTTGATCAAACCAAGGTACAATATTTTCTATGCTAATACATGACATTCATGCTTACACGTGACTATGTTGATGAAATTAGTTGAATATAGTTCACTTTAACCTCTGTGTTCATATAATTAGTAGATCCTGACTCTTGACACTATTTTTTGCAGGTAGATTATAAACACCAATCTAAACTGGCCTTTGCCGAGGATATTTATTTTATAGCCCTTGGCACATATAAGCATTAGACTTTAATAAATCTGTTAGTAAAGGTTTACAGAAAGTAAATTTTGTATAAAAATCTATTTTTTACTTACCCAACTGAACAAAGAAGTTGTACTTGGAAGGTCTCGGAGATCGAGAGTGGAGGGACATAAGGTCTAAAGAATTCTCGGAAGTGTCATCGTCACTTTCACTTCCTGCTGGGTTCAACAAAACAAATGTCAGTTCTCTGCACTCAAATCATGTTACAACTAAGAACAAACTAAATATCTGAAAATTTGACAGTCTTGTGTTTTTTTTGTGATTTTTGATTCTTTTATGTGTTTCTACTTTATCCAGGCGAACCTCCTCTCCTTTCTATTTCTTTTTGGTAGCATTTCCTGGTCTATTGCCCTATTTCCTAAATCTAAATATCTGAAGAGTAATGAAAAAATGTATTAATAAATAAGGGAAACTCAGCCACTAACATCCTTGTTAGACAAAATTTATACCAGTACACATTTTCATTTTTCTTAGTCAAATGGTGTCCCAGAGAAGCTTCTAAGTTAAAGATAAACAAGACCCAAAATGTTTTAAGACAGGAATATTTTTAATACCTTACTGCAGTCGTAATTACTCCTGTCGACAATGCGGGAAATAACGAATCCTAGTCAGGCAAATGCTTAGTAACAATCACAAACATGCCAAATATGGTACTGCGCTAACTTAATAGCGATCTCGTACATCGATTAACGATTCACATTCTCACACGTATTAGCGATCTTGGATACTGTTTATCCGGTGGGAGTAGCTATAACTCTCACGGGAAAAATTTGCATAAATAGAATCTCCTAAATAGTTCCTAACTAATAACTCTTAAAATTAATAGAATTATTAGTAAAAACATGATTGTGTCAGATAAATTATATAAATTAAAAGTTCTGGAATAGGCATGGTTAAATCAAAGTGCTTCAAAATGAAAACTCCTGTTTTATCATGGTAAACAGTTCAACTCACTGTTGTGCCTTGGACTTCGATGAGAAAGTTTTATCCTTTTCGTGTTATCATCTGATCGTTTATGACTCCTCCTTCGTTTTCTTATACTTTGAGCTTCGCTTTCTTCTGTTGTTGAGGTTTTCTTCGGATTAGGGTTTATGTTTGCAGCACCACTATTTGTATCTAAAAAATACAAAATTACCTCAATTTAAATCAATTTTAGTTAATTAATTTTTAAAAGTACATGTCAGCCTGCTAATTAGGTAGTTTTATTGTAGCTGGAAAATCCCAGTGTTATCATTTAGTTCATGTTGTTTAATGCTTATTCAGGGCAAAATCTCTTTATTTACTTTATCTTCTTTATTTACTTTACGTTATAAAGTGAAAGTTGTGAATTGAACCTACCTTCTTCACTGAAGTTGCTGGGTTTGGTAGAGGGTGGGAAATGTTCCATGTCAACTTCTGAAGAGTCACGGTTTGACTTTGAGCTTTCATTCTCAGGAACTGGCGATGACCCACTTCTTTCCCTGTAAATAAAAATTTAATCAATATTATGTAACTCCTAAGAGCTTCAACTAAACTCAGATTGCAAGTTACCTTTTAGTTTTTCTTTTATATTTGCAAAAGTGTTCTTTGTAAAATGTGTCCATTATTTATTTTTACACCAGAGACAAGTAGAATCAAAGTGTCCAGGTTACTTGTACACTGACTTTTCAAAAATCAGGCATTTATTAACAAACACAATACAGAATGCAGTAAAAGCAAAACATGATGTTCCAAAAATGAGTAGTTTTACCAAATCATATGAGTAAAATAGGTTATACTTGCAAAAATATTAAAATAACTACTGCTACCAGATCTCAACAGACCAAGCGCTATGAAAGAATAAATGTACATATAATGACATGTATAATTACATCTCCGTTACTAACAAATAACAATGTAGAGTAGTGGATCATGAAGTCTTACCACACCAGACAAAACCCTTCTTTCAGTGCAAGGTTTATAACAATCTGTTGTTAAAACTTTGAGCTCACATGGCACTAATAAGTTATCAGTAGCCATTAAATGCTAAGTTCTGAAGCTGAGATATTCAGTAATGTTTTACATGAAAAAATGCACGGTATATAAACTTACCCTCTGGGAGAGTTGGAGATGGGTGACAGGCTACTCTCAGGTGTAGTCGGTGGAGTATTCTCCATGACAGGGGCAGCCTCGTTAGCGGGGGAGGGCGCCACAGGGGCCGGGGCCGGAGCCGGCGGAGGTGGTGGTGGAGGAGGAGGCAGGGGCAGCTTAGCCTGAGGAGGCGGTGGTTTGTATGTGACAGGAACACTTGCAAACGGCAGCTCTGGGGACGACGGCAGCGTATTCTCCACTGCCACTGATGACGATGGAGCTGGACTGCCTGGAATAGTTTCTTCACAAAGCAAACTTTCCAAGTTTCCTTCTTCAGCTTCACAGACTTCTTCTTTATCTGCTTCTTCTTTAACAGCCTCTTCCTTAGATTCCTGCTCCATCGGTTCTTCTACAATAATTTCATCTGCTCTTTCTTCTACAACCGTAGGCTCTTCATCATCATTATCTTCCCCACTGTCTCGTTTTTCCTCAATTGTTTCAATAACCACTTCTTCGTCAAGTTCTACTTCCTCTTCTACTTCGTCTCTCTCTTCTTCTTGCTAAAAATGAAATATAAGAAATCAATACTAAGTCTTCTAAAGGTAACTCATAATGCTAATTGTGTGCATAATGAAACATATATAGTAGCTGAAAAACTCTGAGACCATTAAAGGGTGGACACTGTTTTCAGGTTCAATGGCAGAGTGAACGGTCCTGATCACTTGTTCCAATCGATGTTGAGTGTTCACCATAAGATGTTGTCATTTTATACAACATCAATACATAGGTATTTTAATATTTAATTCTACAGGTGAACTTTGGAAGGTTAAATATTTTTTAATAAAATAAAATGCTCGTTTTCTATCAGAATTTCTAAGCCGAAATCCTATTTCCTTTTTCAGACCAAATGTACAGAAATTTCCGATTTTTATACTATTTATTTACTTAAATTAGAGTTTAAAGTGTTATATAATAACTACAAACATAACAAACACAATTTTGGAATTTCCAGGTGTCCATTAGTTTAAGAGAAAATTTTCTCACTTGTCCAGGATTTTCAGATCCTAGGCACCTTGAATATTGTTAAACGAACGTGGCAGCGCAGACCGTGTGTAGTGCCACAGCTGTAAAGCCTGGTATTTTTAGTTTGTAGTTGGGTTCTTTTAATAGGTATTGTTTTTCTTTGTTGGATCTTATAGTATAGAAGAAGGTAATAAATTCAGAGCGGCTCAGCCTTGGGTCACATTGTAAGAATTACTAATTAGGTCTAAAGATTATGTCTGGAACACCTGGCAGTGACGTTTCTACCAAGGCTGTTAAGAGGTTGACAAGGATTTGATAAATGAATGAAAAGCCCAGAATTTGAGCAATATTATTTCATATTTAAACTTTTCATGGCTAATTAAACCAATAGAATTAAAATTGGTATCTAGCCAACACATTAAATACTTCGTTTTTAACCTCTGAGTTATGTGAGGTTTCGTAAACGGTAAAACACAATGTTTTTCGGGTAGGTGGCTGCAATTCAGTAGCTCTACGAGTGAAATGACACAATTTCCATCCCTAACTACAAAATTTGAACTACGTAATAGAGGGTTGCAAGATTTTGTGATCATAAGATTGAGACAAGGTTTTTTTTCTCTCTCCAAGATTTATAAATTTAGAACAAAATAACAGCCATAAGAGTTTGTAGTTAGTCTCGTCAGCGATGTTTAGCATGCACAATCAAAATATGGCGCCTGCAGCAGATGATTGGTGTGTACAAACCCTGAAAAGGCTGCTTTCTTACACCTCGGCTATGATTCAAAGAGTTAAATTATTAATCACATTAGTTAGTAATGTAGATAAGAGTAAAACTTGTCATTCCCTACCTTCTCATTGTTATCTTCTGAATCAACCTCACTAGTGCTCCGAGAACCAGATGCTGTTTCACGGTCAACTTTGCCCTCTGCAGAAGAGTTCAAAGAAACCGAATCCTCAATCAACTGAGCTTCGTCTTCTTTAACTTCTTCTGTATTGTTTTCATCATTTTCTTCACTTACATCTTTGCCTTCTTCTCCATTTTTACTATCATTATCTTGTGGCTCATCTTTCTTAGTTGTTTCATTAGAAAGTTCAACCATATCAATTGTATTGTCCTCTTCATCATTTCTTAATTCTTCAATTTCTGGAACTTCCTCTGTTTCACTATCAGTACTGGCCAAGTTAATTTCTTCGATAATTTTTTCACTGTTAATTTCTATTGGATCTGTGATAGTAACGTCATTTTCTTCAGAGTGGTTTGACAATGACAACTGACTGTCTGTATTTTCAACGGTTTGTGAATCAATGCTTTTGACACTTTCAGTGTTGCTGTCCGTAGTTTTATCGATGGAAATGACATTTTCTTTCTTATCAACTGGGTCTGGCATTTCAGAGAGAAGATCAATGTCATTGCTATCTTCATCTTCATTGGATGACTGTGCAAATACCCTTTGGATTGCACTCATAATTGGATCATCTTCCTCTTCCTCTTCTGTTTTCCTCTTTTTGGGCTGAACTTCTTCTTCAACTTTCTGAACACCTTCCTTCAACTTTTCAGCAAATCCTGAGAAAGGTGATTTGCTTACAGAGTTTTCAACAGATGTAGATTGAGTAATACAGGTTGGGAAAAAGTCTTCATGGTCTCTCTGTTGATGGGAAAACAGCGGTTCTTGAGACTCCCCTTCAGTTTCAGGTTCAGAAATCACCAATCTATCATTGCTATCCTCATCACCAGCTCCTTCCAGTGGTAAATCAGAGAACAAACTCAACG
Source organism: Matsumurasca onukii (assembly GCA_018831715.1). Taxonomy (NCBI): domain Eukaryota; kingdom Metazoa; phylum Arthropoda; class Insecta; order Hemiptera; family Cicadellidae; genus Matsumurasca; species Matsumurasca onukii. Next base: position 26,394,648 of record CM032058.1, read on the forward strand.
GTTGAAACACTTCCTCACCATCTTTGGATACACCTTTTGGCCTTGTGGAAGTATCTTGACGTTTATCTTTTGGCGAGACAGGACGAGGACTTTTTCTAGAATCTTCTTCAGCCTCTTTTTTAGCATCCGATGCAAGATTTATTTCTTCTTTATCTTCTTCTTCCATTTTTATTAATGACTTCTTGACACTACGTTTATTTTCAAAGGATGTTGGAGATTCTGATTTCATTCTTGTCAGCTTTTTCCTTACTGATGCAGGAGATGTCGGTTCATCACTCATTCTTCCAAATGTTCGCCTTTGCTTTCCTCCTTTTTCTTCTCCGCATTTTGATCTAACTTCAAACTCAAAAGGCTCAGGCTCCTTGAATTCATAAATATCTTCTGGGACAGTATCAAACCTTGAACTTGACTCAAATTCCTCCTCTTCTTCATCAACTTCAATCTCACAATCTTCTTCCTTGATAGCTATCTCTTTATCATCTATTGTGTCAAGTTCATCTTTGATCGCAACTTTACTTTCTAACTTAGGTTGGTCAACTTCCTGTCCTTCAGATTGATTTTCATCATCTTTACTTTTTGATTCTTCTTTCCTAGGAGTTACCCTTTTACTTCGTCTTCTCTCGTTACTTTTAGCTTCTTCTTCAATCACCACTTCATCAGATTTTCTTTTTAGTTTGCGTTTTCCTTCAACCTCAGATAATGTAATAGATTTTTCACTTTCCCCAGTAGATTTAACATCAGACTTCCGCTTGTCTTCGCCAACAACCTTTTGACTTTTCACTTCTTCCATTTTTATTTCTGGTTTAACTTCTTTTTCATCCCCGCTATCAGCTTTTTCTTCAGCCAGCTTTCGCTTGTTCCTAAGCCTATCACTTCGAAGAACTTCAGTTCCAACATCTTTCTTATTTTCATCAACTGGGGGAGAGTTCAACTTATTTGCATCATCCGTTTTCTTCTTCTCACTCCTGCTCCTTGTTCTGTCTTCTTCATTCTCTTCTTTGATCTTCTTGTTTTTGTTTTCTTGTGGCTCACTGTTAGGTTCCTCACTCTCACAGCTGCTCTCCACTCTGCGCCTGTAACTTCCTCTACTTCGCATCCTGTCCATCAGCAGTTCCTTACTATCTTTAGTCTCTTTATCTTCTTTGTTTTCTTTGTTGAGCCTCTGTTCCACCAATAGTTGCACATTTTCCATGTCATCACTTTCATAATTGTCTTCATCTTCTGATTCTGAGAAATCTGAAACATTAAAATAAAATTAATTTTCAGGTGTCCTTTGAATGTTGTGTGAGGTAAGTACTTATTATTCAACATTTTATTGTTTGAAAATTTTAAAACTGAACAAATACCTATTACCTGTATTTCAAGGCTCAATCTTGCTTATACCCCTTTTACCATCCAAAAGCAATATGAACTTTTATTAGGGATGGACAGGATTGAATTTTTCCTGTCGGGAAAGAATCACTTTTCTTGCTTGATTTCGGGAAATTTTCAGACGGGATTAAAAGCTAACTATATGTAGACATTAGAAATTGATAAGTTAAAAGCTTTTTTAAAGTGTAATAAAATAAGTACATTTACCCTACAAAAAGCCCCTCCCACCCAAAAATATCCCTAAAATTCCTTTTGCCAAAAAGAATTCAAAAATTCTTTCTTGCCCAAAAAAATCTTTAAAAAGTCTTCCCACCCGAATAAATCCCATTTTAAGGAATTCCCACCCAATTTCCAGGATTTTAATTTTTGTCGGAATGGCCCGATAATTGGGCCCTGTTGATATCTTCTTTATATTGACATATTACTATAAAGAATGAGTACTTCACAAATTGAAATTTTTGAAAAACTATGACCAAGGGCCAGAGTAGATGAGTAGTCTCAGGTGTTAACTGCTTGCGTGTTGTACTGACCTGTGTGCGTGTGACCGGAGACGCGGCGTGTGCGCTGTCTACTCCTCACGTTACGCTGTCCGGGCCCACTCACAGCAGGACTCTTGGTGCGACTGGATGAACTCGTCACGGAGGAAGGTGTCGTCGACCTCACTTCACCACTCCTGCTCTTGGATCTCTTCCCTACCCTTGGCTGTGACCCCTGGACACATTTTTGTCAATTTTTAGTGTGAATTGCACTAGTTTTTATTATTAATTAAGAGTGTGAGACTAGTAATGGACATGTCCTATAAACATGGGAATTCTTCACACACAAAAACTCTAAAGAAGGAAGAATTCCTTAAAACAAGAAAGAAATGAATGAGATGGGTTCATGGGAATAACTTTGGCAAGAGGAACTTCTCAAGACCAAAACTATGTTCTTAAAGTAAATTCTTGTGCAAAACTACTCCAACAATTCATTTATACTACTAATGAATTGTTAAATCAAATGTGACTGTTCTACTACTGGCTGACTGTTACTCTACCGAGAGTAACAAAGACAAAGAAAGAAAAGAAAGAAACCTTTGTATACAGTAGGAAGTAGATAATCCGAACGTCAATTATCCGTAAACGTTAAAAGTCCAAACCCCTTTCCGGGAAGAAAATTCAAACAATTTATTTTTGTCAAATACGATTTAAATATCACTAGAGCTGTGCAGGATCCCGAATTTCCCGTACCGGGACAAGATTGAGATCATTTCCCGACACCCTCACCCTATAGTACCGAAATTTCGGGAAGGGAAGTAAAAACTGCTGGTGTTTTTTGTCTGAGTGTGTACTGTACTTCTGGTGAAGATAAGATAAAGAACTAGTGGCACAGCAGTTCTAAGTAAACAACCCCTCTTCCCCCTACTTCCTACTGAGTGCATTTTTTATGGAGGTCGGCAGCCATTGTCAGGTTGGCTGATAACGATATCAGACAGAACCAAACATCCATTTTGTACTTGTACTAAATCCAATTCTAGCTTGCAATATCATATTTTTATTGTTCTAAAACCTTTGCAATTTACTGTAATTCAAAACTAGTATAAAAACATTATTTGTCAACTGAAATTCATCTAAGGAAATAACAAACACACACTAGACTCTCCTCAAAGCCACACCCCCATTGAATCACATGTATAAAGGGAAAATCCTGTGATTGGTTATGTAACCCCGCTCCTTCGCTCCTATGTGGTTTCCTAGCAACAGCTATTGACGTAGTAGACAGCTGATAAGGATGCAGCTGCACCTGCCTTCTCCTCCCACAGCTGTACCTGCCTTCCCCTCCTGCTCAAACACTGCAGCTGCTGTCTTCCCTTCTCTGCCTTTCTTTCTCTTTCATTGTCCTTTCCACCTGTCTTCTATTTCTTGCCTTCACCCCTCATCTCTGTGCGTTAGTAGCTCAACAGTATCATTCCTTCTCTCTCAACCTCATTGTGATTTACGATCCTCTTGTGATTCATACTCCCGACTCTCCCCAACTGTTTTTGCAATGTTTGGGGCTAAGTGAGTCAGTGTTATTCATGTAAATGAGTGAGGTGGACAGTGTTCTGTAATAGTTGTGATGTACTTTGAGATATTTTATTTTAATACTGCACGGTTTTGTAAGCCACAAACAACCAATTGATCATAAACAAAGGTACGCTAGGTACAATGGCAACGTCAACAAAATTGAAAAGGGAACATGTTTGCCTTACAATTTAAAATAAATTTAAGATGTTCTATAGGTCATGCACTTGCAGTTAACCTATTAAAATCGAATAAATTTAATCACCCACACGTCTTTTTTTGCCATTTGTTTGAAAATCCAAACAATTTGAAAATCCGAACAACCCTTGGTCCCAATTAGTTCGGATTATCGACGTCCTACTATACTCTTTTCAACTTTTTTTTGTTGCTTACATCTTAAACTTTGTTAGTATGGGTTTTTACATCCATGAAAGCGGTTCAAAATGTTTCCCCCCTACTTCTATACACTTTTCACAGCTTTTTTACACCGAAAATTAAATTTGTACACAAAGCTTCACTATTATTTACTTCAAATTTCTGCTCTCAACTTCCCTATATTTGATGGGTTTTTACAAACACATTATTTTTACAGTTCCCAAAACTGACAAGTCTTTTGAAGTTAGGTCACTCGATCTTGGAAGCCAAAGACATGGATGCTATGATAAAAAAGTGTTGGTAGGTAAAGTGACTTTTAAGACACTCAGTATTTTCTTTAATTGGGTAGAAGCTCAGAGCTCAAATGCATTTTCACACTCATTTCAAAAGTGTTTAAATTTTATGTTCAACTTTCTTAACTATCTCTTTGAATACATTTATGAAACGTGAAACACTGTTCTGAAACTAACCGGGTCTACACATACTATCAACGCCAACTGATTAGACAGCTGTCACTCACCTGGGATGTCGGGGGCTGGCGGGTGCGTTTGGCTCGTCCCGGACTCCAGCTCAGATTGTCTGCGATGCGGTTCCTGCGAATCCACTCATCGTAGCGTGTGTTCCACCCGGTGTAGTGGACCAAGTACACTGTATCGTTCTCTTCCTCCTTCAGGCTCAGCACCTACACAGTACATACACATTAGTTGCTATTAATTAGATCCTTCTAAAAAGGATCAAAAATTGTTTGCTTGTGTGCATGCAGATGCTGTTTTTCCTTAAGGCATGTTAGGGATCAGTTTCACCCCATACAAAAGGATAGCTTTTTTCAAACCCCATTTTAAGAGTAATGGCAAAGTTTTCACCTAGATTTTTATTTCTGTACATACTCAAAACCAAGCCGCCTCTTTTCTATATTAAATCCTCTTTTCTAAAGTCAAGGTTGCAGCGTACATGCCGGTGTGGCAAAGACTCACACATTTGCGATGAAAGCACTAAATTAAATTCAGATCAAAGGACTTTTTAATCACCCTGTATAATATTATCCAACAGTTGGCACCCACTCTTTACAACATTGTTAGCTTAAACAGATTCTAAAACACTTTTATACAAAATTGACCTGAATTGAAATGATTGTGCGTACCTTTGCTTCGTAAGTGACTTTGGACTCATGAGTCGGACCGTAGTAAACTTTCAGCTTGTCTCCAGTAGCAATTGACTTGTAGTTTGGCAGCAGATCCAAGATTCTGTATTCATTACATAGCATTCGATAACAACAAAACCAATTTCAACTATAGTTTTTTACATCATTCTGTAGGAATATGCTAGACCAAGCCTGTGGGGCTATGCAAATGAATTCGTTCATTATACACTTATATAAAACATCATAAAATAGGTATAATTACTCCTGAAATTATGTTACTACTCAGACTAGGTCTATTGTTGTTGCCTAGTCTAGACACTTTGTTGCCCATGGCTAAAAAAACACCTGACAAAACTGACTTACAATTGTGCTATCAACTAACTTAAATTTTATCCACAGTGATGGAAAATGTACTCGGCAAACATCAAAACAATGATAAAAATCATAATCAACCCCAGCAAACAACCTCTACCATATTACTATTTTGACAGCTATAGATGATGCGGTGCTGATTTACTTTACTTACTCTTCATTGGAGGTTGACTTATCATCATCTTTTTTCTTCTTGGTACTACTGGGTTTTTTCTCTGGATTGTTGGGCTGTAAGGGAGGTATTGGAGTTTTCTTTTCGGCAGGAGTTTCACTTTTACGAGTTTTTGAAATCATCTCTTCTTTTGACTTTGACCTTGTCAATTGAGGGACCACCACCTATAAACGGATACAGACAGATATGTTTATGATTGAGTGTCTAAAGTTAGGAAACAACCTGTAATTCATTTTAAAAAGTAAGAAAGTTTTATTCAAACATACCTTTGGTTTAATGGTTTTGATTCTATAATTATTAACATGATCTGAGGGCTTCTAGACAAAAATGTTTACACACAGTTGACGTTTAAAATTGTTTAGTACAAGTTGGCCTTTGTAAGATACTTGTTTGTTATAAAGAATAAAACTCCAACTTAATATATTACCATAAACCTCTTTTTGTTACATGATTATCATACTAGGGTAACAATTCCTTAGTTAAAGAAGACTACTTAGAGCTAGAGAAAATGCTCACAGGATAAAATATCTTTATGTTAAGTTGAGTTTGAGTAAATCTTACTTTAGGAGGTTCTTCAGGGAGTGGTTTCTTCTTATCCCCACTTTCTTTACTGTCAACAGCTGCAGGGGACTTGTGTCGCAAATGTTTACCCCCAGTTTTCATCTTCAACTTCTTCACCATCGCTTTCATCCTCTCAGAGAACGTTCGTTTTTGCCTGACTGACTGTACACCAATCTGTGTTTTATTTGCACGTGGCACTTTATCACTCATTTCTTTAGGTCTTTTACTTCCTGTCATTTTTGAAAACAAACTTCGAGACTTTTTAGTTTTGTTTTCATCAGTTGAAGTTGACGGTTCCACAGCTGTTGGAGTTATGTTCTTTTTTACTCTACCTTCTCTTTCTGCAGCACCTTTGCTTTTATCTTCTTCCTTATCTTCTTTTTTATTCTCCTTTACCTCTCTCCTAGTTACTTTCCCGACTCTTTGATTCTCTTCAGTTTTCGCAGGGTCTTTGATATTTTTAGTATTTTCCTTGTCAGGTTTCAAGTCGTCTTTACTGACGACATCAGCTCTAGCCATTTCTCTCATTTTGATCCTTTCTTCTCTATCGTCTGATTTGATCTTATCATCCCCTTTCACAACAATTGATTTCACAGGTAAATCAATTACTTTCGATGTTGCTGGAAGTACTTTAACATCTTCTTTCTTTTCCACCTTTTCAGATTTAGGTTTTTGAACTTCTTTCCTGGTTTCCCTCATTGGTTTTAAAAGAGGTTCAGGAATTGGCTCTTTAGGTTTAGGTTCTTCTTTGGGTAAAATTTCTTTTTCTTTTTTCTCTTGTTCCATAGGCAATTCATCTCTGCTGTCTTCGCCATCTTTGTCTCCTATTTTATCCTGAAATAAATAAAAAATCAATAAATCAGAATTATTGGAGCTTTTAAGATTACTTTACCTTATAAATCATGTTACACACTATACAACTAAATTGTTTTTCTTCCCTTTTAATTTTGTAAAAAAATAGATTGATATTGTGTTAATGATAAGTAATTTCCCCTGCAACAGCTAAAAGTAACTTGCTGATTTCAAAATTATTTTAAAATTAAATGACTCAAAAACACCTACATTTGAAAGTACCAATTTTCATACAAAATATTTTACTGTATTAAATATAACTAACGCTGATACTTTTTAAAGTAATTCAAAAAGTTAATATACCTTGGTGGGCAGAGCTTTGTCCTTGTCTCTGATCAAACTTCTGTTGGAGCCGCGATGTCTTGCCCTCTGTCCTCTCGGGTGGTTCACCATGGTACATCCTAGCTTGCGGTAGAAATCTTCAAAACTGTGAAGGAACCTGAACAAAGCAAATCAACTTGTAGTTTCAGCCCTCTCCTGCCCTTTCATAAAACATGAACAATGCTGCCTGCACTCCCAGTAACTGATGATTCTGAGGGCTTTACTTTCAACACTTTCCTGGTTTCCTTCGATACAGTAGTTTCCCTCTTCTTCAGCCACCTCAGGGACTGGACCCTCGGCTGAACTAAAAAATAGCAGAACTTCAAAAATACGAGGAAAAGACCATCGGGGACTCTTTAGTGCTCCAAAATTGACGTAGATTAGGTTTAGAGCTCAGTGGTATAGTGTGTGCTCCGCACCAAATCAGCCCGGGTTCGATTCCCGGGCGCAGTGATAACGTTTCACAATGTCCACTCCCCGTGGTTCAGGAGTCACGTTAAGCCGTTGGTCCATTTCTTGGTTGTTGGGCTACTAATTAATGACCCAACAATTAATTAATCAGCCCTAGTTTGTAACAAGACTACACCTCATCATCCATCAAACACACTCACCCTTCATCCCATATTCACCTTACAATACCCTCTATGAGTGGTCAGTGTCTCAAATCAAAGTAAAGGTATACTAAAGTTTTTTTTTATTTGATCGTAGGTTTCAACCCTCATCACAAAGCAAAATTTTGGGAGTAAATACGAAATGTCTTGTGAGAACCCTATCTTGCAACTCCTCATTTTGAAGATCATTGAAATACTAAACCAACAATAACCTTAACATTTCCCCGACACCCCATTCTTGATTGGTGGACTGAAACTTGTACAACTTTGTGCACAGGTAACTGCTGCCGACAGTTTAGTTTTAAATATAAAAAAACCCAGGAGACTTTCAATTTTAGCAGCTTTCCAACAAGGTGCAAATCTATAAGTTTTAGATACATCAAATTTCATCCAGATGTAACAAACTTATTAAGTTACACATTGTTATACACACCTGGACTAGATAGTATTGTGTAAAAACTAAATTGAAATAATTTAGAAAAAGAAGTGATAGAGACACAAAGCATCAGGCTTCGTGCTCAGCACTGCAAATAAGTTATCAGCTTCAGCAATGATACCCTGATAACACTAAATGTACTCATAGTAAGATTAACGATAATTGTTATTCAATTGTCATTATTGCACTCACTTCTTGTATGCATGCTTGACTAAGTTGACCGAGTGGGGTTCTGACCAAGCCCGAGCTTGTGCGACACAGTCTTCCACTGGTTGTGATTGGTCACCCGGTTGCATCCTCCCAGTTTGTGAACAACCTACAAACAACCAATCGACATTCAAAACTATAACTATTGAATGGAACCACAGGAATATTTTGATTTAATCCAAAATTGTACTTATTACCTTAGGTTAATGGTTACATATAATACATGGTCTGTTGACCTTACAACTTGGTTATATTTCCCACGGTAAGTTTACCTTGAAAAGTTTGTAAAGGTCAACATCTCTCCCATTGATGGTGGGTCCTTTGTTTATAGGAGTACCTCTGTCGTCCATGAATTTGTACAGTTGTGCGACAAAGTGGTCCTTTTCTTCCCTAGGCTCATCGTCTGAAGTCTGAAACATACCACAATACATAAAGTTGAGTATTTTATTTTAAGCTTGTTTATTAGGGGTGTGCGAGTAACATTTTTTTAGTTCGAGTCGAGTTTTGAAAAAAAAGCTTGAGTTTCGAGTCCAGTTGAGTATTATTGTATCGCAAAAAAAACATGCTCATTTTGGAGTTTTCTTGACATATTCATTAAATTATTCAGTTTAAATTAATAAAATATGAACATTTATATATCACATAAAATCCACACGAAACAAAACAAAAGAAAGACTTTGTTAATGTTTAAACAAACAGTGTAAATCTAAACCAAACAAAAGTGAAACATTATATAAATTAAATCCACAAAAATTGACTTAACATTATAACTTTCAGCTATGTTTTCTCCAGTTTTATCCCCAGGGCAGTATTTGTTTACAAAGCAAAACCTTTTTATTTTGAAATCACGACTTTGATACCGTTTGCGGCGATCTCTAGACTCCCGCTAGCACTTGCGTCGAAATAACAACTTCGATACTGTTCACGGCGACCTTTTGATTCCAGCTAGTGCTCGCGATGAAATCACGACTTAGATACCATTCGTGGCGATCTCTTGACTACCTACGATCTCTTCTCTTCCTTATTTATATCAATGACTTGCCATCATGTGTTAACACTACCACTATCCTCTATGCTGATGATACATCCTTTTTAAATGTATGTAGCAATATTAATGAACTTACTGGCATTACAAAAAATACACTGTCTGTAGCCAAAAACTGGTTCCATTGCAATGGGTTTTTACTAAATGATGAGAAAACCCAAAATATACATTTTAGTCTAAAAACATCTTCTCAACTAAATTCTGACCTGATCACCAACACAAAGTTTTTATGGATTTATATAGATCAAAAATTATCCTGGAGTAACCATATTGACTATTTATGTTCGAAGACTTTCAAGAGTCATTTATCTTCTAAATAGACTCAATGAAGTCGTACCTGATAGCTACATCAGAACATCATATTTTGCTTACTTCCAATCAATTATGAGGTATGGTTTAATTCTATGGGGTAACTGTCCTAGGGCTCAGGAGATTCTAATCATACAAAAAGAGCTTAGAACAATAACAAGAGTGGAGCCTAGAGCTCACTGTAGACCACTCTTTGTTCAACACAACATTTTAACACTAATAAATTTATACATTTTTGATATAATAACTTACATTATAAAAAATCCAAATCAATTAAAATTCCATTCTGATGAACATAGTTATAATAGAAGAATGAAAAATAAAGCTATTATAGACTCACATTGCCTTAGTAAAACAAAGAATAGCTATATTGTTGTATCTATTAAGATTTATAATATGGTGCAGCATTTAATAAACTCATACCCCTTTGCAAAATTTAGAATAAAATTTTATAAATGGCTTAGTGACAACCCCTTCTATAGCCTAGATGAGTTTTTTAATATAGATATTATTTCTTTTTGATATAGATATTATTTCTTTTTGATATAGATATTATTTCTTTTTAATTTTATTAAACTGAGAATTGTGAATATATAAAGTGTTTTGTATAATATTGTCAAATTAATTTTACTGTAAATAATTATAAAAAGGGTTATTTTGTGTTAATATTGTAAATTGTAAGTTATTATCTTAATTTGAACAAAAGTGCATGTATTATTTGATTTGGTCAAGCATGTATTAATTTAATTGCTAGACTGTAATTATGACATTGTCTATAACTTGTACAAGTTTTTACGACAAATAAAGATTATTATTATTATTACAGCTAGTGCCCACGACGAAATCACGACTTCGATACCGTTCGCAGCAATCTCCTTGACTCTTGCTAGCGCTTGTGCTGAAATAACGACTTCTTTACCGTTCACGGCGATCTCTTGACTTTCGCTAGCGCGCGTGACAAAATCATCTTTTCACCTAAAGCAAATTACTTGACCAAATTTTGAGCTTTACCGATCAGGTCAAGCCGAGTTTGAGTATTGGTAAATACTCGACTCGATAATCGAGTACTCGCACACCCCTTAGTATAAATGACTTATTGTATTAAACTGGCCTTGCACAAGTGTCTAACTAAATACACGAGAGTCCTGCTAATCCAAACTAATTGGGACCAGACCCTGTTCGGATTAGCGAAAATTCAAATTAGGCGGATTTTTGGCATATATTGGTGTATTTAGCTTATAAGGTTATTGACTTTGAGGGACTAATCATTTATATATAAATGTAAGAAATTATGTATTTTGAACCTGCCAGTACTCTGCAATAATAAACCGTGCGGAATTAACCTATGCGGGCAGTATACGGATGACTGCGGCAGTAGTGCTTACCTGCGTAACAGCAGGACACTAACCTTTCCACCCGAACCCCAGCGCCCAGGCCTGAAATTCCAGGTAGAAAACAGTCCAGTCATCCGTTGTGAAAACAAACAATCACTCACCGTGTCATACTGTCAGTGTGTTTTTTCAAAGCTATTTTTTTTAGCTCCTACCTGCGGGTATAGTGCCTCATTATGAATGCTGGTTCGTTATTAAACACATTTAGTATGACATAACTTAGGAAAATAGCTTTATTTATTTTACTGACAATGTTATAATTTTGTTCTCTTTAACAGTGTTTGGATTAGGCGGATTTTCAGATTAGCGGGACTCTAGTGTAATTTAGAAGCACTGTCAAGAACTCTTTCAAAACCTTTTAAGTATCTCTAGAATGCTATCGCTAAAGTCTTATCATCCACAGTACTTTCAATGGGCTAGTGCAGTCTTTTTTTTCTTTTAAATAGCAACATTCTGTACGACTATTCTAGGTCGAAACTCTTTGCAGTCATTCAGACTAAAAATTAAATAAGTAAAATGCATGTTTCGAGTCCACCCTTTACTCCATATTTCAGGTATTCCGGGTAGCTTTGAAAGTGTGACTTCCATTAAATTATCCTTCTAATTTAATCCTTATGGCTTATAATAGCAGAAGCCATAACTGAGCGGATTTGATAACTAGCCACAATCACTCCTCCTTGATTATTGTTACACCAGAACAACATTGAAAACATGTTGTATCTATTATACAAATCACATGTAGATTGCCCAACTTATATTTCAAACGTAGAAACGAGCCGATTGTTTTCATTCCGTATTCTCCCCTCCCCGAGTGTTTACTCACATCAGAGTCGAAAGCCGCATCAGAGTCAGAATCGGATCCGTCGTTGAGGCCGAAGAGAAGTTCCCTGTCCCAGTCCGGCGGCAGTTCATCCCTGTCCATGAACAGCAGAGCCTTGTCCACAGCTGCAAACACAGAATACAGTCAAACACTGGCTCAACTAGGGCTGGGCGGTGAAGTGGACGCTGGTGTTTGTGGATCATGTATTTATACAGCAAGTCAGTAAACGGCTGTTCTCTTTTATTTGCTCACTATTAACATAAGTGGTGGCTGTGTATATTTTAAGCTATTAACCAGATTTAAGTCAATCTAGTTTAAGAAACACTGGCGCGTATGGCCCTTAAAGATAAACAGGTAAAATGTAATTGATTAAAAAATCAAGCCTTACCTATCTTAAGTGTGTTGTTATCAACCTTCAGCCCGATTTCTCTTGTAAATGGTGTTGCTTCTTTCTTTGGCACGGTGTAGCTGGAAAAGTATTCTTGATAAGGTATATACACTAGTTTTACATCCTTACAATCAAGCGAAATAGCTATGTTACTTCTTGAGTAAATGTACAGACATGGTGAACTATATGAGTATTATATGCATATTTTCCAAAAGGCAGTCTTTAAAACTTCAAACTACCAAAACTATGCCTTTTTCAAAGAAATGTTAACAGTACATTATTTTTATCATAAATAATTAAGTTATAGCTTAAAGAACAATAACGGGTGGACGCTCATCCAAGTTAACTGCGCTGACAAAGCTATTAAGATTCCTCTTATTATACTTAAAGATTAACCCTATGAGGTCGAGTATAGGTCGACAAACGCTATTTCTCTTTGAACGCTTGGATGTCCATTATAGGTTGCGGTTGAAACAGTCTCTGATGTATAAGGACACTAACGGCACCTAGCAGCTAACACCGAAACTACCACTCCCGACGCCAACTCACATGTGAGTTTGACAGCCCACGACAAACAGCCCGGTGGTTTACTGGTAATAGTGACGGACAGTTGGCCCCTGTCTGTCACAGCGTTGGTTTGAAACCCATCCGGGTGCGCTCTGGTACGGTGCAACGCTAGTCATTGAATCATTCCGGAAGCAGGGCCCACAATGAGGATCACTGAAGAGAAAATGGCTCATCAAATCCAGTGAGGCGGAGAGTGGCACTTTTTGAGCTTAAGGAGGCGCTTAAAGCAGTGGTTCTATGACTGGTAGTGCACTGTACCAGAGAGAACGGTTTTGCTGAAATTTTGCTTACAGGGACAGGGGCAACCCATACGGTAGGCTTTTAATGAAAACTTAAAAATAAAATGAGACTGCAAAGGGTTAAGGAAGTTTCCCATGGTAAACAGGGTTTTTATACTTAACACGGCCATTATTAGTGTTACTTTTCAGTTCCCAATTAATACAACACCTCTTTATAAACTAATAATAAATTAACTATCAATAACAAGCTATACCATTTCAAGCGTTATTTTATTTTTACACAATAAGTTACTATGGTATAGCTTGTTATTGATAATGGCATTATTACTTATTGCGACACTGGTAATGGTTATAATAACACTGGTAATGGCCAAGTTAATAAATTATAAAAACTCTGTTCACTATGGGAAATGACCTTGACTTATAAGCGTAATAAGAGAATATTAATATTAGTAGCTCTGTCAACACAGTTAGCTCTGTCAGCGTCACCCCTCATCATCTATACTTGATTATTTATGGTTGATTATTTATTTTAAAGACAGCCATTTTTAAAATATGAGTTACAGAATACTGTTGATATTTTCTACAAAGGAACATTACTGAGTCAACCAAGGAACACAAACATCAAATTTCCAAAAAATTGGTCAACTAGTTTCTAGAAGATACAAAATGTTTAGTGAAAACACAAAATGGCGGCTGGTGGCTAAACTGAAAAACGTTAACTCATATAATTCACCATTTTCAACTTGTTTTTCTCATCAGTATCCTGAAGTTTGGACTAGTAGTTTAGGGACACCTTATAAAAGTTACTCTTTCTCAAGATACGAAGTACCAAAAAAAATACATTCAACGGCTGGACGTAGTACTCACTATCTGCCGTCCTTAAAGGAACGCACGAGGTAGTCCTCCTTGACATTTATTTTGACTGTGTCCTGAGCGGTGGGAGCCACCACCAATCCCGGGAACCAGTTGTCCTTCTGTTTCTTCTTCTCACTTATCTCCACGCACACTACCTTCCCGATGTCTGCCTCCTTCTCTTCCTTCGGCTGCTTCCCTTTCTTCGATGAGTCGTCGTCGTCACTGCTGTCATCCCTGTGCAACAAACCAAATATCTTAACAGAAGCCACTTTGCATGAAAGCAAATAAATCAACAATAACATAGGTATAATATATTTAGAATAAAATCTACTAGATTTGTTTCAGTTTTTTACCTCTTGAGACTTGCCAAATCTAAGTAGTGAACCGATTAGCTGTTGTCCATCCGCAAGAAATAAAGATAAAATTATCCAATTTTGTTGTTTTTTTTAAATAGTTAATTATGCTGTAATTAAGACTTAACTGCTGTTATACAATGTTAGTATATTGATGCCAAACCAACTCGAAAATATAACTATTGTGTACATTTCTTTTACATGTTGTAAAGCGAAAATTTGTAAATGTATGAACAAACATGGCTAAAAGCCCACAAAAACAGGATACTATACAATATATTGTAAAGAAGCTAACTTCAAGCTACTCTGCTGTATAAAACATTCAAACCATGAAAAAATCAAAACAAAAATAAAAGTTAGCTAAAACAATTGCTATTTATTTATATTACTCTGCATGTAAATATTTGTTTCTTGTAAACTGATTATCCTTTAACGAGTTCATATTCATTTTATTTGTTATGTAGCTATTTAATATTATTTATTCACTCCTTCTATTATCTTTGTTAATATATAATGTAAACTGTACTGGTATTTGTTGTTATTATTATGTACTGATAACCTTTATATAGTACCTGTAAAAATTCTTCAATGTATCATATCACATATATGAATTTCATAAAACTATTCATAGATTTTATGTACATATATATATTTTATTGCAATTATTTATTCATAAAATCTATATACATTCACACAAATCAATACTACACAAATGCATAGTAAAACTTGTGATTGCCGTAAGGAAATCTATATCTATACTATTAGTATTTCGGTTAGGGTTGTTCGGAGTGTTGAGATCTCGGAATCTGGCTGGGGTAATTCAGAATTTTTTGAATAGAAATGGCCCTTAGTGTGTGGAGGGTGGGGGAAACGAATAAAATTATATAGATTTTTTATTTTTATGGGGGTTTTGAGGTCCCCAATTCCCCATGTTATATTTCTTTTTTTTAGTAAATATTTATTAGTAAATATCAACAGATTTGTTTGAAACTCGACACATACAGTAGAGTCCCGCTAATCCGAACTAATTGGGACCGAACCCTGTTCGGATTAGCGAAAATTCGGATTAAGGGGATTTTAGGCATATATTGATGCATTTATCATATATTGACCTTATAAGGTCATATATTGAGTTTGAGCGACTAATATTTTATATTTGAATGTAAGAAACTGTTTATTTGAATGCTGTAGTACACTGGAATACAAAACAGTGCGGAAGAAACGTACACAGATATGACGGGCAGTACAAAGATGATGTGGCGGCAGGGCCTACGTGCGTACCTTTCCTCCCCCGACCCCACGCCTACAGAGTACCGACATCCGTTCTAAAAACAATCAATGACTCATCACCGTGCCATACTGTCAGTTACTCAGTGTGTCGCTCACTACCCCACCGAGTGGATGTGTTTTGTTTTGTGCGCACACCTGTTTGTATAGTGCGTTGTTTTGAGTGGTGGTTAGCGTGATTTTTACATTCTTTTTGTCTCTACTGTCAATAAATATGGCAAGCAAACGTAAACACAGCTCGTGTACATTAAAAGAAAAACTGGAGGTGTTGAAAAGACTTGACAAAGGTGAAAGTGCGACTCAGTTATCTAAGGAATTTGGTGTCGGTAAGGCAACAATTTCTGATTGGAAAAAGAACAGAGGTAAAATTGAACAGTTTTGCACCACTACAAGTGAAAAAACTATTGAAACACGTATGAAAACGACAGTGTCATTTTGCGCAAAATTGGACGAAGCTCTTTTCTTATGGTTTACCCAAGAAAGACAGAAAGGAATCCCTATTACTGGCCCTTTAGTTCAAGAGAAGGCGCTTCAATTGAACAAGCTCTTGGGTGGTGACGTATCATTTACAGCCAGTTGTGGTTTCTTAGACCGATGGAAAAAAAGACACGGCATCAGGCAGCTTACAATAACCGGGGAAAAATTGTCTGCGAACAGCGAAGCAGCTGTTGAATACGTTGAGCAGTTTAAACTCATCATTTCTTCTTATTCGCCCCAGCAAGTTTACAACGCAGATGAAACAGGGCTTAACTTTAAAGCTTTGCCTACCAAAAGTCTTGCATCACAAGAGGAACAATCTGCACCAGGATTTAAAATGGACAAACAACGT
Organism: Matsumurasca onukii; assembly: GCA_018831715.1. NCBI lineage: Eukaryota > Metazoa > Arthropoda > Insecta > Hemiptera > Cicadellidae > Matsumurasca > Matsumurasca onukii. The sequence goes on from CM032058.1 coordinate 26,411,195, forward strand.
CTTACTGTGTTGGCCTGCAGCAATGCTTCCGGCACAAATAAACTGCCATTAATGGTTATTGGCAAATCAGCAAAACCACGGTGTTTTAAAAACATAAACATGGACACACTCCCGGTTTACTACAAAAATCAAAAAAAAGCTTGGATGGACCGTGCTTTGTTTCAAGAATGGTTCAAAAAGCAATTTGTGCCAAAAGTCAAAGCGTATAACAAAGACAATGGACTGCCTCCTAGTGCTTTGTTACTTATAGACAATGCTCCCTCACACCCAGAAGATGTTCAACTTGTCTGTGGTGATATCAAGGCTATTTTCCTCCCACCAAATGTTACCTCAATTTTGCAACCGATGGACCAAGGGGTTTTGCAGGCTTTGAAACAGAATTACAGAAAAATGTTTATTCGTAGTCTACTTGAAGACAACGAAAACCTAACAATTGTGGATAAACTCAAGAAATTAAACATCAAGGATGTTATTTACTGGGTTGCTGAAGCTTGGGAAAACACCGGCAAGGAATCCGTACAGAAGTCCTGGAAAAATCTTTGGCCAGATCTAGCATTTGTCGAAACAGTTTTCCCTCCAACAAATGAAAATTGCGAACTTCTTAAATTAGTGAAATCGATACCAGGCTGTGAAAATGCAGAGGAAGATTGTATAAATGAGTGGACGGCCATTGACGACTGTGGCCATGAAGAATACACAGATCAGGACATTGTGGCAGCCGTGCAAGGAACGTCAGCTGATAACGACGCAGACGACTGTGAGGAGGAAGAAGACTGACATAATTACACATACTGACGCGGACAGTGCTCTAGACATTGCTCTGCGCTACGTTGAGCAACACGAAAATGCAACCCCAACAGATGTAATGTTTATGCGTCGTTGGCGGAACATAGCTTCTTCAAGCCATTTCAGTTCGTTGTCAACAGAAGATAACTGACTTTATCTCTTAAGGTAAGGCTGTACTTTGGAGTTTGTTATTAAAGTATGATATATGTATTTGGAAAACCAGTTTTATTTATTTTACCAACTCAAAATCGTATAATTTTTTTCCCCTCAACAGTGTTCGGATAAAGCGGATTTTCGGATTAGCGGGGTTCGGATAAGCGGGACTCTAGTGTAGTTGTATACCATTAACCCAAAGACCCCTACTGATTTTGGGGTTCGGAGGCACAATATATGGATTTGGGGGTTAAAGGGGGCAAGAAATAAAAAAAATCATAAAAATCGATGTGGGGTATCAAAAAAAATATATTATGCTGGGGGAATATTATGCTGATTTCAAAAATATATTGGTTGCCTACCAAATTGTTTGGGGAGAGGAAGGGGGGGTTAAAAAGTGGGGGCAAAACATCGGGATGGCCGAGTTTTACAAAGCGGGCACCGAGGCCGTAGGCCGAGCGTGCCAGGGGTCTGGGGCGAAGCCCCCAGCTGGCGCAGCTAGTAAATAAATAAATCAGACTAAAGACAACAGATGTGGCAGTAGGCACAGATTGGGTACTAACTGTCGGTTTCTGCGGCCGCGCCGTCCGCCAATGACAGGGTTGCCGAAGTGCTCAGGGTGAGTGAGAGGCAGCTGGTCCAGGGTCTCACTCTCGGCAAAGTGGCGGCCGCTCTTCAGACATAGAGCCGTCCTGCGTAGAGTGGTGATATCGCCGTCATCAAATACTACAAACCCAGAACAGTGTTTTGCTACATTCAAGAAGGTAGGTGATTAACAAGGGAGCCCAGGTCTTGAACATTTACAATTTCCTTGGGAAAATTAAATTCCCAAGATCAATAAAAAATCTTTAACAGAAAATTACTAAAGAAATTTGAAGACAAAAATGTTTAGACCGAACTGGGACTTGAAACCAGGTCTCCCGCTTGCCGGGTGGTTATGCTAGCTAAATGATATATAATATTAGACTTCATCACTTACAGTATTACTTAACAACAAAAATTTGCACAACAAAATGGACTAGGTTTTCAGTTTTCATTTAAATGTGGCTCATATTGATAATATTTGTATTTAAAGTGTAGGAACTGTAAAATAGTGTGGCCTAGTTAAATTGTTGCTGTAAATATAATTAATGGGTCTTAAATGTAAGTAAGTAAGTAAGTCATTTATTTGGCCATTAAATACATACAGTACAATAGGCTATGTCAATTTTACATTTTTGATAATGCTCTGATGTACATGTGCTTTACAATAAATTAAGTAATGATTGTAATCGAATTAACAATCATTACTTAATTACTTGGTAATGCAAAGAACACGGACGTATTCCTAAAAACCAGACCTTCATTACAACTTATTTTGTTACAACTTATAGGCTATAATTATTATTAAATTATTTTATCAAGTAGAACTAATTACATGCAAGCATATTTCAAGTGTTGCTGTACAGCTTTTAAAATCTTTAACTATTTGTACCAAGGATGGGTCATTTCCAAATCGGTTTTCTCTAGCAATATCCAAAGTAAGCAATAAGCAAGTAACTTACCAACAGTATATTGGCTGCAATCTTGTATCTTGATTATTGTTGCTTCAACCAATTCTTTCTTGTCTGGATGTTTGACTTCAACTACGGAGCCAGCCTATTGAAATTGAGATAAAGTCAAACAAAGAAGCATATATTGGACACAAAGCAGCTACATTGGATCTTGGCTGTAGCTGTTTTAACACTTTGAAGCCGAAGCCCGAGTCCTGCTCGAGCCGTCTATTGAAGTAGTTACCATGATTGTTACTAGAGCGCTAGTATTCCGCACAAGATTGAACAGTTCAATGCGAGGACAGCTTCTACCAGGTGTGAGAATGGCCGTGTTGTCTAAAGCGTCAGCTGACGAGCTGGCAACTTAGGTCACTCGGTTGACGTGGGTTCGAATCCTGCAGCGGGAGCAATTCATTTTACGTGTGGTTTAGTGATGGGAAGGGCCTACCTTAAATAAAAGTTCGGTGACCAGCACGGATGGAAGTTGCCGGCATAATGGAGTTTTATATAGATTGCTCAAATCACCTGTTTTGCTACTTTTTGCTTTGTATAGAGGAGGACGACACTTTTTTGTTGTTTTTCGGTCTATTACACTTCCATTAAGATATTGCAATTAACGGCATTCCATTAAGTCACGACATAAGTAAAAGAAACAAAAAGACGGAAAGCTGTAATTTTTTTAAATTGGCCCAGGCTTCTTAGTGTTGAATGCTGTTCAGAGAATAAACGCTTCATTTCTTTATTACTTGGACAGTAATATACCTTACAAACAACATATGTTACAAACAAAAATGGTTAGTTTATAGCTTAAAATATAATTTGATAATTTTTGATTACCATGAGTATTTTATTAACTATTAAAAAAGTAGATCCAACAGAAAACTTTTAATATACTTTTTCTTTGTTAGTTAAAAAAATACAATTGGAGTTTACGTAGCCAAATTGAAAATATTGGTAAAAACCATGTACCGGTATGTATTTTTTGTATGTTCATTACAAATTTTGAACGGGAAAAGGAATAAAAATGCATAGATATATGATAATAATAATTAATACTATGTAAAAAAGAAAACATCGAGTACCCTGTAAAGTTTAATGATAATAATAATAAATAGATGACAACAATTATTAAAGATAACAATTAGCATAAGTCAGCTGGGTTTAGATTTCGAGGGTGCTTGATCACGCTTCAATCATCAGTCTTCTGGTGATCTTAATTAATGTTTTAGTCTGTATGTCTTAATTAATGTTTTGAATAATAAAGAATGAATGCTTTCTTCAATGTATCTACATAGCTCTTTTTCCTTTCATGTTTCCGAGAAAAATATTATTACATGAAGTCTATTGGGCTACTTATGGGTCTTAGATTAAAATCTTCCACAGTAAAGCTTTACTCAAGTTGCTATTAAAAGTTTCTCTGTTTGAAATGGAAACAAAACTTACGCGCAATGTGCCTTTGATTTGATCATCCGTGACAGTGGCGGTTCCCAGCCCGAGCTTGAATGCGATCTGCAACAATATTAAATATTAAGATTGTTAAAATGTGGCAGCATAGTTAACAGTAAACTTGACTTGGAAATATTATATAATCCCAACGTTTTGGGCTGGGGGCTGCTAACAAATGGTCAACGTTCATTTCAGATATCAATCTGATGAGGACTAATAATATAGTTTTTTTTAAGTTCTAGGCTCCATGTTATATATATTTGTTTTTTCTTATACATTTTACTTATAGCCTACTTAAACTTAAAAATGGACTGATGTCCCGAAACTAGTTGTGTTTTATATTAAACCAATGTTTCTAGGATGCTTCTCAATTTTGTCTATTAATAATCTGATGAGAAATTTTTCCAAACAAACTTGCACGAGTCCTTAATTCCAGCACTACATTAACCAATCCAAAACCACTCACCAGCAAATAAAACAAAACCTGTTTTCTTTCAGTTTGAACTTTTGGTGGTTTGGAGTAAATGCGTTTTTTGGTTCAAATAGTTTTAGTTTTAGGAGACTTTACTACAATTTGAATTTCAACTTTGAGATTATTATTTCAGCCTAGGAATTAGCCTGAGTCGTGGGCTAGGCCGAACATTGCCGAACTTGTGACTAAGTAAACATTTGAGTCGGAGATCAGACGGTCACTCACCTTACACTTGACACTGCGGACAATCTTACGCACCTTGGCTTCGCAGAAGGCCCCCTTGTACTTGGCACTTACCTCCGTGCCCACAGCCAAGTAGGGTGGGTCATCTCCCTGCAAACACCAACAAATTTCACATTTTAAACCCTTTGAACAATTTAAATAAATGTGTTACCTTAATACTGTCAAAAAACGCCTAAACAACTATTAAATCAACATATTTGGAGTGCTACTCAAACAATAGCCTAATATTACTATCACAAGCTTCGATTCTTTTATTATAACTTTCCAACCAGGAAAAGAAATTAGAACAGTTATTTTCCTTTGTTATTTAAACTTTTAGAAACTAAGGTACAAATAATTAAGAAAGACTAATATTCAGCAGAAACAAATACAAAATATACACTAATTTAGAGAACTACACCAAACTCCACAAGAATAGGCAGTTTAGAAATTGCCAAAACACTCTAAAAAGCATTTAAAACATCTTCTACTTTGAACATCAGAATTATCAACTATCAATAAACTTAACTAACTTAACAAAATCCACTCTGCCAGATTCAGATGGCAGTGGAAAATAGCTTTTCCACAAGCACTTGTGACTATGTGTTTAGCTATAATTTTAACCCTATTGATTAAAAACACACAATGATGGAGGCTCTTGGCCTTCAAATTACATTATATCCATACAAACAAACATTTTGAAACTCAACTTGCAATTACTTGTTTTTAAATTTGATAGTACAAGTAGCATAGTACAGCACTACAGCTGTCTAACAAATGCAGTATTTTAAGAACACTATTTTTTTTTAATTTATTCTGCATTTTCTGAAAGAAATAGAGTGGGAAATATTTACGGTTATATTCCATAATTTTAAAATCAGAAATCTTACATACTTTCAAGAAACTTTGTCTCCCTTTCTCTCTCTACAATGCACTATAAGTATTTTACCAGTTAAAACATACTTTAAGAACCGTTTTTTTCAATTCAGCCTTAACCGGCGGTTAAAATTTAACCGGCGTCCAACCAATAAGAAAGCTGGATATTTTTTTAGGTTTTAAGTTTTATTTTGCTGATTTTGATTTTGCATTTTAATGTTTTAGTTTGTAATTTACTTGTTTTGCATAACGTATACATGTTAAATCCAATACAGAATGGAAAAAAACACCTTTATTACAGGAATAATCTTCAATAATTCATTAAAGTGTATTGAACATTGCATGAAAATGTAAACAGCTTAACCGGCAGTTAGCTAACCAGCTGGTTAGCAGGCAATTAAAAAAACAACCCTAAATTTTTTTACTTTAATAAATAGTACATGGCCAGATTACTTATGTACAGTAAACTATTTAGAGTCTTTTTGATTAAACTAGGGTTTTATGTCAAATTAAATGTAGATTATGAGAATGACATTGTGAGAAATGTTAAAATACAAACAAAATGCAAAGTTAATGAGGTTTTAACAGACAAAAACACAGTTTCTGTTTAAAATAAATACATGGATTACTCTTTGACTGTTGAGGCAAAGAAAATACAATTTTCAGTTGTTGGTTGTATATGTTGTTAAGTATGGTCACCTAAAAAATGTTTTTAACACTTACTTAAACTCGCCCTGTATATGGAAACAATGTACTTCGTACTTTTCTTCTTTCCCTGTTTGCCACTTGTGAGGTAGCTTTAGAGCGCCAAAGTCCTTCCTTGGTAGGAGGGGGATTTAGGTTATTTGGGTGGATAAGTTAGGATTATAGTCGAAAAATTCCTGTAGGCTATAGAAACTATTTTTAATCAGAAAACACTTTAGTTCACTCTTGAATTTGTTCAGATTTACAATTTGTGTTAAATTTTTAGGTAATGCCTGAAAAATTTTTCTACCTATGTATTCTGGTTTTTGTTCAAAAAGTTTTAGTCTATGGGTCTGAGAGAAGTTATTTTTATGTCTAGTGTTATATTTATGAGATAAATTAATATACTGAGGTAAACAGTTTTTGTTACATCAAACAGCACCAAGAGAATAATTGGTACGAACTACAGAAATAAATTTCTTACCATCATTTCCCTCTTGCTGCCCCACCGTTGCATTAAGGACAGAATTTTGAAGCCTTTACAGGACATCCATGTCTTCTCATCTGCAGAATAAACACAAAATATATCAGCAAGATATAAAATTTTACCTAGTTTATCTCCTGAACTGCTGCTTTTTACCTACTATTAGATGAGTTGCTGCCGGGTTTTCCAGACTCAGGCTTAGGACTAATTAGTAGTTCTTGTTATGTGATTCAAAACTGAGCAGAACATATATGTGGCAGAACAGACTTGGGTGCGGTAACAAATTGCCACACTGAGCGGTTAATGGCAGACTAAATGAGCAAATTTACAAACTGTATAATTATGTGGTACACGACAGTCGAGAGAGTGTAAAAGACCAAGTGATAGTACTGTCAGCTGATTTATAACTAAACAACTCACATGTACAGCCGAGCTAACATTATTTTTAAAATCAAACTTTAACTAGGCATTTAAGTGTCAACTACTGGGCTTCTGACAACCAATATCCAGTAGACTAAAAGCTAAAAAGCTTTAAGCAAAAGAATTGTATACACACTGCACCAACAGTTAAGATTTACTCAAAGAAAAGTTATATTCCATAAATTAACTTGGTTAATTAAGAGGTCTTGGATTGCACAAATAAGTTAAGTAAAAGGAATTATATTTAGATTACATGTTCAACATCAAATTGTGAAAAACAGAAACAACGAAATCAAAATTAAAACCGATTCAGGCTGCATCTAGAGACCTTACGGTCTGTAAGATACTTAATTAACCTTGATTAAAATACGGCAATTTTAATTTTGCATTGAATTTTGTTCGTAATGTCAGTTATTGAATAGCATATGGTAGGTCCTAGACATTATAAAAATAGAGCTGGCATAGAGTTTGGCCATAGTCAGCCTTATAAAGCTGAAAGAATCAGACTAAGGTGCGCTTTTCAGGTTTCTATCATAATGTTGAGTTGCATTTCAAATAGATTTAAGCGGCTAAATTATAAATAGGCTAGATTTATAATTAATTGTATATTTCATAGTACTTGTATTTTTAGTACTAATTTCATAACTGTTTTTGTTAACTCTTAGATGCTCTCTTTGTAAAACGGCGTTTTCTTTGCAAGTAATAAAATAAAAATATGATATAAAAGGGTTCAAACAATGTGCAACGAGTGTTTTTCAGACCTATGACTGAAAAGCTAAAGTGTGTCTAGGTCAGGCCTGAACGCTGACCTTAGAATAGATTAAATGCAAATCCGTATTTACTATAATTTTAGGTATTACAAATCTTTATCTGGCCTAAATTAAATAATCGCGCTGAAATTCCAAATAAGAGAAAAATTAAGAAAAGACGACCAGTATACAATAAAGCCCTAGTTTTTATTAAGCGGTCAATAAAACAGGTTCTACTGACTACGATGTGACTGAGAAATTTGTAATCAGACACAGTTTTGCTAAGCTGAATGCTTATTACGAAGAAGAAAAGTTAATATCAAACAATATGTCAGTTATAAAAATAAATTCATAACAATTTACCTGCCCAACAACGTTCCTGGATGACACAAAACGAACTCGCCAAACTTCGAAAGCTTCGGTCTGGCTGGCTGGTCTCCTAGAGGCTAGAAAATGAGCCAGCTGCTGCAAATCACGTACGTTCTGTAGGTTTCTTCAATTCTATTGGTGGAAATATTTGACAGTACAAAGAGGAAGGAATCAAACCATTTGTATAATTATAAGAAATACACTGAAACAAATTATAATTATGTGTAGGAAGTCGTATCTCATAGTATTAACATTGACTTTAAACGTATCTTTAGAACCGATGGTATTTATTAAAGAATCAATAATTTTACCGTCCTTGAACTTACTAAAACAATTATATACAAGTTAACCTTCACAATCAGCTAATGATGAAAGCTCCATCATATCATTGATTTTAAATGTAAAGGTTAAAGTCAATGATCATACACGCTAACTATTAAACCAAAAGAAAGCAGGAAATTTTCATGAACGAGAGGACAAAATTATTAAAACCGCTTTAAACTTACTAACTTCACAAAAAGAACGTAAACATGCGTTGTGGAATAGAGGATGCGTTATGTGACATTGCTGTAAATTTTCTCAACATTGACTTTAAGTATCCTAAACATTTAAAATCAATGCTCTCAACCACCTCCCACTCCAATGAGAGTGCAAAAGAAGACGCTTTTACGTCTTGAACTCTCAGTCTCTCAGACACCAAAGAACGAATTTGTCAACATTTTGTTTCAAACGGAACGTTAGCAAACATGTTTCTTGATTGAGATTACAGTGGCGTAAATAACACACCCGCAGCCCCGCCGTGCGGGGCGCACCAGTCCAGGGGGCGCCGGAAAGGGCGCATCGCGCCCTTCCGATATGTGACTTGCCAATCGTTGACGATCGGTGCAGAGTGAAAAATTAAGTTTACATATTTAATTGAAGTAAAAAAAACCTTGGCAAATAAAAAATACCTAAAAATGATGAAATTAATAATGTATGTTATATTGGTTTGTTGGATAATAAGTCAAAACAAAAGCCTAGGGTTGGATTTGAATGGAATGAGTCAGATTGTGGAGATTGTGCTAGTATAGACTCGTCCATCGCTTGTCAGGCGTCACCTCTCTCCTCAGCCCTGTGCTTCTGTACTGTACAGCGACGTAAGCGCGCATCACAGCCACTGGTCACTACGCAGGCACACGCTCACCACCTTGCCCTGAGAAGTTGTTGCACAACGTCAATTTCTGTCACTGTGGACTTAACCTATGCATTACTTTGTATTCAAATTTCAACCCATTAAATTATAGTCCGTTTACTGCATAGCTCAAACTTAAGAAATAAGGTGTAACTTTTAGTTTTGTATAATATATTTCAGAACAACAAAATATATCAATGTCATTTAACGATATTAAACCACATGCCAAATTAACTTTTATTTCCTCAGGTTATACTTCAGTAGTTAAAGTAGGCCTACGCCCGTTTGATCTATAACCACGACAAATAGATGCTAATGTGTAGCTCATCACGTCATCACCTAAAACTAACACATGACTGAGTTTTCGTTGGTTCGTATTTTGGTTGAGGGGCTTAGTTGCGCTACGTACTGATTGAGAATAATTTAAAATATTTTTTACTAGAAGCCCTACCCATGAATATGGGAACATGGTCGGTGTCCCAATCGTACGTGTCCTACAATACCTCTGTTTGATGTAGAACGCCTCATCAAATGATATTGTTCGTAGGCGACTTTTAAACGCGTTGATCGGTGTTGGGGCGTTTTTAATTGAATCCACCAACAGTAGCAGTCTCCAATAGCATGAGTTCAGCTGGCTAAAATTATCCCGACCCTCTTGACACGTTCTGTGGAGATGTACTTCTATCCTTTTTGGATATTTATAGCGTGTGATAAGTTTTATGGTATTGAGCAAATATTAACAGTTTAAATAACCCTTACGTTATAGTTTATCATAATTTAATTTGCCAGCGTGGTGGCTGACTTGGAAGCGTACGAGGCTGCTTAATTTAGCCTTTTACGAAGTTCACAACCTCAAACCTGCCTTAGCCAAAAATCGGTTCCACTATATAATTGCATGTAATAGTGTAATACTGTTACCATTCAAACTTTATCTTTTAAACCGGTTGGCCACACTTGTTGAAAAACGTCACAATTTGCTAAAAGCATTTAAAGTTTGCTTGAAAGCTGCGCGTTTAGCCTAAATATTTCGTTCCTGAGCAAACCACGATTTTTGGACATATTATCATGTTCCATACCAACTCTTATAATACGATCTTTCTCATCTGGACATCTCATCTCACGGAGAACACCAGTGAGCCACAGTAAAGCGCATTGCGCATAACCTACAAAACTGGAGGATGGAACATAACCGCGAGTCATTTACAATGTATTAACATTGATTTTAAAATGTATATTTAAAGTCAATGGTATTAACAAAAGTGTTTGTCAGGATTTTTGAAAATCCTCCTAATTTTTGACAGAGGAGTATTTTTGATAAACTTTAAGGCATACTTGTATAGGGTTTTAAAGATTTTTTTATGCAGCCGACCTTTTTGGAATTGTAAAATTTATCTTTCTTGAGGTGCCACAAGTTTTCTTTTTTTAATTAGGGGCCATTCCATTTTTTGGGTGGGGGTGTGTAATGCAAAGTACGTCGAAACCCTTCAAGACCATGTAAAAACATTCCCTGAAGAATTTTGAAAAAATCTTTCCTTTGTCAAAAGGGTGGGGGGAAGACCTTTTGAATACTTGTATACAGGGTGAGTTTTAAATGTCTCCCACGACCTTAACTTTTGAAAAAGATAATATTTTTAAAAACCCTGGGATGTGTTTTATAATTCTGAAGTTAATTTTGACATACTTTGCGTCACCCCCTCTACCAAAAACCGAGAGGTTTTTTTAAATACACCCGGACACACCCCTTGTGGCACTTCAAAAGAAAGGGGATTCTCTAGGTCTTTATCAACCAGAATCTAGACATAGTCTAGAAGACTACTAGACTAAATTGATAAATAATAATTATAGTCTGCTCAGTGTTTTTCACAACAGACAAGCATACTAAACATAACCTGTAAGATCCTAAAAGGGTCAAATAAAATTTCCTGGCAAGAAATGATAGGTATAAAAAAGAGAAGACAATTTTCAAAATCTATAAAAGTGATTTATTTACATCGTTTTAGACAAAAAATAATACGTAGTGTGTCAAAAGTATTCAAAGGACAAATCAATATTTAGGGACTAGTTGTGAAACAACAAAATTAACTAATACATAATCAACTTGCTTGAAACAAAAGAGTTTGCTTATTGAATTTAGTTAAACAACAAAATAAGGCAAGAATGACTTAAAAGTTAAAACTAACCTAACCTAAATTAATTCATGATTCAGTCCTATATCTATTGTCAGTTTAACTAGATCTAACAAAAAAACTTCAAACATTGGGTTTTGATATCTAATTTTATTTCCAACAGAAATACTATAAGTCAGATGCCTGAGTGATCAATAGGTAATTATGAGTTCTTTCTAACTTGAACATAGTTATCAAAATCATACAATTCACTGACTGTGAAATGTTTGTGATTACAGCTGTTTTATATTGAGCGGTACTAAATTAAATATCATTTTCACTATATTCCTACCATCCTCTCACTTACATTGTATATTTGCCTAGGATAGATTGAATGTGAATAACTGATTATGCAGAGTAAAGTTAGCTAGAAGACAACAGTGATCCTACTGCAAGGGTCCCTAATTACATATCTACCCTATGACCTTCTTACAAGAGGGTTTGGTGCTTGCTATATATACCCCCACGCTATCACCAAGGTCAAATTTTGATTAAACAGATAAATTTTAGACAAATAATATTTTTAGTTCTCTAACTGGTAAGGAGAAGCTCAGGGAATTGGGTGGGATATTGCCTAAGAAAGGAGTTTACAGTTTTTAAATTTAAGTCTATAATTTTGAAGCAGAAATAAAACTTGCAACACGTCTTTACGGCTTGGTTCAAGGGCAAATGCCTTCACACTAAATTCTAAGGGAATTGGTCCATGAATGCAGCCGAAACAAGCCAAATGCACAAACGCTCAAAAGATCGAGTTATTCAAAGACCTTCCCTTTGCTCAGTCAAAAAACACAGTTCAATTATACAAACTCAACCATCACTCACTCACATGTAAGCAACCTCATTTGATGTAATTGTTTCCAGCTATATACAAACACATAAATACCTATATATAATCTTAAATTACAAATCAGTATTTGAGCTCAAATAACTAAGTTTTACCGTATATAATCACAAATAGCAAGTATCCTGTAGTTATTATTAACATAGATTAACTATTAATGAGAAAAGAAGATGAAAAAACATTCAACAAAGTTATAAAAAAAGGATACTTGTTTGTAGTTAAACAGGATGATAGATTAACTACTGAATATAGGTTTTTACATGTTAAATTTCTTCTGTGTATGCTTGGTGAAAAGTAGATGGAATTAATAAATTTGACATTTTTAATCTTTTCACAAAATTTTAATCGAAAGAGCTAGCTTTTGCCGGCTAAGGCATCTTCAGTGTAATAACAAAGAATTTTATTATTTATTCATTGGCAAGGTAGTGTGTCTAGCGTCTCCAGTAAAAAATCGAATTTTAGAAAATATTAAGTGTTTTAAGTGCAACAAAATTGTTAGAAATGGTGTATTATGTGATGAATGTGACAACTGGCATCATTTTCGGTGTGCTGAAGTTGATATTCATAGTCTGCCAAACGAAAATAGTGCGTGGAACTGTCCCAGCTGCCGTAACAAAGGGGCAATGGCGAACTGTGATGGCGCGAGTGCGGTGGAAACCCTTAAAACGAAAGAGACTCTCTCAGCACGATAGTCTCACAACTTGAACAGGACATTCACGAACTTAAAAGTGAAAATCAAATGCTAAAACGCATGATAGAAGAAAGTGATCGTGAGGTTAGTACTAAGTTTATAAATAGGCCTACACCTGTGCACAACCCCACAGCTAGTGTGTCCAAATCACCCAGAAGGTGGGAGTCCATTACTGCACAAAACGGAGGCTGGGAGACTATCCCTACATCCAGCAACAAGTCACCCAGTCTGAAGCAACCACTGAAATCATCAGATCAGCCTATCCCCCTTAAAAATAGTTTTGGAATTCTCACAACACTTGATAGGCCTAGTTATGTAAGCAAGCCAAAAAGCAATTCCTTGGTAGAGTTAGCAAAACATAAGGTAGCCAAAGGCAAACCCAAACCAAGGAAACTTAAAATTTTTGCAGACAGCCATGGTAGAGGGGTGGCTTCCTTACAATTTGCTAACGGCAAATGCAAACAAGATTTTGAAATTGAATCTATAGTTAAGCCTAATGCGAAATTTGAAGCAGTTGCAGAAAGCTTATTGACTAGCGGAGAAGACTTTGGCCCTAATGATTTTGTCGTACTTATGGGCGGAGCTAATGATGTATACCGGAATGAGACAGCTGAAGCAGAAACCACCTTGACAAATGTTCTTAACAGACTGAACAAAACAAATGTTGTATTGGTTAATGTGCCACACAGGCATGACCTAGTTCCAGAGTCATGTGTCAACAAAGAGGTAAAGAAAGCCAACAGCATCTTCAGGGAGATCTGCCGAGGAAGAAAGAATGTGTCATTGGTCAATGCTGCAGGGTGCGAAAGGGAACTACACACTAGGCACGGTCTTCATCTCAATGGAAGGGGAAAGGAGGTACTCGCTGGGGTCATAACGAGAATCATAGGACCCAAGAAGTCACCCTTAGCTAGGGAATCACCAAACGGAAACGTGACAAGCTTGGAAACCATGCAGGAACTGAGTGTAGAATCGAAGGGACTCATAATAGAAGAAATGATGAAACCTGAAGAGCCAAATGAAGATGTTTTTTTAGCCATGTAAGTTACCCTGATTTGTTATTTAGGAATACTCAGGGTCTTTGCAATAAAACAGAATATTTAAGCACTAAGCAAAATTTTCAATGTTCAACTAACAGCTTAAACTCAAATAGGCCTACTCCAAGCCCAAGTAATCAAAATACAGATAAAACCAGTAAACTAACATTTGTCCACCTAAATATTCAATCCTTAAGAAACAAACTAGATCAGTTGCAATTTTGGCTAGACACATTGGAATGTGTAGTTTTGAGTATCAATGAACACTGGCTAAATGAAGACGAGATTAATTTATGCACACCATCCAATTTTAGGCTAGGTAGTAGCTTCTGTAGGGTTAACTTAGCGCATGGAGGATCAGCGCTGTTTGTTCGCAGTGATACAGGCTTCAACAAAATAGATATTAGTAAGTTCTGTCTGGAAGAAGTATTTGAAGCCTCTGCCATACATTTGACGCAGGCGAATATAATCGCTCTATCTCTCTATAGAACACCAGCGTCTGATGAGAAATTGTTCATAGATAAATTAAAAGAGCTAATAATATACTTTCAAAAACCAAAATATAAACAGTCTAAAATATTTATATTCAGTGATTTAAATATTGATGTAACAACCAAACCGAGCAGTAAAATTATTAAATATTTGTTAGATAGTTTAAGATCTCTAAATTATTACTGTCTAAATAGCGAGCCTACAAGACAAAATGTCTGCCTAGACAACATCATGAGCAATGTACATTTTCGAAATGTTTCTACTAAAGTAGTTAAGCTAGGATTATCAGATCATGATGGCCTCTTAATGACTTTACCTATTGAATGTATCACTAAAAAATCTCAAACAATATCTTATAGGTTACTTAATGACAACACAATTGGAACATTAAAAAATCGGTTAGACCAGATCAATTGGTACTATTTATTGTCTGAAAACAATGAAGCGAATAAAAACTGTGAAATGTTTATAAATTTACTCTCTAACTTATTCAACATGTGCTGTCCCAAAGTTGAAAAAAAGGTTAGATCATGTAATGTCAAAAAATCTAGTCTCAATACCTGGTATTCAAATGAGTTAAATTCAATAAGGAAAAAACTACTTTGTCTTCATGAAAAATCCAAAACCAACAATGTGTACAAAGTTGAATATAATGCTTTGAAAAAGTTATATAAAAATCAAATCAAAGAAGCTAAATGCAAAGCAAATGATAACTTAATTTTAAGATCTCAAAACCCTTGCAAAACAGCTTGGAATATTATAAAAAATGAAGTCCCTACAACAGCAAAAAACACTATCATACCTTTGACTCCTGATGAGCTCAATAAATTCTTTACAACAATTGAATTTGACTCCGCAAACAAGCCCAAACAAAATGTTCCGGATAGCATAGCAGTATTAAAATCTACACAAATTAATATCGATAACACCTTTTCTTTGTCACCTATTAGTGAAAGTGATATCTCTAAAGCAGTCATTAAACTAAAAAATTCCAAATCAGAAGACTACTACGGGCTATCTAATTTTACCATTAAACAGATATATAAACAAATACATTTCCCATTGTTCATAATAATTAATCGCATAATTCAACAAGGTGTCTTTCCTGATTGCTTAAAAGTAACTGTAACAATTCCAATCTATAAAAAGGGCGATCTCACAAATCCAAACAATTACAGACCTATTTCTCTAATTCCTATTATATCAAAAATTGTTGAAATTTGTCTTCATCAACAGTTAAGTTACTATTTTAATTCTGCCAATCTTCTATCTGTAGAACAATTTGGTTTTAGACCCAATCTATCAACAACTAAAGCAGTAGAAAAGTTAGTAACACAAGTATATCACAATTTTGAGAATAAACTTTTAACTGGTGCTTCTTTTATTGATCTTAGTAAGGCCTTCGACACTGTATCTCATGATATTTTAATAAAAAAACTAAGATATTATGGTGTTGAAACCAATTCACTTAGTTTAATAGAATCCTACCTCAGTAATAGATTTCAGCTAGTTAAAGTAAATGGACAATCGTCAAAACTGTTAAAAATTACTAAAGGAGTACCACAGGGATCAGTCCTCGGGCCATTCCTTTTTATATTATACACTAATGATTTCCCAAGTTTTTTACCATGTAAAACAATACTATATGCGGATGATACTACTATTATTAACTCGGACAAAAATTTAGATGTATTAAATACAATGAACAAAAATATGGTTGAAATGTCTTCTACCTGGTTCAATGCTAATAAATTGCAACTGAATTCAGCAAAAACTGAAGAAATCCTTTTTACAATGAATATTTTAAATAGGGAAAATAAATCTGTCAAATTTTTGGGTATTACAATTGATCAAAAACTAAATTGGGATGAGCATATAAGTAACTTGTGTAAAAAACTTTCAAGAGTAAACTTTTTGCTGTTCAGGCTCAAAAGCAGTGTAAGTGATAAATTATTGATGTACTCATATTATGCCTTTTTTCACTCTCATCTGCTATATGGAATCTTACTTTGGGGTAATGCGTCTAGCTCTGACATGGTTTTTATATGGCAGAAAAAAACCATCAGATGCATTCTAGGATTAAAATCTGATGAGCATTGCAAGGAGTATTTCAAAACCTTAAACATTTTGACTGTACCAGGAATATATATTTATAATCTTTTAGTTTATGCCAAAGAAAATCTTAATAATCTTAGGTCAAGACAAAATGTTCATGAGCATCGTACCAGAAACATTCATAAAATTGACCTTCCATACTTAAGACTGTCCAAGGCACACAATAGTTATGCATACCTGAGCATTGATCTTTTTAACTTGTTACCAAAAAGTGCACATTACACCACCATAAAAATTTTAAAATTTCAATTGATGATTGGCTTAGAAAGAAAGCGTTTTACTCAATTGCAGAATTTAGAGAAACAATTGCATCAAAAATCACGACCTAAAATTTAAATGATACCATAGAACTAGAGTTTTATACTGCTTTACAAGTACTACTGCTTATTGTACTATGTAAATGTCTATGATTCAAGACATACCTCAATAATTTTATTCTATGGAGTAGGCCTACAAATATTTTCTAAATGTAAACAACCATGATGTAAATAATAATAAAGACTAAAATTTATATATTTTAATTAAGGTTACCATAAGTATTGTTGCATTTTTTGCAATTATCTTCTTCTGATTTAGTATTGGCTAAATCTTAAATTAAGGGCTGTTTTACTTGTGATTATTCTTCCGAGTTGTTATTTTATGTTATTGCATTATGTTACTTATTGTATGTTATTATTCTATTCTATGTTATTATTATTATATAGTTATTCTATTCTAACATAAGCCTAGTTAAGGAGATTCCTCAATTTTAAAGTACAAATTTGTATAAATATTTGTACTGTATGTGTTATTGAATTTAAAGTTACTGTAAATTTAAACTGTGGTTACCCACATCTACAAAGTTAATTCTGTTGTTTAATATTTTATCTTGTGTTAAGTTGTATAAAATAATATTAATATCCCTAAGGCAATCTCTTAAAGTGTAATATTAACTTTAAACCTTATGTTTTTTACCTTTCTATCTTAGTTCTACATGTTGTGTGTGTGTGTGTGTGTTTATATGATTTACTTTTTAAATTGAGAGTGTCTATTTTCATCACAGTTAAGAAAGCTGTAATTTTCTATTATTACACATTTTGTCGAGTGTTGTTTATTCTAAGTTTTACAGTTTTAGTCATGTTCTTAAAAAATAATGTACTGCACATGTTGACCTAATAAACGACATTTAATTTGATTTGATTTGATTTGATATTAAACAATAAACACATGTTTCAATTCTATAGAATGTACCTATTCGATTATATATATATTGTTATTTTGTTATTAAACTGAAGATGCCTTTAGCCGGTGAAAGTTTAAAGCTCGATTAAAATTTCTGTGAAAGTTTAAAATGTCAAATTTATTAATGTTAAATTTTGTTTTGAATTTAAGCTGTACTTCATTGAAATTTGGATTATACCATGTTAACTAGTGATAATATCTCAAATCTGATAAAAACGTGATGGTACAGAATCAAATGACCTTTATTTTTTATTTTTAAACTTGGCTGGCTTCAATAGTTATTGAGTATTTTTAAAGTTGCCATTATCACTAGATAAGATACATTTTGTAAGTTTAAAACGCCTAGTAAAGGACAGACTTAGTTGAAAGGTTAATTTTGGCTTAATGTGTCAAATCAAACAGTTAGGCCCATTCAATACGGACTGCAAAAAAGCAGCAGTTTGAACGGTTTCAAAACCCCAAGTAACTAGGGACACTGTGAGAGTATATGAAGTATCTAGACGAGCGCGTTGAGGGAGCAGTGGGAAGTTTCGATGGAACCAGATGCGTAAAAACAGAGTGTATGTGGAGTGGTACTATATACGAGGGGGTACCCAAAAGTATTGAGAATCGCTCGATGGCGAGGTAGGGAGCGTATAGTTCTGCATTTTGGCCGCTATAGGAAGAAAGCGCAACTCTTCCTGAGTTCAGGACACTCGTTGTGGTGGAGACTGGTCCTTTCATCATGACAGTGCCAGATTTACCAATAGGCCGACTAGGCCGCGGCCTAGGGCCACAGGCAAAAAAGGGCCGGAGCTGTTTACAAAGACATAAAGCTTATGGAAACTTTTGAGTTTTAGCTAGCAACTCATCTTAGGGAATTCGAGGCATAAACATTCTAAATGACAGATGTACATTAAAATAATAACAGAAAATTTAAATGGTTATATGTATCTATATCTCATAACTATAGCCTAGGTAACAAGATGTTCAGAAATATCATATCGACATGGCTGGCTCGATATACCTTAATGCTTACTATAAACATCGTAAGTTGGAGGGGGGTCATGAGAGGGTTACAGAAAAAGTACAAAAAAGGGCCGTTTTGAAAATTTTGGCCTATGGCCGCGGAAATCCTAAATCCGACACTGCATCATGACAATGCGCCAGGTAGTCATATCAGTGCGTTAGTTTTTGGCCAATACCAGCATGACCACCCCAAAACCCATACTCACCAAATCTTGCTCCACACGACTTTTTTATGTTCCTCAAAATAAAAAAATGACTTAAAAGATCACTGTCATAACAAAAATGAAGGAGTGAAAAGGCAAACAAGGATGGAGCGTTCAGCCATTCAGACTAAGTGGTATGAGGGGTGCTTTAAACCATAGGAGCATCGAATGGACAATTAGAACACACTAAATGGAGAGAACACTGAAGGTATACATGTAAATTTGAAAAAAAAGATGGTTTTTATAATGGAATTCCAGGTTTTTTTTTATATCCCCTCGTATACTACAATTTTGTCACCAATATATAATCGAATAAAGACTTAGAATTGAGAACAATAATGTTTCTTCAAATTTGCCCACAAAACATTATGTGGAACTGACCATAGACAATTCACTTGCTAGTCCAGGGTGATCTTTTTGTCTCGGGCGTTAAACTAAATTTCATAATACACTTCAAACAAACTAGCTGTACTCGCACACAATGACTGTAGGACCTACTCACTGCATCTATATTGACAACACACTGAGACATCAGCACTCTGTATATGGAGTGTATCACATCTAAATTACTATTTGAGATGCCGACCACTCTCATGAGGGTATTTTAAGGCAAATATGTGGTGAAGGATGAGTGTGATGAGTGGTAGTAATGAGTTATGAGGTGTAGTCTAGTTACAAACTAAGGCAGACTCTTCCTTAGAACATGTCATTAATTAATAGCCCAATGACCAATGGAAATACAAAGACCAACGGCTTAACGTAACTTCCGAACCACGCAGGTGATGGTCTGATATGTCTAAACAATGGTGGGAGTTGATGCGGGTATCAGCAGATGATCACTGAGACTATCTGAGCCGCTTTAGACCTATATCATCCTCAAAACCTGACCTCCATGAAGCTGGATTACAGGACCATGCCACGAGTCCCAGTCAATCTAGCAATAACAGCAACTTTAAACGCTATTTACTTAAAAAGTATTGAAGAGAGTCAAAAAACTAAACTACAACAAATATAGATAATTTGTACCAATGATTATTTATCAGATTTAAAATACAATTTAACAATTTATTTATAAGTCAATTTACAAAAACAATTGTGTTGACTATATATATAAAAAAAAACTATAACTAATAATTACCATAAAAATAATAAAAATGTGATAAAACCTATGGTATTGGGACAGGCCAAATTGAGGTTTAATATTGTAAGTTGAAATTACAACCACACGTTCACTCGCTATAATCCAAAATGAAACTGGTTTAGACCAGACTATAAAGGACTACTTGTATACCAAGTTTCAATATCAGTTCTAAGTAGTTCATTTAGGCATAGTTGAAATTTGACATGTAAAAATCCTATGTCCAGTAGTTAGTCTGCTACCCTATATATTATGTTAATATATCAGTACTCCTAAGTGAACTTTTCTTCAAGATTGTTTCATATAGCTAACAATTTCGTTTCACATTCTTCAATTTTGTTATATTGTATTTATTTATAAACAAATAATCTAAACTGTTTTTAATCAAAAAACTAAAAATAAGTTTTCAAGATTGTATTATATTTGATCAAACATAAAATCCAAACCAACAGTGATACTACAAAGGTGTACTGATTTTCAAACAAAACATTAGAAACTTGATATAACTGACGGAATGTGAGTTATATTTCTATAAAATTCAAACTCTTAACATTATTAGAGTGTTATTTATTTATCTTAACTAGAACAACAATTTGAAAACCATTACCTACAGATGATCAGGCAATGAACATTTGCATTGGTGAGTGGAAACTTACACCTGTATTGATATTAGAGAGTTGTAGATCACACGATGTAAGGCGTCTTGTTATTGCTTATTTGATTTGTGCGGGTCATGTGGGTGATTTTGATCACTTAGATTTAGATCTCGGCTCGGCAAACTGGGCATGCATGAACATATCCGTTGTCTCTTGCCTGTAACAACATGAAATATGTGTCTGAATGAAGGGAATCCATAATATATCTGTTGTCTCTTGCCTGTAACAACATTAAATATGTGTCTGAATGAAGGGAATCCATAATATATCCGTTGTCTCTTGCCTGTAACAACATGAAATATGTGTCTGAATGAAGGGAATCCATAATATATCCGTTGTCTCTGCCTGTAACAACATGAAATATGTGTCTGAATGAAGGGAATCCATAATATATCGTTGTCTCTTGCCTGTAACAACATGAAATATGTGTCTGAATGAAGGGAATCCATATATATCCGTTGTTCTTGCCTGTAACAACATGAAATATGTGTCTGAATGAATGAACCATAATATATCCGTTGTCTCTGCCTGTAACAATATGAAATATGTGTCTGAATGAAGGAATCCATAATATATCCGTTGTCTCTGCCTGTAACAACATGAAATATGTGTCTGAATGAAGGGAATCCATAATATATCCGTTGTCTCTGCTGTAACAACATGAAATATGTGTCTGAATGAAGGGAATCCATAATATATCTGTTGTCTCTTGCCTGTAACAACATGAAATATGTGTCTGAATGAAGGGAATCCATAATATATCTGTTGTCTCTTGCCTGTAACAACATGAAATATGTGTCTGAATGAAGGGAATCCATAATATATCCGTTGTCTCTTGCCTGTAACAACATGAAATATGTGTCTGAATGAAGGGAATCCATAATATATCCGTTGTCTCTGCCTGTAACAACATTGAATATGTGTCTGAATGAAGGGAATCCATAATATATCCGTTGTCTCTTGCCTGTAACAACATGAAATATGTGTCTGAATGAAGGGAATCCATAATATATCTGTTGTCTCTGTAACAACATGAAATATGTGTCTGAATGAAGGGAATCCATAATATATCCGTTGTCTCTGCCTGTAACAACATGAAATATGTGTCTGAATGAAGGAATCCATAATATATCCTTGTTCTTGCCTGTAACAACATGAAATATGTGTCTGAATGAAGGGAATCCATAATATATCCGTTGTCTCTTGCCTGTAACAACATGAAATATGTGTCTGAATGAAGGGAATCCATAATATATCCGTTGTCTCTTGCCTGTAACAACATGAAATATGTGTCTGAATGAAGGAATCCATAATATATCCGTTGTCTCTTGCCTGTAACAACATGAAATATGTGTCTGAATGAAGGGAATCCATAATATATCTGTTGTCTCTTGCCTGTAACAACATAAAATATCTGTCTGAATGAAGGGAATCCATAGTATATCCGTTGTCTCTTGCCTGTAACAACATGAAATATGTGTCTGAATGAAGGGAATCCATAATATATCCGTTGTCTCTTGCCTGTAACAACATGAAATATGTGTCTGAATGAAGGGAATCCATAATTCATTATAATAAACTATTTAAGGAAATTAGTGCTAAATAAAAAAGGTATTAAATAGAATACAGAAATATTTATTCACCTGGCTAGTAGAAACACAAAAGGAAGCACGAACTGTCAAATCATTGGCACTTTTAAGTGCTCTAATTTCGTCTAGACAAAAGCCATGGTAGCGTCAAACATTTTACTATTTGTGTTTCCTTAGGTGTGTTTACTTTAACCAGGTGAGCCTGCTTTCTTTTTTATTACTATTGATATTATATCTTACCCTAGTGACCTATTTCCTAAATCTAGAAATATTTATTTGTAAACACAAAGTAAAGAATAACATTAGTTTTACAATTTCATAATAATCTAAGAGTCTTGTGCTCGGTCCGAAACTCATACTGTAGATTGAATGCTCTACCAGCCACTGTCCAAGTCTTCTTTTCAGGTTGTTTGGTGGACCATCTTTTATTGCTGCCTGCTGGAGGGAATCGGTTAAAGAGCTTGACTACTGCATACGATAGTTTTGTTTGACAATATAATTTTGTGGAGAGGCAGTAAATCTTGTACGAGTGTCCTGTACTTTTTTATACAAACCGAAGGCTAAAATAATATTGCTTTGGTATAACAGCAAAATACGTTGAAACAATTGTATACAAACAAATTAAATTGAAGTGGTGTTTACTATTAAGAAACATTTAAATGTAGTCCAACCAAAACTGCCTTGAACTTGGTCTTACTACAAGGGTGTAGATTAACAACACCCTTGGGATAAATGAACTGAGTCGCTTGATACACTTGATAGTAATTAAATTGTGTTTAGACTCAGGTTATTCAATAGTACAAAGATGATTTATAACAAAAAATAAACTAAAGTATAAATAGTTTAAAACAAAAGACACTTTAGGAAAAATATTGTTTATAAAGAATGTCAGTTACACGTTTCGTCTCTTTGGCCATGACTACACCCAAGCCGTAATATGCCATGAGAAGGACTTGGGGAGAGCAGAAGCCGGATAGTTTTCGTAAACAAAATACAACAGACGCAACTTTGCTGCAGACATTGTTTATTTGATTTTCCCAGGTCAACCCTTTGTCAATGTAAATTCCAAGAAATTTTATAGCCTGAGCTTCTTCAACTTCTTTGTCATCTTATATTATACAGTTAGCGCCAACTAGCATGAGGTGCGACTTGCGCATGCATGTAGAACTCTTCCTTAATAATTATGTTAAAGTAACAAGATAATTTAAATAGTTGCTGTTTGTAAACAAACCGCCATCTTGGATTCTGTTGGAACAGACTATACTGAGCCGCATGAGGGGAAAGTGTACTGTTGAGTGATGGGGGGGCTACGAAACAGCTGTTTATACTCTCCTCGCCAGGATTCATGCTAATTGGCACGGTCTGTACTTATCTATCCATCTTTACCTATAAAATGTATGCATGATATCTTGTAACCATCAGCAAATATTATTCATCACATCCTCGTGTTTATTATTAATATTGTTCATATATTAATGTTAATATTATTCAAACAATTATGTATTTACAATATGTAACATGGATTTTATCAATAAATAAAGCTGAAAATTAAAATTGAACTTCCATGCTTATAAATCTAAAAACAATATCTTACATAAACATTGAGTTTTTTTTATCTAGCAAATAAGTCTAAGGCATACAACAGAAAGATCACAAAAAATCGTTACGGCTGTCTCTAACTTACCGATTTGAACCACTCCAGGATACATCTTCTGTGGAAAATATGGCTACACTTGAGCTTCGTTGTAACTTCATTCTCTTGGGCTTCAGTACAAATAGGACATTCTGGTTTCTGTGCCCTCCTTCTCCTTGTTGAACTAAAATCATTTTAAATATATATATTTGTCCTTTGCAAAATGGTGTGGGTGTAAAAAATGATGATGACAAATGTAAAAAAAACTAAAACTCCTATCTCAGCCTCTCCCCGTTCACATTTGTTGTTATGCATGAAGGATTTTTGATGATTTCTAGTTATCACTTTGGTTATGCAAGGACATAAAGTTCTTAACATGGCAATGAGATCCAGGATCATGGGTTTACCGATAGTAATAGTTCCAGGCTGAGTAATTTGGTTCAACAAAGGTTTATAGTTTTATAAGTAAAACCCCAGTTATATGTTAGTTTACTGATACATTATTATTGAAATAAAAGGGTAAAATCAAGTATAAAGTTATATGGGTTATTAGTGATCAGAGCCACACCTTGTGCAATTACCCCCACGTAGCCTTTGATTCAGTGGTTAATTTTTAATGTAACAACTACCATTCTTTTTGCCAAGGGGTTTTGTTGTCGATTCATTAACTTCTATAGGAAAGGACTTACAGGTTTTTTGATGTGATGATGCTCAGACTATTTCCACAGTAATTTGTATTTCTATCCATTTAACTACAATTTGACTAGGCCAATTATTTGTAGACCAATTTTAACATCTTTTCCTTTTGATAAAATTTACATAGGAATTAATGTACTTGTCTACCAGTTAATGTGTTTAAAAACTATCCGAGAGGTATATGCTCGAATAGGTACCTGTCATATGGTCTATGGATATATGCGTAGTTTATAGCTTCTCTGCACCGATTCCTAAGCTAATTATGTGGCAACCCCTGTACTAGTAATCACTAAGTTACCTGTTGGGTATTTCATCGTTTTCACCCCAATCAGCATCTCTGGGTCTATCGTAACCAGATTCATAATTAGTCTTGGACTGATCGTTTGCTCTATTTTGATAGCCTCGTTCTGGTTCTGGTCCACTGGTAAAAATCGAGTATATCAAAAATCCTAAAGCTACGACTCCTCCAAGAATTCCTACGTAGGCATAAGGAGTCGGCATTGCAGTTAGTAGACTAAGCGGATAGGACTAGCCTGTAATAAAGTTAGCGTAATTAATTCCTAGGCTTATTGGTCATCTTCACAAAGTACAAACGTCTTGACTCTTAAATAAAACAAACTAAGCCTAGAACTCACAGACAAATTTTAAAATGGTACAGGATGAGCAAACCTAATTAATTTTTTCAAAAATTAACGAAAGGGAAATAGTGGCTATTTTTGAGGAACTGAAAATTCTTAGATTCTCTCTTCTTTTGTCAGTTCAGTTATGGTTCTGGTTCGGCTGTTATCGTTCTAACATATGCTTAGGTACAAGTATCTACTGTTTTCTCGACTCCGTCTCTGGGCATTCTATCGTAACAGTTTAACAGATTCAAATAAGGCTACAATAGTCTGGTGGACTGATCGTTTGCTCTACACATTTTGATAGCCTTGGATATTGGAGAATTAGTAGGTAGGGTCGTTCTGGTTCTGGTCCACTGGTAAAAATCGAGTATATCAAAAATCCTAAAAAATGCTACGACTCATTATACTGTAAATGGTTATATGTCCAAGAATTGAGCCTTAGGAAGGGACAGCAACGTAGGCATAAGAGTCGGCATTGCAGTATAGTGCAGACTATATGCGGTATAGTTGGACTAGCCTGTAATGTCTGCGTATTGAAGTTAGACCGTAATTAATTCTCTAGGCAGTGTTTGGATTAGGCGGTAAGCATGGTTTACATTCACAAAGTCACAAACGTCTTGACTCTTAAATAAAACCAACCATGTCTTAGCAGTGAAGCCGTGACAGGTGGAACATATGTAGATCACAGACAAATTTTAAAATGGTACAGGATGAGCAAACCTAATTTTCTAATTTTTCAAACTCATTAACGAAAGGGAAACCATAGCTGTGATTCATCAAAATATCATGCATTGTATTTTTGAGACAAGATCACTAAGCAGTAAAATAAGTTGATTGATTGAAAATTCTTAGATCTCTCTTCTGAGGTGTAAAGCTGTCTAGTCTACAGTTATGGTTGCTGGTTAAAATATTCGTTTACATTACTTGCTGTTATCGTTCTAACATATGCTTAGGTACTCTGTGCGTTCTACTGTTTTCTCGACTCCGTACTCCATAGGGCATTGGCCAT
This sequence comes from Matsumurasca onukii, assembly GCA_018831715.1. Classification (NCBI taxonomy): domain Eukaryota; kingdom Metazoa; phylum Arthropoda; class Insecta; order Hemiptera; family Cicadellidae; genus Matsumurasca; species Matsumurasca onukii. The sequence goes on from CM032058.1 coordinate 26,437,676, forward strand.
AGCTCGACTTTGTCCACTCTCCACAGAGTATCTTTTTTTTTTTTTTGTAGATCCCACTAGAAGCACAAGGTACCGTCATTGACTTTAAATAATAAATATACATTTAAAATCAATGGTGCCATGGTCGTCAATTGTTTTATTTATAACCTTCCATCCTCTTCATATTCTTTAAGGGAATAATAAGCTTTGTCTACAAGCCTCTTCTTAAGCACATTCTTGAATTTGTTGAAATTGTTGTTATCTTGAATATTTCTCACTTCCGACGGTAGCTTGTAGTAAATCGTGATGCATCTAGCTCCTGGGCTAGTTTGAGCTAAAGAAGTTCTCACTTGCATCACACGCAAATTTGCTTCTTGACGACTACTGTGATGGTGAACTTGCGAGTTAGTGATGAACAACTCTGGATATTTTTACATATATAGAGCATTCCAGTAACTTAAGAAAACAGTGTCAGAATCCGGAGCTCCTTGAACAGAGGTTTGCTGTGTGCCAGTCGCGCCTTCTTTGAAATAAGCCTAATGGCTCTTTTTTGAAGAATAAATAATTATTCTTTCCGCATCGGCAGCCGCTCCCCAGAACATAATTCACCATAACTTAGGACACTATGAAAACACCCATAATAGATCTTCAGCATCACTTCTTTGCTTACTAGGAGCTGTAATAGGCTTCTTACTAGGTAGCATACTGATGAAAGGCGTGGATCAATTACACCAATGTGGTCATTCCATCTAAGATCCGCACTAAAAGTTATTCCAAGATACTCCATCTGACAATTAAATTTGACAAAGTTTTATTATGTAATCTTAATAAGGGTGTTGTATCCGGCTTTTTCCTATAGTAAAATAACAGTTTTGTCTTTGTTAAGAACAAGTTTGTTGTTGCTACACCAGGTGCTCATCTCCACCAATCCTTCTTGTGCACCTCTCAAACCTACTTCTTTACTTTGATCTGCAAAAAGGTGGTTTACAAATTACATCATCAGTAAAGAGCCATGTGCGTCCTTCATGAATATGTTCTGGCATGTCGTTCATGAATAACAAGAATAGAATTGGACCTAGATTGGACCCTTGCGGGACCCCAGTGTTTATTAATTTGGACGTGGCGGACTTATACTTCCGTGTAGTGTTTTCCTCAACTCATCATCTGTATGTTTAATAGTGACTATCATTTCACGATCTTCCAGGTAAGACTTCACCCATTTTAACGGTGTGCCCCTTATTCCCATTTTGTACATTTTTTTGTAGTAAGTTGTGATTTAGTAGGTCAAATGCCTTGAATAGGTCATAAAATATACACAAGACTTCCTCCAAGGCATCAACTTTTGTATAAACCGCAGATAACAAGGCATAAACCGCATCAGAGGTACAGTGCCTCTTCCTAAATATTGATTCGCATTTAGTAAGTTATTTGTTTCAATAAAAGGGATAAGTCTTCTTAAGAAAATTAATTCAACGAGCTTAGCAAAAGAACTCTGAATGGACACCGGCCTATAATTCTTCACAATTTCTTTGTCATCTTTTTTATGAATGGGTATAACTTTTGACAGCTTTAAATCGTCTGGAAAATTTACCGTTCTAAATGATTCATTTATCAGCTCGACAAGAGGACTGGCAATGATTTCTCTGCATTCTTTTAATACGTTACACAGTATTTCATCCAGTCCGCTGCTAGGTATAGATCCGAACTGGAAAAGGACTTCCAACACCTCCCCAATTTCAGTAGGTTCTTTGTATAAAAATCTCCAGTACGGTCATTTTCTTCTAAAAAGTTGGGTGCATCATTGAGTCCGTCAGTAAGTTTATCCACTTCTCCAAAAAAAAAGAACATAGTTCATTCACCTTTTTACTGGGTCAGTTACAATTTGATTGTTGATTTTTAGGGCCATGTTACTATTTGAGCTGTTCAATTCTTCACTAGTAAGTGATTTGACAAAGGCCCAGGTCTCTTTGGAAGTATTCTTTGCCCTAGATATTTTATCCGATAAAAACTCCTGTTTGGTTTTACCAACCAATGTTTGGTGGTTAACCTTAGCCAGTAGCCTCTTTATAGGCCATCTTAGAACCTGCCTGATTTAAATTCCGTGATTCCCAGTACAAGGCCTCCAACTGATCACGAGATCTATATACTTTCTCATTCGGCCATCTAATGTGAGGGTCAGTTTTAACTTTAATCAGTCTAATTGGAAAGCATACATCAAACCAATATTTAAAATTGTTATAAAATATTCCAAACTTACGGGCGAAATCGCCATCACCGAGGTACCAATTTTGAATCTTCAGTAGTATCACAAATGCGTCCCTGGCTGGTTGGCTTTTAATTCTTCCCTCGATTCTGCAGTTGTCCTTCTGCGATGAAACCTCCAAAGATAAACAGGCCTTCAGCAGATGGTGGTCCGACATGTGCGAAGGTTTAGTTTCAACTTCCAAGTGCTGGGAAAGTACATTAGTAGAAACAAAATAGTCGAGTTGGGTATTTTAGTGACTGGTAATCCTAGTAGGAGCTTGGTGACCAGATACCACAATGTGAATCAAAATAGTCAAATAATAGGTTTTTATTATTTGAGTTTGTCAAACTGTCAACATTTAAATCTCCGCAGGCGAGGATTGGAAGATCATACTTTGTGCCAAAATATGACAGCAGGTCATCAAGTATATAACAATTGGAATCATTAGGGGGTGCAATCAATCCAGCAGAGCTACTCAAAGATGAAGAATGAGGTAGTTATGAGGTAATTATCAGCTTAGGTTATTATTCGAAATGAAAATTGGAAAATTCGAAAATGAAATGAAGTAATCAATTTTATTTTTAAGTTTATAAGAAATTGGAATCCTTTTGGAACTAATGCACCCCATAAAAAGCTTCCCTATTTGGAATTTCACATTCAGTAGTTCACAAATATCACTAAATCACTATTTGAGATACCGAGCACTCTCATGAGGGTAATTTAAGGCAAATATGTGGTGAAGGATGAGTGATAGTAATGAGTTATGAGGTGTAGTCTTGTTACAAACTAAGACCGACTCTTCCTTACAATGGGCCATTAATTAATAGCCCAATGACCAATGGAAATACAAGGACCAACGGCTTAACGTGGCTTTCCTACCACGCAGGTGATGGTCTGATATGTCTATACGATGGTGGGAGTTGATGCGGGTATCATCAGACGATCACTGAGTCCTAAGACTATCTGAGTCGCTCTAGACCTATATCATCCTCAAAATTTGACCTCCATGAAGCTGGATTACACGACCACGCCACGAGTCCCAGTCAAGTCGGCATGTCTTATTAATAGTTTTATAATTCTTTTGTATTACATTTTTCTATATGCAAAATATTGTTTACCAAGGTTCACAGGATGTTTACCGTTATAATTATATATTTTATATTACTTTATTTTTTAATAGCTCTCGATACTGAAAACCATCGATTTGTCGATTAATAGGTTGTGTATATTACCTTTCCTTGTTCCCGCTCTTAGGTATGCTTTTTGCTGTTATTGTTTAGTTTTCTTTTTTGACTGTTCGTTGTTCAAATGTGAGTTCGTTCGATTTTGAAGTTGAGTATTTTCATTTTCCAACAATTTGTAGAGTTTTGTTTATATCTATTGCCCATTCAAGACTATTTTTAAGTTTTACCGAAACCTTATGTTAACCATCGTCAAATATTCATTAGTGTGACGCAACGCTTTATTTTCTCCACCGAATGTTTTTATTTGGATTTAGGTAAGAGGCCTTAGTGTGAGGGTTGAGTGTAGCACATGGACAAGGTGGATACCTAGCTACACTGTATACACGATACAACATAACTTCCTCAGACCCACGTCACTTATAAGCTACATTACCTTGTCTGTGTATATTGAGCCTGGGACTGAGGAGGTTAAAGCGTTCACCTATCCCCAAGTGGGTTTATATTTGGCCTGTAAGTAGGAAGTGTTGTAAAAATTGCTTTTTAAAATTAGCTGGTTACAACTACTGTTGTCTACAAAAGTAGCTTGAAAAGTAATCAGGTACAAGTCTAATAGGTAGATACTGTATGTTTCAGCTTTTTTCCTTACAAGTTGTTGTCATATAGTCCTAAATTTACTTCAATCAGTATAAATATTGTGTAGGCTCTGCCTATTGATAACAAGGTTTATGGCCTCCACCTAGCACAAAGGTGGAGTACTGGTGATAGTTCACCCCAGTAGGCTATTTTATTAAAGGTTGCAGAGGCAATACCTGATCGCATCAGAACGTTTCACCTTGGGCGTGGCAGTACAGCCACCGCACACGTACCCTTGGTTGCCATTTGCATAGTATTTAGTCAATGTTGTTTAGTCAACTAACATCGGTAATCATATGACTCGTTCTGGTTAACCTTAGAACAGATTTCTTATTGTTTTTATTTGACAGGATAAAAAATTTGTTTGTTTCTTTAGATTGAGTCTATTGTACAGGCTTATGAACCCATTTAAGTAAGAACTGTGTTAAACAATTTTGTTTTGATTCACTCATGCCAGCGGCATCAGAACTTAGTTGCGTGTCGCCTGTTTTATTTTGTTTTCTACATTAGCATTTACTCTATTACATTAATTTGTTTTTAGGAGTCCCAAGTGTAGTAGTTATTCCTTTTGAATAAAGTGTGTACTCTAGTACTAATAGTTACTTGGAACTTAACACTTTCATTTTGAATTCAATTTTATAATTTGTCTGGTTCTCAATTCTTTCTCTATTTTTAATTAATTAGCAATTCATTAGCCTAGGACAATGTTATGAGCACCAATCCTGACCCTCATTGAAACAAGAAATGGTCCCTCTAATTTTGGGTCCCTAGTCTAATAATTCCTTGAAATATTTTCATAATTAAAAGAATTTTAATATTTTTTAGCTGAAAACAAACCATGAGGAAATCATCTCTTGGTAGGCGCTCATCAGTTTCTCAGATTCCAGTCCGACTTTCATCTACAGGAGGGTCTAGTGGACAAACGTAAGTACTAGACTTGTATCATGCCGTTTGGCACAGAAATTTCAAACTAATAGGCCTACATTGGCTTGAGTAACCGAAAACTTTAACATAATATATTTTGTTTAGTTATGGTATGATGGGTGATTTATTTAATGGTGATGAGGTCTGGTGGCCTTGTATAAAAATAGGACCGACTTTTCTTAAGAATTACTTAAAAATGTGAAAGTTTGTTACAGTTTTTAAGAAAGGAAACAAAAATTATAAAACAAGTATAGACCTTGGTCCTCAACAAAGGCTAAACAAAAAGAAACGGATAAATAACTTAAAATAAATCTCCGCTGGATTGATTTTTTGTCTCATGTTGAAAACCATAGATTAGCTTGGCATTATAGTTTTTGCCTGCATCCATCAGTGCATGAAATAACATGTTAACTGGGCGACACAAGTGGAGGGATTATGTCGCCCAGTGGCTGCAGGCTGCGCCGGTTATGTTTTTGTTCAGATTTTAAAGAACATGTAGTTTTTTTCATAATCAAGCTTTACAAGTTAACAATTGACCTCATAAATTTATTATTACAACGGTAATAAAGCAGTAAATCAGGTTAAAATTTTATTCAACAATGCGGGAGAAACTTCTGTTATCGTACTACTCGTAATGTCTGACCGCGGCGGTAGCAAAATGTGGCTCGGGGATCGAGAGTGTGTAGTGGAGTGAGTGGTGTTTCCGTTGTGGGCAACCGTCTGCACGCGCTGAAATAAACTATTACTGTACATTTAGTGAATTGGCTTATGGTTAGAGTATTTTTCAATCAAGGATATACTTTCTTATCAATATTTGTTCAGGTGGTGGGTTCTTATTTTGGATAATATACAGGGTCAGGCAAAAGTGTGGAAACACCTTTATAACTTTTTAACCAGTTTTTTCAGCGCAACCGAAATTGGTACATTTTTTTAGAGGAAACAAAAGTACCTGTTAATGCATACTGACACTTTGCCCCAGTTTTCAAAATGGGGTTTGGAGGGGGTAGCCCCTTAAATTTCATAGGGAAGTCCCATCGAGCGACATCTCATTTTGAAGGTCTTAGAAAATGTTGATGAATGCTGAAAACTAGACGTCTCTATCTTAACCCAGAAAGAAATGGCGTCCATTTTAAGTTACACAGATTTTTATTAGCAAAAGTGTGCCTTTGTAACTTTTTGGCCATTTTTTTCAGAGTAAACAAACCTGGTACATATTATTAAAGTAATCAAAAGTATCTTTTAATGCATACTGACATTTTGTCCCAGTTTTCAAAACGGGTGATTGGGGCAGGGGTAGACTTAAAACTCTGTGTAATTTAAAACCGACGCCATTTATTTCTGGGTTAAGCTAAAGACTTCTAATTATTAATATTTTCTAAGGCCTTCAAAATGAGGTGTCATTTGATGGGGCTTCCCTATGAAAATTATGGGGCTACCACCCCCCCTCCCCCCGAATCACCCATTTTGAAAACTGGGGCAAAGTGTCAGTATGCATTAAAAGGTACTTTTGGTTCCTCTAATAAAATGTACCGAGTTCGGTTGCGCTGAAAAAACTTGTTAAAAAGTTATAAAGCCGTTTCCACACTTTTGCCTGACCCTGTATAAAAATTTACATAACACTTCTAAATTTTGAAATAAGTTAGGTTTCTTTCAATAAATTATCAGCTATTATAACCATTTCTAAACCAAATTTTCCTAGTATTTAGTTTATTAATTTCTGGTCCCCTTCATTATAATTATAGTAGTTAAAATACGAACTTGTGACGTTAGCAGGTGGTCTCAGGTAAATAAAAGATGTAGTTTGTTTGTCTTTCAATTTTTACTTGAACTGAGTGATTTGATTCTAGGCGTTGAAAACGTAAGTTATGAATATGAATATTCCAATTCAATTTTTAAAAAGTGACCGCTAAAAAATAATATGGCTTAAAATCAGGATTTTAGGTATAAAAAATACAACACTTTCCGGGGGAGGTCTCCCCCCCTTTAGCTGGTTGGGGTGGGGGGTATTTCATACCCCTCAGACCCCCTGGTGATTGTCGGCCAGTTAAAATTCCTTAAAATATGCTCTGGCATCCATCGTCTGGTGGCAAAAGCTCGGGCTCTCTATGTGGGTAGCACAGTTCATATCCTGAAGCAGGCACCCACTTCTTCTTAACTTTTTGTGAAAGCCACATACAAGTAGGATTTGGTCTCTAAAAACAGTACCACTCGTGTAGAAAGGCTAAACAAAGTGTCACACAGTCGTTACAGAAACTAATTGAATGTATTTGGAATTTCCAGGTTATGTTCAGGAGGCAGAAAGCGGTCTGGAAGCCTGATAAGGCAGCCAGGATTCTCTCAGTCGAAACGCAGATCCCAGTCAGAAGACAGGGAGAGCACGGGTGTATGGAAAACAATGGCGAGATCCAACACATCAGGAGCTGTGTCAAGTCTGGGGCTGGGAGCCATGACACCGATTACACCTCGGCATACCATCAACTCCAACCTTCCGACCGGCTCAGCTAGACCTAGCAGGTTAGTCCTCACTCTCAGTCAGTTGTCAAAGAATCTACTCAGTAAGTGGATATTGTGGTTTTATTGTAATCTCAAACACGTTTCTGTTTGAGACCAAATATAATTTAAAATAGTTTTTTTTTAATTGCAAAAGAAGGTGTGGAGCCAATTAGCGTTCAATAATAAAAACTGCACCAACTTTTAAAATTTAATGCCAACTAAATATTTCTTGAACATATTTTGAATTATGCATATAATATTTCAAATGCTTCGAATGTTTACAGAAGTAAGAAACAACAAAACTGTTCAGTGTAGAAAATGTGTGCATTACAGTTTAAAAAAAAACTTGGTTAAAAAATTAAAATAATCTCTTAAAGTAAAATTAATATCTCTAATTGGAATATACACAAGACCTTAACTCTAGAATCTTATCTACTAAAAAGGTATATATTGCCTAATATCCTAAGTCCTAAATTGCCGAGGAGAGGAGAGAACACCTATAAAGTCTATGTCTAAAAATCTTGTGCTCCGAAAGAGGTATCGACTCTTACGGCTCGCCAAAAACGCCCGATCAAAGCTACTAGCGCAAGAACTCAAAAGCTTGCGACCTAAACAGTACCGAAACAGTATTCCAAAATATATCCAAAATTAAATCCGAAACAAATGACCGAAACAAAACCGCAACAAATGACCGAAACAAAAGGGTTAACCTTAACCCAAGAATCCTACAAAGGCTCTAAAGAAAGAAAGACTCACCTTTACAAAAGAGAACCCCCTCCGATGCACCGTCCTGCATCCACCAGCCAAAACGGCTCTCAAACTCTCTGCCCCCTTGGACCGTAAGTCCTGGGGTATATCTATGTACCGCCAAGGGTAGACTCACGCTGCCGCGTGCCGGCCGCACCACCTCGCATAAGGCACGTACGCGGAAGGTCGTTCTCTCTGACCACAGCAATACCGTAAGAATTAATTTCCATTTTTAACAAACTAAAAAATGAACATTAATATCTTACAATTGTGTTGTTGGCTTTTGATGACAGAGGTGATGCAATGAGCACTGAGTCCAACAGAAGAATGAGTAGTTTTGGTGGTGCCAAGAACTCTCGTAAGGATCCCAGACCCATCAGTGAGAAGGCTTTTCAACAAGCAGCACAATCAAAGGTTAGATTTATGTCAATCTAGTAACAATTTGGTCAAATAGTTATGACCTGAACTGCAGGACTGTTAGGATTGCTAGTGTCTTGAGCCTATGCTCTCGAATTTAAAACAATGAAAAGTACAAATTGTTTTTGTTTTATGGTTTAGTAGGTAAAGAAGAGCTTTGGCTAAATAGATGGTTAAACAAATAAAAAAGGATAGTCAGCTAGCTTACCTGAAAAAAAATCTATTTCCACTAAAAATTCTATTTCCAGAGGCTTATAGATAGATTAGTGGACCTGTGGCAAGTTGGTATCGCATCAACTATTGAGCTCATCACTCCGTTGGCATGGGTTAGGTCTCTGCAGTACCACTATCAGTGTGCTAAGTAACTAGGCATAACGCTAGGTAAAGGTTGATTGGTAGAAAGGACTTTATAGTCCTAACTTTACCTCGTTAAATAAGAGAACATTTAAAAATTTAGATTTACGGAAAGTTTAACATGATCATTGATGTTTCCCCTAATAAGGGCTTTGCCAAAGCAAATGGTAGACAGTTATAAAATATGTAACACATGGATTCTTCTTTTTGTGCCTTTGGCTATCTGTTCAATGAGGTACCTACTGTCTCACACCATTGCTTTTTCTTACGTGCTTCTTACAAATGACATGCTAGAGGAAAGAACAGCACATCTTTTTGTGGGTGTATGAGATTTTTTTTGTACCCTTGCAGCCCCCAATGCCTTTTCCTGGGTTCAGCTTTTGGACTGCTTTTGTATGGGGTCCGTACAATAGAAGAAATATCCATGCGTTTTGACAAAGCCCTTAGTCATGGTGAAATAATAGTGTTCACATGAAATGTTCTGTGTATTTTTTTACATACTGGATGGATATTTATTTTGGTATTATTTATGTATTTTTTTAGTGCAAAGTCCAGGACTCCTTTTCGGCCCTTTACCATTAAAGTGCCATAACATGTATCTATTTATAGGCTCTTATATATTTACATGATCGGAATAAAAATTGTCATTTGTAATTTATTAGCCCCTAGATATTTCTTTTGTTAGTAAGCTAGCTTACTATCCTCAATTTCCTTTTAACCATCTGTTTTGCTTTATAATATTTAATTTTCAGCAACGTAGGCTAATAACTAATATTATTGTTTTAGGTGCAACAATATTTCGACTTGTACGGCACTGATATCATCGGTGCCGGGCAAAGTATTCGTCCAATGACTACCAACCTCTTCATCAACATGATTGACCATTTGTTGAAGTATTTTGATTCCCGCCACGTAATCACCAAGTCTAACTATCTTGAGGAACTGCCAATAGTTCTTCGTAAACTGGGCTACAAATCTAAACTGGACAGGTCGTGGATGATGACAGGTGAGATTTAAAATGTAAAAATAACATAGTATTGTTATATTTTTACATTTTATATGTATATTTTACTCTTCTTTGTCTACACCACTGACGATTTCTGCCATAGTGTAGACAAAATGTTGTGTATTTCAAATAATTTAAATATGTTTAATAGTTTTTATCCAAAAAGGTTTTTTACTTTATTTGTTTGATTAACGTAGTATTTTGTTTAAAAATTGTCTAACCACTTTAAGTTGCCTAAAGTTTTTGCACACTTTAATGTTTTTTCTACTGCTCAGTCTAAACTGGAAAATAAGAATGTAAACAAATTCCTCGAATTCAAGGCTATTGAAAGCTGTAAATTGTGTTATGAGCCTGTTATATCTTTTTTCACTTTTCTGCCATTGTCAGCAAAGAATTTTTTTTATATTTCATAGTTAAGCATTAGGAAATGCAATTAGTTATCAACAACTAATTTACAGTTTTCTTGAGGCTTGCTGAAGGCAAAAGTTTTTTCCCTGGGTTCATCCTTTCAGCCCGATTCTAAATATGCACATTTTCATAAAATGTGCACCTTATTTATTTTACAAATAAACCAGCCGTTAAATAATAAATCGCTATTGGAGATTCCTGGGTTTGTAAAATCGGATTTGTACGATCGGTAAACTCTCGTGGTCTGTAGATTTCAGCAAACTAAGTAAATACTTTGAAATGGTAGTTGTGTGCTATTTTGAAGTGGGCCACTATTGGTGATGCATGGCCACCCGAGTTCTTCATCAATGCTTGGCCACCAGAGAAACCTGTTGGAACAAACGAATCGCCAATGGTGGGTTAAAACTTTCCACGGGTGGTTAATTACAAGATGTCATTGTTCTTTGGCATATCATGGATGTGATACAAATGTTTTAAATTAAATGAGGACAAATTCGTATTATAGTACAGTATTATTTTACCAGAACTACTAATAATTAGTAATTACTGTTGGTGTATGATTCAATGTTATAATTTCTGTACGATGGATGTTTAATGTTTTGTTTCAGTTAACACTCCTCATTCCTGGCAACACGTCATTGCCCTGCTGTCCTGGGTCGTGGATGCAATCGAGTGTATGGAGTGCATTGATCCATGGACATTAATGTACAATAACAACTTTGAATTGGAAAATGAACTGAATGATTGCGAGGATCTGCCCATAGATCCAAAGGTACGTGTGGTTTAGGGTTTCGGGGATACGCTGTCACCTTGTCATTTCTCAGATTGGCCAAACATTAAGAAGTTTAAATCAAACCATTTTTACGTTTTGCTGGCCAGTATAAATCTAAAAGTAAGATAAAATCATACCTAGACACTTCTAAGTAGGTATGTACAGCAATTATTTTCAGGTAAAGTCAAGTTTTATTTTAATTTCTAGAACAAGTTTTATTTATTTAACTTTTCTTTTTAACAATAAAATATGTTAAACGTCACTTGGCGCAGCGTGCTCATTTCACTGTTGGTGAGTTTGTGGATCATTGGCTATATTCATACTAGTATATTGAAATGAAAATGTTTCGATCTTCCGTTTAACATTCAATTCCACATTCGCCAACGCTTGCACGACAGTGTTTACCTCTAGCTGTACACATACATGCCTTACTTTAATCTTTACTAGATGCGTAATTCAGTTGTTTTACTTGATGGATGAGAATGTACTTTGGCTATGCATAATAATTTGGTCATTAAAAACTGGACTAATATTTATTTATGTGTACAATACTTAAACTAACGAAGCACAGGAAAAATAAAACACATTGCATTTTCAATGTTACAATACTATTCTAAAACAACTGAGCAAACTGCTCAATAATAGCAAAAACAAACAAATGGGACAAAAAATTTAAATTTCTCATCTTGAGTTCTCGGCTAATTCTTGCTCAATCTCGTTTCGACCTTAAAAATACCTGCTCTCACACACATCTACCTATTTTCTATTGACTACCAATGACTTTCAAAAATCCAGATGTGTTCTATTTTTTTAGTGTATCATCTTTATTTTTTAGGTAATAGCCCATTTTAAAGCCGTATACAAAATACGGAATGATCCAAATAGAGATGCTGAAATGGAAGATTTGGGAGACGAATTTGTTGGAAAAATGAGTAAGTGAGCATTAAAAAGTAAATTTATTTACTGGTTCAAGTTTAATGAAATATTGCATAGAACACCTTTGTAAGTAATTGAACTGCCGAAATTTCAATATGCGGCCGCAGTAGAAAGTTGATACAGTAGTTTAAGTATTCGTGGACCAAGGACAAGGAGTGATAAATTATCCAGTATATATAAAGGATTTTATCATAGAGAGGTATTAAACTAACCACTATGTACGGTTTAATGTTACATTCAGCTCATACACCATATGGTTGTCTTAGGTACCTATAGCCTTAAGAAAATACAGTATTTTGATATGCTAGAAACTTGATGGTTACTCTAACTTGAGCATTGAGCACTCTAAATTTACTGTCCTGTTTTGAGATCAAAAAGTCCATTCTGTCCAACCCTATATTGTAAATTCTATAACCAATTTTGAGTATTAGGGCTGTCAACGGTTTGCGCAGAGATATACTGCAGATATATACACTACTGCAAACAGTTGACACTTTGCAGCAAATTAAGTACAGGACTGTTTGTAGTCAGGTGAATAAAAAATGTTTGTGACATGACAACAGCCAAAGTAGCCCATCATGCCCTTTTTGAGTTCCACCTAAGATATGGAATTACTATGTGGGGTGGCACTACAGCCGAAAATCTGCAACGCATCCTTATTCAACAAAAGCGAGCCGTTAGAGTTCTGTGTAACCTGAAACACCATCCAGACACACAAGGAACAGAAGATCTTGACAGTTGTCAGCTTGTACGTACTTGAAGCAACAACTCAGATCCACATCAAGATGGATTGCAAACCCACCAGGCACTATTGTCTACCCATTCATAGATTTAGCTCATAGGAGAAGAGGACCAGCTACAGGGGGACTAAGATGTGGAACTCACTGCCAGAACATCTTAAGAAAATCAAAAACGGCTGTTTGCTTAACATCTGAAAATCTGGCTTCAAGACCACCCTTTTTATTCTTGAAATGAATTCTTTAATCCAATGTAACCTTAGCTGTTCTTAAGATATATTATATGATACTATTCTTATCTTAATGGTAATGGAATAAAGATATTTTGACTTAGACTACTCGAAGGGAGCCAGGCTAGCCAACAATATGTTCGCCACCTCTGGCCTCACACTCACTCTTTGGTCCACACACACTGTAGGGTGGAATGCTAGGTTATCATGGTTACACAGCTAGTAAATAAGTACTGTTAATGTTATTCTATTTTTTCTTTTAGTAATCGAAGAGAACTGTACAGATGAAGATTTTGAAGTAATGGATAAACAGATTCATTTGATTGAACAGGACTTACAGAAGTTTGAAGAAAAGTATCACTCTCACCAGCAGCATATTGAGGTATAATATTTTCTTAATACATCTGAGCTGAATAATGAGATAGCTTCGAGAAGGCTTACTGTGATGTTAAATGATAAGTCAGTGATATTGTTTTTTAAGTTGTTAAATCTTGTTCAAAAAATATAAAAAAAGGTAAAAGTAAAGTTTGTTTTGTTTAGCGAGGCAAAGTTAGGACTTCAAAGTCCCATCTACCACTCAACCTCGACCTTTACCTAGCGTTGCCGTATAGTCACATTACCATTGTAAGTGGTGATTGCGGGGATCAAACCTGCGCCAGCGGAGTATCAGCTCCGGAGTCGCGCACGATTCCAACCCGCCACGGGTCCACTGAATATACCAATCACATACTTTTTTATATATACCTTAATCATCACAAACTATTTATATAATTTAATATTATTATTATCTTTTATATTTTAAAATTTAAATGCTAGCCTATACTCAGCTAAAGCATGGCTGGTGAAAGTAAAACTAACCTCCTTTGAATTTTTTACTTGAATTTTAATTGTAACTTTAGTTTGCTATACTCACAGCCTATCTTCAACTGTCGGCTTCAGCTTTGTCTCCTGTACGATCACGGGCGTTACAAGGCTTACGCCCACAGCCTTTTAGAAATGGCAGCCCTAACAACTTAACATTAACGTTATTAACCCATATATGCCCAGAACTTTTTAGTTTATGCTGTGACTTATGCCTTTTTTGACTTATGCTGTGACTTTCTCACATGCCCTCAGTTATAATAAACGCAAAAACAACAAAACGTGTCCTCCTCCTCTGTACAAAGCAAAGAGTAGCAAAACAGGTGATTTGAGCAATCCGTATTAAACTCTCTTACGCCTTCAACTTCCACCCGTGCCGGTCACCGTTTATTAAAGGTGGGCCCTTCCCATCACTAAACCACACGTAAGTGATTTTAATAAAAGATTGCACCCGCTGCAGGATTAGAACCTGCGACAACCGCGTGATCTAAATTGCTAACTCGTCAGCTAACGCCTTAGACCACGCGGCCATCTTTACACCTAGCGGAGCCCTCATCTCAGTGGACTGGTAAATCTTACGCGGAACACTAGCGCTCTAGTAGCAATCATGAAATGATATAACTTATATACTAAGAGCGCTATATGGAATAAACGATGTGTCGGATTTCAGTTACGTTTTCTCCAGTTTTATCCCCAGGGCAGTATTCGTTTACAAGGCAAAACCTTTTTATTTTGAAATCACATCTTTGATACCGTTTGCGGCAATTTCTGACTCCCGCTAGTGCCCACGACGAAATTACCATTTCACCTAAAGCAAATTACTTGACCAAATTTTGAGCTTTACCGATCAGGCCGAGCAGAGTTCGAGTATTGGTAAACACTCGATAATCGAGTACTCGCACACCCCTATTGTTTATAAATTACTTATTGTATTAAATTAAGCTTTAAAATCACTACCTAAAGACCAATGCAACCCCTCCATGCTCAGAAGATGGGAATTAGCCTACCAACACACCTAGTGGAGCTCTCGTCTCAGTCGACTGGTAAATCTTACACGGAACACTAGCGCTCTAGTAGCAATCACGATAACTACTTCAGTATATGGCCCTAGCAGGCCTCTGGCTCCTTGGATTAAGCTTAAATTAATTTTAAATATATACAAAAAATAAATTTGTGCGTTGGCTCGTTAATGACCCGATGGGCATATATGGGTTGACAACAGAAATATTCTTTGAACATTATTGGTTTTGTACATTTCAATATGTTTCCTTTCTGCGTATTTCAGGAACTTAAAGTTTGTCATGATTCGCTTGTAAAAGATCAAGAAGAAAAGGAGCATTTCATTGCAGAGTCTGAGGCTTTTGACCACGCGTCAAAGGCAAAAGTGGACAGCATTAGTGCAGAGATTTCTAACCAAAGTAAGTAGTTAATCATTTCGCTTGGTGTTTGGACAAACATTTCAACTAGTCAGTAATATCTTCCTCCCATTTCCTGTGGCAAACAATTTTTAGGTGTTATTTAACTTATTTTATTTAGCGTTGCCACAGGTCAGGATCAGTTGGGTAAAGTGCGGGGAAATTATTGGGGATTATAAGTAAGTTTTATATTCTGCAAACTGAGAACTGTTTTATGGGAAAAGATCTAAAATTATGGTGTTACTGAGAGTTGAGTCATTCATGTGGGCCTAACCCAACTTTCAGTGATACCATATTCTTCTGCTTGCTCCTGTCATCATCATCTTTCATGGAGATACACATCTCACACTTTCAGAGAACAACCATGGCCCCTCAACCTCTAATACACTGTGGAGGCTTTGCCGAATTCAAGATAAAAGGCCTGGGGGATGGGTGAGGAAAATCATCTTTCATGGAGATGCACATCTCACACTTTCAGAGAACAACCATGGCCCCTCAACCTCTAGTACACTGTGGAGGCTTTGCCGAATTCAAGATAAAAGGCCTGGGGATGGGTGAGGAAAATCATCTTTCATGGAGATGCACATCTCACACTTTCAGAGAACAACCATGGCCCCTCAACCTCTAATACACTGTGGAGGCTTTTCCGAATTCAAGATAAAAGGCCTGGGGGATGGGTGAGGAAAATCATCTTTCATGGAGATACACATCTCACACTTTCAGAGAACAACCATGGCCCCTCAACCTCTAATACACTGTGGAGGCTTTGCCGAATTCAAGATAAAAGGCCTGGGGGATGGGTGAGGAAAATCATCTTTCATGGAGATGCACATCTCACATTTTCAGAGAACAACCATGGCCCCTCAACCTCTAATACACTGTGGAGGCTTTGCCGAATTCAAGATAAAAGGCCTGGGGAATGGGCGAGGAAAGTCAAAATGGAGGAAGGGAAGAGCAAAAAGTGTTGACTCTCGGTGGATTACAAATATATTTATAAAAAAATTAGTTCATATAAAAAAATAATAAAAAAAGCAAAATACCTTTTCTATATCATTTCAAAGCATTTTGATCCTTATGTGTTCGATTTACATGATACTTACGTGATTTCCGTTTTAAACTACTTTCCTTTATTAAAATTCCAAAATCGCAATAATTTACACTATATTTGATGATTTCATAACTTGAGTACGACCGACGATGCGATCGAGCGCCATATTGTTTGTCTGACAGACGACACACCTGCGCATAGTACGTGTCACGTGATCGCTCATTTTTGCAATAAATCGAGAGTTTCGTTACGTTAACTGCGCGGTAACGGATGACATAGTCGATATTCGAAACTATTCGATAGTCAAAAGAATTGCTTCCAATATGAGTTTACTTGCCTAATAAGGCAATTATTTTAATACGCAATATGCTCACTCGACATTTCTAAAGCACGAATCACGGTTTATTTTACTGGGATTGATGAGATTCAATACCGGCCCGTGTCTTCGTGTATCAGCAAAGGTCCGCCCGACTTTTGAGTATTGCTTTCGGATAGAAAAAATTAATTCAAACCTGTACCAAAAAATATCCCAAGTTGGCTTTAAGTTAATGTTCTTGCAAGGAAACACAACATCCTACATTTTGCAGTTTAAAAAAATATATAATAATTAAATACCAAACCATTCACAGTCATTAACTTTATTATTATGAGATATTTGGATTTTGCACTGTAAACATAATAACTTACTTTACGTCTTCTCAATTCAAAGTAGTTTGTGTTGGCATAACAATGGCATTTTTCAGTAATTAAATAATGTTACCTGTATTATATCTCAATTGGTGATGTCTTTTAGATATAATTCTACAAAGAAAAACCGAAGAACTACACAAAGTTCTAGAAAAAGTGAAAGGCCAAACAATGACTTTGGAAGAAAAGGAGAAACTTACGTCAGAGAGACACGAACTCCTTCGTAGGATTCAGTTTCATGAAAATAGTATCAGAGGCTATGAAAAGTCATCATTCACAGTAGACCTGAAACTGGCAGAAGGTCTGAGAAAGGTAAAACCTAATATTTTCATAGATATAGAAAATAGGGCACTAGACAAAGAGCCTGCTACCATCCATGTTAGCCTGTTCACCTTTCTAATATTTTCATTGTTTGGGATAACAAGGAAAGTTTTAAATTCTCAAGTAATTTATAGAAGAAGAAATAAAATAAATACAACTTTTTTATTTACATATGCAGGGTGCCATAAAAGTGTTTAGCGCACTTTGCGCAGAACCGAATTCTACATACAAAAGTATGTCGACAATGCCGAGTAACATTTTTTATTTTTGCTTAGTTTAGCCGTAATCTGCCATTTTGTAAATTTTTAAAAATACGGAATAATTCAAAGACTTTTTGAGATATGTTTGTGAAACTTAGTATAAAACTTAATTGTTTTCCTAATAACATATTTTGCCAAAAATATTTGTTATCTAACTTATCAAATTTCAAAATGGAGGCCATTTAAAGATTTTAAAGTCAAATCCCAATTTAATTCCATTACAATTTGAAATGGTAGCTATTTTGAAATTTGATAAGTTAGATAAAAAAATATTTTTGGCAAATGTTATTAGGAACACAAATGTTATTAAACCACGTTTCACAAAAATATCTCAAAGGGTTTTTGTATTACTCATTATTTTCAATGGTTTACAAAATAATGGATTACAGCTAAACTAAACCGAAATAAAATAAATGTTATTCAGCATTTTTGACTTACTTTTGTGTGTAGAATCCGGTTCTGCATAGCGCGCTTCACATTTTTATGACACCCTGTATAGTTGACTGCAAATGTTGGCAGGAATAGGATAGAAACAGAAGAGTTCTTTTTTATCATGATATTAAGTTATTCATTTATTTGTTATTTCATTTATTCATGTATTCAATTTAGAATTTTTATGATTAGGGTCATTTTTAACAGGAATTTACCTAGTAAGCTAATCATCAATCAGAGTGGAATTATCAAAAAAATTGTTTGAAATATGAACCGATTGTTTGAAAATCCTCCTAAATTACTTGATCTGCCAAAAATTTCCTGGAAATCCATCTGTTCTTAGGAAATTACCGCCTGGTTTTCGGGGTTTTAATTTTTGTAGCGATTTCCTGATCCCTAGTATTATGTTATCGACTGAAGTTACACACTGGTGTGATGTGTGTTCCAGCTGGATTCGTTGCTGGTGGACTACAGGACGAGTGTGGCGGAGAACATTGTGTTGGATTCTCGGTTGAAGAGTGTGGACTTGGACATGTCTGCGTTTCAATTGAACGAAGGTGTTCTTCAGACAGTTGGTGAAAACTTGATTAGTCTGAAAGAAGAAGGCAAGAAATCACTCAGTGAACTCAACGCAAAGAAAGAGAAGTCAGAAAAATTCTTGTTAAGGGTAAAATGTTATTTTTGGTGCTCTAATATATTAACATCCTCCCTTGCCGTCAACTTCCACCCGTGTCGGTGACCGTTCGTTTAAGGTGACTGTTCGTTTCTCCCCATCACTAAACCACACGTAAGTAAGCTTAATATGGATTGCTCCCGCTGCAGGATTTAAACCAGCGACAACCCCGGATCCGTGGCGGATTGGTATCGCACACGACTCCGGAGCTACTCACTCCGGTGGCGAGAGTTCCATCCCTGCAGTCACCACTTACAATTTGTAATGTGATTATACGGTGACACTAGGTAAAGGTCGAGGTTGAGTGGTAGAGAGGACTTTGTAGTCCTAACTTCGCCTTGTTAAACAAGACAAACTTTACCTTTAACCGCGTGACCTAAATTGCCAGCTCGTTAGCTGACGCTTTTAGACCACACAACCATTCTCACACCTAGTAGAAGCTGTCGTCACAGTAAACTGTTCAAGCTTGTGCGGAAGACTAGCTCTCGAGTAGAAATCATGGTAACTACTTCAATAGGCGGCCCGAGCAGAACTCAGGCTTCGGCTTCAAAGTATTAAACTTTAAATTGAACAGCACAACTTGTATGCAACCTGATCAATCCTAAGCATTACAACTGAGGTCATAAATATATAACATAGATTAATCTCGAAAAGTTTAAGATTTTTTGTTGTTGTTTAATCGGTCGGGAATTTTTAGGTGGAGTTTGTCTTTTGCTAGAGCCATAGTTACTCCCGCCAATGTTTGAAAACGCCAAAATTGGTTATGCAAACGCTTAATGATAAAAATCTGATTGTGCACAAGCTTCTTAACGATTGCAGATACCAAATAACAGTTGTTAATACACTTAATACAGATTTCTGACCCCAAATAACGATTGTCAACAATATTACTTTAAATTTTTAGCAGGGTACCCATAAACTTATATATTTTGCTGTTTTGCTACGTTTTGCTTTGTATAGAGGAGTACATGTTTTTTGGGTCTATTAGACTTCTACTAAGAGATTGCAAGTAAAGGCATTCCATCAAGTCAGGCATAATTCAAACAAACAAAAAAGACGCAAAACTGTCATCTCTAAAAAATTTGGTCCAGGCTTCAAAGTGTTATTAATCTCACTGAAAGTATTTTTACAGTTAAGGAGTCTTTTCTGTATTTGTTGTGAGCAAACTAGTTTTTTTGTAAAACAGGCAATAGTGTAACTTTAGTGAACTAAGCAAAAGTGTAGGAAAAGTAAACTCAGCGATATTACATTTTAAAGGAGAATGTTTGAACATTTATGTAGAAGATAATATAGAAGATAATTTTAACAAGAGTCAGCTGGATAGGTTTATACTTTATATGCGGCTCTTCCACCCTTAGAGCTGTACATATAGACATTCCTTAGTTGTAAGTATTGTTAAAGTCAGTTGGTTTTCGATTGGCTGTGTTTCAAGTCATATTTTTGGGCATGAGGAACGCCTCCACTGTATTCAAACCAAAATATCTTTGATAATTTTATTCTGTCTCCAACATTTCAGATCAACCATAACATAAAAGAAACTGGTGAGAAAATAGCCAAAGAAAAGACACTTCTTGAGGGAGTGGAAAGTGACTTAAAGCAACATCAAGATCAAGTTGCCAAGGTACAAACTTTATTTATATTTTGTGTAATAACCACGTTTAGTGATTACTGATTAAGCTAGTAAGTTTTATTAAACTAAATAAAATTGTTTAACAAAAAGTTAACAATTTTTAAAAGTTTGGCTAATTACCGGGTCAAAATTATTGTTAAAATATTAACAGCTCATATCAATTAGATAATTATATAAGGTAATCTTACCTAACAAAATGAATAATGAAAGCATATTTGTTCTTTTAAACCAGTTGATTTTTATGGTAAGTTAGCATGTTTTACTTAGTATCTTTAGTAAAGAAATAAAATTAATCAATAATATCAAAAACGCTTACATAATAGTGTCTGTTTTTGAAATTTGTAAATGTAAGAAAAAGTTTAACAATCAAAATTTGTGACAAAGTTACTTTATTTCTGAAAATGGGCAAACAGTTTAAATATCCCATTATTAAATGTGCACCCAATATTTTCATTAACTGAAGTTAATCTAGTTAAATAGTTTGTGATTCAATTGCTAGTGATCTACCAGTATTACATCTTAGTAAAATGTA
Source organism: Matsumurasca onukii (assembly GCA_018831715.1). NCBI lineage: Eukaryota > Metazoa > Arthropoda > Insecta > Hemiptera > Cicadellidae > Matsumurasca > Matsumurasca onukii. Next base: position 26,458,600 of record CM032058.1, read on the forward strand.
AATGGTTTAATTTTAGAAATCACAAAAGCTAAAGGAGGAAGCAATGCGTCACGAAAAGCTGGCAAAAGAAATATCAGAAGAAATTGCTCAGTTTGACCCATCCAAACTTGAAGAGAAAAGAACTGAGTAAGTTAACTCAATACTGTTATTTATATACTGTGGGATCTCACTAATCCGACTCTATGGGATTGATTGTGGCGGATTATCGAAGATGTTGGATAAGTAAACAAAAATAAAGTATTAAAACATAGTATAAATGAGACAAAATAACTTAGGCAAAATTGCAGTTTGTTTTTTACACTGGCCACTGATCACTCAAGTGATTGCTTTGATAGTTTCCCCCTGACGGAAGGATTGCGCAACACAGTTGTTCTGAATGCATTGTGTTGACAATCATGTGAAATATTTAATCACCTGACCCGCCAGTGTCCTGAATGTGCAAAATGTCCTACAGTGGTGAGATCAGTACAGTGCTAATCCATATGTTGTTGGAAATATGGATCATATGTTGCTTTAATCACAATCATAGTAAATTTTGGCCTGGGTAATAAATATAAATTTATTTCCCTAAAATTCGGAATACTGATTTAGTGTTTTGATACTTTACTTTGCTTTGAGACACCGACCACTCTTGTTAAGGTTTAATCGTGTTACAAACTAGGGCCGACTGTTCTCTAGATTGGGTCATTAATTAATAGCCTAACGACCAATGGAATGGACCAACGGCTTAGCATGGCATATCCTGGCCTAGCGCCCTATTTCCTACATCTAACCTTAGTTTTTAATTTGAAAAAAAATTGCGTAATTATAAACGGTACTTTTCTTATATCGCCATAAATGTGAAGTTGTCCTCCATCGAGAAAAATACTGTATCTGAGGTTAGTTTATAGGGGTGAATGCATAAAGCCTGTACGTTTGAAAGAGACTTTGATGTGTATGAATGCAAGTTGAATTGACGACTGTCATATATTGTTAAAATGTATATTTTGGAGTTAAGCACTTATTTTTATTAGGCTCCATGTATCGACCTGGTTCTCATAACGTTGTATTTAGAATTGAATTGTGCATTTAACCCTAGAATACTACCGCGATTTGATATGCCCCTATTACTATTGATACATAAATTTTACATACACGGATTGTTGATATTTTTACCCCATTCATATACAGTAGACGCTCGCTCGACCGGATTCGGGATGGTCTGGACCACCCCTTGGTAAAAAAAATTTAAATATACGAAAAACATATTTTTTTGTTACATACCTACAGTATTTTTGAACATCAACGTTAAAAGCTAGTAATTTAAACAATATTTAATGACAATATAGTGCACTAACGTCACGTTGACAATACCGGAGCTACGCAGAAACGCAATTGAGTTCTGAATTTGCGAATCGATGCTGGGGTTGTCAGGATACACCGCGCAGACTGGAGCACGGAGTGGATCGATAATGTCAGGCTATCTACTGCGCACAGGCGAGTCACCCCTCCCGCCCTGCACTGTCACAAATGTAAACAACAGTGAGTCACCTGCAGCTGATTCGTGATGTGATATCTGTATTGTGATAACTTGTGTTAGTGTGTCGGGTGATTAAATTGTGTGATTACGATGGCGGACAAAAAGTGCAACAGAGTGTTCATTCGTATGGAGGAATTTTATTAAAATTAGAAACCTTTTTTACTGTAAATATGAATTGTACAAAAATTGTGAAAATACAGTATTTTGAACAAAATAAATACATTGTTGAACGTTAAATGTGTTTTTATTTCGTAAGACCTTCAGTATGAGTACTGCCTACAAGAGTGAGTGGTTTTAATGTGTGTGGCTTAGCTAAACACGTCAGTAACCGATCTGGACCTCAAATTACGTCATCTTGAGTCTATTTTTATCGATCCTAATGCACCAGGATATGCTTATCGGTATCCCCCCGATCGTCCGGAGTTTTCAAAATCCGGACCACCCTTCCGTCACATTAGTCCGTTCTAGCGAGGGTCTACTGTAGTTTCGAGTGTTGTAATTTAGTTAATACTTCATAAAGGTTGTTAGAGTAGACCCTTGATAGAACGGACTAATGTGGCGGATTTTGAAAAATCCGGACGATCGGGGGGATACCGATAAGGAAATCCTGGTGCATTAGGATCGATAAAAATAGACTCAAGATTACGTAATTTAAGGTCCAGATCGGTTACTGACCAGTTTGGCTGAGCCACACACCTTAAAACCACTCACTCTCGTAGGCAGTACTCACAATGAAGGTCTTACGAAAAAAAAACACATTTAACGTTCAACAATGTATTTATTTTGTTCAAAATACTGTATTTTCACAATTTATGTACAATTCATATTTACAGTGAAAAAGGTTTTAATTTAATAAAATGTACATACGCACAGTATTTGGCTGCAAAACCAAGAACACACAATTCACAATACAGATATCACATCACGAATCAGCTGCAGTTGACTCACTGTTGTTTACATTTGTGACATTGCAGGGGCGGGGAGGGGTGACTCGCCGGTGCGCAGTAAATAAGAGAGTGGCCTGACATTATCGATCCACTCCCTGCTCCAGTCTGCGCGGTGTATCCTGACAACCCCAGCATCGATACGCAAACTCAGAATTCAGTCGCGTTTCTGCATAGCTCCGGTATTGTCAACGTGACGTTAGTGCACTATATTGTCATTAAATAATAAATATTGTTTAAACTACTAGCGTTTAACGTTGATGTTAAAAAATACTGTATGTATCACAAAAATATGTTTTTTGTTTATCTAAATTTAAATTTTTTTTACTGAGGGGTGGTCCGGACCATCCCGAATCCAGTCAAGCGAGGTCCGTTCGAGAGAGTGTCTACTGTATATATACCAGTAATATTTTACAAACATAGAATTGCTCAAAAACCTTTAAATTACCTTAATTATATATGAAATTTTAAAAATACCTATACTTATAGGGTTTACTCAATGAAAAAAACTGAATGATAATTTGCCCAAAAAGGTTTATTGTATAACACTTCATTGTATACAGTATCAAACTTTTCTCACATTCACACGTCACAATTTAAATTTTTTCAATGCCTAATCATATGCTCAGTCCGGACATTTTTTTCTCCGTCACGTAAGATTGACGTGGGCCAACTCAAAAATCAATAATAACTTATTTACCGCCTCGCACCAAACGACCACTCACTACGCCGCCGTGAGGCCAACTAACCAGAAGAGGCACTGGTGGAGGGGGAAGTGTCTGGGGTGGAGGTAGGTACCGGGGCAATGCAAAATATGGCGGATACACGTAAAATTACGGCCGGTAGTTGTCTAGGGTTAAAAACTGACAGCACTCGGAGACCAATTCTTCAATTAGGGTATTTGCAGTTGGCAACTTAAGTTGAATCCGCTGTAGAAGGGTTTTTCGTGTGTTCTTGGGGTTGTCTATGTTTTCTACCCGAACAAAACCAAAAATAATATTGTTGAGTTTTAGCTTGTTTGCAATGTTGACATTTGCAATAACATTTTTAGTTTAAAACTTAATTTGTCCACTGTTATACAATATCACAAAGTAGTTCAAACGTTAAAGGATTAACGGGGTTCGGATTAGCGGGACTCTACTGTAGTAATCTGAGGAAGGATTCTCAATGTTTAAAAATTAAACTATAATTTGGTTTGTTTCAGACTAACAAAAATGGAACATGATATGAAGTTGCTGAAAGAAAGACAAGACAAATACTTTAAAGGGATGCTGGCTAATTTTAAGGAAGCCCAAGAACGATTGAAGGTAACCAACCTCTTTTAAATATGATGAGCTTTTGGAAAATTTGATTTTTAAGATTAAACGTGCTTTATAGTTTGTTATGTAGAGCATGGCCGGTGGCCTTGAGACTTGCTGCTGGGGGGTATGGCCCTTGAGCGGATCTGTGGCGGATTGGTATCGCACGCGACTCCGGAGATCATCACTCCGGTGGCGCGGGTTCGATCCCCGCAGTCACCACTTACATTTGTAATGTGACTAATACGGTGACGCTAGGTAAAGGTCGAGGTTGAGTGGTAGAGAGGACTTTGTAGTCCTAACATCGCCTCGTTAAACAAGACAAACTTTACCTTTACCTTTTATAGCCTATCTCACCGGCCATGCTAAACCTGACGAACTGTATCTGTTTATTGATGTACCCTATCACTGCTATGGGTGCCTATGAGCACTTTGCATGTGAACATATGCAATTTTCACAATTTAGATCACAGTAAAAGTGTCTCCCTAAGTTAAAATTGGAGTGACACTTAAATGACAATAAATTATTTGACTTTTGATTCTAACCTTTTTATGTTCATCAATGATAGAAATTTTCATAGAACATCTTATACAGTACCTTTTTTTAGTATAAACTAGGGATGAGTCGGTGTTATTTTGTGTGTGTGTGTTGTATCAAATACTGATTTGGATTTATTTCTCTCTTTCAGGGTCCTATGCAAAGGGCAGAAGAAGCTAAGGAAAGGTTGAGGAAAACACTAGAAGAATCATAAAGTCAAACACAATAAACAAAGAATATTGGGCCTTTGGCGCCTCATAAAAATGAGTGTGTTTGGACAAACTATCCTTTCATACTCACAATGATGCTGGAATAAGGTTTCCGCTTTATAGATTTGTAAATTTCATCTTCTTGGGACGATGCCTTGAAGAATCCAACCTGCTCCTTTTATGGAATGTCTGGTACAAACTTGCTAGGCATAAAGTCTTGGGGTTCTACTATTCTGTTGTAAATATTTTCTAATTTATAGTGTTAGTTCTAATTTACAGATTATATTAAAATGGTAAATGATTTCAATCCATACATTATGTACCTTTAAATTTGTGTTAAATAAATAAAACTATTCTTTTGTAAAAATGTAGTACTTGCAATTTCCCCTTTGAACCCTCACAACAAATATTTTAAGCTACTTCATATGGGTTGATTAGTTATTCCTTTGTTTGAAATGTTTTAATGATGGGAGAATTTCTGAGTTTGAAATATTATTGCAGACATTTTTCATCTTTAGTGAACTAGAAAAACAAGGGAATCTTGTGTTATATTTGTTAACTAACAATAAAAAATCTTTGTGAAAATATTTCAAACTCAAGGCTTTAAGTTAACTATCAAGTAGTCTAAAAATGTTAGTAATAAAATTTAATTAACTAAGCATACTTGCCTTACATACCTACGGGGTGTTAGGCAGGTGTGCAAACATTCAGATAACTTTTGGATTGTGGCAGACAGGAATTCTAAATTTGCTACATCGTTAATTACTGGAGGACGAGCCTTGTTCGATTTGCTTTATCATAGAGAATAGTGAGTGTACAGAGATCCAAAGGTATAGGGAAAGTGTTAATCTCCTATGTAATGCTAATCACTGGACACTGACCTCTCAAAACTTGAAGGCATAGGCAGACCCAAGTTCTAAACGAAGGGAGAAAGCTAACTCAGTAATCGGAGATTAAGATTACCCCTATGAACTGTGCAAATATCAGTAGGGATAGACCGATACTGGATACTTAAAACACATTCGATACCAGTTGTATCGAGGTATACTTCAATCCAGGGTTTGGACATTGATTTTAAATGTTTAGGTTTGGTTTTAATACGGTTTAAAACCTAACGCTAATGGTCTCGAAGTCATGATTTCGTCGCGGGGTCAAGAGATCACCGCAAACGGTATCAAAGTCGTGATTTCGTGGCTTGCGCTAGCGGGAGTAAAGATATCGTCGCGAATGGTTTAAAATCATGATTACGTCGCGGTCGCTAGCGGGAGTCAAGAGGTTGTCTTTAACAGTAACGAAAGTGTTATGTTTTATTTTAGGCCCGAGGGGTATCGCGAGTTTTTTTATGGAGGACAAGTCTTACAGGCAAATGGTTTTAAATGCTGTACTGAAGTTCGTTCAAGATGGCCAGCAGTCACCTCCTATAGTCCTCCTCAATGTTCTCCCCCTGCCAGGTGCCTTATTTTTTGTCGGATACCAACGACTTAGTCCCGTGCTCCTCGAGGGTAAGTATTTGGAAATTATACAAATATCGGCATTCCTGTCGAATTATGATGACAGCTCAATTATGTCAATGCCTCTCCACATCTGAATAGTCTGCAAGTTCTTCTTGTGCTTATGGGCAAACAGAGCTACAGAAGCATACACCATTACAGAACCTTAATTCTTAGGCTTCCGTGGCCGGTGTCACAACTATGATCTAGTAATTCCAGTTCACACCGCGTCAAAAATTCATAATTATGCTGAAATATTTCGGCCATCTGTGGAGTACCATCTTCAGTCCGATGCAGCCTACAAGTATAGGTCGCGGAGAGATGGCCAACAATCACTATTTGAGATGCCGACCACAGTCATGAGGGTATTTTAAGGCAAATATGTGGTGAAGGATGAGTGGTAGTAATGAGTTATGAGGTGTAGTCTTCTTACAAACTAAGGCCGACGGTAGCTTGTAGTAAATCGTGATGCATCTAGCTCCGGGCTAGTTTGAGCTAAAGAAGTTCTCACTTGCATCACACGCAAATTTGCGGCTTGACGAGTTCTGTGTTGGTGAACTTGCGAGTTAGTGATGAACAACTCTGGATGCTTTTTTTACATACATAGCGCATTCCAGTATTAACTGAGAAGACGTGTCAGAATCTGGAGCTTCTTGAACAGTTTGCTGTGTGCCAGTCGCGCCTCCTTTGAAATAAGCCTAATGGATCTTTTTTGAAGAATAAATATTCTTTCCGCATCGGCAGCCGCTCCCCAGAACATGACACCATAACTTAGGACACTACGAACACACCCAGAATAGATCTTAAGCATTACTTCTTTTCTTACTTGGAGCTGTAATCTTCTTACTAGCTTAGTGCAGACATTTATGTACTTTAAATGGATATTTAAAGTCAGTGTCTGCACTGAGCCTGCGGATGTTTAAAGTAAATGGTGCAGACCTTAACCATTGACTTTCAGTATATAAAGTCAGTATAATCAGTATATAAAGTCAATGCCTTGACTACATGATAATTCTACTATCAAGGTTTATTTCGAGGAATTTTGTTCAGACAATTTGTGTTTATTTATTTATTCTTTCAGCGGTCTAAGCCAATAAATACAATAATTTAAAACACAAACTGTTCGATAATACATCAGATACATAAAATGGTTATTATTAATGTGTTACTCTGAACTTTGTAATAATTATATGGGTCCGTTCATGTGTAGCCGCCTATTGATATTTGATCTTATTCTCATGAAACATACATGCTGCTTCAAAATGTTTTAGAATTTTTCTTCCAAGAGTTTAGAAGTTTTCTTGAGTATTTGAAAAAAATCTGGTTTCATAATGCTCTCAGCCATCCCCGTTTGTATTTTAAATATTTTATCAATGGCAAGAAACTTCAGTTAACGCCCCTACCATCGACTATATGTATATTTAAAATCAATAACTCTACTCATTGACTGCCCTTATGCATTTTTAAAATCAATGGTCTAAGCCATATACATAAATGCGAAAGTTTAAAACACAAACTGTTCGAAAATACAAAAGATACATAAAATGGTTATTATTAATGTGTTACTTTGAACTTTGTAATAATATGCGTCCGTTCATGTGTAGCCGCCTATTAATATTTGATCTTATTCTCATGAAACCATACATGCTGCTTCACAATGTTCTAGACTTTTTCTTCCAAGAGTTAAGAAATTTTCTTGAGTATTTGAAAAAATTTGGTTTCATAATGCTCTCAACCATCCCCGTTTGTATTTTAATTATTTAATCAATGGCAAGAAACTTCAGTCAACGCTCCTACTCATTGACTGCCCTTGTACTATAAAATAATACGGCACATTTTAAAATCTGTGTTCACTAAAATACTATTTTTTTCGTAACTTTTGATTTTGGCCTTGATTATTATTAAAATGGCGTCCGCCAACCTCGAACTGTGCTCTCCTCCATCAAGCGATTCTACCGCGTTGCCGCAAGAGCATCTTAATACCTCTTCGTCTCCAATTGTTGTAAGAAACATGTGAATAATGCTTAATCATAAGTAATCTTTAAGCAAATTACATAGTTATCGTTATAATCAATCAATATATTTGTAGTAGGCCTACTTGTTCTATAATCCGGATATGTTTGTATGATATTTCATTTCTCCCAATGAGCAAACCTTTTACCGTAAGGTTATCCACATTTTGGTATTGCAACGAGCTGTTATGTATGGAATTCTACATCATCGGTCAGATGTAACTACAGTAGTACTGTTGCCCATAGTCAGCTCAAATCACCATTAGGCTTAAGGCTAACTTATAAAGTTGTAGTTAATTTAATCTTTTCTGGGGATAAGAACCCTTTGAAGGCCAGCGTTTAATTTATTAGACTTGGGGGTTTTAAACCTTTTAATGTTTCATTTAGTTGCTAATATAGTGAGTGATCATACAATTTTTATTCTACCACCATTAGGCGAGAATAAGAATGTCTTTATTTCTTGAATATTTGGTTTACAGTTTTACAATTAAATTAACAAAGAAACAACATATATTACACAATTCATCCTTAGGATGTAGAAGTAAGAAAGATATCACTAATGCTGGTCAAATACCATGCAGGTAAATAAAACAAACGTTAGCTCTCTAAGTAACAAAATGAACACGAAATAAATAAAACTGTCGTTGACCTGTCAAGCTGAACAAACTTGTAGTCTACAGCATATTCGGTATTAATAGTTAACTTTTCTTCTAATTAGTAAAAATTTGATTTTGTACTAAGGTAAAAGGGTCCCAAGACTTTTTAGAGGCTCGGAACATTTTAAAAAACGTCATTAAAGTCGGTACTATTTCCAGGGTAGGTTAAGTTAGTTTAGGGTAAATTAGGTGCTGATAGATTTGGTCATTTTTAATGTAGGTTAATGTAGTTTTCACCTATTTCCACTTATTTTCCGAATGTAAATCAGTAATTTTTGGCCATTTTACAGGGTTTCAAATCTAATTAGTGTATTTAGAACAAAAGTAACTATAGGCCTACTGGAATTTTACTGCATATTCAATTGCCCATAATGTCTCTGAAATAGGTAGCTAACCCCAGGATTATAACTTGTCAAGCATTGTCTAAATAGTTGTGGGAGCAGCAAACATACTAAATAAATGCTATAGCCTACCATTTAAATTTCTTAAATACTCAATTACTGCTCTATTAAGTTAAAATTAGTAATTGACTTGTTTTGCCTGCATCTGTAGCTCTGTGTGAGTGTTGCGGCCTCTAGTTTGGAAGGTCACAGGTTTGTTTCCCAATACAGGTATATGGGTTACTATAAAAAAAAACCAGGTATAAGCCGTGACTTTCTGCATCAAATTGGATCTATGTTTAGCTACCTTGAAAGAGATATAGTTACTCCCGCCTTCATAAATAAAAGGTGTATAATAGCTAATCAGACTTTTAACACACAGAGAGTACACCAAACTAAAAAATTCTTATTGTTATTAAAATATCTATAATATAAAAATGAATCGCAAAATGTGTTGCTAAGCGCATAACTCAACAAAGCCTGGACCAATTTGGCTAAATTCTTTTTTAAAATGTTCGTTGGAGCTCAAGGGTGGTTTTAACGGCGAGAAAAATTCGAATAATTGCCGGAAACCCCCTTAAAACAGTCCTTTTCTTTTTCCCATACAAATGTTTTTCTAACTAAAACTTAGTCAATTTGAGCTTTATTGCTATTCGTTGCCAGCTGATATCCCTATTTTACAGACATAAAACATTATTATGTACAGAACAAAAAGCTACCACATTACAAATCTTTTTGACAGGACGAAGTCTGTCGGGTCCGCTAGTTAATTATAAAATTGTTCATCTTGGACTTTTCCAACCAGAGAGCTAGAGCACAGTTTGTGACTCAGTTCCCCTCTTCGCTCACATTAGCATATCAACTTAATACTGCCAAATATAAAACAGTACTTTCTTTTATCTTCATCGCGCGTTAGCAAGCTGGGTTGTATATGTGTCAACACGCAGCAGTTTTAGTTTGAATAGTTTACACTGTCATTGTGTAAGCCAGTTTGGTCATGGAAAGTTCTTTCTTAACCTGATGTCAACATTAGAGAAGGGAAAAAAAATTATTCAAATGATGTTTAAATTAATAGGTTTGTAATTGATAACTACCAATCTTGAACACATGCGTTTCTTTTTCATTTTTAACTTGTACCAATTAAATACTCTGCAACGATTGGGTGTGTAAAACTACAAAGTGTCTTGCCGGTTAGTTTCCTAACTGCATGGTGCAGTGTAACTCTGGCTGTGGCAAAGTACATGATAAAAAAATAATTATTATCGTTTTTTTCTGTTTACAATTGTTAAATAACAAGAAATTTAACAAAATATAATACAACGAACTCAAAACTAGCTAAGCAAAGTAGGAAACTGTAGGAATAAAAATGTTAATTGTATGATTTTGTAAAGAAAGAAGAAACAATAATGTAAAATGGTCCCGAAATTGTGACCTGTTTGGGACTTGCACAGAAAAAGATTACATGCTAGAGTTGTGTCTGCGAGGTCAACCAGAGAATATTAGTGTACATGCAATGATAACACAGAAAATAATACCAATTGTGACCAAATAAATTTATATGGTATGGTTTTTGCTAAATTTTATTGTATAAAATAGTGTTTCGTTATTATTATAGGTTAGTTGAAGTTTCTTTACTATATTTATTTTTTGTTTTCTAAGCCTTTTATAGAACCAGTTTAATTGTTAAGATATTTAGGTGCCAGACAAAGTTACACTCAAGCTGGTTCAAAGTAGCGTATCCGAGCTTTTTGAAGAACTTTCTCATGAGAATTAGATCAGTATACACCACAGTCCTGTCCTGTTAATCCAAACTAATTGGGACCGGACCCAGTTCGGATTAACCGGAAAAAGACCCTAAATGACAAGTTTGAACAAAAATTAACATTTGTTTTCCAAAATAACGTCTAATTATACAAGAACAGCAACGTACATTTTATTTTATTCATCAGTAAGTTGTATAAATGTTAGGTCATTGCATCGTGAAGGGCGGAAATACATTTGTGTGAGGTTAGCTGCATGCACAACGACTTGTCACTGTCGCGACTGACTGGGGTGCCGGTTCAAGGTCAGGTATTACAACAGTACACGGCACTGTCGCGTTGCGGCGTCGTAGTTGCGTCTGTGTCACTTCTGCGCATGACAGCCCCTCCCTCACCTAACCCCACAACCACCACCAACAGGACACTGTCACTCTCCAAACTATTGAAATGCTTCATTGACGATTTAACAAGTTAACTATCTGTACTCTTTTTGTATTCAAATTGTTTCATTAAAATGTTTTCTAAAAGTTAGTATCTTGTTTTGTTTTTTACAATTTTAAACAAATAGACAAATTTAAACTTTTGTCCTAAATGCTAGTTTTGATTAACCCAAAATTCGGATTAACGGGACTGTGGTGTACTAGGCGATATTAACTTAAAAAGGTATATTCAACTTCTCTAACATCTAGAATATTCAACGACACAAGGTCCTAAATTTATGTTTCCCATCACAAACTTTTGATGGTTTTACATGACAGAGCTGTGTATGAGTTATATTTTCAATATCTTTTGTATATATTGCCTACTTTGCGCTAGGTGTAACTTTATAACTTGAATAATGTTGCAGGCTGTAAAAATGGAATCAATGGAGCTAGCTGCAGACTCAGTTCAATCTAATGGTCCTGTTAAGACTAATGAAAATGGCAAAGATGAGAATGTCAATGTTGAAGAAATGACTTCTAGAGATTATTATTTTGATTCCTATGCTCACTTTGGGATCCATGAGGAAATGTTAAAAGATGAAGTTCGGACTTTATCATACAGGAACTCAATGTATCACAACAAACACCTGTTTAGGGTAAGTATTTTTAAATCTCAAACTTAAGTTCAGAACAATTTAGTTTTGTTTTAAATAAATGCTTTTGCAGGGATAGGTCAAATCCGGTTGCTTAATACTTGCTGGAACTAATAATTGATAGCAAACATATAAACCGATAATTTGCTTGATAATTTACGTCCAGATTTTAAATGCACACATGATTTTTCTATTCTTAGCTACTTGAAAACAGTACTCACAAGACCACTACTCTGAAAACCCAGGCCGGTATTGAATCTCATCAATCCCAGTAAAATAAATAATAAATAAATAATAATAATAAATAAATCCCAGTTATTCTTGTTTTAGAAACTCAGAGTTGGCTTATTGGTTTTTTCTTTGTCACTGGCCTTTACATAAAGATGACCAAAGTCGAGAATTTAATCTTTTGATACATCTCAAACATTTCTAGCTTATCATGATGCTTTTCTCGTCCTGCTGTTGTCTGCCAGTATCAGGTGAACAACAATTTGCTTTGTCAGTCACACACACACTACAAAATCATCAAATGCAATATAATTTGTTGAGATTTTAGAATTTAAATAAAGACAATTGGTTATTAAGAAGTTTCAAATAGTAACCAATCAAATTATCAATCACAAAACAGAAGAGTGCTCATTTGTCAATAAATCAGAACCTAACCTTAAAAATAGTTCGGAACAAACAAGAATGACCGACAAGCTACTGAGGATGACTCTCCACAGCGAGGTCGAAATGTCTAGCAGTATTTGTAGTTCAACTGTGACGCGGTGTAAACCGGAAGCCTTAGATCTTAGTAAGCATGACATGTTAATTTTAGTTTTTAGTTGGGTTTTTTCATCCAGTTTATATAAATTTAATATTGCAGTACAATATACCTTCATTGTAAACTCGGTGGAGAAACACACACATAAATACTATAATAGATAGTAATAGAGATAATAGTTTATAAAAGATATAACAGCAGGACTCCAACCATAGTTTCCCCTGGCCATTTTGTTATTTGAAACTTATTGTATATTCCTATGATAAAGATTGCTGTGAAAATTACTTTTATCATCATAAATTACTAAACATCTGACTAACCAAAAATAAATGGGAAATTTGGCTGTAGATGCAAACCTTTTTAACAATTAGGATTGCAGTGTTAATACTGGACAGGTTTTGGTTTTTTTCAGGGAAAGGTGGTGCTGGACATTGGCTGTGGAACAGGAATTCTCTCAATGTTTGCGGCAAAAGCTGGAGCTTCACGTGTCATCGGCATAGAGTGCTCTAACATAGTGGAATATGCCAAACAGATAGTCCAAGACAACAATTTAGCCGATGTTGTACAGATACTAAAAGGCAAAGTGGAAGAAGTGACGCTACCAGACGGGATCACACAAGTTGACATCATCATTTCCGAATGGATGGGGTGAGCATTTTCGAAAATGTCTGTTTGTGTTGTACAGTTAGTTACAGCACAATAGTGTTGGGTTGTGTGCTCAGTGCATTTGCCAATGTGTGATGTGGGTTTCAGGTACTGTCTGTTCTACGAGTCGATGTTGGACACAGTGTTGTACGCGAGGGACAAGTGGCTGAAGCCAGACGGAATGTTGTTCCCTGACCGAGCCACTCTCTTCGTATGTGGCATAGAGGACCGCCAGTACAAAGACGAGAAAATTAACTGGTGGGATGACGTCTACGGCTTTGACATGAGCTCCATCCGCAAAGTAGCCATCAGCGAACCTTTGGTGGATGTTGTTGATCCAAAACAAGTAAGCATACATTTAAATTGTAGCTAATCTGTTTTACTCTGCGTTGGAAGAAAATATGGACAGAATGGGCTTTGAGGAAAGTGAAGTGTCGAGAGGTGTGTTATTCCCTTATCTTACCTCCATTTGCTTACTGATGAATTTTAGTTTAAAAATAATATTATGAGAGGATTTATAGGAAAAACTTACTTAGGATTTATAGAGTATGTCTAAATCATTGTTTAACATCCTCTCTCAAAAGTTTTCTAGTCTCATGCTCTCCATGTCGTCAAAAAGGGATTTGTTCATTTTTAGCTCCTTAATCTTCTCTCCTTGTAGTTGTTTATCCTGACCATTCAATTACCCAAAAATACTCATTACGTCACATCAGTACTATTACAAATTTTCATCTTGAAAAGGAACCCGAAATGAGATGCAAACGATTATTGATTTCAGGTGGTGACAAACGCTTGTATGATCAAAGAAGTAGACTTGTACACAGTGACCAAAGCGGACTTGGACTTCTCTGCCTCATTCAGGCTGGATGTGCGACGCAGTGATTACGTCCAGGCACTCGTCACCTTCTTCACCATCGAGTTCACCAAGTGTCACAAGCGTATCGGCTTCAGCACTGCGCCCGAGGCTCCCTACACTCACTGGAAACAGACAGTCTTCTACCTCAACGACTACATCACCGTCAAGAAAGGTAAATATCTTTATCACTTGACTTATTTCCTTTACCTACTTTGGGAGCATAGGGCATCCAGAAGAGCTCTCCATCCGTCTCTTTTTTAGAAAGTGCTTTTAGTTCTCCCCAGGTCTCGTTCACTCACTTTTCTTCTTTTGCTATTGTCCTCTTCCAGTTTTCTCGGGGTCTTCCTATCCTTGCAGTTTCCAATCTAGGGCCTTCCTCTCAACTGCTTCTTCAGGCTTCCTCAATGTATGCCTTAACCACCTACATTTTCCCTCTTGAATTTGCAAACTAATTTATGTATGAATATCAGCAACACTGGTACACTAAAAGTGAAAAATTATGCATGGATTTAGAGTTTTTTTATTGCCAAAATATGTGCATCACCTTTTGTTTTCTTAGCGAACTTTGGTTACCGCAACGTTTTACAATGAAACTGCAAATTCTGGTCATACACCCGTTTATTATCATCATCCCTGATGAGGGGTTGTACGAACACTAATTAACGATCATGCACGCCACTTAACAATGGTCCACACTCATATTTACGATCACGGCCACTGAATAATGGTCCGTCTCAAGTGCTTAACTACTGCAACAGGTGTAAATATCGCCAATAATGTTTTTGTCACCATTGTCAGCCCAAAAAGTTATCCTCTATCTAGTTCCAAAAAAGTTCTAGGTATTTTAAACTGTCCAAACCGTCCTGAAATTATATATCCATCCCCTTACAGCGAGTCAATGCCAGGCTAGTCACAAAATGTGTCTTATTCATCAAGAATGTGTTGTTTTGTTAAAGGTGAAGAGATCCTCGGCTCGTTCTCGATGAAGCCGAACCAGCGAAACAACCGTGACTTGGACTTCTCCGTCGATATAGAATTCAAAGGTGAACTATGCGTAATGAACGAATCAAATAGTTACAAAATGCGTTAGTGTTGAGTGCTTGTCAACTCTGGTTTCCGTCAGACGCTGCGGATGCTGCCCCTGTCTCAAGGCAGGATGAATCCAAGCCCTGCAGTGCGCATGTCATTCGTTTCATACTGCATTGTTATATTACCGGTATCCAAAAACTGTGTCTCGGAGAAAATATTTTAAGTTATAGAAAGTAATTCATTGGAATTATTTAAAAGTTGTATGAATTCACTTGAAACTTTATCCCTTCTTAACTTCTTCTCATTGCTCTTATCCTAGAGCTTTGATATTTATTTGATTTAGGAAGGTGGAGTATCACTTATTTAGATGATTCATTTAATAAATTATAATCAAAATTTTGATACTGATGAATAGGTACAATATTTCCGTCTTCCAGTGGAATATTAATTTATTCTTTCACGTTGAGCATAGTTTATCTCTTACCAATTTGCCTTATTTAAAATTATTATAAGCTAAATTCTGAAGTGTTTGATCACTTGTACAATGTTCCCAGTGATTTTAGTGTGTCTATCTCATGAGAAGTTGTTGGTTTTAAAGCTTTTTTATTGTATTTTTATACTTATTATTATTTAAACTCTAGTTTAACACCTGTGTTTCGTGTTTAGTTAGACTCATAATAATTTGTGTATACTGTCTGGAACAGTTTTAACAATAGATGTCAGTAAAAATAATTGAAGCAAAACTGTCAAATTTAAATTTTTGATTAATATTTGAACAATTTAGATGTCTGAAATAAATTTTAAAGATTAAGTTTGAAACAGCGAATGAAATGTTGTAACCATTGACTACTGGATGAAACGTTTTAAGTAAGGTTTTTTCTAGTCCTTGTAATGATATTTTAAAATTTGTAGTGTTACCTGTACTTTAACTTGTATATTAAACAAACGTAATTTGTTTCTCTTTTAAACAAACAGTATCCAAGGATGCTAGCATTTTGGTTGTAACATGATTTTGATGTTTCTCTTTTACCACACCAATTTCCTGTTATTCAAGCTACAGTATCCAAGGATGCTAGCATTTTTTGTAACATGATTTTGATGTTTCTCTTTACCACACCAATTTCCTGTTATTATTTCCTGATTTTGATGCATTTTTCATGATTTTGATGTTTCTTTACCACACCAATTTCCTGTTATTCAAGCTACAGTATCCAAGGATGCTAGCATTTTGGTTGTAACATGATTTTGATGTTTCTCTTTACCACACCAATTTCCTGTTATTCAAGCTACAGTATCCAAGGATGCTAGCATTTTGGTTGTAACATGATTTTGATGTTTCTCTTTTACCACACCAATTTCCTGTTATTCAAGCTACAGTATCCAAGGATGCTAGCATTTTTGTTGTAACATAATTTTGATGATTCACTTTTACCACACCAATTTTCTTGTTATTCAAGCCACAGTATCTAAGGATGCTAGCATTTTTGTTGTAAACTAGTCTCATTCAGATACAAAGGCATACGGAGTTTCAAGAAAGCCAAAATGTTTTTAAAAACTTACCAACTGTCTAATGTAAAGAAAAAATCACTCTGCTGGCGCGGGTTTCATCCCCGCAGTCATCACTTACATTTGTAATGTGACTATACAGTAACGCTAGGTAAAGGTCGAGGTTGAGTGGTAGAGAGGACGTTGTAGTCCTAACTTTGCCACGTTAAACAAGACAAATGTTACTTTTTTAAACAAAGCATTTTCAAAAAAATGTAATTCTTTATTTTTACCCAATTAATTTTTTACAAAGTACCCTGAACAACATCCTGAAGAGTCCAGCATTGTTAGAAAAGTACTGATACTGTATTGTAAATATTAAAACAGAAATGTATTGTAACATACAGGTTGTTCAGGATGCAATTTCACCCCTTACCATTTTTCAGAGGCGTTGTTGACCTTAGATTCACTTTTACCACACCAATTTCCTGTTATTCAAGTAATATCCAGGATCTAGCATTTTGGTGTAAATATTTTGATATCACTTTACCCACAATTGGCTCTTTTATTCAACTAAAGTATCCAGGATGCTAGCATTTTGGTTGTGCTCTGTATTTTAGATTCACTTTTACCACACCAATTTCCTGTTTTCAAGCTACAGTATCAAGGTCTAGCATTTTGGTTGTAACTATTTTGATGATCAAGCTTTTACCACCAATTTCCTTTATTCAAAACCAAGTATCCAAGGATGCTGCATTTTAGTTATTAACAGATTTTGTGTTCTCTTTACCACCAATTTCCTGTTATTCAAGGGGAATAACAGTCTGAGGATGCTGCTATTTTGGTTGTAACAAATTTGAATGTTTCTCTTTTACCACACCATTTCCTGTATTTTTCAAGCCCTACGGTTCCAAGGATGCACATTTTGGTTGTAAATATTTTGATGTTTCCTCTTTTACCACACCAATTTCCTGTTGTAAGTCAGTATTATTTATTACCTAATTTTGGTTGATCTACTTTGACCAATGAACTGTTCTCTTAAAATATATATTCAACTATTTTACAGGGATTCCGGTAGTAACTACTGAACGTAGTTCCATTTTAGTTAAGGTTAACTCTTTGTGGGTGAAGAGGTAAAGCCATGTCAACCATCTTTACCATGTTTTGAACCTCTGGCTAGACAATTACGAAACCCTCCATTTGCACAGCTCTTAAAAAATCTTCAATTTTCTCATTTTGAGGGGAGCTATCTTTTTGTGACATAATACACTCCTACTGGATGAGCTGTACGCATTTCTCATTTACAATATTGTTAGAACTGTTGTGCGTACTCCATCACTAATGTTTCGTTTCACGTAAAGGGCTATTATAGGATAGATTGGTTAAAGATAGTTAAAATGTTCAGTGTGTACTTAATGCAGTTTACAGTGGTGCTTATTTTCTCTGACTTAGACTCCTATGGCCTGTTTTGGAGCAGAAGAATTCTGGAAATGAGAACTATGTCCCCACAGGGAAATTATGCCATAATTTTGTGACCTTTAACAACAACTTAAGTGATAGACCAAACTAAAGGAAAATGCTAGCATTTTGGTGTAACATCAGATACAGTGTTTCTCTTTTACAACCCCAATTTCTGGTTTTCAAGCTACAGTAATCAGGATGCTAGCATTTTGGTTTACATAATTTTGATATACTTTTACCACACATTTCCTTTATTTCAGCCAGACTATCCAGATGCTAGCATATTATATAAGTGGCTTACATGATTTTCAGTTGTATTCTTTACCAACACCAATGTTCTTCAGTCATAGTTAGCAAGTACTACAGTATCGGGATGCTACATTTGGTTGTAACAAATATTTGATGTTTCTTTTACCATGTTGTCACAGATTTCTTTGTTATTAAGCTACTGTTCCAAGGACGCTACATTTTGGTTGTAACATGATTTTGTTTTCGCTTTTACCACCAATTTCTGTTATTCAAGCTAATATCCAGTGTGATTTTTGGTTGTAACTTGATTTTTGAAATGTCTTACTCTTTACCCGACCAATTTTAAGTTATTAATTGCACGGTTCCAGGATGCTAGCCTTTTTTAGTGTAAGATTTTGAAATGTAATTGTGACCACCTAATTTCCTGTTATTCAGAGCTACAGTAATCTGGGATCTTTAGTCATGGGTTGAGTCGTAACCGATTTTTGAACCATAATTCATTTTACGGCACATCAATATCATGTAATGTAAGCATATTGTATCGGGTGGGGGGGCATTTTGGATTAGTTAATAATCTTTGATCTTCCTTTACCAACCATCCTTTATCAAGCCAAGTATCCGGGATGCTATGCATTTTGGTTTTACATAATTTTGATGTTCACTTTTACCACCAATTTCATTATTCAAGCCACGTGTCCGAGGACGCTACATTTGTGTTAACAATTTTTGATGTTCACTTTTACCACACCAATTTCCTTTTATTCAACTATGGATCTCTCAAGGATGCTACACTTGTGGTATAACCACATTTTGAAGTTATCTGCTACCACACCAATTTTCACCATCAAGCTACAGTTCAGATACAGCATTTTGTGTTACATAATCCTTCTGAAATGATTCACTTTTCCAACAATTTCGAGATTCAAGCTACAGTATCCAAACACCCTTCGCATTTTGGTTTTAACATATTTTGATGTTTCTCTTTTACCACCACATTTTCTGTTGTTTAAGCTAATATCCAGGAGTAGCTCGGTAGCATTTTGGGGTTTCATAACTTATGATGCAGTGTTTCTCTTTACCACACTAATTTCCTGTTATTCAAGCTAATTCAAGGATGCTAGCATTTTAGTTTGTATCTAAAAAATGATTTTATGTTTCTCTTTACTCAATTTCTGTTAATCAAATAAGTATCCAGGTGCTTAGCATTTTTGGATTGTAACATAATTTGATATTCCTTTTACCATCCTACCAATTTACTGTTATTCTTGAAGTACGGTATCCAAGGATGCTAGCATTATTTCTTTAACAAAATTTGATGTTCTCTTTACCAACCAATTCCTCATTTATCAAGCTAGAGCCAGGAGTAATATTTTTCTGTTTGGGCAGAGGTTTTGACCTTGTCAAGTAGATTATGATTCTCTTACCACACCAATCCTGAATATTAACTACAGTATTACCTTTTGATACAAACCTATTGCCTATCGTTAGTCGAGAACTGACCGGGGTCAGAAGGCTAAGTAAATTTTAGTCCAAAATGTATCAGGTAATAGGGATAGGACTAGAGTTTAGAAGTAACTTAGCTAACGTTCATTATGTCACAGAACTTTGTATTGGGTGTAAGGGGTTGCAGTTATAGCCATTCTTTTACCAGAAATACTGGGTTGACCTGTACATGACTCAACTAGAACACCCTCGCAGAGGCCATTAAAATTTCAACCCGATTTAGGAAATTGGCTAGCTTTTGTGTCTTATAGTCACTTCTCACTGGCATTGAACTGTGAAGCATTTATGTTGTAAGTTATGGAACGATCCACGTGCTTCCAGCTGCTAATGTTTGTTCATTAAAGGAGGCAAACGGTGATGATTAGAATGAAATATTATAAAACTTATATATCCTCATTCCAAATTATAAATGGGTTTAATGGTCGCTTAACTTTAATCTGAAATAAGTTTGGAAAAATGACTGCTGAAAATTGCAGTTTTGGAGCAGAATTCTGGAACGGTAGTAAGCAAATGTCTCCACAGAATTTACGCCATAGGCGAGGTGACTTTTAGTGGGAAACATTGATGAATGGTCTTTTATGTTATGATACTCATAGCTTAAATCATAGTGGGAGCAAAAAAGTACTTGAAAATCATTGTGAGTTTCTTTTACCTGGAATTTCGGAAATCAGTGCAAGATATGATAAAGCTACAGTATCCACTAGACTTTACAGCGAAAGTCTTAAAAGTGCTGGGCATAGATAAGACTTCAGGTAACTTTTTCAGTTTTAACCACGTGGAAACCAAGAAAAGATTCCAGAAAATGTGTGAATTTTAAGAAGCTACATTCTCCAGGATGGCTAGCATTTTGTAGTTTTTCTTTTATAATTTGATGTTTCTCTTTACCACGCAATTTCCTGTTGAAATTCTTACAGTTGCCAAGGATGCTGGCATTGATTTTAACTAAATATCTAATGTTTCCACTTTTACACATCTCAATTACTGTTATAGGTTGTTACAGTATCCAGAATGCTATTCATTTTGGTTGTAACATGATTTTGATTATTAGTCTCATTCTTATTCTTATTCTACACCATATTGTACTGTAATATTCAAGACTGGACAGTTGACCCCTGAATGCTAAATTCTCCTCCCAGTTTGTAACATGATTGGCCGCTGATTCAGCCTTTACCACGCCAATTGTCCCCATGTTTGGCTCAAGCTAGAAACACACAGTTTGGCGTTCCAAGATGCTAGCATTTGATTTACGTCACCTACCTCAAGCAAATTTGAGAGTCCTTTACCTTGAACTCCCAATTTCCTTTTATTCAACACAGTATCCAAGGATGCTAGCATTTTGTTGTAACATGATTTATCGCGATCTCATCATCGCCGCTTTATAACGCCACAATTTCCGGTGATGTTATCGCTCCGATTCATGAACTTTCTATGTACTTTTATGCCGTCTTGTGTGTATCATCAACTCAGGTAACCAGGATGCTAGCATTCTTGTGCAAGTGTAACTGTGACTCTTATTGTGAACTGTTGTGCGGTCTTTTACACACCAATCTTCCGTGGCTGTACTTCGCTATGAGGCGATCAGGATCGTACATTTTGGTGTGCGCGAATTTGATGTTCTCTTTTACCTTAACCCATCCCTACCTTTTTTCTTTCTCGCCGCCGTCTATTCAAGGCGCTACAGTATCCAAGGATGCTACATTTTACTGTAGTTCCATGATTTTGATTCGTGATCAGTACTCTTTTTCCCACATGGTGGGTGGTCCTGTTATTCGAAATAAGTTTACCTTATTATGTATTATTCCGTATGTATAGAATGTGAAACAGATTGAATGAACTTTGTCAAATTCAAAATTAATATTATTGTTAAAATACGTAACTCAAACCTATCCTTACGAAGAATTGTGGGTGTAAATCGGGTTAATTTTACCCTTGCCAACAGGTGGCTTAGACGCTAAACCCTCAAATGTAAGTTCTTGAGGGGAACTGTCTCTGGTGACAATTCTGTCTGTGGCATTTTATTTTTATTGTGGCGTCATTTCTTTGCAGCCAAGACGTGTTATGGAATCCCCACTGTTTTATCTTCTTATGCCTATGGGGTTTTGCTCTGAAACTGGTTTTGTACAAAAAAGATGTTCTTGATGTGATAGAAGTCATTTTAAATTTTACATATTCTTTATGCTCAGTACTCTGATGGCCTTGTTGTTCTTTGGAGCAAAGATTCTAGTGATTGAACAGAATACTGGGTATATTCCACCGAACCATAACTTCAGTTATGTTACACCACAAATTTCATGCATCAGACAACATTGTTATTTTTAACCAATTCAAATGGAACTCAAAAATTATCTTTTACCAAAATTTGTTTTATTCAGCTGCAGATAGATAGGGATTGCTGGCGGCTTACCTAAGTTGTAACCTTTGATGATTCTTTGCCATGCCTATTGAACGGTTACAACATTCAAGCCACACTTGCTGGATGACCAGGGCAGGTAAACAGCGGATGTGTCAAACAGAGCGACAGACTTACTCCTTCCAAAGGACGCTAGCTGTTGACGTCACAGATGGCACATTCATCGCCAAGGATGCAATACAACACATTCACTGCATTTTGGTTTAATAATGATGTTAGAACCACTGGCTGCGGATATTTTACCACCCCAATTTCCTTATGCAGCGAGTCATTGATGAGAAGCTACAATCCAGAGCTGGCAAGTAAGCATTTTAGTTTTATTTAAAATGAGCTGTTCCCTTATCTATTACACACACCAATTTCCTGTTATTCAAGCTACAGGTATCAAGGATGCTAGCATTTGGTTGTAACATGATTTTGATGTTCACTTTTACCACAATTCCTGTTATTCAAACTTCTGTATCCTGGGATGCTAACTTGTTTGGTTGTAACATGATTTTGATGATTCCACTTTTACCACACCAATTTCCTGTTATTCAAGCTACAGTATCCAAGGATGCTAGCATTTTGGTTTATTAACATAATTTTGATGTTTCTCTTTACCACACCAATTTCCTGTTATTCAAGCTACAGTATCAGGATGCTAGCATTTTGGTTGTAACATGATTTTGATGTTTCTCTTTTACCACACAATTTCCTGTATTCAAGCTACAGTATCCAGGATGCTAGCATTTTGGTTGTAACATGATTTTGATGTTTCTCTTTTACCACACCAATTTCCTGTTATTCAAGCCAGTATCAGGATGCTAGCATTTTGGTTGTAACATGATTTTGATGTTTCTCTTTTTACCACACCAATTTCTGTTATTCAAGCTACAGTATCAAGGATGCTAGCATTTTGTTGTAACATAATTTTGATGTTTCACTTTTACCACACCAATTTCCTGTTATTCAAGCTACAGTATCCAAGGATTTAGCATTTTGGTTGTAACATATTTTGATGTTTCTCTTTTACCACACCAATTTCCTGTTATTCAAGCGTTATCAAGGATCGCATTTAGTTTGTAACATGATTTTGATGTTTCTCTTTTACCACACCAATTTCTGTTTATTCAAGCTACAGTATCCAAGGGTCTAGCATTTTAGTTGTAACATGATTTTGATGTTTCTCTTTTACCACACCAATTTCCTGTTATTCAAGCTACAGTATCCAAGGATGCTAGCATTTTACAGTTGTAACATAATTTTGATGTTTCACTTTTACCACACCAATTTCCTGTTATTCAAGCTACAGTATCCAAGGATGCTAGCATTTTGGTTGTAACATAATTTTGATGATTCACTTTTACCACACCAATTTCCTGTTATTCAAGCTACAGTATCCAAGGATGCTAGCATTTTTGTTGTAACTGTTTGATGATTCACTTTACCACACCAATTTCCTGTTATTCAAGCTACAGTATCCAAGGATGCTAGCATTTTGGTTGTAACATGATTTTGATGTTTCTCTTTTACCACACCAATTTCCTGTTATTCAAGCTACAGTATCCAAGGATGCTAGCATTTTGGTTGTAACATGATTTTGATGTTCTTTTACCACACCAATTTCCTGTTATTCAAGCTACAGTATCAAGGATGCTAGCATTTTGGTTGTGTTTTATGATTTTGATGTTTCTCTTTTACCACCAATTTCCTGTTATTCAAGCTACAGTATCCAAGGATGCTAACATTTTTGTTTATGTATTTTATAATTTTGATGGATTCACTTTTACCACACCAATTTTCTCTGTTATTCAAGCTACAGTATCCAAGGATGCTAGCATTTTTGTTGTAACATGATTTTGATGTTTCTCTTTTACCACACCAATTTCCTGTTATTCAAGCTACAGTATCCAAGGATGCTAGCATTTTGGTTGTAACATGATTTTGATGTTTCTCTTTTACCACACCAATTTCCTGTTATTCAAGCTACAGTATCCAAGGATGCTAGCATTTTTGTTGTAACATAATTTTGATGTTTCTCTTTTACCACACCAATTTCCTGTTATTCAAGCTACAGTATCCAAGGATGCTAGCATTTTGTTGTAACATAATTTTGATGATTCACTTTTACCACACCAATTTTCTTGTTATTCAAGCCACAGTATCTAAGGATGCTAGCATTTTGTTGTAAATAGTCTCATTCAGATACAAAGGCATCTGAGTTCAAAGCCAAAATGTTTTTAAAACTTACCAACTGTCTAATGTAAAGAAAAATCACTCTGCTGGTAGCGGGTTTCATCCCGCAGTCATCACTACAATGTGACTATACAGTGCGCTAGGTAAAGGTCGAGGTTGAGTGGTAGAGGGGCGTTGTAGTCTAACTTTGCCTCGTTAAACAAGACAAATGTTACTTTTTAAACAAAGCATTTTCAAAAAAATGTAATTCTTTATTTTTACCCAATTAATTTTTTTAAAGTACCTGAACAACATCCTGAAGAGTCCAGCATTGTTAGAAAAGTACTGATACTGTATTGTAAATATTAAAACAAGTATTATAACATACAGGTTGTTCAGGATGCAATTTCACCCCTTACCATTTTCAGAGGTTGTTGACCTTAGCTGTTAATAAGGAACAGAATAGTATTATCTTTTAAATGGCTCATTCAACAGTAAAATTTTCTGTGCTCTGCATTTTAGTAAGTTTTACTATTCACTATTAACTATGTGAGAGATGCCGAACACTCTCATGAGGGGTATTTTAACAAATATGTGGTGAAGGATAGTGTGATGAGTGGTAGTAATGAGTTATGAGGTGTAGTCTTCTTACAAATTAAGGCACTCTTCTATGTGGTCTCATGACTAAATCAAGACCAAAGTATTAAAAAAATGTGTTTTAGCAGAGTGTAAAGAAAGGGGAATAACAGTCTGAGGGGCTGCCTTTGAATGTTCAGTATTTGGCCCCTCGGTTCCCACTAAATAATTTAAAGTAAGTCAAATTTATTACCTAATTTTTTGCTACTGAAATGAACTTTCTCTCTTTGATTCAAATTAGGGAGGTTCTACTGAATAGTTCCTTTTAGTTAAGGTTAACTCATGAAGAGGTAAAGCCATGTCAAAACCATGTTTTCTCCTAGACAATTAAAATATTTGCAGCTCTTAAAAAATCTTCAATTTTTCTAATTTTGATAATTTTTGTCATAATACACTTAGATTGTACGCATTTTTACAATATTGTTAGAACTGAACATCTTTCTTTGCTATTATAATATTTTTTTTACATACTTAATAGAGGTGTATTTTCTCTGAAGTATGGTGTTCACTAATGAACTATCACTATGATGTGATTAACAACAACTTAAGTGGAAAACTAAGGGAAAATAAGGTGATGACAGTACAAAATTTATTTTTGTCAATTATTTACATAAATATATTTACATTTTATTTCACAGACTATATGCTAATATTATATAAGTGGTACATGTTGTATTCTAAAGCTGTTCTTCAGTCATAGTTAGCAAGTACTACAGTAGAACAATGTAACAAATATTTGGCTTTTTAATGTTCAGTCACATCTAAACTTATACAGGGTGTCTACTAAATATCCAGTGTGAAACCCAATCTTGTTTTGAAAATTCCCGACCAATTTTTAAGATTAATTGCACTTATAGCCTTTTTTTAGTGTAAGAGGGAATGTAATTGTGAACCTAATGAGAACAGATCGGCAGTCATGGGTTGAGTCGTAACCGTGAACCATAACAACGGCATATCATGTAATGTGCATATTGGGGGCATATTAGTTAATAATCTTTCCTTCCTTTAAATTTTATGTACTATTGGTTTTACTTTTGGTTCTAAATTTATATAAATGCTACTAAAGACAACATTTGTGGACTGAACCAGGATCTCTCACTACACTTGTGGTATAACCACATTGAAGTTATCTGATCACGGATTACTTCAGATATTTTTGTGTTACATAATCCTTCTGAAATGTCTCCAACTTGAGATTTAATAAACGCTTGTGGTTTTATAATTCCACATTCATAATAATATGGAGTAGCTCGGTAGCTTTCTGGGAAAATTGCTCAAAAACAAGCATTTAAAAGTTTTTATCTAAAAAAAATTATCCTCAATCTTAATATAAGAGGTGCTTAAGGAATTCTTACCTCATCCTACCTTTACATTCTTGAAGTGGTACACTATTATTTCTTTAACACTTTAACCAATAATCAATCTATTAATATTTTTTCTGTTTGGGCAGAGGTTTTGCTAGTCAAGTAGATTATGACTCTGATTGAATATTAACTAGCCTTTTGATACAAACCTATTGTTTAGTCTACTTCAAGGCTGAAAGTAAAATTCCAAAATGTACCATGTAATAGGGATAGGACTAGAGTTTAGAAAAATAACGTTCTCATGTCACAGAACTGTGTAAGGTTGCAGTTATAAAGAAATTGGGTTGATGTTGACTCAAGTCGCGAGGCCTTTGAGGAAATTGGCTAGCTTTTGTGTCTTGTAGTCACTTCTCAGCTGAATGAAATTTAGTAAGATGGAACGATCCAGTCCAGCCTGAAAACAAACGGTGATGATTATAATGAAATATTATAAAACTTATACATCCTCATTAAATTATAAATATTTAATACTTAATAATCTGAAATAAGTTTGGAAAAAATCTGCTGAAAATTGCAGTTTTCCAAAAGTAAATGTACAATTTAATACGTTTTAGTGGGAAACATTGATGAATGGTCTTTTATGTTATGATACTCATAGCTTAAATCATAGTGGGAGCAAAATGTACTTGAAAATAATTATGAGACCTGGAATTTGGGAAATCAGTGCAAGAGATAAATAATCCACTAGACTTTACAGCGAAAGCGCTGGGCATAGATGTGACTTAAGGTAACTTTTTCAGTTTTAACCACTAGAAAACTAAGAAAATATTTCAGAAAATGTGTGTGAATTTTAAGAAGCTATTCTAATGGCCTTTGAAGTTTTATTTTCTTGATCTAAAAATTAACTTACTTCACATTGATTAGTAACTAAATATCTAATGTCCACTTACACATCTCGTTACTTATAGAGGTGAGTTGATTATTTTCAAACTAGGAACCTAACCTTGGATGTAAGTTAAATTAACATTAACCTATTGAACGGTTAACAACTGTGCATGCGTACCAGAGTGTCTCCAGTGCACACTTGCTTGAGGTTCTCAGGCTTGACCAGGAGCAGGTTGCACAGAGCGTGGAGTGTGTCAAACAGAGTGACGACGAGTGGTGACTTCAACTCCTTCACACACTTGCGATACTCGTTGACGTCACAGATGGCACACATCGCCCCTGCAATACAACACATTCACTGATCTGTAATCAATGAGTGTAGAACCACTGGCTGCGGATATTTGACACATCCACAATCAATAATACCTAATGCTCGCAGCGAGTAATTGATGAGAAGCTGAAATCCAGAGCTTGTGGCAAGTAATTGCGTACAACATCTAATCAAATTCATATATCTTTATTTAAAATACCTCAGCTGTTCCCTTATTATTACACACAAACTATAAAAGTACAAACCGAATCGGTAATAATCAGATTATTGGTGATATATTTGTAAATATCTATATGTATGTGTACTTTGTAATTATGACACAATCCATAATGGTTGAGGGCTTGAGGCTAAAGACAGATTAAGGAGTGGTACTAAAATAATTAGGAATTTGTTTTTAAGTAGTTTTTCTCCTTCCTTCTCAAATTTTGGAATTTTTGTAATCCATGCTCAATTTTGTCTAATGTTAAAAACCTGCTCTTCCAAACCTGTCGCTGACAAATATTTTGTGTGTTTCTAACTCGAATTATAAAAATTGTGTAAAAACCTGTTTTATTACTAGTCAGTAGCTACGCTAGAAATCGTTTTTTCTGGTTCTCTAAAAATGTCTGTCATTCTACAAGTTGCTGCACACCCAAGTACAGTTTGTCAGGTATAGCATGGCCAGTGGCCTTGAGATTTCCTGCTGGCCGCTTATGGCCCTATAGCCCATCTCACCGACCATGCTAAACCTGACGAA
Organism: Matsumurasca onukii; assembly: GCA_018831715.1. Taxonomy (NCBI): domain Eukaryota; kingdom Metazoa; phylum Arthropoda; class Insecta; order Hemiptera; family Cicadellidae; genus Matsumurasca; species Matsumurasca onukii. The sequence goes on from CM032058.1 coordinate 26,486,934, forward strand.
CTGTACACAGAGTTCAAGTGAATTGTTCATCACCTGCAGAGTTGTAGGTGAACTGCAGAAGATGATCGTAAATGACTCGGTGAAACCTGACTCCCAACTCGCACATCACATACTCGACATTTTTGCCGTCCAGGCTGTCTCGGATATGTGCCACTGTGGAACTCATGTACTGGGTTACCACTGAGCAAGCCTGCAACATTCACTCTTTGACATTAGTACAAATACCTCTTCAGAAAATCTAGGCAATGAAATCATGATTACTTAATAAGTGCGATTTCCCACAGTAACATGTTTAATCAGAAAAACTGACTTTTCCGGCCACTTCAGAGAGAAAACTACTCCCTACGTTTTGGGCAGTTGGAAAACTCCACCCGTTCTAAAGGGCCTAACCTAAACTTACGCTACATTATAGATAATACTTAGCCTAACCTTAACCTAAGAGGACAAGACAAAATGAAATGTTAACAGCTACATTATAATGTTATAATTCATAATACATAATGTTATAATGTAGTTGTTAACATTTCATTTTGTATTGCCCTCTTAGGTTAAGGTTAGGTTAAGTATTGTCCATAATGTAGCATAAGTTTAGATTAGGCCCTTGAGAGTTTTCCAACAGCCTGAAACGTAGCGAGAAGTTTTCTTGCTGGAGTGGCCGGAAAAGTCCGTTTTTCTGATTAAATTGATCTTTGCCACTATTATGAATTTTAAATCTAGCAATAACATGTTCTTACAACACTGATTGCAAATACAGTAGAACTCCAATTATCCGAACTCCGATCATCCGAATCGCCAATTATCCTAATCGCTTTTAGAGAAAAGAAATTTCACGAAGTTTTGTTACGTAATTTGAAGGATGATTAGGATCCGCTCTCTACGTTGTTTCTTCAAACTACGACTCAAGTGACTGTACAATACACTAGAGGCATTGACTGTACAAGACACTGTATGTATTAGTATTGGCAGTGATTGTACTAGACAGTCAGGCGGACACTTGACCAAGTGGCCGTGTCACCGTTCTGAACTGTGCCAACTCAACAGGAACCCATAACATTCCCCTTCTGCTGATAGGCAAATCTAAAAACGGGTCATAAAAATATGAAAAACCTTCCCCTCTGTTACAAGAGTCAGCCTAAGGCTTGGATGACAGTTGGTTTGTTCCTGGAGTGGTATGACGAGATTTTCATCTCAGAAGTAAAAAAAAACATCAGGAATCCTTAAAAAGAAGACAGTAAAGTGCTTTTGATTATTAACAATGCACCCACCCACCCTACGGAAGTATTGCTTGAGCAAAACAGCTTACACTTACAGATATGTCTAAAAAGCAAAAAACCCTTTACTAAGTAAAGTCTGATGTGTGTATTTTGCTTTTGTAATTAAAGTCAATAATACTATTATATTGTAAAAGTTTTTTAAATTTCCTATTTTTTAGGTGAAAACTCCAATTATCCGAATATTTTATTAACCGAATGAGGTCCGGTCCCAATTAGTTCGGATAATTGGAGTTCTACTGTAATGGAAACTTAACTAGAATTACAACTTCTAATGCAATTTACATAAAATATTCAATTATAAATACAAAAGTTGTAGGAAATTTCATTCTAAATTATTAATTTTCCATCAGATTTAAGATCCTCGATCACTAGTTATAATCTCAACACTTAAAATGGTTGGAGGAAAAATGACTTCGTCACTCTTGGTCTGACTAGTTGGATTTTGTTGATTCTTGGCCATAAATGTTTATACTAATCGGATCTTAAACACTCCCCTTCTTAAAGATCACTTCAGGTAGACAGATTTTGCTGGTTAGCGAACTTAATCTAAAACTTAAGTCTTAAATACAATATTACAAAAGGAACATATTTTGTACTCAATTTTCATGGAAATCAGACAAAGATGTGACTAATATATGTACAATAGAGATATAAATAAAGTTTTTCTAGCGTTTTGTTATCAGTTTCATTCTATATGGTGAAAGAAATGAGGATAGATGGAAATTCACTAATTAACCTGATTTGAACAGAGGAACACATAAATTATCAATAGTTTATTATTTCACTTACAGGTGATGCCAAAGTGTCTACGTCAGTTTCTGGCCGGAAATCGGTTTTCTTCTGTTCAGCTTGTAAAAATATTTTTACCCAACCGACCACTGCGTTTATGGATCTGCAAAGGGAAAAGTCCATATTGCAAGTGTTCTTATTTTTCTAAGTCTTTGGTATGCGTTCATATGAATAATAAAACTCAACCTTAATTATTAAAGTGTTTCTATGTCTAACCAATAAAATGTACAAATTAAGTGTAGTTCAGGAACAACAAACAATTTGTAGTTGTAGGTATTAAAATTACAGGAACACAGTCACTTATCACTTATCACTATCACTATCAGTCAAACACGCTAGACATTATTTTTAAATTAAATAGACTTATTGGTTTTAAAACTCCTCCTATTGTTTGTTGTACTGCAATTTGTGTGAAGCAATATACATGATTCTTTAATCTTTAATAATCTTTATTTCCGAACAATATAAAATTGTGTTGGAACATTAACAATAAAGAGCAAGAAAATATATGAAATGTATGAGCCACTAGCCTTATTATGTTAAAACTCTGTCTTACCTATCAAGACCTGTATCAAGTTTTATCTCTATGGGATCCAGTGTTCTTTTCTTCATCTGAAGACATTCTCCGTGTTTTGTTGTCGATCTGGAATCAAACCAGTTCCAAACTGTTTCTTATTGTCATTAAGACAACTTTAGTAAAAGTGCTTTTTAACTACTGAATGCTGCATTGTTATATAGTTAACTTCATGTATCAATAGAGAGGAGGAAATAATGAGTAAACAAAGTGCAAAAAATATAATATGTGAATTTTTCTTATGTGTTACAAACAAACATCATAACTACAGCTGACATTTTTTTAAATCTGTCTTTTTATTATCAAGTCACCATAAAACGTGTCAAACTAGTGAGTTTTACAGTACTAAGTTTGTAACAAATATCTTTAGTGATGTCATAGTAAAATAATAATTGGGGGAAAACAAACAGGGGCCTAGAAAATAAAATATACGAGGTCTATCCAATAAGTTTGCGAACTGGTTTAATGGGGTGGCCTTGAGGCGACGTAATGCTCTGCCCACTACCTCACGTGAATACTAGACATCTAAGGAAGCGTTCAGTACTCGTTTCAAAGTCGAGCAGTGCCTATCAAGCTGCCAGTGCCAGTTTATATTTTATTTGTTTTTGCTGTTCGTCGAAAAATGAAGATCGATGAAATCACAAAGCAAAAAATCAAAATGAAGTTTTAAGTGAAACTCGGGAAAGGTTCTCAAAAAATTACAGATATGTTGAGGGCTGTTTACGGAGATAATGCCTTGAAGAAAATGTCCATTTTCAAGTGGATCAAACGTTTCAAAGATGGCCTCAAAGACGCTAAAGGTGATGCAATGCAGGGACAACCTTCAAACTCATGTGTGGATGAAAACATTGTTTGTGTGCGAGCTCTGGTGTCTGATGACTGTCGGAAAACTGTGAGAATGATTGCAGACGATCTTAATTTAAGCAAGTCATCAGTTCATACCGTTTTAGTGGCGCATTTGGGCTTAAGAAAACCCTGTGCAAAAAATGTGCCGAAACTGCTGACGCAAGAACAAAATTTGAAAAAGATTGAATGTGTGAATGATTAGAAGAATTGGAATGATTGGAAGACTGGCAGAAACGAAGGTGAGTTCTTACAGAGAGTCATCACTGGAGATGAATCATGGTTTTTTGTGCAAAATGGAGACGAGAGGGCATCACTGAATCACTTGATGTTGATTCGTTGTTCAGTGATTTCATCAATCACCATTTTTCGACGAACAGCAAAAACAAACAAAATATAAACTGCCACTGGCAGCTTGATAGGCACTGCTCGACTTTTAAACGAGTACTGAACGCTTCCTTAGATGTTTAGTTTTCACGTGATGTAGTGGGCAGAGCTGTACGTCGCTTCAAGGCCGCCATATTGAACCAATTCGCGAACTTATTGGACAGACCTCGTAAATGAAGCATTTTCGAAGCCATGTTTATAGGAAGGTTTCACTTACTGTTTAAAAAATTCACCCCTAAAGTTTAGAATTTTGAATAAACACCCTAAAGTTCCTCAAAATTTCAAGTTGCAAGTTCAATTAATAAATTTCAAATTAATTGGTGAATTTATGGATGTAACCTGAACTAATTATAGAAAATAATAAATCATGCAAATTTAAGTGTAGCTTCAAATAGGTTTAGATTTTATTTTACCATTATTATTATTGTACTTTGGACCATTAGGCTTACTTTGGTACCGGAGATTTTATCTTTTCAAATTCTCTGTAAACTCAATTTAAGCTGAAAATGTTAACACAAGTTAATTGTATAATGACAATAAATGCATGTTATGTTATTAATGTTATTAAAAAAACCTTAAAATCAAAAGTTTTAACTAGATTTTCCCAATTTAAACTCAAATAGGCACAAACATACATTACAATGGGTAGCAGACTGTCGGTGAACTGTTTCTCGACCAGATGGATGATTGCGTTGGCTTGAGACACAATGTTGAAGAAGTTCACCTGCGGCTGCTGAGCCTTACTCTCTGGTATCGGCACGGCTTGCAGACCCAAGTCTATTGCGTACTCTACGTGCTCCATCACCAGCTGGTCTAGCAGCACGTCTATCACCTTCACTGCGTTGTCAGCCAACTCTCCTTGTTGTGACAGCTGTAACAGAGTGTCCGACAAAGTTTCAATAAGAATTTTTTTGATAGGTACATAAATGTTGTACTTTTGATGAAACAACAATTTTTAGGCGTTAACATGGTTTTAAAACTTGTATCTACAAAAACAATGTTATGAACAAGTTTGATAACCTATAAAATAATGTTGTGAAAACAGCTGATATTTAACAATTTTATTGGGCAGTTTCAAACTTTCCTTTATCTAGCATCATGAGATTTTGTGATTGAAAAGTACCAGACAAAACTCTAACAGACGTTATGAGTTTTCGCAGTGTGCCGGAGAGTTTAATTACAATGGCTTTTCGCGAGTAAGTTTGATTACAATGGCAACTCGGCCATGTCCGCCGCTGTACCATGGCCCGCACGTCTCAACAGCTCCATATGATGCTATTGTAATCAAACTCACTCGTGCCGTGCCGTATCTGCTGCACAGCAATAAGTCGGAGCGCTGAAAGCGACCTAAAGGGCCTTTAAAAACAAAACCTACTTTAAAAAATTGAGTTACTGATAATTCAAACCTAAAAAATTATACTTGCCTTTAGAGTCATTTTAAAAAGTTTCTTCTTCAACCGCCAATTATTTTACCATAAGGTGAAATAAAAGCTTATAGAGAGAGCTTATAAAAAGTCCCTAGTTTATAACAATTAAACTATTAAAGTAGGATTGAAAATCCATCAGTAACTTTAATCCTCACATAACTACAAAACAAGGTTCTGCCTACCACTTGGCAACGCTGGAAGGCGAGTTTAGTCTCTTGCAGCAAAGCAATGGCCACCTCTTCGGACAGAAACGTTTCCCCGCCGTAGTCCTCGATCTGAGCGATATTGATGTTCGCCCTCGTGCCAATCAGAGCTTGCACATCCCTCCGAAGATCTTGAAACCTGTGCAAGTTGTGGGTTGCATGGAAAACTGCTCAAAATGTATAGTAACTATAGCGTAAATTCAAAAAACAAAATTATGTTCTAAAAATCTAATCAGATTAACGTTGAATTTATTGGTTCCGTTTGGTAGAAGTTGTACAACAAATGGATTGCTAGAGTACTTGGGAAAAAGAGTTTCCATATATATTTCCTACTTTGCATTGTGAGTAAACTGAACTGATAGGCTTAAACTGTTGATATTAATTTCTGGACTAGTATCAAGTTTTACAATGTTCTTGATATGGTTTCAGAAGTTACAGTATTTATTGCACAGTTGAGCTGGCAGCTCAGTAAAATTACTGAGTTGTTTCTGTTTATTCAAAGAGCCAAATGTGTTGTTTTTCCTTTATTTTATAAGATATCAGGAGCTGACATTCACTGCAACAAACAAAATTATCAGTTTAGAAATGAATACCATAGGCTCCAAATGTCGCAAAATCTTCCTCAGTATGCAGTAATAAAATTGTTTAATAATCTTCCCCAATTTTTAAAACTAAAACGGTCTTATATCAATTTTTAAAATTTACTAAAATAATTTCTGATTTATAAAGCATACTACACCATAGATGATTTTCTGGATTCTTCTAGCGCCTAAGAATAATTTAGCCCTATAAGAATAGTATAAATTAGACCTTATTTGTTAACAATGGTTCTACTTCAATAATTTAATTTATTTTTTTGTTTTTTTTTGTAAGTTCAAAATATATTTTGTGTTCTGACAGTAAAATGTTTATGTTTATTATTTTTACTCTCCCTTCCCTGACTAAGATTAAGAGTGAAATAACTATATTCTATTTTTCTAAAATTTAACTCGGCTTCAAAATACTAAGAATATATTTTGTCATGTTAACATTAGATTCAGTTAACAACACCCTCACACCCTTTGAGATAAACAGAGTTAATTTCTCAAACATTTTTATTATCTGAAATATTGTAAACTGGATATTTACCCGCCAGCTTGAAGTTGCTTCTTTTGATGTCCCTTGCCGTCATAATACTTGTTCAGGATCGAAATACATTTCTCCTTCAGACTTTTGGTTTCTATACTGTAACATACAATTACACTGTGTTACCAGGCGCGGTTGAACAAGACAAACTCTACTTTAACTGATCTCTTTTTTGTCTTGACAAAGGAGCTGAGGAGTAGGGCTGATAATTTGAGAGTCTGTGTTCATCCATTCAGTCCATGTGTTTCTACTTTATCCAGGTGAGCCTGCTCTCCTTTCTATTCTCTTTTAATGGCATCTACTTGAACTGTATTAAGGACATTCATTCTAATACTCAATACTCAATTAACTTTACTTTCATATTCATCATGAATATGAACATGAGCAGAATGTCCAAAATCTGACGGTTCTGGAAATTTTACAAACTCGTTTCATCGTCCTGTATGTTTAAATTAAAACACAATACAATTTACAAAGAAAGTTTACCTACCTGATGTAAGAGTCAAAATATTTCTGGAAGATGTTACGCGTGAGGGTGCTGAGATAAGTGTCATCTGTCCCCATCTTGAACTTGGACAAGTCTTTGGACAACTGAATAGTTCTAGAAACAAATTTTCTTCACTTACTCATTTTTGAAATTATTTATTGAAGGAAAGAACAAAAAGAGGTTACTTAATAACAAATCAAACAAATTGACCTACAAACTAACATACATCAAAAGTAGGGGTGCACGGTCCAACGTTTTAAAATTTCGGTCAGGCTTTTTTGTGGCGCTTGGGCTTCGGACTTTTTTTGGTTGGGTCAACGTAAATAAAACATAATGTTTATTATTTTATTCAGATATTGTAAAACGTAACAGATATTGCTTCAAAAGTTGCTATCCTTACAAGATTATCTTAATTATTTGAATGGGTAATGATGTTTTTTAATCATCTTGTAGGCCTATAATACTGCGTCTTGTTGCCACATTTTTAACCGTATTTTAGGGTAACCATAAAATAGGGGTACAGCTTAGACTCGCACATTTACGATAAAAAGTAAAAACACTAAGTAAGTTTAAACAGCAGCAAAATTACTAAATTTTGTTCAGGAGAGGCAGGTGCATGATAAAAACAGGGTTTGCAGGACGTATGTGACCTCTCAAGGAGAGTGAATAAAAAAGAAAAGAAGAAATGCCAGTAGAAAACAATATTTCCCCTTTCGTGTCAATTGGACTACAAAATGTAAAGGGAAGAAATGTCATCTTGAGAAGGGAAAAGTTCAAAAACAAAATGGAGACACTAGAATATAATTAATGTGGGGAAGAAACAATTAACTGATAATAGTTTCCAGCGGATTTCAAGTCAATTCTGGAATTGAAATCAATTTTGCAGGATACTCGTATCTTGCGTAGTTAATTAAATTACTTGCTTCATGTTTTCATGCTAAATCAATGTTTTTTGAAAATTGCCAAGTATAAAAGTATTTTATGACGCCGGTATTAGATAAAATAGTTACGTAGCTGGCTCGACCCAACCTGAAAATTTCGGGGCCCCGTGCACCCCAAATTAAGTGGATAAAGCTTTCATTTCTACTTTGATGGCTGACAGCAGTAGTTGTGAAAATTCAGAGACTAGAAGCAGAACTTACTTGCTATACAAATCCATCAAGTTTTTCAAATACTTGTCCGTATCAGACTTGTCAGACAGCTTTCCCACAATGAATTTCTGTAAAGTTAATACACCTATTAATAAAACCATTCATATCTTTTTTAACACAGCAAACTGATCAATTGGATCCACTAGTTGTATTTTGTCAACAATACAATCCAATTGGTTTTTGACTTTTTGTCAATATTGTGGGGACGAAAAGTAAGTTTTGCCAAAGGTCATGAGAGAAGCTAGGTGAGCAAAATATGGCTCTAGGAGAAGTAGCATGGTAAGCAAGGGGCCATCCATATATTCCGAAATGCATCCGGGTGGGTGGGGGGAGTTTAGCCTAGCAATATTGTGCCAAAGGGGAGGGGTTTTCAATATTGTTACGTAAAACTTTTGACACTTACAACTCATGTAAAAATGAATAAATAATAAGTAAATAAACATTTTCTTACAAAAAAATTGAACCAACTTCAAAAACAATCCTACAGTAAAATGATACAAATATTAAGTTAATTTGAAGAGTTATAAATAGTGTGAATACGCCTGTTTTAATTGAAAGAATTTTTGGTAGGCTCAGAAATGCAATCCTGTATTGCTTTACATGCTACCCTCATAAACAATGGGTTTCTGATGTGTTACGTTTACAAACTATAATTTATCCATTACACTACAGTAAGATATTACAGCTGTACTCATTTCATGGTAACCAATATAATAAATATTAATTTGCTAATACATATAAGAATACCATCAAAGGCGCACACTATTTGCCATATTGTGGACTAAAATTTAGGAGTTGTTATAATCTTCATTCACTTTAAAAAATATTGGTGTCTGTGCTGCTGAAGCAATATTATCAAAGAAGAAGCATCATCGATTGAAATAGCATTATGCTGCACTACGTTTGGGGGGTCAAAATGGCAATAATCTTATTAGATATCATATGGAAGGCCCCTATTGGACAGAGACTAACTTCACTTCCTAAATCAAAACAAAATGGCTGTGGTACAATTCACAGCTCTATCTTGCTTCTCCTCTCAAAGTGACTTGCAAGGCTTGTAGTATGCATGACTTCATGTCTTTTCTCTTTTTTGATATATATAAAAGCCAAAATAAAATTGTGTGATTTAAACTTAAATATCTTGTAGATTTTAATGCTATGAGGCAAAACGAGAGCATTCCAGAAAGTATTCATGAGACATTGATGCATCAAGTCTGTTAGCTAAGAGACCAAGTTTCATTGCTGTACAAACATGTGTCACTAATCTACACATTTTTTAGGTAGCAGCATCAAGTTAAGAATCCGCCAAAAGAAAATCAAGTGTTACTAGATTTTTAATGCACATAATTATGAGGTTACCCATTAAAAAAACAGGCCTTTTGGGGACATAAAAAATATTTACAATGAAACTGCAGTTTCAATTATTCCTTAATCTTAAACCCATTTTTAAAGGGAAAGTGCTGTCTCTCTAGTACATCAGTTCTTACCTGAAGTTTGAAGTGGTAGATATTGAGCACAAACTTGCCCATCACTTGCTCGGGGTTATTGAACACTTCACTCATCAATGTGAAGTTCTTCTCACACAGCGGCGTGACATCACTGAACACGTCCTTCCCGCCAAATGTGTTCTGCACAGTGCACAAAAAGCGTTCAACACAAATATTAAATGTAGGAAATAGGGCACTAGGCCAGGATGTGCTGAAAAAAGGAATAGAAAGGAGAGCAGGCTCACCTGGATAAACTAGAAGCGCTTAAAATAATAAAGACTGTAAAGTTATTGGCCCTACAAGGGCCTTTGTCGGGCCTACTAGGGTATTTGTTTTAATTGCTAAATTTAAGCAGTAAATTGCCCAAGGAAAACCCAAACCATGCGCAGAGGGTGACCATTACAAGAGCTCCTCAACCTGTACTGCCCTCTCGCTGCCCGTGTGCAACGTTGACATTCCTAGAAACTACCCCTCCTCACACACCCGCACACTCCTATGCTCTTACTCATTTGCTACCTTGTTATTTTAAGTTGGGTTGTGCTATTCAACAAGTAAGCATTGTAACACTAGCGAAAGTATAATCATCTTAGTTCTTTAGCTTTTATTATGGTTGTTTAATATTGATTTATTTTAACACATTTAGGTTGTTTTTAATGTTGATTGTGAAACCTACTTTTTTTAGAGATTCTTATAAAGTTACTTTAGAGCAGTTTTAAAAACAATGGCTGGTAAAAGAAAACATGTCGTCATCAACATAGCCGAAAAACTGGCAGCTGTTAGGTGTGTTGAAAACGGTGCTTTATTAATAAACATGTGTACATTATTTAAATGAGCCAAAAACCCTCCCAAACTACATAGCCATGGCTTAACCGAAAAAATTGATTATCCAAAACATCTTTGCCCCATTAGTTCGGTTAAACGGGGTTCTACAGTACTACCTATAGATTTTCGACCTGCATTATTACTGGTGCCTTTAAGAGGTAGTTATTCTAACTTCCTACAAATGAAAAAGTTGTTTTTTTGTTTGATTTTTAATCTTAGTGTGCCCAATTCACCCCACTTTACATGTTTCCATACAACATTATTTTGGGACCAGCCTATTATTAATACATTAGAAGATACTTTATCAGACCTTAGTTTTACATGTAAGAAATTAACGGGCCTGGGCCATGAGCCTTAAAAATTATCATTGCCATGCTAATCCAACGTTAATTTCAAAGTTATGTAAATGTCATAACATCATAATCAAGCTTTTTATGTGGGTTTTCTTTGTTGGATCTTTTGACCAGCACTCTAAAATTGAAAACTGACGCAATGTGTTTCTTTCATTTCTAACTACATCGAGATTCTTCTTACAGACTGGCTAGTCTCGATGAATGCGTCGACGCACTGTGTGTAGCCCTTGAAGTGAGAAAGAATGGCAGCAATCTCCTTCATCCTGTTCACATCATAGCGGCTGTGCGCCTCCACGAACTCTTCGATCAGTGCTCGCTCCACCTCATCATACTTCACCGCTATCTTCTTTTTTGCCTCCTCAAACCTGTGGTGGAAATGCACTGATAACTTTGAAAACAGATTTGAGACAAAGAGAAGATTTCCTCTATTACTCTAGTGATTTTCCTACCTAAAATTCCTTTGAACCTGAATAACTTTGCCATATACCTGCCATGTGACATCATTTTAGGATTTGTGGGGTAAAGCGGAATTGGTACGATGTAAATTTTATATAAATACTTTTACAGAATGAACAATGCAATTTCCCCTTAAAAGTAGAATAGACATTATCTGTATACTGGTAACTGTTTCAAACTAAAATGGTGAGGTGAAAATAATGTTTTAAAGAAACTGAGGACAATATTTCAATCAGAACAACAAAGAATTGTGTGATCACTAATTATTGGTATCATCTAAAGCTTCCAGTACAAACCATGTCAAAACATCATAACAATTATTATAATGCTCACACAACGCCTTAGCTTGACAGTTCAACTGGATTGAACATCATAACAATTATTATAATGTTCAATCCAGTTGAACTGTCAAGCTAAGGCGTTGTGTGTATTGTAGTTGGTACATTAGGTTTCCGCTTTACATGACCTCTGTTGGGATATTCTGTTATTGTCTATTACTTTTGATAATATGTTATTTATGTTGTCCTCATTCAAAAGAACCGCTAGAAAACTAACTTACTTTCCAGAGGGCAACTCTTGGGCGATAAGATGTAACTTTTGAATCACATCAGCCGCTTCATCAATCTGAAAGTTGTCATAGAGAGGCACATTACAACAGATTCTACAGTTAAAACTACAAAGACATTATTATTTTAGTGTAAGTATGATTTAGATGTCTTCAATAAAATTGTTGTATACAGGTTTAATATTTTAAATATTCAATACGGTATTTAGTGTTATTACTAACAAGAATGAGATGTAACGCCATGTTTGATTAATTTGAAAAGTAAAACTGAACCTTTTGACACAAAGACCTGGATTAAAACTCATTTCAATTAGCCCCTGAACTGTGTACCTCCATCAAACAGTTCAAATTTTTGCAGTAGGTTCTGTTGGCTACATATTTTGACAAACAATCGTCATCTTCAGGCTTGAAAATCTTGTTGATTCATCCATGTGGACTTCGTTATGTAGACATTCACACCCACATCACAAAAACAATTAAAATAAATTAACACGGATACGATAAACAGTTTACAGTAGTTTGAACTGTTTGACGGAGGTAATTACCTAATTTTAGTCGAAGACCTGGATCTTTCAAAAAACTCAGGGCAGAATATATAACCATCACTTGATACTGCACTTAACTTTTAATTAAATTACCCAAATGGGAGATACATTTCTTTTAAGTAAGAACAAGTTGAAGTGTTCACGAATTCCGCCCTTGACTTTCAGAGTCCAACTATCTTTATATTGTGCATAGTAGAAAGTCATGATTGAACCAGCTTTACAAGTGCAACTGTGGTTTACCTGAGTGAAGTCGGTCATGGCGGGGCCGGGGGTGAGAAACTCTGCAAAGTGGTTCATGAGTCTCTGTGCTTGCACAGCACGCGACCGCGGCGTGTTCACACTCTCCAGCTGGTCTCCCAGGTGAATCACTTTCGTAGCTACAAAGTTGATCCTCTCGTCCAGCTCTTGGAACAGACTCACTGTCACCTGGTGAACGTATGGTTTGAGTAGTGTGTGGTTCGTGCAACTCTGACAGGGTAGTTTTGGTCATTCTGAGGTGTGAAACCACCCTTGGAAATGTTCATGAAAAGTAATTTGCTACTTGTAATTGTAACAAACATAGCGTACTAGTTTGCAACTTCTGTCGGTAGTTTGTGGCCTCATCAATACTACTTTTGATTTGCTACTTTTATTCCCGTGCCAAGATCAAGAAAATCTGTAGTATTTGGTTCAGATCGTTCGTTCGGTGATAGCCTTGGCACAATCTTTGTTTGGGATAGTGATTGTAAAGCAGTTAAACTAAATAATCAATTTTCCTGTTTTGTTAGGTCTTGGACCAAACTCAACTTGAAACACAAATTCCTAATGATGTTAATTATGTTTTGAAGCCTTACAGAAGGAAGACATTTAAGCAAGTAGTCAATAGGGAAAACCTAGGCTGAATAGTAAAACTATGCACAAGCCAAAGGTAGTAAGAGGAAGAAGCTAGACAACTTTTTAAGTAGTTCTGGTAAATTACTTGTTAAAAAAAAAGTGGTTGCAGTGTAGCCAAACTATTATTCTGGATAAGGACAGAAGTTGCAATTGTAACTTTTAAAAAGTAGTTTTTCCGGTTTATATTCAAAATAAGTGTTTGTATAATTTATTTACGGAAAAACAAATGACCCAATTTGTATACAGGATTGCTTCTTTCAGAGGCCCGCTGAACCCTAAACATAAATTCACTTTTTTTCAATGTACTTTTTATTGTCTAAAAGGCTAATTTTCAAAGTTTAAAAACTAATTTGGTCCACCAATACCAATTCACTCCCGAGATGACTTCCGTGTGCTGTTTCGCTCTCAAGGTGGCTTCCGCACATGTTGAAAAGTTAACTTTCAATCATGAATGATGATGTGTCTGATGGCAATACAAATTAAAACGCATTGCTAAATTGATTAGTTAAATGCATTGTTATCATGATTAGCAGTAGTTTTTAGTTTTACAACAAATAAGTGCATAAGTTTATTTAAAACATAAAAGAATTAGTTATCTGTCTCGGAGTTTTCAGTAGCCTATAACTAAGCTATAGTTACAAAAACCACTGTTTTGAGAAACAATTAACTAAAGACAAGTGATATTTTAACTAACCTTATTTTTATCCTGTAATTCAGAAATATCTTGCCAGTGTCTTGTTTCCTCTTCATGACTTATTTGCTCTAACTTTTCACATTTCTTTTGCTGACGTTCCAGAAGCAACTGAAGATCTCTGTGGATCAAATGTTAAGGTAAATTAACTTAAAGAAAAATAAAATTATATTGGAAATTACAGGGTTTTTTTTTACTGCACAGAACTTTAGACTTTATTTAAAGCAAATAATTTTACAAAAAGTGTTTACACTAAAAAAATTGAAGAGTGAGAAGTTTTCTGTTATTGTCTTTAATAAAAAACACAAAAGTCTTCTTATAGTCTAAGGTGTGTAAGGGAACCGAACAATCGATGCCCACTGAACCGCAGAATAAAGTTTGAGCGCTCAATTAAATGACTGTCACTAGTACAAACCACCGAAACAATTTCACATACCACAATTTGTAGGCGTACCACTGATTGAGAACCCTTGCTCTGTGCTATCGCCACCATGACGGGACATGTGGTCAGTTTTTCAGCTCTAGTGAGCTAGCCCTTTTATTCTGTAGCCCTGTAAAACTGAGCAAAAGGAAACTGACTGGCTCATAAACTCAGCTACTGACTTCTCTACACTTTTACTGGCTATTTTGATATGAGAACGCGCCTTCTTAACTGTCATACTTGTTTGAAGCCCGGTTTGCATATAGAAACATAAATTTTGTTAGGAATATAACAATATCTCAGGTACCACACACTTTACAAATCAACTGATGAGCGTTGTTTTGGAGTAAAGCCAGTTTGGGTAAATAGCTGGTGATAAAAAATTTGTTAGAACTGATAACATTTGAATATTTTATTAATTTGACTTACTTAATGGCTTGAGAGAATGTTTCATGCATGAGGACTGGATCAAAACTGCTGTTGCCATCTTCTCGGTTGCTGTCCACTGTTCTCCAAGCCAAACGTTCTACAAACTCTTCAGGATCAAAAGGCTCCTAAAGATATTTTAAATTTAAACAAAGTATTTAAAGTAAAACATAAAAACAAATTTCATTCATGATTTATTTCTCAATAATTCCCAATGTTCAATACATTTAAATTACAAAACGCCATGTAAGCAAACCTTCAAGAAACCTTTTTCGGATCATTATCCAGTTTAAAAATCAGTTGTTATTGCAAGCCGATGGGTAGCCGCAAAATTTGATGACTGAGAATTCAAATTTTTCATAAACTGTTTGAAATACCTGACTTGGTGGATTTATTCATCTTGCCACAAAGATTAATAAGTGAGGAAAAGTGGGGCAGGTTAGACAACAAACTACTGCCAAAATATAAACTTTTGAGCTACGTTACTAATTATAAGTGATATGATAGTGTGTTATTTAAAGTACACAAAGTAAAAGACACGGGACATAACAGGAACTTATGACGCCATGGCACCTAGGTAGCCAAAACACTCAGGCCTAGTACTAGGAGATTTAAATTTAAACATTTTAATCTAGGTTTGAAAGTACTTTTAACATTCCTCACTTAAGGCTAAGGCCACACTTGGCGCTTTCAACGCAGCGTCTGAAAGAGCTCGCCATGTTTGGATATGGGGCCGGCCACACTCGGTGTTCAAGTCGCTACTTGTCTACCCCCACTCAGCTTGTTACCTCAGTTGTCACTTTGTTCGCCGCGGTTTTTTCAATACATCAGTATGTTTGATACCAAACAATTTATCAATGAAAATTACATGAAAATACATGAAATTAGTGTTTATCCTCCTATTTGGAATATAAAATTGAAAGATTATAGTAACCACAATGTGAAAACCAAGCTGTGGATAGAAGTTGCCTCAACCATGTCAACCACCTCAACAAAAATTGCCTCCGATTGAAAGAGAAACGTAAAATTAGGTTTGGACTTCTCTTACGTTTCTTTTTCAAAAATATAATCGTACAGTCAGCGCAAGTAGCAAATCTTCTGTACTCATCGAAGAGATATTTGCAACTGATGGGCGTTTTGAGTGCCAAGTCTGGCCAGTGTTGATTTCAGTCTGGCGACATTTTCAGCGCTCACGTTTTCAACACCGCGTTGAAAGCGCCAAGTGTGGCCTTAGCCTAAGAGATAGAGATCAAAGGTTAGTCAAATGTAGAAGCTATGTAAAGTTAAGAATACTAGCAACTTAACTTGTTATTTCTACTCATTACATGACTTACTTGTTCCAGCTCTTTCATATATTGTTGCATCATCTTGATACAGTGGCCTCAAACCGAATTTGTCTGATAAAGATTTAGTGTGGCATAAAAAGTAATAGTAAATAATTAATATTCGGTAATCAGTGATGGAATTACATTGAGGTTATATTAACAAAATATGGCCTAAACACAAAAATTGACGTTTCATTTGACAGTTCTTAATCTGTGAAATTACTCAGCTGAAGGATTACATAGAAGATACCTATAATACCATTTTAACTATTTTATACTATACAATAATATTAAAATGGTTAAACTCATCTTAAACTTCAGCCACTAAAGTTGCTAATTATTATAACAGAAGAACTAGATTATATATTGTGACACGGGCCGCGAAAACCTAAAAGTTAAAACCTACTCATACGTATTTTTTATTATATCCAGTTTCAAGGCCTATATCAATTAATATAGTAAATACCTGTTGTGTGCCTGCAGACCTTGTTGAGAGATTTAAAAGTCCCGATGTACATTTCGCGACGTTTGTTGCATCTTCTGGTGGTGGGGAGGTGGGTTACTGTTTACATAAGCACTTTTTACACACTATTTACACTATACTTAAAACTAGTCACTTTGTCGTCGCGGCGTGGCTGGCACCCCCGGTGGGTGGGATTAGATGCGCACGGTGCGTAGTCACATGTTGCACTACCCCTGAGGCGCTGCCCGGGGCCCTTGTCGCTGGGATTCCCCGTTAGGCTTTGGACGAAGGAGCCGGTCTGTGTGGGGCCTCTGAAGTGGTGCTGCGTTGACCTGGCAGTTTTGAAAAGTATAGAATTGAAGTAATCTTCTTTTTTGTTGAGAAGATTGTCTGCACCGTGCTTTTCTATGTACTTGTAAATGGCGTATCCTTCTTGTGCTTTAGCTAAGTTTTTATTGCTGCATTTACTGATTATCTGTAATGAACCGGGGAAAGTTATGTTATGTGAGGGCCGAGGGGTTTGATTTTAGGTGTTTTGCTACTATGGATGAGGGGTTGTGCTTCCGGTAGGTGTGTTCGGTAAAACGTCTTTTGAAGGTTCTATTGGCGTATCCTGTGTATTCTCTATTACAATGGCCAATGGGGAGGATCTAATTACCGTTCGTGGCGATATCTTGCCTTCGCTAGCGGCCACGGCGAAATTATAACTGTCGTTACCGATCGCAGCGATCTACCGACTCCCACTAGCGTCCGCGACGAAATTACGACTTTCATTACCGTTCATGGCGATATCTTGCGTCCCGCTGACGTAATTACAACTGTCATTACCGTTCGGGGCGGTCTTTCGACTCTTGCTAACGCCCACGGCGAAATTACGACATTCGTTACCGATCGCGGCGACCTCTCGACTACTTCTAGAGTCCGCGACGAAATTACGACTTCATTACCGTTCGCGGCGATATCTTACCTCCTCCCGCTAGCGCCCACGGCGAAATTACAACTTTCGTTACCGATCGCAGCGATATTTCGGGTCTCGCGACGAAATTACGACTTTCATTACCGTTCGTGGCAATAACTTGCTTGCCGCTAGTGCCCACGGCGAAATTACAACTTTCATTACCAATCGCAGCGATCTCTCGACTCCCGCTAGCGCCCATGACGAAATTACAGCTTTCATCACCGATCACGGCGATCTCTTGACTCCCGCTAGCACCTGCAGCGAAATTACGACTTTCGTTACCGATCGCGGCAATGTATTGACTCTTTCAAACGTCTGCGGCAAAATAATGACTTTTGATACCGTTTGCGGCGACCTCTTGTCTCCTGTTATCGTCCTTGATAAATCACGGATTTTTCGACCTCATTTCTTAATTTCCTGATTTAGGGTCAAAATTCTCACATAATTCCTGTATATTGAAAATTCCCGTATGCTGGACACCCTGACATGCAAGTTTTAAAATTTAATAGAAATAATTATCTAGCTAGACAATTTTATTAAGAACTAACCAGCTTATCAAGTTTTAACTTCAGGATGTAGGATAATAAAACCATAATTGCAAACTATCAGTTATTTTTAATAAAAATCTATTTTTTTACAAACATAATAATAACAAGATATACATGACCGGAAGTGTGTATCTAGAACTAATAGTTATGGTCCAGCGTAAACAAAAGGTGGACATTACAAATTATAAACAGACACTAATGATTTGGTAATGGAAATCGGGTAAGAAATGCCCAAATAATCATTTTAGTCCTACTAATCACAGAGAACTACTTTTTACTATACACAACTAAATGAATTCATAATAGCCTAGAGTGTTCGACACAAAGTACAAAATAATTTGTAGCGCTGGCACAGTCTTAATAATAATAACTTAAGGAACGAACTGTACAAGGGAATGACAACAATTTATTGTTTGTCTTCCTTCTTCTCTTTCTTCTCGTCTTCGGGCTGCTGTTCTGTCGACTCGTTGCTGCTGCTACTACTACTGCTACCCTCTCGCTCTGAGGCCATCTGAAACACCAACAACAGTCAAAATCAAAGAACTCGACATCACATGTTTTAAAGAAAAAGTTTTTCTAAATGCAGCTTTTAGCAACATCAGTGAATAAGGTAGCGATCAAAATAAGTTAATCCTAGTTCAGAATGTAACACAAGGTTGAAAGTATCAACATTCTCTATCTGGATTCGTTACCTTCTTGTAAGCCATTTCGAAGAGTTTTAGTGAAGCCTGCTGAAGCTGAGCAGTGGACTTCCTGATTTCCTCGGGATCGATGTCGTCTTTCTTTGTCAGCTTGTCTCTCACCTCGTTCATCAATTCCTTCAGCTTAGCACACTGCAGACACAACACAGTTTGTCCATTTAAGAGTGTAATGACAACTTCAGTAATACAGTTGACACTTTGTACTTTTTAACAAATTGTAAAGCAAAAGATACTTACAGAGAATAGATTTGAAAAGTTGCAATCAAAGATAGTTCAAAGACAAAATTATTCTCGACTATCTCAAACAAAACGATTATTTATACACTAATTCTCCTGAATGGATCGACTGTAAATTCATAGGAACAAGGTATGACTTACTAGCAATAACACATCGGTTACACAAGTGACGATTGGTAGAACATAATGACATGTAAGATAACTTTTTTAACGCTGCTCTAAAATTCACACTAAAGTACACCACAGTGGTGAAGTAAAGCATTTTCTCTTCAATAATAATTTTTACCCATTTCCGGAATGTACATACACAACCAATGAGTTAGCCTTTGTCTCGCTATGAACCTACCTCTTCCTGTGGTAACTGTTCCTTGAACTCGTCCATCTTGGCCTCTGTGTCGTGGACGATGCCCTCGGCTTGGTTGATGGCTTCCACTCGGTCCTTCTTCACCTTGTCCGCTTGGGCAAACTGCTCCGCATTACGCACCATGTTCTCGATTTCGTCCTTACTCAATCCACCGGAAGATTGGATCACAACTGTTCATAAGTCATTCGCATTATCAAAGAGCCTAGAGATTTTATGAACATAAATCTACTAAAATAATCATAAACTAATTATCATTATAAGAACAATTAATTTTCTACGGCCATATCTTCTCGTGTGTGGCAACTTGCATACAAGATATTTCAATTCTCTAAAACTAATTTTTACATTGAACACAAAAACGAAAGTATTGTGTATTTTAACATTGAAATACACAATTCAAAATAAATTCATTGTAGCAACAGAATTTAAAGCTCGGTTTGGATCGAGGCATTATAACCCAGAGTCAAATTAAAGTGCTTACTTTGCTGTTCTTTGCCTGTTCCCTTGTCCCGGGCAGATACGTGAACGATGCCGTTGGCGTCAATGTCAAAGGTGACTTCTATCTGGGGAACGCCGCGCGGCGCAGGTGGAATACCGACCAATGTGAACTGTCCCAGTATCTTGTTGTCGGAAGCCATCTCTCGTTCACCCTGGTGCACTTTGATTTCTACCTGTGTCTGACCGTCCGCTGCTGTTGAGAAAACCTGCACAAATCAATAAGTGTCAAACCATTATTTCTGTATAATTATTTCAGCAAATAAAATTATTTTATTATTTGTCATCCGTTTTCACCAAATATTTTTAAGAATTTTGTTAAAAATATGGCAAGCAACTGCCAAAATTGTCAGCTTATTTTATAACTAAAACAGACTAGAACTGTTTTTCAAAGCTTTAAGAATCAAGAGCAAAAACTTCTTTTCAAAGCTTCTTTCAACACCACAGGAACCACTTCCAACAAACGACATGCTCACCTGACTCTTCTTGGTAGGGATGGTGGTGTTCCTGGTGATGAGTCTGGTGAAAACGCCGCCGAGGGTTTCGATACCAAGGGAGAGTGGCGTCACGTCCAGCAGCAGCACGTCGTGCACTTCGCCCGACAACACACCTCCTTGCACAGCCGCTCCCACAGCCACGGCTTCGTCAGGATTCACGGCCTTGCTGGGCTGCCGGCCGAACAGGTCTTGCACTGTCTGTTGTACCTGTCATCACATATGTCATAAATAATAAGCTTTATTCTTATGACAAAGTGGACTAGACTCAATTGTAACCAGGTAAAAGTTTGTCTTGTTTAACGAGGCAAAGTTAAGACTACAAAGTCCTCTCTACCACCCAACCTCGACCTTTACCTAGTGCTACAGCAAAGTCACATAACAAATTGTTTGTAGTGACTCAAGTATCGAACCCGCGCCACCGGAGTGATGAGCTCCGGTGTCGCACGCGATACCACTCCGCCACAGGTCCGCTAGGTTCAGGTAGTTGGTTCTGAAGGATATTTTTAATTATTTTACTCCAGGAATAAAATACACCTTGAGAAACAAAAAGAAGGATGTCAGGAATACTATAAAAAGGAAGCCTTAAAATTGTCAAGTTAGGTTTTTAGGAAAATAACTTTGCTGGAAGTTGTGTAGTGATTAAAATTTAGTGTAGGAGAAATACATCATCAAAAGAGGTTTTGTTAGTAAATATTTCTATAAATGCACTGATGGTGCCTTCTTAAGAGAAAATTTAGATCTCTACTGATCAAACAATCAAAACAAACTAGGTTTGAAGGTGAGACAGTGCAAACCTGTCATGTGGCCATTTGGGAATGACAGAAGAGCCGGTCTCTTTCGGAAAAGAAAAAGACTGGCCAGATAAAATTGACCTTATAGCTGGACTGAGGCCGGTTAACGGTATTTTGCAACTAACAGAAATCAGGCTGCAATTCAGGCAACAGGTAGGCCAGTATACAACTGCCAGAAATATCGGACTTGAAACTCTCTATGGATTAGCCATTTTTGACTGCTAAAATGCTGTTGGTTCAATTTCTTAAACAGCCTACAATGTTTCATTCTGCATTCACATTTTTGAAAAATCCCAGTTCAGGGCCAAGACCATGGTTAACTGTGGATTCCAAAATTCCCCAAACACCATATTTTTGAAGTGGAGAGTTTGCTGAATTCTTTGGAAGGTAGGTCATAAACCTGCCTTTAAAAAGTATACTACTGCAAAATCAGTAAAATTCCCAAAATCCCTCCTCTCAGGGCCCAATATGTTGAGAAATGCCAAGGGTGATTTTCTCTGCCAGTCACATTTTAACATTGAAAAACAACAAATGCTTAGATAGCTATAATGCTTAGTAAAAAAAGTATTATTTCCTAAATAAAGAAATAATTACAAACCAATTTTTAACTACTAAACATTTAATTTATAAAATGAATTTCTTCTTCCTTAACATTTAGGTTAGTGTAGAATTTTAATTACCTTTGGCATTCGAGTCATTCCTCCCACCAATAACACTTCACCAATCTCTTTCTTAGTAACTTCGGCGTCTTGCAGGGCTTTCTGGCAGGGAGGGATAGTCTTCTTGATCAGATCTCCGACTAGACTCTCAAACTTACTCCTGGACAGCTTCAGGTTCATGTGTTTAGGCCCTGAAGCATCCACTGTGAGGTAGGGAAGGTTGACGTCTGTTTGCAAAGAAGATGAGAGCTCAATTTTGGCCTTTTCAGCAGCTTCTTTCAACCTCTGCATAGCCATCGGGTCCTTTGTGATGTCGAGACCTTGCTGTAAGCCAATGCAGTGGTTAATAACAAGTTTTGCCTAGGGAAGGACGTTTTAATTCTGAGAAGGGAAATTAAAAATACACAAAATAATCAAGAAGAACCTGAGTTGACTGCTTATCGTCTCTTTAAAGAACAGTAATGAAGATGAATCATTTTCTTTTCAATTTCTTATACTTTAAATAATTACTCATTTTTTAAAAAAAGTTTCATTTAATTTTAAAGCAAAAGCGCTTTTGCCGGTCAAGGCATCATCAGTTGTAAAACATTCATTGGTTTACAACTGATGATACATTGACCGGCAAAAGCACTCTAGTTTTAAAATTAAATGAAACTGTATTTTAAAACATGAGTAATTATTTAAATCCATTGAAGTTTCATCAAGAACTAAACGAAGAAAATTTCTTATATTTATAAGATGGCACTAACATTTCTAAGCAGAGGTTGAGTGATCTATCGGATCTGAAATGTAATTACCCAATTCTCTACAGGTAAAATTATGGTTTACCTAGTAAATTAGCAAACATATTTAGAATGTGCAAAATAAATCACTTATTTCAAAAGTATTGTGGCTAAAATCTTTGAACATAAGGAGTTTATAAGGAATTTAATGTGGTAAACTTGAAACTTTTTTGTTACTGAGCAAAACTTAACAAATGAAAAAGTTGTCAGGAACTCTAAAAAACAAAGGTACAAACCTCTTTCTTAAACTCGCTGACTAAATAGTTGACGAGTGTGTTGTCGAAATCTTCACCTCCTAGTAAAGTGTCACCGTTTGTCGACTTTACTTCAAACACTCCCTTTTGGATTTCTAGGATGGAGATATCAAAAGTACCACCACCCAGATCATAAACGGCAATTCTGAAATAATTATCAATAAATATGATTACTAACACTATGCTTGGACTTATTCTAATATTTTGATTAAGATCTGATTGGTTAAATTACACTCATGACACTCACATTATCTCATTTGGTGCATTTAAATGCATGTTGTTGAAGGTAATATAACAGAAAACAAAGAACATATTTAACCTAAGATACGTATCTTAAAGAGACAGTATACTTGTGTGAGAGGGAGAAGCCAGATTCACAGACGACTAGTGACTTTACGGAAGAGGAATAACGGCACAGTTACCTTGCATTTGATTAGAATTAAAACTTACACTTTATCATCGCTCTTGTCCATGCCGTAAGCAAGCGCAGCAGCAGTCGGTTCATTGATAACCCTCAGAACGTTTAATCCTGCAATCTGACCAGCGTCTTTTGTTGCCTAAAAAATTGTAGTTTGGTTATCAAAAAAAAATAGATTTAAAATTTTTTACAATAAATGTAGGTTGCCAATCCTAAAATCCAATATTTTTGTTATTGCCTTTTTAAAGCTTAATAATCTTTCACAGGTTCACAAATTTATATGATGTTCTTAGCATTATACAAGGGCTAACAAATAGTACATATGTTATGTTGCTCTATAGATTATAAAGAAGCGAGTCCAGATGTTCAAATTGTTCTAATTGGATGGTAAACTAATGGTGAATATGGAAGTCCACAAAACATTGATATTTGTCATTTATTTACTTCTGATCAAAACTGATGCTAAATATAAAATATTTCCACCATTATAACAGACAGCCCTACTTAACCTTTCACTTTTTTCTGAATAAATAAATAAGTATTTTATTGTATGAATATTTTTTTTACATGAAATGCACGGCAATTGTCTTTTTACTAGCTAAAATTTTTCTTTTATACTTCCATCAAAATCTCATTCAGGCATACAAAATTTACATTCACTCTCTCTCCCATTCATTCGAATAATATAGCTCTAGACCCTAGTTAGTCAGCCAATTTGTGAATTTATACAGTCTTCCAATTATACACCATGAACTCGTCTGTGTTATAGAACACTTGAGGGATGAGAACTGTTTTCAGACAAGTTTTAAATGCCTTGGGCACAACTGAGGTTTTTATCAAATTTGGCAATCTGTTGACGAAATGAACCAAGTTTATTGTGGTTAAATTTGATACAATCCACAATTGGCAGTATACATTTGCACAGTAAGGGTTTAAGTTGACTGTTTCATTGTACCTGTCTCTGAGAATCGTTGAAATAAGCTGGAACAGTAACAACAGCGTTCTTAACTGAAGTTCCCAGGTGCGCCTCAGCAGTTTCCTTCATCTTCATGAGGACAAACGCACCAACTTGACTTGGGGAATATACTTTTCCGTCAGTTGCCTTAATCCATGCATCACCGTTTGATGCTTTTGTTATTTTATATGATAATGTTTTCCTGAAAAGCAACACAACAAAAACAAGGTTAGACTGCAATTTATTTTTAAGTGTTTACTTTATTGATTTAAATTATCCATAATTTATATGAGCAGCTATATTTTCTGCACCACCGGAATGATGAGCTCCGGAGTGGCGCGCAATACCAGTCTGCCACAGTTCGGGCACATTCCGCCACAGATTGGTACATGAGCGAATGAAAATAAGTGAGTCTTGGCCTTTGACTCTGGCATACAAGTTGTATACTTGTTTATTTCTTGGTTCAATGGACTTAATAGTTGATATTGTTTGAGCGGCTTAACAGATAGTGTTTAACTTCTGTAGGACCACTATATCAGTAAAATAAGAATTTATTCTTTGGGTTCTTTAGAGTTAAATAATGATTGTATATTAAGATCATAGAAAATCCTCCAAAAAACGGAAAATTGCCTTAGTAAAATTTACGCTTATCCATCTGTAATGTTAGAAAGGCCATTTTTGTAAAACTTCCACTCGAAAACGGTCAAAAAAATGCCAATAATAAACCCTAGGTTATATTAAAAGGCTAAACAAAATTAAACTGAATAGTGGTGGCTCAAGAGGGCATTTTAGTGATTTTAATAACAAGACGGTTTAGTGTTGTAATACTTTCACACTAAAGTGGCTAATTTAAACCAATAGAAATGATTAATTTATGGTAAATTCAGGTGGAGCCCGTCGTATTCCATTTATTCATTCCATGCTTAGGTCAGCTACATCAGCAAATTTATAAAGCTATAAAATAGGACGGCTAAAAAAAGGAGGCGCAATTTGTATGGCTTATGATTTTTTTAAAGTCCTGATATCAAAAAAAGGTAGTGCTTCAATAGTCTATTTAAAGGGTAGGTAATATGATTTTCTAACTTACATGTCTTTTTTTACTTCAGCATCGTCAAACTTTCGTCCAATCATTCTTTTCGTTGCATAGAATGTGTTTGCTGAGTTTGTGACAGCTTGTCGTTTTGCTGGCATACCAACAAGACGCTCTCCATCTAGTGGTAAAAAAAAATAGCTAAAATCAGTTAAAAAGGAAAAAGACCTTTACATAGTGTTTGTAATTTGTAAATTATAAAAAATAGACTTAATAGAAACAAAGAGCTCTACCAAACGTTAATGGACAGTTATCAAGTCAGAAACGTTCATTTATCTGATCGAAAAAATGTTACCATATTGGATTAATTTTGAATTTGAAGGAAATATTTCGTAAATGTATATTGATTTGGATTGGTATTTTTAAATGATTGCCAATGTTAAAATTTTGCTTCACCAAGCCTCACACACCACACTATTTTTCCTGAAGTGTTTGAAATTTTCCAGGAGAGGACTTTGGACCCATTTTTCTCTGAACCCACCAGACCCCTCCTTTATTGCCCCAGCTTGTACTCTGAGTATTGATGATGACCAACAACTGTTTGCAGTACAGAATTAAAAATGAAAACAAAAATTGTGTAATGCCACAATTTGTTTTGACAATATGAATGTCATTTTCTAATTGAAAAAGACCAACGACCTAAACAGACAAGTCACCATATTGTACCTCTAAACAAAACATATTTTTTGGACATAAGACGTAATTAACTTATTTTTGAGTTAAAATTATTTTCTTGATAACACACATTTAAGAATAATTTTATGTTGTAAGATCAAGCGTATGTCTACCTTTTGTAAAAGCCACTACAGACGGGGTTGTCCGTGAGCCCTCTGAATTCTCAATGACTTTAGCCTGTTTGCCTTCCATGACGGCCACACAGGAGTTGGTTGTGCCGAGGTCAATGCCGATAACAGCTCCTTTGACACCTTCGGATCTGAACACAAATGATTTTAAAGTAGTTTTCTTTTCCTTTAATTACCTAAGGTAATTGGGGCCTATATTACCTTGCTCTCCAGAACTCTCTAACCAAGGCTACCACATTATTTATTTCAATTTTATTTCTCCACATTTTAAGCTTCTACAAAGATCAAAACAATTGATGTAGGGAACTTAAGATTGTAATGTTGTTACCTATAATTTTAAACTAATCTACATTAGACAAAAGGATTAATAAGATATTGTAATGTGGTTGGGGGTGATTCATCATGTCATAGCTATTGCTTATCAAGAAACGTAAATAGCTTAGCCCATACAGTACTTACTTGTTTCTTGTTTGAATATCATTGTATCTTGAGAGTACATAAGGAGTATTGGCCTGAAAAAACATCAAAAAGCTTGTCAGAGTACTTTGGGTGGAACAATTTGACCATGGTTTCAGAAATACAATAGACTCTCACTTCAAGAAACTAATTTGGCAAAAGGATAATCCAGATTTAAAAAATCTGATTACTACAATTCTGTACATGATTTCCCATACCGCTAAATAATAAAAACAGAATAAAGATAACAAAATTTGAGTTTCAAAATGGTCTATAAAGCATTTGAATTAATATTCATTACACTAACTACTATTCTTTACTATTAAGTAGGATACACTTATGCATTGCAATGCTTTGTTTACATTGCAACTACATATGTGTGGGAGAGTTTGGGAGCCTGCCTGCCTACCACACATGCGGGCACAGACAGCCGGGTATATTACAGTTATATTCAGTAAAGTGAATAAAAAGTAGTAAGTACTTTATACTCTTAGATTTAGAGTAGATGTTTCGTTCGAAGTGAATAAAAAGTAGGTACTTTAATCACTAGGTACTTCACCGGGTAGTAAGTGCTACACCTTGTGGTAGATACTTCAATTTATTGATTGAATGAAGTGAATAAAGTTTAGCACCTACTACTGTACCTTAGTAAATACTTTGAATTATTGAAGTCTTATATGAGGCAGACTACGTTTTCTGTCAGTCTGCATCATGGCTATCTATGTTTATGCATGTTCGTGGGCGCAAGTTTTACCGTGATCGCTTTCTAATGACTGGTAAACAACTTCAGTACTTCGTTTTTAAGAAGAAAGTGCTGATTTTTTGACGCGTGAGTTTTTGCCAGAACAACAGACACACTTTCTGAAATTGTACAAAAAACTAGATTTTCATCGTGGCGAAGAAGTCCAAAAAGTCTTTTACCCATTCAGCCAAAAGTATTTTTTTGTTTCCTGTTGCTGTAGTGTCTGTTTTGGTTTTTATTTTGGTCTTCATATTGTTAAGCATTTCTATTAGCTGAACCAAAGTTACTAGCTTCTCAGTAGCGTGTATACCTACTGAAGAACTGTCCTTTAAAATTGTTTCCCACACACTTTTTTGCCACTTTAACACAAGGCATTTATTATTTCTAGTTGTCGTTTACTTTCATTGAAAATCAAAAAAGTATTGTCTACATAGCGACAGTAAGTTTGTATTTTCGGAGCTTACTTATTTTTTTCAGAAAAAATGTATGTGAATTCAATGTGGTTTAAATATATTTCTGACATTATACTTGATAATGGAGAGTCCATGGCGAGGCCATCGTTTTGTCTATAGTTTAGGTTTTGGAGTATCTATCTATATCGAGTATCTAGGAAATAGCGCAGATGGCAACATTGACCAAAATGAACAGTTGACAGCAGGAGTGGAGTAGGCTAATTTGACAACGTCTAATCAGTTCAGTGACAGGTACCGGCCGGTGCATATAATGTTTTATAAGTGTTGTTTGTGTTTTATGTATTGTGTTATTTATTAATGTTGCCAAAATCGATGAAGATAGATCATTAACATTCTTCAAGTTTTGATAATGACTACTTGTTAGTCGAAACTAGTAAACACATGTTTTACTGAAGGAATTGTGACGTTTTAAGGTATGTAACCTGTTATAAAAATTTAAATTTGTCTCTACTAGTTTATTTTAATGTTAAGCTTTCAAGATGTTTACTTCAGTTAAAAACAACCAGCAACAATATTGGTACATTTGCAGTTTAAAATGAGAACAAAGATCTCATAAATTATTAAATTAAACTTATTGGATTAAATTAAACTTATAAGATCCAATTTGGTCCATAAATTTTGCCGTCAAATTTTCTTTACTATTTATATTATAATTAGCCTTTAGAGTTTAGGTGTTATACATAAATAACAGCCAACATTAAATTACAATCACATTTGTTACGATAGTAATAAAAAGGATACAGCAATCAATGTTCTTACAGCCAGTTACCCATCCAGAAATGATAAATGTATTCCAAAAATTGCCTCCTAAAAGATCCACTGACATAAATGGTATTTCGCAATGGTTACTAAAAAGGTGTTTTGTGCAAATTATTAAACCTTTAACATTAATAATTAACGAGTCCTTTCAAGAGGGGATATTTCCAGAACTTTGCAAACAAGCTAAAGTAAATTAAGTCTTAGGCTTAAGCATTATAACTAAAAATTGGCATTATTTCTAACGTAGAAGTTAGAAATAGCCAATTGACGCGGTCTACACCGGAAGCTTTAGTTAGTGAAGCTAAAGTAATCCCAGTTTACAAAAAGGGGTTTACTAACGTAATGGGAAATTATAGACCGATTTCATTTTACCAATATTAGGTAAAATATTTGAAAAACTGTACTTCAAAAGGCTTATTTTGTTTCTTGATCAGAACTGCATTATATCTAGTACTCAATATGGATTTCAAAAAGATAGATGCACCGTTGATGCAATAATTTCATGGAGTTTATCGTTAAAAGCCTTGATAGTCAAATGAAGACTATGAGTATTTTCTTAGATTTATCTAAAGCGTTCGATTGTGTTCATCATAACTTTTTAATACAAATTTTAAACAATATTGGAGTTAGGGGTCTATCCTTAAACTGGTTGAAAAGCTATTTATTCAATAGAGAACAGGTAGTGTCTATCAATAATTTAATCTCCTACACGTTGCAATTAAAATTTGGTGTTCCTCAAGGTTCCATCCTTGGACCCATACTGTTCAATTTATATATTAATAGTTGTAAAAATACTGTAGACAATTCTATAGGCGTTATTCGGTATGCTGACGATACAACATTGAATTTCAGTAACAGAACAGTTGAACAACTAGAAATGTCAAGCAATGCTAATTTTAATGCATTTGTACAGTATTTTGAAAACTTAAACCTCAAAACAAATCTGGAAAAAACTACCTGCATAAACTTTAACTTGAACCCTTGGATTAATAATGACAGTGCATTGGTTTCATTAGGAGAACATATAATCAATGAAGTCGATTGCACAAAGTTTTTAGGGCTATATATTGATAAAACCTTACGTTGGGATAGCCAAATTGACCATATTTGTAGTAAAATATCATCTGGTATATTTCTATTAAGACAAATGAAAGATTTATGTTCCATAGATGCACTTAAACCCATTCCCATCTCCTCTACGAAGGTCATAGAATAGCATGTTTATTGTAGGTTATAATAATGTACCCCCAAAACAATAGCAAACACTACACCTGTCAAACCAATGTATAAATGCATGAATGTGCAGCCACCAGCTGGGTCAGTCGAAATGTATGTTCACCTGCTCCGTAAAGTTGCCGGCCGAACATTCCCGAGTCTTTACGAAACCTGCTAGAAGCTGTCCTAAATTGCAGTGCAAACTGCATGGTAAACTCGCGTAAGCATTCCTCCACCCCCACACCCCATCTAGGAAGTTCATTCTTTAAATTGAACACACTGCCTAGATGATATCAGTGAAGCCAGTATGCGCAGCTTCTGCCTCAATCCAGTGAATATTTTACGCAGATATTGCATTATTTTTATACAACCAGATAATATATCTTGCTTTTGTGCACAATGGTGTATTTATAGCAGTTAACTAGGACTACTGGTTCAGTGAACCTATAGCACAAGTTGCCACTGGGCTGTGGTATTTAATATCCCACACTTTATTATAATCAACCATTTGATTTACCTTTTGTTTAACAATTTGTATTTATTGTACTTATGTACTGGCTTAGATCGTCAAAAGAATAAATAAATATGCTTTTGGGCTACTGCCCTGTGCATTGTGAGTAACAATTTAAAGACAGAATAATAATATTCTCTCACTACTCTAGCAGTTCAAGCCACTTTTGGCCGGGTCAAGGGGTGAGTTTGAAATGGCCAAACTAAAGTCTCCATTATTAATGTAAAGTATATATTAATGTAATTTGATGACACAGCAAGGGCAATACGTATGTTTACAAATTAACATACAAATGTGGTGTAGCTAGGAATTTGTTCACAATATTCTGAAAAGGGAGCTGGCTAAATGGCACGTTTAGTTTAGAGAATGAACACACATTGGTTGGTATTCAAGGGAAAAAAAGAGCCACACGGCATGAGCTACTTTTAAAGGTAAAAAATGTATTGATAGGCCTACGGTTTGAAGATATTTAAGGCCTAGCCTTAGACGAATGGCAAGTTAAATTTCAGCTTCCACCTTTGAACAACTGTCATGCTGCTTACAACACATAGGTCAACACAAAATTCCTGGAATTAAACAGCAGCTATCCTTAGCTCATGGGTTTTGGGATGAGGTTAAATCACTCCGAAAAACTTACCTTTCTAAATAACGTGCTAAAGTGACTCCTGCAGGTAATGTTGAGGGCTGAAGTAGTGTGATCGAAAATATTACGACCGGCTAATCGTGTTAAAAGCATATTGGATATGGTTTAAAAAAATTTTATTTAAGAGAATTCACACAAATGTATGATGTAATAACCACACCGCTCTCAGAAGGAAAGAATGCCTGAAAACGAAACGAAAATGAACTTTGACGGCGCATGTGCTTTCGCCTTTCAGAGCAGAAATGCAGACCCAAGTTTCAAGAATATTCCACGCTATGTCATCTTGATTTTAGCGAAACAAACTTTACGATTACAGACGTACTATTAAAAATAACAAATAATTAAATCCCAAAGGTAAAAGAAAATTGTTTAAAAAAAAGTCTTGGCTATAGATGGCAAACTTAAAAACTACCAATTTGGCTATTAGCATTATCCATTGACTTTAAATATACATTTAAAATCAATGCTAGAACTATAGCGCAGTGACTATTCGCAAAGTTTGTCCCGCACCAACTTATCAAACCACAGCTGTATTTCAGCTTGATCCACATTGGGGGAAAACCATTGATTTTAAATGTATATGACGTAGTTTAATACGTCTTGGTTTGTTACTCTTACTGGAACGAATTTTAAACAATGTTGACTTAATCCGGACCGTATTCCACGCATACTTTGGCAAAAACTAATTATTAGACTGTGAATTTGATGCTTGTCATGTTGCTTTTTAAATTCGATATTAGTTTGTGAACATTCGACAACAACATGTCCAACTATTTTGCTTTGACGTTTTTTGCGGTCGTTTATTTCTATCAAAGTGTCTTCAAAGCTATTAAACACTTTATAACTTTTACTGTGTCTTTTGGCAAAGTTTATTAATTAAACTTAGTTTTCAAAATAAATAAGACGTACTCATCACTTCGGTGGCGCGGGTTCGATTCCCGCAGTCACCACTTACAATTTGTAATGTGACTATACGGTGACGCTAGGTAAAGTACGAGGTTGAGTGGTAGAGAGGACTTTGTAGTCCTAACTTCGCCTCGTTAAACAAGACAAACTTTACCTTTATTTAAAATAAATGTATTTAACGCAGCAAGGAGAGCAAGTGGTCTTTGAGCATGCCATATTAATAATGAAATGCAATACTCCAATTAGTTGTTCAATCTGAACCAAACCCTTCAAAGTTTAGAAACAAGCTAAAAACCCGGCTAATAAACCTCTCAAGTTACATTGTTCAAGATTTTGTTATAAGTGTTGGCTATAACCACAGGTGTATATATTGTAAAGAAAGATAGTATAAGGTATTATTTTGTTATAGTTTGTGACTAGGCTAATGTAAAGTATTTTGTTAATTTATGCCTAATAAAGTGACTTCTGATTATATGGACATTGACTTTATTTAATTTTTCCCAAGTTGGCTTCACGTTGGCTGGGTCTTTTTTTCGGACTTGTGGAGTCGTTGTTCTTTAGCGGTTTCATTCCGGGGAGAGATGGTGGAAGAGATTTTTTTCTGTGACGTAACTAATGATGAGAGAAAAACATCACTACGTCAATGTCTGCTTTTAACCATAGAGTACCATACTCATAGAGATATAACGCTGATCGATTTGGCTCATTGACGTTAAATATACATTTAAAATCAATGGTTTAGCTGTAACCACTATTTACCTTCCTAAGTAAATGTGGCGAATTAGTCAAGACGAGAAGTATCGATTATTTGCCCTCTTCGAGTCGTATTGATACAACGCGGGCAAGTCCGCGCACGAGTTGTACTAATATTAAATACGAACTTTTAATTATTATTATTTACAATATATAAACTACATCTAACAAGATGATTAAAATAACAGTATACAGTAAATTTCGAGTTAGATTGTTATCAAATTGAAAAATTACATCTGGTCACTAGCCCCATCTTCAAAACCTAGCTAGCAGACTCGCACTTCTCCACTTCTTAGTTCTTACGGGAGTTGTATTGTTTACTGGATCGTGGATGTAATTTATTGTACATACAGTACCACCTTATCATAATACTGAAGAACACCGTCCACCAATAATTTTGATCATGTCGACGGATTATAAATCAGTTGTGGACGGTGTCCCAAACTTTAAAGTAGGCCTATTACCCATCTTTTTCCTAAGTAAAACCTTTGTTTGATAACACCAAATATACACCAGACTTTTATCGGAAGTTTAGTACTTATGAGTTTCCTTTATGATTTTATAGTATATAGAATGAATATAGAATAATAATTGCGCAGTGAGCCAATAATAATAGTTTTGTCAAGAATAATAGATAATCACACAAGCTTGAGGAAAGGAACAAAGATTTTTGTTACCTACAAACAATTAGTGACGTCACCACCCTCAAATCATCACATGAAAAAACCGAAAGGTAACTTGTTAAATAGAAAAAAAGCTCTTCCACCAGCTCTCCCCGGAATGAAACCGGTTCTTTAGGGTTATTGATTTTTGATTAGCATTATAGAGTCTAGTCACTAGACTGACATTTTCGGAACACATTAAAATAGTAGTGAGAAATTGAGAAGAACAGTACCGGTAATAGACGTCGACTATTGCAGCATAGACCTATGTTAGGTACCCCACGGGTGAGGACCTTTGCTACCTCCACGGGGTGGACCTATGTTAACTCCACGGGCAGCCTATCTGGCCAAAGGGAAGCCTTCTGTAGAGCATAACTTGCTTGGTCCATGGCTTACCCTACAGTGAGTCATGCCTTTAGATACTCCACAATTGCGATGCACAGGGATGGGTAAGCATGGGTGACTTGCACCTTCGCATCTTTAATCTTCAATAAAGACTTCTGTGGGTCAGGCCTACGAATGAAACACGACCCAGTGTCTTGTTTTATTATCAAGTAAGACATAACTTTTTTGCCTTTTTTAAGTCTATAATTAGAGACCTCAACTATTATTGTTTGTTTATTTATGCTATGTATTTTACTGAAGACGGTTCAAACCGAAATATATAATGTTTTATAGTTTTTAAAGTTACCTTTATTTTACCCTTTCAGTTTTTAGTGAGTCTATAATTATGTATTTTTCTCTGATATAGAATAGCATTTATTACATAACGTTTAGTTTCGGCATCTCAAATAGTGATTTAGTACTTACCAGTATATTTAATAATGTCTTATACGTCTGAAATAAAAGTGTTATAACTACTAATCATTTTGGTATTTGTCTAGAAGAATGACTTATGATTTCATGAGCTGAAACTATTTAACACGATGTGGAGGAGGCTCCTAATTATATAAGAATTTGTTTTGGGGTGTGGAACTTATTTATAAGTGGCTTTAAAGTTGGGACTATTTTACGCGAGGAGCACCGCGAGACAACTGTCACTCATCTATCAGTGACTTTTCACCCACTTCAAATTTAACTTAGAGGTGAATAAGTTATTATCGTGAAGTTAAATTAGGTTAGTTTATTTTTTTATGTTGAACATATTTAAAAGTGGCTTTAAAGTTGGGACTATTTTACGAGCGGAAGACGGGCGGTGCGCGCGGCATTCTATAGCAAACGACAGTATCTGTCACCCACTTCAAATTAACCTAAAGGCTGAATAAGGTATTATCGTGAAGTTAGGTTAGCAAAAGTTAAGTTAGTTTATTTCTTATTGTAAAACCATTGTTTTTAATGATTTCCGCAACTTTTCCGAAGTTAAAACATCGTTTTTTGACCTTTTTGGAAGGTTTATATTTGGAAAAGTGCTAAAAATCCATAAGTCACTCTTCTAGATTTTTACCATAATTTTGCATATTACATCTAACGGAGACAATCAGATTGTTAATTTTTAATATTTGTTGTGTCATTTTCTGTCCAATGTACGTTCTTCAATAGTGTAGATCGGGTCGTGCATTAGCCAATCTCTAACTCTCTTTCTTAGTGTGAAATTATCTCCCTTTTTTATACTACACGGCAGTTGATTGAATAACTTCAATTCTTAGTTTAGGGGCTTCTTTGCAAACTGCTCCATTCTATGTGCAGGCAAAAAATAATCTGAAGCATTTCTGGTTTAATAAGAATGGTTGTCCTGCAGTCGATTAGATGGTCGGTCAGAAGAAGCATACATGATGGCTTCTAGTATATTAATTGAAGTGACTGTTAAAAGTTGAAGGTTTTTAATATTACATAAAACAGAGTGATAAGGGGATCAATCAGAAAGTTCTGAACTTTTGCACATCACGATCAGAGCAGATCCACTACTTTTATGATCGCATATTCACCCGATAGCTACATCCTTTGGCTTAGTTTGGCTTAGTTTTGTTGTCGTACAAACATGCCTGGTAGTTTTACAATGTCTTTAGTTGGAATGGCCAAACTTAACACCTACTCAACAGAAAATTACTAGTGTTATTGGTTCTTTTGATATACAGCCGAATTTTCCTATGGCATTTTGTGGAAAAATCAACAAAGAATATATTGTACCACAGAATAAATTTTCAAATATCTGATATTACTCATTTCATGAGCCAAAGCAATATTTACCACACATCACTCATCTGATAAAAGATTTGTTTAATATTGCTTTGTGAATCTAAAATAAGATATTTCTTAAATTAAATATTTTGTTTTTTGATATTTTATTTTATAAACAAAAATATTATCATGCACATGATAATTTATTATATTACCTATATACTTTATAAACCATATTTCTTTTTATTGTAAATAGACTGTTAAATGCAAGTGAATTAATTTAAACAATACACCATATGATATATAAACAATTATATTTTTTATTTTTTGAAATATTTGAGATTTATATAAGAGTGAATATGTTTTATCCTATTAACAAGTTTCAAATCTAAAAAAATAATTTTTATCTATAACAGATAATGTTTAAAGAATTATTTTTTATTTTCAACTTACTAATAACTATTTATTTTTCTCTCTGTGAAAATTCCATTCCAACTTCGGGTTTTTACACTGATGGGATTGATAGTCTGAACAAGTATCAAATAGTTTATCCAGAAAAGGCTTCAAAAGATGGTTCATTTGTCTCTTACTACTTACCTCATTTCTATGATATCGATTCACTAGAAAACCGACCAAGAAGAACTTCCGGCCATGATGACAACTCTAAAAAAGATGAAATACATTTTGTTGTTCCAATTAATGGTGAGAAACATCATCTTGAACTCAGACCAAATTGGAATTTCATTGCTCCTGGTCTTGTAGTTGAACGAAGAGATGCAAGAGATGTCGATAACATCAATAAAGCCAAAATAAGCCAAATCTCATCCAGGCAATGTCACTATTCTGGAGAAATTGTAGGACAGCCCAAATCCAGTGTTGCACTCTCTACTTGCTATGGATTGGTAAGTTTGAGAAAACTGCAAGGGTTACGACTACAGTACTGGTAATTTACATTTATGTCTGGAAGAGGAAAGAAGAGTCCTGATATGGGCTCTGGTCTATTAAAAACTTCATGGTACGGTACATTATTCACCCACATCAGTGGGTTTTATTTGAATAAGGGCCGGTCTTATTGATGTTTGGTTGATGTTTGGCTACCATTTCCATACCCCGACAATACCACATTTTTTAATCATTGTTTCTCCCCCAATCCTAATAATCACTATTTTGTGGAAACAAAAAAGGTAAAATAAGAGTTTTGCAAAGGAAAATTGTTTAGGATGTAATATTTGTGTATTTGCCATTTAATGTGTTTTTATTATCTTAGTAAAGTGCCTTGGAAAAACCAAAACTACATCAGAAAAATATCCTTCTGTTTGTCTGTAACGCTGGAAAGCCACTTTTGTAATGTTTTCACATAGGCCTACATATAGTCAAACCAATGCCATTGAAAACATTTTCACCAGCTGTGAGTGCATTACACAGTCACTGTTTGCTGCTGCTGCCAAACATTTTGACTAGTGTGAGCTGCTTGCTAGTCTTGATTGGTTTCTGGGCAACCAGGTTGCACATTTGCTTCACAGTCAATAGCCGAATGTGGTCACACTCTGGCTGCCGCTCCATCTGCTTTAAATCAGTATCAACTCAGTTAAATGTGTCTCTTGCGGAAGGTCCAGTGTCTTCTTCAACTTCGTCTTCTTCTTCACATCCACACTTAGCTCCTGTGCACATATGATTTCACCATCGCTTAGAACTTGGTCTGAGGTGTCACATGTCATCCTACACCATCCTGACCTGTGAAAATCCAGGAGTTTTTAAAAGTATTTTCTTAATTTTTTAAGGGACAATATTCTTCCTTGTCTTTTTCTGATCCTTGTTTCTCTTTTTCCTTTTCACAGTATCTTGAAATTTTTTTCTCTGAAAGCAATTTAGATAATTGGTTATTTGGATGGTCAGAGTTTGGATAATTGGAGTAGAACTACTACTGTACAGTCAAATTGCTAGACGTTTTGTCTATTCAACAGATCTCCTATTGTGAAGCATGGGTACGCAGATAGTAAATAATATCCGTGTACACTCATTTGAAAATAATCAACACAATACTAACCTTTATAAGAAACTAGGCCAACACGCAGCTAAGTGCTAAAGCGCCGCTGGCATGAGTGAATCGAACTTCCTTTGTAATTTGTTACTCTAATTCGCTACCCTCACAGCCTCGTTTCGGCATTCGGCCTCAGCTTGGCCGACAGTACTGTATGATCACAAATGATCACACGCGTTACGGTCTTTGGCTTCAGACTTACGGGGATTTTACTGGAGGTTATACTATGTATCGTAAAAGGAAACCCATTTTAAATTTCAATAAAATAGGACTACTCATTCCGCTGTTATAGCAAAAAATCACTTTTTTGGTTGCCATTTTGAAACAACTTGATGGATTTTCACTATATAGTTTTTGATATATTAATGTATAATAACAAAATATGTATTTCAAATATCATCAAAATTGAACAAAACCTTTGGTTTTAGACTTTTAGATCATAAAAACCCATTTTTGTGTGTGAAAATTCCACCCCAAAAGAGGGTTTCAATAGTTTGATGTTGCTTGTTAACGAACTTGACCAAGATTATTACAAAAGGAACATTTGTACGAAATTTGGTGTAATCCGACAAAAAATTGTGACTTATATGTATATATGTTATAAATACATATGTATGTAAATTTTTGAAAAATGCTCAAAATACGTGTTCTGGGATTCAGAATTGGTGCTCATTTCATGGTCCCGGGCCGGGGTTAACTATGCCGACAGCTTGAATGACTCATTTTTCTAAAAGAAAATCAATAAAAAGAAACCTACCTATAAGAAAAAAAATTCCAAAATGTTTCTGTTCGTGAACAAAGATAAAGATAAGTTCGATGGTTTATAATTTTGATATTGAAAATGGTGTTAAGTTTCAAATATAAATAACACATTTTATTTTTAAATATTGAATGTACTGTATTAGTGAAACTTTATTCTTCAAAGATCGAAATACATTTTTTCCATGTAAATGTGCTTAAAAGAGGGTATCTGTGTTCTACGTACTACATACTACTAATATAAACTTTGTTCACTGGTTTCTTACTCCAATTCTAGGTCTGATTCATTATTTAATTTATTTTGACGACTACCTTTCCTAAAAAACAGTTATTTTAATTTTTGTTCTAAAATGCCCCATTTGTAGGCTTGTGCTGATTTATACCACATTGTAGGGACTTTTGTTTATACAGTAACCGAGATAATAAACAATTATTATTGGCAAGTGGACATCTAAATATCTAGGTTTTCATTGTATTGTCAATGAATTGTCAAGTATTCTCAGGTCTTTGAGTATATATAGTTTTAAGCTATTTTTCCATGTCCAGCAGGGGTCAACTATCAGTCCCTCTTATAAATTTCAAATCATCTTAAGTTGGTTCTAAACTTCTAAACTATTTGTCTGACTCCTATACAAGGCCATAGACAGAGGGATGGGTTAAAACCCCTACTTTCTCAAATATTTCTTCATATATATATTTATAATTTCAAGAAAATTACATTTACCTTATGTTTGTTGGCAATACAGTATTGCAAGTAAGCAAATAGTGTTCATGCATCGAACTAGTCTTCGGTGATTTAAAATATTTTCTTGAGAAATGCTAAATGCGTGTGGACAGCTACTTTTCCTTAAAAACAGTTATTTTCAGTTTTGTTCTAAAATGTTTCATTTCTACAGCACACTTGTTCTGATTTATTAAACCACATTGTAGGGACTTTAGTTTATACACTGAGATAAACAATTATTATTGGCAAGTGGACATATAAATCTAGGACATCATGATCGTTTTAGTGGACTGGCTCTAATGTCTGTCCACAGAAGGCATCGTATCTCAACTGAAAAAGTAATAGATGATTTTTCATGTAAGAAGAACAAATTTTGTGATATAGATTAAGTATTTATATCTACGGTATCGCTCCATAATTTAGGTACTAAAACTTTAAATACCTACATTATTAATACAGTACAGTCTCTATAATCCGGCCGTTCGCCAATAATCTGGCGCTGTGACCGCGTCAACTAGTAACTTGTTTGTAAGTCTCTACTTGTCTGTAAAGTGCGTGACGTATATCGTCTGTATCGATTACCTGAGTTCACTACTGACAGTCAGAGAAGTGTGCGTTGTTTATTGCTAATCTGTGCTACCGTTCAGTACGGGCTGTGAGATGTCGCAAAAACGTAAACATGTTACTTTGACAATAGATAAAAAGTATGTGATTTTAAAAAGATTAGAAAGTGGTCATCAGTTAGCTACTCTATTCAAGGAATTTAACTTCGGCAGATCATAAACTCACAGACATAAGGAAGAAAAAATATGAAATTAAATAACTTATAACAGTAGTGAATTATCTTCCAACATAAGAAAGATTATTCCTGAAAAAATTGAGTCTTTTTTAGTGAACCTCCACTAATTAGGCATTTTTGCTAATCTGTCGCTTCCGATCCCGATATAGGGCCAGATTAGTGAGATTGTACGGTAATTATAAACATTGTTTCATTATTGAAATTCTTCACTCCTTTTTTCTAATGCCACCAACATTTATATGTAGATACTCCATTTTTGACAAATTTCAAATAAAGTTAATATTATTTTTTGAAGTCTGAAGTTTTGAGATTAGACAGTTTGAAAAATTGAAATAATGGTTGAACTACACAAAATAATATTGCAATATTGATTTGAATGTCTTCAATCTGTAAAATGCAAGATTCACATTTAAACTAAAGTTTAAATGGGTTGAAAATATTTAGGTTGTCCAACTGCAGTATTTATGTTCACAGTAAACCAAATTTACCTGTTGCTATGAATGGAATTATTTTACTTTTCATTTGAATGAAAAGCTAATAAATGATGTGTTATTTTATTGTCACGCTGATACTCTTGTCAAAATGTGATTTCAATCAAATACATTTGTTTGTAATGAAATATGTATTAAACTAATAACTTATATTTGTATCTAACTGATATCCATAAACGTCTTTGTTTGCAATCAACTTTTTTGAATTAAACTCAAGTTTTAATATCTTCAAATTTTTTAATTTAGGGGTTAAAAACAGAACTGTTTAATAGGTTGTAATTTGACAATACAATTTTCAACACGCGTTTCCTTTGCTGGTTGTTTTTTTTAATTGTAAACTGGGTTATCTGTTGGAAATAAATCAATACAATTTAATTATAGGCAGGCTACATCAAAGTACCTACGGGAGATGAGTTCTTCATTGAACCTGTGAAAGATTCCAAGCCTGACCCTGACAAAGAACACCCTCACATCATCTACAAGAGGTCAGGAAGTAGAGACCGACACGGAGGCTCTAACTGCCTTACTAAAGGTAAGTAAACAGAAATATACCTACTGTGTACAGGGGGGTATTAAACAAAAAATTAAATTGCTTACTTACTGACTATACATTTCCAACTTGGCAATACAACTACCAACTTTCAGAAGGTGATAAACCGCGCAAAGGGATTTTTGTAGAGGAAGTCTTTCCAGAAAGTTTGCTAACTTGGACACAAAATAGTTGTTGGGTTACTTTAGAGTATTTTGTAGTTCACATTGGTTTCAGATGTTTCTGGTAATTAGAACTAATAAATACTTCTGACAATTCTAAAAATAATTAAATGTATGGAGGAAACTTGAGCATTTTGGGTCTAGCTTGCACAGTGTTGTTCTGCCATTTTTTGGAAAGATTCTCTTGTTTTTTTGGATTTTAAAAACAGAAGAAAACAACATTTGCTAATCAGATTCCTTAAACTCCTAGTGAATGTGGGTTTGTTGGTGGCTTCTTAATTTTGTTGGTGCATCTTTCTATCTTTATGACGACCCACTAAAAACTCCCTCTTTTCTTCTTTACCCCCTTCATTTTCCCTTTCTTTGCCCACTAAGTGAAAACATTTCAACTCCTTGTACATATCTGTGCGTTCAGTTACGAGCAAGTCAACAGGGGAAGTTCCAGCTAGGACTAGGGCTGCAAGTGGGAGATTGCTCTGTAGCCACAGTTTGTGCTCAATGCACCTTAACGGTGGATAAGGACTGATTCTAGCCTCTTGAGGATCCTGTTTTTTTGTCATCCCTTCATTCCAGGCTGGTGCTGCAAAGAGCATTTGCCTCCTAGTTTTCTTTGTACGATAAATCAATTGCTCAAACTAGGTTATCTAACTTACCTAAGTCTTCATTTTTTGTAGGAAAAGCTCGAGACGCATTGGCCGAGCGCTTGCAATGGGAAGCTTTGTATGGAGAGCAAGTGCGGAAAGAGATGTCCGGGATCAACATCAATGACTTAGTTCGAGATAATCCATCAAACAAGATTAATTCCCAATCAGTAACGTCATCTGAAAGAGAAAAAATAAATATTGTTGAACAATTGCAAGGAGACTTGCCTCAAGTAGGAAACACACAGGACAGAAGTGAATATGTTCAGCCAAATCGGTAAAGTAATGAACGTGAAGAGCCCTCAGCAGATTGTAAGTAA
The DNA here is from genome assembly GCA_018831715.1 of Matsumurasca onukii. Lineage (NCBI taxonomy): Eukaryota > Metazoa > Arthropoda > Insecta > Hemiptera > Cicadellidae > Matsumurasca > Matsumurasca onukii. The sequence continues at coordinate 26,528,897 of CM032058.1, forward strand.
TCAACAGGTGAATTGCAACCAACAAGAACCCCAACAATATCCAGACAGCTTTGCCAGAGGCAATTGGCCTGTTCCACAAGGTAAAGGCAAGACACTTTATTTGGGAAACAAACTAAAGCATAAAAATGTTAAGGAAGAAATGAACATGGGAAATATCAATCTTCCTGATGCCAACTTTCAATCAGTCAAATCAATAGCTAACAAAATAATCAGTAAGGAAGATGCACTTATGGATACCTATCAAGCAAGGGACCATCAAAGGACAAAAAGGGACTTAAACAGTGAATTTTTCGATCAAAGTGAAACCTTCGACAAAAACCAGGATTTAGTTGTTGACAATAAGAACGTACAGAAAAATATAAAGGTGGATTCAAACTCTAAGGACTCAAGTTTACTAGTAGACACTGACAAATCAGGTAACAAAAATTACAATTTGCTTCAAAATGTGGTTCAAAAAGGAAATCTCAGTCCTTTAAATGATAAGATAGCCAAACAAAACAAAAGAGAGATAGAAAAAACTAATGAAGATAGTAAAATATCTGTGGAAAGGAGTGCTCAAAAAAATGTGCAACATGATGGCACAGAAATAGAGAAAAGAAATGATCATGAAAGTGCAATAAATAAAAGAGAATTTGATGATGAATCAAAACAGCCCTTCGATGATTGTGGTTCTAATGAGTTATCGAAAGAAATTAACAAGGAATTGAAGTCCAATATTGATAAAACTAAAAACCAAATTGATTCTAAAGACTCGTCTGTTCAGTCTTCGAATTGTAATACGAAATTGGAGAAAGATAACCGGAATAGTTTTATTGATAAATCTGTTAACGTTAAAAGAGATATTCATTTGGACACAAGTGAAAAAAGTTGGAAAAACATTGATACACCCAATAAATTAGCCAAAGAAGTTAAAAACACCATTGAAGAAGGAAACGATAAATCAGAAAACTTGGATGAGGGTTCCAACACACAGCAAAATATACAAAGTGTCATGAAGAATATTGACTCTAAGGATGCTAAACCTATTTCGTTAACCAAGGTTGAAAAAACTAGCTTGAATTCCGATGAAAAAATAATGGCCAGTGTTCTTGAAAACATTGTGAAAGATATAGATAAAAACAAAGTAAAAAAAGAAGTTGGAATAAATGATGAAATTGGCCTTGTAATGGGAAGTGCTGGGATAGTAAATACCCAAAATAAAAATCAGCCCAACGTTAATGTTGATTCTCCACAGTTAAGAGCAACATTCAATGAACCAAATGAAAAATATATAAAATTTGATCAAATTTGTTTGACGGACAATGGAAACAATGAAAAAGAGACCAATTTAAATTCCCCAAAAGTAGACAGTGGTAAGAATTTAGTTTTTTTAACAAAAGAAAATAGAGATGATAATTCTAAAGGAAATGAACCATTAGAGTCCAAAGAATCAGGAGCACTTAATGATAATGAAGAAAAAACTGATAACAGTGGAGATGAAATTGTAATAAGAATAAAAAGTCCTCAAGGAATGGTCAGTGATGTGTCCAAGCCAAATTCTGAGGCAAATGTAGACAACTCTGCAGCTTCTAAAGATTTAACATTAGATGGCTCACAGAGCAGCAGATCACAGTCACTTAGAACTGCTAACAAACCAGTTGTAGATTTGAACAAGAGAGGAGTAGACATCAATTTACAAAAAGATGAAAGCCAAACTCAAAATTTGCAAAAAGGTCTGGGTGTAAATGAAAAATCTGACGCTACTTCAGAAAACCAAAAATCAGCCATGAATACAGGAAGTCTAGAAGGTAAAATAAAGACAAAAAGAGATGACACTATTCATTTAGTTATTGAAACTGACGCAGGACTTGTTGTGCCTGAAAACAGCAATTCTGGACATCAAAGAGAAAATTTATTTTGTCAAGGAAAAAACTGCCTTGAAATAAAACCAGTTCTTTTAAATGACACCAATTTGACACCTACAAATCCAAACATTGCAAACAACGGTAATCCTAACAATGCAAATTCAAACAATGTAGCCAATAATAGCACAGAAAGTGGTAAAGTTATCAAACGTCAAGTGGATATTCAAATGCAAGACGACTGTAGAGATGTAACAACCTTAGAACCTCCGCTTATATGTATGGACTTTTATAGCAAAATGTTTAATTTAGAATTGATGATAACTGTGGATTACAAAGTTGTTAGAATGCATGATGATGATGATATAGAAAACTTTATTCTCACTATAATTAACATGGTTTCAACCAATTTTTATGACAATTCAATAGGAATAAATTTGAGTGTCTTTTTGGTTCGGCTGATCTTACTGACAACTTGTATCAAAGAATTAGACAGCGATAGATTCAATCCAGAAGAGCTGCTTGAAAACTTTTGCACATGGCAAGTGTTGATAAATCCAGGTAAAGATGATCATCCTCACCACCATGACCTGGCAATTTTTGTGACCAGGATGGACAAATGTGAGGGTAAAGTGATGGGAGTTACTTATATGACCAGTGTGTGCCGCCCCGACAAATCATGTCTTGTATGCGTAGATGAGGGTTTACTTCTGGCCAATACCATCACACACCAGATCGGCCATGCCCTCGGAGCTGACCATGATGAGAGTGAGAGTACCGGGTGTTCCAGTAAATCACCCGATGGTGTCATCTACCACATGGCTCCGACCATATCAGAAACGAGCACTTCTTGGTCTCCTTGCAGCAGGGATGCAATCATCCAGTTTGTAAAAACCCAAGGTGCATGGTGCCTTACGGATCTACCGGTAGAGAGATCTTTCAGTTTCCCTTTGATGTTACCTGGCCAGATATATTCAGCAGCTCAGCAGTGTAAACTGAATTTCCACATGACAGCTCTGCCTTGTTCGGTCGGACCTTTCTGTGAAAGACTTTATTGTCAAGTAACCGAGAAACTGTGTGCAACTAAGGGAGATCCTCCTGCCGATGGAACATTCTGTGCTTCAGACATGTGGTGTTTTCACAAGCAGTGTGTACACATTGGTAGACGACCCGGCTCAGTGAGTGGAGAGTGGGGACCGTGGACAGAGTGGAGCTTGTGTACTCGCTCGTGTGGAGGAGGAGTGTCCACTAGTTACCGCATCTGTAATAACCCCAAGCCTGCAAACGGCGGTAGATATTGTGTCGGAGAGAGGGTTAGACATAGGATGTGTGCCACTAGACCTTGTCAAGGCTTTACTGAGAGTTTTAGAGACCTACAGTGCAAAAGAACTGAGGATAGACCCTTCAGAGGAAGATTACATAATTGGATACAATACCACAGTTTCTTCCTCAATATTGAGTGTGCTTTGGTGTGCCAAAACAGGAAAGGAGAAGTGGTATTGCGCTCTCCCATCGTTGCCGACGGTACTCCTTGCAAAGCAGGGACTCGAAATGTGTGCATCCAAGGCCTTTGTAGAAATGTCGGATGTGATTGGGTGATTGATTCCAACGCCAAAGAAGATGCCTGTGGAGTCTGTCAAGGAAATAGTACAGAATGCAGAATCATCCAAGGTATTTTTGATGAACCGACAGATAGAAAGGGATTAGTTGAGTTTTTACGCATACCAAAGAAATCAGGAATGATATTTGTGCGAGAAGTGGCACCATCTGCTAATGTTATTGTGGTGTCAGGATCCATCAACCGAGTTTTCTACTTAAATGGAATGGGAACACAAGATGCTATGCCCGGCGATGTATCTTTTGGTAATGTGCATGGGGTGTACGAAGTGAGGTCAGCCATGGAGCGGATTTTTATAAGAGGACCAACATCAGAAGAGTTAATTTTCTATGTGCAATTTCGTGAAGCTAACAAAGGAATACATTACCAGTATGCAGTTCCAGAAATTGACCCCACTTATATTCCACGTTACTTGTGGCAGTACTTGGACTGGGACCCGTGCACAGACCCATGCTCTGGTGGTTCTCAGGTTGGAAATAATTTTCAATTTCATTAGGAATGAGGAGTTAATTATTAATTAAATTTTAGAGTTTTGTATTAGTCAATTTAATTATTCAGTACCAATTTTTAAAAGTAGTTTATGCATTAGATGAAATATAAACCTTAAATGGGCTGGATTTTAAAATAAACTACCCTATGTCAGGGATGCATATTGGCTGGATAGTTGATTTCGTTGAGTTTTTTTACAATGAATAGCAGTGGGCAAAAATCAGTAGCTATCAGTTGTTGGAGTTGGCAAAGTGTGTGGTGGTTGTGTGATCTCATTGGTCTAGTCATTAAATTCCCCTTTAATTGTGAGATGCCTGTGATTTCCGTTGGCGAAGCGGACAACTACACATATATAATCAGTAAACTAGTTCCATTTTAACATATCTCATTGAAACCTGGAAGTGAACGCCTTCAAAGCTAAAATGGCTATTATTCTACTTTATCTTGTATGTTTGTATATATGTATATAGTTTTAAATTTCATTTTGTCAATCTGACCCTGGTCAGTCACTATACTTTATCATGTGAACTTGCTTTATTTTCAATAGAAATATATTATTCTCAGGAGGAGTGTGTCTTGATTTACACACACAGAAAATTGATTTTAAGTTCTCACACAATTTTGTGTGTATTTTCTTTAAATAAAACAATTCACCATTTGAGCCTAAAATATTTACAATCTTGTTGAGACATAGTAAGTATAACTATTTTTTAGTAAGAGATTCTTTTTTAATATTATAGTCAAAGAACAAAAGTTTTTTTTAAATTGCTAGATAAGAATAACTACTGCAAAATATTTGTTGCAGAGAGACCAATCGTGTTGTTTTCAATCCATAAGGATCGCGCGAGTTGTTGATGACCAATACTGCCTTGACAGCCAACGAGCGGTTTGCCACCCGCCTCATCACTGTCATCAGTGCTCAATAGACATACAGCCGACTTCCCGTGGAGAATGTCAAGCCAAGTGAGTTTTCAATCCATAAAGCATGATGCCCTAAAAATCAACTTTTTCTAAATTTGTAGCATGGACTGTACACCTGGATAGTAAAGGGCAGAATATTGTGTTGCAACAGCAAACAAAGAGTTGAAAAAGTATTTTGTATTTTTGTTTATTATGTTTTTGAGTGCGGAGGGTTTTGGTATTTTTGAAAGTGGAGGTGGACATTTATTGTGTGACTACGTTGACAGGCTTATGAGATTGAACAATAGATTTATACTGTCCAGATTGATTATAAATAGGTACCAAATTAAGATAAATTTATGTTATTTGTGAATGCTGTAAATAAATAAAATCATCAATAAAAAAAAATCAAACGGACAATCACTCCAAAATGATTAAGTAACTTTACAATTAAAAATATATGAGCCCTTGAGGGGGGGACATACCCCTTGTAACCCCCTCTAAATCAGCCACTGGTTTGAACCATGCAAACTTGTGTGCTGGTTCACCAGCCGATCACAGTACAAGTTGAGGTTGAGCGGTGGCATTGTGTTTTTTTCGCAGGTGGTGGGTGAGCGTGTGGTCAGACTGTATCTGCACCGGCGCGTCCAGCGTCATGTTCCGCAGCGTGCTGTGTATGCGAGCTACTGACGAGAGTGGAACACGTGCCGAGGTGGTCAAGGAGTCTGAGTGTTCAGCACACAAGAAACCTCCCACACAGAGACCTTGCAACATCAGTGACGACGACGAATGCTATATCAAGAAAAGAGCAATCGATCACCTGTTTGATGACAAGTGAGTGCTGGGGAATGAGGAGTTGGTTGTCAAAGGGGGTATGAAGGTATTCTCGGCATCGCTTTAACTATGGTCTATACTTGCCAGGGAGGCCCAGAGTACATTTACCCCTTCAAAATGCCCCAGAACCTAGTCAAAATACTTAAACTTGTAAATAAAACTACTTTAGCATTCCAATTATCTGGATTATAATTTGTACAGGACATTAACAGCATAAAGTATGTTGGTTCTATACAAATTTTTTAAACATTTGTCATAAGGGCTAATAAAACTAACAAGAGCTTTAGGAAATCCATTTTTTCCAAAATAATGTTGTCTTTATGTATTATTTTGAATTATAGAGTTTAATTCATTGAAGTTCTACTACATGAAATTATTGATTTAAAAATTAGAATTTATGACAAACTACAGATACTAGGTTTTACAGTGAAAGGGAGGAAAGTTTTTATGCAAATGTATTACAGTTAAAAAGCCTTAAATTTGAATTGGTTTCAAACTTTGTACTCATTGCTACAATTCAAATATAATTAAAAATTATATTTTTGTCTGCTAGACTCTCACATATAAAAAGGATAAATTCAAATTTCAGTCATAAAACTTGAGCAAGAAGTAAATGTTGTAGTAATTTATTTTATTTTGATTGCAGAGCTCACAGAGATATAAGAAGATCACTCAATGCCAACATGGCTTACTCAGCGTTATCACCAGCAGAAACCAATGAAATGGGTGCTGGGGGTCAGAACCCATTGTTTCTGTCAGTAGATTCACCTGGGGAAATTAAAGTTAGCAGGGAGGTGGCCAGTTTGAATAAAAAGAAGCCAGTAAAAGTACAACCTAACAAAGTAGCTAATGTCAGAAATGCCCCCAGTAAGGTAAAATCATCAAAAACATTGGAGAGCAAGGAGAGTATGCAAAGCGACAAAATAAAAGCTACCTCTTTAAAAGACAAAGAAGTAGACGCTATTAACACTGATGAAAAAGGTGAATCAAAGAATCAATTGAAGAATGATGAATCTCTTTTGTCTCCAGAAAAGGGAAGTCAAGTGGCAAAACTCAACACAAAAGATGATGACACTAGCAATATGAAAAATTCTGACGGTAAACAAGCAGACGACGGGCTGGAAGATTCAGACTCCGGCTCACAATGCGGGACAAAGGCACCTTCTTGTCAAACGAGTGAAACTTGCGAGACGGAGCCTAGCTCAGTGAGTACTTGCCGGCAAACATGTCCTGTCCAGCCTCACTGCAAGACCACTTGCTGTAGGACTACCATGAAATCATACCGCGGAAGGACCAGGCCTCCAGACACCACCACTTTGAGACCACTGGTTGTCAAGATGGACGAACTCAACATGAACAACTTTGGCCTCACAGTTGTCCCATTAGACTTGCCGGGGAAAAAGCGACTTCCACAAACTGATCCGGAGTTTATAAATCTTGGTGCTATCGGACAGTTTGGTGTAGCTGATGAGGACAATGCAACCGTACTTCAAGGACAAGAGGCATTGGACTTTTTGGAGTTTGCTCGAAGCAATGCAAGTGAAGAACCTGTTATTTTACACGAAGACATGCATCATTAACTAATGGAATTATTTTTCCAGTGAAACCTCTAGGAACGGCATGGAAATTTATCAACATCCATGAAAGTATTTTTAATTTATTGTAACTGTGATAAATTTGCTTACATGTAAGGGTTCATGCAAATATGGTTTAAATGTACAATCAAAAAACCAATACTATTTTATAATTGAGTATTGATTTAGTTATAAATTCTGGCATGATAAAACGCAAACAAAATTGTTGGTAATTTTGACTCAAATGTACTGAAAGATGTTACTTAATAGATAAAATATAAATAAATAAATTAATTTTAGTTGAAGAACAATGTTTTTATTTAACAACCTTTAAACAGGTTGCAGAGTTTGTGAATTTTCTGTTAATTTTCCACTGTCATTTTGAACAAATGTTTGTATCTAAAACTTGTTCAACAAAATTGGAATCCTTAGAGCAGTGTTATAAATAAATAACTTTATTTGCATTTTACATTAAAAATGTGTTGAAAAAAAAAACAAATTGTAGTTCCATTCACAAACATGCACGCAGGCAGTTCAGTTCAGGCAGTCGTGCTGATAAGACGTGAATCGCTCTAGCTAAAGGTCAAAAGTGTTGTGTTCTGTGCCTGTCTAGACTGGCACAGTAGTTAGTCTGTTAGTGAAATTTTCAGTATACCGTTGAAAATTCAAGTTTAGCAATGCCGAAAACCTGTGACATCTGTGGTAAACAGTGTGAAGAAGGAAGTGAAGTACTACAGTGTGTTAATGGCTGTGAACTTTATGTTCTTAAAAGTTGCATCAAGGATGGTAGAAAGAAGTACACGAACTGGTGACAAGTGTAAAAACTGCAAGCCCAAATCTTCAACTCACGATAGTGACAAGTCTGGAAGCTCTCAAGTTACAAAGGAAGTGTTGTTGCGTATAATGGAGGACTTTAAACAGCAGATTTGCAAAGAAATGAAGACAGTGAAGGACAGCTCAGAGGAAGTGACCAAATTGGCTAAGTTTTTGTCAAATAAATCTTTGAAAATAATTTTAAAGAAAAACGCACGAGAAATTTCATTCCCACTATTTTTGGAGCTGAAAGTTCTCCCGGTACAGCATCTATTTGTTTTCAAAGTACTTATGATCTTTTACCAAAAAAGCGGAAACAAAGGAACAGAAAATCTCAGTTACAATACTAGAAGTTTTCAAATCACACTTTAGGCGTACATATTTTTAAGTAAGTATTAAGTTCTTTAATTGTCTACCTTTAGAAATCAAACAAAGCGAGATAAATAGATTGTTTTTATTAAATGTAAAGAAATGGCTGTTCTGTAAAGAAGTTGTTTATTACTTGCAAACTATTTATGTCTAAAGGTCCGATGTACATTTCTTTTTGGCTTTAATAATAAATAAATATATGTATTTTTTCATTTAGTGTAAGTCAATATTGTAACCATGTAGTTTATTGTTAAAACCCTGAAGATGTTAGCTGTAAAGATGTTAGCTTTAAGTATGTTCAGACGTCAAGGTCACGGCAGCTGCTGCAAATACATTGACAAAATTCCTAATTTGAACTCATTTGTGTTTTTTAAATTTTATTTTGCGTGGCCATAATACTGTATACAATGGCCACTGTATTTTGCTATTTTCCTAATAATTTCAATGTTTGTACATATGTATATATAAAGGAAATAAATAATTTATTCATTCATTCATACGCACAGCCACTCACTCACTCTCTGGAAAAAAGGTAAAATTATTGCTTTTAGGATTTTGATTGGTCCAGAAACTCAGCAATATCATAAAATGCACGTGAAATTAAATATTTCTTTAATCAAGCCTTGAACAAATTTTGATTACTTTCCAATTTTATATCCTCTGGCAATAAATTAAAAAGTTTTGCACCAGTTTGAGAAGGTAATTTACTAAACAATTTTGTTCTGTGTTGCTGAACACGAAAATCCTTTCTGATTCTTGTCTCATACTCGTGTATGGAGCTCCCTTGCAAAGGGTCTCAAAAATGTAAAGGCTCGGAAGAGTCATCAGACCTAGACTTTTAAAAGTTTCACGGCAGTGGTCTCTAAAATTTAAATGTCACAAAATTCTAACTGCATTTTTTTGTAATCTAAGAAAATTCTTAGTGTGCAAGTATCTAAGAAAATTTAACCTTGCCGACACATGATCAAAGTATGCTAAAGGTATGCTTATACTATAAATGCTAAAGGAATTATGTTCAAATTATGAAAAGTTGTCGGTTGTTTTTAATAATGGGCCTCTTATTTCCATGATAAATATATATAAGCAGTGAGAAAACTAGCTTAAATGAAATAATTCTAGACATTCATTTATCCCAGTTTAGGGCTTTTTTTAGCCTGTAAGCCCTATTGTGCAAAGATTTTCACACGATGCATTTTGGGCAAAAGTTGTTCATTTTCAAGTGTCATTTTTCTTCTTATGTCATAGACCAAATGCTTTATCCAAATTTACAGCTTTAAGTTCACTCACTTGTGCGTCTCTGCTCGCGCACCATCCAGAGCCACGGGGAACGACGGCAATACAAAACATTGCGGCGGGGCTGGTGGAGAGGAGAACCCTGGGGTCGATTTGTCCTCGTCATAAAATAATTCATTAACACCAAATAAAATTGTTTTATTTATTGATTAACTTAATTAATTAATTGGTTTAGTTAGTTAGTCAATAATTATTTAACTAACTATTTATTAAATTAGGACCTGTAAAACAGAGAGAGAACATTTAGGATAATAGTAGGTAGCTGTCCTGGTCTTAAAGCTTTGGTTTCCTAGGAAAGCGTTGACCACTATATTACGGCCAACGGTGGATGTAACACAATATTTAAACAGATGTAGATAAAAACAACATTTGACATATTACAGTATTTATTTTTTAGTCAAAGTTTAATTACATTATGTAGAAATGGATAAGCTAGACTTTTATTTACAAAACATATGTCACCTGGCAAGAACCTTAACTATTCGTAGTTTTCACTGCTATTTTAACAACCACTGTTCTCTAGGAAAACACTCTCATATGATTGCATTGAAAACAAAACTCACAGTCATTACGGCCATAATGTAGCATTCGGTGCTTCCTAGGAAACCATAGCTTAAGAGAACGAATCAAAAGAGTCAGAGGTTAGTTGAAACATGCAAAACATTAAATTTAAAAATAATGTCACCACACTTCAAAAAGACCTGGTGATGTCTCAACACATTCTTAAGGAAATTTAAAATTAATCTGGTAGAAGCAGTTTCAGATACCTACTATAAGGATATTTTAAACTTAGAAGTATGATAAAACTTTAATGTAGATTCAGATTACTACGTAACTAGGATAAAACCCCAAAAACACTTAAAAATAAATTCCCAGGTCCCAAAGTTTTACGCAAAAAATAAAACCCATATTATTCAAATCTCACTTTACCAAAAGAAAGGAGGGAACTGGCATGAACTAAAGGACAAAACGTAAACTATACGTTTAAACTGTTTAATGATATTTTTTTCACTATTTAAATGTGTCATCATGATGGATATATGGAACTATTTAGATGTGTCCATATAGAACCTATGTAAAATCAATCAATCCTGAACGTAATGGTTGGATGACGAACGGAATTTTAATATCTCGGTATGATCTTAGGAGAATGTTGAAAATCAACCAGAATAATTGTAACACAACCTTTAAACCATACTTACAGGTTTACAAACGTGTTTACAAAAAAGTTATTAGAGCGGCAAAACGTTTGTACTTTGATACAAAAATAAAAACATCGTCGAATTTATCCAAATATGCTTGGGAAATCATTAACAAAAGTACCCTTAGTAACCATTCGATCAAGATATAGGTAGGCGAAAACAAAATAGTTTTAAATACAGTAGTCAAAGCATAGCTAATCACTTAAACCAGTTTTATGCTGAAGTTGCAACAGGAGCCAATGAACCTGTAATAAAGCCAACCTCTGTAACTGTAAATAGATTTACAGACATTTTTACGAGATCTATGTTTTTGTATCCTGTTATTGATGAAGAAGTTATTAATGCTATACATCATATTATACCTGCTAGGAAATCAGCAGATGTATATGGTATGTCTGCTTGGCTGCTGAAATAATGTTACTCCTATATTGTCCCTTCTTTGACCAAATTAATAAACTTATCTTTTCAAGAAGCTACATTTCCTTCAGTTTTAAAGCCTTGTAAAGTAGTTCCAATCTTTAAAAGGGAACAAGATGGAAATGACCAATTATCGACCAATTTCTTTGTTACCAGTTTTTGGAAAACTAGTTGAAAAAGTGTTTTATGAAAGGTTGTTGTCTTTTGTAGACAAACAAAAATATTCTGTCCGATAGCCAGTATGGATTAAGAACAAATGCACTACTGAGGTAGTTAATGATATAGTGGAAAACACGATTCAGGCTTTGAATAATAAACACAAGGCAATGAGTGTATTTTTGGATAGTTGGATTTGTCCAAGGCATTCGATTGTGTTGACTATTTAAAACTATTACACATATTGGAAAGTTATGGGGTAAGAGGGTTGCCACTTAAATGAATAAGGTCGTATCTTCTTAATCGGACTCAACAAGTGCAAATCAATAATTCTGTATCCGACCCTATTGAACTTAGGTACGGAGGGGTTCTATTCTGGGTCCCATGTTGTTCATTTATATGTGAACAATTTGTAGTTCAATACGCCGATGACACAGCAACTTTAATGTTCACAGCTCCAATATTGAATAAACTAGAAATAGCTTCACTTCAATCAACTAACACTTGTGTGCAGTTTTTCAAACAACTAAACCTTAAAACTAACCTTAATAAAACAAGATTATTGGACGCCACATTAACAATGAAAGCCCAGTGGTACTTTTGAATGATAACCAAATCAAAGAAGTGGAAAATTTCAATGTTTTAGGTATTAATCTAGATAAAAAATTAAATTGGGACTCACATATCGAGCATTTATGCAATAAAGTTTCAACAGGAATCTTTATGCTCAGAAACCTAGCAGGTTATTGTTCCAGAGAAATTTGGAAAATAGCATATCATGGTATTGTTTATCTGCATCTAAAATATGGAGCAATATGTTTATGTGGAAACTGTGCTAAACCACCACAAGCTGGACTACTACAGGGTGCGAGGAGTGCCACTCGCTTGGCTCAAATCGTACCTTAGTGGTATAAAACAATTTGTAGGTCTCTTAGACATACGATCAGAAGAAACAGTATTGGACTATGCAGGGGTCCATACTTAGTCCTTTACTGTTGTTGATCTATGTCAACAATGTTGGCTCATCAGTACAACAAGGGCGCCTTGTCCAGTGCGCAGATGACACGACTCTGTTTTCAAGCAAAATCAGTCAAAGAATTGGAACCATTAGCGTTCAACGAGCTCAATCTCAAAACCAACTCAAACAAATCTTCTTTCATCCAATTCTGTTTTCCGTCAGACATACTCAGATCATACTCCAACTGTCATGCTGGATGAGACTGAGATTGAAGAAGTCTACACAACAAAATTCCTCGGGGTACACCTTGATCGAGGTTTGACCTGGGATTTTCATGTAGACTAAGTCTGCTCCAAAATTTCCTCAGGCATTTATGTTTTGAGACAGCTATCCAAATATTGCCCAACTCAGGTACTGATGATGGCAAATTATGGAGTAGTCTTTCCACACCTCTCCTACGGAGTAGCACTGTGGGGAAGCTGCAAAAGCAAAAACGTCCAGAATTTTCATTCTCCAAAAACAAGCAGTCAGAACAATAGCAAAGCTGCAATGGAGAGAGTCATGCAGGCCAGCTTTCAAAAATTTGAAACTGTTGACATTACCCTGCCTCTACATTTTGGAAACCTGCTTTCAGACAAAAATGCGACCCTGTAAGAGGGAGTGATATCCACTCTTACTTAACCAAGGGCAGGGAGAACTACCGAACTGGGAGACACAGGGCAGGAGTTCAACTTATCAACAGACTGCCAAATTCGATCAAAAGTGCACCTATGTTAAATAAGGCATTCAAAACACGCTTGAAACAGATTCTGGTCGCAGAAGCATTCTACAATATAAACAAGTTTATGGCACACGACTGGGGCTCCGCGTAAACAGACTACGGACCAAGGGGCTAGAGTGGAACAAATTCGAGTGAATGAGAATTGGGTGAATGCAAATACTATGTTTGAATGGGGTTTAGATGTGTATGAATGAAAAATTTTAGATACTCAATAATCATGACGGTTCCATGACATGTATATGTTTCACGCAATGAAAGATTATTTATTTGTTTTACAGAAATATGCCGTCCGAATCTTAGACAATCTTAATCTAAGAGATTCGTACTGAAATTCGTTCAAAAGACTAAACATTCTTACCTTTCCACCAATTTACAAAACTATCATGTTCTGCCTCAATAAATGCCATCTTCTACAAGGCAATGAAATTCATAATCATGGTACGCCGTCGGTAGACAACTACAGAGTTGAATACTGTACCATAGACTGGAATTATTTAAAAAGTTACTATCACAAGCAGGAATATTATTGTTTCAAAAACTACCCTTACATATAAAAATTCTTCAACACTCAAAATTATTTAAAACAAAATTAAAAACTACCTTGTATTCAACTATAGTAGTAGAAGAGTTTTTAGAGCACTCGCTTACTACTTAAAAGTTTAGACAATTTTCATTGTTATTTTATAATAAAATTAAGTTTTAAAACTATTGGTATTATAAGGCTGGCTTATATTGTTATATTTTCTTATCGTCATAATGAACCAACACAATTTTATATGTTTTTGTATTAAAAATTGTTATAACAATAATTTAAATTGCTCAAATCTTGCTTTTTACAAAATTATGTAAACATCCGTGGTGGAATAGAGAATGTGACATTGCAGTAAACCCATTTAAATGCATGATGCAGTGAAGAACTGGAATAGCAATAAAACCAACAATACTTGCAACAGGTTTTTAAATATCAGAAAATAAACTTCTAAATAATAAAACAATTAGTAATCAGCAACTTTATTACAAAAAACATAACAATGTGTAGGCAAGTAGAAAATATGCTTAATATATGAATAAAAATAACAATATTATATAGAACAATAAAAAAGTAAACAAAATAAAAAGTAAAATAAATCCACAACAACCTTAGTAAGTTGTTTGCTGAGGTGACCATATTGCATAAATAATATTAATTATTTACTAGTAAACAGAGGCTAAACATGAATTACCAATTTAAGAGGAAATATATAAAAGAGATCAACTCTAAGACATAATTTTTGTTTTTTTTTACTTACTAGAGACTTTTAAAAAACCTTCAAAAGTAAAATAATAATTGGTTATTAATCCCAAAGTCTTTCCTTAAAAAGAAAATGGAGATTTAGCTCCAAACAATGAAGAAAATTGGAAGAAACTTTTGAATTGTCCAGAACTCAATGATAAATGTCCACAATGTCAATAATATCTCTAACAAAGACTCAATTGCATTAACTCTTATTAGAGGTTCTAAAATATTACAATGTTTATATAATCAGCATAAAGAAAAATGGGTGATACCGAACTGGGTCAGTGGTTAATCCTTTCTAAAGCAATTTTTGGACCAACCCAAAGGGTCGGTACTGAATGGGCCAATGGTCAGTCCCCACATAGAAAGAGGTTACCAATGGTTACTAATCTTTCGGCACCCCGTCCCCCAGGCCCTTGCCGACTCAGGTGTTGATATTGTCCGCCTCTTGAAACTCAAAAGCTCTTGTAGGATCATTACATTGATGCAATCTGTTTTATGATAAAATCGGGAATGTTTTTGCTACAAAAGTTATCCTAGTTTTAGCAGAATCTTACAAATGGCATATTTTGGATTGATTTAACCCCATATTTCCTAAAGTATATTGTTTTCTGGGGAAACTGTGCATAAACAAAGATTTCCAGACTTTTAATACAGGGTCCGGCAGTGAAACCTGACGGTTTTTAAAATGGGATAAATCAACAAGTTGTTTGGATATTCCGTTTTAAAAACTACTTTTTTATTGTAAAGAGGAGAGTTGGAAATTTAATATTCATAATAAAAAGCACAAAAATAACTTGCATAGCAAACGTATATGTCACTTAAATGATAACCACTTACAACAGTCTGTACACTGTACGAGTCTCTTTGAGAAGTTTCATGACTCTCTCCAATGTTTGGCGCGGGATACCTCGAAGTTCTCACCAAATGAAGGTTTTGAGTGGGGATAAGTAGTGGTGGGGTCTGTTTGGGTAGGGATGGTCGCTATATTCTGTTCACCTTGAGCGAGAGTTCAGTACTTCAGTAGCAATGGAGCGTTGGACCGCTGAACACCGTGCGTATGTAGTCGAGACTTTTACTTAGAAATAATGATTACACACTGCAGTCCAGACAGTTACTCTTTCACAGTGAAGAGGCCGCTGGTGAAGTTCCTGTGGGTAATTTGGAGCCCAATATCAATACTGTTGTTTGTTGACACATCCGTTGAGATGGAAATGAGCCTCGTCTGAAGTCAAAACAATGATTCTAGGGTCTTCATCGATCATTCTTAACATGGTTTCAGCTAAATTCAACATTCTTTCAAAGTCACGTGCTTGTAACTCTTGAACAATAGAAATCTTGTAAGGATGGAAGCTTAGGTCATCATGAAGAATACGTCTTATAGACCGGTCTGAGATCCGCAGTGCTTGGGCGTGAAGAACGGCAGAGCGACGAGGGCTCCATTCAAAAGCATGTCGAACAGCTTCAATATTAGCAGGTGTTCTAACCGTTCGAGGTGATCCTCCTCTCCTTCTTGTAATCCCAAGAGGAACATTAAACCGTATATGAAAACTCCTTTGTGTTAGAATCACAGAACCATTATTTCTAAAAAAGTCTTGACTACATACGCACGGTGTTCAGCGTTCCAACGCTCCATGACGGAACTTTCGTTCAAGGTGAACAGAATGGCAACCATTCCCACCTGACCAGACGTCCCCACTACATCCCCACTCAAAAACCGTCATTCGGCGAGAACTTCGTGAGATCCCGCCAAACATTGGAGAGAGTCATGACTAATATCTCCAAGAGACTCGTACAGTGTAAAGAAAATGGTGGTCATTATTTAAGTGACATAACTTTTGCTACATAAGTTATTTTTGTGATTTTTTATTATGAATATTAACAGTGGTGTAGTGGTAAATTTGGCAGAGTGGGAACGCAAAATTTTATCTGGGTTATCATAAATATTAATGTAATTGTATGGTACCTAGGCACTTTACGAAGCAGGTTAAGGAGTATAAAACACCTAGGGGAAGGGGAAATCAGGAAACCTCCCTCCCGAAATTGTTTAAAATTTTTTTAAAGTCATGAAAAATTGAAAAGCATTTTTTAAGTGTGGGAACGCCGTTCCCACGCGTTCCCGCACCACTACACCCCTGAATATTAAACTTCCAATTCTCCTTTTTACAATAAAAAAGTAATTTTAAAATATCTAAACAACTTTTTGATTTATTCTATTTTAAAAACTGTCAGGTTTGACTGCCGGACCCTGTAATTCAAAACTCTTTAAGCTAAGTACAATCAAAATTAAAAAGTTTAGAGAATCGTGCCGCGATACATTTAAATCAGATGAAACTTTGACAGTAGTTTTACTTTATACTTTTGAAACTATAGTATTCTGTTTTGAAAAAATAAAATCTGCACAAATGCTTCTCTCATGTGAAACACGTAAATTTGTATTCAAACAGAACATAAATCTAATTATGTAAATCAAAAAATGTATTTTTTTAATAAAGACAGCACATTGTCTTTCAAGGGAGCGCGGTTTCATGCACCGGCTAATATCCATGTTGTTTGACTATCGGTCAAATTAAACTAATAAGTGTATATCTAAAAGAAATGTCTAAATAATTACTAGCTAAATAGTAGCCCTTCCAACCCTCCTTCCACTGTTCAACCCTCTACGTCAACCACTGGCCCAGTTCGGTACTGACCCTTGCACCCGCCCTTGTAGCGACCATTAGCCCAGTTCACCGTTTTAATTAGGATCTTTTCTGACTGCTGGCCCCGTTTGACAACCCCCAGAAAAACATAATTTAAAGATACCTTATACAACTTTTTCTGAATTAACTTTTTCTGTATAATACCTTATACAACTCAAAAAAAGATTATTTACTCCCATGTCTATCCCCCTAAACAATCACGTTCTAATGGGGGTACCATGTTTTAGATAGACACTCATCGAATATTTAATGTTACTTTCTTGAGGAGCTAACAGTCCAGTTTTGTCCCTGCAATAAGATTTTCATTAATACAACCCCTATTGGTCTATTTTGCTGGTATTTTGTAAAATATTGCAATGTTATAATTACATTTTAGTGTTTGTTTTTTTATCAGTTCCTTTGCGAAGAAATGCCTAATTTAGTGTTTGCACTGATTAAAAATACAGTATTTCGCTCCAAACAAAGTACATATGAAGGCATTATGTGATATATATATACAGGGTGTTTGGTAAAAGTGTTCCAATAATTTATGTAGTGATACCTTGCGTCAAAATAAGCTACAAAAATCCTATAAACATGGGTCCTAAAATTCTTCATTTTGTAGCCGCCATTTTGTATTTTTTACTTAAAAATTTATATCTCCAGAACGGTTTGACCGATTGCATTCAAACTTGGTATGCTGTTTATGTGTCACAAGGTAAATTTAAGAAAAAATAATTACTTTATAAAACCTTACAGAAACATAATGGCGGCTGTTTAAATTTTTCAAACTAAAATACCATGAAAAGGGCGCATAATACAACAAAATTATAAGAATAAAAAAATTTGTATTTTTTAATTTTACATAAAAGTACAAACTCATTTTTCCGAATTTTACATTAATACTTTCAATTTTTGCGTCCTTTTACAACTGGTACATTACCAGTTGATCTTTGATGTTCACCTCTTAGGTGTACAAGTCGCATTTGTCAAACAGGTGAATAATATTTACAGTCAGCTGTTCCAAAAGTGAGAACTATTACGCATTAGCCCATACATAAATATCATACCCGCTTGTTCTTGATACGTATACTGAACCATTTTACCAAAAAGTCACAATAACGTAAAATCAATCAAGAAACCGTAACACAATTTTTATGGGTGAATAAATATTGACTTTCCTTTTAGCTATCAGCTGGTTAACAATTAAAATTGAAAACAGCTGTTTTAAACCTAATGCGGTAATAGTTCTCACTTTTCGATCAGCTGACTGTAAATATTATTCACCTGTTTGACAGGTGCGACTTGTACACCTAAGAAGGTGAACATCAAAGATCAACTGGTAATGTACCAGTTAAAAGGACGCAAAAATTGAAAGTATTAATGAAATTCGGAAAAAAGTTTGTACCTTTATGTAAAATTAAAAAATACAAATTTTATTCTTATAATTTTGTTGTATTATTTCATGGTATTTTAGTTTGAAAAATTTAAACAACCGCCATTATGTTTCTGTAAGGTTTTATAAAGTAATTATTTTTCTTAAATTACTGTTATTACCAATCGGTCAAGTAAATACAAAATTAACAATTTTATGACCCATGTTTATAGGAACTTTTTTGCTTATTTTGATGCAAGGAATCACTACATACATTATTGGAACACCTTTACCAAACACCCTGTATATCACACAGGTAATCACATTTACTAATACTATTCTATGGATATTTTACATTCCAGCTCTTTGTTTATAATTGAAAAATGCTTCTTTTTGGTTAGATCATGTATATGAAGAACCAATGCATTTTTTTTGTAAAATAGTTATGCCGGTAAAAGTACGTAATTAAAATACATACATTTCCTCAAAGTTAAAAAAACTGCTTTTCAAAAATAGTCCAGAGCCAATCCCAATTCAAATACAACAATACTCTGTATAGTTAGAATCAAAATAATAATCCTGCATTTTCTCTGAATTTCAGATAAGTTTTGGGCTTATGTAAAAATATTAAATACACAAGTTGCAGATCATTACCATCTTTGCGTTGACCCTGAAGGGAATTGACTGTGTCATAAAAATAAAACTCGAATGTCACTGTGATTTTCAAATGACTTAGAACTGTTACATTGAAAATTGTCTAATCAAAATCAGGGGATCCCTAAAATTCTATCAAAAGTGAAAACACTGAATTTTTATCCTTTAGAAGCCTTTCTTCCCCTTACTGAAACTTGCAGTTTAGTAGCAATCCAATTAATTTTGTTTTCATAATCCACTCTAAATTTTCCCATATATACTCCCTCCAAAATTTGTTACTATTTTTTTTCGGGGTACTGCTGTATTTGAAAGGGATTGGCCCTGGACTAATTTTTAAAATAAATTTTGTTTGTACATTGAGGGAATATACATTTCAATTTATTCTTTTCACCTACTATTATTTAGTTCAAATGATATTATTTAGTTATGTAACATTTAGTTCAAAAAGGACATTAACATATGATGAAGTATCAATGTTCTAAACAATAAAAAGTTCACTTCACAGATAAGAAAATATGCTGATAAGGAATCAAATAAAATTGGAAAATTTAGTATTTTGAGTAAGTCTCAAATGCTGGCAGTACACTCCAAGTGCACTGCTCAACACTCAACAGTTTGGTGGGGATAGCCTACGCCAACTTTCCATATCAATTTAGGACAAAACACTGATAGTAAAATATAGACAAAAACACTACTGTAATTTATATAGAAGTACTTTTGTCACTCGTGGGTGGTATTGTAGGTAGGGTAGGGTGGAACTTTTATTGATTTTTGGCGTGACAGTGTCAACTGTTAGTTGACTCTTCACAATGAAAAAAGTTAACTACTACTGTGGCAAGGTGTAGAGCCGGCGTTTGACCGGCGATCGGGAAAGTGAAACGAAGTGATATAGTTTTTAATATGGTTTGTTTGAATTGTGCGCTATAACTAAATAAATCAGTGGTGACAATAGTATGATTGGTTTGATATGCCGACCGCTGGCTCGCCGCGACGCTTTGTAAAAATGGCAGCAATTGGTGGCTTCTCTCAGGTTAACTTTTGCAGGCGCCCCAAGAAGAAAATTAGCTGACGTTCATGCCTCACTAGTTCGCGAGTGTTCATCTAGGCCTACAGCCGAATTAAAAGTTCAAAAGGTGGGCCCATTTTTGGTGCAAAATTCACAATATTTGAAAGAAAAACATAAAATAGTTTGTAGTGAGTTAAGTTTTGAGGAAAAAATGGTGCCGGTAATTTGTAGGGTTTTATTTTCGCGCTATCATATTATGACAATTTTATAATGTAAACGTCCTCAGATTTCGAACGATGGTTAAAGGTACGTCTCCTACGCTATTTCAAACTGATTAATTCAATAAAAACATGTTAATGATTCATAAGTTACTTTTAATTTTTAAAACAACTCATGTCACCTCGCATAGGTTGATGGTGAACATTCAAAAGTGCAATAGGGGTCAACATCATAACTAAATAGAATGAGTTTAACATAAGTTTAGTTGCCCTCATTAATATAGCGGATATAATATTTATTCCAAAATAATCTATGTTACAATTGCTACAATTTAGGTTTGCCAACGTATGTTCTCGTCGAACTCATACGCCTGTCAAAGCTGTATTGACCTGCGCCGTGTTTACTTGCTGAGGTTGGATTCAGTTCTGAAGAGTTAGATTTTACTGAAAAGTGGAATTAGAAGGTCCGAGTGTTTGAATTTCGCTAAACATGAAATTATTTCTATATTATTTGTGGACATCTAGTGTTTGGGAAATCAATTCTATAAAAAAGTATTTGAACAATTTAAGCCATGAGAACGGTGATATTTGCTGTTTGGTAGGCGTGATCTCTCAGTGCAGTTCAAGTTCTGTGGTTAAGTTTGTAGATCAAAACATTAAAAATTTCAGTGTTTTAAAATTAGCAGAATGAGACAAGGACGAGGAGGTCAACGAAACAAAAAATGTAATTGTATACATTTTTGTAAAAGACGTTGTCGATGTTTTTGATTTGACAGGAATTTTTTTGAAGGGCTAAAACCAATGACATTTCAGTTTGTGTTTATTCCCAAAAAATGTTTTTAAGGAATGCTGTGTGTGTTTTTGTGGCTATGATTTGATTTTTTTGGATTCTGACATTTCTGTTCTAATTATTAATGTGCATGGAGCGGATTTTAGTTTTTTTAGCCTTGAACAGGTAATGTTTTATTTTACAGCCTACTTACATTGTTAGGTTATGTTTCTATTTCTTAGACCTAGTTCATAAACTATCAAAGATTTCTTGCAAATAGACGGATGTAACATTTATTAACTGAAGAGGATTTTGTTTCCCTTAAACTAAGACAAGGATTTAAGGCTTAACATAGCCTATTAATGGAACGAGTCGGATGAAAAATAATGACTGAGCTACAATCTGCAATGTTCATGCACTAGTCAAAAATACAGTTTTGCCCTTGTAAAAAGGTCACCAAGCGGAAAATCAACGTGATTTTAATTTTGACACTTAGGGGGTTTTGATAATAGCGCCCTCCTTACCCGTGGCGGTTTAGTTTAGAAAGTATTGGAAGTATCATAATAAATATAGTAACTCCTTTTACAGATTTGGTTTGAGATCCTCAAATTAGTTCTTTATAAAGTGTTGACTGATGAGCTAAGAATAAATTCTAGCTGAGAGTCTTAGTTTTGTATTTAGGCTCATCACTTAAATGACAACATTACATCCTCTCTAAATGATGAACAAACCTAACTTTCGCGCTAGTATCTTAAAAAATTAATTACGTGTGAAAATCAAAGTCATATAGCTCAAGTTTACTTGCTAGTTAGAAAAGTCAATGTCTGTTTACTGACACCGTTGCCAAGTTTGACTAAGGTGTAGTTGCTTCTAACAACAAAGCAGATCTATTTACATTTAGCAATGCTGCTTAAAGCTAATTCATCAGGTTCCCATTTGTGACAGCAAAGTGTAATTGACACCCTTTAAAAATAGCTTACACATTTTATACTGCCCCAATGGCAAACCAACTTAGGGACTGATTGGGCAAAGTAGAACTAAAACTGATTAGTTTGAATTTAAATAAGCTACAAAACCCCTTTAATAAGCTTTTATCATGAGTCAATGTGCTCTTACAGAAAAAAACGGATATTTACTGCAAAGTTCACCCAAATGGCACAGTCAGAGTGGATTAGGAAGTCAATCGGCTCTGAAGGGTCGGTTAAATCACTACCAGTTACTTATCTGTTATTTATTTTAGCTTAAGAATTCTTCTGTAGACTATCTATCGTATAATCACAATGGTTAATCCGTTGGAAAAATGGTGTAATTCGTTAGAATAAATAAATAATTTATGGTTCCCAGCGTACATATAGCTTATTAATGCTCATTATTACATCAGTGTAAAATATAAAACGTTTGTAATTCACATCATAGTTTTTTTTTTATTGAAACACATATTTAGTTTTCAATTTGTATTTAAATTTTTAGTGGGTCTACCAGTTAGGGACCAGGTCATGTATCTTGTGAATCAGAGGAAGCCCAATAATCTGTGCCCAATGATCTGATAATTAAAGATTGTTTCCCCTGATAATTAGTTTATTTGGTTTTAAATAAAACAGTTTGAGAAAAATATTTTGCTTAAGTGATAAGTTATGATTTAAATTATTATTTGATATATTTAACTCCCTACTAGTTCCTTAGTACAGTTGAAATTGACATTTTACTCCTCAATATATATTGAAAGTGTTTCTACGACTCTGAACTGTTGTTATGTGCATTCACACTTTCAAGTTGGAAAAGGTCCGGTCCTGAGGCTTCTGATTTAGAGCTACTGTACTGGAATAAGTACAAACGTAGCAGCCAAGATGTATTAATCCGGTTCTACTTAGTGTATTGTTTAGACTTTGCATTAACTAGTTAATTACTTTTTAATGTATTACCCATTATTAAACTTATTAAAACTAAAAAAAAACATTTATTTTATGAGACACATACCTATTGAGCAGTAAGACTGTCTTCTTTAGACAAAAAAACCATTTGGATGTTTATTTGACAAAAAAAGCAAGAAAAATTTAAATTAATTTAACATTTAATTGAAGAGATATTGATTGCCAAATAAAAAAATACTCAGCTACTCTTTTTTTTCGAATTGGTGAGTTGAAATATAGAGATTCTTTTGGACATTGATGCATTATTTAGTAACTTTGCATCTGAGCTTATTTCTTTTCAATATTTTAAAACTTTTTTACAATTAACATAAATTTGTGAGCTAATTACAGACAATTTTTGAGGAAAGTAAAACTATTATAAATAGGTTATTATTATACTGCACTATTGTCGTATTGGATTTCATACTCTCCCCACATCCTTTTAATTCAAGTGCATTATAGTGATAGTAGCTAGATAGTGACCTAAGAAGTGCTCTATACAGACAAATTAAATTATTACCTGTCTAATTTCTGTAAAAAACCAACATGAAGATGAATGCTAATGTGTTGGGCACTGTTTTGTTGCAGGCTGTAGTCGCAGAGTCACGCCACCCATCTCGTTATCAGCCACCCTGGAGGACCCTGCCGTCTCCTGGAAGGGGCCGCCCCCAGAGCCCCAATCGTTCGCTCCTAACTCTAATCCGAACTATAACAGCCCCAACACGGGTTACCAAGGACCTCCGTTTCAGGGGCCCCCGGCCGGAGCTGGTTCTCCTGCCGGGGCTCCTCCCTATTCGGGCGGGCCTCCCCCCGGGTCGTCGACTCCTCAGTATACCGCATCTCCTGCTCCCTCTGGCTCGTCTACGCCAGGACCCGGGCCGCCCCAGCCCGGTTTCCCTCCGCCGTCAAATTCTGCCGGTCCTCCGTACAATGGACCGGGTCCTTTCGGTTCCCCGTCCGGTGGCGGACCCCAGTTTGTCGGTAGACCGAGTTCGTCCGGTCCTCCATTTGTCGGGGGACCGCCGGGAAGTGGAAATCCGCATTTTGCTTCTCCTGGACAACCTTTTGGTGGACACCAGTTTGGAATGCCTCCAGGATCACCTTTCGGCCATGGACCGATGCCTGGCCCACTTCCTGGGCATGGGATGATGCCTGGACAAATGCCTGGACCCAACCCTGTGGACAGGATAGACCAGGGGTAAGTGTTGTATTAACCTTTTAGTTTTAACTCTTAATTTACGCTAATTTGTGTTTGAGTTAATATTTAATGATGAATGAAATAAACAAGCAAAGAAATGCAAAATTAAGCATATTTTTCATGGGACCCCAGCAAAAAGGGAGTGGGAGGGAATCAAGCATGATTAGCTGTTCTAGTTGTAACAGTTGTATCTATGGCCTGGGTAATTACTTAAAAGAAACGTACATCCACGAGAAATATTTACATAAAGAAAGGTCATTACTCCATGGCCTAACCCTATTTGTCTAATAGTTTTGGGGTATTAGTTTAATTTGGATATGTGGCTTATTTTAGATTGGTACCAACCCACGTTTCATATGGTATCATGTTCTGAGCTAACTGTGTAGCCACAAAAGTATGTAGTATTTTGGTCCTACAAAAGTCTGTAATTAGAGTCATATCAAAATTTAGTCAATCTTACCCTGATGCATTTAAATCTACCAAAATATTGACTGTATTAAACTTATTTGAAAGTATGTTTTTTTAACAATGAAAAACAGTATTTTGCTGCCCCCATCACATTTCTGCATCTTGTTATATATTTTAAAGTCATCTGCTAGAATTATTTAATAAATTACTGAGTGACTCTGAAAACTAAAATAGGCTGTGAACTTAGTCAACCTTGAAAAAACCGGGAAAAATTTATCTTGCAAGAGTCTGAGTTACTCTCAACAGTTAAATCTTTGGGAAATGTCTATAGGAATCTCGACACAATCCAATCCAAAGGATATTTGTAACGTGTCGCGAGGCATAAAATAGAAAAATTACGTGTAAAACTTATTGTGGAAAATGCATTTAGAAATTATGGCCGAAAGTAAAACTGATTTCGAAAGTGATGGCAGGAGTGAAATGTTAGTGGGAAGTGATAGCAAGAGTGAAATGTCGGTGGGAAGTGATAGTAGGAGTGAAACATCACTGGGAAGTGATCACAGGAGTGAAACGTCAGTGTGAAGTGATCGCAGGATTGATCGTCACTGGGAAGTGGTCGTAGGAATGATACGTCAGTGAGAAGTGATCGCAGGAGTGCAACACCACTGGGAAGTAATCGCAGGAGTGAAATGTCACTGGAAAGTGAAACGTCACTGGGAAGTCATTGCAGGAGTGCAACGTCAGTGTGAAGTGAACGCAAGAGTGAAACGTTACTGGGAGTGACATAAGGAGTGAAACATCACTGGGAAGAGATTGCAGGAGTAAAACATCACTGGGAAGTGATCGCAGGAGTGAAACGTCAGTGTGAAGTGATCGCAGGAGTGAAATGTTAGTGGGAAGTGATCGCAGGAGTGCAACGTCAGTGTGAAGTGATCGCAAGAGTGAAACGTTACTGGAAGTGACATAAGGAGTGAAACATCACTGGGAAGAGATTGCAGGAGTAAAACGTAACTGGGAAGTGAAACGTCACTGGGAAGAGATTGCAGGAGTGACACGTCACTCGGAAGTGGAACGTCGCTGGGAAGTCATTGCAGGAGTGAAATGTCAGTGTGAAGTGATCGCAGGAAGAAACGTTACTGGGAGTGACATAAGGAGTGAAACATCACTGGGAAGAGATTGCAGGAGTGAAACGTCACTGGGAAGTGATCGCAGGAGTGCAACGTCAGTGTGAAGTGATCGCAAGAGTGAAACGTTACTGGGAGTGACATAAGGAGTGAAACATCACTGGAAAGAGATTGCAGGAGTAAAACGTAACTGGGAAGTGAAACGTCACTGGGAAGAGATTGCAGGAGTGAAACGTCACTGGGAAGTGGAACGTCGCTGGGAAGTCATTGCAGGAGTGAAATGTCAGTGTCAAGTGATCGCAGGAGTGAAACGTTACTGGGAGTGACATAAGGAGTGAAACATCACTGGGAAGAGATTGCAGGAGTGAAACGTCACTGGGAAGTCATTGCAGGAGTGAAACGTCAGTATGAAGTGATCGCAGGAGTGAAACGTTACTGGGAGTGACATAAGGATTGAAACATCACTGGGAAGAGATTGCAGGAGTGAAACTTCACTGGGTTGTCACTGCAGGAGTGAAACGTCAGTGTGGAGTGATCGCAGGAGTGAAACGTTACTGGGAGTGACATAAGGAGTGAAACATCACTGGGAAGAGATTGCAGGAGTGAAACGTCAGTGGGAAGTGATCATAGGAGTAAAACATAACTGGAAGGAGATTGCAGGAGTGAAACATCACTGGGAAGTGACATAAGGGTGAAACATCACTGGGAAGTGATTGCAGAAGCCAAACATCACCGGGAAGTGATCGCCGGAGTGATATGTCAGTGGGAAGTGATCGCACCATTGAAACGCCAGTGGGAATCTATAGTGGGAGTTAAATAGCCCCATGGAAATATATGCCATGGAATATCATTATTATCAATCCCTCCCCATAAAACAAATGTTTATAATAAATGGTTCACCGTAACCTCTTGTCGGCTGTGGAATAACCTCAGTGATACCATTAGAGCCATTGGCAGTAGGGAGTGATGTCCTTGGGTCAGTGTGTTTTTGTGATAAACAACTTTCTGCTTAAATACTAAAGTTCGGTTTTTTCTTTAGTTTCAACTTGTAGTTTTTTATAAATGATGTAAATATTATTAAATTATTATTCTGTTTATCTTAAGGTTAAGTAATAGATAGGGCTCTAAAGCCCTAACTTCGCCTTTTGAACATTTCAATAAAGTCCTTTGTTATTGTTATGTACAGCCCACTACTGCTAAAGTAGATAGTAATAATCCAGTTACAGGCTAAACTAGACCACCTGGCAGAAAGAAAAATCAGATTTAAAGCATCACATTATTTATGTTATCTCTTTAATAAATATAATGTTTTCTATGCTACGGTAAAAAATAAAGTGCATTTATCAGGGAGGGTTTAAATCACTGGTTATGTTATACTGAAAGACAGAGAAGAGAAAACATCGTATACATTGCAGCGTGGTGAAAAGTACGTCAAGGAGCAGTTGTAAAGCCACTCCAGACCTCAAAGGAAGGCAAAAGTCACCGATTAGCTCTCAAAATGTATGACAAATTAACTTCACACATTTTGTTCCTACAAAAGTTTCAGTTGTCTTGAGTGCGTGATGATTTGTTTATTTCACTGTTTTGTAACTAAAGACCAGCAAACGTAGAAAGTTCTTGTCGGGAAGGTATAGAGGTATTAGTGCTTGCTGCATATAAAAACAGAAACATTGAGTTTGGTTATAAAAATTACACCACACCAGGAAACGTAGAAAGTTCTTGTCGGGAAGGTATAGAGGTATTAGTGCTTGCTGCATATAAAAACAGAAACATTGAGTTTGGTTATAAAAATTAATATAATTTTAATAACAGAACTTCAAGTACATGTTTGTTGTTCTTATGAAAAAAACTATTTTTAAATTTCAAAGTACAAAATTTATTTGATGGCAAAAATAAAAGTTTTAGTATTTATTTATAGCAGCGGCATCAATATATCTATGCTTCCAGAGAAAAAAAATGTCATTTACATTTAAGTAAGTGAACTTGCTTAAAATGTTGTTAGCAGTTTTTACCCTAAGTTCTAAGCAGTACTCGGAGCTTCATTATCTTATTTATCTTATATGTCTCAAAACTAGACATTTACTTAGAAAATATTTAACCCATTATTGTGACGTTGAAGGCCTAGTTTTGTATTGTTGTCTAACTTTTTATATTTGGTTAAATTTCTCTAATTAAAAGTGATTACACATTTTAATTTTAGTAATAAATGCCAAATAAACTAAACGGGCAAAAAAAACTCAGTTTTGGAAAATAATTGCATTATTAAGTGTATTTTTTTAAATTAAAGACTTCAATTAGTTTGACCGCAGTTTCGGATTACAAAGTAGAACACTGTTTCTTCTCTGAACACAACACACTGCCAGTAGAGGTACGGAGATTTTAATGATTGGGCGTTCAAGCACAGGCTAAAAAAGTGCTCAGCAGAAAGGTCCCTGTTCTCACTTGTCCAATTGAGTTAAAGTGCAACTCTTTAGTAACTTGTAAACTGTAAGTAGTCAAATTAACGGAATCTACTTGACAAATTACGGTCAGAATGGAATAGCCATATTAAATTATTCAAAAGAAAACACTAAAAAGTTAGAAATCTTTTTTGCTTGATTACTACTTTAGTATTTAATAACAAAATACTTGTCTTTCCCTTTGTATTTTATCGTACACCATTGTAAATCATTGTTTCTTTGTTTCATCACTTTATTACAAATTAAGTTACGGGTACAGTTTTTCCGTCAGGCATCAGCTTCAGCATTTAATCATATCATTAAAAATGATAATTCCTCACTGTTCCTTGTTTTTCAGTACTTATTTATTTATTTGTCAAATACAATAAATAATTGCGTACAAAAATAGGTTTTTAATCAAGTGTGGCAAGCCACTGGTAACAAATTGTTATAATCAAATGTGTCCAGTCCTAATATACAGGATGTCCAGTAATTAGGGGATCAAACCTCACCAGGTGATTTGTCAGGTCATAATAAACAAAAAATGCCCTATAATACATAGGCTTATCTCGTTTAGTTTTCCGTCTGTCTGTGTTTTTCACTAAACAATTTTTATCTCCGAGGTCAATTAAGTTACAAATTTCAAACTGTGCAGATTTGTTAGTATAATTAATACTGATATTTAAAAAATAAATTTGACTAATTTTCATTTCCATTTTAAAAATGGCGGCCTTTTTAATTTTTCTAAGCTGAATAACTAAAAACCCTTAAATTTTATTGTAAATACAGACAGATCAAAATACGTGGCAAAAGTTTTTATACACATTTTAGGACCAAGTTGGTTGTGCTGCGATAAGTAACAACGGAGATATTAAAGTTTTCTTAAATACACTCCTCTATTTACATTTGAGAAACATGTAAATAAAGGTGTGCTGACCAAGTTTGTTGTGCTGCTTTATTTTAAACTGAGTAATTAAAGTTTTTCTGAGCACAAACCTTTTTTTACATATGTATTTTTAGGATACAAGTAAAATGTGGAAAAGTTAGAAAACTATCCAGATTACTTCATTGTAAATTTGGGAAACTTAAAGACAGTATGTCATATTTTAGACTACTAATGAAGAAATAATAACGAAAGTGAATATCCTCAGTCAGTTTTAAGTTTTAAAAAGGTGCCAATATGACCTTTAAAAATAGTTTAGCCGGGTGGAGGCAGGGATCGTTTTTTTAATTAAATAACTGAGTACTGCTTTGGTTTTGTAACGCATGTGGTATTAGAGCGCGTAAAGCTGGACTGAAGAATAATTATTAAAATTAAAATACTACCGATAAAAATCCACAAGCAGAGACTGAGAAGTGTGATTTTAGCGAAAGAAAGAAAAGCACAGGGTGAGCAAATGAATAAATAACACGAAACAAGAAGAAACACCTAATCCATTGACCCAAGTAGTCCAATGTTGGCACAAAAAGGGAAAACTACGTACCAAATTTCTCGCACTCATACGCCGTTATTATTCTGGGACAGTGTGGCCGAATTCATGATTTTTCTCTCGACCTGTTATACTTGGGTCTCTGCGACCATGGTGTAATAAGTATAGTAAGTAAGTACCGTACTTATTACACCATGTCTGCGACTTCCTAGGCACCGGCCGGCTTGCTGCTAAGCCACCCATGTCGTGCTGTGGTGCAGTGCATTCGCGAGCAGTGTCAGTGGATGATCGCACTGGCAGTGTCCTACTATGACACTGGATTCAATTTTGTTTGCGAGAAAACGTCTCAGGGAGTTACACAGTAATGGTGGACGACACTGAGATCGAAGAGGTCTACTCAACTAAATTCCTTGGAATACACCTTGATCGAGGCTTGGAATACTCGACCACGTTTGCTCAAAACTATCCTCAGGAATTTATGTTTTGAGGAAACTGTCCGAATACTGCCCAACTCAGGTGCTGATGACGGCGTATTACGGAGTAATTTACCCACACTTATCCTACGGAGTGACTTGTGGGAGGTTGCACAAAACAAATTTTTCTAGGATTTTATTCTTCAAAACGAGCAGTCAGGATAATCGCCAAATTGCGAGGAAGAGTCGTGTAGGGAGACATTCAAAACCCTAAAACTGTTATGTGTCTTTTCAAATAAAGTAATACGATAAGAGGTACAGACTTACACTCTTATGAAACTAGAGGCAGGGACAACTACCGAACTGGGATACAAAACGGTAGTTCATGACCGTTTGCCTTCCCAGGCAGGGTTCATTTCGTCAACAGACTACCATATGTACAGATGTACACTCTTATGAAACTAGAGGCAGGGACAACTACCGAACTGGGAGACACAGAACGGTAGTTCATGACCGTATGCCTGAGTTCATTTCGTCAACATACTACCAAATTCGTTCAAACATGCCCCTGAGCCTGTTGGCGTTTTCTTAAAGTGTCCTGCCGCACCGGACACTGGCGATCGTATAGTATTGGGCGAAGTTCAGCTTGAAACCTACCCAGTAAAACCAAGCCGACACGTAGCTAAGCGCTAAATCACCGCTGGCATGAGAAAAGAGAATTTCCTTATTACCATAGGAATTATGAGGCTGATCGCTTCGCTCACAGTGTGGCCTCAGACTAATTTATGTGGCCCTGTATTGCTCGTTTTCTACGCACCATGAATGGAAAATTTGATTAAATTTGGACTAACGCTATTAGAGCAGAAACGTTTTCGCCCGCAGTTTTGAAACTACTATATGGACTTTCATAATTTGTAAATGAGACTATCAAAATAAATATTTATTTAAAATTTCTTCAAAATCTGATGAAATGTACTGTATTTAGATCATTAAAATCACTTGTTTTATAAAAAACTCGAAAGAGTACTTCCGGTAGTCCGATTTTGCTCACTAACGAATTTGACCGAGATCTATACAAAACATGAACATCAGACAACAATGCGACCTGTAGAGAGTACACACATACATATAGAAATAAAACAGTTGGAATGCGTCTTCATATCTTTGTGTTATATTTCGCCAAATTTAATGGATTTATGAAACAGTTTGAGGATACAAAAATTAACAAACTTTTCGCTTAACTTTATTTTTGAAATCTGTTTTTTATGGGTTTATTCTGTAATTAAATTTTGAATGTTCTTTCGTGTTTCTTTGGGTGACCGTAGGTGACCTAACCATTCATCAATGGTCGAGCCCCATTATGACACGACATATTGCAAATAATACTAGGTACATTTAATGTTGAAGTAGGCAACAGTTGATGAATGATTTGTCGGATTAAATGTACACATTTAAAATGTAAATGTACGGAGCGAGAGCGGCGGAGAGTGGAGCTGCGTTGCTCCTCGCTCCTCGCTTTCTTTTTTACCCCTAATAATTACTGGGGTTGCCACGGCAACTGCAGCCACTCTCGCGATCGGTACAACACCACCCACCCCCACTCAACCCTCTCCCCAACCCCCGGCCACCCCTACAGAACCCAGTGGTGAGGGGGGAGGGGTTTAAGTATAGCGCGATTGTAATTAAATAAGCATTTTTTATATTAGAAGTTTCTATTGTAAATTGGGCGATTTAGTGTTGTTTTTTTAATATTTAGTCCGAGTTTAAATAACTTCTGGTTTTGTCGTCTTGAGCTCCATACCTGATGTAGGAAATCATAGAAGAAGACAACGTACGAAAGGATTACCTGCAAATGCGAGTATCTAACAGTCCCCCTCCTCTTTTTTAACCGTGAGTTAGAGTTTTAAATTTAAGAAAGCTGTCTAGAAACCTTCTATTGTCCCTAAGATCACTTCTTTGAAGTTTCTGGTGATAATATACCACGTGTTCTCGGAATTTATGACTACTCTTATATTTACTTATTATGTCGCGGCCTCTTATATAAGGTAGTCCAATCAAATTGGATAGATAGATACAATAGTACCACTTCCCTGTGGTTAAGTGGAAGAGAGGACTTTATAGTTTTAACTTCGCCACCAATAAAGACGATTTTCATTTCATTTCAATAATTGCAAATATGCAATACATCTCAATATTGAAACATAGATACAATAAATTGCAATATTATTAGAATTCACAATAAAACATGGAAGTACCCTGAACATATTTTAATTTTACACGACTAGTTTCAGAAATTATTCCATTTTCAAGTGGGTTAAATTTGGCCTAGAACTACATAATTCTAGGCCAAATTTAACACACTTGAAAATGGAATAATTTCTGAAACAAGTCGTAAAATTAAAATATGTTCAGGGTACCTTCCTGTAATTGCCAATCTAAATAAAGTAACCCTTTATAGTGAACTCGTCCTTTCAAATAAATTGCAAATATGAAATACATCTCAATACTGCAACTTTCTCGTAGTTTTGCCAGTACATAAGCTATTTTTGTAATTTTAAACTAAAGCTGATCAGATCTATGTAAACAGTAGAAGATTAGGCTACATTTGGTAATTTCCACCTTTACGCCAAAATGGAATCCCGGTTGTGGCCTGTGTACAAGGTGTGTGGTATTTTCAAGAGGTTAACATAATATCGACGATCTCACTACGATATTCGTGCAGCGTAGCCTAAACCCTTTGAAACAGGCTCCCGCACCTCTCACCGGCGAGGCGAGGTGTCTTCTTCTGCATAGTGTTGCGTCGGGCGCAAAAAATAGATAAAAACCAAAAGGGACAATTTCCGGCGTAGAACCGGTTTCAGCTGGTATCAGCGGAGCAGAGCGCCTGCGCGGTGAGGCGGTGCGCGTTCCTACGTTTCGCCGCTAGAGATGATCCTCGTCCTCAGGGCACGCTCGCCTGCTAGTAGCTACTGTCTGTACTCTGCACGGTGGTCCTGCACTACTAGCACTACCCGGCATAGCAGCTCAGTTGTGCTGGGACGTGTGTACAGAAGATAGCACAGACCTGGTCACGCTCTAGTTGCACCACGTACATTCCTGGTCCTTCACCTCGCTATCCAATGTACTCCTAGCAAACAAGCAATGGAGTGTACTGAACACCAGTAGCAACTCAGTTGTGCTGGGACGTGTGTACAGAAGATAGCACAGACCTGGTCACGCTCTAGTTGCACCACGTACATTCCTGGTCCTTCACCTCGCTATCCACTGTACTCCTAGCAAACAAGCAATGGAGTGTACTGAACACCAGTAGCAACTCAGTTGTGCTGGGACGTGTGTACAGAAGATAGCACAGACCTGGTCACGCTCTAGTTGCACCACGTACATTCCTGGTCCTTCACCTCGCTATCCACTGTACTCCTAGCAAACAAGCAATGGAGTGTACTGAACACCAGTAGCAACTCAGTTGTGCTGGGACGTGTGTACAGAAGATAGCACAGACCTGGTCACGCTCTAGTTGCACCACGTACATTCCTGGTCCTTCACCTCGCTATCCACTGTACTCCTAGCAAACAAGCAATGGAGTGTACTGAACACCAGTAGCAACTCAGTTGTGCTGGGACGTGTGTACAGAAGATAGCACAGACCTGGTCACGCTCTAGTTGCACCACGTACATTCCTGGTCCTTCACCTCGCTATCCACTGTACTCTCTAGCAAACAAGCAATGGAGTGTACTGAACACCAGTAGCAACTCAGTTGTGCTGGGACGTGTGTACAGAAGATAGCACAGACCTGGTCACGCTCTAGTTGCACCACGTACATTCCTGGTCCTTCACCTCGCTATCCACTGTACTCCTAGCAAACAAGCAATGGAGTGTACTGAACACCAGTA
The DNA here is from genome assembly GCA_018831715.1 of Matsumurasca onukii. Lineage (NCBI taxonomy): Eukaryota > Metazoa > Arthropoda > Insecta > Hemiptera > Cicadellidae > Matsumurasca > Matsumurasca onukii. The sequence continues at coordinate 26,562,932 of CM032058.1, forward strand.
GCAACTCAGTTGTGCTGGGACGTGTGTATAGAAGATAGCACAGACCTGGTCACACTCTAGTTGCACCACGTACATTCCTGGTCCTTCACCTCGCTATCCACTGTACTCCTAGCAAACAAGCAATGGAGTGTACTGAACACCAGTAGCAACTCAGTTGTGCTGGGACGTGTGTACAGAAGATAGCACAGTCCTGGTCACGCTCTAGTTGCACCACGTACATTCCTGGTCCTTCACCTCGCTATTCCCTGTAGTCCTAGCAAACAAACAATGGTGTGTACTGAACACCAGTACCATCGAACTTTAGACTATGCAATCGCCAATCCGTCTGTTTCGCTTTCCGTATAGTTCCAGTCGTGAGCCATAAACTCGTTTTATTTATAGAAAGTGACCCAAAATAGGTTTAAAAGCGATTTTAAATGCATTTGGCACAAGCACTCTTATCGAATTTGGCAACTACTTTGGGAGTTGAGTTCCTGCCTCTGAGAGCAAACATTGATGAGGCACCGTTCTGTGTCACCCACTTTGGTAGTTCTCTCTGCCCCTGTTTAGGTCAGAGTGGATATCGCACCCTTAACGAGCTTACATTTTTAAATGGAAAATAGATTAGTTTCTCAAATATGGACGCAGGGTGACGTCAACAGTTTCAAATATTTTAATTCTGATCTGCACGACTCCCTATCGTAGCTGAGTTTTGGCTACAGTTTGAACTGAGCAGGGTTTGAGCTGGTATAGAGAGCGGAGTGGAGTGGAGCGGTGCCGCGGGCTGTTTTCCCAGAAGACCTAGGCCGCATAGAGGCAGAGGTCATGCTCTACTTGCGCGTAAGTGGACCCGGTCACACTTCACCAGCCTGTGCTGGAAATCCCACTTTCTGCGCCCACAGTGCCTTCGTGTGCTTGTATTTGTTACAAATTTGATTCCGTTGGAAAACTTTAATATAGGCCTAGATAAAAGATAAGCAGATATTGATAAGAGAACATGAATTATAGTATAATATAAAAAAAGAAAACAAAGGCTGATACTGAATAAATTTAAACTTGCGAGGCATCTTACTACCAAGGCTAGCGTTCGGCAGCTCAAATGAAGGTTATTTATTTCAACAACAGATTGTTTATTTTTAAATAACCTTTAATTTGCGTTGCATGAAGGTGCTATACTTGCTAGTAAAAGGCTTCGCAGATTAAATTTGTTGGCTTTTGTTTTCTTTTAAAATTTAATTTAAGCAGGTATCTCATAAATAAATATTTTTGGGAACGGTACACTCCCGCCTTTTGCCCTGTTTGGGTGCAAAACAGTGACGATGCAGAGGGGTTTGTAGTAAAAAACCTGCCGTTATAAATCAGTGCTTTTTCCATCCAGCCATCATTTAGTCATCCGGGGATCGTAATTTTCTTGTTGACATATTTTGTTTTTATCGTATATTTTTTTGTAATTAGGGGTTTAATGCCAAACAGACCATATCTACATAACTAAAAGGGACGGTATCCAGGGAATTGTATTATTTTTTACTCTTGCTATAAAACAGATACCAAATCACTACATTATATTCTATTTTTAATTGTATATAATTAAACATTAAAACAAGTCAACAAGCACATATATTTCAACTAGTTTATTAAAATAATCCGACGCCATTAAAGGATAAATATTACACACATTTAATTTTGGGGTTCAAGAGTGAGCAGTAGTGGCTGTGACCTTGAATTTCGTCTCATAAGAGCAATGTAAAAACATGTATTTTCTTGGGACACTTCACGCCCACAATTTCCATCGGATTTTCATCAAATAAATTTTTTTTAAAGTGTATTGAATACTTTAGTGGCTTTGCTGAGCCGTATTTTCATTTTATCTCTCATAACACCGTGACAAAAGTTAAATAAATTTTCAGTTTAAATTTCTCTTCAATTTTCACTATGAAACCAGTAGAGTTTTCGAAAAGTGGTCAGCGGAGACACTGCAGTACAGTGTCATCTTTCAAATAAAACTTATTTCAATAGGATCTGATGAAAATTGTAGTCGTTAAGTGTCTCAAGAAGATAGCACAGACCTGGTCACGCTCTAGTTGCACCACGTACATTCCTGGTCCTTCACCTCGCTATCCACTGTACCCTAGCAAACAAGCAATGGAGTGTACTGAACACCAGTAGCAACTCAGTTGTGCTGGGACGTGTGTACAGAAGATAGCACAGTCCTGGTCACGCTCTAGTTGCACCACGTACATTCCTGGTCCTTCACCTCGCTATTCCTGTAGTCCTAGCAAACAAACAATGGTGTGTACTGAACACCAGTACCATCGAATTTTAGACTATGCAATCGCCAATCCGTCTGTTTCGCTTTCCGTATAGTTCCAGTCGTGAGCCATAAACTCGTTTTATTTATAGAAAGTGACCCAAAATAGGTTTAAAAGCGATTTTAAATGCATTTGGCACAAGCACTCTTATCGAATTTGGCAACTACTTTGGGAGTTGAGTTCCTGCCTCTGAGAGCAAACATTGATGAGGCACCGTTCTGTGTCACCCACTTTAGGCTCTCTGCCCCTGTTTAGGTCAGAGTGGATATCGCACCCTTAACGAGCTTACATTTTTAAATGGAAAATAGATTAGTTTCTCAAATATGGACGCAGGGTGACGTCAACAGTTTCAAATATTTTAATTCTGATCTGCACGACTCCCTATCGTAGCTGAGTTTTGGCTACAGTTTGAACTGAGCAGGGTTTGAGCTGGTATAGAGAGCGGAGTGGAGTGGTGCCGCGGGCTGTTTTCCCAGAAGACCTAGGCCGCATAGAGGCAGAGGTCATGCTCTACTTGCGCGTAAGTGGACCCGGTCACACTTCACCAGCCTGTGCTGGAAATCCCACTTTCTGCGCCCACAGTGCCTTCGTGTGCTTGTATTTGTTACAAATTTGATTCCGTTGGAAAACTTTAATATAGGCCTAGATAAAAGATAAGCAGATATTGATAAGAGAACATGAATTATAGTATAAATTAAATATAAAAAAAGAAAACAAAGGCTGATACTGAATAAATTTAAACTTGCGAGGCATCTTACTACCAAGGCTAGCGTCTTCGGGCAGCTCAAATGAAGGTTATTTATTTCAACAACAGATTGTTTATTTTTAAATAACCTTTAATTTGCGTTGCATGAAGGTGCTATACTTGCTAGTAAAAGGCTTCGCAGATTAAATTTGTTGGCTTTTGTTTTCTTTTAAAATTTAATTTAAGCAGGTATCTCATAAATAAATATTTTTGGGAACGGTACTCCCCTTTTGCCCTGTTTGGGTGCAAAACAGTGACGATGCAGAGGGTTTGTAGTAAAAAAACCTGCCGTTATAAATCAGTGCTTTTTCCATCCAGCCATCATTTAGTCATCCGGGGATCGTAATTTCCTTGTTGACATATTTTGTTTTTATCGTATATTTTTTTGTAATTAGGGTTTAATGCCAAACAGACCATATCTACATAACTAAAAGGGACGGTATCCAGGGAATTGTATTATTTTTTACTCTTGCTATAAAACAGATACCAAATCACTACATTATATTCTATTTTAATTGTATATAATTAAACATTAAAACAAGTCAACAAGCACATATATTTCAACTAGTTTATTAAAATAATCCGACGCCATTAAAGGATAAATATTACACACATTTAATTTTGGGGTTCAAGAGTGAGCCGTATTTTCATTTTATCTCTCATAACACCGTGACAAAAGTTAAATAAATTTTCAGTTTAAATTTCTCTTCAATTTTCACTATGAAACCAGTAGAGTTTTCGAAAAAGTGGTCAGCGGAGTCACTGCAGTACAGTGTCATCTTTCAAATAAAACTTATTTCAATAGGATCTGATGAAAATTGTAGTCGTTAAGTGTCTCAAGAAAATGCTTGTTTTTACATTGTTCTTATGGAAAAGAACAAAATGGCCGACAGGTAATGTGCACTCTTAATAGCAAAATCCTTATATCTGCCAGATCTGTTCGTTCACTGACATGAAAACACGAACGTGGACCTATATTAAAACAAAGGATCAAGCCTAATTTTTCAGTTTTTGAACTCCGCCCAACTTTGTATCGTTGTACGAGGGTTACTAGAAAAGTCTGAGATACTTAGCGTAGAACACCTTTATATTTTAATTTTTACCTTAACATTTTTTTCAAAGTACTCTCCTTGACACTGCACACAACGTTCCATCCTCGAAAACCAACTTTTGAAGCACTCACGTTTCACGCCACTCATCTTCTGACACACTCAATATCTTCATAAGTCGATCTTGGATATTCTTTTATCATTTTCTCAACAGCAGTGATATTCCTTCGGTAATTGCAGTCGGTGGTCTGCCACTGCGCTCGTCATCTTCAAGTGAACATTTTCCACGTTTAAACTCTAGAAACCAGCGAAACACACGGTTGCACGTGATGGAGCAGGGTCCCCGAGTGCCATTGATAGGGGATCAACGCATTGGGTCTCATTTAAATTACTTTCAAAATCATACATAATCATTGTGCGAAAATTACGTCTGAACATTTCCATGGTTGGATTGCAAATGAAGCTGTTATCTAATCTTTCTCAAATTACTGATAAACTAGGGGAAGGATTTGGGGCAAACCAAGGGTGGCTATATCGTAGATAAGAGTCTCTATATTTTTGGTAATTTTTCTACCTGTGTTCTCCTTTCCAAATATCCGTATCTCAAAACTTGTCTAGTGACCCTTGTAGGGATACACCCCATACTCGTCATTTCGTCTCTACCAGTACACTACCCATCCTCCTTCCTGTCAACCTTCATGGACACTCTCAAAGCAGTACTGTACTGCTTTCATTCATTTAGAGTCTAGACTCAAGAGCCCATAACCAAATCTTCAGCTGCACTATCCTGCTCCCGCCACCCACTCCCAGCCGCCTCACCTCCCCGACTGAAACCACGCATTTTACTACGTTAATGGGTGTTCTCTTCCAAAGCGCTAGAGTTAGTAGCAGATCATTATCTACCCCTCCTGACCCAAATTCTTCACAAGAACGCAGCGAGACGCGCTTATGACCCCTCCAACGCTATCTCTGTTATCATTGGCCGTCAGCCATTGTCCAGCTGTTCTCTCATAGTGTCGTTCTACATTCATTCATTCCTGTTGTTTCTGTAGACTCTAACCTTTTGAGAATTGTAACTTGTAGTTATACGTTGTTTCAAGGCTGCAGGGTAAAAATGTTCGTTTGGTTTAGCTCTGTCAAACAGCAACATTGAAAATATCTGCTACCCTTTCCATCATACATAATTTTACTATTTGACATGTTTATTATATTAGGGTTGATGACGAGTGGTTTGGGGGGGGGAGCACGACACTGCGATGACGTCTGATCCCCGCTGTCAATCAATAGCTGGCCAGACTGTACCAGTGTACTGTACCTCACCAGACCAGACTGTACTCAGCTCTCTGCCTCTCTGTTCTATTTTCACCGGTCGCCATGGCAACGGGCCGCGCGTTTATACTGTTGTTGCAAATAAAAATACCCCCCTCTCCACCCTCCTCCGACGTCGCTCTCCTCTCTCTACCCTAGGTTGATACCAGCTTCATTCAAATTACACCGTGGAAATTTTCTCTCTCTGGATTTTCTCCGGGGTTTTTGTCGGAGTGTATTTTATTTTTCTGTCCCGTTGGCTCGCTGCTGTCGATATTTGGTCGGAGTTCTCGTTTTCCTCCGTCATCTTTTTACATTACGACGGTTTATAGTTTACGTTTATATAAAACGGCCAGTTTTATTTATTTTTTAAATTGTAAATGAATAGGCAGTTGCGCTTTTTTAGTGGGAAGGTCCATTTCAATGAAAAGTTCCGTTTTAAGTGCTAGCCCCTGAGTACATTTTTACGATTTATTTGTTTCTAAGTCATCAAACAAGAATAACGTTTAAGGCTTTTAAATTTCACTCACATTAAATTCTATTCGCGTTCCTGTATCTTCCAAAAAGCTAGTGTATTTATTAAAATTGTATTGTATTATGAATTGAACAGGTGATTTAATAGTTGTATAGGGTGACACACGGGAAACGGATGTTTTTTAATTGAATAGTACAAAGCTATTTTAAGAGATATACCAATTTTATTTGCACATATATAAAGACTAGGACTTAGCATTTTATAAATTAATCGTTTCTTAAAAAATACGTCACTCATATGGTGCCCACGCACCCGGATACAGATGTCCAGTCTTTTTGTGAAATCATCCGCCACTTGGGTAAAACATGTTTGGTTGAATCGACTGTATCTCTTCCCAGATTGCTTGTTTGAAATCTGCTGGAGTTCGGGGTTTGTGAGAGTAGACACGTACTTTCAAATGAAGAAGTCACAGCAAGACACATCTGGTAACCGTTGTAGCCAGGGTATGTCACCAAAACGTGAAACCAACCGTCCGGGAAACATGTTTCTGACAGTAACAATTGAGGCAGCGGCGGTGTGCGCTGTGGCACCATCCTGTTGGAAGAACACAGCTCTCATGTTCATTCTTCGCCTTAGAGGTTCTGGTCTAAGAACTGTGTTGAACATGTGGACACAACGAGGTGAGTTCGCCATGACAATAACACCAAGAGCTGCAGTGTCCTCAGCATGGGCATACTTGGCCATGAATGAATCGGTGATCTGTGCATAGCCAGCTAATGTCTGGTAATCTCTCGCCAAGGTCGCTTTCATTCAGAGTCCTGTCATCGGGACGTGATTAGTGATTATAGCTGCAGGGTATCCACATCTACAGATGAGTAGCTAGCCTCAAGCCACCAGGTTGATGTCAAGAGCTGCAGTGTCCTCAGCATGGGCATACTTGGCCATGAATGAATCGGTGATCTGTGCATAGCCAGCTAATGTCTGGTAATCTCTCGCCAAGGTCGCTTTCATTCAGAGTCCTGTCATCGGGACGTGATTAGTGATTATAGCTGCAGGGTATCCACATCTACAGATGAGTAGCTAGCCTCAAGCCACCAGGTTGATGTCAAGAGCTGCAGTGTCCTCAGCATGGGCATACTTGGCCATGAATGAATCGGTGATCTGTGCATAGCCAGCTAATGTCTGGTAATCTCTCGCCAAGGTCGCTTTCATTCAGAGTCCTGTCATCGGGACGTGATTAGTGATTATAGCTGCAGGGTATCCACATCTACAGATGAGTAGCTAGCCTCAAGCCACCAGGTTGATGTCAAGAGCTGCAGTGTCCTCAGCATGGGCATACTTGGCCATGAATGAATCGGTGATCTGTGCATAGCCAGCTAATGTCTGGTAATCTCTCGCCAAGGTCGCTTTCATTCAGAGTCCTGTCATCGGGACGTGATTAGTGATTATAGCTGCAGGGTATCCACATCTACAGATGAGTAGCTAGCCTCAAGCCACCAGGTTGATGTCAAGAGCTGCAGTGTCCTCAGCATGGGCATACTTGGCCATGAATGAATCGGTGATCTGTGCATAGCCAGCTAATGTCTGGTAATCTCGCCAAGGTCGCTTTCATTCAGAGTCCTGTCATCGGGACGTGATTAGTGATTATAGCTGCAGGGTATCCACATCTACAGATGAGTAGCTAGCCTCAAGCCACCAGGTTGATGTCAAGAGCTGCAGTGTCCTCAGCATGGGCATACTTGGCCATGAATGAATCGGTGATCTGTGCATAGCCAGCTAATGTCTGGTAATCTCTCGCCAAGGTCGCTTTCATTCAGAGTCCTGTCATCGAGGCGTGATTAGTGATTACATCTGCAGGGTATTTACATCTACAGATGAGTGGCTAGCCTCAAGCCACCAGGCTGATAGCCTCAAACTAAAATGTCCAACTTTAACCCAATAGCTTCAATATTTCTTTGAGACATATGGCCCAACCAACTGTATAGAAAGTTGGTCAAATTGAGCTTGGTTATTACATTTTTGAGACACGATTTCACATAGAACGATTAAATAAAGTGACTTCCCCAAATCATACTCTTGGAATTAATTTAAATTGAAATGGGACTCAATGGTTATTTCAGAGAATGCCTCAATTCGTTCGCACAAAGAACACATGACACCGTATCAACTGGCTAAACAACGGCTTTCTTATAACTGATACGGGTAACTGTCAACCCGAGCCCTTGCAAGGGTTTACGCGCATGTTTTATTTAGAGACTAGAGGAGATTTCCGACACGTGTTAGAGCCCGATTTTTCTTAATTGGTTTAATGGTTTCCCAAATAAACAGAAATGGTCCAATTTTTAATCTTTCTCAACTCTATTTTGTACACTTAAAACCCATATTTAGAACTCTCTGTACGCGTGTAGTTAAGCCTTTTAGGTTTAAAACTAATGTAATACTTTTAATCTTAACTGGTCGATATACTCGTATTTTGGAGCAATGCAGACATGCATGAGCGTCGCCGCACAACTGAGGCGGACTCTTAAATCTAAGACCGAAGGCCGAAGTGAGGCTGTAAGCGTAGCTACTAAAAATATCGTACCCTTAGTTTAAGGGTCACTTTTTCCTTATTTGTTGACTTTAGATTATTAAATCTAATCCACCCACATGTTGAACTGAATGTCTGGTAAGCGTTTCTTGAGTGACTATCCAGTGTTTTTGCTGTGCAAAGTAGTGTACGTTCAACGATACATAATAGTTTATAATTTATATCCTGTTAAAGGACCTACCTATTTTTAAGTTTATTCCATATGCTAGCTACCATTTGCACGTTGAAAATATCCCAACTGTTAAACAAATTATTAATCTTATATACTAAGTACATTAGATTATCAGATGGTTTACTTCTTGTAGTAAGACAATCGTTTTCTCTTGTCTATGTATCTGGTAAAGGTACATAGTAAATATCAATAGTAACTAAAGACATAAGAAGCAGCATCCAACTTCAAGACCATATCGAGTTTAATCCTAAATTGCAAAACATCCTTCTTCCCCAAAAAAAAAAAAACCTGATTAAGTTAAGTGGTTGTGGACACCGTGTGTTGGTATAAAACTAATTTTTGCACCTTTTCGTAACTAGAACTTTTTCAAAACTTGACAATGTTTTATCTTCCTTTATACTATTGTAGTTTGTTGACGGTGTCTTGAGTTGATTATCATGTATCATGATGATTTATGGGGACTGGGAAGGTATGGTGGAATATTGTGAGGGTGAGGGGGTGAGGAGTGGCACGGGGTATCGTATACAGATCAATATGGTGGCTCGGCCTAAGTCTACTAAACACGTGGCTTATGGTTAAAATACCATCCCCCCTCCTCCACTTCCATAGGAATGTACAGTATTGCTACGTAAAAAATAAAATCAATACTTTGTATAGAAGGTTTTAAAAATAATTTAAATTGTTATAGTACAATAATTTTAAGTCAATTTTCAATTTTAAATGTCTTTTTTGCTTTTTTACAAATAGAACGTTATATTTTAGCAACTATATCTTACATTATAATACAAGACTTACCTGAACAAAATAGTTAGTATTGAATGTGTTGAAAGGATAGATTGGAAACAAATTAATGATCATAACTTATAAATAATGTAAAAATACACAACTTTTATTGAATTATAAATGAATGCACAAGTATCCTGTACTTAATGTTATTTTTAATAACCATGAATGCAACAATCTCAGAACTAAACAGCAACTAATTCAATGCAATTATGAATTAAATAAATAATAATCTCATAAAGGAAAGAAAAAAGACTACCACAAAACAACAAGAGAAACACTTTACAATATTCTGTAGTCAAACTTTAGTATAAAAACATTTTATTAAAGAAGAAAGTGTCGACAATTTCTATATCAAGCAACCAAGCTTTTTCACTCTTTTCAAAACTCCTTGTAAATAAATTTTAACACAGATATATTCTAGTATTTCACTACTACTACCGAAAGTAGCTTTTTCCGTCTCCGGTAGAAAAGTCCATAGATTTTTATGTTGACATCTCCAAATGATTTAGGTAGATAAAAGTTTTGCTAAACAAACTGTTACTAAATAGTATCTTTAAAATGCTTACATATTATAGCAATGACTTAAATAAAACCATCCAATGATTTAGGTAGATAACATTTTTGCTAAACAAACTGTTACTAAATAGTATCTTTAAAATGCTTACATATTATAGCAATGACTTAAATGAAACCATCCAATTTTCAACAAAAGCAACCAAAATCCAAATACGGCTGTTAATTAATTACTGTAATGTAACAAAGTTGCGGAAAGGTATGGAAAAGTCACATACAAACACGTCGTGTTGTACACACGCATTTATAATTCAAAGTGAGTTTGCCGCGCTGGGTGATTAGCCAATGGGAGCTCAGCAGTTATGAGTGGCAGGGGGAGGGGGAGTTTACAGGGGGTAGCTTTCTCCCCTACCCCTCAACCCCTCCTACTCCCTTTATTCGTTTCCAACCAGAAAATCCCTCCGTGTACTTTTCCAACTAAACTATTGCATTTGTTTTAAGTTTTTTTTATAGCGGACCCGTGGCGGATCGGTAACGCGCGCGACTTCGGTAGCGCGGGTTCGATCCCCGCAATCACCACTTATATTTGTAAAGTTACTGTGTAATAATGCTAGGTAAAGGTCGAGTTTGAGTGGTAGAGAGGACTTTGTAGTCCTAACTTCGCCTTGTTGAACAAGACAAACTTACCTTTTCCATGATTGCAAAAGTGTGGTCAATAGAATACTAAGTCGAGTTGTATTACATTGTGATAGTAATAAAATAAGTTGTTTATGTAGTATAGATTTGATCGCGAACTCAAGAGTTTCTTGTCGGAACGTAAGATAATATCAATTAGCTGTTTTAACGTCGTTAAAACAATTCTGACACAAAGTTTTTTTAGGAAAAACAGCCAAAAATGGGAGTGATTCCATGATGTATACTGCAAATTTTTAATAATTTATACTAAATAAGGATAGTAAGTCAGTAAAATGGGTGTAACAAAAGAAATCTCTATATTTCATTAAAAAAAGCTTTTCGAGAGAGAGGAGAGCAAGGAAAACTAGTCGTTGTTCTATAATTTATTCTAAATGAAGACACAATTACAGAAGCACTGCTATGCAATTAGCTTTTTAAAGTATCTAATACGGATTTATATTATGCAAACTATATTATTATTTTTGTTGTGCAGTTCTTGAGTAGAGAGTTTGCAATAAAGCATGTTTGGTGCAAGGATTGAAAGTTGATCTGCGTTCAGTGCTTCTATTGTAACCGACAGCTCCACCAGCTGTTATTAAATCTTTAATTCAACACATCTCCACCGCCTACAGTTTTTACCTTTTTTTTAAATAGTTGTACACATAACTACCCAAAAGTCAGTATTGAACGTGTGCAAACAAAATATTCTAATGATTTTTTTAATATTTCGACCATTGGAGTCCTATTTATTGAATTTGGCAATCTGCTGACAAAATAAACGCTTACCTGTGAAAGCAGTTTGTGAACTACCGTTCTGTGTGGCCCATTTCGGTGGTTCTCTTTGTTTCTAGTATGACAACAATGTCACTTCAGCGATCCCATAATAAACATAGACTTCACTCTTATACAACTAGAGGCAGGGAGAACTACCGAACTGTGAGCCACAGAACGGTGGCACGCACGTTTACCTGCACGGACAGAAGCTCAATTATTTACCAAATTACCAATTTATAAAAAAAATACCTCAACGCCACAGTCGCTTGGATTAATTATGCAAGCAGTTTTGACCGCGGAAACTGTTTGCAAATCAGAGTTCTTAGCACACCAATAAGAGATCTAGTGACTACTACCAGTAGTAATGGCTATCGATCGGGGGTTGCTTGAATGGTAAATTTTCAATGAATGGGCCAGCGTATGGAAATAAAATTGCTTTTGTGTTTTATTCTTGATGTAATTGTAGGTGAAAGTTTTCGCTCACTAAACTAATTCAATATGACGATTTCAATTCAATTTGTAATGTTGTTTATGAAATACAAATTTGATTTAATCACTTCCACAGTGTCGCACTTTGACTTAAAAAGAGACATGTCTCCAAACATTTACGAGGTACTTATACAGGGTGTTTAAAAGTTCTTGGGCTTTTGAATTTAAACAGCATTTAAAGAAGGCACATTTTTTAATTTGTCGATAGTACAGACATGTTGGTAGCAAACGGAATACTTTAATCCATCAAAAAAGACGAAAAACTGCTCAAATTAATTTGTGTTTGAAGTAAAAAAATTATTCGTCCAAATTATGTATTTAAAATACATAATAATAATCTTATTGTCAATACAATAATTATTGTGTCACAAAAAAACACAACAACAAAAACAGTAGCTAACAATAAAATATATAAAAGAAAAAATAAGTAAATATATATTAAAGAAGTAAGGTAAATACATACGAGTACATATTTTAGTATTAATATTGTTTCACAGTATTATAGAGTATGTCTAATACTTTCAGATTATTAATTTATAATTTGTCAAGTTGTCTTTGCATAGAGTGTAGTATATGAAATAACTTTCACCATCATCGATGCCGAAATAGTCAAGCAATATACTTGCTCAAAACTATCCTCAGTGATTTATGTTTTCAGGCAACTGACCGAAACCATTCCAGAAGTTTCATTCTTAAAACACATTCAGTTAAAAATATCGTAAAGTTACGTATAAGAGTCATGTAAGAAATCATTTACAGACCCGAAACTGTTGACACTACCTTGCCTCTACATTTTGGAGACGCGTCTCGTAAGTAATTAAAAAAGGTAATACAATAGACTAACGGTAATACCATGAGAGATAGTAACCTACACAGGTGACAGATAAGACCTACACTCTTATAAAACTAGAAGCCTGACAACTACCGGACTGGAGATACAGAACGGTAGTATACATGAACGAGTGCACTACTATTAATCATAGAAAATGCTCCCTTAGCTAGAGCTTGACCTGCTGCACATTGATCCATTGATTCTCAACAGTTTGCAAAATTCGATCAAAATGCCAAACGCCGATGTGCCCAAGGCATTCAAACCTCGTCTGAAAACAGTCCTCTTTTCTCACACGTTATATAACATGGTCGAGTTCGTGGCCTTTAATTGGTAGTCTGAATAAATTGGCTGACTGACTAGGGTCTAGAGTGTACCATTTGAATGAATTGGATGGAGAGAGTGAAAGTAAAATATTAATGTTATTTTGATTGTTAGGATACTCGTCGAAGAGGAGGTGCTTTGACGGGATAGAAAATTTAACATGGAGAAGTATTGCAAACGATGTTTTGAGTAGGTTAATGTACCAAAATGGGGGAAGGTTTTACCATAGATGGTCCATTAATCCTGAAGCATATAAAAGCAAACGCGTAACATTTCCTTGCCAAATAAAACATATAATACGGAATTTCAAGTTTTATGTTCCTCTTTGGGGCATTCCTCTTTGGGGTTTCAGTTCGTTCAGGACAGATAATCTTTTTATCATTCAAAAAAGAGCAATACGAACAATTTTCCATTTAAAGAGTCGTGATCATTGTAGAGAGTTGTTCCGAAGTCACAAAATCCTAACCCTTCCGTCAATTTAGGCTTCATCCTAGAAACACTAACTTTCGTCAAAAACCCTTCCTGTTTCCTATACCCTCAGTAAATCCCAATCTCAATTTACGTAACAGAAGCAATCTCCCAATACCAAGACACCGGACAACCTTTTCTAAACTCCATCTTCTGCAGTGTGGAGTGCGACTTTTTAATGCTCTTCCTGTCTCCCTTAAAGAAGAACCTAACAAAAACTCATTCAAAAGGCAACTAAAAAAGGTTCTCCTAGACCATGCCTTCTATAAAGTCAGTAAGTTTCTGGACCATAAATGGTAGAGACTGAGTAAGCAAAAAAACTCAGTACCACCTAATTGAATATTAATTGTATACATTTTGACGTGTGCCCATGTACTGTACATGTATTAAATGGCAATACACGATTTGAATGTTCTTACGGTATTATCACATTTTAAATTTTCAAATACCAGTTTATTTTATGTCAAAAGTATAAGTTTATATGCATCAGCTTCAATAGCTCTATGCTTCCAGACAAAAGTGTCAGTTTTTAAGTACAGTACTGCACATTAATCAGCTTAAAACATCATTTGCAGTTTTTTCTTCCACTTGGTGCCTTGAGTGGGACCCGCGGCAACTCTATCCGGCCACCTCTATACTCATAAATAATGACGTTTGTCATACATATATGGCAATAAAATGCTGATTTCTTTAGACATGCGTTATGGCGTTGTGTTGGTGTAGACACGTGGTGCGCTTGAGCAGTGCGCGCGGCGGCGTAGTGACGACGGTGGTGAGGAGGTGAGGTGGAGAGGTGCCGCGGGTGCCGGCGCGCTGCTAGACTGAGGGTCACCTCCGTGGCCTTGTACCGTCTGTGGCGCGCAGTAGAGGTCACCCCACCCGCCACATCTAGCCTCGCACCGGGCCCTGGCCGCCCAGATCAATATCTCCCACCCACCCACCACCACCACCACCACCGCCGCTCAGCACAGATTTACAACTATTTGACAACTTCAAAATTTCAAAACGTCTGTGTTCAAAAATATAGCTGAATGTTGCTGGCTTTATTTATTTGAATACTGGTCGGCTTATTTGAATGATGGTTGTCTTTGAATTTAATAATTCTTTCAATGACAGCTAATTTGACTCCCTTAACCGATTCCGGTACCAAAACGATGTGGTTATTGTGAGAACTTTAAAGTTCACCGTTTGAACATTAATACAATAAAAATAAGTATGAAACTTATCAGACTATTTATTTAATTAGTCTGAACAAAACATCACTGAATATTTACGTTGTCTTTTAGATTATCAATTCTTTTCAATGACAGCTAATTTGAGCTCTATATTAGTCGGTACCGACGTATGGATTTATTGGCAAGAACTAAAGTTCACCGCCTTTTGAACATTAGCCACATTTTGGCAATAAAAACCAAGTATATTAGGAAATTATCATCAACGTAATCTTAACCAGAATTGAAACACTCGGGTTCGAGTCCCAGTTTAGGATTTTACCACATTTTTTTGTCTTTTGATTTCTTTTAATAATAAAATTAGCTATTTAGCATTTTTCTAGAGTATGACATATAAAATTAATACATTTGGAAATGTGGGTTAATTGCAGACCAACCAGTATTGTGTCTACACATCTTTTGAGGGACATCTGTATATACGTACATATTTATAAACCTAAGTTGTAACAACATATTTCTATGAAAATAGGTTTAAAGTTTTACTTATATTTCTAGTTTAAATCAAAAGGCCCATAGGATACTCTAAAATCCCTAAACATATTCTTTCCTATCGTTTGCACTGAACATTCGAATTTAGCCTGATCCGATTTCCCTATTTTAAACAAGAGGTGGAATTGATTGGCAGTAATTTCCAAAATTAAACTGGAGCACTTCAAACGTATGTAGTATCTGGATTGTCTGGTTATTTTGTCATGCCAAGACAGGAAGGTCTTTAGGTGCTGGAAAGTCGTTTAGCTTGGTTCTCTCCAGAAACTGACAAACCTAAATGGTTTATAGTTAGCTAGAGGGGGTGCATACTTTTTTCTCCCAAACGGATGGAGACATCAAGTGCAAGATGGGTCGGCAATTGTCTGAATGCACTAGAGTGAGCTAATGGTACCTAGCCAAGTTGTGACGGTCCTTCTCTTATCCATCACTGTTCCTGCACCTTTAACGCTTGGTCGAGGATTATACCCTATTACTCAACATGTCGGTCATAAACGTCTCTCAGTGCAGATCAGTCAGTTTCTGGACCATAAATGTAGTAGACTAGGCAAGCAAAAAAAAACTCAGTACCACAATTGAATATTCATTGTATACATTTTGACGTGTGCCCATGTACTGTACATGTACTAAATGAAAATACCAGAATGTTCTTGGTATTATCATTTTAATTTTTCAAATACCAGTTTATTTTATGTCGAATTAGCAGTTTGTAACATAAACTTCAATAGCTCTATGCTTCCAGAAAAAGGTGTCAGTTTTGAAGTACAGTACTGCACGGTAATCAAACTTAAAGCAATTTTGGTTTTTTCTTCCTTGGTGCCGAGTGGGTTACGGCAACTCTATCAACCCACCCTATACTATAAATAATGACGTAGTCATACATATATGCTTAATAAAATGCAGATTTCATTTTAGCAGCCACGTTGCGTTAGCGTTGTGTTGAATTAGACACGGTGACGAGCAGTGCGCGCGGCGGCGTAGTGGTGACAGGTGGTGAGGAGGTGAGGTGGAGAGGTGCCGCAAGGTGCCGGCGCGCCTGCTAGACTGAGGTACCTCAGAAGTGGCCTTGTACCGTCTGTGGCGCGGAATACCGCCGCCACATCAACTCACTGCACGGGCCCTGGCGCCAGATCAATATCTCCACCCGCACCCTACCACCACCACCACCACGCTCGCTGGATTTACAACTGTTGACAACTTCAAAACAAACCCGCCGCACCTGTCGCTAACTAGGCTACACACCCCCGGGTAGCCAGCGTTTAGCTGATGGTCCCCTTCGTTCCGTTCATTCATCAAATCGCCTGTTTTTTGCCGCAATTTGTCGCTCGTCAGCTGGCGTGGAGTTGCTAATTCCCCGGTGTCGCTGTCGTGCGAGTCAAACGCGGCCCTGGGGTCAGCGAAGCTACTGACTTAGTGTTTGGCCGGAGTGGGTTATACAAGTGATTGGCTCAGCTAGTTTAATAAAATGGCAGTAGAAATACATCCTAAAGATTCTGAGAAGTTTAACTTATTTGGCTATTACTGAAACCAAACATTTATCGTGAGAGGTTTTAGTCGCAGTGTATATAATATTCTTTGAAGTTGAAGAAGTGAGGATTGAGCCCTTCCCCGTTAATAGGGCTCAATCTAGGTAAACTTGTACAGAGTTATTCTAAAGTTAAAACAATTCTTGGGTTCGGGGTGAACACACCGAGTAACAGCACACAAACAACAATTTTAACAAAAAAAAATTTCAGGGGATCAAATTAAGTTTAGTCTCAGCGTGTAATTTATAAAACCTGTAATGTTCTTTTGCGATTTACCTGTTATCTAATCGAAAAGAGCAACTCGAAAGGATTTATTCACAGCGTAAAAGGAATTCTAAAGTTGGAGAATTGGAGATGGAGGGCGACTGTGACGATAGGTCCGGGGAGTGCATTAACCAAAATATTCGGGAAACAATAGTTTTTAGCTATTATGAATTATAGGTAACTCTCAATCAGGAATCCATTTTTCAATTTCAATTTCTCATACAAATCTTTGTAATTAGAATTGAGAAAGGAATAGTGGTTTTGGTAGTTAACTCCTTTCATAACTTGGATTTGTACAGTTTGTTGTGTATGTACAATATCATGTTTGATGTATTATTAATTACGTGTTTTTGTGTTGCAGGTGAGTGTTTACTTCAGTTCGAGTGGGTTTGCTGTAAGTACTGAAACTGCGTATCCCTGTTACTCGGAATAATCCCCCCTCGCAATTTGTGTTTAATTTTCAACTTTAACTCTGAACGTGTCCCTTTTAAACAGTGATATATTCGGGAAACATCAGTAGAGTGATTTGTTTATTTATAATTTCAAGAGGGTTGTTAATTTTGTTCACCACCTTACCTATAAAACAAAATTTAATTAAAGATTTGAACCACTGTAATATTGGGTTATAACTAAACTAAAAATAGCTAAATACAAGCCAAAGTAAAGTACTTTACTTGTTATTTTCTGGGAACCGAAGAATATATTGTACTCGTATAGGCCCTAATATATACAGTCATGGACAAAATTATGGAACCAAATTATTTTCTTTCATTTCATCGCCCCTTTTCCGTTTTAAATTAGAATTTTCTTTAGCAAAGTGTCCGTAAATATTAAACCAACTAAACGGTTACAAAAAACTCAAAACTATACAGGGGTTTTAAACGGAAAAACGGGTGATGAAATGAAAGAAGATCATTTGGTTCCATAATTTTGTTCATGAGTGTATATTATAACGAAAAAGCGTCACTAAGCACTCTTGAGCTGTCATTTCATTCACACAACCGGTTTCAGAGATAATTCAATCGTCTTGTGAGTTGTACAGATAGTAAGAACAACCTCGCCATGTTCCTGAGGAGATGTTGAGAAGCTCAAAACTGCAAACAGTTTTGTTCTGTGACTTTTGTTATCCTTCGCGGTATAAATGAATGTGGAAGCTCGCCAACCAGACCAAAAGAACTTTTACCAATAATTTTTCCAATACAGTAGTTTTCATTTTACGTTATCAGTAAATCAATCATACTTTGTACTAGCTGCGCAGCTCTGGGGGCTTCGCCCCCATACCCCCTGGCACGCTCGTGAGCCAAGCACCTCGGCCTACGTCCTCGGTGCCCGCTTTGTAAAACTTTAATTCACCAAACTTTTTACCCCCTTCCTCCCCAAACAATTTGGTAGGCACCCAATATATTTTTGAAACAGCATAATATTCCTTTTTTTATACCCACATCGATTTTATGATTTTTTTATTTCTTGCCCCCTTTAACCCCAATCCATATATTGTGCCCCCGAACCCAAAATCAGTTATAGGGTCTTTGGGTTAATGGTATACAACTATGTGTCGAGTTTCAAACAAATCCGTTGATATTTACTAATAAATATTTACTAAAAAAAGAAATATAACATGGTGAATTGGGGACCTTAAAACTCCATAAAAATAAAAAATCTATATAATTTTATTCGTTTTCCCCACCCTCCACACACTAAGGACCATTCAAAAAATTCTGAATTGCCCCAGCCAGATTCCGAGATCTCAACACTCCGGACAACCCTAACCGAAATACTAATAGTATAGATGCATATGAATTGTATATAGAATTCGTCAGTACATTGAACGAATGTGTAGGTTGGAGACTGGAGTGAACACAAGTGGTACAACCAGTGGTAAACCTTTATCAGCAGTGAGCCGGTTGCTGAAAAGTAGGCCTCGTTCTTATCAATGTGTACTTTTACTGTAGGTGTTATCACGCCGTTTCACCTTGGAAACGTGATAGGAGAAGGAAATAATTGCAACTTACAGTATACATAATATAATCAGACACTACATCACACGCTGATAACATATAATAATGAAACAAGTCAATGTTTCGTATTAGAATTCTACACGAGTTTTTAAAAGTAAAGTTTGATATTTTAAATTGATATTTAATTATTTTATACATGAATTACTGTTACACCACGTCTTTACTTTGTGATGAATTCGCCAACCTGCAAAACTTGAAGAATTAATTAGAGAATGTTCCTCGACCAGGAAATGTCAAAGGAATGCGAAGATCCTAATAAGCGATACCTACTCAAAAGTTCCGGGATTTTCTCAGGAACGTTGATACCAGTACCACAGACAACAGTAGACGGCGAGAGGCTATATTATCTTTGGTAATACTGTACTATCTAATAAGTTCGCAAAACGTATAACTTTTAATAATCTCACGTCTAAATAAAAAATATTGTTCTATAAGGACTAAGGAGAACAGTTACCGACAAAATGATGTGAATCTACGATTAGGCATTTTTATTTTGCGAAAAATTGTCTAAAGCATGACAACTACGAACGGAAACTTCAGCTGACAACACTGGATATTTTACAAGTTTGTATTATTCAATGCACTGTGACACAGTGCACAGTCTGTATATGAACGGCGGTTTGTTTACGGACAGTTGACAATACAAGTAAACATTAGAAGGTGAGACTTGAGCGTGTGTGTGTGGACGACGGAGGAATGGCAGAAATGAAGCCATTGTGGACACGTGTGCGGAATGAAAATGTACGCGAGAACAGCACGTAAAAACTGTGCCATGCGTGCGTGCGTGTGCGCGAGCTGATAAGAATAGTGATAAGGCAGTAGAGTGTAGAGTGACAGCCACGCGGGAAACTTTCATTCATGATGTCAGCTAATCGACTGTTCGACCACTCGATACCGTGTGTCGCGAGAGTTGAACATTCCAGTGCGAGACCGTTTAGTTTATTGTAGTCGGCAAATAATGTAATGAATTATATAATAAAATGTCATATAGGTTATTTCCGAAACATTTATATGTTAAATTAATAAAATAAAACATTTCCCAAACGTTCGGACCTCAAAAGTGTCAATACAATATAGATTTTGGTCGTTCCTTAGCTCCCATTCTCTCCAATTATTCCACTCTAGCTCTTTTTCGGTCGGTGTGTTCTCCCAGTTAATGGGCACAGTTATCATTTAGCTAAAGATATCCAACGAAATTTTGTGTTAGTTAAAACCACCTCGTTTTATTTTTAAATAGTCAAACCAACGATTGATACTGTAGACATGAAAATGCTCAATGCTTGCACCCTGTCAATGTATTGTTTGATTACAATTCAAAAGTTGCATCTGTAAAACTGTCATAACAATATGATACCTATGATATGAGTCGCCTCTCTTCCTTCAAATCGATTGTATGTTCGATGCTGAATAGACTATCGATGTGTTGTTTGAGAGTTGGCAGTGTTGGCTACCCCGGGCCGGCTAGCCTCGCGCCGGGAGTCAGTCTGGTACAGTCTGCCACTATGCTTGAGTACAGTCTCAACCTCCCCCAACCACCTCCCTCAACTACTTGTTGACGCAATCATGTATGCACACCGCTTCGTGCTCCGTACCGTCCAACCATGCCACTCTTTTCCGCGCATCAAAATATTTTCTACCACAATTATTTGCATACAGTATTGTACTGTATATGATAACATCTCAACAACGACACTGAACACACTTGTAATACTTTTTCGTTAAAATACAGTAGGCACATTTCCAGCAAGAGTTTATAATATTTGTAATCCTCATTCATAAGAACATCGTAAAGATACATAATTATTCAGAAAGACTTTGTAGATCCAGCAAGATTTTAATCCTTCTTCCTCAATACATCGTAGTGATACACATTTCCAGCAAGAGTTGATTGAATGTCATCCTTCTTCTTCAATACGTCGTAGTGATACACATTTCAGCAGAGTTGATTGAATGTCATCCTTCTTCTTCAATACATCGTAGTGATACACATTTCCAGCAAGAGTTATTGAATGTCATCCTCTTCTTCTTCAATACATCGTAGTGATACACATTTCCAGCAAGAGTAGATTGAATGTCATCCTTCTTCTTCAATACATCGTAGTGATACACATTTCCAGCAAGAGTTGATTGAATGTCATCCTTCTTCTTCAATATGTCGTAGTGATACACATTTCCAGCAAGAGTTGATTGAATGTCATCCTTCTTCTTCAATACGTCAGTGATACACATTTCTAGCAAGAGTTGATTGAATGTCATCCTTCTTCTTCAATACATCGTAGTGATACACATTTCCAGCAAGAGTTGATTGAATGTCACCCTTCTTCTTCAATACGTCGTAGTGATACACATTTGCAAGAGTTGATTGAATGTCATCCTTCTTCTTCAATACGTCAGTGATACATTTCCAGCAAGAGTTGATTGAATGTCATCCTTCTTCTTCAATACATCGTAGTGATACACATTTCCACCAAGAGTTGATTAAATGTCATCCTTCTTTCTTCAATACACATGTAGTGATACACATTTCACCAAGAGTTGATTGAAGGTCATCCTTCTTCTTCTCAATACATTGTAGTGATACACATTTCCAGCAAGAGTTGATTGAATGGCATCCTTCCCCAATATGATGATTTGTAAATCCTCTTGGTTGTGGAAGGTCCTGCTATTCATATTTATAAAAGGCTTTTGTCCTGACTGACTGACTGACTGACTCACTACTCACTCACTCACCTCATCATCGCCGAGCCAAAACTACAGGGCCTAAAGAGTTGAAACTTTGCACACCTGTTTGTGGTAGCCCAAAACCACCCACTAAGAAACGGTTTTGTAAAATTTTGATTTTAAGGGTGGTTTTGAGGGGTGAAATTAAGCAAAAATGGGTCGTGTACGTCTCTACTATTTGACCGCTAGCGCCTAAACGAGTGATCCGATCTTCAATCTGATGAAAATCGTTAGTGTGGCATGAAATTATCTAGAACTTTTACTAATAATTTTTCCAATACAGTAGTTTTCATTTTACGTTATCAGTAAATCAATCATACTTTGTACTAGCTGTGTTGCCTGGGGCTTCGCCCCATACCCCTGGCACGCCTGCTGGCTTCCTCTTGCCCGCTTTGTAAAACTTAATTCACCAAACTTTTTAACCCCTTCCTCCCCCCAAACAATTTGGTAGGCAACTTTTTATACACCCACATCGATTTTTTATGATTTTTTTATTTCTGCCCCCTTTAACCCCCAAATCCATATATTGTGCCCCCGAACCCAAAATCAGTTATAGGGTCTTTGGGTTAATGGTATACAACTATGTGTCGAGTTTCAAACAAATCCGTTGATATTTACTAATAAATATTTACTAAAAAAAGAAATATAACATGGTGAATTGGGGACCTTAAAACTCCATAAAAATAAAAAATCTATATAATTTTATTCGTTTTCCCACCCTCCACACACTAAGGACCATTTCATTCAAAAATTCTGAATTGCCCCAGCCAGATTCCGAGATCTCAACACTCCGGACAACCCTAACCGAAATACTAATAGTATAGATGCATATGAATTGTATATAGAATTCGTCAGTACATTGTACGAATGTGTAGGTTGGAGACTGGAGAACACAAGTGGTACAACCAGTGGTAAACCTTTATCAGCAGTGAGCCGGTTGCTGAAAAGTAGGCCTCGTTCTTATCAATGTGTACTTTTACTGTAGTGTTATCACGCCGTTTCACCTTGGAAACGTGATAGGAGAAGGAAATAATTGCAACTTACAGTATACATAATATAATCAGACACTACATCACACGCTGATAACATATAATAATGAAACAAGTCAATGTTTCGTATTAGAATTCTACACGAGTTTTTAAGTAAAGTTTGATATTTTAAATTGATATTTAATTATTTTATACATGAATTACTGTTACACCACGTCTTTACTTTGTGATGAATTCGCCAACCTGCAAAACTTGAAGAATTATTAGAGAATGTTCCTCGACCAGGAAATGTCAAAGGAATGCGAAGATCCTAATAAGCGATACCTACTCAAAAGTTCCGGGATTTTCTCAGGAACGTTGATACCAGTACCACAGACAACAGTAGACGGCGAGAGGCTATATTATCTTTGGTAATACTGTACTATCTAATAAGTTCGCAAAACGTATAACTTTAATAATCTCACGTCTAAATAAAAATATTGTTCTATAAGGACTAAGGAGAACAGTTACCGACAAAATGATGTGAATCTACGATTAGGCATTTTTATTTTGCGAAAATTGTCAAAAGCATGACAACTACGAACGGAAACTTCAGCTGACAACACTGGATTTTACAAGTTTGTATTATTCAATGCACTGTGACACAGTGCACAGTCTGTATATGAACGGCGGTTTGTTTACGGACAGTTGACAATACAAGTAAACATTAGAAGGTGAGACTTGAGAGCGTGTGTGTGTGTGAGACGACGGAGGAATGGCAGAAATGAAGCCATTGTGGACACGTGTGCGGAATGAAAATGTACGCGAGAACAGCACGTAAAAACTGTGCCATGCGTGCGTGCGTGTGCGTGCGCGCGCGAGCTGATAAGAATAGTGATAAGGCAGTAGAGTGTAGAGTGACAGCCACGCGGGAAACTTTCATTCATGATGTCAGCTAATCGACTGTTCGACCACTCGATACCGTGTGTCGCGAGAGTTGAACATTCCAGTGCGAGACCGTTTAGTTTATTGTAGTCGGCAAATAATGTAATGAATTATATAAGAAAATGTCATATAGGTTATTTCCGAAACATTTATATGTTAAATTAATAAAACAAAACATTTCCCAAACGTTCGGACCTCAAAAGTGTCAATACAATATAGATTTTGGTCGTTCCTTAGCTCCCATTCGCTCCAATTATTCCACTCTAGCTCTTTTCGGTCGGTGTGTTCTCCCAGTTAATGGGCACAGTTATCATTTAGCAAAGTTAAAGATATCCAACGAACTTTTTGTGTTAGTTAAAACCACCTCGTTTTATTTTTAAATAGTCAAACCAACGATTGATACTGTAGACATGAAAATGCTCAATGCTTGCACCCTGTCAATGTATTGTTTGATTACAATTCAAAAGCATCTGTAAACTGTCATAACAATACAATACCTATGATATGAGTCTCCTCTTCCTTCAAATCGATTGTATGTTCGATGCTGAATAGACTATCGATGTGTTGTTTGAGAGTTGGTGTTGGCTACCCGGGCCACTCTCGCCGCGCCGTCAGTCTGGTACAGTCTTGCTTGAGTACAGTCTCAACCTCCCCCAACCACCTCCCCTCAACTACTTGTTGACGCAATCATGTATGCACACCGCTTCGTGCTCCGTACCGTCCAACCATGCCACTCTTTTCCGCGCATCAAAATATTTTCTACCACAATTATTTGCATATTTTGTATGATAACATCTCAACCACGACACTGAACACACTTGCAATATTTTTTCGTTAAAATACAGTAGGCACGTTTCCAGCAAGAGTTTATAATATTTTGTAATCCTCATTCATAAAAACATTGTAAAGATACGTAATTATTCAGGAAGAGTTGATTGAATGTCACCCTTCTTCAATACATCGTAGTGATACACATTTCCAGCAAGAGTTGATTAAATGTCATCCTTCTTCCTCAATACATCGTAGTGATACACATTTCTAGCAAGAGTTGATTGAATGTCATCCTTCTTCAATACATCGTAGTGATACACATTTAGCAAGAGTTGATTGAATGTCATCCTTCTTCAATACATCGTAGTGATACACATTTCCAGCAAGAGTTGATTGAATGTCATCCTTCTTCTTCAATACATCGTAGTGATACACATTTCCAGCAAGAGTTGATTGAATGTCATCCTTCTTCCTCAATACATCGTAGTGATACATATTTCCAGCAAGAGTTGATTGAATGTCATCCTTCTTCTTCAATACATCGTAGTGATACACATTTCCAGCAAGAGTTGATTGAATGTCATTCTTCTTCTTCAATACATCGTAGTGATACACATTTCCAGCAAGAGTTGATTGAATGTCATCCTTCTTCTTCAATACGTCGTAGTAATACACATTTCCACCAAGAGTTGATTGAATGTCATCGGTCTTCCTCAGTACATCGTAGTGATGTACATTTCCAGCAAGAGTTGATTGAATGTCATCGTTCTTCTTCAGTACATCGTAGTGATACACATTTCCAGCAAGAGTTTGTTGAATGTCATCCTTCTTCTTCAATACGTCGTAGTGATACACATTTCCACCAAGAGTTGATTGAATGTCATCGTTCCTCCTCAGTACATCGTAGTGATACACATATCCAGCAAGAGTTGATTGTATGATATCCTTCTTCCCCAATATGATGATTTGTAAATCGTCCTTCCTAAAAACATCGCAGCGATACATTTCTAGCAAGAGTTGATTTGTAAATCCATTCCTCCTTCCTCATAAGATCAAATCAAATAAATTGCCAGCCAAGTAAACAGTACAGTATACAAATATGTACAAAGTCTGCAAAGGCATCGTCAAGATTGCTAAAACTAACTTAAATTAACTAATCCTATTATTATATCATAAAACCAAGCTATCTTTAAATTGACAATTTTTTTATTATTATTTTTTGTCAATCCTCCTTTTTTAAAACGTATGCATATATTTCCAGGAAGAGTTGATTTGTTAATCCTCAACATTATGTAGATACATTTCTAACAAAAGTGTGTAAGAAATCCTTCATTAAACCACCTTAGAGAGATTCATTTTTATGGAGAGTTAAATAAAACAAAATACTCTCTCGTTCAAACGTATTGATACGTATTCAGCAATAGTTCGTTGCAATCTTCCTTCCTCAAAAGGTTGTAGATTTCTAACTGGGCAAATACTTTTAGATTAGGCTACATTGAAATCATCCTGGTGTGTTTCCCGAGAACTCGTATTGATCCATTTCTAGCAACAAATGACTTTTCACCCAAAAAAGATTTTCAATTATCTAAAAACTGAAAGTTTCGTGCGATTTCAATGGAATTTGAAATAAATATGTATTTTTTGACCATGCAATAAACAAACAAATATGAGAATCCAGAAAGTTGTTTCGAAATGACGGCCAAACAGCGAGCAGCCTCGTAACGCCCGTGACAACACATAAGGCCAAGCTGAGGGGCCGAAGTCTCAAAGCCTCGTAACACAACATAAAATTGAGGCCGAAGGCCGAATTGAGGTTGTGAGTGGAGTGAATTAGAGTAATAAATGGCAAAAGAAATTCGATTCACCATGCCAGCGGCGCTTTAGAGCTTGCTACCCTGTGCTCTAAGGTCGCAATGGATCCCAAGTTTTACCTATAGGTTTTAGAAAACTAAACTAAAACTTAAGGGTCCGCTTCAGCTGCGCGGCGACGCTTCAGTGCAAGGGTTTACGGCGGTCCTTTTTTAACCTCTCAAAATAATTTTACGTTAATAAACGTGATCTTTTGAAAAACTAGAAAGGTTTGCCTAAACGCGTGTAGGGAGTTTTTTTTTTTAATTATACGTTTTGAGTGTACAAAATTGAGCTGAAAAACACTAAAACGAAAATTTGAAAGTTTATTTGTGAATACAGTATATTAAACCACGTATGAGAAATCGGGCTCTATACACGTGTCTACACAGTTGTTACGTACACCGTGCCTTTGACGGACGAATTCAGTCAGCCTTTCTCTGAGGTGAATACTGCGGCGGTATTCGAGCTTTTGGAGCTTGAAAACCCCTTCAAATTCGCTTTGCAAGTACTTATTTATACTAGGCTTATCCAATTACAGTATAAAACTAGTTGTATAATTGCGCGCAAATTCGGTTGACAATATTGTTTAAATTGAGTTTTGGAGAGAGAGGGGGGTTGTGCTCAAATTTTCTTCTCAGAGTATTCTGAAGTCTCATTGGATCTGTTTTTGTATTGTTTTTGACTTTTTGTTATGATGTGGTGGACTTGGCTTGGCTTGGCTAGCTCCGGGCACCGAGGAACTTTGTTTCTCACGCGCTCGCCTCTTGAGTTGATTGATAGTCCAGTCCAACAGTTCAGTCCGTTCCTCCGTTCCTGCTGTCAGTGTCATTTCATGACTAATGTTTCAGTCTTTAGCAGCAAATGAACCTTGGACAATGCCGTGTGAAATACTATCGACATTTCATGATTTCGACAGTAACTTGAAAATGGCAACGACTACTTACTTGTAAACCATAAACCTAGTTGTGTTAGCATTTTAAAGAAGGAACTCCCTCCATCTGCTCATTTTTGACCTAGTCAAGTTTTTTTAACCAGTAGTATATGAGTGCAGGTGTGCGTGTGTAATGTATGACTCATGTAACGTTAGTGTACCAGTTCATTTGCTTATAATAGGGACTTTCAAAAATATCGGTTGACATTGAACCAAACAAAGTCAAAAATGTTCACGGTGTGTATACGGAGAAAACCCGAAACGCAATTTTCAACTAGTAGACTGTCTTTCGCAGTTACGTAAGTAACTTAATAATTCGTTGTTGTATATTAAAGATTTTGCAGATTGCGGTGACCTTTGATATATTTTGTCAGTGTGGTGGATGGTTTCAACTTGATAAGTCGGCGGTTGCTCGCCTGTGAACTGTGAAGGAAGGACTGAGGACTGAGGAGTGAGGACGCAGTGGAACGGTACATGCGGTGCGGAGCGAGGTAGGGTCAATGGCAAAGTGCGATGTGATGCAGAGATGCGGTGAGGTTGGCAGCAGTCAGTATGGATCGCGCGTGGGCGGCGAGCAGTTGGCCACCCTGCCGTGAGCGAGTGCGCGTGTGTCAGCGCTCACCATGTGATAGTGTAGTGCAAGTGTGATGGTGATGAGCGAGGTAGGCCTTCTGCTGGGCCCAGGCCCCCCCTCGCCTTCGCCGTGGGCTCTCAAGCCGCTACTGGGGCCCCGCACACCACCCACGCCCCCCGGCCTGGGGCCTCACGACGCGTTCTTCTGTCCCCCTTCACCGTACGGACCCCCCATCAGCATTCCCGGCCCTGGCCCTCCAGCCTTCATGAACAGGTGAGCCCACGTGGGTCTCCTCGAATAAGGGTTGTCTTTCAGTCAGAAAACCCATATGAAATCGTCATCAAATTTCTCGTCGATAAAGAACTCCAAAGTTGTCACATAAATTATTTATTTACTTTTTGCATATTCCTTATGATAAGATTAAGATCTTAACTATTATTGGTTATTACGCTCGTCGTAAGGAATAGACTGGGCCAGATGGGTATATCAGGATTCAAACCTTCTGAAAATTCGTATGGAACATGAACTACCATTACAAGAAAGCGAATATTTTCGCCAGTAGCGCGTATGCAAACTTCGATCCTTATTTACCAATGAAACTGTTCTTCTCTGATCATTGATTTCACTCCATAAAAACTAGTATCAGTGTATCTGACAAAAACATGGTTCATACAATGATAACGTCACTTAAAGGTCTCTTATCAGTAAGCATGCGTCATTATCACGGAGAAGCATAGCTCCTTATCACTGATAATGCTATCTAGCCACCCAAAATTGTATTGAGAAAAGAATATACCCTTATCAAATCAAGTATCGTACTGTAATTTCACTGTTATCCTATATTTTCATCATGAAAACAACACATAAAACAGCGCCTTAATCATGATAGTGATAATCATAATGGCTTCTCGTCACTGATGATTAATGTCATTTAGATTTCCAAGTTTATCGTCGGTACATAGGAGATAGGAATATCATAAGTTATCCGTAGTAAGTGTCCAGAATAAGACTGATGTCTTATCACTGATAATGATCAATTGCTCATTTGATCATTATTAGTTGACCTTTAGTTATTCTTAGTTTCTCGTCATTGATAGTTTCGTACTTAGGTATCCTTTAAGTACGTAACTTTTTTTAGGTGTCCTTTTTCTTATTAGTGATCAGATAAATGTGGCGTCTGTCATTGATAATTAATGTCATTTATAGTTCTTTTTAGTTTTGTTTAAGATTAAAGTTGGAATTCGCATCACTGATGACGGTTAAGAACACCATTTAGTTAACCTTATAGTTTCTGGTTAGTTGCCAGGTTTTATATATGTATTCTTATCACTGATAAGGAATGTCATTAGGTTTTCCTTAGTGTCTCATCAGATATAATAAGTATGGACGATCTTCTTAGCTCTAATACGTGTTATTTGGTGTTATTTCGTGTTATTTTCATAGATAAGAATCACGTGTTATCACTGACAATCAATGACAGTTAATTGTCTTTAGTTCCTCGTTGAAAACAAATATTACTTGTAATACAAATAATTGATATCCAATTAATTATGTACCCTAAGTTTTCCATCAGAAACGTGCGTTGCTTTTTCCACAAGTGGAACGTCTTTGAGGTTTGTTTAGTTAGCCGGAGATAAGGTATATATTTTTGGTACCGAAGATGAATCTATTCATTCTTTACATTTTACAAAAGCTCTGTTTTACCTAGGAACTTAAAATTTGGAATGGACTTACCAAGCGTAAACAGTCATTAAGACGGGATTTTTCGGAATTTTAGGGTAGTTTGACTTTGTTATGACAGGATCAAGTAATAATATTCTCGACTTCTCAGGACCAATACTTGCGCAACTTTTGTTTTAGATTTTTAGCTTTTAATCTCATATTTTTAGTTCTTAATCTCATATTTTATGAGAATTTTATTTACAATCCCTAACTTAACTTATCTAATAATCTTATTTTTTCGTCCGAGATAAATACGTCTGCTTTCCCACTGACATCAATGAAGTTCAGGCAGATATATGTTTGATGTCTTCTTATCACTTGTATTATTTGTTGTGACTAGAGGTTTCTCGTGTATCGCCAGAGATACGTATGGCTTATTCACGCCGTCAGCATGGTATAGGACCAAAGACAATACATTGTCTTTGATAGGACCCACAGAGTCGGAACTATGAAATATACTCCGAGCTTGAACCCCATAAGACGTTTTGAGCTTTTATTTCTTCAACACGTTGTATAATAATTGGTATATTATGCAGTAAGTGTGAGTTCTCTACACTTTGCATTTGTTGTCCAGATTTTCACACAATTTAATACAATCTTCCTGTTGTAAATATCTCAGTTGAGTTCGCTAGCAAGCAAAATGGGAATACCATGCAGGAGTCATTATAAGAAGTTATTTCCGAGGGGTAAGGGGTTACCAAAAACTATCTAACAGTGGTTAATTTCATAATATTTCGATGAAATTGAAATCTATATTTTTTAATGTGCCTCATGTATTTTTATGAAAGTCTGTTTAGTTGTTTTCGTTGGCCAAAATGGAGGCTGAAAATTGAATTTTCGTTACAATGACGAAATGAATAGTCAGATTTTATTGCAAATGATATGATTATTCTCCCTTTCATGGATATGTATGGATGGCTGAGACGCAAAGTTGAGGCTAACTGATTTACCGTTGTCAGTCAGCCTGGGTTTCTTACTTGGGATTGAAACTACTTAAGATCCGGGCAGATGAGTTCCTCATCTGATTAGCAAATTAATTAGTACAATTACCGATGATCTAGTGGTCTTAACTTGTTGATAGCGCTATAAGCAGAGCGAGTATAGAGTCGCATAGAAAAGTGCGAAAGATAAGAATAGTAGAGATTCGTATCAGGTGTTTACGCAGAAGCACAGTTTGTTGTGCATTTCCAGAAATACTCCGCGCCCAACAACTGTTGTTTGACCGGAGGCATTCCTTAGATAACTCGCCACTCTCTTCACTCCACTCCTTCACAGCCCTCGGCCCTCGGCCACGCCAGGTAAACGACGAGCAGAGTGCAATAGGGTGTATTTTTACGTGCAAACAATATATAAGTGAGGCTCGAATGTTTTAGTCGATAACAGTACCGGCCTAAGATGAAAATTGCAAGAGTCAAACTGTATGCCCCTACCAGGGGGTATGAAGAACCACCAAAAAGGGTGGTACGAGGTCACCTCCCAGAAATATTTGTAAATTTTAACGCAAAATGATGAGTTTGAGGCGTTTTGGAGAAATTTTTGTCATAAGCCCATTAGATTTAAGCACTAGATTCATCCGCCCAAGGATGAAGGACCACACGACACCGCGCACGTAACTGGCACAACGGACCCTCTTTCAACTGACGCGGCCTAATTGTCAAACTAAGCGCTTGCAACGGTTTACGGCGGCTCGTTTTCACCTTTCAAAATAATTTTAGCGTTAATAAACCTGATATATTTGGAAACCTGAGGAGTTTTTCGACACGCCTAGATCCCTATTTTTATTCCTAGATTTTTTATTCTATGTATATAGTTATTTTATTTTTCTCTTCTGTGCAACTGCTGATGACTATCACAGCATAGTCGAAACGTTTTGTATTAATTAAATACTATTTTCATTGTGGTTAATCTAAAAGTTTTATTTCAATTACATGTCAAACCACAAACATCTAAAATAACTTAAGGTTTCTCTAATCTATCACAAAGAAAACGCCATATTTACTTTTTAGAAACTAACGACCTTACAATTATTTAATACACAATACTTTAAACTAATTTAAACTTGAAAATTCTTTCATTAATTAAAAATTAATTGTACTTTAAATAAAGTTTTCGTAAACAAGGCTTTAAGTGCCATTTTAACGTTCGTATTTTTTAATGAAGTAAAATGTTTTCATAAGCCCTTGACACTATTACGTTAAATGAAACTTGTGTTCGAAACATGGAATATTATACAACTTAAATGATATTGACAATGTATGGGAAGGTCTAGCGGCAAGAGACAGGACTGTACATCAGTGTGCGCTGGGTTTGGACCCGACTGTACCGGCCTAATTCCGCCTCTGTATTGATTAGGTTAACCCCCGAACTAACCCAAAGTACAAAACAACTATAAGTCTATGTGCATTTAGCCAGTTAGACCTGTAAGTGTTATTGTTGTAGATGAATGTCTTGTAAACACATTAAACCGCCACAGTCTTTAGGAACGTGGGAACACGTTTTTGCAACATTATGGGTAATAATCTGGCGTGAGGGATTTTTTTATAAATTAAAACATATGGAAGTTGAACAGTTCCAATGGGCTGTTAATTAATCTTACTGTATTTATTTCCCCGAAAACGTAGACGTCCTGATCTTGGGTGGGGGGAGGGCTACGCGAGCCATTGGTAGTGGGTGAACATAGCTTTCATTCAGTAAAATTACGTTTTTAAATATGTGATCTTCCGCCAATATTGTCATTTCATTTTAGGTGTAATATTTTACTGAATGCAATAGACCACCTTCAGTCTAAACTTTAAACGCCCAAAATCCAAACATGCTGTCATTTTGTGAGAAGTTAATTCGGCTTTTTCTTTTTTTTTTGGTGGGGACCAATTTAGCTACACTAACTGGATATATTTTTATTCGTGAATTTCTATAGGAGTTGAATGAAGTTGTTGAGATATCTAACACTTTCTAAGTTGAATGGCAAAACGCATATAAATATATGTGTATAACCCACTCTACAGGTTGCACTTTCTGTCCGAATTTCAAAAAATTTGGTACAAATGTTTCTTTAGTTTATATTTAGGTTAAGTTCGATAATCAGGAAAATCGGGCCACAAGAAGTGACTATGGGTGAGTGGTGGGGGAAGGGGGAACCAAATTTTGTTTATACAGAGAGTTTGCAAATTTTAAGGCCGGGACGCTCGCTCTTGTCGGTACTTTTTGATTTTGATTGTTGATTTGTTGCATTGGAAGAAATTTGTAATATCAAGGTTTGGATCGTGGGATATTGTTATAAATAGGTTGACAACGTTATATAAAGGGTTAGAGTTCCTAAATTTTGTTAGATCAAGGTTTTGCTTATGTTTTTGGGGTAGAAATATGCGTAATTTCCAGGGTTTTGAAAAAGTAAATCTTTCTATGTATAGAGGTGTAATTTGAATTCAGTGTGTGTGTGAGTAATTAAAGGGAATTAAAAAATAAATTGTTAAAAATATATCAATGGTTTTTGTATCGAGGTTTGTTATATCAAGGTTCCAATGTAGGTATCAAACCAGAAAGATTCCGAATAGAGGAGCCACAGGTAGCAAAGTGGGAAGGGATCAGGAGAACTTGTAATGCGATGTGCATGTCACACACAATATTTGAGTAAACCCAGTCTGTCCTACACACAGCTTACATACGGACAAACCCCTGTGCATACTGATACATCCCCTCCATCAACCAGGTACAGATGTAGAATTCATCATCTGTATTTGCATATACAGTTGAGGGATAGGCTGTCTAGTTTCAGATGAAAAGCAATCTGTCACTTCACACACTTCTAAAAATGAACATTACACTTATTGGCGAATTACCGTAGGGAATTAATTTTTATCGTCACAGAGAACTAAAACTAAACAATATACAGTTTTGAGCTTCCTATCACTCTCTGAGTCACAATAGCAAAACTTAATATTCATCATTTGTGTCAAAAAGTTTTTGCCGCTATTTTGGTCTGGCTGATAGAGTTTTAAGTTGATTTTAGTACACTTGTTAGGTGCAATGTGATCCTACGGTGCATGTTGTAGTCTATACACATGTTTCGCAGCGCTTGTGCTGCATCCTCAGTAGACACACTAAGTCACTATTTACACTGATATTAAAACTAAACACTATTAAAACTAAGAAACTTTATTAAAACTATTTACATGGTCCACGGCACTTGTGCACTCGCGGTTTACGGGCGACGTGTCGGGTGGCCTGCCGCGGAAGAGCATATTTACGGAGCGAGAGGGTGCGAGTGACTGTCCTGTTGGACTCGTAAACCGCTAGTGCACAAGTGCCGTGGACCATGTAAATAGTTTTAATAAAGTTTCTTAGTTTTAATAGTGTTTAGTTTTAATATCAGTGTAAATAGTGACTTAGTTTGTCTGCTGATGATGCAGCACAAGCTCTTAAACGTATAGACTACAACCTGCACCGTAGGATCTACAGGCCCTCAACCAAGGTAACTGTAATAAAACAAGGTCCTGCAACTGGGAAAATAGATAGCTATGATTTTGTTTAATTTCATATTTGTTAAGATGATCTGATTTTTGAAGATTATCCCAAAGGTTTTTTGTTTCCATTCTGCACTGGCGTATTGATTTTCACCTAAGTAATATTTTATGTCTTATAGTTTTTGTATAAAATAATTAAACGTAAGTTTCAGTTGCTAGTTTATTTAATATTCTGTTTAATTGTTGGCTAGCCCCAGCATTTTTCAAATATTGTTATCATCAGTGGAATTTTCTCGGCTACTGTTATTGTTGGAGTAAAGCTGCAGTAACATTCTTGACATTTTGCTATAGCACACAAGGAAATGTTACTAAATGGGAATAAGTAGTAGCAAATGAGCTAGAATAGAACAAACCTCTTTAAAATTCATGTTTTAATATATGTTTTTTATTCAACTTGTGGTTTGGTGTAGAATAGCGTAGCGTAAGTGATGTTTACTGAGTGCATACTTATTGTAAGCAGATGTGTGCCTGTTCCCAGAAGACACACGCCGTACCTCGGCCAGCCGGACTACCGGATCTACGAGCTCAACAAGCGGTTGCAGCAGCGGACAGAGGTGAGTTCAGCAAAGCATCATTGTTCAGACATAAGCAAGATTTTAGAGCGAAATTTTTGGAGTTTCTTGCTAAGCAAGAGGAAGTTGTAAGAAATCGTGTGCAAACTCTTATCTTTTGAGGAGAGCTTAAGATTGCCCAGTACCCATTGACCATTTTGTTTTTTGTTCCATGAGAACAATGTAAAAACAAGCATTTTCTTGAGACACTTCCCTCCAACAATTTTTAACAGATCTTCTTGAAATAAGTTTTATTTCAGAGATATAGAGGTACTGAAGTGACTTTGCAAACTAATTTTATTAAACAAAGTTTGTTTCATAAAAATTGTATGAAAACTGTTGGCATGAGATGTTTTAAGAAAATGAATTTTTACATTGTCGTTATGAGATGAAATTCAAGATCACAGCCTCTCACTACTGCACACTCTTAAATTAAAGCAAGGGTTTTATACTTTGGACATTTGTGTATTACTTACAAATTTTAAGAATATGGGGTTTTACCTTTTCTTACTTTAGTTAAAAGCCTAGTTTATCAGTTTAAACTGCTAAAGAAGATGGAACTGTATAATAAAAATAGATCTGAACTTGCTTGCACACTGACAGTCAACATTGGTTTGCTGAGGTTCTTAAGAACCCCTGAACAAAGGAGACATTCGCTGAAAGAGCACTCTCAAACTTAGTGCACATTCAAATATCTAAAATTTGTCTCCATAACATTGAAAAATGAGATATTTAAGTGTAAGTGTTGTGATGCTGGCAACAAGTTAAGGCTTAAGGTGTTAAACTATAATTGGTTAAATTTTGCAATTTGTCTTCATTGAAGTATATTGTAGATATGATACTACTTGTCTTAATTTAAATCCCTCAATTAGTTTTCTACTTGTCAAATTGTTCTTATCTGTTTCATAAATCCTTGTTACCAACAGAACATTACTATCTTTACGTATTCAAGAGCTGTAATTATCATTGTGCAAAGTTGGTGTAGCGCAAAAGCCTTACCTATGAAAAGGTTTTATACTGTGGTTTTATATGTAAGCTATTATTTTCTTATTATATAAACAAAACGTTTGACTTTTATTAATAAAATTATTGTGTAGCATAATTTTAAAGTGATCCGACGTTAATTTGGTTGAATTCAGTATTGTTGCCTTGAGACATTGTTAAAACTTAGATCCAATGTTTTATTTAGAATGTTTTAATTCAAATATAAACTTTTTTCAGGAAAGTGATAACCTGTGGTGGGATCGTTATGACGGAGTTTTTGAGGATCGGCCTCACTTTACATTATGTTTAGAAGATGGACCTAAAAGATATAGTAAGTACAAAACATTGTAGTTGTTTAGTTGAAAACAAGCATCTTTGGCATTAATGTTCTTAGGAAATTTTAATGAAAACAACAATTTTACTTATATTGATGGTTAAAACCATTGCTGATCATAAAGCCTGCTTGAATTAACAAGAAATCTATAAACATATCCCCCACAGTATGGGGTGCGCGTACGTGATGAGGTCGGTCCAGTGTGGAGGACAGGACGGACGGATGGATGGAATGTTGGTCGTGAGCGAGTGCGCTACCGGAGCGTGTTGTGTCTGCAGGCAGGAGAAAGTGGCCTTCACTCTGACTGCTCTGCTCTGCACTACTTTCCTCTCCCATCTTCTCTCCTAGTCTCTGTACCAAGCTCTTCCAGTAATTGTTGAGAGTATCTAGCGACTTGGTATCCAGCCTCAAGAGGATCTGGATTGTTAGAAGAGCAATTTTGAAAACTATTTGAAAAATTACATTGAAAGAATTCTTATTCTATTTTCTTTTTTTATTTGTGAATTTTAAGATTATGTACAACCCTCTGCTAAAAACACCAAAATTGCTCTCTCTCTCTAGGAGGTTTTATTTGTTACGAGAAAATGGAGACAATTTCTAAGAAATCAACCAACTTATGAAGAGAAATAGACAAACTTTATTTTACATAACGTTTTAAACAATAGGTAAATGCAATAAAAACTTGTGTGTTGTCACATTTTTATTAATTTAATAGAAACAATACACTTTAATTTAAATATCTACACTTATTAAATGAGAGTATAATACAATTTGTAGTTTAAACAAAAGTTTTTCAATTCACTAAACATATTTAGATTGCTAGATAATACCTAATTTAATTTGAACACCATCAAAAAATTCAGACAGAGAGTAATGAGCATTATTTTTCAAAAAATCTTTAAATTGAACTAAAATACACTTTTCAGAGCTATTTCAAAAATCTTGAAGTAGGTTATCAACATTTTTTGATAACTAGCTGTCCCATGTCAAATGTTGCACATGTAATCTTCAGTCATCCTAATATATATTTTGTGGTTTTTCTGTTGCAGCGATAGGAAGGACGCTTATACCTCGGTACTTTAGGAGTATATTTGAAGGTGGCGTAACGGAATTGTATTATAACCTGAAGCATCCAAAGGAGTCGTTCCACAACACAAGTATTACGTTAGACTGTGATCAATGCACCATGGTGACGCATCATGGGAAACCTATGTTTACCAAGGTAACCAACCACTCAGTCTAATTCATGTTACACTATTTATAGACTTGTCAATATCTCATTTGTAATAGAAATTTCCTGTGTAAGAAATATATAAATCTCTTCCCTACCTAGTTTGTGTGGTAGTGATTTGAAAAACAATCCAACTTTTAGGAAGCTGCCGAATAGAGCTCTGGATAATGCCTATAACATGGAGTTAAAACTGAAACGATGTTTTAAACTAGTTATGTACTGAAATATGGACAGTTTTTCTCAGGAAGCATAGAGCTGTTGAAGCTTCAAAATTATGTAATAAATTTTTAAGTGCTGTACCATTAATGGCTGTATGCTTCCAAAGCAGCTTCCCATATTGAACATTGTATGCAAATTTTCCCCATATTGAAATTCTTATACTGTCAAAACGCTGTATTGGCTTTATCCTTCCCCTCATAAGGCCCGTATTGGCTTTATCCGATCGCCTTGTAAAGCCGAACGCACACGGTGTGAATTTTCTGCAACTAAGGTTGCAAACCAGTTGCGTCTGAAACCAATTTGCAACTGAAGCAAAACTTCTGTCCGCACACGGTAACCAGCAAAGGGCAAATTAGTTGCATCTAAGTTGCAGTTAAAAGGGAAGTGTTATTATTTAGTGCAGTTCTATGTGAGATTCACCCATGATGAGATTTACAATATACTGGCAGACGATGTACGAGGATGAAACCGGAAAAATCACTTGTGTTTTCGTGCAACTAAAGTCTGCAACGCAACTGCAACCGCGGACCCATGGTAGCGTGTGACTGGTGCGAGTCAGCGTGGCGTGTGCTCCCCACTCCAATACATTGTCGAGGTCACTAAAGCATTGCAGACGCAACTCGTTTGCAACTCTAGTTGCAAAACAGTCGCACCGTGTGCGCTGGGCCTAAGGAACTTGTCTGGCAGTTAGTCACCAGACATAGTTATCAATCTGCCCAACTTCATCGTAGGAGTGCTGAAAGCTTGACTCCCTCTAGTCGGAATGACCACCTGATTGTGATTTACACTTCCTTCCAATTGTGCAATTTTTCGGCTCTCTGGAGATAATAAGTCACTTTTAGCCCGCTTCCTAGCATCTTTGTAGCAAAAAAAATCAGCTGTTTTTATGCACTGCACAATGAACATGACAGTATTTAAGTTTGTTTATGAACAGAATTAAGTATTAACCATTTTCCCATTACTTCGGCTGATCCAGCCTTCTTGGTGTTAGCGAGTGCCGTTTGGTTCACATATTTACCTTGACCACAGTTTCGTGATAATCAGAAAAGTATAGCAGTTGTTGCTAACGTTAACAAAATCGAAAGGAAGGTATGGGATACTGAAATGTTCTTAGAATTCTTTTGTGGGTTTAGGGGTTCAACAAAAGGAGGTGCATTTTGCTGTAATGAACTTGAATGACTAAAGTGAAATGTGGTAATTTTTTTAGTGGGATTTTGAATAAATTCAATTCAAAACTCAATAGGTTCTGAGTAATAGTCATGTAAACACCCAGTTGGACTTCAGTCTTTGTACTGAATTCAACAGAACTTGAACTCACAATTCATAATTCAATCATAGTTCAAACACCCCTTTTACCTTTTTTGGGGTAACTAAGATTCTCTTGAAACCTTTTAGGTTTTTATTCCGTAATGTTTGTCAAACTTCACTTTACTCTTAGAACCCTGTCTTTCCATATTAGTTTTTAAGAACCTTTTCCTAATGGAACAGACACCTTTATCCATTTATTAGCTTTTAATTTTCCTCATGAAGGTTTTGGTTTTTCTCGTGCTTGACAAGATCTACCATTCCTCATACAATGTGTGTGTTTGCAGGTGTGTACGGAAGGCAGGCTGATACTAGAGTTTACGTTTGACGACCTGATGAGGATCAAGTCGTGGCACCTGGCGGTGAGAACGCACAGAGAGCTGGTGCCGAGAAGTGTGGTGGGACTGCATACACAGCAGGACCCCGGCATGCTGGACCAACTCACCAAGAACATCACTCGCCAAGGCATCACCAACTCCACACTCAACTACCTCAGGGTAACTACAGTCTCTTCACTCTTACGGGCCGAGTTTGATAATGAACATTTGTCGTTGATGTTTTGAAATAAGCTCATATTATTTGATGATTCGTTTACCAGGGATACTTGGGATAATATTTATAAAACATAAACAACATTACCGTTTTTTTCAAAATTGATTAAATAAGATAAGTTCTTATAACCACTTCCGAGGATCCCAATTCTGTTTTGATTCCAAAGAGTTACGGTAAATACATTGTTGTTGATAAATGGCTATTCTTCTAGCCAATAATTGACTGTTGGCCGCTTTTACTATTTTCAAAATATCTCGTTTTGGAAACCAAACAGGGTAGAGTAATAAGTTTAATGTAATTTTGTTAATTAAATTCTTTTCTTTCAATCAAGAAATATTTTAAATTTATTACTGTGGTACATGCAAAGTACACAATTAAGTATAATCAAACACGGTAAAGTTAATAAAATTGAATACAGTAGACTCCTAATTTAGTCTTGATTTGGCCAACCACCTTGCGTGAGCCACATATTCTACTGTGTCACCTTTTTGTTACTCATAATTAAAATTCCTGTTCGCTACGTTAGTGTTTTGAAGATCAGTTTTCCATTGTTAATGCTTTTGGGTGGGTGCACTGTAGTGACTGTCCATATTCAAACAGAATAAAATGTTTTTCCCCTACTTTGGTTAGTCCGGCAATTTCTTAGTGGCTAGAGAGTATGGTTAGAGGTATGGCCATTGGTCAATGATTTCTATAATCTACTCACTTGGAGATGGCTGCAGCAATGAGGTATACAGTAAACCAAGTTTTTGAAAAATTAAACAAAGTAAATTTAGATCTATGAAACACAATACAATGAAATTTTGACTTACTTATTAAGAATCACTTCTCACCCTCCAAACACCATGTGGTTCTATGTGGTTATCATAGAAGAGTACACCTTGCGCGAGGTGGCTAAGTCGGTAGTGTGCAAGACTGTAGATCCGAGGTTTGCAGGTTCGAGCCTCGCCTTAGCCAACGGTTGGTAGTTAATTCATCATTCAGGTCACCACACAGGCTGCATAGGTTCATAGTGACTGGGGGATTACCTGTTATTACTCTTGATGTTGTCCAAGAACGCTGATTGTCTTTTCTGAGGATGTATCTACTTGTGGAATTTTTACTTTTTTATGTTGTCCGTTACACAGTTAAACAGAGAACACCCCCTAGCATAAGGTTTCATCCAGTGTTGTCAAGAAGTTTGAAAGTTTGTAAAGTGAGAATGATTAGAAAACCTAGTGAGAATGATTGACTAGTGTCCAGAAGCAATATGCATCTACAACTGTTGTTGTGTTGCAGCTCTGCGTGATACTGGAGCCGATGCAGGAGCTGATGTCGAGACACAAAGCGTACGCGCTGCCACCACGCGACTGTCTCAAGACCACGCTGTTCCAGAAGTGGCAGCGGATGATTGCGCCGCCGGGTAAGCCAGGTAGCACGCAACTCCCCCCACCACCACCACCGTCACTGTCAAACACTCCAAGCTCAACTGTTCTGTCACATTTGTGAAGAGGCTCTTTTCCAAAGATAGAAGAATAAACGGTTTGACCGAAAACTCATTGCTATTATTGTTTGAAAATAAAATTAGTTCTGTAATATTAGTTCCTATTCAATAATAATCAAGATTACTGAAGCAAATAAGGATGAAGCAGATCAAGATTTACTTGATATTACGTTGGTCCTTTCAAACGAGGTTCTATATAATACATACATATCAGATTTTGGAGTCTTGACTCACTTTTTTGGCTTAACCTTGCCCAAAGCAACCCTATCAGCTTGGCATTGTGTGGTCTAGTGTAAATGGTTTCAAGAAATAAGAGGTTAAATGTTTTAAAACCTTTAACAAAGAAGTGCTGTTAAGAGAACTGAATTCAAATAAAAAATTAACCTAACTTTTTTTGACTTTTACCGTTCTTGGATTTTTTCTGGTCAAGTACACTTTCTTCAGATGGTTTTACACGTTTATAGAACTGAACTTTACCCTTAAATGAAACTATTAATCGGTTAACTCAAATGTACGAGGAACCTTAAGTCGACATGTAGTCTAGAGTGTTTGACAGTGATAGGAGGGGTACCCCTGCACTCAGGTATTTAGTCAACAGCTTTCTTAGATTGTGTTTTGTTCTTTATATGTTTAGTGGCTTATTGCTTGTGTGATACTTCTTATAGTATTGATTTAAATGCAGTCTGTTCCACTTAGGTAGCAAACACCAACTATAACTCTGTGTAAATACTACTTACTTTCCAAAACTCTACTTTGCTCATAAGTTTCTTTGAACATTTGAAGTTGGAATTTACAAAACAAAAGTGGTTACCTTAAACACAGAGGGTAAACTGTACTATAATATGATAATGAGGAAATTATGTTCTGAAGGAATTGGCTCTCCTTTTGTCCCTCAATTAATGCGTTTTGGTTATTCATTTATCTTGTTTTCAAGAACTTCTGTAGATAACTCAACAAACAGTTGCCAAACTTGATAAAATGGCCCTGTTGGTACCTTGGGCTTCGACAGTAGTTTTTTCCCAACAGACAATAATTTGTTTCTACAATAGATATTTAGTTCAAAATTTCACAGTACTTTTTTAAAAGAATATTTCTAAACATGTTAAGAAACATAATATTATATTATGTTTGTGTATTTTCATTTCGGTGGTGTTTAAACCTGTGGAATATACTGTATGTAAAGATAAAGCTTTCTTCCCTAAAGCTTCATGTTGTCAACGCTTAGACACTAAGTAGTAGGTTTTAAGTTTTCCTAAATCCATCAAGTCTTTAACAGTTTTCATTTCACTCAGCATCTGTCTAAAGAAATAAAGTAGAGAAAAGGCTCCTAAGGAAAGTTGTATTTTTATTATTGTGACTCAATTGATAAGGTTTGCAACGCCAACAAGAGACGGAAAAGGAAAGGATCTCAAAGTGGTGCCGGAGCAAACAACGCACCTCCCCTCCCCACCAAGAAACGGTCTCCAGGTCCCAACTTCTCTCTAGCATCTCAGGTACACAGTGTTAGCAATACTCTTCAAAGATATATTCAAATTGTTTGTACACCATTGGCAATGTGTTGAATAGAAGGCCTGCTGGCTTTAAAATCATGTCTTGTGCACCTTCTTCAAAAGCTATGCAGTTATCTGTCTCTCAGGCATCAATACAATTTTTTTATACGTTTATTTTAATAGTTTACGTGGTTCCTATAGGGTCAATGACTAAGTATTGATTTTCGACTGTATTATTATGGTAAAGCCCAGCATTAAAACTGATAAAGAATAGGTAGTATAGGGGAAGAGGTGTTATGGATAAACAGATATTGAGGAGAAGGGGACCTTGAGCACCTAGTGATTTTATAATAACAAAAATGACAAAGAAAGGTTAAAAAATAATATTTGCTGCAGTAATAATGTATGCGAGCTACGTAATACAGTAAAATTGGGATTTCCTATTTCACTCATTGAATAAACAGTATTCAGTGTTATTTAAATACTTCTCTGTGATACAATCTTAAATATAAACTGGATAGTTTGACACCCCTTTGGTTCGTAAGTAGTCGATCTACCATGTTGAGTGTCTTCTGTATATTGATTTCCAAAACGTTGCTCTTATTTCCTAATG
This sequence comes from Matsumurasca onukii, assembly GCA_018831715.1. Taxonomy (NCBI): domain Eukaryota; kingdom Metazoa; phylum Arthropoda; class Insecta; order Hemiptera; family Cicadellidae; genus Matsumurasca; species Matsumurasca onukii. The sequence continues at coordinate 26,605,711 of CM032058.1, forward strand.
TTATTTTCATTGTGCCAGTGGTCTCTTTGAGCTGCTAGTGGTTTTTGTTTCTTACTTAATGCAACCTGTTTAAGTCCTGAATAGAGTGCGAAATATAGTATCCCCATAAGTACTCTTGTTACTAAAAAATTTGAAGACAACAATGTGTGGGCCGAATCGGGACTCAAACCCGGGTCTCTCAGTGGCCGGGTAGTTATGCTGACCACTACACCATCAAGCATAATCACCCGACAAATGGGAGTCCCAGTTTAGTCCACATATTTTTTCTTAAAATTTCTTTAGTAACAAATTAGCTATTTAGCGTTTATACAAGATCTATAACTTGATCATGCGACTTTTGCGATTAGGTCCTTTTTGTGTTGAGCTCTCTCCACAAGTGACGAACGTATGTGTGTATGTTGCAGGATGTAATGGTGGTGGGGGAGCCGTCGCTGATGGGGGGTGAGTTCGGGGACGAGGATGAAAGACTGATAACGCGACTGGAGAACACGCAGTACGATGCGGCGAACAGCCTCGACCACGACACTCACGGGTTCAACGATACGGGGCCCAACTCGTGGGGCGCTGACCGCACACACCCCCCGCCCCAGCAGAACACACCCTCCAGCCAGGACTCGGACAAGAAGTCACCGGCCGTCAGTCAGTGATATAAGCCCTTACAGTAAACTAGCCCAGTCCAGTCAATCAAGCTTCCATTCCAACACTTCTAATCTCAGGGTAGAAATTCTTTGCCAATTTGCTTGGCAATTATGTGTACGGCGTATAAAAAAGTGTTGAACAAGAATTAAAATTGTCTGGATTTACTGACTTTAGAATAAAGACTTTCCTAGTTTTAGGAAAATGAAATTTTTAAAAGATTCTATTCTGAAAGTCAAAGGGTACTCGGTTGCCCCTTTTAATCAACAAAAAAGCAATACAGTGTAACAAGGATTAATTGAAATTACCTCAAATATTCTTATTCAAAGGTAAAATGCTATCTGATATGGCCAAAATCTGTATTAGAAGAACAGTTTAAGCCCAATTTTTCAATGATTTAAACTCTTCCACACAAATAACCCTGAGTGAAGACAGGAAGGAGTCCCAATGAGAGCGTGCAAGTGTTGGGTTTGATTGACTCGACTTGTTGATCAGTATTGGACTGCCCCTGGCCTCCGGCCTCGGCCCCCCGGCAGTGATTCATTTTCTATTTATTTTCTAGACAAGAAGGTTTGTGGACTGTGTGTGAAACAGCGCAAGCTTAGTTCCTGCCTTTACCAAAGTTCTGCACGGGCAAGTGACAGTGCGACGTCGAATATTCTGTACTGTACTGTGATTTAGTGTTGAAGTAATCACTTGTAGATTTGCATACAACCGCGGTGAAACAAAACTTGTGTTTATGTATTCTGTGTAGGACAGGCATTGAACAAAATTAAGGCACAGGTTAATTGTATAACTTCTCCTTCTCGTTAAAGTCCTTTAAAAAAAATTAAACTTGTAAACTAGTTCTGAATTTTGCTATAAACTATAACTTTATTTAATGCTAGCAACCACTCAAGTGACATTTTAAAGATAACCTATGCGTTCGAGTTCTGGCCCTAACCCAACAAATTCATTGACAAATTATTCGGTAGTTCAGAAATCTAGCTACAGAGTTGGCCAAGCAATCATTAACTTTTATGACCAAACAAATTGTTTTATTGTCAAGTTTATCGTTTTAGCACTCTTAATCAACATTTCCAAACTGATGACTTTTATATGTTAAATGTTAAGTTGATCAAAAAGTCGTATGCAATTCAAACAAGTAGTTGCTTTAACACAAATTTATTTAGATATTAAAATTAACTTCAATCATTTCTTCATCACTATTAAACATCTCCAATAGATTTATTTTAAGGAAGAATGTTTCAAAGTATTTCATTTGTATGATATGTCAACAGCAAACTGTAGGTAGATGTCATAGCAATTTCTATATTCTGTACATCGGTTATTATTGTTGAATAGTTAAATTTACCTTTCAGTCATTTGTTAATTGCAATGGACTTGATGAGATTGTAAAATAAAATTTAGTGAAAGGAAGCTCAATTGTATAAAAATATTGTTATTAAGCTAAAACTGTATTTTCACTTTAAAATGGCCTCAAGTTGGAAACTGTTCAATCAATGCTTAACGCTGGAGATCAAAATGTAAAAAACCAGCTCAACGGAAAGAGTTTTAACGTTACTAAATAGTTCAACTATTTAAGAGTTTTAAACAGACTTTTGTATTGTTGTTATGTTTTGACATTACATTTTTTGTAGGTAAAAACCTGTTTAAAGGACAACTTAAAATTAATTTGCATACTGTTTTTACTTGAATCATTGAATTTATGAATAGTTTGAAGTCTTGGGGTTTCTTTGTAGAAGGATTAGAGTGATTGCCAGCTAGGTTTATACCAACTAGATAGTATTATGACTTAGAACAATGTGTGTTCAATATGAATAATATAAGACAATTTTCAACTGAAAAATAATGAACAAATTGTCAAATTGCTAAAACATTTCTTTGACAATTGACAAAATATTACTATAGAAATTATTCTGAGTGATGAGAAACTATAAATCCATATGCCATTAGTGCCACATAGTGATCTCACAAAGATAATTGCAGTCAGTAATCAGTGCTGTCAAATGAGAGTTTATTAACAGAATATAATTTCTACATTAGCAAGAGTGTTAACATAGGACTGCTTCAGCCAGATTTTAGACATTACACTTTTAAGCAAGTCTTAAAATACTCAAACGTAAATTGCATTTGCAAATAAATTTTTCTAAACAAAATTTTAAAATTTGCTTCCAAGGTGCTTTGTACAGAGTGGTTGTTATATCTCTTGCCACAGGGGAGGGGGGTTTCAATGTTAAATTTCATGATGTCAGGATAACATATATAAGGGAATGATGAAGACACATTAAATTTGCTACGGAAGTAGACGTTGGCCCAAACACAAAATCAAAATAGTTTTCATTTTTTGAGTTGTGACTTCCTCAAAACATGACATAGAGTGACCACTGAAACTAGGCAAAGTGAATCAGTGAATCACCAAGTATTTTTGATATTTTACAAACAAACAAATGAACAAACAAGTGGTTGAATCTGATAAATACCTGCTAGTTCATAATGAAAATGTCTCCAACTTTTCTATCCTACAATTTGCCCTATCCCCAATGGCTACCAAGCAAATTGCATTCAAAATTGTAGATCTGGCCAGTTTCCATTACTTGACCGATTGAAGAACTGTTCAACGCATTGGTGGTAATTTCGATGCACAAATGTTTTTTAATGAAGTTCAGGTACTTTTTTCGAACATATTTCTGTTTTATTCAAAAGTTAAAATACCATAATCCTACAGAATTTCAACTTTATAAAGTCAAACTATTGAAACCTAAAAACCAAACCTTAACTTACTAACATGTACAAAAATATAGAATTGGTAAAACTGACCAAAATCAAACCTTTAATCACAATTTGCTCTAGAACCATCAGAGATTTAAACAAATATGAAATATAAAAAATGTAGAATATTTAAATCCATGCGATTTTTCATCTGATTTAAGACAAATGTAGAATTGACAGTTGATTTTGAATGAGGGTGCCAAGTCTGCTTCCGAACCGAATTTGAAGTGCACATGAACCCCACTTAGGTTGTTGTTGTAGAGTGGTAATGGGCACCCTATGGCTACTCTTGTATTACTGTTGGCACTGTTGATAACGCCAGCCTTTACAACCAAGAATCCTCTGAGTCGCCAGTTTTCTAGGCTGTCATAGTCGCAGTCTTCAAGCTGCTCATTTTCAGCACACATTGTTTTCACTCATTATACTATCTCAATTTTATGATTAGTCTAATTTAGTATACAATTCACAAAGAATCTAGATGTGTTCAATAAATCTATGAACTTTAGTTAAACTATCCATGTTGCGATAATAATTTTAAATCTTATCTGTAGGATAGTTCGAATATCATTCCTATTTCTTAAGTGTTTCTTTTAAATTTTGACACAAACATCACAGTTGTTTTCTCAAGGGTTTTTTGCTTTTCAAACTAGTTAGTTTTATATTAATTTTAAATTTAGACAGTTTTAGTATATTTTGTACCCTCTCACAAGGTGCTGTTTACATGGTGGCAGTTGAAGGCGACAGTCATAGATACTGCCGTTAAATTAATATTTGGAAATCATTCGTTCCCACTGGCTCCTGTTGGTTTCACTTGTTACTATGTGAACATCCCCGGACATCTATTTTCTAAACAAAAGTAATGAAGATGTTCGTCAAGGCTTGGTATTTGGTTACAGTGGTGGTTTGTAATTAGTTCACTTGATTAAAAGTTGCATATGTTTCTGAAACAATCATCGTCAACAAGATACTTTAGTTTGATATCTTAGCTGTTGATAAGTGGTAATACTACTTATCATGGTACCACTGTGGTAATACTGTTGTACCATGATATAACTTGTGAAATTGTGCAGTGAGTTAGAGCGATATTGTACACACAATTGTCGTGAGGTGCAGGACTTTGGTGTGGGCGCGTCGCGTCGTATCTACCGTTCTGTCACATCGGCCGCCGCTGCTGCCCAACACTATTCCTCTTATGTTTATGTACATTTATATTAATTTATCTGTAAAAAAATTGTATTAAGGAAACTGTTGGGATCGGGCAGTTTGTATAGTTTTAATTTCCGAACGTAATTTTTAGTGTAAGAAGTCCATTGATAGTAAATTGTATCCAGAAAGTTTTTACGCAATAGATTAGTACAATTTTTTGAAGCTGTGGGTTGGAAGTGGATCGCAACTTTTTGTAAATAAGTTTCAAACCTGCAAGATTGTAAAGTGTAGTTCTATTGGTTAAACCATGAACCATTCCCCTTCTTTGACCTCAGCTCTTTAAGACTTTGTTAGACTGTGTTGACATTTGTTCTGTCAAATCAGTCATCTGTATACATTTCAAGGGTGTAATTGCCTTTTTCTTAATTCAAGAATGAAGTATTTGGTTTCCAAAAAAGTATTTGCTCAAATTTGCTCCAATTTTTCATTTTACCCTTGTCCTGTTTGAACAGGTATATGAAATGTTGCAATTTAAGTATATAAAATAAGTGTTGGTTTTAGCTAATCGTTTTTTGAAAGCTGAAACAGCATGTTATATTTCTTGCTATAGTTTTTATTTATATTTGAATAAAAGTAATAAACTGTATAAACTATAAAGCTATTGTGTCCTAGGAAAGCGGTCACAGCTTTTGTACAGCTGTTTTTACAACGGTCTTTTGTAATCACATAAAAAACGGCCACTTTACTCTGGCAAAACACTTGCATATGATTAGATTGGAAAGAAAAGTTCAGTGTTATGACACAGCCATAAAATAGCAATCACTACTTTCTAGGATACCGATGCTTTAAGTTAAAATATTATTCATTTGAAGTATGAACTATAGTGACAAAGTATAACGCAAGTAATCTAAAAAATTGCTACCTTAATACTACAAGGTCGTGGAAATATAGTCTGGATGCTAAATAAGTACAGTAATACACTTTCATTCCTGAAAGTTGAAATTAAATCCTTTCTTCGTGTATAAATTAGTAATTAAAAAGGTTTTAAACAATTTCGGATGATTTAACTAAGAAATATCTGTACAATTGTCACATTCATTTTCATCTTCCTTCAACAAAAAATTCTGCTTCAGAACTCAAGTTTCTAAGGACACTGTTGATTTTTAAAAAACTACAATAATTTACCTGTCTCGAACAGATATGTTGGTTGACAACAAAAGGAAACTTTGTTTAATGCAAGTAAAAGTCATAAAGAGCTTGAGGCCAACTTTGTATATAAGAGATGTAAGTGTTACTGTACAAGTACCATGTACCTGTACAAAGGGACATTTTCATTCTTAAATCAAATTTTAATAATTACTGTGTCAAATTTAAATTTCAATTTTTATATGAATAAAGTGTATGATTTCATTGACCAATATTTTTTCCTGTAAGTTTTCTAGATGAACTAGCAGGTCCATTTTGTATGTATTGATTAATTTTATGTGAATCTAAATAAAACTAGTATTGGCAGTTGAATCAAGGGTCTAAGTTGAAGTTACACTTAGTCCATTCCATAGTTCAGTGCTGTTAGGGGATTTGTTTCTAAAGTATTGTAAACTGATTTTTCATGGAAGTAAACTATTAAGATCGACTGTTTTTACTCTCTGTGTTTCCCTTTCCCTGATTCCAAAATGTGTTTTCATGTTTGTGATTAAATCAATCGTTATCAGTTACATTTCAAAGGCTCTAAATAAACAGGGTGGCTATTTTATCTTTGGCCATTGGGACTTTGGAATGCCTTAAGTCAGGTAGGAGGGGTTGAAGTATAAACTGCCAACTTCTACAAATTCTATTAAAAAAAAGACTAGTGTAAAGTGGCCGCCCAAGGACAACTTGTATTGTTAATCTCTTGTGCATTCAAACATGGTTTTAAATAATCTCAATAGGTAAGCTTTAGCGGCCGGAGTCATAACTACATCCTAGGCTTCCCGTATCACACCGCGTCATAAAACTACCACTAACTTAGTTTTATGACACGGTGTGATACCAGACGCCTAGGATATAGTTATGTTTTTAAATAATCTTCTAAAAGAATTTTCAGCAGAGTAATAATGAAGAGGTTGCATATCAGGAAGAGTTCGTTTTGGAATAACTCACTTCTATTTTCAGAGTAAATATCCTCTTCCAAACACTTGTTTTGATTTACAGACAATTTTAGGTACTTGTATACATAACCAAGATACAAAATAAACATAACTATTAATAGTTAACATAACTTTTTATTGTCTTTATAAAAAAACTTTTTGTGTTGAAAAAAAAAAAACAACAAAAAAAGAAACTAATTACTGACGTAAGTAAAACCACTGTTAACAAAATAATAATACCTAATTTATACTTATATAATATAACTAAACTATTCAAAGGCACCACAAGAATTCAGGAATTCATCTAGTGTAGTGAGCTTTATTAATCAAAAATTCTTTTAGTAAGTTTTTAAAAATTAACATTAATTTTACCATTTTTAGTTTTAAAGTTTGTAGAAGATTATTGAACAACTTTATTCCTGCATATTGAGGGAGATTTTGCGACATTTGGAGCCTGTGGTATTTATTTCTAAACTGATAATTTTGTCTGGTGAGATAAGAATGAATATCAGCTACTGATATCTTATAGTACATTGTCTATTTTTAGTACATTGGAACTAGAATAGTTCGATAATTATCTGATGAGATATATTCGTTATATAAGATTACACTGTCGGTGCAATCAATAAACACCATAATTATTTGTTTTACCAAATCCAAGGACAACTACACATCACTAAACGGGAACATTGTTATTTCGTTTTATGGACGCCTCTCGGCATGAAGATCGAACAGATAAAAAGAGACAACACCTTCTGGAGAGAGAAATTTAATAATTATTTTGAAACACTAACGATTTTCTACCTAAACTGTGTTCTCCCAGAACTGATTGATCCCAGACATACTCGATCCACGGAGTTTCCCAATTTTAGTGAAGAATCCATTTTATAATATGGATGAATTCTGGATATATGAAAGAAGATGATAATTGTATGAAATTTACAATTATTAATCGACTTCAATGGCCTACTTCTATGTTTTTACTTTTATTTATGTTTTTTTCTTTTAATTTATGTCTAATTGTAATGCCTAATGCAATCTTATTGTCTGGCAATAAAGAATCATCTTATCACAATAAACTGTATAATAGACACAGTTGAAAACATAATACAACGAAATATAAATAAAAATCAGAAGGAATTAAATTAAAGTAGAAAGTGTACATAGGGACTCTGAGGATTCCACTAAGTATCTTGGCCTTGTCATCGACAAACACGTTAGATTTCAAACCACGTAGAAAAAGTAGCGGTATCTGTTAGTTCCGAAAATCTCCTCAAAGTTTACTACGGTACTGTCGTTCCACGTCTGTCGTACGGCATTCCTCTTTGGGGTTTCAGTACTAGGACAGATCATCTTTTTATCCTTCAAAAAAGAGCAATACGAACAATTTTCCATCTAAAGAGTCGTGATCATTGTAGAGAGTTGTTCTGAAGTCAAAAAATACAAACACTTCCGTCAATTTAGGCTTCATCCTTGAAACACTAACTTTCGTCAAAAAACCCTTCCCTGTTTCCTATACCCTCAGTAAATCCCAATCTCAATTTACGTATCAGAAACAATCTCCCAATACCAAGACACCGGCAGTTAACATGTTGATTTCCAATTAATTTACTAATAAATCCAGGGGTTGATGTACACCTTTGTTGTTCACTCTTCTCGCCGTTAGTTCCTTCGTCTTCTTGAAGTTGGTGATCTAGACATCCCTCTGCATCTTGTTCTGGAACTAGACGACCATGGATGGGGCTCGTCCTGTTTTGAAGCTGGGAACTCTGCGTACCGCCATCACCTGGAACTCCTGCAGCTCAACTCCTACGGCAGCTCCGACGTCTCGCAGTACCTCCATAGCATCCTCATTACGAGTTTCAGGAACTCCGCTAATTTCTAGGTTGGTCCGTCTGGAGTACTGCTCGGCTCGAGGTCCCTGACTTTCCCTGACTTAGCCCTGAGCTCGCTGACAATGCCGTTAAGTTTTACATTTTCTTCGATTAACCTCTTGAATTTGTTTGATGACTTCAATGAGCTCTGCTTGTACTTTATCCATCGTTTTATTAGTTGCATCCATGCTTGCCGAGGAAAACTCTACCGCTTTCTTGAGCTCTAAAACCTTGTTCTAGTGGGTTTTCAGCTCATCAAACATTTCATGTTAAAAAGACTCTACAATTCCTACTAGAACAGGAATTCACACTAGGAATTCCTTTGTGATAGCAGTTGATGGATTGGACGACTTACTACTAGAAGATTTCTTAGATTTAGCACAGACCTCACACTTCCATTCCTTACCCCCTGTACGTGATTTGAACTTATGCTTCACACACTGAAGATAAAATAACCGCTCACACCTACCAACACATTTCACAGAGTTTGAGTATTCATCAATACTGATGCCGCACTCGCCACAGTTAGCCATTACACACAGCACAGCACACACTGACACACGTGTGCAGTTGCGTAACCTTGACTGGGAGCACAAAGTGTAGTGCTGTTATCAGCTCGACTGCTGGAGCTAGACTCGCGGGTCTCTTCCAAGAACTGACCTAGTTAACCAACTTGAGCCAATGTTTTTGCAACAGAAGACACACTTGGATTTCTACCTACTCCTTTCTTTGTTCATTATTGTTTGCATCACGAGTGTTATTAGAATTAATAGAAAGAGGAAGCCAATGTTGGCGTGTCTGTTCTTTTAATTTGTATAGTAAGTAGTAACCTATACTCATGCGATTTATTAGTTGCAATTAAATTTTAAAAGTATGCAACTATATTCTTATTTTGGTATTGTAAGCAATCTGAACAGTATAAATCCACATTATTAAATCTCACAATCACACAAAGTACCGGTAATTCTATTAAACTGAATAAAGAAAAGTTATTTCAATCCTCTGTTGTCTACAAAGTAAATAAATGCTCTAATACGCTTAAAATAGTGTATTTTGCATATCTATTTTAAAACTTTTTCCCTGGACCTCCCTTGGTGCCTGGGGGTATTTTTCCCCCTCCTCGGCAGTGCCCCCTAAACTAAAATCCTGGTTCCGCCCTTGAATGTGTAGGGAATACGAAACAAGTTCTGAATTACAAAATTCCTAAGGTTTGGATTAAAGCCTCCCTCATCACCTTTTTTGTCCTTAATATGTCCTTTTAGTTTTATTTCCATAGCTTACAGCTGCAAATGACTTTGGTCTTTGATAGACTCAAATATATGAGTTGGTTATCGTGTAGTGTAGCCTTCGTAAGCGCAAAAACAACTAACATGACACCATTTTGTAAATTGACTAAATCATCAATTCTTACATTTAAAAACATATACATAAATAATTCTTACATCCAAAACACATAAACAGTACTTCTAGAACCAATAGTAACAGTTGAAAAGGTTTTAGCAACGTGTAGAAAGGTTAGTTCTCGGTGGTAAGTGTGCGTATGGTTGCGGCATATATACCGCGTCACTGCTGCGCTCTCTCGGGAGGACCGGAGACTCTAGGTGTCGAACAAGACCCAAGCTTGACATGTAAATAAAACTGCTCTTTGTCTAGATCAGTCACTGAGGGTGATATAACAAGTTGATCTCTCACTGGCTGAACAACTACACCTCAGTGTCGAAAATTGTTCTCCTTTTGTTGAAGATTTTCTTTTAAACAGACTGTTTTCGTTTTCTTCTTACCTTTTCAAAACAAAAAATTGTAACAAAAGATATGTAACGGTAAATGAGTTGAAACATTGGCCACAAAATATATGTTATCTATTTACCCAAGCGTAGTTTACGCAATAAACTTAAACAAATTATATAATTGACTCCACTTTTCTAATTGACTGAATCATTAATTCTTACATTTAAAACCTGACACGTCATCAATTCTTGCATTCAAAAACACATAAACACGATTTCCAGAACAAATAGTGACAGTTGATAAGGTTTTATCAACGTTTAGAAAGGTTAGTTCTCGGTGGTAAGTGTGCGTATGGTTGCGTCATATATACCGCGTTACTGCTGCGATCTGTCGGGAGGACCGGGGACTCTAGGTGTCGAACAAGACTCAAGTTCTTGACATGTAATTAGAAAATTTGGACTTTTACACCCAGTCATTGAGAATGATACTACAAGTTGATCTCTCACCGGCTGGGCACCTACACCTCAGTGTCTAGATTCGTTCTCCTTTTCTGTACCCACTTTTTGGCGAATTTCCATCAGAAATAGTATTCATTTTCTCGCCAAAGAGAAGGAAGAACACGTAGTAGAAAGGTGCGGTTTGCAGTTTTTTTGCTTCCCAGCACCTTCTGAGTCATATGGCAAAACACGATATATATATTTGCGTGAATACCACTGTACAGGTTGCATTTTTGATTCGATTGTCATGAAATGTGGTACAAATGTTTCTTTTTTAAATCTCTAAGTTACGCTCGGATTAGCCTTTTTAAAATGGTATGCTGGTCATTTAAAAGTTTTGTTTTGTCTATAAAATTGTATTTTTACCATAAACTGATACAAAACTCATACTATATAGTAGAATTTTACTTTTTCAATTGATAAAAACAACTCTGGTTGCTTTAGAACCTACCGTGCAGTTTTATTATCTAGTTGGAATTTCTTCACTTTGCTGTTCAGAACACTGGGCAAAACTTAATTTTAGCTAATTTCTAAACAAACTAGCCGTGGTTTTATAAGATACAACTTTCTTATTTTATAACAAAATAAACAGCTATTAACAGCTGTTGTTTGTCTTTTATGCAAAACCATAGAATAAATACATAAGGCAAAGTTTTCAAAAAAGTTGTAAAAATTACTGAAGTGTATAAAAGAATTTTGTCTAATTTAATACAGATATAAAACTATTCTGTTTTAGTGGAAATTCGCTAAGATTCACAGTAGCGCTTGTAGCTACGTGTCGGCTATGTTTTAGTTATTGTTATTTATTCTATACTTGAAGTATTGGAATAAACATTGTACTTCTTCTTTATAAGATCAGTGATTTTACAAAATAGTTATGTTTCATTATTGCCTCATCAATTGTTACAATTGCCAAGAGAATATTTAGTTACCAAGAACAATACAGTTCGTATGCTGTTAATTATAATGCTTGAAATCATGCTGGCAGTACAGTATGTGTATTGTGTAGACTGTAGAGCTTTGAATATGTCTTGCCAAGAATCCCTGTAATTAAGCCGGAATGTTATTCTAACTGACATTTTTTATAACGAAAACTGGTTGGATCTTGCCTTCAGAGAAATTAACCCTTAAAAAAAATATTCCATAAAACAAACGTCGATATGCGAGTATATGACCATATTATGCTAGTTTTAAAATGGCTCTATTACAATATACGAGTAAAGCCAATTTCCTTTGCAAAAATAGCCCTGACAAAACTCGTTTGCATAGAAAATCAACATGGTGATTTTTGGAGATGTTTATCTAAAATAATTTCTAAATACTTGACTTTGTCAGCTTCTTGTAGCAAATTAACGTTTATGGTAACGTTATTATTACCGTAATCTGAGGATTTTAAACAACTAAAGTTATTTAGTGTGTTTAAGCTAAATATGTATGACCTCCGTGTTTGTATTTAAGGGTCCGCCTCCAGGTCACCTCAGAAAGCCGTCCGCCCAAGGAACACATGACACCGCGCACGTCACAACTGACTAAACAACGGGTTTTCTTTGAACTGATGTGGCCTAACTGTCAAACTCTCCGCTTGCAAGGATTTTGTAGAAAGTAGATATCCTATAGTGCTCTCATATAAAAGTTAAATTCGGATATCAACTTTCTTTAAAATCGGACTGAAACTTTTTTCCGCTGTTATAGCAAAAATCACTGTTTTGCCGCCATTTTAAAACGACTAAACGAATTTTAAAATGGATCAAAATCTGATCAAATTTATTGTTTTAGAAACATTTTTTGAAAATTCCCTCCCAATGGAAACTTTTGGTATTTCGGGTTTTCTGACTAACAAATTTGACCAAAATATTTACAAAACAAATATTTGTACCAAATGTATTATGAAAATCGGCACAAAAGTACAATTTGTAGAGAGCTCGCTCACATATATACATGCATATAAGGTTACGAAAAATGCTCAAAACGGGTCTGGGGGTCAGGATTGGTCTTACCAACCTAAATATGAACATTTTCCAAAGGAAATTCGCTATTAATAACTTGTTCTTCTTGAAACCCAAGGTGAAGAAAAAGTATGCGCCATACGAGCGTTCAAAAACAGCGATGCTCTCAGGACCTAATCATCATCATTGCTGGATAAGATTGTGTTTGTTTAATTCTCTCAAATAGTATATTTGGTCCTGGATGCTTTTAGAAACGGTCTTTTTTAACAGGTTAATATACTTAAACGTGAAATTTTTATCTGGAAGCATAAATAATGTTTATAAAAAAATAAAACTATTACTTTCGTCATCAAATGAATTTTGTACTTCTGAACTAAAAACTGGATGTTTCCATAAGAACATAGTATGTACTCGAAATTCAGTAATTTAAACTATATTTTATAACCAAACTCAATTTTTCCTTTTTTATAAGCAGCAGCACTAATAACTCTATGTTTCAGGGAAAAACTGTCCACGTTTTAATTCATTAACCTACCTAAAACATCGTTTGCATATCTTCCCATGTTAAATTCCCTATCCCATTTGAACGCCGCTCGGTCTCTTATCCGGCCGCCTCTTAACGTTGACAGATTTGTTAGAAACGCCGGGTCAGACCATCGGTGGAACCGAAACCGAAGTCCCAGTTTGCACGACGGCAGTATTATACGTCTCGTTTCAAATAATATAATCATAATAATTAAAACTAAATAGAAATATTCGCAAATATAACGGATTGGATTAGTGTGACAAGGTCAGGGGGCTAATGGGTTGGTAATTAGCGTGCTAAAGTGGGCCTGTGAGTGGGTCAGGGAAACTATGGCTAGAGAGGGTTAATGTGACTTGGCTACGTCTCGTGTACACACCCCCGCAACCATGCGCGCACTCTCCTTGCTTACAGGTAAGGGCTAGTTTATGGTAAATATCAATCAATAAATAATACATTACATTAACATATCATTACTTGATTTCAAGAGTATCATTACTTATTATTAAGGGTACGCCTCAGTGGTCACCCTAGAGAAAACCTAAATTCGTCCGCACAAGGAACACACGACACCGTGCTTAACTACTGCTAAACAACGGGCCTTCTTTCAACTAATTGTCAAGCCAAGCGATTGCTAGGGTTACACCGACAAGTTTTCCCCTTTCAAAATAATAGTTTTAATTAATAAACCTAATGTATTTGGAAACTAGTCGAGTTTTCCAACACATGCTTGATTTCTCATAAGTGGTTTAATATTTTTACAAATAATCTTTGAAGTTGTCCAAGTTAAAACTTGGACTTCAAACTAAAACTAAAGTGCTTTTTAACTTAATTGTGTACACCTAACACGCATAACTTAAAAAAATGTAGGTAAACTTTTTAGTTTTAAAACTAACTAATGTACTTAATCTTAACGTTGATAGTGTGTTGTTATTTTATTGCAAATCTTGGAGCGTCGCCGAGCAGCTGAGGCTTTATTCAATTAGAAATAGAAATATTATATTAATCTCTGACAAAAGTAAGCCTTTGCATGGCTATAACAAAACAGAAATAAAAATATAAGTCTAAAAGGAACTAAATCAACACGAATGACTTAGGCTTCAGTAGTACAATCTCCTCTTTTCAAGTCATCTTCATTAATCGAATAATGTACATTCCTTAGAAGGAATAATTTAAGTTTGTTTTGAACAAACTTAATAATATTGGATTCTTTTAGATTAGTTTGGGATTTTGTCAAAAAATATATATATATAGCATTAGAATAGAGAGCTTGAGCCATAGTATTGGAGAATTCGAGCTGTCCGAAGATACTAACTAGCCTTGCTTGGAAATACCTCGCTGGTTAAATGAATACATTGGTTTTGTTTTCTTTTAAAATTTCAATTATATTTAAATTATTGCTTTATTCATTCCTTTTAACCACTTTCTGCCTAATGTTTAGTCTGTTAACACGCGTTCTCCTAGTCGTGCGCCATAAGCTCGTCGGAACTATAAAAAACTCATGCGATCGACACTTTTTAGAGACGAGTAACAACTTGGGTGTCGGGGCATTTATTATCGAATTTGGTAACCTGTTGACAAAATGAACTCCTACTAAAACGTACATGAAACACCGTTCCATGTCGCCCAATTTAGTAGTCTTCCCTTTCTCTAGCTCTTAATATTTACTATGCACTTATATATTCACATTTTAACCATGGAATACTAATATGGGGCCACGAACATTTCAGGATGAAGTATCTTTTTATTTATACAAAAAAGGCCATCAGAAAAGTTTTTAATCTAAAGAGAAGAGAAAGCTGCAAACGATACTTCAAAGGTTTCAAAATACTAAAATCTTTTTTAATATTTATCCTAGAATGTTCAGTATCGTATACAAAAAATTAAAACCGTTCAAAATCATCATAATTTAAGAAATTCTGAAAATTTTGTAATATTGAACTTTTTTTAATTGAATTTTAAATGTAATATGTTTTTTATAAAAGCTTGTATTACATTTTACAAACATTGTACAAACATATTACATTTTAAAAATTACAACAAAATACCATCCCAAATCAAGAAAGAAGATAACATCAAAAAATTCAAACGAACATTCAAAACTTGTTTAGTACAAACACCTTACTACAGCATCAAGCACATTTTGGAAGATAATATTTCAATTACTCAGTGAATTTGTCTTTATAATTTATAATTTTTATTGTAACATTTTTCTGTAAGGTCTAAGCATTATTTGTGCCAATGGCTATAAATAAATAAATATATACACGTTGCCAAAATTCATAGACAAGGCACAGATGTCAGATAAGATGTGAATAATTTTAAATTGTAGAATACTGGTTTGCACGTCTTGATTCTTCGCAGTTTTGTGATGTTCTGATTGCAAAGTAAAAATCAAACAATACGGTAGTAGTCAACTATAGAAAGCAAAAGCACAATCATGGACGTTTCACGATGAAAACGTGTATTAACTGTGGAAAAGAAACGAAACGTCATCTTCTAAATTACTACCTTTGAAGCCAATTTATAATTAGTTATACAGTAATATTCTGAGGTTTTCAAATCGAAAGCTTGTGTTTTTTGTAGGAGTATTGGAATATTTGAAAGGGTTTGGGTTCATCCCTACACATTTTAAAATTATAAAACTTTGGGTAAAATTAACTGCTAACCTTTTATAGCCTAAATTAGTAGATAGGGCTACACCACAGGGAAAATTTGCACTGTTGGCACCTATGGAAATTTAATTTCCTCACCAACGATGGGTTGGGTCATACGTGTCGTGGCATTTCGTCAAGTGGCGTTTCGGAAAACCACTCAACCGTAACATTTAGTGGACTGAGGATTAGTAACTACCTACCTATACCTGCGCACTCGTGGCGTTTCGTCAAATCGAACATTTGACAGGTCTATAATACAACTAATTGGTGTTCAGATAAGAAGTAAACCCCTACCAGTTAGTTAGCCCAATGGATCTGTTTTGCTCATAGTTTTCCTAATATCGAAGGTTTTGCGTACCGGTACAAGTTGTCTGACCAAGTATCCTACGCAATCTGAGTGTCTGTGTAGCCTACATTTCGGCTATTTTTCCCCTTAACATTTAATAACCTAAGTACTGATAGTACGGATTGGGAAGCGTAAAGAGTCGCTATACTGACAGTAATGTGTTTCATTTTATTTACACGAAGTAGGTTATATTAAACCGAATTTTCTTTAGCATTATTGCTTCGCTTCTGCCTCTTTATTCTCGCATTTCGCCCATCTCGTTCTCTTTTATCAACATAACCCCTCAAACATAGCTTCGAACAAAATTGAAATTCATTGGTTTGACATTTTTTAGGTTAAGGAGAGTTTTGAATGTTTTTCTTTAATAATGTTTATGTTAATTCTGTATCTTTACAAGCGCATGAGGCTAATCAGGAAGGTATCCTGAAATTTCTGAAGTACAGACAATAATACTTTAAGTTTATTACAAAAGACCACATCAGAATCGACTATGGGATTTTTTAAATAGTTTCGCTCACTTCAAGTTTAATAACTCGCTCAAAAATATGATAAAATAATGCATAAACTAGATACTTTTACAATTTTCTCAACGACAACAGTGTACCTTCACCGGTCAGTGACATCACCGCCTACCGCTACCCGCCGGTACAGTGTCGTAATTCCCGACCCTCGTCAAAATTTCGGTTTGACAAAACGCCACTTCATTAGTTTGTTAATTTGTGCGTAAGTAATTTGGGTAGATTTAGCTCTTTTCTAGGGATTGACGAAACGCCACTTGACGAAATGATACGTAACCGGTCATATCCTGAAAAATGGGTTGTGTGTCAAAGGGCCTCGAAAAATTAAAATTTATTCCAACTTTGGATTCCCCTTAAGCCGAGTGCTTGAAAACGACCATTCCGCGTACTCTGATATAAAACTACAATATTTGTGTCTGTACATTGTGTCTAAATACTAATTAATTGCGTCATGTATACGTAATTTTGACCCGAAAAATAATGCACGAATATGTAAACAAACAAATGTTGAATTCTTCTGTTATCGATTTCTTTCTTTGGCTGAAACAGCAGTTATCTAAATTTAGCTGATTAGAGGTTTGCATGTTTCCAAGTTTACGATGTTGGAGTTTTATCGTTTCCTAGGAACTCCAACAAACAAATGGAAGTTTTTTAGTAGAATGCTTCCCAATTTGGAACTAAATTGCACAGTAACTACTAGTTGTATTTAAGTAAATTAACACATGCAAATCTTATGTTAAAAAATTGTAACTTAAAC
Organism: Matsumurasca onukii; assembly: GCA_018831715.1. Taxonomy (NCBI): domain Eukaryota; kingdom Metazoa; phylum Arthropoda; class Insecta; order Hemiptera; family Cicadellidae; genus Matsumurasca; species Matsumurasca onukii. Next base: position 26,623,237 of record CM032058.1, read on the forward strand.
CTTTCTTTAAGATTTTTTTAAATAAGATTTTTACATCTGAAGTGGTGGCCGTTTGTGTACGTCAAGATTCTTCACCTGATCAAACTACTAGATTAACAAAGTTGAACGCAGACACTTATTTTCCTTCAAGAATATTAAAGAAGAACTTCCTTTAAGCTCCTTGTTTTCCTCACCCCTCATCACTCGTAAAGGTCACTCATGATTAGCTGTGGGTTTGATTGGTTGAAATATATGATATACGCATTCGATTTACTGTTTTAATTGAGTCACGGTTTTTGAAGCATGGGGAATAAGGAACATACGTCTACATACGACCTGAAATTTCGTTTCCCAAATTTCGGTTTTACGGTGACTGTAACTGTGTGTTTATTTAAATATTTATGGCAACACATCTTCAAATAAAAATAAATCAATTTTCTAAATGTATATTAAGTTATATTTCAAGCATTTCCAATGCTAATCTTCTTATTATAAACACAAATTTAAAACAATTATTGTAAAAAGAAATAAACTAAAACTTATGATTAAGCTAATATATAAACTAACGACACTAATTTTGAACTACATATACTCGTATATAATTTTAGTTTGAGATATACAGTACAGCAACTTTGGATTGGTCTCCGGAACATATTTGACATTTAGAAACACAATATCGCAATTTGATACTCTTTCTGAGATATTGAGACCCTCTCACGTGTTTCACCTATATGCTCGGACCCACTCAATCAATTTTATTTGAACGAATCTGGAGGCATTTAAATACTATTGATACTTAAATTCTACCTGTAATATTTTACGTTGTGCTACTTTCATCAAGCTTTGTTGTTAAATATACTCTCTGAAAAGATAATATAAATGATTGGCCCGGCGTATTTGTCCCTCCAAAAGAAAATTACAATCCTTTGACGATTTTGAAGAAACACAAAAATTGTGGATCCAAATAAAACTTGTTCATTTCTTCTTTTAAACTCTAGTGTATTCGATCTCTATCAGTTTTCCTTATATGGATAGCATGGATAAATTTCCTTAAATTGCTTCTTCCGGGGCAGTTTTGCCATTACAATCGAAATTTAATATTATAATTATAATGAAAGGATTTCAACCACAAATTTAAATGTGGCATTATCTAAAATTTAGAACTTCTAAAATTATTTAATACACTAGAACCAACTGAAACCGCTTTATCTAAAATAAACTGAAATGGCCAAAAGCTCATCCACAAGGTACAATCTTCGATATTGAGCTATTTGATGACTGACCTCGGTACAGTGTAAAGACAACCGAAGTAGAAACTAGAAATTGGTGTTTAATGGGAGGCAAAGGGTGAGAGGTACCCAAACCCTGTAATAATAGTCTATGTTAACCTCAACGTACTCCGCTAGTTCGCAGTATAATACTATAAATCCTATTGTTTTGTTGTCCGAAATGACCACCCTCCTTCATTTCGGTGTAGACAGGTTCTGCTTTTTTGCGTGTTCACCCCTATGTTCTTGAGTCTTGACACCGCTACGATATCCAGGGTTGATGGTGGTGCTGACGGGGCCAGGAGCAGCTGAAGATGCTTACTACCCTCCACCTGACATCCCCGCCCTGCGACTGCCTGCTGAGCATCCTCACCCGCTACCTGACAGAGGGTACGGCGTGCCAGCCACCCCAGCTGACTACAGCAGCTACGGCCATTCCTCGGTAGACCATGCCGGTGCAGGTCCACCGTCTCGCTACAGTGCGCTCTCTCCTGTCTTCCGGAACTCGGGCAATTCCGCTGATGGCGATGGTAAGTGAGAATGAATTTTTGTTAGATTTAGACGAGAAACTATTTTCTGACTTCGTATACAAAGTAACAAATTCTAGAAGCTCATTCTGGAGAAGAAAAACATTATACTCGTGTAAGTGGCCAAGACTGAGATTGCTACTAATTAGCTTACTTCATGGTTTATTTTTAGCAACCTTTGGGTGAGAGAGCTTTGTTGGCGAAAGTTCTCACACCCTAAAACATTTGTGTTGGTTCATTGAGTTTTTAAATTATTTCTTTTATAATCTTCGGATCTTTAATATCTTGTTACAAAGAAGAAGAACATTATATGTTGAATTTATTCAACTTGTAACTGCAGCTAACTACCATGTGGTCTGTATTGTATTCTCGTGTGACCATGAGAATAAAATACGAGCTAGTCATATTAAAAGTGGGAACATTATAATCAAACCGTGTTCTTCAACAGGGACAGGGTACGTGGTGGAAGGCATCAATCCAGGAGGGTCTTCAGGTGGGTTCGGGGGTCCTGCCCCAGGAGGGTCTCTTGGTGGGTTCGGGGGTCCTGCCCCAGGAGGGTCTCTTGGTGGGTTTGGGGGTCCTGCCCTAGGTCCTGTCCCTCCTATCCCTCCTCCACCACCTGTCAACCCCTTGATCCCCCCTGGTCCCTGCTCACCCGCTGGTTACATCTGGATGCGTCTCTACACGCTGGTGGAACCCATCACAGTGCTCGTGATCGGAGTCAGTATCTTCGTGGTGGTCAAGCACTTGGTGATCCCCTACATGCTGTACATCGCCCGCACCACCATGTACATGGACTTGGACAAAGAGGATAGGTAAACACCTCAAACCCTCGTAGTTTGATACAGCTCAGAACAAAGAACTATCACCTAAAAGCTTTTGTTATAAAAAAGTCAAAAATAAATAAAACTAAAAAACTAAACTATAAACAATAACTAACTGAGCTAAAAATACGTGAAACTAAAATACATTTACAACATCGTAAACATGTCTTGTTCAGGGCTGAGCAGTAAGGACGGAAAAAAGTGACGAAAGAGAATGTTGCAGTCTAAAAAACGTCGCCGTCCCAAATCGATTTCAAAATCAACAGAGTTAAGCTTATGTTCTGAACTGTAGGTCTCTGCTGCACCCTGTGACGGCGAGGCTGGCGGAGGCTGCCACCAAGGGGTTGTGCCTAGAGAAGATAACGTGTCACTTGGGCAAGGCCGCACAGAACTACATGCTCACTGAAGCCGTCGTCAGGTAACTATACTATACGCCCAAAGTAGAAACATTCATTTGTACACTTTAAAAACAACATGGGTTAATTTGGGGCGTAGTCCAGGGATGGCCTAGACTGTACCGACGGCCGGAGTCCATTATTCGTCTAATGGGTATAGATAGTAATATGTCGTATAGAACCATACCCTCAGGCCCCTAGTAGATAGCCCCCTCTTAAACAACATTCAGGTTGATCTCTTAACGCCTAAGGGCCCAAGCACTTCTGGCTGGTAACGAAATCCTGGCTACGGTCAATGGGTAAGTTAATCCCAAAGATTCAATTTTATTGGTACAAAAGGTCACTTACTAAGTTAATTAGTAAAAGATGCGATAGAAAATTACGTCTAGAATGCTCTCTGATAGTTGGGAGTGAGAATAGTACTTACATTTTAGGTCTATAGCAAAACGTATTCAAACAATCAAACACGATCCATGTCCGATCAAGGTACTGAGAACATTTTTGTGATACTGCTGGGGTTATTAAATTGGACCTAATTAGCCTACATCTTAATAGTTGGATCCTGTAGTACTTCTGCTTCACAAAGAAATATTAAAATACTCAAGGACATCTCATGTTGTAAATAAACAATCGCTCGTGCTGCTTATTAGACCTTTTCATCATCAATGTCTGCTCAAGGCTGCATTCTATTCAAACATTTAACAACCTCTTAGTAGCCTCATCGTTATGTTTAAGAACGTTACCGAGTGTGCCATACTTATAACATTTAGAACAAATGCTTATTTTTATAACAAATTGCCTCTTGCCATATCTTGGTTACAACTGTAATGTCAAACTTGATACTCTATGTACTATTCAACACTTCAACATGCATGTTTCAGCGCTATAAATGACTCGGAACAAGTGCCCAGATTATTCAGCGTGTTCAGAGACGCAGCTTCCGGAAGACAGGACAGCTGTGATCCGTACTCTTGCTTCCGGAAACCCTCTTCAGCCACTACCAAGTCAAAACACATCCTTATTCGAAAAGAAAAACAAACACATCCAACGACATCAGAAAATAATCTCGTATCTAGTCTATGTTAATTTATTGAGTAAAACGTTACGCTTATAATATTTAAATTTTGGGTATTTATTTCCGATGTGTGAATAGACATTTTAACATCGTCATAGTTTATTCTGTGTTTTTTAATATACAAGGTGTTAAAAAATTTCCCCTTACCATAACTGTTGACGCAGTTTGTTAATCATTTGGGGAATGTTTTTATAAGGTCTGAAGTTTGTTTTGACGTATTTTTGTCGCTCCCCTCCCCCAAACGATGGGTAGGCCTTATTTTTTCAATTAATTCCCCCCGCTCTTGTGGCACGTTTTTTACATCAATTCAACGACCCCAAGATTTCACGTACAATTCCTTTTGACTGGCATATTTTCCCGCAAATTCCTCTATAAGGAATTTTGTTATTGTTGTGCATTTAAACTACTGTGTGTTTTTCACGACAAACTCAGACACAAATTAACTATCAACCTCTTTGGAGCTCTACTAAGCTGATTTACTGAATACAAAATATTTAATCAAACAAATTGTAGGTTGATTATTACAGAAATAAATAATTACACAGAGTACTTTTCAGCTTTCTCAGAGGCCAATTTAATTTCTCTATGAATGAAAACAACAAATGTGCTAAACCGATTGGGAGGTCGATTTTGGGAGGCTGTGCTACTCAGATAAGTTTTCAGGCGTCGGAGGGTTGAAAATTACCTCTCTTATGTTGATTTTTAGTAAACCTACACATGGTGACATCATTGTTTTGATCAAGTACTGCCAAAGTTTAGCAGCTATTTTTAAAGTTTTTAGAATGAAAAAGCTCCTTACTGCGTTTTGTCATTGAAGTCTCAAAGTCAATTACAATATCTTTTAGTCTGAACAACCTTGCAATTTTTTGCAATCTTCCGAGAAATTTCGGGGGTATTCATCCAAAACCCTCTGGCTATGCCCTGCATAGTGCGGTGTTTACAATATTATGGTCATGCTTGCGTCTACAGGACTACAGTTCTGCACCTTTCTTTGTTTACTTCATTTGACGTGAAAGTCAACGCTGTCTTGTGTTACCTCACTTTAACTACTGTGACGTGGCTGGTCACTAATGACGCTTTAAACAAACTGCAGTGAGCAGAACTGAACCGGTTTAGAAGTTTAGTTTCACGTAAAGTGCAATGTTCGCAGAAGCTATCTCTGAATAATTATTAATTTCATTAAGAATTATGAATCTCTAAATAATATTAATCAAAGTGTTTGGCTCTGTATCCTTATTTTGTCGTTACTTAGAATGAAACATAAACCTAAACAAGTAACCTAAACACATATACCGGGTGGCCACGATAAAGTGTCCTAAACGGATTACAGGAGTGTTATTAGAGCTAGAAAGATGAAACAAACTTTTTCTCAGGAAGTCGTAGCCTACATGGAGATTTCAGGAAAAATATTTTCAAGATTCTCAGTATACAGGGTGTGTCAATACTGAAACTCACGGGGTCAAAACTCGAGATTTTTAAATACAAAGGTGAGTCATATTGTACATAGTTTTAAACAGTAGACAATTTTCGACATTTTGACGAAAAATGTTTTGATATGTTGCTCTGTTATCAAACTAGAGCTATAAACGTAAATCGCGTAAGCTTTTACGGGACGCCCTGTAGTCAAACTATCAGTTCAATTAAAATATGATGTTTACATATTGTTTCTCAGAGTTTGACGAGCTTTTCAACGGTACGTCGTAAAACCATGTTTTGGAAACGTTTCTAACCTCAAAATGGATGTAAACATTGAAGTTGCTTTTATCATGAATAAGTCAAGTAAAAGCTTACGCGATTTACGTTTATAGCTCTAGTTTGATAACGGAGCAACATATCAAAAATATTTTTTCGTCAAAATGTCGAAAATTGTCTTCTGTTTAAAACTATTTACAATATGACTCACCTTTGTATTTAAAAATCTCGAGTTTCGACCCCGTGAGTTTCAGTATTACCACACCCTGTATACTGAGAATCTTGAAAATATTTTTTCTGAAATCTCCATGTACGACTTCCTGAGAAAAAAGTTTGTTTCATCTTTCTAGCTCTAATAACACTCATGTAATCCGTTTAGGACACTTTATCGTGGCCACCCGGTATAAACATACATTTTCCATCAAACATATAGCGATGGACTGATCCTGTGTAATATACTTTGACTTGAGACACTGACCACTCTTAGATGGGATTTGAGGTGAATATGGGATGAAGTGTGATAAATGTTTTGATATATTGTGATGTGAAGTCCTCTAGAGGACATAAGATAAGAGGAAGTTCCTCAATCAGTATATAAAGGATAGAACAAGGAAAACAGCGATGGAATGTTCATCTTGTAGCGCATGGAGGAAACACAGTTTTAAACATAGCCGACGCATAGCCACAAGCGTTAACCCTGATCTTTGTGAATTTCTGTAACGGGACTATTTAAACCGGAAGTGCCTTTGGGGGGATTTTCACTCTAAAAATTGTATTTATTCTAAAGAACTTAATTTAAGATCAGATTCTGATAAAACTTGATAAAACAATGTCACCATGTGTATGTAGGTGAAATTTTAAGCAACAAAATCCAACCAGCCAAACCATAGTGCCAAACTAATTTTTCGCCGCCCTCTTGGTCTGGGTTTTCTGGTTTTGGTACAAATATTGGGTATACGTTACGCTAAGTTTTGTCTCAAATCAAATCATAAATACAGTTACATAACATTGAAACCCGTTATTGGGGGATGGAAATATTAACATTTGCTGATAACATTAATCGCGCCAGCCTTCCTAAGAGGGACTAGATTGTTTAAGAGCAACGTGTATGTTAAGTTTTGTCTGAAATAAAACAAAACAATTTGTCGGCATGGAAACCAGGTATTGGGAGGTATGGAAATTTGCTAACAAGGCATCAACTCAGCTCTAAGAGATTATAGAGCAACATTGAAAGAACCACAAATGTACACGTCGTCAGAAAAGATTACTTCTCACAAGTATAATCTGCTAGGTTTGCGCAACAATAATTTAAAACCCATTTACCCGCACGATTACGTAATACTGGAGGGTGCTATCAAAGATAATTTGTATAGGTCTGTACGTATCGTCTTTGGTGCTATAGAAGTAACTTCCTCTGTATGCCTATACAACTCACACAAGGTGTAGACCAACCAGTTTATAATAATTATTATTTTATAGTCAAATCTAAAGTAGCTAAACTAATATTTAACCATCTATGTTCTTAGGAGGGAGATTATTAAGAAAATAATAACAAGTATCCTTATTTTAACATTTTAAATTATTTAATTCCTAATTAGTTCAAGTTTGATGTTTGGTCCGAAGATAGAAACATCGTTTCTGAAACGCCTCACCCAGCAAATAAAAAAGTGTATTGGATTGTTTGAGTTCAAACTTGAATTAATTGTAAATTCCAATAAGAAGCTGCCTCCATATATATTTAATTCCTAATTAATTTTAACATCTTTTACCAAAGATAATGCTATGGTAATTAGGTAGTATATAGTTTATACCTTATTTCAACGCTTTCTAGGGTTGTTACTAATCATGCAGGTCGTCCCCACTTTTTCAACTAACCCTGTTTACAGTATATTGAAACGTATTTCGTATTTTGTGTACAATATGTTTGGAAAAGAAATGAATAAATATTTTATTGCCATTGCGTACGTAAGGACCATTTGTATCAAAATTCTGGCTCCCCGAAAACCGTATGCGTTACGTTCCTCGCAAGTCTCATAAGTCATAATGGTTTTTCACATTCGAAGACCACTGACGAGTATATGTCGTGCTTGTAACTACTGAATTTGCGTGTTTCGCTGGTGGTATATCTGAATCACGAGTTCACGACCCACACTTGCCCTGGTCGATGCCTCTAGCATCCTGTTCCATCCTTGGTAGCTTGGTTAAACAGACCTAAATCAACATTTAGTGCAACACAAGTACACATTGATATGAATAATGAGTTGCCGCTGTCCCACATTGGCGTGCGGGAGACGAAATAATACATGACAAACAAATCTAGCGAGTTGACAGTATCGGAGATCGAACAGCGGATATGTACACTGTACTTTGTACTGGGAAAGGATAACGAACTATAGGCCATTTCAGTTTAGTTGTCAACAAACAAAAGTACTAGCTCAAATTGAGCAAAAAAGAAAACATTTATTGAAATCGTTGATGAATCAGCGATGTTTTAAACAATTTAATCTTCTTTGCTGGTAGTGGGTGGAAACAAAGTAAGGAATGGTGACGATCGATCTGTCAAATAGGAAGAAATGCACTGTAGTGTTGTGGCGGACAGAGTGAGTCGCTGTTGTCAGTCAGTCAGTCCTCAGTCAGCACAGATGGAGTTCCTCTCTCTCCCCAGTGGTGGGCAGATGCCTCTGGTCGGCTATGGCACTTGGCAGGTACATCTTCAGCTGGATCTTACTTTAGCATGCAACATTTTCATTTGTGGCTTTGGGAGCGCTTCCTACTGGCTACTACTGTCGATTTGGCGATCTATGTATCAAATATATTGCTGTATGTATATGGCTAAATATATCGAAAATACATGAGCGGCTGTATATAGCGGCCGCGGGACCCACTCTGGGCGCCACTTAAAACGATTGAAAACTGCATACGATGTTTTAAACTGGTTAACGTACTTAAATTGAAAACCTGTTTAAAGGAAGCATAAAACTATTGAGGCTGCTACATATAAACTCAAAACCTGTACTTTCAATAAACAATAAATTTTTAATTAGGTTTATTAAAGCTTAATTTTTTTATAAGAACATATAATATCTCAAATAATTTTATTTATTTATTTATTCGGTAATAAATCATTTGTTTGGCAAGGAAGTTTAACGTTTTTATTTTTTATGCTGCAGGATTAACTGCTCTATGCTTCTATTGTTCCCAATTTAGCACGTTAATCTACTTAAAACATCGCTTGCGGATTTTCGCATGTTAAATTCCCTATACCGGATAGAGGCCGGGCTCTATTAGGGGATTTATGTTTAAGATTTGTTAAATATTAACCATACGCGGTTTTGAAGCCCCCAAACGTCTAACAACTTAAATAGAAGTAAGTTTGTTTAGGCCTAATAAGTGATTGAAAACGTATAGTTTTAAAGAAAATCGTTTTAAATCTCAAAGCCCAATATTTAATACTTTTTATGGGCGAGCCAGGCGAGACCTTTCAAAAGCAAAGCCTTTATCTTCAGATCCGAACAAATATAATAAAGGCGTTGCCTTTGAAAGGCCTCGTCCATTAAAAAATCTTAAATATTGGTTTTTTGATATTTCAAATTATTTTTCCTTATACTAGTACTCATCCAAGATGAATTATTTAAATTGAGCTCCATACGGGCACTTTTAAACATGTCCTGTACATGAAAAAATTATTCTTTGGTGTCTGTTTTTTTAGGAAATTTCCTAAAATTTCATCATATTGCGGGACGATAGCTCATCATTCCTACAGAGATGCATTTCGGATCCAGGATTACATGCTTAGAACTCGTTTCCCGTGAGGGAAAAACATTTGTTCCAATAGCGGCCCAAAAGAGTTTACCAGAATACATTTAATTTCATTTGTTCAGGTCTGCCAATAGGAGTTTTAAAAGAAGAACTGGGTGGATTTACTTCGACCCTCAAACCAACGTGAATAACATGAGGGTTTCTGATGTACATGTAAACAAGTCTGATTGAAATCAGCTGATTGGGTTTCTACTCTGTGCGGTTGGATCAGCTGTGAATTGCTAGGAGAACAATACTCTGTGGACACAACAGAGCAGATTATTGGTTCCAGTGTTCACGGCTGAATAGGCGAGCCTTCACGCCTAGCTAGTGACCTTGCGGTTGTCTATAGGATGGATAATACACCGATATACCGTTGTAACCAGCCGCAGCAGAACGTGCTGCAGTTGTACAGACCGCAAGCGGATCCTCGGCAGTTTTCTCAATAATTCAAAAAATACTATTTTCTTAATAAAATACTGGTTGATTATCTATGATTTGCCTACACACTTGCTATTAAGAGTTTTAGGTAATATAAATTATATAAGTTAGCACTGTAACTTCAATAACCATACGTCCCAAACTAAATTTCAAAAAAAAAGAACGAAACCGATCAAGAAATAATAATTGTAGAGACCACTATTAAACCCTAAGCTACTTCTCTATTCAACCCTAAGTAAATTGTTGTTAATGCGTACCTCCTGGCTTAGCACAAATACTTTACATGGGTCTGTTTGTCTTGAACTTAATTCAAATCATGAACATTAACACATGAATCCTGAATTGTACGTGGCCGAGCGGCGTTTTTCTTTATATACTTTTATGAACAATCTACACGTTTCATTCAAATGAAATTCAAACATAGCCGACACGTAGCCACAAGCGCTACGGAAAATCTTGACGAATTCACAATAAAATAATAAAAATGGTCTTGTCTCAACCTAGAGTTCTCCTGCAAACTGCAGAACATTGCACATTTAAAACAAAATATGACATCAGTTTACGCTAGCTGAGCGCTAACTTAACATTACAGAAACATTAACTCCAACTTGATATTGGGTTCAAATAGTCTCGCCTATCTAATTTAGTTCACCTATAATATAAATTATAATACATAAGATTGGTCTAGCACGGTGAAACACCAAATATTCAACTTTCAATTCATTAATGTAACACCAGTTCCTTCCTGTTATCAGCTTGCCGCCTAGAGCTTAATTGGGAATTTCTTTAAAGGTAACCAGATCCCGTTTAAGGTCATATCATGTAATAAGGGTAATGTTGACAGTTTTCAGTGGGGGTCAAAAGTAGTCCTTCTATCTTAAATTTTGAAACCGGAATTATTTATTTGGTTGAAAAACAGGTGTTTTATTTGCCATATTATATAATGATTACAAACAATAGACAACATTGTCTCTCCTAGTGGGCTCACGGCGGAAGAGCTCTGAAAGCGCCGAGGAATATCACGCGAGGGTCAGACAACTTAACATCTGAACCTGGAGTGACCTATACTCAAGCTAAGATGATGACTCTCTAAACTTGTGCTCGGTTTATTGGCTTTTCTCTAAACAAAAAAACCACTCTCCTCCTAAAAAAAGATTTCAAAAGTTAGCTATGTATTCTGATTTGTTGTTGTCAGGCTAACGAAGATGAGCTGGAAGAGGCACTCGAGGCGGCCCTGGAGGCCGGGTACCGACACATCGACACAGCCGCGGCCTACGAGAATGAACACGTGATCGGTCGCGTACTGCGACGCTGGATGGACGAGGAGAAACTGACCAGGGAGGAACTGTTCATAGTCACCAAGGTAGGGGCAAGAGCAACTACTGACAGCTGAGAAGCACTTACATGCACAGACTCTACTTCGTAAAGCGTGCTTAATACAGGGTGGCCCATAAGTCAGTTGACAGGCAATCAGGCATGCATTTCATTGAATGCATGTCAGTCAACTGACTTATGGGCCACCCTGTATAATCGTGTGATTGTAGTATTTATTAGTTCTAATTAATACTCAACGTTATAACTTCTTCTTTTTAAAATGAGCTTGAGAGGGTTTAATATCAGTGGTCAGAACTATTTCCAATCTCTGTCATCTCATTAGCAGATAACGATCACTTCTCACCCCATGTTTAACAATACAGGTGCCTCCAATCGGAGTTCGCCCAGAGGGAGTTGAAAAGTACTTGAACCTGTCCCTGGAACACCTGCAATTGGACTATGTGGACCTGTACCTGGTTCACACTCCCTTCGCCCTCGAGGACGACAAGGGCATGCACCCCACAGACGACGATGGGAACATCCTCCTGGACACAAGCACCGACCTGGAGGCTGTGTGGAAGGTGAGTGAATAGTCCCTCCTGTGATTAAATTGTATGTTCAAACAACACTTTTTGAACAGGCCATGGTTATAATTTGCGTGACCATCCACTATGGATTCCTATTGTTCTTTTCAAATAAATTTGTGTTACATATTAATTTTACAGTCATAAGGTTTTACCGTCATGTGTGTTTGCAAAAGGGTGATATCGGCTTACTCTGTTTCTATATGTGCTTTTGTCAGGTGGTTCAGGACTTGTTCTCAATTAGAGGTAGTTTAATGTTTAAATACAATCTACGTCATAATAATATATCACCTGTTTAAGATAGTTGTGGCTTTATAATAACATGTGATGACCACAGTAACAGTGGCATATGAAGACTTGACATTTGACTTTTAGAAAATAACAACTCCTTAATCTTTGGTTTAATTTTTCTCTCGTCTCAGGCAATGGAAGCGCAACAAGCTGAAGGCAAAGCCAAGGCGATCGGAGTGAGTAACTTCAACCAGTCGCAACTGCAGAGGCTCATAGACTCAGCTTCGGTTGCAATAGACAACCTGCAGATCGAGTTGCATGCTTACTTCCAGCAGAGTGAGCTAGTGGAGTTCTGCAAGGAGAACAACATCACCGTGTGTGCGTACTCTCCACTAGCCAGTCGCGGAACTGCCAAGCTGTTTGATGCTTTGGGGCTCAGGTAGGTAGGAGCTCAGAGCTTGTTTTAAAAGCTAAATAAAATTATTTAAAATGTTTTTGTTTAGATCGCTCTTGACACAAATTACAAAAAATATTATTGTTCTGACACAGTAAGGAGATTCCGGACCTGATGAGCAACGAGGTAGTGGTGGGAATAGCGGAGAAGGTAGGCAAGACTGCGGCCCAGGTGTTGCTGAGGTACACGGTGCAGCGGGGCATTGCCGTCATCCCCAAGAGTACCAACCCCGGCCGCCTACGCGAGAACATAGAGGTACCAAGTGTTACATTTGTAGAGGTCCACTATCTTAAACTTGACCTGCATACGATATAACAGAGAGGCGGTATAAAGTTTAGAGTGTCTCAATAAGGTCTATATAGACATCTTTTATCAAGGACTTTGACAAGTTTAGTAGTTTTAGTCGGTTTATTTTTAGAACCCGACTTTCAAACTAGATGTGCAAAAATCCTCCATAATGGTAAACAGTACCTACAAGTATTCAATTATGATTGCTGAGGTAACATGATTTACCAATATATTCAATGCGTTTTAATGTTTAAGATTTCCATCAACAGCCAACAGAGTAGCACTATGTACAGTACTTCAATTTAGGTGTCAATGTTGGAACAAAATTAACATTCAATGTTAAAAGGAAATAGACAACTGAATATGGATGGCAATTGAGCTGAAACTAGCTTAATTATACCAAATAATTGAATAACTATTATGTATTCAAATTCAAATCATGTATTCTATTCAACAATAACAATTGTAATAGGTGTGTCAAGGCTTAAAAATACTAAAAAACAGGCAATATTTAAAGAAATGTTGATTTTGTTACAGACCTGTGAATGTTAGTGTAGTTGTACTTATACTGACTATTATTAGTTAATCATCACAACTTTCATCCATTTCTGTCAGGTCTGCTTCATAAAATTCCTACAGACTGTACAATTGGTGTTAAATGAGCCATGTTTTCAAAAAATTTTCAAATTTCTTTTTTGACATCAATCTTACATTGAATGGGATTTGATTGAACAATTTAACATTTAGCTGACTTATAGAGCCAACTTAGACTATAAGCTGACAGTCAGTGCATAAAATAACATGTGAACTGGGCGACACTTGTGACTTGTGTCGCCAAGTGAAGGGATTATGTCGCCTAGTGGCTGCAGGCTGCTCCGGTTATGTTTTGGTTCAGATTTTAAAGAACAAGTAGTTTTTTTTAATAATCAAGCTTTACAAGTTAACAATTGACCTCATAAATTTGTATTATTACAAAGTAGCCGCAGCAATCCGGTTGGAATTTTTATTTAAAAAATGCGGATAAACTCATATTTTAATTACGACTTATAATGTCTGGCGCGGCGGCGGTGGACGATGTGGCGCGGAGGAGCGAGAGGGTGTCTAGTTGGTGGGTGTTTCGAGGGTGGAAAAATGCACTATCAGCAGATACCCTGGAGGTACGCACTCAGGGTTATGTCAGAGTTGCATATCTTGATGTTATGATGCTTGCAGTTGATCTTGCTGCAAGCAACCACTCTTTCTGGTTCACCCTTTTTTTGTCAGACCTTATCCTGATGTAGTATTACTTTACATGTCTGACGGGCTTTTAACTTATACAGTTCCTCATTTGGCTTCCATGATCTTAAGGACCAGAAGCTTTGGTGATTTTTTCAATTGTCTTCATTTTCCAGCATTGATAACCACAAGGCTTCAGCGCACTTACTTATCTTTTGGCCTATATCTCTTCCAGGGCCAAAATTCTACATCTGTTGAATTTGGGACATCTGAAGAGGGTATGTCAGCATTGTGTTGTTTTTTTTTTGCAACTGAGGCAATTCTCAGAATCCATATTTTGGTGCTTGAACGGGTAGTGCCTGAAAGCCCCGTGTCCTGTGAAGGCTTGCTTAGATGGAATACCCATCTCTGTGGCCTCTTTCCAGCCAGGCTTTTAAATCGGGTATGAGCCTAAGGTCATCTTCCACTTTCATCACTCTCCCATCACTGTTGCCAGGCAGGAAGAGTCTGCTTCGGGTTCTTTTCTTCTCGTTGGCTATGGTTCTCGCCCTTTCTTCCAGATATCCAGCTCTCTGGTGAGCTGTGGATTTCGGACCTTTCCAGATCGGTAGATCTACAGGTGGGGTTTACCTTTAGAACCAGAGGCACTTCCAGAGACTGTTTTGTATGCAGATGATACAGTAGGGCTGCACATCGATTGTTACTGAGTGTAACCTTTTCATCTGACACTTTTTGTGGCTATTTCTTTCAGGCTGGTGCTGCATACAGCATTTGAGAAATAGTTACGCTTGCAATCAGCAACTTCTCTTGTATGTCTGCCTCCTCCAACGTTTCGGTATGAGCCTTGTTAGGTTTTCAAGGTTTGCATGCTTTTAGTGCCACCTTGTTGATATGAGGACCAAAGGGAAAGGTTCTATGATCTCAACTAAGTAGGTCATTTGTTTTTTTTCCACTATGTGACAGCCCTCAATCACTAACTTAGGGTTTTAAACTTTTCCTCTAGTCATGTTACAGCTTCTGTTTTATGTACAGCTAGTTTTAGTTGTTTTCTTTTTTTATGTGCTGATATTTTATACTTGTGCTCAATCCGTATTTCCAGTGCCTGTATCTGCTTCCACTACAGAAGTGCGTGTCCGAAACCAATGATTTTACTCCAGGGAGAGGCATTTCTAGGAACTCATCATGGGCAGAGGTTCCAAGAATGTTGGACCCTAGTCTTGACATGATCCACAGACATTGTCTCTTGAATTGTCCATTCATCATTTTCGTAAGAAATGCTTCTGTTGTTGAGATAGTGGCAACCAATCCATGGAGATATTCCTGGAATCTCGCTTTGTCTCATGGCATCCAAATGTCTACGCCATGAAAGAGTTGAACTGTGATCTTGATGTCCAGAGCAATGAGGTGCACAAACTTTCCTTTTCCTACCTTTTCTCACAGCGCCTTTGCAACCTCAGCGGTTTCCTCTATAGCGTTCAATGTAGAGCAATTCTCCCTAAAACCATATTGTTAAAAAACTGTGGCATTCTTTCAGGTTTTGTCTATTGCTTTGCAGAATTAAACCTTCCAAAATTTTTTCCAGCCGAGGTCCAAGAGGCGCACTAGGTCGACAGGATGTGAAATACGATCAGAGCTTATTTCCTTTAGGGAGCAGTACTGAACCCTTTTATATTGTTGGGAAGATGCGATTTCAATGCGAACATTTTAAATACTCAGCTTCCACATTTAAGGTATTGCCTCATAAATTTTTTGTGGCCCACATTTGAACTCCATCAGGGTAAAAGCTTTTCCAAGTTTTAGTTTCTCTGCTCAACATAGCTCATCTAAGTTGAATGGCTCTGGAGCTGAGTTTGAATTTCTTGAGTTCCAGTGTCAGTTATGTGTGTGGGGTGAGTGAGTGGTGTGTGTTTCATTGTGTCTGCACACTGTACACTAGACAAACTCATAAGCTGATTTTCATTTTGCTACTTGAAATAAACTCTCCCTCCATCCTCAAAATCAATAAATATCTATTATTTCATGCTTACTGATTCACAATAAACTATTATTGTACATTAGTGAATTGGCTTATGGTTAGAGTATTTTTCAATCAGGATATATTTTCTTATCAATATTTGTACAGATGGTGGTTTCTTGAATATATTTTGGATAATATATATGTAATTTACATAACAGTTCTTAATTTTGAAATAAGTTGGGTTTCTTTTCAATAAATTATATCATATATTAATATCATCATATAGTATCAATAAATTATCAACTATTATTACCATTTCTAAACCAAATTTTCATTTAGTTTATGTGTTTTGGTACCCTTTTCATTTGTGATTATAGTAGTTATAATACAAACTGTGGCGTTAGCAGATTCTCAGGTAAGTAAAGATGTAGTTTGTTTGTCTTTCAATTTTTACAACCACAATAAACATAATTATTCGAAGTAACTAACAATATAACAATTAATAAAATAATGAACTCTAACTAGAATAACAATTAATGATCATAAAGGTGTAACGATGATTAACTATGGAATACTATTTATTGAGGGCTAGTGAAGAAATGAGTAGATTTTATGATTGGCCAATTGTGGCGAGCTGAAACTAAAATGTGAAGATAATGTAATCAAATCTATGCAGATATTTGACTTTGAACTCAGCGAGGAGGACATGGCAGCCTTGCAGGAGTTGGACCAAGGAGACGCAGCTAGAGTGGTTGACTTTTCATTTTTTAAAGGGTAAGATAAACACCCACACAGCACAGGATATCCCACAGATATCCCTACTTGATCCTCAATATCCCTAGGTCATCCTGGGATTTTCGGATATCCTAAGAATATTCCAATAAGTTTGGACTATCGACTTTTCCAAAGTAATAGAGTCAGAGTTGAAGACATATCCTTTAGTTAAGTGCAACACAATCAATTAGACTGAATGATTTTATAAGAGGTTGGAATAATAAACAATATTATTGTTCAGAAAATTCAAAAGAATATTGGTGTGTTCCCTCAAAGAATCTCTGAAAACGTTTTCAATATGGACAATAATCCATTTGTTGGATTAGAGCTTATAGCTAAAAGAAAACACAGAAGTTCTACTTAAAGTACTGAATTTGTGTATAACTAGCACATTTATATAACTTATTTATTTACACATAAAGGTGTTGTTAACCACACTGATGTGCGGATTTGATCAGCGATTGCGCTTTTTGGTTGATTGTGGATTGTTTATGGAGTGGGATATAGTTTTCTCATGTATAAACTAATATTTTAGGCAGAAGAGTTGTAATAGTTGACATATTTCCTTAAGCCTCCAACATTGCTCTACCCGACTAACAACACACTAGAGTGAATGTTCTCTCTCTCATACTACTGTAGGTACCATTTATACATTATTTGCTAATATGATTTTTTCCTTTTTCAGGCTCAAAGAAGGTCACCCCGAGTTTCCGTTTTAGTTTTTGCAACACAGCACTGAATAGGGCATCTACTGTAAATAGTGTGTGATCTAAACAATTTAAATGATGTGCTTTTTTAGATAGAAATCTATTTATTACAGATATATTATTACATTTTTAAGTAGTATTATGGTAGCCATTTAGCTTTTGTCATAGATTAACAATATACCTGTGCATTATCACTATTTTAAATATATATCGGTACATAGTCAAAAAATATCAACTGATTGAATTTAGTGATATTGAAGAAAAAACAAAAGTATTAAAACTTAGCAAATTAAACTGTTTCTGTTTGTAAACAATTATGTTAATGCTGAACAATTTACATAATTACATACAGCTTTTTAGAGTAATCCTCACCATCAATGATCATCAGTAACTTATTTTCACTTCTAATACTTGAGATTGAAACATAATACTGAGCTCCAGTGGCATTGATGGCCTTTTCTCAATCCTGGGCCTTTTAGTTTAATAACAAAATGTAACATTTTCTACAGTGTATCAAACTATAATAAATATATCCAAATCACTTGTGTTTTTATGCATCCTTGTAAAAAATAAATTTCTTATGAATCCTTGTGTATATCCTATGGGGATTATTGTATTCACCATTCCTTAGCAGGCAAATTCCTTGCCGCCCCTCTTTGCACACTTGTCTTTTAAAACTCAAGGTTTCTTGACAATCAAAGAGTAAGGATTATGGCCGTGACTTGATATTTGATAAAAATGTAACGTTAATTATATCATAACTTGAGTTGTTGCCGAGATTTTCAAGACTCTTGAATTGCTCCCAAGGCTTATGAATTATCAGTGGCTATTATAAGGTTTCACTAATCTTGTGATGATAGCTCCAATGTATACAATGATATAATTATCTTAGCATTATAATACTTATTTTATATAGGGTAGGTACCTCATTTCATAGGTCTGCAACTATCAGAAACCTAAAGCGTCTGCTAGAAATCTCAAATATCAAGTTGTGGCCATAATCCTTCGTCTTCGATATACGAGCATCGTCAAGATGAAAACCTGAGATTTAAAAGACAAGTGCACTAAGAGGGAGTGGTGAATAAAGAATACAATAATCCCCCCATAGGATATACAAAGGATAATGTACAAGGATACTAACTGTGGAGCCATAAAGATCGGTTTACAATAATTTTGGAGGAGGTGGAATTATCTGTTCTGGGGGCTGTTTTTATAGCTTCTATTCGCTAGATATGGTTGGTTCATTGTTGGCACTCAGTTATGTGTAGAAAGTGGCTATCACAGTAACTGTCTCATTAGGTACTTAGTTTTAACTTGCCCTTCAACTACAGCATTGTACCTCCTGAACAACATTCTTGCAAAACCCATTTATTAATTATTTTGTGTGTACAGTACTAAAATACAAAACAGTGGTCTCACTTGAAATTAAAAGCGCAAACAGGTAGCCACCACAGATTATTGACAGGATACCAGAGTCAAATCTGTTAACAAAAGTACTCTGTGATTGCTGCCTATTTACTCCATGAAGCCAAACCCTCTATTAAGAGTTTAGTACAGGTATAAAATAGTTTCACATTACCCTCATCATTGGTTGTTGTAGTTTGATTATAATACAAAACATTTGTATTCAAATGTAAATTGTTTGAGAAGAAAATGAGATTCAGAAACGTGATATTTTTCCTTCTTTCCTACAATTTTTCTGACTAAAAATTAATTGATTTCAGATAACATAAACAATTAGCTGGAGTAATAGTCATAAAAAGTTTTCTGTTTAGTGTTAAGGGGTAAGACAAGCCCTATGGAACAAGACAGGAGTAAGCAAGTTGTGAGGGAACTATATTTAGTATTTACCCTTAGTTTAAAAAGAAGTTTAGTAGTAAAGGAAAGACAATGTATATGTTTAAGGAAAGGAATATTAATTTATGTAAGAACTTTTTGTTTGTGAAAAGAAATGTTTAAAGAAAAGGACACTTCTAAAACATTTGCTGTAGGAAATATAGTCCAATTCCAAGAAAGTTAGTCAAATTATGTTGGCTAAAACACTATCTTCCAGACCCATGACCAATGTGAAACTTCTGTCCATATTGCACCTCCTGGAGATCATATCTCTTGAGATAATCTTTGGCTTGAAATATGGTATATTTAATCACTAGGTCGTACAGTGACGCTTTCTGATACAAGGTCAAGTTATCAGAGCGTCAATATATAATTAAAAGTCATCTCAGTAGTGTTAAATTTACAAACTAAACTTATTTAATTTCTATGCCCGTTATCACAGTGTGTTCTGTAATAGTGCCAGCCAACGGGGGTGGCCATAGCTCAGTGGTGTAGTACATGCTTCGCACCAAATCAGCCCGGGTTCAATTCTCAGGCGCAGTGATAACTTTTCACAACGGCCTCTCCCTGTGGTTAGCTGAGTCATTGGTCCATTCCATTGGTCGTTGGGCTAATAATTAATGACCCAATCTGGGGAACAGTTGGCCCTAATTTGTAACAAGACTTCACCTCATCATCCATCAAAATACTCATCATATTCAGTTACTCACCATCATTCCATATTCACCTTAAAATATCCTTGTGGTCGGTGTCTTAAAGCAAAAGAGCAAGTGTTTAAAAAGCTATTTTCAAGACAAGTGATAAACTACACTTTTGTCATGATGCAAATGTATAACATGAGAAATAAATGTTAATAACATTAATGTTTCAATTTTAAAAAGAACCTAAAAGTAAACAATGTTTTGAAATCATGTGATTTATATTGTTTTGAAGAAACAGATGTTACACTGATTTACTAAAGCCATAGTTGAAATTCAAAACAAACTTTTTGAAAAGCTGATGTCAATGCTACAAAAAAATCATAAAAATGATAAGCACCAAAACAAACCTTCATCACCCTGGGAATAAATAGTGCAACTATAAAAAATTCATAGACCGCATTTTATAATTATAATTCTTTTGAATAAATATGCAAAATCACACATCCTACATTATAAACTTATGTGTTGTAATAAATAATAATGAACAATCGAAACAACATTACTTTGAGTAAAGGTCTGGCCTGGACTAGTGTTGAGGGATCGGGATCAATAGTCAAATAGCTTTATTACATTATCATTGAGATAAGTACATAGGTGTCAAAACAAAATAGTTACAAGAGTATCTTGATGTTGCAGTCGAGTCTTAGGTTGTTCCCTGTCTCCAGCCCAGAAATTCGTTTATTGAGTAAATGGTCTGTCCGTCAACCATTTCGTCAGTGTTGTCTGCAACTTCTTTCCTTGGACCTTTATGTCGTCTGGTAAGAGCGTTGAAGAACTTCCTGCAGCTGAATGATGGTTTCTTTTGAATCTGGATGTAAGTGCGAGGGTAGGGTGAAATTTGATATCAGTGTTGTACCCATGGATATCTTGGCCTCGTTCGGTGGAATTGCGGTGGAAGGGGTGTGGAATTCTGACATAACCAGTTGTGGGGAAAAAAGTGTACAAATACATCTCTTAGCGGTAATTCACAGACCCTTGATATTACCTCAGGGTTAAATGCTGGTTTCTATCTATGTAATGAAACTAGTATCTTAAACATAATTTTAATGAAAAATTAACTAAATGCACAGTTACGATGAACAACATTGTTGCTTGAACACTAAACTTTAAGAGTTATTTTCTAATAATATAATGTGAAATGTAAATATAATTTTAATTTGATTAAAAGAAGTAACACAATATTGAATTCCATATTTACTTCTATAATACTAACATTCTAAACATGATACTTTTAAATTCTCAACAAATATGCAATGTTCAAAATGCAACATTTATTTTTATTCACTTGCGATGGAACTATCCAGGAGAGAACGGGGCAGCACAGGTTCAGGAAACTGTTGATGCATTTTGTACTAAACAGGAAAGTCCGCTTATCGATTGTTTACCTGTTTGAAATCGGGGCCACATATTGACGATATGTCGAAGGAAACGTTGATGGATTGATGTGACGGAACACAAGAGTGCAGCTGCATTGTTGCCGAGTGTGAGCGTTAAGGTCATTTGTCTCCCGCTGTTATAAACCTAACCCACAGTTCCTGACGTCCTGTCTGCACCGAGTAGTGTAAGAGTTGTCTCACTACACTACATACAGTAGCTAGTTGTAGCATTTCACAAATATTCGCTGGGAGGAATGGATCAGGCCAACTCACCTGTGCGCCTTCACCGTTCTAACTCCATGGTAATTATACACTGCTGAAATCTTTGACCTAGTTTAAGTTGAAACTGTTATAAGAGCATTTTTATATAGTTGAGAAATGGTTGAAAAGGCTTCATACAATTTGGAATGTTTATTTTTGGATACAACAAAAACCTAAATATCAATAACAGTCATAACTTTAAAACTAGTTCCTTTACTGACTAAAGAAACACCTACAGTAGACTTTGGTAAGTTTGGTCTCCGCTCTGAGTACTGAGTCACACACACTTGCCAGAGATGAGCAGGCAGTAAGTCTCAACGTCCTTATTGTTTTCTTTGTTTAGTTCAACAGTTTACATCAAATATTCAGAATAAATACATATACATATGTTAGGCCACTTTTCTGTTCAGCCTTGGGTCCAGTCCCAAGGTGGTCGAACTTATGAGTCTACAGTATTATGAACCAGTAGCTAGCGTTCTCGGCCTTTGGCAATAGGAAGTAGAAATAATACAAAATACATAGCTAAAGAAATTAGTTATTAAGTGTTAATACAAATTAAGATCAAGTTAGTTTGTATAAACTAATTTCTAATAATAACATCTCACGAGTTTGTTCAACGCTTGAACCATATGTTTTAAAAACCTCTTTCAAAAACCTCAATGTTTTAAGTTTTTTTATTATTGTACTATATATTTAATTTCTGTTTAACATTTTATAACTAAATATTTTTCCTGTAAAATAATGGTAAAAAGCTGTAGTTAATGTATTTTTAACACTAAAGCAATTTGAAATGTAACTAAATGTGCCTTTACTCAGGTGAAGTTAGTTATATCACGTCCTCTCTTAATACAATATGGTACAATGATGATGGTGCTAGATAATGTAATTTAAAACGAATGTAAACATTTGAACAAGTTTAGATTCTTAATTATTTGAAAATTTTCTTAAGAGTTCCTTAAATACTGTTTTTTCAGAATTTAACCATACGAGTGTTAGTCCTACTGGTTGAACTTTTTGTATAATTTCCATCAATGCTAACTTGTATACCATTAAACTTCAAATCATTTTTTTCTAGCTCTAATTAATAATTTGTAAATATTGCATCCAGTCATGAGTTACTTGTTAGCGAGATGTCCATTATAGGTAAAATTTTATCTGAGATAACCAGTGAAGCAAAATGTACAGTTAATCAGAACTGATTTCTATTACAGACATCTTTGATGAATTACTTCCTAAATGGAATGATTGATGAGTTCCCAAGACCGTTTCCAGATCCAAATTTCGGCTCCGGTTTGCCAATGAGGTTTTCACGTCAAATGAGTAGACAGAATAAGGCACTTGCAAAGATCATCAATGACAAGGAAGCTCTGAAAATCAACTTGGATGTGCGACAGTTCAGTCCTGACGAGTTATCTGTGAAAGTGGCGGAGGACTACATCACTGTCGAGGGTAAACATGAGGAGAAGAACGATGAACACGGACTCATCTCTCGGCACTTTGTGCGCCGCTACCATCTGCCAGGTAAAGTAGACAAGTCAGCAATCATCTCCAATCTGTCTTCAGACGGAATCCTCCAGATCTATGCACCGAAGGAGCCTCCTTCTGAGGATGACGAGAGAGAAATACCGATAACCCAGACAAACCTTCCAGCAATCGAAGCGGGGGAGGAACACACGGAAGAAGAACAACCAGAGAATCCAGATGAATAAAATAATGTTTAAACAGATTAGTACTTAGCAACATTAAAATTAAGAAATTGATTGATTGTACTGTTTTTTCCTCCCCATTAAATTCTCTGTGTAAATTATAAACAAAAATAATGAAGTACACCAAAAAACAATCAACCCATTGACAAATTTAAAATTTATTTGTTGAGGCTGATAACAAGCCGCGCCTCACAAAAGTTTAAAGGTACGTTCAAAGATGCAAGTACAGTAGAGAGTCGATTATCCGAAACAATTGATGTCTAGGGGTATTCGGATAACTGATTTTTCGGATAATCGGTCATTGACGGGAAAAATGAAGTACAATGATGTAAATGAGATTAAAAAACATTCAAATTTATTTTTTCAATACAATAGGTAACAACACAACACCACACAATCAGAATATGGAAAGAAAAACTCTTTAAAAAAAGTCCAAAATAGATTTTTGTTTTAGTCCAATGACTCGTTTTTAGTTTATTTATTGCTAAGCCAATATAGAGCACACAGGGTGGACACAGACCGGGAATTATAAGTACCGGGAAATGTGCATGAGTTTTGGTGTCATCGGGAAAAATCGGCCCTCATATCGTGTAGCGGGTATAAATAGGTCCTCGGAGCGTACAGCGGGTATGAAACGACCGTCAAACGTATTATGCTGTGAAATGGTGATTGGCGGACTGAGCAGCTGTCGCGGTAAGCGCTCTGACGGTCGCGCTGAACTTTTGCTTGGCACGATTGATGATAAATGTTTTGGTTTCTTTCTGCCTTTCGCTTAACCGACGTTTCGGATGACCGGGCTTCGGATAATCGACGCTCTACTGTATTATAAAATCAAAGGCTTCCACAAATAAATTTGTTGTTAGGCTGTTTGTGTTTCAAACCTACTTTTGTTTTTTAAATTATTTAAGAGAAATGCTTGAAATTTCAAACTGTCTTCTAATACAAATTTAAAAAGAGAAACTTTAAATAAATGTTTTTATTATTAGACGGTTTGAGGTGTTCTGCATTTCTAAATAAGTAACATTTCTAAATAAGATCAAGCTGTTCAAAATATTTAATTTGGAGAGTTTTTCCAAAAACTAAGTTTTGACAATATACCACGCAACTAGCGTCTCTGTTTCTCAATGTAATTTCAAGTGGTTATATCTTAGAAATAGTTTGTTACTTTTAGATTAAACATATAGCCTTAATGGTGATTTGTTCGATGATTCTAACTTAATTGATTACATTATTAAGGGAGAAAAATAACATTGGCAACCAGCGAGACCCTTTAGATCAAGATTACTGGAATAATATTATTTATATACAGATTAAATGAAGCTTATGTCATGCTTTCCTTTAATAATGAGATGTTGTTGCCACTTTTTATCCGCTTTAAATTGCTAACAGGTTGCTTGATTTACTTGTTCTTAATTTGTTCAATACTTGTGTGTACAAGCAATACAACGTGAAACTTAAGATAAATCATACTAAAGTTTCATAACAAATTTTTAATACCTTATACCTTTCTTCTTCACCGAGACCCTTTCGGGATAGGTTGTGTCATAAAAATATAAAACTATACTATAATTATACTCTTTGTTAAAAAGATTGTCAACATTAAAAATTGTTTGGATCTTGGCGACAGATCTAGACAAGTCCCTCAACATTATCATTAAGGAACTCGGTGACAGAGTAATACGCCCTATCCTTCAACCATTTCTTGAGGATCGTATGGAACTGCTTGTTGTCCAAACTTTTGATTGTAGCTAGTAGTTTATTAAAGATTTTTATGGCGAGGACAGGGGAAACTGTCTCTGGTCTTGCTGAGGCGACAGAATGGGGTGTTGGTCTCTCCACGTCTCCTGGTACCATAGCTGTGCACCTCCTCCCTTCTTTCAAACTTCAAAATGTGGTCTTAATGTAGACAGCACAGTCCAAAATGTACTGACTGTGGACGGTCAGTATGCCGAGCTTCTTGAAAAGAGGCCTACAGTGGTCCAGCCAACTGCTAGATGTGATAACCCTCACGGCCGCATGAAATTCACAGTTTTAGAGGAATGTCCCCACAGTAGGAGGCCATAACTAAGATGACTGTGGAAGACTGCATAGTACAAACAAACCATAATAAAGCAAACAAACCAACATCAAAAAAGGTTTGGATAAAAAGAGAAAAATAACTGTACTGACAAAATATTATATGTCACAGCCTGCCACTTGTACGTCCTCTGTGCGACCAAACTTCAATAACATGTGGAACATTGTTCGTAACGCATTAAGATTCTACTAATCATAGTACTGTATGGTTTCTTAAAAACAAAATTGACTTAACTTTGTTAGAAAAATTATTGTTAGATCGCAAAAAAAAGTATATAATATATATTATTAGATTGCTTTTCAAATGGTTACTTTCAAGACTATTTTTTATACATCTGAAAACTATAATAAAAGAAGGTATGGCTAGCTATTTACCTGTGCTTCGTCAAGAATGAAATATATTAGTGTCATGACTGTGCAGTTTACAGCATCATAGTACAGTATTCTTTGACAAAAAATATCAAATGTGCACAGTTTCTACATTTAATGTTTTATTCAGTTTTTTGTCCCTATCAAAGTATATTTGTAAACAGGCTTTCTGTTGCTCGGGTAGTGGCTTTAAAATATCTTGTAATATACCCGTCCCTGTACTGTAAAAGTGGGTATACAGTTTTCTATATTTACCCCTTTTGCTCCAAAACATGTCATTTGGAAAATGAAAACAAAGTAAGTTTTGGAACAAGGAAATTTATTTTGTAATTCAACAGTTACATAAAAATGTAAAAAATATAGATTACAAGAGATTTGTGGAAGGAGTCTTGCATTTTATCTTAATTTTCCTCTTTTCCATCATTTTATGTATGGTATATTAAACTGCATTACACAGATTGGTATTCTAAATTATTAACTATCATATAGAAAAGAAAGTTCATACATTTGTATCATAGTAGGTACCTTTTTAAACATTATAAAGAATATTTTTACTGATGACCAAAACATAAGGACACCTAATTGAATATTATTTTAAAGACTACAAATAAGCGATTTGGTATTTTCCATTCACATAAAGCTTTCATTTTAGGCACAATTATTTGCACATTCAAAACACTGATGTCTATGGAAACTTTGACATTTAGTCACTGCCACTTGTCTGTCAAATACCAAGAAAAATTTACTTTGGAAACCTCACTTATGGAAGCGGCTACGCTACAACCGTACAAAAAAGTATTTAAGCAGAACTTTTGGGCCCACCAAACAGCTGTACGTTTATTACTTTGAAATTGAATACTTTATATTGAAACCAATAAAAAGTTATGTTAAGTGATTCACATTGCTTGACAGCTTCTTGGCTCAAGTGGCAGCAACTCAAGGCGAGCTGATCTTTGTACGACAAACTAATTTCCAAAATAACAATGAAACTAAAACTAAATAAATCAACAGAGGTAGAACTAACTACTAAGTACAGCTAAAATATCAAATAGTCTGAGTGTATGTACACTTTGTTGAAAGACATGTTACTACTCGGGTTCAGATAAAAGACTAGCTGGTTTACAATTGTATAAGTGTAGAATGTCAGTTTGTAAATCAATTCAATGAACAAGTTGTAAATGCGATTTAAATTTTCTAAACATAGGTATTAGTTTTTAATTTATCCATAAGCAGAATTCAATGACAAAGTAACAGTTGCTATTTATTTTTTATGGGTTTAAACCTTTTGGATCAAAAGCTCATGATAACAGCTAAAATGGTAAATAGATTAATTTACAACAATATTTCAGACCGGACTTTTCTTGGCATTTCAGGGGAAAACTTAAGTCTAAAATATGTTTATAAATTGTATAAACGCAAACGGTTTAGTTACCAAATATTTACCTCTTAACATTGACATTTCCATTATCCATCCAGTTATAACGATTATTTTCTGATTTACACTTTTAAAACAACTATTGTACTGCTTTTTATTTAGTACAAAGTAATTCTAAATGATGGACTCATTTGAAAATATTGATATTTATTAAAGTACTAATCCAAAATCCTTATATCAATGAAAAGAAGAAATTTCAATGTAGCCTCCGGCAGCTGTGTGACTAACATCAAAGCGGTAGCCAAACTTATTCCATACACGTAAAAGCATACTGGTGTCTTCATTTCCTATGCGACCTACCCAGCAATGAGGAAGCGAATTTGTATCTTGGCAGACGCTTAGATGTTTGCTGCACACAAGGGGAAAGCCATATTGAACACTTTTAAAGTAAAAAAATACTTTGAAATATCCTTTTTCATTGGTGTAAAGGTGTTAATTTTGAAGTTGTACTTTAAAAATACAATTGTTTAAAAATAGGTCTATCATTTAGAATAAACTGTATTTTAAAGTAATTTGTTTACTCTGAATTTACTAATACAGTAGAGTCTCGATAATCGAGGTAATTGGGGCTGATGGTACCTCGGTTTTGGCTCAGTTACAGGAAAACAGAGACAGAAGAGTTTTCAATGTATTAATAAGTCATATTTAATTTATATAAGTATTACAAATGCGTATACATAATAAAGATAAGTCGTTTACAGTACATGTCTTTAAAAACTATTTACAACTTGAAAAAAGAGTCCAAGTTTTTGTTTTTAAATTTGTGCATCGCTTCTTGGCAGTCATGTCCGCCATCGTCTGAGAGTAGCATCGTGTAAGCTAGGGGTCGCTTCCGGTTGTTACGATACAAATATGTACTGGACTGGAGACCATACCGGAGACAGTGACAGGAAGAGCGACACTGTATCATCTATTATTAGTGAAGAGCGTAAGACAGGTTCCATTGACCTTGACTCAGAAAAATCAATACTGTACTGTATTTACTCAAACAGCTGTCTTGTGAACAGCGTGCCACTAACAAATATGCAGGCGCTACGTAAATTGAAGGCGTTATCGAACTCATAAAAAACGTTTCTGAGTACAGTACAATAATAATTTTTTTTAAGGGTACCTCGGATTACACGGAGGCTCGGATTACCGAGGCTCGAATTATCGAGACTCTACTGTATTGTCATTTTGTGTTTGTTGTGCTATTATAACATTTATTACCTATGTATTTCTTAAATAATGAAAAATTTTACCTTACAATGATTTACCACAGCTGACATTCTGTACATGGGATCATTTTATCACAATGATTTGCAAATAGCTAAAATAATCTTATTTACAAAGAACATTTACAATCGATTAATGCTATGCTAACGTATTCTATTAAGTATTAAGTTAAATTAATTTTAAAAAAAGAAAGAAAGAAGATAACTGATTTGTATTAATGTGGATTTATGTTTGAACAACTAATAAACAGTTGCACACTGGATATAAACTTTCATTTACAGTTTAAAAGTCAAGGTGATAAAGCCATTGTTGTACGGTGTAGAGAGTCAGGTAAAAATAACCTAGAGATAAAATAATATTTTCTCATTATAGAAAAGTTCAAAATATTTCCCTCTACACTAAAACAAAATGTGTAACTAAACTAAAATTACCTTAAGAACTTTTCACTTAGATAAATAAGTGTGGGAAGTTAAGTGTTTTGTTGGTCTCGCCATTTGAGGGTAGCTTCGCGGCGTGCGTCGGGGACCAGCTGACTGCGTACGCCGCCAAGCAGGTTGGAGGTGGCGGCGCTGGCCAGGATGATTGGCGTCACCATTGTTGGCGGGATCTGCCGCAGCACGCCACCCACCGCGTCAAACTGTAAACACACACCAACATATTACAAGAAACTTGACAAGGTCAATTTTAAAATTAGCATAATCTAATTATTCATTAGTACTTCATCACCGAAAAAACATGTGAGTTCAAAAAAAATAACAGAGTTTGAGGCTTTAAAAACCTAATGTGGCTAAAACTTCCCCTTACCACTGTTTTACCAAGGTCAAGAACTTCTGACCCTAAAGCGGTTTATTGAATCATTCAGCTTTTTACTACTCAATTTAATTAAAACAGATAAGTACCGGTAATCAAAATTAAAACACTATTTTATCCTTCAAATAAAACTACAATTTACTAGTTTCGACAATCCAATGAATTTTAAATCTAGCAATCCAAAACTGTTGGGAAGATAAGTGCATTATAGCCATTTTTCGAATAAGTGCATGTAGCCTTTTTCAATTGACGCAAATCCATCTGAATTACCAGTCAACTCTGCCTATTTGAGAGCAACAACACTCACCTCTCTCAAACAGAAATTCTGTTTGTTTTCATTTATTTTATTAGTAATTTCAGAGTAGCTTTTTGGGATAAAGTTCTGTAGATAGCAATTTATCAAGCCACAATCTCTTATAGAGTCTGGATTGACAACAGCAGAACCGAATGTATATTATTGTTTAAAGTACAAGAAATGTCAAATGATCATTCAAAGTATGTTAAATTAAATATTGTTTGATTCAAGCTTGTTTCCTGTTGATAAGTTTTGTTTGAAAATTCTTCCCCTGAGAATGAATGTACAACCTTGTTTTATTTAGCAAGTAGAATATAATGATTAATAACAATTTTACAATTTATTCGTCAATGTACAAATATTTTTGTGTTGACAAAAACATATAACATAAACAAAAACTAAGAAAAGCATACTTACCGCTCCTTTATCCTCATGCTCTGCCAGAGCCTCTTGAACCAAGGTGTGCGCCGTCTCTCCGATACCCTAGGCAAGACACAATGGCTTGTTAAACTTGGATTGTAAACTTTAAGTCCAATCTCATTTTATAGTTAAAGATTTGAAACACTGAAATTCATAGTAGATATTAACAATTTATTGAATTCTCTAAAAGAAACCTTCTGGTTAAAACCAATATAAAATTTTACACAGTTTGTTGTCAAAGTGCTACATTAAACACCGCTTTTAAAATTATACAACCAAAAATGGTTACCAGGCATGATTATTCAACATGTAAAGAGTCAGTTACCTCCTTGACAAGGGCCATGGCGTTGCTGACTCCTTCTCGGAAGTCAGCTGGAGGAGTGTACCGGGACCGGTTCTTGTTTCCTCTGCGGTGTTTACGTCGCCTCACACTTGGCAGAGGAGACACCATGTCGAACGCAGTTTCAGCCACACTCTACAACAGTTTAACTCGCTTTATGCTTGCTTGCAATCACTGGATACTTGTAAATCAAAATTAAAGAAAACAAGTTTGAGCTACAATGGTTAAAGTAATTGTACGTTAATTTGAAGTAATGAATTTGTTTCAAAGCCTAATCATCATTGGTTTCCTTCAGTGCATAATACAGTTTCATTAAGTTTGGTATTATGCTAAAATGTAGAGAAGAATGTTCAGTCCTAATTTCGTCTTGCTAAACCTTATTTGAACTTTTTAAAGTAAAAAAAGTTGAAATAGACAAAAAAATTAAGTTCATTTAGCCTCTGCTGTAAAACGCTAAGAAACATAGGCCTGGTTGGGCTAGTACATTCTTCAAACAACAAAAGAAAATACATTGCCAGAAAAGTAAAAAACATTGCAATAATGATGGAACTAGCACTGCAATACATACCTTTGCTCAATGTCAGCTTGTTTAGCGGTAGTTGCACTGTTTAACGCCAGTAGATTCAAAGAAAAACTGCACAAATAGTGTACAAGCTTATATTATTCCTTTCTTTAGTACAGAAACTGGCGGAAAATAGCCATAAGATATACTCGGGAGAGGGAGAGTGCACTAGGCTGATGCTGCTTTCGTGTGGGAAAAACAAGTACTATATGGTCATAATTACAAGCTCTCCTATGCAGTTGCAGCAGGCCAATGCATATTAAAGGCACATCACATGGGGCCTAGAGAAGGGGTCTTCTGGGCGATTGTGAGTGGCAGGAGTTGGATCTCTCCAAACTGGGTAGTGTGATCCTCGAGAATTGTTAGCAAACGGGGTGAGGACTAAGGAGAACAGGGAGTCAGCACAATAAACTAAAAAGTTGACGTCCAATTGGTCTTGAATCATATTATCCTCAAACAATTTAATCTAATCTACACTCTCATTGTTGAAATGGGTAAATCAACAGCAATATACATACTGCTGTATTGTGTGGGAGGAATATTGTTATCCTTCTTTTACCACTGGAAAGGTTGACATTCTGAGATCGGTAAAGTTAATTAATGTTAAACAGCAGCTGTGAGGTTGTAGGTACCTGAATAGCGTGCACTATCCTGGTGGTGAGTTCTAGAGCAACCCTTGCTTGCAGTGCTGAGTGGTGAAGAGAAGGAGTTGGCAGCGTTGCAGTCTCACGCACAATCCTTCCACGTCCTTCTGATTTACTGCTCCGCAGGCGTAAAACAAGTCCCTGATCCCTTGGTTTGACAAACAAGTTCTTTGTCACTGTTATTCCATATCTCAGTTAATACACTGGTGTCACATTACGTTTTTCTCAGGATAAGAAAATGTAAGGTTAAAACTGTCACAATAACCGAGTGTTTGAAAAACACAAAACTAGTGTTCTCTTAACAGTCAGAATCAGGATAAAACATCTTATTTCACATTATTTTGTACATTACAAAATAGTGTCATGTCTGTGTATAGGAACAAAAAACGTAACATTAAAGAGAGATAGATAATAAGAAGAACTATATCCTATATTTTAAACTAAGAGTATTTTAAACTAACTTTTGTACTTTAACTTGAAACAAATTATTCGTCTAGTGAGTAATGACTTTTATTTAAAAGATATTTCTTAACTAATTTCCTAAAACATTTTTCTCCACATTACTTTTTTTTTTATTAAATGTGGCAAAGGAATTAAAAAACTGTGATCCCATGAAATTTTTTTTTAGTGTAAAAAGACAAATTGGTGTTGAATGTCTATTAAATTTCTATTTCTTGTATTATGAAGTGACAATTAAACCTCTAAGATTAAATTTGTGTAACTAATTTCTAAAATAATACAGTCTAAAATATATTGATCATATACCGTTAAGAATGTTTAATTCACAAGAAGTTTTTCTTAACGACTCTACCCTCTCGGGTTTAACAAATTCTTAAGTGCTTGGTAACCTTCTGCATTACCAGAGATTTTATCAAGGTTTCTTTTTTGAAGTTCCACGGTATATGGCTAAACCATGAGCAAGTGTCTGAGTGCTACGTGAGAGCAAAACAATTGATCTTAAAGGTTCAAAACACATAAAATTTCATTCTTCTTAGAGCGGTACAACCAGAAGACATTTTACTAATTGTCTTTTTCCACATGAAGATTCCAACCCCAAAATTTATTATCTATTTCTAGCCCTGGGAATTTTTGTGTGATTAATTTGTTCAAGCCTGGTTTGATCTATTTTGTTATCAAATTGGGGAACATTTTTTATTTTGTGCTGTT
This sequence comes from Matsumurasca onukii, assembly GCA_018831715.1. Classification (NCBI taxonomy): domain Eukaryota; kingdom Metazoa; phylum Arthropoda; class Insecta; order Hemiptera; family Cicadellidae; genus Matsumurasca; species Matsumurasca onukii. Next base: position 26,655,973 of record CM032058.1, read on the forward strand.
GAAAAACTATGTAATTTGTTTTTTTGCTAGTAAGAACAATTTATTGTGGGTAAAATAATTTGGTGGTTCTTTTAATTACTCATTACATGTAACAGGATGGGGTAATTAGCAACCGACATAACAAGATTTGAATCATCTGCATATAAAACTAATTGACTTTTTTGAGCCATTAATGTTGTTCAAGAGTGAGGGCATCCCCTGGATATAGCAGAGAAATAACAGGTGGCCCAGAATTGAACCTGTGGAACACCATGATCTAACCTTAGAAATATGATTTATGTTTAATTACGTTTTATCAATTGTGGAAGTAATCTCAGCGTATTGAGTTCTGTGACAAATAAGACCTAAACCAGTTCAATTAGAAATCTCTCACCGTGATACTCCCAAAGCTAAGTTTATCCACAAAGTTTGTGGGAAATAGCATAAAAAAGCTTTAGACAGATCATAAATATTCAACAACCTTTTCCCTATCAATTGAATTTATTATAGATTCAGAAATCCAACAAAGCTGGCTGGTTATAGACTTTCCTTTAAAACCGTATTTTGCTGGTCATCAAACAAATTACCATTATTCATTAGAGTGATCAACTAATCACTTGTACATCACTCGTTCGTAAATTTTTTGATAAAGATGGTAATACTGATTACAGGTCGGTATTTGTAATTTCTGTTCTTTCCCTTTTTTATAAATTGGAACAACCTTAGATACTTTTACCCAAACTGTCAGGAAATATACCAGATATAAAGAACTGTTTATTAAATGAGTTAAAATGTTTAACAATGGTTTCCCCATGATGAGTAGTTTCAGGAACCTCATCATACTTACTTATTGATTTATTTTTATTGACGAAATAATATTTGCAATTTCTTTTCTGTTACTGGCTCACATCTAAGGTTTTTTGATATTGAAACAGTATTATTACGACATTACATGTTGTTGAAGACTTCTTGGTGAAGATTGGGGCGTCTCCTCTATTACACAAAATAATGGTTGGGTTATTTGAGATACACTGCGGTTGAAATGACATTGTCATTAATATTTAATTGTTGAATATATCTCCCAAATAATTTGGAATTATTGCCTGTTTCTCTATTTATTATACTCCACGTTTTTTTTGTTGTTTTATATTTTGTGATTTCTTAATTTGTTCATCAAAAATGATTTTTTTTTTAGTTGTTGTTAATTTATTCTTATATGCTATATTTCTTGTTTTACTATAGTTTATAATTCATTATTACCCGTGCGGCTTTGCGTGTTTAACAAGTCAACAATTTCATTTTGCTCCAGTAATTCCTCACTATCAATTATTTTCTTTTATGTTTAAATATTTTTTAACTAATTTTTTTGGAAAGACTAAGAAATTAAAATTGTACAAAATATATTATTAAATACAGTAAACTATCTTCTACATTTGATAAAATACCTTCAACCAACTTTCCTTAGATAATAAACTATTAAACACACTAATAATATTGTTTTGGGAAAAATCCTACATTCAATATAATGGAATTCTTTTCTGGTTATGAGACTTCGGGAAAGCGTTAATTTAAATTTGCCCATCATGGTCGAGAAAGAGCAGTTACCACTCCCAGTTATTTTAATCCAAATTTGGTTCCACGTAGTTAAAACATAATCAATAACTGTTGAAGTTGTTGAAGTAATTCTCGTCGAGAAATCCACCAAATATCTAAACCATTAGCTCGAATAATGTTTTTAAAATGTTGGGCGTCAGGTGTATTACCAAAACATTAATGGCTGAAATGCACCTATGATAAAAAATTTTGTGATCTTTTAGAGCCACCAACTTCTATTAATTTGTCCAAGCTTCGGTTAAAAAACCTGGTTTTAATTGGGGTTTCGATAAATTCCAACAAGAACAAACTCTAAATTGTTTATTTTAAGCAGCTGAGCAGCATTTAAGTTTATCCTCATTGACGTTTAATATTTTACGGCCAGTGGTTTACCTTTTAATTCTTTTCTGACAATATCGCCACACACCCCCACCTAGATTTGTGAGTGCGACTATATTCAGATGTAATGACAAATCGTTTAAATTGGGCGTTCCTAATTCCCAATTTTTCCTGTATGCTCTGATAAAACAACAGTGTTTGGTTTTACTTGTTCCAATACTATTTCAAGTGATTCTTTTCTATATTCTAAATTTTTGAATATTTTGAAATTTGAAAAATCGAGAAGAATGGTACTGATAGGGTATAAATTTAGTAAAAGTGAATTGGTAAAAGAAATAAAATTAACAATCTTGTAATTGTGAGTACATGTGAATTTATAATGAACTAAAACGTCGGCAAAATTGTAACACAAGTACAATTAAAGAAATAAGTATATTATTTTAAATTTACTTTAAAATATGTTCCTTTACATTTTTTATACAGTGAAACCTGTTTCAAATAAAGTAAAGGGGGGATCTTTATATAGCCAAAACTTTGGTTAAAAGGCTACTGAAACCCACAACGCAGGGACCCGAGGATAAGCACAGTATATTTGAGAGATTGTGTTGTGTCTTTTTTAATTGAGATGTCTCTTTGCACTGTGGTGTTAAATTAATCATTCAATGAAAATTGCACCCCAAAAAACAACAAATAGGCCAATATATGAGTGATAATTTATTCCTGGCAGCTTTCAACAGCCTAAGCTGTCTCATCTTCAGGTAAGCGAAGAATTACAAGAAAATTATTAACAAAAGTAATATTACAAAATGTTGACAATTTTGCAAAAAAATCAAAGCATATGATTTAGAAATAAATTAAACAGGAGGTAAAATAATTAAATAAAATATTTAAGTGTATAAAATAATTATGTATATATAAAAGAAAAAAGAAAGTCTACTTTTTTTTGATGTTATTAAATCTATTAATTTAGAGAGATTTATTATTGAGTTATCTTGGAACGTTCAGTAGTATATTTTTGTCCGTGTTGTTTATGTAAATAGCAATTTTAAGCTTGAGGTATTTTGGTTTTACTGCAATTTGTTTTAGTAACTTTAAATTTGATGTGTTAAATAGTGTCCAGTATGTATAGAGATGGGCTGCAATGGCTGATTTTTCAATAACTCTACTATTTCATCATAGCTCTTGTTCAGGATCCTCCGGTCGCAGTCGTGAAGCTTTGATGAATAAGAGGTGTCAAGCATGTAAAGTGTACAAGTCTTCAGTTCCATCGGATACCTTTAAGTTTCATAAAACCTCTAGCCTTTTTTAGAAAATTGGAAAATCCTCTTTCATCAAGTGGTACAAAGTTCAGGTTGGATGCAGGCAGGTTGCTCACAGGGCTAGAGCAATTAATGTTGCCGTCTATAAAATCAGGTTTGCTAGTGTCTGAATTTAAAATGTGTTCTAATTTAACTTTTATGGCAATAAAAGTGTCGTCAAATTCATTTCTGTAATTGACCTCATCATCTATTGAGTCATCTTCTGTATTTATGTCAACTAAATCTTGAACTGAGTTCATCTTACCGTACATTGTATTTAGTAGTTCTAATCTTGACTTAGTTTCATTTACTTGTGAAGGTGTGTAGCATCAGCCCATTTGTTGATGTTGGTCATTTGCATTTTGCGTTCTTCTTATAGATTTCAACTTCTTAAGTTTGTCCTGTGCATTTTGAATGTTACTTATATCTTGAAAGATTATACTCGTCGCCATTGATAGATCTATTTTAACGTAATAAATAGAAACTAAATATGACTATTTCAATAGAGTTGTATTTCTTTCATAACATGTTTACAAACAAACAAAAACACTATAATTTAGGTTCAGCTGATTAACAATATCTATCACTTATATTATTCACTGTAGTACAGAAACTGGTGGAAAATAGCCATACTTGGGGAGGAGGTACACTAGGCTGATGCTGCTTTAGGTGTGGAAAAACAAGTATATATGGTCATAATTACAAGCTCTAACAGTTACGGCAAATGTATTATGATAAAGGCACATCACATGGGGCCTAGAAAGAGGTCTTCTGGGCGATTGTGAGTGGCAGAGGTTGCATCTCTCAAACTGAATGGTAGTCTCGAGAATTGTAGCGGAATTGAGGATGATTGCTAAGGAGGAACAAGAGGTCAGCACAACAAACTGAAAGATTAATTGGTCTTGAATCATATTGTCTCAAACAATTTAATCTAATCTACATACTATTTGTTGAAATGGGTAAATCAACAGCATATACATACTGCTGCGTACGTATTGGGAGGAATATTGTTATCCTTCTTTTTACCACTGGAAAGGTTGATTGAAAAGCGTTTAGATGGGTAAAGTTAATTGATGTTAAACAGCAGCTGTGAGGTTGTAGGTACCCACCAAGATAGCGTGCACTATACGGTGGTGGTTCTGGGGAAACCATGGCATTAGGGTGGTGGTGAGAAGAGTTGGCGTTGCTAGTCCTCGCACAATCAGCCCAGATCGCTTCTGGTACTGCCCACCCGGCAGCAAGTCCCTGATCCCTGGACTGCAAAGCGGCAGGTTCTTTGCAGCCGCTGTTATCCATACCTCAGTTAATACATACAATTGTCACATTACGTTTTCTCAAGGATAAGAAATGTAAAGGTTAAAACTGTCTAATAACCCGAGTGTTTGAAAAAACACAAAACTAGTATTCTACTCAACGAGCAGTTTAGTAAAAGAAATATAACAAGCAGTAGTGTGGTACATGTATTAGAATTTATAATGAACTATAAAAGCGTCGTAAAATTGTAACACAGTACAATTAAAGAAATAAGTATATTATTTTTAAATTTACTTTAAAATATGGTTTCCTTTTATTTATACAGTAAAAACCTGAACAAATAAGAGATCATTTCATCTTATTAAACTTTGAGTTAAAATGCTGAAACAGAGGGACCGAGGAAAGCACGGTATCTGTCTGAGAAGTGTGTTGTGTCCTTTAGTTGAGATGTCTGCTTTTGCACTGTGAGGTGTTAGTTAGAAAGTGAGTAACTAGTTGTGTCAAATTATCATTCCAGTGCTTTGTAGGTTTAACTCTAAAAAATAACATGCCCAGCTGCAAACAGTGGGTGCATCCTGGTTACAATTCAGTTGAGTATTGCAGACGACTTACAGCTGGTACCACGGTATGGGGCGAGCACCTCCCCGGAGGCTTCGGCAGCTGGTTTGCTGCTGATGTCACTCAGCCACTGTTCCGGATGAGCACTATCAGCCTTCTCAAAGCCGAGCAACCTGACACATAGGGACCGGAGCTGGTAACTATTTCACAAGTTGTTGAGTGCATAAAGTGAATCTTCTAATAAATAGCTTAACAAAGAAATAGTAAGTTTCCAAAAGTAAAATTCCGCGTTGCCATCTCAAATTATTGGCAGGGTTGAAATGTGGATAACGATTGTAAAGCATATAAGAATGATAAAAAGTGAAAAACTTAAATGCTGAAACTAACAAAAATTCAGGCTAAAAATTTGCGTACATGGAACACTTTAAATACTTTGAAATAACATACAAAACCTTACCGTGTTTCGTGTGACAGGCGGCTTCAACATAATTCTGGCAGTTGAGTTACGTGGTGACCCATGAGCAGATGACTAGAACCCCTTTAACTTCATGTCCGTGCTTGCGCTTCATAATCAGCCTGATCGTTGCGGGTGTGAACTCAAACCTGTAGCATATCAGACCTAAAGCCTTATTCCTACAGCATGATACCAGGAATCATTTAAGTTAAATACTATTGAAGATTTCTGCTGATCAACCAAAATATGCAGAGGCAGGGTTTTGAAAAAGTTGAATATTTCTTAATGAAGTAATAGATTTTGATATAACTGCTTTAGTTTAAACAGTGCTTATAATCATAAATAAGACATACTCCTTCTATCTTTTGTGAAATCATTCAAAATGGTGGCATTGATTTGAGGAACTACCATTACCATAATTATTTATTGTTATAACTTTAATTTTTGTTGAGAGTTTTTAAGTTCTTAGTAGGGCTTGAATCTAGCACTGTAGATACAAACATAACGAATCAATGTACAAACGTCTTTTGTGTAACACCAAATCATTTGGTCATCAAGAACATTTTTTGCTTCTCGGCTTTTGTGCAACTTCCAACATGCACCAACATTATTGTTTGGTTGGTTAACTCTTACTCAACTGCAAACCAATACTTAAAATATTTGGACTAGACTTAAAGGCACCATTACACCATTCAGCTGCTCCCACTGTGTGTAATGGCAATAAACCATGTTTACCTGCAAGAATATCGGGAGCTGGAGGAGCTGTCACAGGGCGGGAGTCTGCCCAGGACGGTCTCCCAGGGGTGTCATCTGAGCGATGAGTAGTCCGGTGGCGGTGGTGGAAGTCGGGGAGATCTCTACCCGGGAGGGAAGACTTGTTCATGTCCCCCTCCACACCCATCTGGGCGGCAAGTATGCTTGCAGGTGGCGCGAGTCACTGTCGTCCTCAACACAGGAGCAGGCGTGCAGTACACATCTGAAGGCTGCGCCTCCATATTAGTTTTAATTTTTGATTTGATGAAAACACAAAATAATTTAATAAAACTTTTTTTTAATGGCTGGTTAGGCCTTTTTTTTGCCAAAATAAATAAATAAATAAAATACCTTTATTTGGCGTTCTCATATACAATATGCTTTTCAGAGCAACTCATGTCACATAAGTGAAATCACTATTTAATATTAAAACTAGTATTTTTCTAATAATATGGACTTTAACTTAAATTTAAAAACTACTAATGCTGAACCTTTTAAGGTAATGGAAGCCGTTGTACAAAGTCACGTCCAGTGTGAAAACTTCTTCTTCCAAATTCTAAATTGACTTTGGAAAATGAAGCCTTCCACCATGGCGATGTGCTGACAAGAGAGTCTCTGACCATGCACAAGACTCTTGGAAGCGTCAGGTCCTGTGAATCATGCACTGCGTTAACATCACGACGCAGCTTCCATGAGCAACACGGTGGCTGCTTCACGGAAAGGAGAAATATGTTCAAAGATCTTTTAAGGCAACTCTAAAGCGAATGGCTGAGTTCGCAGAAGCCTCGGATCCGACCCGTAATAAAATACCTAGAAATGCTGTTGCCGTATGCAGGGAAAAGTGGTAAATGCATAGTATCAGGTGGCACAAGAAAGTTGAAGTTTGGCGGACTCTGGCGTGCTCTCGAAAAACCTGTAGACCCAACCTTCCCCAAAAGCTTCGCTTTCGCGTCGTGAATTGACGTGTTCAGTGAAAGTGAGCTCTTTGTCAACGCCGGCAGTCTTAACACTGTTACAAATAAGCCGAACTCCCACGTCCGCTTGGGCACTTGCTCTGCCAGGGGTCTACAACAATGTTTTTGGTGCCTTTGATGCAGAACTGTGCACTTGCCTGAATTCAGTTTCAAGCCATTGATCACTGACCACTTGGAAATATTTTTCAAGATCCGTGTTGATTTGACAATGCTTCTCTCATTAGCTGAGGCTCATAAGCCAAGTGCAGTTGTGAGTAGATCAGCATACAAATATTGGCACAGCACAATGCTGCACCGCTGGGGAAATCAGCCGTGTACAAGCATTAACAAGACGACCTAGACTGCGCCCTGCGGAACCCCTTCGTTTTGTGGCAGGTTCGTAATGTCTCCATCCCAACTTGGTGACACAGGCTATGCTTCTGGAAGCCTAACCCATCCTGATAATGTCATCTTTAAATCCATAATAATTCTTTTTGGATTTATGAGACTCAAAACGCTAATTCTAAAATTTGCCCATCATGGTCCGAAGAGCAGCTACTACTCCCGCTATTTTAACAAATTTGGTTCATTAGTTAAAACATTATCAATAGCTGTTGAAGTTGTTGAAGTAATTTCGCCGGGAAATCCACCAAATATCTAAACCGTGAGTTCAATAATGCTTTTAAAATGTTGACGCCAGTATTACTTAAAACATTAATATTGAAATCACCTATGATAAAAAAAATTTTTGTGATCTTTAGGAGCCACCAAAACTTAAAGTTGTCCAATCGTTAAAAACTTCTAAGTTTTCAAATTGGGGTTTCCGATCAATTCCAGCAAGAACAAACTCTAAATTGTTTATTTTAAAATTGGCTAGGCAGCATTCAAAAAAGCTTATCCTTAATTATTTGTTCTAATATTTTGCAGCCTATGGTTTACCTTTTTAAATTTTTTTTGATTAATATCGCTTCTACCCCCCACCTGATGTTGTGGTGTTGACTATATTCAGATGTAATGACAACTGGCTTAAATTGAACTGCTCTAATTCCCAATTTTTCATATTATGCTCTGATAAAGAACAATGTTTGGTTTTACTTGTTCCAATACTATTTCAAGTGATTCTTTTCTATATTCTAAATTTTGAATATTTTGGTGAAAATGAAAGTTAATTTGTTGATAGAATTTTGAGTTATTTGAAAGATTTAGCGACATAGAATTTACTTAACAGTGATTTAGTAGAAAGAAATAAAATTAACAAGCAGTAATTGTGGTACATGTATTAAAATTTATAATGAACTAAAACGTCGGCAAAATTGTAACACAAGCACAATTAAAGAAATAAGTATATTTAAATTACTTTAAAATATGTTCCTTTGCATTTATATACCATACAGTAAAACCTGTTTCAAAAAAGTAAAGGGGGATCATTTTATATAGCCAAAACTTTGGTTAAAAAGGCTGCTGAAACCTAGAACGGGACCGAGAGGAAAAGCACAGTATATTTGAGAAGTGTGTTGTGTCTTTTAATTAAGATGTCTCTTTGCACTGTGGTGTTAGTTAGAAAAGATAATTACAACGTATAGTTAGCTAGCAAAATTAATCATTCCACTGCTTGTAAGTTTAACTCTAAAAAAAATAACATGCCCAGCTGCAAACAGTCAAGGTGTATGAAAAGCGGTGCATCACGGGTACAGATTCAGTTGAGTATTGCAGACGACTTACACAGCTGTACCACAGAGTACATCGGGCCGACACCTCCTAGCAGACTCGGCAGCTGGTTCTTCTTGATGTCACTCAGCCACTCGTTCACGATGAACGACATCAGCTTCTCAAACCCGAGCAACCTGACACATAAATTAGACTGATAACTATTTCACAAGTTGTTGGTGTTTCATAAAGTGAATCTTCTAATAAATAGCTTACCAAAGAAATAATAGCGTTTCAAAAGTAAATTCACGTTGCCATCTCAAATTATTGGCAGAAGGGTTGAAATGTGGGTCTTTGATTGTAAAAACATATAAGAATGATAAAAATTGAAAAACTTAGATGCTGAAACTAACAAAAATTCAGGCTAAAAAAATTTGTGTACAGGAAATTTTTAAATGTATACTTTGTAAATAACATACAAAAACCTTACCCGTGTCGATGTGACAGACGCTTCAACCGCAATTCTGAGCAGTTGAGTTGTGTGAGGCCCATGAGCAGACCGGCTAGGGGCCCTTGCTTCATGTCCACGTGCTTGCCTTCATAATCCAGCCTGATCGGTACTTCGGGCGTGAACTCAAACCTTCTGTAACATACAGACACAAGCCTTATTCCTACAGCCTGATACCGGAATCATTTAAGCTAAATACTATTGAAGATTTCTGCTGATCAACCAAAATATGCAGAGACAAGGGTTTGAAAAGTTGAATATTTCTTAATGAAGTAATAGATTTTGATAAAACTAACTGCTTTAGTTAAACAGTGCTATATGTAAATAAGACATACTTTCCTTCATCTTTTGTAGAAAATCTTCAAAAATGGTGGCATTGATTTGAGGGAACTACCATTACTACATAATTATTTAATTAATTATAACTTTAATTTTTTGTTGAGTTTTTAAGTTCTTGGTAGGGCTTGAATCTAGCACTTTAGATACAAACATAAGATCATGTACAAACGTCTTTTGTGTAACACCAAATCATTCGGTCATCAAAAAATTTTTGCTTCTCTAAACTTTGTGCAACTTCCAACATATACCAACGAAAAATACTGGACTAGACTTAAAACCTGTTACACCATTCTTCTCCCACTGTGTGGCAATGGCAATAAACCATGTTTACCTGAAGAATATCGGAGAGCTGGAGGAGCTGTCCTCGGGCGGAGTCTGCCCAGTGACAGTCTCCGCAGGGGTGTCATCACTGAGCACGATGAGGTTCGGGCGGTGGTGGGGTCGGGGGGAGATCTACCGGGAGAGGGGAAGACTTGTTCATGTCCCCCTCCACACCCATCACAGGCGGCAAGTGCTTGGGTGACGCAGGCACTAGTGCGTCTTCCTCTGATACAGACAAGTAGTATTGTTACATCTAGGAGAGCTCTTATATATATATTGGATTTACAATTTTGATTTTGATCGAAAACACAAATAATTTAATACAACTTTTTTAATGGCTGGTTAGGTCTTTTGAGAACGGAGTTCTAATCTACAAACCAACATCAACTGAAGTTATGTTTACCCTTTACAGACAAATAATAACTGTGATTGAAACCAATGCTCCGCTACACAAGATCAATCAGGTAATCAACTAATTGCACACGGCTTATAGCGGCAGAAGTTGAATTAATGGCTGATAACTAACAAAATGATTGAATTATATTGTCTAGTAATCAACCTAAAGAACAAATCAAAGACTATACAACTTTCATTTTAGACCTTAATTTGTATAAACAATCAACAGCTAATTTATTACCAAAGAAATTTTAAGACAAAATGTGTGGACCGATTCGGGACACAAACCTGGTCTTTTACTTGTAGGTAAATTTTATATTGACAAATTGGCTACGTCCTAACCGGTAAAGGTTTCTAACAACTACCTTGTTTCTCATAAAAGCCGGCGATCTCGTTAGCGAAGGTAATGAGGAAGAGGAGTGAGTCCTGATCGATGTTGAGACGCAGAGGCAGCAGAGACACTCGTAGACAGCACTCTTGTACCGGGAGCAGAGGGTCGGGTCTCAAGTGAGTAGCTTTCACCACCACCTGCACAACAGATGTGCAACAGGTTACTTGTACACAGCATCACAACAATGTATCATAGGTTACGAATGGACTTGATATAAGTTAATCGTGGTAAAGCTGTTAAAGGAGATAGTGTAGTGAAACTAAGAGGGGGTTTTGATCTTTCATAGGCTAGTTTTTGCTGTTATGCAAAGTGACTGACTCTCTTCACACCTTTTCCAATTTTTGCTCAACACTCCAAATTGCCTTGATCCTGTTGAATTTAATGAGGATTATACAACCAGATTTTGAGTGAAGCCTGGTTCCTTATCAACCTGCTGAGATGAATCTAACATCTCCTCAAATCCCCATCAAACCATAGAGGGAGCACATACACTTATGTGCTACTGGGACACATTGTCTGCCTGGGGAAAATCTATACCGTGTAAATAGTGAAATCATGAAGAAAGCTATCCTTGCGGCTGGAACTACTCAGTATCTCGTATGGGATGTTTGAAAAAAATTGCATCACATTGATTTATTTGTTCAAAAGGTATTTGGGAAGTGATCCTCAGTAGCTGGTTGACTGGCTGAGACTGGATTGGGGCCGGTCGTCTTCTTATATACCCAAACGGTGGTGGGTGGGGGGCTGTCACCTGATTGGCCACAGCGAGGTCGAAACGTTTAGCAGTATTTGTAGTTCAACTGTGACGCGGTGTAAACTGGAAGCCTTAGATATTAACGATGACACTGGCCGCGAAAGCTTAAGAATTAAGATTTGGGAAGTGAGTTGGATTTTACTCAGCATCGTTGATAAAGCCAAGATTCAAGGCTAAATTTGTATTGTATCATCACATTTGACAGGACAAAATGGATTTTAGATAGGAAAACCCAAAAGGCAATTTTTCATGGACTTCTAGTGAAAAGGGCTTGGCATCTTAACATTTGTTAAACAATATTACCTTTCATTCCACATGTTTCAATTTTATATTCATATCGCTTGTAACCTCAGCGGAGTGAGTAAGAGGCACTCACCATGTTGGCGTGAGACTGCCGAGGCCTAGACTCGCTGGTTTGCTGGTACAGGAACTTGTTGATCTTGGAGATGGCGAGTCGGTCTCGCACGTCCACCTCATGAATCAGCAGCACCTGGCGGGAAGCCTGCGTCGTATTCTCGGGGTACACTTCGTGCTGGAAACGCACCTACAACATTTCAAAGCACAACTAAGTTAATTCTCTCTCACTCATGTTCCCACGGTTGAACCTGAAGCTATGAATTTGCAGTGCTGAGGGTTCAAGGCTCGACCCATGCTCTTACCTGTACAATCCTTAGTCACCAACACTTTCTGCAGTGCAACATCTCCAGAACTTTATGAAAATCAACAATTATTTTGCATTAAATATAAACAGCTTTGTATTTTTAGCCTGTAGACCCTGTGAGTGGGTGCCTGTCTTTGCAAAATTTGCTGATAAAACTCTCAAAATTCATCCTTAGCCACCCACCATTGTTTTTTCAAGACTCTCTGGGTTAAGTTCCTGACCCAATGATTCTCTTTCTCTGGAAAACTTTTGGCACTGGAGCTGTATGGTCTATGTTGTCTGAATTGTGCTGACAGCTGGTGCAACTTTTTGGCTCAGATGGTCTCAGCGATCATCTGATGATACCCGCATCAACTCCCTCCATCGTTTAGACATATCAGACCATCACATGTGTGGTTCGGAAGTCACGTTAAGCCGTTGGTCTTGTATTTCCATTGGTCATTGGGCTATTAATAATTGACCCATTCTAAAGAAGAGTCGGCCTTAGTTTGTACAAAACTACACCTCATAACTCATTAATACCACTCATCCTTCACCACATATTTGCCTTAAAAAGTTAAAATACCCTCTTGAGAGTGGTCGGCATCTCAAACAGTGATATAGTGATGTATAGTGACTCTGCTCTATGGAATCTGTACAGGTAGCTCCTAAAGAGTTCCGTGATCAGGAAAGACCTGAGAGAGATAAAAATTCATTTTGCCATGCTTCCATTAAACAGTGATTAAAGCCAGATTTTTAGGTTTAGTATTATACGATGAGTTCATCTTTCTTTCTGGTTGGTGTCCCACTAGTGTTGCCAACTGTCCATGAGCCATCTATGTCCTTTATTGATGTGGTCAGTTCCTTCTTCTTTTCTTGCCCCTCTCAGTGACAAGTGTTCTAAGAGGGTTTTCTATACCCCCATCCCTTAACACCATCCTGGTTATACCTATGCGTCCCAAATGTCCCAGATTCTGTTTGAAAAGATATGGTCACTTTAGGCAAGCGGCCAACTCTGGACATCACATTTAACACACCATAAACATAGAATAAACCATTGCTTGTGAAAGAGTAAACATTGTGGTGAGAGCACAGGAAACAACCCATGTTTTGTTCTGGAGAGATAACAGTTTTCTGGTGTTGGAATATTTTAAAAAGCGTTTTGGAGATGTTCGTCTTACCTTGTTCAGTTGCAACTCCATGAGGACGTCATGTTGCCTCCCCACTCCCCCCTTGGTCCACCACTGGTTCTTATACTTGTCCTGGTGTCCATCGTCCTTCTCACAGAGAGCATCCAGCGAATGTCGTCGGTTAAAGTTAACCTAAAACATATCCGTATAGGTACTTCTTATATATTAAGCAACAACTTAATATATAACTACAACTTCTTATATATTAGTAGTTGGAAGTTGACTGTGTGACTTACAGCTTTTATAAAAATATACAACTAACCTCTTGAGGAAAAGCCTTAGAGTAGTTGACTTCCACATTGGCATGTCTTTTATACGCTGGAGAAGTTGGAGTACTTTCACTGAAACATAAATAATTAAAATTATGATGAAACAAATTGTGATGGTATAAGAGAGGTTGAAATGATGTCATACGGCTCTTAATTAACATACAGGGTATATTGGTCGTTAGGCTATTAATTAATGACCGAATCCGGGGAACAGTCAGCCTTAGTTTGTAACAAGACTACAACTCATCATCCATCAAAAACACTCAACACACTCGCCCTTTATCCCTTTATATTCAACTTAAAATACCCTCTAGGAGTGGTCGGTGTCTTAAATCAAAGTATCAAAGTATAACCACTACTGCCATATCCACAAAGCTGAGGTTTCCAAAAATGTGTTTATTTAACTATTAAAATTTGTTATTGGAATACTTTTGAATGTTTGTCCAAATAATTGATTTAATTCGGCCCAAACATTTTGGATGCGCTTTTGTAAGTAACTTCTCATGATGAAAAGAGCTTTGCTGTGTAAAGATGATATTGTTCTTCAAAAAAGCAATAGCTCAAGTATCTGAGTATTGCGGCCATTTTATGTGTGCTCTTTCTGGGTTGTTGTACACCTATTGGTTTTGTGAAAATTTTCCTGAGTTATTTGTACAACAGAGAAATAACACCAGCTCTACTAAGACAAGCTGTATTGATTAAATTGTGGGAGTAAGCTAGGAGATCAGGACACAAAAAAATGTACTAACAGTTTTAGTGGTCAATAATTATAGAGGTTACAGCACCATTACAGACTGCCATCCTGATTGAATTAGTTATTATTTTTTTATGAATCTCCCCAATCCCTGTATGTAGTTGGCAGAGTCATCTGTCTAAATTATTGTGGGTTTTACCCTAATTCTACACCACACAATTTGTCAACTGCTCATTCATCAATATTATTTTAGTTTTACATAATATCTCAGTCTTGAAGTGAATACTCCTAAAACAATTTATGGCAAAATAAAAATAAAATTTCAATAGTTTTGAAGATGTGTGTCACTTTTTACAGCATATTGCAAATTGGTATACATTTTCCCTTAGTAAGAGCTACACTTAATACCCAGTGCTTTTCTAGTACATAAAATTTTGCAAAATTCCAGGTTTTCCCAGCATTTCTTGTGTATGACCACCTTGGTTATTGAAAAACCTACTGTTTTTAAAATGATACAATACCTGGCAACCATGAAACAAAAAAGAAAAAAGAAAAACCTTCCTCAAATCATTCAAAAATATGTTTAAAATACCTCTCAGCATAGGTGACATGTTTCTTGGGCTGGACTGAGTGTGTAAAGTCCAGGCCGCCGTACATGTACCACACCAAGGTCATCTCCCGCAGCGTGTACTTGTAGATCGGGTCAGGGAAGTGTAAAGGTGCCTTCAGGAAATCGGTCTTTCCAGTTGGCTTGGAGAAATGGTTTTCAACCACCACGATAGGAGCAATAGTTAGTAGTCTCACTTCTGGCATTGAATTGCCCAGCTGAAACCAAAATTGAACTAGATCTTTTCACACACTCCTTGAGTAACAAAATAGGGTTTACTTGAAAACGGTATTTTGTTGAAGAAAAAGGACAGCATGGAAAATAGAAACCAGTAAGTGTATTAACAAGGAAAGGCCTTGGATCTCGTGTTCTGGGGATCAGTTCAGGGAACAATAAATCTATTAGAACAAATTATAAACTGGAAGCTGGACAGTTTAATAACAGGCTGCCTGCTTCAAGTACTGCAAAACAGTGGCTGCCATCATTGCCTTTGAGATTTGCCTTTATATGCAAAGTTTGTAGATTGGTTTGTTTTTGGGCAATGTTCTTTTAGACACACATTGTATTGGTATTCAAGCTAATAGAGTATCTAGTAAATTCCTGTTAACGATTTATATTGAAATTATTAGACAAGCATTGTATTAGTAATCAAGCTAATAAGGTACCAAGTAAATGCCTGTCAACGATTTTCATTGAAATTACACAGTATAATATGGAAAGCTTTTAAGGAAATAGACAGTGTAGCTTCCATCTAAGAGATTGAGAGAGTAGCTTCTATCTTTCTTGCAAATAGGTCAAGGTTTGTTGAGTCATGCTCTGTAATTAGTACGAGTACACAACTGTGTTACCATGTATGTTAGTTGAGTACTTCAGTACTATTTTTACAACTGCCATATTTTTTGTTTCTTTGGGTAAAGTCACAGTTTTGATGAGCAGGACACACTTACCAAGACTCCGGAGCCAGCCTCGTGCTCCACCATGACAAACTCTTCACTGCTAGTGTCCGATGTGTCGACTGCCGGAGTTGTGTCGTCCACCGCCTCCTTGCACAGCTGAGTCACTCCCTCCGTCACTGTCTCCTCTGGGAAGAAGAACACATCCGCCCCTCCTCCTCCACTCCTCTGTCCTTTGCCTGACACATGACAAATACCTGGTGAGTATTCTGCACTGAACTAGACAGACATAAATGTGTCATCACCTCGACCTACAATGGAATATCAAACTAAACCAGTTGGTGTGGAAATTTTGTAAGTTTGGACAGGATACAGACTATAATGACAAAAACTGTGTAATGTCAATGTGTAAAGAATAAACTGTTGGTCTAAGTATTAGTAAATTCTTACTAGTAATTTTGATTTTTTTATTTGACACATTTTATGTATAAAAGCAAAATTATCTTCAAAACTAAAAAAGTTGACAGAGTTAGCTTTATTAACAAACTAAACAGACAAAAAAAACTTTATTTTTAGATGAATATAGCTTATTTTTCAAAAGATTTTCTGTGTTCAGCAATCGCGTCAACTACATCAACCTCCAGGGCTGAAAAAAGTGACGTTACACGAACAGAAACTTTTCTCAGCATACAGTACCTTTCTGTTTTTTCTTGTCTTTAACATCGTCGATCATCGCTTCCTCCATGAGAGTGTTGACTCTCTGCACCGTGGATGCAGACAGGTCGCATGGCGGAGGGACAGCGGGGTCATTAGTGGGGATTGGCACGGGGGGTGGAGGTGGCTCGGTATCCTCCAGGTCGCCGTAGGACGCGAGGTACTTGACCAGCTGAGTCAGCAGCCTGGCCGAGTCCGAGCAGGTGCGCACGTGTAACACGTTGTTCGACACCCGCAGGTCTACCCGTGGGTTGTGATCACTCATGCGCAACGACAGCTCAAACAGACTGGTCAACAAAACTCACTAAGTTAATTTATAAACAGTTATGATTTGAAAGTAGTATAAGAGAGGTAACGGGTGGTTGGAGAACTCTACCAACTGAATATTCAGTAGTTTTTAAACATATTGCAGGTAACCTTCAATTAAAAATGTATTGACATTTGACAGTTTATTTTCTTGCAATACTTAAATTTGCATTGTTTTCATAAACATTTTTTTACCTGTTATAAAAATATTCAAGAAATAAACTTTTCCTTAATTAACAATCTACAATAGTTTTTAGTTAAGTGAACCTTTGTGGTTTTAAAATTCTTTTCCTTGTTTCCAACAAATTCTCTACCTAAATTAGACCTTTCTACCATGACTAATAAGTTATTTTCTATCAGAATTTTTGAAAGTAAGCTGCTCTTTCCATTCTTACTTTAAACCAAACAGACCTTTCCTTTTCCTTTGTAATAAAATAAAAAGTATTATATATTGAAAATCGCTTAAAGTCAAACTGTGTCAAACAGAAAAGTTTCATTACAAATGACTTTGCTTACCCAAGATCTATGACACAGATGTAGTCCAGCCTGAGCTCCACTGTGGGAGACACTTTGTCGGAGAGGAACAAGTACGCGAGCTCAGCGATGGTTTGAGCACGGTGGCAAAGGGCGCCATGTTGCTGGAGATACTGAGACTGCCGATAGACAGCAGACACCGCATTGGCAGATTCACGGGTCTGGAGTGCACAACTTAATTTATGAAGAAAGATAGCAAGTAAAATCTTTTAGTAGCAAAGAACAAACATATTTTAAAGATTTAGTTGCTTGTTTGGTTTATATGTATCTTTACGGTTTTAGTTAGAAGTTGATTTGAGTACAGCAGACTCCCGTAAGTTTGGCCTCAGTTAATTCAGTCTCCGCTTGGTACGGCAGCCTCTCAACTTGTTTAGTTCATCAGTTCGTGTTGTGTATTCATACTGTGCAGTCAAGTGGCGCTCATCCTTACAGTAGGCCTACAGATAGTGATTTTTGTTTCACTTGCATTTTTTACTGTTGTGTACTGTTAGTTGAACCACTTTAAAACACGGCCAAGGGTACAGTCCTGAGGTGGCCGAACTGAGGGTACGGAAGTCTACTGTATTGAATTTAGAAGGACAGAAATGGGCTAATCAAAATTGAAGAAAACCTTTGGGATTCCATCAATTAAAAATTGTTCAAAATCCAAATAAAAACCTTCAAATCAAAATTTAAAATTTTCCATCGACAACCTTAACTTTATGTTGATAATAATTAACACATCTATATGTTATCCTACCTATATTAGGAACTGTAATGTAAATAAATTGAGTCCCACCTATACTACATTACCAGTTTATAAAAAAAGGCAAGAAGCGCTGTAGGCGGTTATGTACAAACATAAGCAATGAATTTACGCTAATCAAGTAAACCATGATTGACCTGTAGTCGACCGCACAGTCCCACAAGTGTTGGTGTAGCTCCGTGATGACCTGAGACGGTTGGTAACCGGCTACCGGGTAGTCCATCACGTCGAAGAAGTCCAGCAGTTGCATCAGCCAGGAATGACGGGAGTACGTGACTCTCTGGCGTAGAGTGGCACCTCGTATACCACAAGCCACGCGCACCATCTGTTCAATGCAACACTAACATTCATTTTTGATTTACAGTAGAACTCCAACTATCCGAACTAATTGGGACCGGACCTCATTTGGTTAATCAAATATTCTGATAATTGGAGTTTTCACAAAAAAATAGGAAATTCAGAAAAAACTCTTTTTAGAATATAATAATATTATTGACTTTAATTACAAAAGTAAAATACACACATCAGACTTTAAATCGTAGCTTTTCCCAGTCCGTATTTTTCCGCGGAAACTTTGCCCGTCACTTCTTTATCTAATTGTTCTAAAATTTTAATTTTATCTGATAACAACAAAACACACATTTCCTCTTAGAAGCCATATGATATGATGATACAGTACAACTCAATCATAAATATGTAAAAAAATACGCAAGCAACACCAGGCCGGCACAGACAGATGTAAGTCAACGCTACGACTCAATAGACTGACTGAGTAAACAAACAAAACCAGGTGCAGAGTAGATAGACAAAGAGACAGCGCCACAGTCAAGTGTCCGCCTGACTAGTACAGTCAATGCCAATACTAGTAGTGTCTTGTACTGTCACTGCCACTAGTGTATTGTACAGTGTATTGTATTAATCGTACTTTGAAGAAACAACGTTGCGAGCAGCTCATAATCATCCTTCAAATTACATAACAAAACTTTGTGTAATTTCTTTTCTCTAAAAGCGATTCGGATAATTAGCGATTCGGATGATCGGTGTTCGGATAATTGGAGTTCTACTGTATAGGAGTTGCACCGTAAAGCCACTACTTGGATGAACTGAGAGTTTAGATTTGTCAACACATCGGGTAATTTACTTCAAAATCTGAAAAAGTTTAGCTATTAAAAAAGAGCATGAGTGAACATTATAATTTGTAACATAATATTAAGTTATATATCTTAATTAACTAGTATAAACTCTAAATACATAAACTTTAAAAAACACACAATCTAAATATACATAATATCAACTGGGACTAAAACCTGAATCTTTCACTTGCTAGGTGATTATGCTAACCATTACACCATCCCGCCCACCTATTTATGCCTTCAAAAGAGGTTATGTTCGTTTAAAGTTGTTATTGCCAGTCACTTGTTTTGGATAAACATTCAGATTTAAATGCTTCTAAATTTTAAGGAATTAAATATTAATAGGTAGGCCAGATGAGATAATGGTTAGCATATTCACCCGTGAGAGATTCGCAAGTGAGGGATCCAGGTTCGAGTCCCAGTGCATTTTACAAATTTTGTCTTTAAATTTATTTAGTAATAATATTAAGTTATATTATGCAAAATGTGTCAATAGAGGTGTAGAACAGATTACAATAATGGTTTTGGTACTCTAAAAGGTCAAATTGTCTCGTTTAAAAAGGGGATCCTTACTTCGCATTGTCACCTGAACTAAATAACTATGAGTGAGAATGCCAGGAATTAAAGTTTAAACTTTAACATATTTATACATAATGCCTGCTTGTAATATGCTATCAAAGAGATACAATTAAGATCTTTTGTCTGTTTTATAATTTCAGTATATCCTACTAAAATTTTGTAGAACTCTATTCAAGAATGATGCTTTACCTTAACTCTAGAGTCGGAGACTTTAGAACAGACAGCAACGGTGAGCATGTCGGAACTACGGTCTGAGCCAAGCCCCACTGCAACGCCCCCACTCTGCACTCGGGCCCCCGCCTCCGTCTTGTAGATCACTTCGTCCAGGTGGCTGTCACACTGGGTGGAGAACTGCTTTAGATTGATGCTATGATTGATTTTTGAGAGTTGACCTGTAGCATAGGAAATAGTTACATTAAGTGATCAATGCTAATTTTGTTTTATATTTTTAGGAGCTTTGTTGAGTAGATATGTATTTGTAGATGTTATTTATTTCAATTTCAATTAAGTCCATTACAGATTTGTGTTTTGTCACCAGGAACAAAACAGGTTTTGAATGTATCTTGTGGTTAACTTACAGCAGTGGTTTAAGGAGACTCGGTTGACCTGAGTACATATGTAGTTGTGCTGGTGAACTCCTCGGTAACCGGTCACCGTGAACAAGTTCACTTCCTTCACTTTCAGTTGCAAGTGTCCTTTGTCTTCCGTCTCCGAATCTGGGTTCTGGAAAATAAATAAATAAAAATGCCTTTATTTCAAGCGTTTCTCATTGAACAATGTTTTTCAGAACAACTCACGTCAACATCAAACGAATCCCTTAATGTGCAATTAAAACTAATTACAATATGTCATTTTCTAATAATAAGGACTTTAACTTAAATTTAAAACTACTAATACTGTACACTTTTAAGGTATCGAGAAGCCTGTTATACAATATCGATCTGAAGTAAGAAAAACTTCTTCTTCCAAACTCAACATTGACTTTGGGAAAATGAAGCCTCCCAAATAATTAACAACACTGTGAAGAAAGGAGTAGTTTTAAACAAAACAGATTAAAACCCATTACCGGTAGTCCACTTTTAGATCAAAGCAAAGCCTAGTGTTTCAGCCAAGGTTTGGCGGAGGGCGACTCACGAACGTGGCAATCCAAAGTTTAGGTGGTAAATGGAACACTACATAACTATACTAGTTTCAACCTTGTGTTCCTTACCTTCACGTCAGTGAACAGACTGAGAGTGCCCTGCCCGACCCAGAAGGACAGGGTAAGCTTACTCTGACCTGAAGCTTCGGACACTGAGGTTTCACGTAAGATTTGCTATCCTTGTCCCACTCTTACTCAGAACAAGAAAACTGCCATTTATTTCACGAATGGTTGGCTGTACTCAAAACTACACCTTGGAGTCTAAGTAAAAGGTATGGAGTCATACTGTGATGTAATAAAAATACTGCAGTATGCAGAGAAATTCAAAATGAAGCAATGAAGTTATGTACTTCCAAATTCAAGTAATTTCAAAATAATGAGGGGTTTTTATTTGTATAGTGCACATATGAATTATATTCACTAATACAGACTCACATAAACTTCATAGATAGACTAGCTGGCTTCTGCTTCTGGTTTGATTTTCTTAATTTCCTTTGTTTTCTTAACTATGTGGAGAGTCAAATTGTTATGAATAAATAAGCAACTATTTAAAAATTTGAAAGGAGTTATTTTATTAGTTATTTTTTTTTATGTATGGAGTAGTAAAGATAATTGTAAGTTTCACAATTTCAATGTTTTATACCCATTCTCAAGCTACAAACTTCAAAAAGCTTTATAATTTGACGTACAGTGGAACCCTCGATATCCGACCTTCACGGACCAGGACGTGGTTAGAGCGGCCAAAAGGTCGGATATGCTGAGAAACAATAAAACAAAAAACAATCAAGTAGAGCAACGTTCACGTCGACAATCATAGCACAGCTGGCAGTTGAACAGAGAAACAACGCACAGCACTGATGAGTCAGTTTTCATTTTGATACTTGTACTTGGCACATCTCTTTACCGCAGACTCTGACTCGTCGCCGGAAGAAGACAGTCGGGCACAAGGTTGGATATCCCAAGGAGTCGGATACCCTGAGGTCAGATATGAGGGTTTATACCTGTATTTTAAAATTATACTGAAAACTTTTTCAAAATTTTCAGAAGACAGCGATAAACGAGTGAGTCAGTGTACTTTTTATTTCAAACCTAGCAAAACCAGCTAATGTTAGTAAGTGATCCAGTGTTGGCTAAAAGTACAAAAAAAATCCCAAGTTCCTTAGTTGATTTTACAGTTATAGAAGGTAATGTGGCTTACCGCACTGAATGGCAGACTTGCACATGGCGAAGGCAGGTGAGAAGACGGACAGGGAAGGGGGGGAAGAGCTTGTCGCGACTTGAGGCGACGGCACCCACAACGCCAAGTCTGTGTTTAACCTGCACAGCGCACAGTTCATCACTATTACACATGTTTAATAGTTTTATTGTTTTATAGGTTGAAATGTTATTACAGACGTTTTCCGACATCTTTCAGCGAACAAAAAGAACACAACACTTTGGGATCTGGAATCTGATTCCGTCTTCAGGTGAAAAAAAACAAAAATACAACAACAAAATTGAATGAACATTATTTAGTGGTAGGAAATGAGCCTAAAAGTAAGCCTGGACAGCTTACACTGATTACTTTTAGGTCAGCTCTTTCCTACCACTAAATAATGTTCATTCAATGAGATAAGTGTTACAAAGCTAGAAAACTAAATTTATTGTAGAAAATAGCTTATACATTAATACTTCAGTAAAAAATAATTAATTCTTTTTTTGTCTGTGATTTGTCTTATTATCAAGGTGCCAAGCTATAGGGAGTGTAAACCATCAAGTTTCTACTGTAATTTTTCTTTAATTTGTAAGATAAAAATAAAAAGTAACAAGTTAACAACTATACATTGCATATCCATCACCATACAAATCTAAACTACGATATGTAAATTTTTAAATCATCTAAATGAAATCAATCATTTAAATGAAAGGTTTAGGAAAAAGTCAATATTCACAGACACTATTAAGGCCTTCACAATGGCAAGAGATGTTATCTACTGAGCTTTAGGAAAGTCATATGCACACAAGTGATGATGACACACATGTCCAAGTATTCATAGTTACTGTGATTCTTGCTAAATGTATTGTTGGGCACAATCCAGTTACATCCAGCTAAATATGGATGTTATCTGAACAGGCTCTAGTGATGCAAATTAATTTGGATCAGCAAGACTTTACCGTAACTTATTTTTATATCCTTGATGGAACTTTACCTGTTGTAGATGACTTCATAAAGATGTTTTGAAGGAAGGTGCACGTTGAATTTTGGAAGATTAATTTCAATTTGAAGTTTTGCATTTTTGGAAGCAGCCTCAATAAATTTACCCATTTCCTCTCTGTCTCCAGGTATCACCAGCTCTTCACCTTCACCTGAGCAAAATGAAAAAATACAATTGACTTTGCAAAGGCAACATCAAATCTAAAATAAAAAGCAGAAACATTTCTTACTACTGATAAGAAACCTGATTAGAAACCTTGATAAAATTCTGGTAATGCAGAAGAAAGCATTTTGTTAAACCTGGGGAGGTAGAGTCAGTTAAGAAAAATTTCTGTGAATTGAACATTCTTACGGTATATGATCAATATATTTTAGACTGTATTATTTGTATATCAGATCAGTTACACAAATTTAATCTTAGAGGCGACTGTCACTTTCATAATACAAGAAATAGAAATTTAATAGACATTCCGCAACATCATTTGTCTTTTTACACTAAAAAAGTGTTTTATATGGGATCACAGTTTTTAATCTTTGCCACAATTAATGTAATGTGGAGAAAATGTTTTAGACATTCAGTTAAGAAATATCTGTTAAATAAAAGTCATTACTCACTAGATCTAATACCTTGTTTCAAGTTAAAGTAAAAGGCCACTTTACCATAATTAATTTTAAAATACTCTTAGTTTAAAATATAGGATATGTTCTTCCATTGTTATCTTCTTTTGTTATTTGTTTGTGTTCCCAGTACATGACACTATTTTTTGTATGACACTTTTTCTGATTCTAAGTCACTTTTCTTTTTATACAAAAAAATGGAGGTGTACAAGATCTGAGAATTCCAATATTAGAATTTTTTTCTTGACATAATTTGTTATTCTTAAAAAAAGAAGCTGAGAGATTCATAGTTATTCCTGCGTGTGATTTAGAGCTTGCTATTGTCATTTAGTCCCTATCTTACATATCTAACGCTAGTGGCTATAAACACACAATTTAAGTACACCTGAGCTTTTCTCTTGTTATTCATTAAAGAAAAACAACAGAAGTACGACGATAATCAGTAATAAAATCATATTATGGTAAGAACATGGTTTTAAAATAATTGTCCTTGTCTGGGTCTCAAATGTAGAGAATTTTCCTTATTTTTGTCTCGACATTAAGAGATGTTCTCGCACACTTTGTAACAAATAAACAATTCCTGTCCATACACTAACACCATCAACACATGTTAAATCATAGAAACCACACACTTTTATAATAATTAATGTAAATACTGACACTGAGCGGACGAGGAGGAGTGTGGAGTGTCACTCTCGTGGATGACTCGCTTGGAGCTGAACGGAGATGGCTCGTCCACCTAAAATCCGGAACATATGTTAGAGCAAATTACAAATAACAGTCAAAAATAAAACGAGACAATATTATTGGCGTTTTACACAAATGTTCTGTTTCTTCTCTTAAAAACAACTTGGGACTACACAAAAAAGAGTGAAATTTGGAACATAGGCGTTTTAAAGTTGATCCTGATCACCTATAACTGACACTGGAAAAAACCTCCTCAACTAAAAATAATTTTTTTAACAGAGAGGCTCAACACACAATGAACAAGGGTTAAGAATTTGTAAAACTAACAAATGTTTCCCTTTTCTTGTCTCCATCTGTAGTCTGGCCAACGAAAGTGTATTGATGTTCCATATAATTATTGTGCTGAACATAAGTAAACAACAACAAAAAGTTAATCAGTGCACACATTTACAATGGGAGTATCAACTTAAAACTAATCTAGATATAAATTTGTTTTTTAGCAAAAAGTCTTTTAGGAAAGCAGTTTAAACTCATGTGTCTGTGCCGGGAATTGAGCCTATGACCCACAAGCCATAACTGGTGCACCTCCTAATAGACGCTGAGGTTGATACAGCTTCTCAACAACCAGACTGGATACAATACCTTGGTGTCAATGTAGACAGACTGCGTCATGCTGGCGGAGATGTTCTTGGGCTCGGGGAGACACACTTCTTCCAAGCCACCTACATCCTCTCTGGGACTCACTTTCACCATTACTCTGTAAAATTGAATTTTCTTCATTGATAAAGGGCTTGCATAAGAAAATACAGAAAGGTTATGTTTAAAATGTACTGCTCATATCATATTCTACCTCAGTTAGAGCTCGCCTCCTGGACAAATATTACCCTTTTGAACAAATTCTCCTTTGGTCATAACGACTACTAAGTTGGTTTTTTATGTACACACAATAAGAAAACAAGATATTTCTACCAACATCCAATTGAAAAAACTGTACCTTAACCAGTCTGTAGAACTAGACGATTGTTCGTCAGCTTGTGCAAAGCCTATTGGTACTTGAACATCGGAATCACCTTCCTAAAAAAAATAAACAAACTTGTATTTAAAACAGCACACTAATGGCCGAATCATGATGAGAAAATTGTAACATCTAACAAGTCATTGTACCGATCAAAATATATTACAGCCGAAATAGGAGAGAACATGAGTGCTGTCTTACCAGGATGTAGAACGTACATAGGACAAAACAGTCAAATTATGGCCCTGATCAAGACATTAGAAAGCGCAAAGGAGTAAAGGTTTAAATGAATGGTCAAACTAAAGACTTAGGTGTAACTTTCTCTACTTTTAGATTTAGGAAATAGGGCAGTAGGCCAGGATATGCTATCAAAAATAAATAGATAGGAGAGCAGGTTCACATGGA
The DNA here is from genome assembly GCA_018831715.1 of Matsumurasca onukii. Lineage (NCBI taxonomy): Eukaryota > Metazoa > Arthropoda > Insecta > Hemiptera > Cicadellidae > Matsumurasca > Matsumurasca onukii. The sequence goes on from CM032058.1 coordinate 26,681,874, forward strand.
TAAAGTAGAAACCCATAAAAGTACACAGACTGCCTACTAGAGCATTTGTCAAGACAAAAAGAAATCCTCAGCCTAGTAGGGCTGAAAATTTGACAGTCTGTGTTCTTTTATGTGTTTCTACTTTATCCAGGTGAGCCTGCTCTCCTTTCTATTCATTTTTGATAGCATTTCTCTACTTTCATTAAGAGGTAGTCAAGTCCCGAAATTTGTGAGATTTCTTGGGAAGTTTTATTTTTCCTCAAGGCATGGTGGAAAGTTGTTTTGTAATGAGATCTTTGTGGCAGGGTGGATTGTCTTATTCAAGTTTATCTCTCTCTTCAACTGCTACGGAAATTGCGACGTACATGTCTACTGAGTTCTCTGTAGTATGGTGACAGCTACAATCTGTAACCTCTGTACCTGGTGAGATGAAACAACATCAAAACTAGCATGACTAACACTCTCCATGACTAGGATCTATTGCACAAGCTTTCGCAAGGCGACTGGCCATATAGCATTGTGGGATACATTGCTTTGCTCTGAAACACTGACCCTCTTAGAGGGGACTTTAAGGTGAATTTGAAATGATGGTGAGTTTGATGAGTGTTTTGATGTAGTCCTATTACAAACTAGGCCCGACTGATGTCATTAGTTAATAGCCCAACAACCAATGGAATGGACCAACGGGTTGACGTAACTTCCGAACCACGGGGAGTGACTATTTAAAAAAAAGGAACTATGTGATTTTTACTATGTGGTTATCATAGTAAAAAAGAAAAAATATATTCTAGTAAGTTGAGCAACTATCCCGAGGCAGCTCCATTTTTATTAGTAATTATGAAAAGGAAAAAGTACAGTTATCGTTAACAACTAAGAACAACCTGTATCTGAAAATACTTGTATTTACACCTAAAAACTTCTTGCAATGGCAAAACTTCATTAAAAACTAAAAATAAGCTCACTGTTTTATATTGAGAAAAATGAAAGCTTTGAAAGTGGACTGTAAAAATTGTTGTTTTTGTATGGATATTAATTTTGCAATATGTAGTTCAGATGAGTAGATACGAGAGAAGGAATACCTTGACCATGCGGTGAGCTGTGACGACGAGGGCCCTCGCTCGATGAGACGAAGTCTTGTAGCGTAGCGTAGTAGATAATCCAGGAACTGTTATGGTAATTTATCGTATTGGCACTGAATTTGGAAAATAAGTTGTGTGAATTTAAATAGTTTATGGCGCTGATGGCCGTTTTAAATTGAGAATAATTAGAAAGTAAAAGCACTGACATGAGCTGATGCGGTTGGATCAGTGAGAGCAAGAGAATGGGGATGACCGCTAACGCAAGGCCATATGATCGAAGTGTGACGTAACCGTCAGCTGTCCTGTCATTGGTTGGATTTACAGGGATGTGAAATAGTTCGTTCCTTACTTATAACTAACAAACATGATGTGATTTTTTTCTTAATCTAACACAAAAATAAATTCTCTTTGATACTAAACACTCACACTCACAATAATATTTTTTTCTGAAGCTAAACCCTCTTACCTGAAACAGAAGAGTGATTTCCTTAGTCTTGACCTCGTAGGTGCGGTGAGCTGCCAAGGAATCCAAGTTAGTGCTGAACGTTACTTGGTCCAGCTGAGCAAACAATATATCTTTCCGCACATTCCTCTTCCACCACGGCGGTCGATCCATGTCGTACAGCGGACGCAAGTCAGGGATTGGAAACCTACAATACACAAACATAGTTTAGTCTTGTAAACGGAGGATATTTACAAGCTTATATAGAGTGTAGTTTAAAGTTTCAAAAATGCCAGTATACAATAGCCAATTATGTATAGAAAATAATTGTATAACAAAAGCACTTTCAAAATCAAAGATAATGATAATACTTTTATTTGCCATACACAAAAAACTTTTGTGTGGACAAAGCTGCAAAAAGGTAACAAAAACAAGTATAAACAAATATTTAACACGTTAGCTGCCACCATAAGACCTTGCTCGAATACTCGTGCAATAACGGTCCAATCAGGTCGATAAAAGTACCGTATCTTCTTTTATCGACAGTAGTTCGCTACAGCTCCTAGCGCTGATAAACTGAACTACTACCCTATCGGACCAGCTGGTGTCTATGTACCACCATTGCTGCGCCGACCCGATCGGGCCGGCATGGCAGATAACGTGTTGAAACATAGCAAAGTAAATCACTAGTAAGAAAATTGTAAAACCTAGTTAAATTTATAGTAAAATTTAAATAGTTGGGCCGCAGGGTGTAGTGATGAGCATAACCGCCCGGCAAGCGGGAGACCCGGGTTCAAGTCCCGGTTCGGTCCAAACTTTTTTGTCTTCAAATTTCTTAAGTAATAAATTAGCTATTTAGCATTTATACAAATTAAGATCTATAATAAGTAATTTGACACAGTATTTAAATTCTGGTTGTAATATTTCCAGCTTGTTGATTTAATTTTAAAGTCACTATTTGGCAGTCACATGTTTTGGATAAACATTCAGATTTAAAAACTTCTCTAAATTTGAAGCCAGAAATAGTTGGACCGGATGGTGTAGTGGTGAGCATAACCGCCTGGCAAGCGGGAGACCCGGGTTCAAGTCCTGGTTCGGTCCAAACTTTTTTGTCTTTAAATTTTTTTAGTAATAAATAATGTTTAAAATGTTTACAGTTAGTATAGTTCAATCAATTTTAAAACCAACTAACAATCTACATGTCTGAATCTACCAATTGAACTGTTACATTAAATATTAGATTAAAATTAGTGTGCATAAAGATTAGAACCAAGAATCAGCCACAAGGCAAAATTTATGTAAACTTACCTTAATTTTAAAATAGCAAGAGGAGATGAAATGGTTAAATCTGTTTTTGAGTCTGTTTGAGTAGTGTATTCCATCGGTTGACAGATACCCGTTAGATCCAAGTGTCCCTGAAATGAAAAAGCAAAGTCGTCAATCACAAGTATTGAAATTCTAAGTTTGTCTCTTCAGATGTAAACCTAAATGTATAGATATTTTGTGTAATTTGTAATGAATAATTCTAAAAGTTTTAATCTTAAAAGTTTGCAAACATGTTACTTTAGTTTAAAATTTAAGAATAAAAAGCCTATTGCATATGACTTATGGGACGTAACATCTCTTTATACCTCTTTATAGCGGTCTGGATTTGTGTTCATGAACATTTCATAGTCCCAGGCTTGGGTCTTCCCATGCCAACACGTTTACAAAGAATATCAAACTTGTCTTTAAACTGAATAATAAAAATGTGGAAAATTCACCACTCTTTGGTTTTCCTCTCCAATTCTAAATCTACAATCTACCCTACTCACATGTTGGGTTAGATTATGGGTGCAAAGAGGCTGTGGATTCAGCACAGCTGATATCCGGTCCACTATTGAGATGTCCACTTCCATGGAACAGTTCTGCAGCAGCACACTTAAACACAAGATCCACACTTAGTGTATGTAACAAGTTGCCGGCGTAATGGCTGAGTCATATTACCTAGTCCACAGACTCTTTTGTATGTAAAACTGATTATGTCAGTTTTAAGTATTTTTCACTGTCTCGCCGTTGAGAGAATAAATAAAATAATATAATGGAAAAAAGTCAACATGGGTGTTGAAAGTTTTTTGCTTCATTAATAAAGTTTCTATTGGCCTTTTTAATTAGTGTTATTTCTGTATATAACACAAGATAACTTACTGATAACCTGACAATTGTTAAGCAAGTCATATATGTTTTAACTTTTAAGGTACGTAAATTTGATTTTGTAAAACGTTCTTTGTTTTTGGGGTTTTAAAAGCTGTAGGGCAGCATCTAGATAATGCCTTGGTTTGCTAAAACCTCAACAAGAAACTCTTGAGTCACTGTTTTACAGTTTTGTAAAAGGTTCCCACATGTAATTAATTAGTGTAACCTTTTACACTACAATCAATCTTTTTGAGTACAGTCAAGTACATGAGCTTAACACACCCAGAGTGACAGTGAGCTGTCAAACACTCAGTAAGTATCAATCGCCACATGAAGCAACTTACGAGATGTCTGTGTGTGGAGGCCTGGAGCGTAGGTTGGCATTGGACCGACTGTTGCGGGTGGTGCGTTTGATCTGGATCCTCACATCCGGCTGAGCACTGAGTGCTTGCAAGCTTTCCCTCTTTGATCCCGTCTGCTCAAACTTGACAAGCTGCAAGCACACAATCCATACATGAGTTTAAGAATATCATACACTGAGGAAAACATTGTAAAAATAGGTCCATCCATACTAAATGTTGAATTTTTTGAATGGTACACAAAACAACAGTGTCTATATTTTTCAAAATATATTATTACTGTCAAGTTTCTGGTTATAATATGGAACCAATCTTTCCAATACCTAAACGAATTTGGAACAAAAATTTTTCCAATTTCACCAGATTTGGAACAAAAATTTTTATTTTGCCACAAACATCTAAACCCAGACGTCACTTCTTGCTTGAGGTTTTCTTTGTTTGCACACTCATTTAGTTTGTGGAATCGTCGATAAACAGTTGCTTCCTAGTCAGGTGTTTAAAGTGGATACATTTTAATATGCCAACATGTTGTCCATGAAAGATTAATAACTTGAGCACTTTCCACATTGTGGGATTTGTGTTAAGCGCTCTATATTCATAAAAGCATAACATAAATAAGGTGTTACAGGATTAACCGGGAAATTTGTAATGGTCATGGATAATGTTCTTTACTTTCTGGACTTCCTAACAGCTTACCTCTACATATTCTACTGATGGTTTAGTCTGCGAAGCCACTTTCTCGATAAGACACTCCAACAGCTCCACACTAGCTGCTGTCAACACGGCTCCCACAACGGTGGAGGACGATGACCTCTTCTCATCACTCTCCATGATCACCGGAGCAGCCAGGAGTCTGTGGAATTTTCAATGTGACAGATTGTGTTTTTTTATGGTTTTTACAGCTGTTTTTAACTTTCACCCCAGTCAAAAGACTTTTTTAAAACAACTTTTTTGATAAACTTGCAAAATTATTTTTCTACCAAAACAAAAATTGTCAATGTTGTCAACCTACTAGTCCTGGTTTGAAGTTGGTTGAAAATAAAATCTTATTATGACACTTTCTTACATGTTTTTTCTGTGATGTAACCCTCTTCAATTAGGCTTAATAATACTATCTAATTCATTATCTTTTCTTCAAATTTGTGTGTTGGTTGCACAAGGTAATATTGAAATGGGCTGCTGGATCTTCTGATTAACAATTTTATTTGTTCTTGAAAATATTGTCAAAATATTAAAAACCAGTTACATTATGTCAAGATCGTATCCTCTAAGTACAAACCTGATGTGATTGAGCTGGCATGCTTCTATGAAGATTTCTCTTGCGGTCTCAAAGTCCTTCTTGCCGTAGCCAGAGGCTGCAAAGAGGCCTAGCCGCTGAAAGAACTCGCTAGCAAGTGCATCCATCTGCTGCAGTGAGGACGGTGTGAGTCTGCCTGTCTCGGGGGACACGGTGAGGATATCCTCGTGCAACAACACCACAGCCAAGCTACTCAGTCGCACGTGCAGGTGAGACTCCTCTGACCCCACGTCCTGCTCTGAAACTGGTAGTGCATTGTTAGACAGGTCCGAGGGGTTGGGATTTTCCCACGTAAAATCCAAATACCAAATATTGGACGGTACTTTTCCCATAAAAGGGAGTCTTTAAGCAGGAGGGTGATTTCAAGGTGGTTTTTAACCAAAAAAGGAGCTTTTAAACAAGTTTTGGTTTGATTCATGTGGTATGAAGAAAGGGCGGCACTGGTTTTTTGGGGGTTGTGAACATTGTTCTCTGCTGTTGCAGCCCACTTCTCTACTGAGGAGGATTTGACTTTAGGATTTTACTGTATGGACTCCATACAATAGACTAACCTTCAGCAAACTAAGGATTTTTCGTTACATTCAAGAACCAAGCATGCATTTAGATTCCACAGACAATAAAATAAAATTAATGCAGATGTGGTTCTTTCTGTTTTTAGGGCTCCCCAAAACTATATCCCTAAATGAAAATCTTTGGGTTTGTGGTTACAAGCTAAGACTAGCCCACATGCAACATTTCAAGTTTCTGGCACATCTTGAAGTAACCAAACATTTGACACTTAGTCGAACAATCAATCACTTAAGTTTCGTTAAAATAGTAGTTTTTACTTCAGGAAAATTGAAAACTAGACAGTTAAGTAATTTTACCTTTATGTCCTTTCTTTTCCTTTTTGCTTTGTTGGCCAAAATTTCCGTGAGCACTTGATGAAACGCTAGTGTTTGATTTACTGTAAAATAAAAAGTACTTAGGTCAGTTCATTATAAAAGGTACTTTCCAAACAGTAGGTAAAACTATGAGGGCTGTTCAGAACTAACATTGCAGTGCCCCTGGCTAGAGCTACCATCTTGGTGCCTACTTTCAGTGCGCATCCAGCTGGAGTAACGTGAGCCCTGTGACAATTTTACTCTGCTTACTAGTTCCGTTGAAAATATGTGCAGCAATAAAAATCCTGTAAGGTGAGTTCATTAATTTGGGTTTTGTTGGTGAAAATCAAGATTTTTGAAGATTAGACCTACAAGAAAAGGGGCAATTCAGTTATCAACAATATTGCGACTGGGGATGATGACGCTTTGATTCGGCCGCCAAACTGCATGTAGGTATAAACCAGTGTCTGATGTTGCAGGCAGCAGATTTCTACGGAGACGGTATTGAAAAAGTTTGTCATGTTAGGATAAAATCTCTTAATTTAATTGTAGAAAAGTAGCTTATGAAACAGCCTTTCAAACGTACAATTTGATTATATTTATTGTATTTGTTTTATTCTAAAACATTTCTCACTATTTGATCCGTCCTGGCATCAACACCAACTGCTTAATTCACCCAATATTGAATCATTGATGTATCTTTACAATTTTAAAATTGTGTTTGGATTTTCCAGTGATTTGATAGTAAAAAGACCCGATCGGTAGCTTATGTTTCTGAAACTATCTTTTAGTATTAAATGTTGATTGATCTCATACCTGTACGAACTGCAGGATGAGGAGAAGGAGGCGTTGAGGCTCGTTGCATCAGAGAACATGGAGTCACTGAGATTGTTCGACACTCCGTGAACCGGTAGAAACTCTTCATCACTGTCGTCTAAATCAATCACAGTCTTTGTTGGTACCAAGCCACAAGTATTGGACATTTTAAGTTTTTGAAGTGACATAAGTCACACGCTATATCTTGTAATTTCTTTACAATAAATTATAAAACATTACTAGATTGGAATATTTCTGCATCGTAACAAGTGTAAGAAAGGAAACGTACTACATTATTAATGAAAATATCTAAAACCGTCCTATCAAAAGGTTAAGTGTTTTGATAAACTAAAACATAATGTAATAAATGTTGCACAAATATTAAGTTCACTATTTTTATTCAGCAACTTGCTCTTTGCATTCAAACTGTTTGTTCACCAAACTGAACATCCTTCTTTGTTACAGTTGCAAACTGTCAATCACCACTATCATTCAACAGTTCAAGTGTTGTAAATCAATTGCTACAATAATTAGTTATTTTGATAAGTCAAGTAATCAATTTTTACAATGTGAAATACTAGCCAGGACTTTAAATCAATTATTTATTAATTATACTATGTGAGTTTGATTTCCTTCAGGAGTCAGTGGATTCAGAACAGACCCACCCCCTAAACCCTGTATAGGTGTGTTGAGCCATGGCCTTGCCACTTTCTATTGTCAGCCAACTGCCAACAGAGCCTTAACAGACCTGTATCAAGCAACTCTCTAAGTTACCTAGAGGAGCGCTGGACCAGCCTTGTAGATTGTGGAGCTCTCTGGTAGTGGTCGGCTGTTGATTGTTAGAGAACAACTGTAACTCTACTCGGTCGTAGTCTCCCGGCTCCATTGGCTTCTGGCCACATCGCGCCACGTTCCTGTAACAAAGCAAAACCATGCAGATCTAATCACCGAACACGTATCGCTAGTGTTGTCAATACATGTACAAGCAAAACAGATTGTTGTACATGAATCTTGCGATGGAAAATGGTAAATAAACAGTTGATTCTCAACTATTATTACAGTTTCATTAATGCTGTTTTGCTACTAAATGTCACTCGTTATTAACTTCTAAACTAAAGAAATTGAAAGTTGATGACATTCTTTACATTAAAACAATTGAACACTAACGGCAATTTACAGAGAAAGATCGGAATCAATTTATTTATTAGATAAAAACCTTTAAAAAATTTGCTAATGACAAATGCTATGTCAAATGTCCTAGCAAAATTTAGTTTTAGTCTTTAATAGAGACCTACTATAAATTGATGCAATAAAATCCATCTAGGCTAGTAAGATTTTTTAGTTATTCTAAGCCGTAAAAACCTTGTCTTACCATTCTAGCTAGTTGTTTATAAAGTCCGTCCTCACAAAAATAAACGTACAGTACAGTCTCTACAATCCTTCCGTTCGCCACTCTGACACATCCAGTAATCTGGCGCTGGGATCGCGTCATTTAGTCACCTGTTTTTGAGTCTCGACTTGTCTGTAAAGCGTATGTCGTATGTATTGATTACTTCAGTTCACTGCAGAAAGCCTGAGAAAAGTTTGTTGTTTGTTGCTAATATGTGCGTTTGTTCAGTACGGACCGTGAGATGTCACAAAAACGTAAACATGTTACTTTGACAGTTGATAAAAAGTAAGTGATTTTAAAAGAATTCGAAAGTGGTGATAAGCTAGCTACTCTATCCAAGGAATTCAATAAACTCACAAGAAAAAATGAAATTAAATAATTTTTTAAGAGTGGTGAATCATCTTCCAACGTAAGAAAGATTTTTCCTGGCAAATTTAGTCTTTTTTAGTAAACCTCCACTAATCCTGCATTTTTGATAATCTGGCGCTTCGATCCCGATATAGGGCCGGATTAGTGAGATCGTACTGTTCCTAGAAATCTTTTAAAACCTTCTACTTTAGAGTTGTCACACAGACACAAATTTAAACTAAACCTAAGATAGGATTTCACTTATTTCATTTAATGATAGTGCTATTATTTGATTGAGTACGTACGAGTCATCCTGAGTGTGGGGGGCTGCCATGCCGTGACTGAGTTCTATCAGCAAGTGTAGCTGACGAGGAGACAAGAAAACACTGAGAGAACCCAGATTCAACTCCAGATCAATCTGCAATCGACATTATGCAATAGAACTTTGTTCATTAGCCTTTCAAACAGTAATAACTAGTACAATCTAGCGGCAAAACAGTCAACTAGCTCAGTAGTTTCAAAATAAAGATAGCAAAAACGGCACTGTATTGTCATGCAATTGATATAGAATAGTCTATATTGATTTGATGTAGATAGTTAATATGCAATTATTGTCATGTGACATAGAAACATCAAGCTCCGGCACGGTCTCTACAACACCTTGCCTTCTAATTGGGTGAAACAAGACTAGCTCCTGCCCCTGACCCCTCAAGGCGCAGCTGTTTGTGCATCTATACACTTACTATTTTGTTTCTTTCTTGTTGAGTTTATTTTTTATTGCTTGTTTTTTACAATTTTCAAGTTTTTAGTCAGGGTTGTTATATGAATCGCCAGAAAAATTCATGCATGTTTCTCAGTCTTTTAGATCACAATTGCAATATGCTTATTAAGCTAATTTCCTTCAAACTTGGACTTTTTGAAATGAATTGTTTAGCACAATTATTTTACAAATGAGCTAGTTACAACAACCACGGTTTGTTTTGAAAGTAGGCTCCGAATGTTCAGCCCTTCAGAAGAATAGAGGCAATTTTTCAAAATGCCTAGAGGCACTGAATATTCTTTAAGGTTAATATGATGATAAAAAGTAAAAATAAGCAGCTTGTTCTTTTAAGTTACTACATAAATGTGATATACCTTGGGACCGGGGATGTTCTCCCCTTTCTTCAACTTGAGCCTCACTTCCTGCCTCCCACCCAGCTTGGCAACGATAATCGGTTTTGTCTCAAACTTCACATCTTGGCTGTCTGTATGAAAAAATATAATCAGAACATGTTCTACCTAGGGGTGTCGCAGTACTTGATTATCGAGTCGAGTTTATTACCGATAGAACTCGGCTCGACCTGATTGGTAAGCTCGAAATTTGGTGAGTAATTTTACCTTGGCGAACGGTATCGGTCATTGATTTCACATAGCGTCAGCGAGATCGCGATCGCGCTAAGCGGTATCGAGTCGTGTGATGATTTCACTGCAAGCGTTAGCAGGAGTCAAGAGATCGCCGCCAACAAATGCTCGAGTAATAATTTCACGGGCGTTAGCGGGAGTCAGAGATTACCTTGAGCGGTATCAAGTCGTGATTTCAGGACATTAGCGGGAGTCAAGATTGCGCAAAGCGATATCGAAGTGTGATTTTAAAATAAAAAGGTTTTGCCTTGGAAACAAATACTCTGGGGATAAAACTGCAGAAAATATAACAGAAAGTTATAAAGTTCAGTGAGTTTTTTGTGGATTTAATTGATTTAAATTAGGATCTTTTAATTTAGGTTTTTTTTGCAGTTTTTTTCATCTCGTTTTTATTTACATCTTTTTTATTTACAGTTGTTTGTTACAGTTTGTACACAAACCATCTTTTTTAATATTAGATTTTTATGTGATGTATTTAATGTATGTGTTCATATTAATTAATTTAAATAGTCAAAAAAACTCCAAAATGAGCTATTTTCATTGAGATATAGATAATACTTGGCCATAACTCAAACTCAAGCTTTTTTTTCAACAAACTCAACTACAATAACTGAATGATCAAACACTACACTGAATATTAAAATTATAGAAAAAATGGTGTTCAATGATGATTTATCTTGTCAACATAAAGAATGTAGAATCTGTAATGTCTCACTTTGTTGTCAATTATCAATGAGCGTGAGAAGGTTCTTGCTTCAGTAGGGAACTCATCAGAGTAGAAGGAGACGCCCTCAAAGTGGAACTGGTTGATGGAGAATGCGGACGATGGGTTCTCTCCACTGGGATCGCTGTCAGAACCAGCTTCATCACAGTAGTCCATGCTGTAACAAATTTGACCATTCAGGTCAATTGAAAATGTTCTCAATCACCTTTTGAAGGGAAGTAAAAAAATGTAAGTAGCATTATGACGGTAATAAGAAGCCCTCATCAATTTTGATCAATAGCTTTTGCTTAAAGCATCCAAAAAAGTAACAAAATGTTGTTGCCATTTTTTTATTATTATCATTTAAAATTGTAAGTTACAGCTGATACTCTTTTATCTTTAACAACCTCTTCTCCCTTTCTTTACATGCTAAATAGATTACTAACCGAAAATGATTTTTTAATTTGGTAGTACAGTTAAACTGCATCATAAGTATTGGTTGCAACTCCCTCAGATTGGTACTATTCTAACTTCAGGTTCTAGCTTTTAAGATAATTTAATGTAGTTGAATAATTCAGAACACTATGGATTAAGACACATAGACACTGGACTTACTGGTCAAGTTAAGTATGTCTTATTTAATGGTGGTGATGATTCAGGAAGAAGCTCAAAACAACTATGGTGTAGTAGGTTTTATGGAATGAGTAATGAGATGTGGGCGGATGACTTACTGCTTTATTTTTATCTCCAAAGCAACTCCTGTTCGGCTACCTTTCGGCAAGTGTTCCAGTCGAATCAATGAGTCGACAAACTTCACTTTCACTCTGCTCAGAACTGAAAGTCACACAAAAACAATTTAGTTTATATCTCGGTAAAATTCCACCTGTAATGTGATTTTATGGTTATAATTTGTTCAGAACTTATTTTTACAGAACAACATTCTATGTCAGACCTACCACAAAGTAAACTTATGAGCTAAATGAATTCTTACTCTAATGGTTTGGTAAATTAAACTTGTAATAAAGTTATGTGTGGGCATTCTTTGATATTATTAAAAAATTAATTATTAACAAAATCTGGCAATTTGCTAATAATAATTCTAAATTTGTAACACGTCTATCTATTCGTTTAGTGTTAGTAGGCCTACTGAAGAGGTTGGTGTGTTCACAGCATAGAGCAAGAACTAGAGTTGGGTGGGATTGGATTTTCCCTTGAGAATGAGCTGGGAGTTTTGGGCAGAACTAAAAGTAATTTTTACTTATAGTAAACTTGAAAAAGGCTAAAACTGTTATCAACTATTTTGTTTCTTGTACAGCCTACTCCAATAAAAATCTTGTATATTTCCCCTACAAATCCTCAGTTTTGTTCTACTTGTAAGTCTTGATAACTGAATTTGTAGGGATCATTATGGTTTAACTATTGATTTGAAATTAAAATGTAACAAGTTATAATATAATAAAATTGTTCAATAGTTGCAGGCAATTGTAAAAGCTAAAACTTCAAACAACTTTAAAATCTTTAGCATTCAAAATTTATTTTGGTTCCTGCAGTAATTAGGTTGATTTTCAATATAAACTTCACCAATCGGAGAGAAATGTTCACGAAAATACCAACTGTACAACAATCTTTCTTAATAATTATCATCCTATCTCCCAAATACCTCCCAATAAACTAACATTATCTTCCAAAATTTCCCTTCATGCAGAAAAATCCTGTTTTAGAGAATTTCTGTCCGATTTTTGTATTTTAACTTAAATTGGAAAATTTTCGACCCTTGGGGCCTGCAAACTCCTAATCAGAGCGTAATTTTTCTTACCCGAGTCGATAGTCTGAGCAAACATCTCCAAGCCTTCCACGACTTGAGCGTCTTTATCCTCTGGAGGGGTTTGTTTCATGCATTCAGCCGCCAACTGCATACTGGAACTCATTGAGCTGAACATAGACTCCAGCATGGACGTGTCTGCAAGTGCACAACAGGCTCAAATACAAGTTAGCATCAGTTCCTAGTACAGTGCAATTCTGATCAATCGAGCCCGGCAATTGATTGATTGGTTCTTATGGTTGTTAATAGAACAACTGTCACTAAGTGCCATTCAGAAACAACAGAGGGTAAAATCTCCCTACAGATAGCAATCTACAACAATTATAACTGTAGCACTGTTTTTTTTAATTTAAAGCTTGAGAGTGTCTCAGCATCTTTTATTTTTCTAAAAAGTTTTGTAATAACACATATTTGGCCCGTGTGGGGTGACGACAGCGGGGCTGTGAGCGAGCGAATAAGAGTAACAAATTGCAAAGGAAATTTGATTCACTCATACAAGCGGCACTTTAGTGCTTATCTGCGTGACGGCCTGGTTTGAAGTAAAAACTGTATTTTTAAGAAAGGAGATTAAGTACTATTTTTTCAGTTACCTGATTCTTGCCTCTGCTTGGGTTGTACTGTGATGACCATGCGTTGACCTCAACGTAACTGGAGTCTGTGAGCAGAGATGCCCAGGGTATAGAGACAGACATTTGTGAGATGTAGCCATCCACAAACTCGAAAGGCAAGTTGTGTTGATCTCCCAAATCGTTGAGAGCCTGGAAATTACAAGGTTTACTAATCGCAAAACCTAGGAATATATGCCATAAGACAGATTTTTTATAAAACAAACTGTAATTTGTAATACCAGTAAAGCGCACATTCAAAATGATGTTCAATAATAAGGGATAAATATATTACGTTTTTTTTCTTGTTTGAAATACTATAGAAATATTCTATAATCGGCCGTGGGCCACTCCGACCGATCAGTAATCCGGCTGTAACTATGTCAACTAGCCACTGTTTTCCAGCCTCTACTTGTCTGTGAGCGCTGGCATTATGCCGTCTGTATCGACTTCAGTTCACTGCTGCAGAGAGCCAGAGACATGTAAGTTGTTTAACCCTTTGCGGTCTCATTTTATTTTTAATTTTCATAAAGCCTCCGATGGGTTTCCCAGTCCCCTGTAAGCAAAATTTCAGCAAAACCCCTCTCTGATGCGGTGCATTAACAGTCATTGAACCACACACCTCTAGTGCTGAGGATTTAAGCGGCCTCCCTAAACTCAAAAAGTGCCACTCTCCGCCTCACTGGTTGATGAGCCATTTTCCTCTTCAGTGATCCTCAGCGGGTCATTGTAGCCCCGCACCAGTGATCAACAACTAGCATTGCACCGTGCCAGAGCACCCGGGTGGGATTGAGCAGCTGTGACAGACAGGGGCCCAGCTGTCGTCCTGATTAACCACTAAACCACCGGGCTGTTTGTAAGTGGTGGTGAAACTCACATGAGTTGCGAGGGAGGGGGGAGGGAGTGGTAGTTTAGGCTCTTCTCTGCTCCCTGTAAGCAAAATTTCCAGCAAAACCCCTCTCTGAGTGCGGTGCATTAACAGTCATTGAACCACACCTCTAAGCGGGGGGTTAAGCCTCCTAAACTCAAAAAGTGCCACTCTCAGCCTCACTGGATTTGATGAGCCATTTTTCTCTTTAGGCCCATTGGTGTTTTTATACCTACCTGACGAACAACACAACACTGAACACTTGTTCTCATTCAAGGCCACTACTCGCAATTTACCTTTGGTTTTAAAGGTAAAAAAAAATCATTCAGTGTCGTCGCATCACTGCGGAATTCTATTTCATACAAACTATAAAACAATACGTTTATACAATTTACTCTCAGAAAATGTGAAAAACGGAATACGTCTTGTTCAAAACAAAGACGACACAAAATAGTGAAACATCAGGCACAGTTATCTTTAATGGACGAAACGTGTTAGATGGCAGAACAAAAGAAGAAAAGAAAAAGGACCATGCAGTTCTCGGTACATTCAAAGACAGCGCCACCGCCTTCATGTGGTACATTTTGATTGGTTGTTTTAGGTCCGGCTGACGCTGGCGTTTGACGCTTCACCCGAGACGACAATGCGATTGGCCCAGAGTTTTCTTATTTTAAACACAGCTGGCTGACAATTTATTTGATTGTTTTGATACATTTTCGGTCTTGTTTAAATATGGTTAATGTTGACATGTTTACTTTCTACTACACAATTCCATATGATGTACAAGATTTTAAACATTAGTTTTAGTTTAGTTTGATATAATATGCCGATCTTAAACATAAATAATTATGACAGCCTCGCTGCATGTATGGAAATGCATAATATTAAATGTAAATATCGGTAATTAATAAGTTTCAAATCATGCTAATAGTGAACAAAAGCCTAGTAACAACATTTTCTATTTGGGCAAAATTTCGAAGTGTATGAAAAGTCCAGGTAAGTTAGCATACAAATCCATTTCGTTATTTGAATTAGTGCTTATGTTATTTAAAAGCATGTAGATTGAATAAATTAATAAACAAATGTGCAGTTCCTTTAAAATGCATCTTTAAGGAAAAATATTGGAAACATCTTGGAACATCACTGGCATAATTATCTGGAAACAGTTTCTTATTGGAATTTCAAAATAATATGAAAGTACCGCAAATAATCCAATAATTAAATTTTATATTTTGCTAGGCATTTCAAAACAAAGTTCATCTTCATTCCAGACACCAAGCTACTGGCATACTCGGTGACATCTCCTACTCCAAGATATATCATAATCATCATCAATGTGGGTCATCGAATTGTGTCTAAAATAAAAATGCATTGTTTGCCCCTTTGATATCAATTCGACAATGAAATAATGTTTTATATAGCAACCTCCATCAACATAAAAAATGTGTTGAGTATATTGACCCCTGTGCCTTAAACGTAGTAAGTCTATTGTAATTCTGAATGTTGTATTTTTTGTATTATCAACAAAGAACTTGAGTTTGTAAATGTAGCTTAGGCATAAACCTGGCACCTACAATTATTCTTGCATATGACGGATAAACAACACTATGAAGCTACCACAAAGGAATTAACATAGCATACAGCATTCAAAATACTTGTCAACTAAATTATTGTAAAATTCTGTATTGAAGTATGTAATAAAGCCATTTCAAACAATGCTGACTGCACAGGCATTTTAGGATTACTGTAAAATTGTTTTTGCTCTACTGAAAGCATCAACCACGTACAAACCAGTAATGTAAATATTATGACCTTTCTCAAGATAAAACCAAACTATACTTTTAATATAGCTAATACCAGCCAAGAGTTTCAATTTTCCTACCTTTGCCCGAAAACAATTATTTTTACAGATTCTAACACTTGATCTTAATGAATAATCTGCAGCAAGGTTAATAAGTTACCTCCAGTAATAAATCAAAACTTTTCTGAATCTACAAACAATAATTAATTCCTCATTAGTGTTACCGCCATTTTAACATACATAATAGCCTACCTAGTGTTTGAGATGAGACGGTAAAAGGTTAATAAACATATTAAACTGTGTATTTATTTTAGGTTACATGAATTCAACTTCAGAGCATTAATGTATTGTGATTACTTGGACCAAATGTTGAGCTAAAGGATATGAAAACTCTGAGAAATATGTCTCACTGCAGAAATATTATAATGAAAGTTGGATAGAAGCAGAAAAGTATCACTACAGAAAAATTGATTTGAAGACATAAAGTTTTAAAAGTCTACAGCAATCTTTTATAAGTGTTATTTTTGTCACTATGACTATTAAATTGATAAGTGAAACCTTATACAACTGCTGAAATAGCCTGATACTGTAATAACAGTGAATGCATTAAGACTTAAATAAGTATTTTCAGTGTTAATAAAAGAAACCCATTACTGAAGTTGTAATTTAGTACTGTATTTGTCTCTTGATACATTAGGCTATAATACCTGGTATTTGCTTCAAACCTGTGCAGGCTGAAGTGAATGAATGATGAATGAATGAATAATATTGCGAATGAATGAAAACCTTGATATAATCCCCTTTAGTAAACAAATATTATCAAACAAACAAGAAAGAAAGAACAAAGAATATATAGCCTAAATTATAATACGGAATGTTGGTCGAAAATACCCTAATTAAAGCAAATATAATTTTAGTATTAATTTCAACATAACTTAAATTTTAAGTTGTAACAACAATAGGGTTATTTATGAGCTACAACAGTTAGTTATATATCTTGAAAAACTGATCTTATTAGATGATTTAGAAATTTAAAACATCAAAATGTCTAATAAAGAAAATTGTTTTATTTTAGCTACAACAGTGTATAAAAACTGTTATGTTTTCATTGTTTATTGTTTTGTTTAGCTCTAACTATTTTACTGTGCTTTGTGGTTATATTTCTCAGTGTTTATACACTAAAAGTATAATCGAAGCAAAATTAAAATGTTTTCAGTTGAAATGAACAAGTAAACAAAGAACATAAATAATTTATATACCGCCATAACCAAAACAGGAAGTAGCCCCCACCAGCATCCGGTTTTGAGCTTTGGCTAGGGTCTTGGTACGTTCACAGAGGCGCCACCATCGCTCAAAACTATAGACGCAGATTATACCATTGAGTTCCTTCTCTGTATATAATAAATACTCTGTGGTAAACATTGACCAGATGTGAGGAGATGTTATTTTGGTTTCTGTTTACCAGCTGTACCAAATGTCAAACGCGTCGATCCACTGCCTTAGATCCATCACACAATATTTGTTTATTAGTGTAGCAGAGCAAATAAATAAAAAAATGTCTAATTTATAAATAGTACAAACACAAGGTTTTTCTTGTATGATATTTCCCAAACTACTTGTATATTTGATTTACAAAATATTACAAATCAATAAGTCACACACATTTCATCTCAGTGTTGATATGTAAACTCAACTGGGCAAAGAGCTCCCATCCAAGTCAAGGCCAGCGCTGACTCTTTCTTCCTTAGTCCCACTTGTGAGTTTGAATCAACACCTATCAAAAGTCTAAAAAAACACCAAATTGGTTGGAGGATGAAGTATCTGCTGGACTTTAGAAATCAATCACACTTAGTGTCGGGTCGACCAACCCATCTCGTAAATATCTCTTTCACTGAAGGAACTTTCCCTTCTGGGTTAAAAATTACTTTAAATATACATTTAAAATCAATGGTAGAGAGTTAAAAAGCACCACCAAATAATACATATATATTTCGTGTGCAAATCTTTCACTGATTTGGAAGTTTCCGACAGCAAAAGACAATTTCTTGTATAGATTTTTTTTTAAACTTAAATTTAAAAACAAATTTTGACAAAACATTTTATGCTATTTGGACACTCGTTAGTAGAAAACGGCGGGGTTGAATTTTACAATCAAAACAAAATCAGCCCAACAGACAGCATCAAGTTTTTAGGTATTTCTTGTGGACAAAAATTAACCTAGAATAACCATGGCTTGATATAATTTGTGTGCAATGGCTTCTGGGATATTCTTTGCGAAAACTATCTTCACGGCAGCGCAGATGCCAGAATGGTTTATTTTGATCTATACATCCCCACATTATAAAGGTATAATGTTTTGGGGAACTGTGGGAATACAAAGTTTCTAGACTGTTGCATTGACTTTACATTTAAAAATCGACTGTTGATTCTTTCCAAAATTGGCCGTACGAATAATTTCCAAACTAAAAACATAGAGAATCCTGTCGAGATGCTTTCAATCAACCGGAATACTGACAATTACGTCACTTTGCGTATTAGAAACTTTATTATTCTGTTTTCCCAAATTTCAATTGGTAGAGTCAAGCTACCTTTATAAATTCGTAGTGCAAACATTTTAAATTTTTAATAGCCACCGTTTAGAAATGTTCAATAAATTGCCGATAAATTCTGGTAAAAGATGTTTAACAAACTACCAGAAAACATCAGACATTCAAAATTTTAAAACTTTTAAGTGTGAACTAAAAATTTTTTTATTGTCAATTCGTTTTTATACAATGCGAGAATTCATGAAAGTGGTATTTAAATTTTAATTTACTTGTGTATTTTTTTTTTATCATATAGCTGAAGATGTTTTAGCCATCTTTTCTTACCAGTGGTAGTAGATTTTGTGTTTTTTTGTTGTTATGTAGTTGGTTTTGTCAACTGGTATTACTAGATTGTATATTGACCAAATAAAACTTATAAAGAAAACTGTTGTCGACGTACTGTGATGTAGACTTTAGTTCTTGTCTGTCACGAGAGGTCTGCAATGAACAACAGCTGTGAGGTATTAATAAACAAAACAGTTTTGGCTATTTCGTTACAGTAGGTTAATAAAATAGTAAACTTAAGGTGTATGCTAAACTTTGTAAATTAAATACCAATTTTTTTTGTCAGTAAGGTTTTCTAATTTAAACCTGTGAAACTAATTTAGTTTTTTCAACAATATTTGACAAACTTCAACGTCAGAGGCTTATAGGTTAAAGTTACATTACTTTTACCATGTATGAATCTGATTCTGACGAAAAAGAGATAGCGTCTAAAACATGGAATAAAATGGCCAACTCTCTCAAATTCGTAAGTACAATGACATTTAATTTGCTTCAATTATGAAAATGCTTTAATTTGTGTCATGACACTCAAATACATACAATGTAACACAATCAACCTCAGAACCCTCCTGCAGATGTGTGGAGTGCCGTTGTTCCTCAAGGTATATTCACTGACTTTATAAGTAGTAGTGATGCGCGATTGCGAGAGGTTACAATGGAAACGTTTAGATTGTAGAACATAAGTTTCAAATTGTAACTGTGCATTCAAAATGTTAAGCGAGAGGTTTTTTTTCTTCGCGTATCGGCGAGTTTGAAATACGATTGTCATACAGATTGTCACCTCTCGAAAGGTTAATCATGAATGTTTTTTCACTCATGTTTAGTTTAGCTGTACTCATTTGTTGTGTCTTACATTTCATCAAACATCTAGATGGTACATAGCTAAGAGAATATGTAGTGACTGAAACATACTTCGCTAATAAATTCGAGGATGGTCATTAATGGTCATGTAAATTAGTTGGTTCTTAAAATATTTTATTTCAGTGCGTTTTGTGCAGCGCCAACTTCTCTACATTTCTTAAAAAAATTCCACCACGATTGACTGCTTTTTTTTAGGAAGAACCATGGTTTACAACTGCACTTCATTATCTCTCATTATAAACCCACTAACTCCAGAAATGCAAACAACACTAACCTACCACTTTCGCACCTGTCCAGTTTACTCATAGAAGTAATGCGTGGTTGTGGTTCTTTACTCGCCAACTCAACTTTCAAGTTCAGACAGGCAAAAACCGTAAACGAATGCAACATTTGAATGGTTGTCTCGAAAGGTTAATCACGATGTTTTCACTCATGTTTAGTTTTGCTGCTTTCATTGGCTGTGTCTTACATTTCATCAAACATCTTGAATGGTACATAGCTAAGAGAGACTCTTGAGTGACTGAAACATATACTCGCTATTAAGTGAGGATGGTCATGTAAATAGTTGGTTCTTAAAAATTTTATTTCAGTTAGTTTTGTGCAAGCATAACCAGTCTCACCACATTTCTTAAAATTTCCCACCACGTTGACTGCTTTTTTTAGAATGACCATGGTTTAGCACTTCATTATCATATTTATAAACCCACTAACTCAAGAACAAACAACACTAACCTACTCGCACCTGTCAGTTTACTCCTAGGGTATTAGTGGTTGTGGTTCACTTTTGCTGTAAACTCAACTCAAGTTGAACAGGCAAAACCCGTGAATGCAACATTTGAATGGTTGCATTTGATTTTGGGATCTTGCAATAAGCCCATCACTAATAAGTAGCGGAAGGAAACCAGACACAAAACAATGTGACTCATAGAACTATATAATGGAACAGGGAACTGTAGTCAGCTAAAAACCACCAGTCAAAGTCTGTGACCCGTTACGCTAATCACATCATCAAGCCATTTTGTCTGATCAAGATTTGTACGTGAGAGACAGAGAGAGAAAATATTCTTTATTATTACAATGTTAAAGATCAAACATGGCATCAAATGTTTAAATTATTTACAGACTACTATAGTCGGAGTCTCTCCAGTTCAAAAATTCCACCACTCTGCATAAGGGTCTTGCTGTAAGCCACTGCTGCAACTTCTTCTTCAAAACGCCTGGGTCCAGTCCTTTTAGTTCTTGCGGAAGGCATTGAAGAACTTCGCACCTGCAACAACATTTATTAGCTGTTTATTAAAAGTAATAAGAAGGCTGCAATGAACACTTGTGTTAAGGTTGATGTGTTTTTAGGAAGGATATCGCGAAGGTTCTGCAGCAGGAAGAGACTCAACATTCCAACAAGGTTTTGACTTGGGATATAAAGAAGGGTTTAAAACTGCTTACAAATTAGGACTTCACAACGGCATTTTAAGGTCGGTATCAATTGAGTAAAATGGGAAAGCATGTGGATTTATTGTAAAGTTTTTTAGTGTACTGGAATTTAAAAATATATTAAAAGCAACTATGTTTCTTTATAGTTGACTATGCGGAAAGCAACTATGGTTTTTTGAAAACTACTTAGAAGATATGCACCTAGCTTGTACTAAACTAAAACTAGGTTTTGTGTTTTAGATCATTCATAGTTATTATTTGACTCATATTATTTGTGTTTAAATAAATGTGTTTGATTTCACAAAACAAGCTTTGTTAAACCTTTTGTTTGCAGCTACTTGAAAAGTGGTTTGAGCCAAGCGGAACCATCAGTTAAGAAGACATTGTCGTCTATGGAACCATGTGAGAAAGTGTCTAGAGGGCTTTGTGTTCTGTGTGCAGAAGAGGAGAATGGAACAAACCCCAGTGACACATCGGACACACAAAGTGTGCAGGAAACCATTCAACTGCAAAATCAGAAATCACGACAAGAAGAGAAGAGAATATTTACTGATGAATATCTTACTGCTCTTGAGCAATGTAACTTGAGTAGTCTAGTTAGAAGTAAGCCTAGTTAATAAATAACATTTTGACTTAAAAATTAATGATTTCTTGAATCCAAATTTTTCCGGCTCCGCCATCGAAGCCGGGTCAGGCGTGATTAGTTCTTGAAGCAGAATCTACCATCCGAGACCTGATGGTAGTATGGGGGAGCATCCATCCCCAACCTAGTTCCTTGTAAATTATAGATTAATAAAAATTATTATATTAATATAAATTATTTCATTTGTTCCTGTAGGTTGTTTAGACCTTAATATTATACAGGGTCCGGCAATCAAACCTGACGGTTTTTAAAATGGAATAAATCAAAAAGTTGTTGATATATTTTAAAAATTATTTTTCTTATTAATAGTTGATTGGCAACACACCTTTTATAATAAAAATAAAACTATTTTTAATTATTTTTCTATTGTAAAGAGGAGAATTGAAAATTTAAGATTCATTCATAATAAAACACAAAAATAACTTATGTAGCAAAAGTTATGTTACTTAATTAATTACCACCATTTTTTCTACACTGTCAACGAAGTCTCTCGGAGAAGTTAGTCATGACTCTCTCCAATGTTTGGTGCGGGATCTCACGAAGTTCTTGCCGAATGACGGTTTTTGAGTGGGGACGTCTGGTTGGGGGGGATGGTCGCCATTCTGTTCACCTTGAGCGGAAGTTCAATAGCAATGGAGCGTTGGACCGCTGAACACCGTGCGTATGTAGTCGAGACCTTTTTTTTGAAATAATGGTTCTGTGATTCTAACACAAAGGAGTTTTTTTTGTACAATGTTGAAGGAAATAAAGATATTCTTATTCTTTTCGTATACGGAATAGAACCAACCTTCAGGTATTCATTTTTGATCAAATCCTGATTTAAGAAAGATATTACTAGGCTGTGACGCTTGAGCACTGTACTTGTTCCCCTTCCATCTGAATCAAGAAACAAAATTGCAATTTTCCCTTCCTCTCTAGCTGGAGACACAGGAATTAAATCTATTAAATAGGATAAGATTAACCATTGTCTACTAGGCGCATCTGCCGAAAATAGGCTAAATTGCACTTGCATGGAACGAAGTTTATATTTGTCCTTTGATAAATATTAAATGTTGTATCTCAGTTACAAAATATTTACCCAATCTAGTGTCTATACAGGTTTTTTTTTTAATTGTTAGAAAGGACTATGTTTTTTGTTTCACTAAAATGCACCATTTCCATCTTTTGACAAATTGATTTTTTTTCAACTTCTAGTAAAGGATAAGGATCTCAATTCTAAGGCCACAAATAACTAACAATATGAATAACAATCATTGTAATAAAGTACAGAATCATTACATTATGTAAAAAATAAATCCAATAAGGATAGGTGTCAATCAAGAACTATGCCAAAGCTGCAAGTTAAGTTAAACTGTATAAAACAAAGTGAAGCAAAATTACTTAGTTTTCAGTGTTTATCTTACAAAAATAAATTTCACATAGGACAAACTATTTGGAAACTGATAGGTTCTGATAAATTCTGAATGTTTTGTTCCCACTTAGGAATCTCTAGTTCCTTACGCTAGAACTAACTCCTTGCCTACATGGAACATATTGCTTAAGAGTAACTGAGACACTCAGGAAGGTGTTATGAAAGTAACTAAAACTCATGGAACATAACTTGGACCTGAGATGATTGGTGGAGGTACAAATCAAGGACTGAGAGGAGGAGAGCGGAGAGCCGGTGCTTGCCTACCTTGATGTGAGGGATGGGTTGCTGGGAGCGCAGGAAGCAGTATATGGCCGTGGGGACAGAGTACAGAGCTGCGACACTTGTGCCTAGAACATTCTGAACCTCTTCATCCAACACGTGTTCTGAGTCCAGCAGCTGATCCATCGCTTGCAGTCTCTCTGTGTACGGTGTCTTGTCTTCATAGTCCTCTCTACAACACACAGGTGCATTTCAGCTGTGAGTGTGTGCTTATCTATGGAATGTAAACGAACCATAGTAGGTATAAATCTATATATTGAAACAATTTATGAAAATCTAATGGCAGTTCTATCAGGCAGATTTTCTTTATTTTTTATGAAAGGTATTTATGCATAGATTTATCATTAAACATCAACAGTTGCTTAACTTTCGCCCTTCTCAAGTTATACTCAATAAAGGTTTTTTTCCCATGTTTTCTTAGCTTTGTCCTGTCATATCTCAGGTTCTAACTGAGATAAATTGTTCGGTTTGGTCTAAAAACACTCAGTGAATCATGCTCCTTCATTAAAGATAGCATTTGAAATATTTAAATACCTCTAAGAAAAGTTATGCGTGGACAAACAATTTTTTTTTGCCCTGTTAATAATTTAAATTTGCTTGAGATAAAACATAATGGGGAAAGTATTAAAAATGCCCAGCTGCTGTAAATGTAACATCAACAAATAATAACAGTTTATAAGTTTCAACTCTCAAGGAAATACCTAACTGAAAAATTATAGTGATTAGCCAAGTTAATACCCAAACCGAGAGGCCAAAGCAGAACCTTGAGCGAAGCGAAAGGAACTGAGGCCGCAGGCCGAACTGAGGGTCTGGGGGCAAAGCCCCCAGCTGGCCGAAGGCTAGTAATACATGAATAAAAATGTGTACGGATAATTGGACGATCAGTGTTTAAGCTTGAACTATTTAAGAGAAGACCTGTGGTGTTGTAGCAGACAAACTGCAAGTTGAGAATTTGTTAACCACCTTCAAACTGGACAGGTAACTCTCTGAGCTTTAACACATTAGAGTATTTACCTTAAAGGCTTATGGACAGAATGAAGCTGTGACTTTTGCCACACACAGCTTTTTCAATGATCTTATAACTAATATTTTACCCATAAAAGTGAAAATAAACTCACACTTCATCTGATTTTTCAATTTTAGATATTTTTTCTTTTAAAACATCTGAAAACTCCTTCACATTTAATGGCTTTGTTGGTTTCTGGTACAAACTCAGGTGAACTGCTGCACACTGAAACAAATTTTCAATATAGCTTCAAATATTTGTGGGGTACAAACACTTTTGAGGTGTGGATAAATCGCAAGATGGATCTCTTTAAAAAGTCTCTAAGCAACACAAGATTTTATTCCGAGTGTCTTCCGAAGAGAAAAGTGATATCCCTTACATTTAGGAAGTTAAAGTTTACAAAATGATTCATTTCTAAATTAAAACTTCACCTTGTCCACTCAAAATGTTTAAATTACTTGAACAGTTTTGATCAGTTACACAGGGACATTCACCTGCAACAGAGCTCCGTTGATTCCTAGCCGGTTCGTATGAGTGATCTGTGTGATTTGTCTTGAAACGTCTATCATGGAGTTGTATTCGTTGCGGAAGAAGAGGGCTATAGGGGAGACCCTCATCGCTCCGCCATTCCCGAAAGACCCTGAGCCTTCAAACTGCTGCTTTGCCGGTCCCCACACGTCATTGAACTTGTCCACACGCAACTTGTGAAACACTTCCACCACACCCATTCCGTAACCTCGCTTCGGCTCCTTGTAGTATTCGGTGACAAATCTGCAATGATAAACAGTTCTGCAAAACCAGCCCTGTCATGTAAGATACTGAGTTTTAAAGTCATTAGGTCTCATTCTGTTCCCAAGGAACCATTCTTTAGCAGTAGTCAAGAGCACCTTAAAATCAACCCAGAGTATATGTACAGACATGCAAAGTATGTTAACAACCGTTAACATGAAAAAAAAACAAAGCACAGGCAAATTAGTTATAAGGCTGATAAAGAATGTGAGTGACAAAGTAACTGCTCAAATAGCATACCATGCTCTGTTTGTTGAATCTTCAATATGGGATTGCCGTATGAGGTGGCACTACAATAAGAAATCTGCCATGTGTACTCATTAAGCAAAAACCTCATCATAGTCCTGCAAGAGCAACCTGCAGAGAAGCTTTTAGATAATTGAAGATCCTTGCTGGCATCAACCTGTACATCCTGAACCAATAACCCAAATCTACACCAAGAAGAGGACTGGATATGCACGAATACAACACTAAGTATACTAGTGACTACTGCCTCCCCGTGCATAGACTCAGCTCCACGTAAAAGAAGACCAGCCAACCTGTGGAACACTCTACCAGACAATCTGAATAAAACAGACAACTGCTGTTTACTCAACACTTTTGTAAGACAAGTGGCTACAAAATCGACCCTTGTACACACTGAAAGAATGATTTGAATGGACATTACAAACTTAACACTGATTCTCCCAACTTTGTATGTGACGCAATATTAATCTTAAAGTTTATGAAATAAAGATACCTTTAATTAGTTTAACTTACCTCTTTGCTACATCTTTGCAATCGAGGCCTTTTTTGTTAACTAAAGATTCTGATATGCATTTTGTCATAGCTGTGTCGTCAGTATATGTTTTCATTGGATCTGGAAACAAAACTTGAACATTATAAAATCAATCTGGAAATCAATAATGGGGTAGAGTTTATAAATATAATGACTTACAAAACTGTACATACTACCCCAGGTACAGAACACCCTGAGGAATTTTACACCCCTGACAATGTTGCTTAATTCATGTAGTAATGCTACGAGTATACAAGTAAAGCTGTCAGCTATGTATCTTACCTTCCCTTAAGTGTGCACGCCTCACTTTGTAACGTAAAATGCACGTATGGGGACCTTGGAGACCTTACCAATTAAAACTTGGTCTTTCGCTACATTGACTCTTTGTATCCCACTATTCAAGTTAAAATTGGTTTAGTATAGGTTTTTATAATTTTGTGATAATATTTTACACTATGTTTAAAAATATTTCAAGCCCTAAATATAGAATAGTAACCACATATTTTTATTTGTTTGGAAAGGATATTTTGTTTTGCTACAATAGATATTTTCATACTTTTTTTAAATGAAACATTCAAAACCACTTGTAGTGAAAGGTCAAACACTTTTACACCATATTTTAAATATAAATTTTTTACTTTTATGTATGTTAAATAGCATATGTTAAATAGCATCCAGGTCTTGATAAAAAAGTCTTGAAGTCATGTTAGCTAATTAGAGATCTATGGAAAATAACTTTGTTATAGGGTAATCAATTTCTGACCCAATTTTAGATTATAATCAATTTTTGAAATGATATATAAAGTTATTATAAAAGACGGACCCAATTTCAAAAATTCATATTTATTAAAGTACAAATGCTACATTAATAATTTTTATACCAATGAAAAGAGGAAGTTTCATAGTTTTTTATGTATTACAAGTTTCCTTGACAGCTTCCTTAACATAATACCATAAGATCTTGGTAACCAAAAGTGCAGAGCCAGGTCTTCATTTTTCCTGCGACCAATCCAACGCTGAGGAAGGGATTCATTTAAAAAGCCTCTTACATCGAGGTGCCAATGGGGTGGAGCTCCATCCTGTTGAAAAATAAAGTCCTGAGAATCTTCCATATTTTGGGGGAATAGCCATTGTTCCAACATGTCTAGTTACGTTATTCCAGTCACAGTTCTTTCCGCAAAAAAAAATGAGTTGAGTTTGGCTACCGCGTAGATGTTTGCCGTTCAGCAGCTGGAGGCCACATTGAACACTTGTAATACATTTAAAAACTTTGAAACTTCCGCTTTTCATTGGTATACAAATTATTCAAGTAGCATTTGTACTTTAATAAATACAAAGTTTTAAAAATGGGTCCATCTTTTATAATAACGCTGTGTTTTATACTTTATAAAATTGTACTGCATTTATATATGTGTACTACAAATACATTTGGTTTATATAATATAATCAATTCGTTCACCTTGTAACAACGATCGTCAGTCTGGTGGCTTCTAGAACACCATTGACACTAATTTTGAACTATTAACTATAACTTAGATATCGTTACAAATTAAGTTATTGTAAGCACAAAAAAAAGTTATTGTAAAGCCTTAAAAAAAGTTATATGAGTGCGAAGAAGACACAATTATTGGAGAGACCCCAACCATGCAACTTGAGAAGGTGACAAGAGTGCGCGCAAGGGGTCCGTAGATGCCCAAGAATGCAGTTAGCCTATGTTCATTAACTTTACTCACTGTAAGTCACTGACGAAGGTTAGCACTGAACTGAGGGTTGCTAGCCATAGCTCATAAATCTGAAAGATTCCTGCCAACTACACTGTCTTGTATCAACCAACTCTAGGAAAGAGCGAAATAAATTACCTTCAAGTGCTGCTTTAGCACTCAGCTTCAAGAGTTAAACGCGGCATACTTTAACCTTTTGAAATTAGACTAGTCTGTATAGTTTAATAAAGTGGACTACAAACTTACTTACTTTTAAAATAAGGGCCACTCAGTTTATCAAAATAGTTCTGTAGAACAACTTTTGAGACATTTGATTCACCTTCATAAGGACTACCCAGACAATCCCCCAGCAAAGCTCCAACCAAACAACCTCTAACTTTACTTGTCAACAATGAGTTATCTAGAACTGCTGCTGCTCCTAACATTTTAAATTCTCAATTACAATTTCAGAGGAAGAAAAGGAAAAATTATTTTTTTACTAATCTTGAGTCTAATAGATAATGTATAAACAAAGCTAAAAGATTTGTCTTTCACTGTTTCCCAGACATGGTACTGAAAATATATAAATAAATGGTGGCATACAACTGGAACCGTCGTAGGCCTAGCCAAACAAATAATCAAAAGCTACATAACCTCAAAATAACAAATCTAAAAAAAAGTGTTTTTCCAAACAGCTGGTTTACAACCGTAAAGTTTGCAGCACTTTTATTTCTGGCAATTGGACCCATATATTCATCTGTGATTGGACCTCTCCACAACTTTCCCTTTAGCGCTAGTGAATTCCCATCTGGTGAATATAATATAGTAAATACTCTGTGGGTGAAACTCATGGGAGAAGCAAACTTGACAATAATCTGGTTTTGACAGTTGCTTTTCATCCGTAGGGAAATTTGAGGTTATGAATTGTTTTTGGGGTTTTGACTTGTATGGATTAGCTATGCAATTTACCACAGTTGCTAGATTAGGCCTATTAGTGTCCCACTGATTCCTGCTCAACTAGAACTAACTCATTTTGATATCAAGTAAGTGCCTAGGCGAGCTCACAAAATCTCTACTAGTCTACATTTTTTCCAACTTTCTATCCTTTTCCTGAGTTAGGTAGCGGTGGAAAACTAGGTTCTTGATGGGCGATTAATTTTCATAGTGTGCCACTAGAGCATATGCTTCCATTTCACCCTACCTAACCTCTTACTCGCAATAAGCACCGGGTAGCTAACTCACAGCTGTAAAGAAACTAACTAAAACCTAATGTGACTAAATCCTCAATGCATTAATTTTATTCGGTCTAAATTAAAATAAACACACATTTAATATTAAATACAAACAACAATTTCTGAAACGCTGCAATAAACAAAGTAAAATTAAATAATATTGATCACCTCTGAACATGCAATAAAGTCCGTACATCTTCAAAACTATTTAACCAAAGTGTAATTTGTTTCATGAAGATCTTTATGTTTCTACAATTTAAAAATTCTTTAGGCATTTCGTTGACAACTTTTGGCCCTAAAAAACAAAAACGCTGTGTGAAAAAGGTAAAACTTGGTTTTTAGATAGGCATTGGTTTGTTCGGCGTGGGGACCAGTCCCAAGGTGGCCAAACTTACGAGAGTCTACTGTACTTTACTATTTTTAATGCAACATTTCCACGAGTTCAACCTTAAAACAAATGCAGCAAAATCTTCATATGTTTTCCAATTTGCTTGCAACAGTGAATTTCAGATAATATTCCAACACTCTTGTTTGATGATACAGAGATTTGTGAAGTCTACTATATCCTTCCAGACCCCTCGGTAGTCTCCCACTATCATCTGGCCTGCTCATAATAACCACAAGTTCCCAACTGTAAACACTCACACAAAAACCATTCCAACCCAAAAGTAGGATTTGGCTATCGCTCAACCAATAATGATTTTAATTTTTACTGTAATGTATGTCTGTACATTTTTGCTAAAAGATGGGTTATCAAGATGTTATTGTTTCAGAATGACAGCAGTATTAGGAGGAGGCCTCGGAGGACTCTCGGCAGCATATTATTTGTTGAAATCATCATCTCAGAAAGTGACTGTTATCGAGAGCTCCAATGTTCTAGGTGGTTGGATACGGTCTATAAAACACCCAAAAGAAGGCTTCATTTTTGAAAAAGGTCCAAGAACAATTCGTCCAACTGGTCCTAGAGGTTTAAACACACTTTCCTTAATTGAAGATTTAAATCTTGCAAATGATGTTATGCCCATTATGAAAACTCATCCTTCAGCAAAAAATCGTATGATATACAGTAACAATATGTTGCATACTTTACCATCAGATGTAATGTCATTGTTTAAAACGATTCCTCCTTTTTCTAGACCTCTTGTACTTTCTGTGCTAACTGACTTGAAAGCTCCAAGGAAAATCAAAGATGATGAAAGCATATATAGCTTCGTTGAACGAAGACTTGGGCAAGATTTTGCTGAGCTCCTTATCAGCCCAATGATTTGTGGAATTTGTGCTGGAAATGCTAAAGAAATTAGTGTCAAGTTTCTTATGAAAGGAATTTTTGAGTATGAACAGAAACACGGGTCCATATTTAAAGGACTGATAAAAGATTTATTTGGCAAAAAAGATACAAAGTCAGTTGATGATTATCTTAAAGATGTTGACACCAGTGTTCTTGGACAAAGGTCTGTCAGGGAGAGTTGGAGTGTTTGGTACCTGAGAGAGGGATTGCAAATGTTACCAGATACTTTGGGGACAGTTTTACAACAAAAGGGGGCAAGAGTGAAACTAAACTCGTTATGCTCCAAGTTGGAATTTCAGGGTAGTAATCAAATCACTTGTGTCATTGAAGAGCCTCTGATGACTCTGAATGGAATATTTGATCACGTTGTGTGCTCCTTACCCTCAGACACACTAGGGAAACTAGTTGGCACACAACATCCAACACTGAGTAAGATTCTGTCCCAGATCAAAAGTGTGAATGTTGCTGTGGTAAACTTAGCTTATAAGGGAAAACACTTAAAACACAATGCTTTTGGATTCCTCGTACCCCCGAAAGAAAAAGTGCCAATCCTCGGAGTTATCTTTGACTCGTGTGTTTTTGAATATGAAGACTACACTGTGGTGACTGTCATGATGGGAGGTCATTGGTATGATGAGTACTTCGGACCCTTAGCTACTGAGGAAACAATGCTTGATACTGCTCAGAAAGAAGTGGCAAAGATTCTAGAGATTACAGTGAAACCAGAAAAAACACATGCATCAATTTTAAGAAACTGTATCCCCCAATATACTGTTGGTCATAGTGAGAGAGTTGAGATGGTTACAGATTACATTAAGCACAATAAACTTCCTTTATCCGTTGTTGGGTCATCATATTTTGGTGTTGGCATAAACGATGTGATATACTCTGCAAAAAAGGTGTCTATGATCTGTTAGCAAAGTAAACAGTGGCAATAGTTTAAACTATAACTAAAATGGTTGTGATTACATAGAACTAATTATTATTTTTTTATTACATAGAAGGTGAAAATTATACAATATTTGTGTAAATACTTAAAAGACTGTTGAAAAAAAGTGTTTTAAATACTCCAAAACTAAACATGTTTACCAAAATTTACTAAACTTTCCCTTACCATAGGTTAGGCTGCTTTCAGGCGTTGACTTTGGAGTGCCGAATATGGCACAGCGCTAGTGAGTTTGATTACAATGGCAAGCGGCCGTGGCCGCACTGTGGCCGGAAAGTCTGAACAGCTCCATATGATGCTATTGTAATCAAACTCACTCACGCCATGCCATATCCGGTGTTACAAATTCTGTGTGTACACAGTGTTAAAAATTATAGTAAAATTTAACATAACTTATTATTAAATAAGAGAATCCTTGTCCTCGCCTATGGCAAAAAAAGTTGGTTAGTTGGATGTTTGTCTTTGTAGGCGATAATGTTTAAACAGCTTAACAGATTGCATTGAAATATTTTACGATTGTTTATCTTTGAAATAGGAAAATTAAGTTTGAATTTGGTTACAATCAGTAATTGTTATGATTTTTATTGCTTTGGGTGTATCCCCAAATCTAGATATATAAAGTGCTTGAGGTTTGAATTTTTCTTAATGTTTCTATTGGCCTCCCAAATTATATGAAATATCAATACACCCTTTTATTATAAGGAACATAATTTTGAAAGTATTACCAACAATTCATTCACAAAATATGGTTCTTGCTGCAGACTTCCTCTGTGCATGTAGGCCTGTACATTAGACTAAAAAATGTGGGCATGAATACAGAGTTAGGGTTGAAAAGATCCTTTGTACTTTATTCATGAGAAAACAATCATCACAAATCAAGAGTAGTCATGAAATAAGACAAAAGTAGAGTATTTTAACTGTATTTACATTTTACAAACACCTTTCGTTATACAAAATAGTTCAGTATTTCAAGAGTATGGTGCTAGGTCGAAGGATGAAATCAATGGATTGTGGTCTTCATCAACGCCAAGTCTTTTGAAAGGAGTTTTGAACCAATTACGAGGCCACTGAAACAAAACATAACATGCTTAGATTTTATTCCAGCTAGAAGAGTAACTAACGGTGGCGGCTTGTGAGCCTAGAGGAAGGTGAAGGGCAAATCAGCTGTACTCCACTATTTAACAGGAAAAATAGTTTAATTATTTATTCTTAACCCTATGAGGTCGCGTGTCGAGTATAGGTCGACAAACACTATTTCCTTTTGAACGCTTGGATGTTTAGTATAGGTTGCGGTTGAAACAGTCTCTGATATGCAAGGACAACGCTACACTAACGGCACCTAGCAGAGAACAACAAAACTACCACTCCTTCCCCCCAACGCCAACTCACGTGTGAGTTTGACAGCCCACGACAAACAGCCTGGTGGTTTAGTGGTTATAGTTACGGACAGTTGGCTACTGTCTGTCACAGTGTAGGTTTGAATCCCACCTGGGTGTGCTCTGGTACGGAGCAATGCTAGTCATTGGATCAGTCCGGGTGCGGGGGCCACAATGACCCGCTGAGGATCACTGAAGAGAAAATGGCTCATCAAATCCAATGAGACGGCAAGTGGCACTTTATGAGCTTAGGGAGGCGTTAAATCCCCGCGCTTAGAGGAGTGGTTCTATCACTGGTAATGCACCGTACCAGAGAGCGGTTTTGCTGAAATTTTGCTTACAAGGATAGGGGCAACCCATACGGGAGGCTTTTAAAAAAATTTAAAAATAAAATGAGACCGCAAAGGGTTAACACGTGGAAAGAAAATTTAAGATACATCATTTATCGATAATATGAGTATTTCTCTAGGAAACTATGTAAATAATTGAAAACATAGTTTTTACAGCTTGCAAGTTCTAGCAGGGAATTAAAAGTTAATGTTTGTAATGTTACACAAAGTAATATGTTGAATTGAAACATTGAACTACAACCGTACTAAGTACAACACTGACAACGTATAGAAATCATTGCATAAAATTGTTTTGTAGTACAGATCAGTAAAAAAATTATATACAAATATTTAAAATTAGTTGTTAACTCCTTAAAATGTACATAATCAGATTGCAAATTAAAGTAGGCCTAAAACAGAGTATTTATGTGGTCTACTGAGTATTGAGTAGTCAACTGGTCTGTTGTCTGGCGGGCTATGCAAGTGACAGGTTTTGAATATACACTTCTAGCGCCACTCGTTGCTATAGCAATGCAGCCCTTTCTCCTCCCCTCGCCTATCCCTACTACATAGATAAGCCTACTCAAGTGAAGGCCAGAACAAAGTTTTTGAGCCACAGTATTCGATCTTATATGAAGCAGAAGTGGCAATCATAGGGGCATACTAACTTTCTGTGGCGACCATCAATTGTTGCTGTCGAGTTTGTATCACACTCACTGTTGTCATTGATATGTGATCCCACACACTTTGGAAACGGATTAATTAAATGTTAAAGTTTAATTCATTCCCTTTTAAAACATAGGTGAAGTGACCCTTCAATGAGGTGACCCTTCATCTGATAAGCCGCCACTGGTAACTAATATAATCCACAACCTGTGAACTATGACCCAAAAGCGTAATGCAATGAGACATGTGTGTTTGTGTAAATAGTGCAATGAAGGGAGGGCAGTGTTTAGAATGAATGGTTTGATCAGGGTCAGTACAAATAGTAACACATAACAGTAAGCACCCTGACCCAAAATAATAGTTGAGATTTGTACCGAACCTGCATTTAACTTCATCAAATGCTTTATGCGGCTTTTCAACTCTTCGTCTCATTGTTAATAATTCAACTGTCTGATTTTCTATCATTGGTATTAATCATTGCCTGCCAATTCCTAAATAGCTTAAATTCACTAACACAAACCAGGCCGCCATAAGCACTAAAGCACCGCTAGCATGAGTGGATCGAACTTACTTTGCAATTTGTCGCTCGGCCACAGTCAAGCTTTGGCCTTCAGTCTCAGATTTTATGTTCTATTGCATTGGTGTTACGAGGCTGTTGAACGCCACAGCCTTGCTCGCCTCAGATTTTTATTTTCTGTTACAACGGGTGATACAAGGCTGTTCAATCCGGTCACAGCCTCGCTTAGGCCTTCTGTATGATCACGGGCATACGAGGTTTTAGCATAGTCGAATAGCCTGAGGGCCTTCGACCTCAGACTTGTGGGATTTTCTACTGGAGGTTATATTACATATCATGAGAGAAACACATTTTAAACGTCAATAAAGTCGGACTACTCATTCTACTGATAGCAAAATAATTTTTGGCACCATTTTGAAATACTAGATGGATTTTATAATCGCTGGTATATTGATGTATGATAACAAAATGCATATTTATTTTAAATTTCATTAAAAACAGACAAAAATTTGGTTTTAGATAATTTAAACCCTATTTTGTAAATAGTCCCCCACAATAAGGGTTTCTATAGTCCCAATTTCGTCATAACTAAGACAGATATTTACAAAAAACATTTGTACCAAATTTGGTAAAAATGTAACCTATAGAGAGACAATATATGTATATAAAGCTTTGAGAAAATGCTCAAAAAGTGTTCTGGGGTCAGATTAGTGCTCATTTTACGGTCCCGGCCTGGGTCTTACCATGCTGATGGCATGAATATCTTATCTTCCAAAGAAAAGTAAAAAAGCCAATAGACTGACACATTAAAAACACATTATTTTCCAAAGGAAATTCGATAACAATGAACTATATAAGACAGCAAATAAAGGTGTTCTAGTTTTTAGCTGCCCAAATAATGAACAAAACAGTAAATGTGGAAATGCACAACCTTGCTTAACATACAAAAGCTTTTAATTCAAATCTAGTGCCTTGACTTAAGATTAGATAAAGTGTTTCATAGGATTGGTTCAGCAATATTGAACTTTAAGAGTTCATACATTGTAGCTGCAGTCAAGTACAGTAGAATTAACGTAGATGAACAAACCATATTTTTTCAAAGGTATTCATAAAATCCTAGATCCTAATTGGCATATGCGAAAGTGCTGAAATTCTTACCATATCTGTTATGAACTCAATCACTAAATCTTCCAGGAGTTCGACACTTTCAGTGTATGGGTTTTGATCATCTCCAAACCCATACATCAAGCATCTCAGTTCTTTGGAAAATATCCTCTTCTTCCCTGAGAGGGTGACAGTTCCATCAGGCTCTTCATCTTCAAACTAAAAATTTTACAATTCATGGTGAAAATAGAATTAAAATAATAAATTGCATGCCAAATCTAATGGGTAAAGAAGTGGTGACCCCTGTAAAAATTATCTTCAATAAATTAGTTCAGTAATCACTAATCAGGTCATATTAATCCTATTCAGTCACATTCCTGTATCCAGCCAGATGCTACTGATTCTAAAAATTTGTTGCCCAGAGCAAAGAGATCCCTTACCGCTCTGTACACTCAGTAATTATTTCGGTTCATTCTTATGTTTTAAGTCAATTATCAATAAAATATCTACATTTACCTGGGTTTGTTCATCAATATTAACCTCTCATCTGGCTGTATTGAAAATGTAATAGCAAAATATTTGATTGGGATTGTTTAACTAACTATCCAAATTTTATATATGAAATTATTACAATACTTTAACACATATTTTACAAAATTCAATATGTCAACATTTTAAACAAAAACAGAACACAAATATATACACAGTTTACATAACAGTGCCCTAGGCGTCAGGTAAGATGTACAAAAATTAAATAAATTTGAAGTGTTTTTAATAAGAATGGTGCAGCAAAACATTTAACTCCTAATATTTTGTTTTTCAAATCTTAATCTTGTGAGGTATTGAAAATTTGTTACTGTTCGTTGAAATTCTGAAATCAGAACCAGTCAGTAACCAGTAACTTTGATAAGCTCATTGGGTGGCAGTAAATTTCTTCCGTCTGGTACTGCGATTGCTTAATCTTATCTCGAAGTTAGTTCTTAGAAAGTATGAGTTTGAGATGCAGCAATACATTAAGAATATACTGAGAGTAACAGTGAGAATACTCAGATATTGGAACATTGACCTGAACAATCGCCACTGAGGTTGTTATCTGATTGATTGCATTATCAATATTTATCACAAACATGTCCCCAGCTGCGATGATCCTTAGTTGATACGATAATGGAATAATCCCAAAGTAACTTTGGAAAAGAAAATTTAGTTACAACTAAAATTTATAATTTCCTGATAAGGTTGATTACCGAGAAAAGTTTTTATACATATTGCTCACCATGAATTTCCAGTTCAGTTAGAGTCGATGAACAGCTCAACAGTTTAATTTGGTCTTCTTGCATCTATTTAACAATAATAGTGGGCCTACTCAAAGATCTGAACAGTCATTGTGTTTTCCCTGGAAGCTTTTAAGTTATTTAACCCAAACCAGTTCTTGGCTCTTTGTATTGCTTGAGGCTTCCCTCAACAAGATGATCCAGTCACATCCGGAGGTAATATGTTGCATCTTCTTAAAACAGAAGGGCATTTATTACTTGTTAAATTCGTCAATTAGGATCAAAAAGAGAAATCCAAGTAAGGAGCTCATTTAAACGCCACATGCGCCATCGGTTTAACCGGCATGATGCTTTTCAATGGACAATTTTTTTTCCAACGCAATAGGATCGTAAGAAAGTTGCTAGATTGACCGCTTGGTGCTGTAGTTTTCCAATTTTAGCAGGAAATCCCATGCATGTCAGTTTAAAAGGTCTTAGTCAGCTATTGTAATGCCGGCGAATTAATTCATGTCCCTAAAATGCATCTACACCTTTTTCCAAGTTTGAGAGTCGTCGTGATTTGTTCCTTGAATTCATGCCGTATACACGTAAGCAAGTTGTTACTCAAAATAAATTCATCAACTTATTATTAAATAAGAGAATCCTTGTCCTCGCCTATGGCAAAAAGTTGGTTAGTTGGATGTTTGTCTTTGTAGGCGATAATGTTTAAACAACTTAACAGATTGCATTGAAATATTTTACGATTGTTTATCTTTGAAATAGGAAAATTAAGTTTGAATTTGGTTACAATCAGTAATTGTTATGATTTTATTGCTTTGGGTGTATCCCCAAATCTAGATATATAAAGTGCTTGAGGTTTGAATTTTTCTTAATGTTTCTATTGGCCTCCCAAATTATATGAAATATCAATACACCCTTTCATTATAAGGAACATAATTTTGAAAGTATTACCAACAATTCATTCACAAAATATGGTTCTTGCTGCAGACTTCCTCTGTGCATGTAGGCCTGTACATTAGACTAAAAATGTGGGCATGAATACAGAGTTAGGGTTGAAAAGATCCTTTGTACTTTATTCATGAGAAAACAATCATCACAAATCAAGAGTAGTCATGAAATAAGACAAAAGTAGAGTATTTTAACTGTATTTACATTTTACAAACACCTTTCATTATACAAAATAGTTCAGTATTTCAAGAGTATGGTGCTAGGTCGAAGGATGAAATCAATGGATTGTGGTCTTCATCAGCGCCAAGTCTTTTGAAAGGAGTTTTGAACCAATCTGAGGCCACTGAAACAAAACATAACATGGATTTTATTCCAGCTAGAAGAGTAACTACGGTGGCGGCTTGTGAGCCTAGAAGGTGAAGGGCAAATCAGCTGTACTCCACTATTTAACAGGAAAAATAGTTTAATTATTTATTCTTAACCCTATGAGGCGTGTAGAATATAGGTCGACAAACACTATTTCCTTTTGAGCGCGGATGTTTAGTATGGTTTGGGTTGAAACAGTCTCTGATATGCAAGGACTCACAGCTACACTAGCGGCACCTAGCAGAGAAACAACAAAACTACCACTCCCCCCCCCGCCAACTCACGTGTGAGTTTGACAGCCACGACAAACAGCCTGGTGGTTTAGTGGTTATAGTTCTGGACAGTTGGCTACTGTCTGTCACAGTGTAGGTTTGAATCCCACCTGGGTGTGCTGGTACGGAGCAATGCTAGTCATGGATCAGTCCGTGCGGGGCCACAATGACCCGCTGAGGATCACTGAAGAAAATGGCTCATCAAATCAATGAGGCGGCAAGTGGCACTTTATGAGCTTAGGGAGGCGTTAAATCAGCTTAGAGTGGTTCTATCACTGGTAATGCACCGTACCAGAAGCGGTTTTGCTAAATTTTGCTTACAAGGATAGGGGCAACCCATCGGAGGCTTTAAAAATTTAAAAATAAAATGAGACATAAAGGGTTAACCGCGTGGAAAGAAAATTTAAGATACATCATTTATCGATAATATGAGTATTTCTCAGGAAACTATGTAAATAATTGAAAACATAGTTTTTACAGCTTACAAGTTCTAGCAGGGAATTAAAGTTAATGTTTGTAATGTTACACAAAGTAATATGTTGAATTGAAACATTGAACTACAACCGTACTAAGTACAACACTGACAACGTATAGAAATTGTTTTGTAGTACAGATCAGTAAAAAAATTATATACAAATATTTAAAATTAGTTGTTAACTCCTTAAAATGTACATAATCAGATTGCAAATTAAAGTAGGCCTAAAACAGAGTATTTGCGCCGTGCGGGTCTTACTGAGTATTAACCAACTGGTCTGTTGTCTGGCGGGCTATGCAAGTGACAGGTTTTGAATATACACTTCTAGCGTCACTTTCGTTGCTATAGCAATGCAGCCCTTTTCCTCCCCCCTCAGCGTCTATCCCTACTACATAGATAAGCGCCCTACTCAAGTGAAGGCCAGAACAAAGTTTTTGAGCCACGAAGTATTCGATCTTATATGAAGCAGAAGTGGCAATCATAGGGGCATACTAACTTTCTGTGGCGACCATCAATTGTTGCTGTCGAGTTTGTATCACACTCACTGTTGTCATTGATATGTGATCCCACACACTTTGGCAGTTAATTAAATGTTAAAGTTTAATTCATT
Organism: Matsumurasca onukii; assembly: GCA_018831715.1. Lineage (NCBI taxonomy): Eukaryota > Metazoa > Arthropoda > Insecta > Hemiptera > Cicadellidae > Matsumurasca > Matsumurasca onukii. The sequence goes on from CM032058.1 coordinate 26,720,990, forward strand.
CCCTTTTAAACATAGGTGAAGTGACCCTTCAATGAGGTGACCCTTCATCTGATAAGCCGCCACTGGTAACTAATATAATCCACAACCTGTGAACTATGACCCAAAAGCGTAATGCAATGAGACATGTGTGATTTTTGTGTAAATAGTGCAATGAAGGGAGGGCAGTGTTTAGAATGAATGGTTTGATCAGGGTCAGTACAAATAGTAACACACACCGAAGTAAGCACCCTGACCCAAAATAATAGTTGAGATTTGTACGAACCTGCATATTTAACTTCATCAAATGCTTTACGTGCTTTCTTCAACTCTTCGTTCATTGTTAGTAAATCCTTCACCCTTGCATATTTTCGTTGGTCTTTCCTTACGAGAAACACAATATCTTCAACTTACTTTCTTATGTTCGTCAATTTCCATGGCTTTATGAGTCTAAAAGCAACATTGGTATTGATCATTGCCTACAATTCAAATAGCTTAAATTCAATTAACAATAAACCAGGCCAACGCATATAAGCACTAAAGCACCGCTAGCATGAGTGGATCGACCTTACTTTGCAATTTGTCGCTCCGCTCACAGTCAAGCTTTGGCCTTCAGTCTCAGATTTTTATGTTCTATTGCATTGGGTGTTACGAGGCTGTTGGAACGCTCACAGCCTGGCTTCGGCCTCAGATTTTTATTTTCTGTTACAACGGGTGATACAAGGCTGTTCAATCCGGTCACAGCCTCGCTTAGGCCTTCTGTATGATCACGGGCATTACGAGGTTGCGAGCATAGCGAATAGCCTGAGGGCCTTCGACCTCAGACTTGTGGGATTTTCTACTGGAGGTTATATTACATATCATGAGAGGAAAACACATTTTAAACGTCAATAAAGTCGGACTACTCATTCTACTGTTATAGCAAAAAATAATTTTTTTGGCCGCCATTTTGAAACGACTAGATGGATTTTTATAATCGTTGGTATATTGATGTATGATAACAAAATGCATATTTATTTTAAATTTCATTAAAAACAGACAAAATGTACGGTTTTAGATAATTTAAACCCCTATTTTGGTAAATAGGCCTCACAATAAGGGTTCTGGTAGTCCAATTTCGTTCGGTTAACGAAGATTGGAGATATTTACAAAAAAAACATTTGTACCAAATTTGGTAAAAAATGTAACCTATAGAGAGATACACGTATATGTATATAAAGTTTTGAGAAAATGCTCAAAAAGTGTTCTGGGGTCAGGATTAGTGCTCATTTTACGGTCCCGGGCCTGGGTCTTACCATGCTGATGGCATGAATATCTTATCTTTCCAAAGAAAAAAGTAAACAAAAGCCAATAGACTGACACATTAAAAACACATTATTTTTCCAAAGGAAATTCGATAACAATGAACTATATAAGACAGCAAATAAAGGTGTTCTAGTTTTTTAGCTGCCCAAATAATGAACAAAACAGTAAATGCTGGAAATGCACAACCTTGCTTAACATACAAAAGCTTTTAATTCAAATCTAGTGCCTTGACTTAAGATTAGATAAAGTTTCTGTTAGGTAGGATTGGTTCAGCAATATTGAACTCTTAACTTTGAGAGTTCATACATTGTAGCTGCAGTCAAGTACAGTAGAATTAACGTAGATGAACAAACCATATTTTTCAAAGGTATTCATAAAATCCTAGATCCTAATTGGCATATGCGAAAGTGCTGAAATTCTTACCATATCTGTTATGAACTCAATCACTAAATCTTCCAGGAGTTCGACACTTTCAGTGTATGGGTTTTGATCATCTCCAAACCCATACATCAAGCATCTCAGTTCTTTGGAAAATATCCTCTTCTTCCCTGAGAGGGTGACAGTTCCATCAGGCTCTTCATCTTCAAACTAAAAATTTTACAATTCATGGTGAAAATAGTATTAAAATAATAAATTGCATGCCAAATCGTTAATGGGTAAAAGTGGTGACCCCTGTAAAATTATCTTCAATAAATTAGTTCAGTAATCACTAATCAGGTTATATTAATCCTATCTCAGTCACATTCCTGCGTCCAGCCAGATGCTACTGGATTCTAAAAATTTGTTGCCCAGAGCAAAGAGATCCGCCTTACGGCGTCTGTACCTCGAAATATTTAATTATTTCGGTTCATTCTTATGTTTTTAAGTCAATTATCAATAAAATATCTACATTTACCTGGGTTTCATCAATATTAACCTCTCATCTGGCTGTATTGAAAATGTAATAGCAAAATATTTGATTGGCATAGTTATTACAGCTTGCAGAGTTCTAGCAGAGAATAAAATTAATGTTGTAATGTTGCAAAAGTAACAATGTTGAATTGAACATTGAAACATTAAACATTGAACTACTACTATTATTACTAAGTGGAACACTGACAACTTATAGAATTTGCATAAAATTGTTTTGAAGTATTGGATCAGTATTAAAATTATATACAAATATTTAAAATTGGTTGTTAACTCCTTAAAATGTACATAATCAGATGGGTGTGATTGCAAAAGTAGGCCTAAACAGAGTATTTCTTTCGTGGGTCTACTGGGTAGTCAACTGGTCTGCTGTCTGGTGGGCTACCACCACATAAGTGTGGGTTTGAATTATACACTTTTAGTGTCACTCGTTGCTATAGCAACACAGCCTCCTCGCCCTCAGCGTAGAGCGGCCTTTTCTTATCCCTACCAGTAGATAAGCGTCAAGTAAAGGCCAGCTTTTCACCCTTTGAAGTATTCGATCTTATCAAGCAGCCAGTGGCAATCATAGAGCATGCCAACTTTCTGTGGCGACTATCGAGGCAACCATCAATTGTTGCTGTCGAGTTTGTATCACACTCATTGTCGTGGTTGATTAGGGATCCCACAGACTTTGGAAGCGGATTAATTAAATGTTAAAGTTTAATTTTTTTCCCTTTTAAAACATAGGTGAAGTGACCCTTCACCGTCTTCCTCAACGAGCGCCACTGGTAACTACCGGTATATACTAGAATCTAAGGCGCTTTATTTGTAGTGGTGGAGCAGGTGAGGGTTTGGGATGGAAAGGGAGGCAATCATGATGCATTCTTTGTTCTGCTTTTACTCTTGACAGCTGCAGTTGAAATTAATCTACTATTTGCTAAGGAGTGGTCAGGGGCCTGACAAATCATAGCCCTCTAACTGTTGACATTATGAAAGCCGGGGTGCGATCTTATATGAGGTGTAGTTTTACTGTATATTCAGGGGAAAGTTAAATTAGCGTCTTAGATTAGCATGGCTTAGACTTCAGTATATGGTAATATAAACTACTTGGTGATTCTATCTATTTTCTTTCTTATTGTTTAGTTATAGTTGAATATTTTTATTATTTTGTTCTATTTTCTTGTTTATGGGTTTAGAACACAGTATTAAATATTCCGAACTACCTTTTAGCTAGTGGCGTAATTAGGATGCTAAGTGTCTTGGAAGATCAATTAAGGGGGATTAATTTTTACTTATGAATTTATGAAACACAACTTGAACGAGGAGAGAAGGTGGGGCGTCTAGAGTATCTGTAATTGAATTTCAAAGTTTAGTTTCCAACATATCACCCAATTTGGTTTAACAAACAATACGAAGTAGTCTTCTTTCAATGAAGAGGCAGTTGCATCCTAATATCTTTGCAAATAGTCTAGATTCTAAGATGATCTCTATTTGTGGCACATTTCAGAACAAGGGTGTCTGTCCTGTCCTGAATGTGCAGGTCTTGACTATTCACTCTATAAGCTTTCTTCATTACACTATTCACTCAAAAACACACAAACCATTTTTGTAACTCTCACAGTCACAGTTTATGGGTTGAAGTATAAACCATAATCCACAACCTGTGAACTATGACCCAAAAGCGTAATGCAATGACATGTGTGATTTTTTGTGTAAATAGTGGTGCAATGAAGGAGGGAGCAGTGTTTAGAATGAATAGTTTGATCAGGGTCTGTACAAATAGCCACACACACACCCGAAGTGGCACCCTGTCCCAAAATAATAGTTGAAATTTGTCACGAACCTGCATGTTTAACTTCATCAAATGCTTTGCGTGCTTTCTTCAACTCTTCGTTCATTGTTAGTAAATCCTTCACCCTTGCGTATTTTCGTTGGTCTTTCCTTACGAGAAACACAATATCTTCAACTTGCACTCGCCTGTACGTCCAATTTCCATGGCTTTATGAGTCTAAAAGCAACATTGGTATTGATCATTGCATACAATTCAAAAAGCTTAAATTCAATTAACAATAAACCAGGCCTACATGCATATAAGCACTAAAGCACCGCTAGCATGAGTGGATCGAACTTATTTCTTGCAATTTGTCACCCGCCACAGTCTAGCTTTGGCCTTCAGTCTCAGATTTTATGTTCTATTGCATTGGGTGCCACGAGGCTGTTGGAACACTCACAGCCTGCCGGCCTCAGATTTTTATTTCTGTTACAACGGGTGATACAAGGCTGTTCAATAATGTCACAGCCACGTTTTAGGCCTTCTGTATGATCACGGCATTTAGGTTGTGAGTAGGACAGCCTGAGGGCCTTCGACCTCAGACTTATGGGATTTTCTACTGGAGGTTTATTACATATCATGAGAGGAAAACACATTTTAAACGCAATAAAGTCGGACTACTCATTCTACTGTTATAGCAAAATAACTTTTTGGCCGCCATTTTGAAACGACTTGATGGATTTTATAACCGCTGGTATATTGATGTAGATACAATGCGTTTTTTTGTAAATGGTACTGTAAACACGTCTACAATATTGTTTTAGGGCTCAGCTACAAAAAAATGATCTCATGTGCCATATTTATAGACAGAGCTGTGAGCCACCCCTGTCTGCTGGGTTGTCTCCTGTCTTGTACATAAAACAGAACAGCTTGGAAAATACTTTCCAAATCTGGAATAGCCAATGATTGTATTTTGAGTCTTCCAGAAGATTGTATTTGACCTTCCAGTTACCAATTAGTGTTCAGTAGAGAGAAGTTTTTCAGCTTGAAAGAATCTAGACGGAAAAAGTGATACAAATGTAGAATGGAAAACTTATTAGCCTAATGTTGTTGCACGAAAAGTGATATAACTCTAAGCATTGACTTCAAGATAATTGACTCATTCACTAAAACCAAACTTCTAAAAGAACCTTCACCTTGTAAATGTTGCAAAATCTTAAATGCAAAACTCTGGTTAAAACTTAGAGGACTCAAAACAAAATTAATTGAGTAAGATGTTTGTAGGCTAAGACAAAAAGGTATGTAATTGTATTATAATGTTAAAAATTTTGTAGGCAAATAAGATAAAAGTAATTTTCAGTTTGTTTACAATTGTTTGTTTTTACATCCTTCGAACCAAAAACTGCTATAATAAGCAATAAGACTACACAAATTAATTTTAAAATTTAGGTGGTGAGCCGTTTTTGCAGGAAGTATCCTGTGCCCAGGGCTATGTAACGCCTAAAACGGGTCTGGTATGATAACAAAATGCATATTTATTTTAAATTTCCATTAAAAACAGACAAAATGTAACGGTTTTTAGATAATTTAAACCCCTATTTTGGGTAAATAGGCCCCTACAATAAGGGAAAGCCTTGGTAGTCCAATTTCGATTAACTAAGATTGGAGATATTTACAAAAAGAACATTTAAACAAATTTGCAAAAATCAGGCAAAAAATGTAACCTATAGAGAGAGATAACGGATATGTATATAAAGTTTTGAGAAAATGCTCAAAAAGTGTTCTGGGGTCAGGATTAGTTCATTTTACTTTATCCCGGCCTGGTCTTACTCATGCTGAGCTGGCATGAATATCTTATTTTTCCAAAGAAAAAAGTAAACAAAAGCCAATAGATCCGGACACATTAAAAAACACATTATTTTTCCAAAGGAAAGGATAACAATGAACCATATAAGACAGCAATAAAGGTGTTCTAGTTTTAGCTGCCCAAATAATGTAAACAGTAAATGCTGGAAATGCACAACCTGCTTAACATACAAAAGCTTTTAATTTAAATCTAGTGCCTTGACTTAAGATTAGATAAAGTTTCTGTTAGTAAGATTGGTTCAGCAATATTGAACTCTTAACTTTGAGAGTTCATACATTGTAGCTGCAGTCAGTACAGTAGAATTAACGTAGATGAACAAACCATATTTTTCAAAGGTATTCATAAAAATCCTAGATCCTAATTGGCATATGAAAGTGCTGAAATTCTTACCATATCTGTTAATGAACTCAATCACTAAATCTTCCAGGAGTTCGACTTTTCAGTGTATGGGTTTTGATCATCTCCAAACCCATACATCAAGCATCTCAGTTCTTTGAAAATATCCTCTTTCCCCGAGAGGGTGACAGTTCCATCAGGCTCTTCATCTTCAAAACAAAAATTTTACAATTCATGGTGAAAATAGTATTAAAATAATAAATTGCATGCCAAATTGTTGATTGGAAAGAAGTGGTGACCCCTGTAAAATTATCTTCAATAAATTAGTTCAGTAATCACTAATCCGTCATATTAATCCTATCACAGTCACATTCCCAAGGCCCAGCCAGATGCTACTGGATTCTATAAATTTGTTGCCCAGAGGAAAGAGATCCGCCTTACCGTGTCTGTACACTCAAAATATTAATTATTTTGGTCATTCTTATGTTTTAACTCAATTATCAATAAAATATCTACATTTTCCTGGGTTTGTTCTTTAATATTAACCTCTCATTTGGCTGTATTGAACATGTGATATCAAAATATTTTATCAGTATTGTTCAACTAACTATCCAAATTTTGTACTCTTAAATCTACAAAACTAGGGGTAATTTTGCTCACATTCACTCACATCATTATATTCTTTGGAATTAGCATCTATGGAGGAACATTGAATTGCAACATGGACTGACTCTTCTTTTAAAAAAGAAAGCAATAACCCTCATTTAAAAACTTAAAAGGCACAAATTAGTCAAAAATTAATTTAAAGAATTAATCATTATGACCATATACAGTAATTACATCAAATACTAATACATTATTCAGAACGTTTAAAAATTCCTGAAACGGCTCAGTATCTTTTCAATGTGATAATTATTGAATTGTTTAAAATTTGCTGTTATATGAACTAGGCTAACCTAATTTAACTTTGTCACCAATAAAGACAAATTCATTCCATAAAGATATGGTTTCCTAGAAAAAAGTTCACTGCTAAATTACGGCCGTAATGTATGGTCACCGGCTTAGGAAACCATAGCTTAAGTGCTGAAATAAATAAGTAAATACATAAATACCCAAAAACAGCTTTCCACAATCAGATTAAATCTGTAATTTTGACTCTTGAAATTACGAGAGCTTAGACTGATAATTGGTTGTGAGAGCTCTTGTAGCTAAGTCTCACAAACTTACCCTAAAGTGTGAATAGATTCGTGTTACATCTAACTATACGTATAACTTTGAAACAAATCACACATAACTAAAATATAAATCAAAATTGTAGTCTGTTGTGCCTTATCTTTAGCCTATGCCCAACTTACAGTATCAAAGGTCTCCTCTGCCAATGCCATTGAGACTCGTATTATTAGACTTGATTTAACAATGAATATTATATTACCAAACCCAGCTCAATAAAGCGTTACGTTAAGTCAGATCTTCACTCGAAATCTAAAATATAATAGAGTAATATTCGCTTTACTAGTGTTACTTCTAACAAGTGAAACGTCAAAGCCCAAACAAAACAAATTGCAGCAGAAAAATCTAAACTGACATGTTGGCCACCTTATGTTAATCGTTGATACGTAAATAAATACCATTGATTTTAGTCTATTAGTTTTTTTTTTAAATAAGCTACTGTTTCCTTTTGTAAAACATTTTAAATTCATACTACTTATGTTTCAAATTTGATTTTTAAAAATGATGAAACACAGTTTTACAGGTAAAGAAGTTTATGAATGTGTTCGGTGGGGCGTACGGGTCTCCTGGTGCTGCTCCCTCAATATTATAGCTTGATTTTACAACTTCTAATGATGGTTATGCCATTTCCGAAGTTGTTTTATGAAGTATGTTTCTGTATGCAGTTGATCGAGGTGGTCTGTTGCAGTATTGAAGTTGTTGAATTACCCCTGCATATAATTAAATAAAATTTTTGGTTTAAAGTGGTTATATCACAGTATACTACGCTGTAGGGTTCGCACAAAGTACAGTGCTAATTGCTCACTAGCTACATTTTTCATATTATTGCAGTGTTTGCAGTATGTATGCATCTCGAAAATAGCTGTTCCTACAGATTAAAAAGGCTGTGGATGGGTGAAGTATTGACATTTTGTTGAGTGAGTGTCTGTTACTGTTTCTGTTTGTTGATTGTATTGTTTCGTGAAAATAGCTGTCAGAACTCAAAGTCCAATTTTCACATTTTCATTGCTGTAGCTACCAAATATTTGAGTTAAAAATTTGTTTGTGATACCAAAATCGTGGAGTACTTATTTCTTGTTTGAGTTGTTCATTTTGTCTATTTATTGGACTTTTTTTGAGCACTAATATTAAGTTTTACTACAAGACCTCATCATACTTAATTGTAGGCTTATTTACTTCACTTCAGACTGGACTTCACTGGTAAGCCGTAAGAGAGTATTTATAATTCTGATTTACAAGAAAACTCTTTCTAGTAAAATTAATTTCTAGAAATTTCTAATAAAATAAACTATTCTGTTCATGCAAGCATACATGCACGCTAAAAAACCTTAGAAATACCTAATACCTAACGCTGGAAATACCTTCAGTATAGAACATGAGTGAATTTAATTTTTTTTGCAATTGGTTACTTTAATCCGCCAAGCTCACAGCCTCAGCTTGGCGTGCTGTGTGATGACAGGCATGGTAATTATTATTTCGGCTTATCTTCGCCCATATACTTGCGTTGTGTACTGTAAGTTTTATTATACATCTTGAAGCGATAACACATTTCAAACTTCATTTAATAGGACCACTCATTCTACTATTAGAGGAAAAATCACTTTTTGGCTGCCATTTTGAAACGACCCAATGGTTTGTAATAATTTTTGGTATATTGATGGCATATTTAATTTTAAATTTCATCAAAATCAGATGGAGATCACTGTTTTAAAGCATTAAAACTACTTTATTAGAGAAATTTCCAGAAAGGGGTTTATGGTGGTCCGATTTTCCTTGTTAATGAACTTGATTAAGTTATTTACTATAGAAAATGTGTACCAAATTTGATAAAAATCAGACAAAAATGCGACCTGAGGGAGTACAGACATACTGTATATACATACATAAATACATTTTTGAAAAAATGATCAAAACGAGTTCTGGGGTTCAGGATTGGTGCTCATTTCACACTAACGGCTTTGAATCTTACCATGCTTACGGCATGAATATATCATTTTTCCAAATCAAATTAATTATTCAGTGATGTGAATAAACTATACTTATTACTAATAAGTAAATACTTAATAAGTCAAGTTATTACTAAATAACCTTAGTAATTATTCATTAATAGGTAAATAATCTTTTATTTTGCTGTTAATGTATCACTGGTAACTTTCAGTAAATGCATGCGGTTAAATTTCAGTACGTTTTTCTTTGACTTAAACTTAAAAAAATATTTGATACATCAGCTGTCTTATTTTATACAGGGTTAAAAAAACCAGACTGACTGGCAGCTAAGTGGTTACGCGCCGCTGGCATAAGTGAAGCGGATTTTATCAAACTTTATTACTCTTAATTCGCTAATTGTAACTCTTGTTCACTCCACTCACAGCCTTGGTTCGGCCTTTGCTTCGGCTCAGCTTTTCGGGCTCTTTTACCATGGGCGTAACAAGGCTGTTTCCTCGGCTCACATTCTTGCTTCGGCCTTCGGCCTCAGACTTACGGAGGGTTTTTACTGTAAGTTTTACTATAAACCATAAGAAGAAAACACACTTCAAATTTAATTTAAATTAAACTACTTATTCTGCTGTCATAGCAAAAAATCACTTTTAGCCGCCATTGAAATTTCTGAATGGATTTTTATAATTTGTTGCATATTGATGAGTAACATTAAAATATATATTTATTTCAAATTTCACCTAAACCGACTGAAATGTATTACTTTTAGATCATTAATCACAGCTTTTTTAATAAAATTCCCCTTCAAAAAAAAGGCTACTTCCAGTTGTCTGATTTTGTTGGCTAACAAACTTGTCCGAGATATTTGAAAGGAACATTTGTATCAAATTGTATGAATATTGGAGGATTAATGCTATTATGTAAATACAGTTTTGAAAAATGCTCAATCGTGTTCTGGGGGTCAGGATCGGTGCTCATTTTACCGTCTCTGGGTGTTACCATCCTGGCGTAAAAAAATATAATTTTTCCAAAGAAAATTCAATTATATAAATTTGATTATAAATTATAACTTTTTTTGGCAAATATCTGTTTTTAATTACAAAAATAACTTGTTTTTGGTCATAAATAAATAAATAAATGTTTTATTGCATATTGGACATTTACAATAAATGTATCATGATCGTCAAATGTTTAAGTATCTAAAATTTTCCTTGCACTCTTACATCTAAATCCCATTCAAACATACAGTTTTTACATTCACTCTCTCCCATGTATTCAATGTAGCCACTCTAGTCCCTATTCAATCAGTGAATCATAAGGTCTCCAATTGAATGCCATAAACTTCGTCTGTATCATAAAATGCTTGAGAAATCAGAATTGTTTTAAGGCGAGCTTTGAATGCCTTAGGCTCAGGGGCATTTTGAGCGAATTTGGTGGTCTGTTGGCGAAATGAACTCCTGCCTGGGAAGGCAAGCGTTCATGAACTACCGTTCTGTGTCTCCCAGTTGGTAGTTGTCCCTGCCTCTAGTTTCATAAGGTATGCGTCTGTACCTCTTATGGTATTACACGATTTGAAAAGGAGCCGTCTCCAAAATGTAGAGAGCAAGGTAGAGTCAACAGTTTTAGACTTTTGAATGCCTCTCTACACTCTCTCTCCTACTTAATTTGGCCATTATTCTGATTGCTCGTTTTGAAGAATAAAAATCCTAGACCAATTTGTTTTAGTGCAACCTCCCACAAAGTCAATCCGTAGGATAAGTGTGGGTAAATTACTCCGTATCGCCGTCATCAGTACCTGAGTTGGGCAGTATTAGGACAGTTTCCTCAAAACATAAATTCCTGAGGATAGTTTTGAGCAAGCGTGGTCTCACGTGAATATTCCAAGTCAAACCTCGATCAAGGTGTATTCCAAGGAATTTAGTTGTGTAGACCTCTTCGATCTCAGTGTCATCCACTATTACTGTGGGACTATCTGAGTCGTTTTCCCGTAGACAAAATTTAATGTAGTTTGATTTTGATGAATTTGTTTTGAGATTGAGCTTCGTGGAAATGTTGAATTGACCTGTTGGCACGTAGTGGTCAGAAATCGCGGTGTTGATCACGAAACTTCTATATCTGAAAAACTTGAAGCGACATTGTGGGTGCGGCGCCGAATAGGCTGTCACTCGTTGGAGAGTTAACTGACCACTTAAGGCCAAATGACCAACAAGTCTGCCAGTCTCTTTGTCACAGGGGCTTTGCATCTAAGGCGTCGATGTTAAGTCCCCATAATCACAAAGTCGCGGTTTCTCTTGGTCAGGTCTGACAATAGTTGCTCGAATTTTGAAAAAAGATTCTTGATCACCGTTGGGAGACCTATACAAACCAAGTATCTCAATTCGAGAGTGTTTGGTTTGTAACTTTACTCCCGTCATTTTTAGTTTAGTCATGACTAAAACAACCTTACTGGTAACTCGAACGGTTTTGAGTTGTAATGGTGGTCTATAGATTTGAGCTGGCTGACACCCACATTTTGTAAGGCCTGTTCACTCGCAGTTAGTAGGTTTGTGTCAATAGGTTAATACAGAATTCTAATTCAGAATTGGAATCTTTCACTGTGCTGATAGAATAAGGATTTTAGAATATCTACGAAATATAGACGTTAAGCAATTTTAACTGAAATAAAAAGTACTGGATCTATAAGAAAACAAACAAATGTAATACTGGGTGGTAAAGAACACCACTTTGAGTTGAGTAGTGGGAAGGGGTGGAGGGAGGAGGCGGGGCTGGTTGTTTTGTAGGTTAGGGCGTCCAGTTTTTAGTAGCAATGGCACAGTGGACCGTGGCATCACTTTTAAGCTGTTGAACATTTCTTAAAAAGTAATGAATCTGTTATTACTGTTCAGCGGCTTTTCGCTGAACTTCAATGTTCGAAAATGATTGATACCTGATGAAACATAATGCCGATTGGGTTGCCACACCGCTGCTGGATCAGTTATGAAGGTCTCGCCGTGAACTCCACAAAATGTCGACCGGTAAAGGCGTCTGTTCTTCAAAGTCCTCACCCTCCACTGGGCGCTCCAACTCTGAACTTGTCATTTTCTTTCGCTGGCAATATAGCAATGATTTAAAATTTCATAAAATTATGATTGTACAGAAGATTTATGAACGTTTATGGGTTTCTTGGGATCAGGCATCGAATAATTTCGGAACATTGAACTCTGTTAGGAAAACCGTTGAACATTAATTACAGATTCATTACTTTTAAAGAAATGTTCAACAGCGATGATCTTACGGTCCACTCGCCATTGCTATAAATTGGGCATCTAACCTACAAACAACCAGCTCCGCCCTCCACTCGCTACCCACCCTCAACTCAAATAAATGCGTTCTTTAAGAAACCCAGTATTTATAGTTTTGACAATGTTTATAAATGAGTAGGAAATTAAGAAGAAAGAAAGAAAGATGTCAAGATGCATATGAATACAAACAAAACCATATAACAAAGAACGAATCAACAAAAAACAACCAAGAGACCCAGGAAAACAACACTATTCTTCACATATATCTTCCATCATGTAGTCTGTGTTAAAAAAAGAAATGAAAACAGATAGCAATAATACCGGGTGTAAATGAAACATCAAATGAAAGAGCCATTCAAAGTTCGAGTTTTGTTTGTTTGCACCAGTGCGCATATACACGCAACGTTTCATGCAATTCAAGATGCAATTGGCTTAATAAGACTCTACCCGATTGCTGGATTGGCCACAAAGAGCCTAATGACTGAGCTTGTTTAGCATGGCCTCCACGGTCACCCGATCCAACGCCATGTGATTTCTACCTTTAGACCTTTTTCTTACCTTTTCTATCTTTACCAAAGATTGTGTGTATAAGCCTTTGCTACCAGCTGACCTCCCCGAATTAAGAATCAGGATTGAAGCAGTTGTTTTAACAACTACTCAAGACACATTTTACAACGTTTGGGAAGAACTCGAATATAGACTTGTTGTGTACCGGGGTATAACTGGTTCTCATATTGAACACTTGTAAGATTTTAGGTAAAACTGTTTGAGTTGCTTTTTCATTTGATACATCATTCATAGCTGTAAGTTTAATGTAATAAATATTATGGAGTGTTAAAACCCCGATATTCATTTAGAAACACCGTATTTATTTAATACATAGACATTATTTTACAAACGTACAAACAAATATTCTCTCTTAGCATACAAGAGAGCAAATATTCTCTCTCTTTTGGTGGAGAAGAGTGAAGTATCAGGTTTAGTTTGAAGAAACTGTTGAACACCATCGGTAGAGGTTTCTCAACTGAAAAATAAGCTTTCCACATTAGCAATTGTTTCATTCTGGATTTGTTTATGGAGGTAGTTAAAGTCAACACTTCTATTTGCATGGGTAAACTGTCCAATTCGGTTTTCTATAGTATATATTTTGCAAGTGGTCTTTGCAAATTGTAAAAGTAGTTTTAGATTGCACAAACATAATAAAACTTAGAATTGTTGTAGAAAGTTCAATAATTTAAGAGCTATTAAGCCTTTAGAAAGTCACTTGCAAAGTAAACATTATTGAATCATGTTTTATCTACCCTCCAAAAGGGTGAGGAATTCATTATTGACCTAATAACTGCCACGATTAGAGTTCTTGAAGAACAAAGGGTACAGCAGTGTGTGTGTGTGTTTTATTGATTAGTCCAGCTCGTGTTGCTGCTTGTAGTGTAGTTACTACACTGAGGGTGTCAAGTGCCCCCAACCCCTGCCCAGGTGTGCAAGTCACGTTTGTATCATCAATGAAGGGGTCGGGTATTGCCCTAACTTTCACACCTCTATTGTGTGCGGCTCCCCTTCTCGCCCCACCGGTAATGGTAATTACTCATGTACCAGGCACTACACTATTTTGTGCTTTCCTTCCAGACCTTGAGTGATTTATTCCCTGTCCTCGTTTCAGGCATGAAGTCTACAGCGAAACCTGCCAAGAGAATCAACAATTACGAAGGTAAGTTTGTTCTTGACAGTGTACACTTTGAGTTTAGAAAAATAGTTAAAGGTAGTTTAATTTATTTTCTCCTTGTTTAAAACGTTAAACAATATTTTTATATAGATTTGTGTTTTTTTAATTACTAAAACAATGCATATAATTGATTTCACTTGTTTAGCTTTGCATTACATTCATTTGTTTTAACATTATGCAACCATCAAAAAACTGACAGTTAATTATCATCGGATAGAACTGTGTTTAATGTTGATATAGGGCTAGTTGTTAATATAGTGAATCTATCTTCATTGTTTTAAGTATAATTGAAGTCATTTCGGCCCTTGAAAACAGTTTATTTGAAATTGGACATTCAATGTTTATTTAAACACTATAAGTAATCTTTTTTCATCAATAATTTCTTTCTATTACCAATTTTACATTTAGTTACAAAACTAATACAACATGCAAATTAACATTATTCCAGCATTGTGCACGTGCTTTTACCTCAGTAAAATTTGTTGAAGGTACACAGGAAATCTTTTGCACTTGCAGTACTGTATGACAGTCCATTGATATTATTTGATCTCTTTGCAGGCAGTATAAAATATACTCTCAGAGCATATGTTTTCCTTTTCACATGAATAATTATAAAAAAATGCAATTGCAAACTTGAAAAAAATATTTCTGCCATTACTGGAAATTGTTTGCATACTCCCTAACTCTCTACAGAAGTAAGTTCCCTTGTTGGTGCCACAAGTAGGGAACTGCTGGTATACTTGATAACAAAATATGTAGAATAGAATAAAAAATAGAGAATTTTGTTGTGATTTCAAGACTAGAGGCCTGCTGACAAGTACAAGCTCAGACTTGAATACCGCCTGCATGTTTCAGTGTATCCGAAGGCAGGAGTGGCTCAAACCATCGTGTTCCAGAACATGTCAAGTCACTACCGACGCATCTACGGTGCCAAGTCCCGCGTCGACACGACCCCTCCCTTCTCCCACCGCCCTGTCAAGCCGGTGCCTCCGAACTGGTAAGTACGCTCACTTCTCAATGGAATGGGTTAACAAATTGCTCAACACACTCGATGTTGATTATTTTCTGATAGTATAAATTACAAAAAGAGTATTGCAGCTAAGATTCTAAAAGTAACTTCATTTTCCATTTTCTGTCTTCAGGAAAAAGAAGCAAAACGAGTGTCGTCTAGTCAAACCCTCACATTCCAGCACGGTCATCACATCCAACAAATGCAGTGTGAGTATTTTCACTTATAATTTTGTTACGAGTGATATGTAAATGGACTATTAGAGTCGAAATGTATTAGATTTTTTAAAATTGATTTAGTAAAATTTAGTTTTATAGAAGAGGAAAGGGTGCGATGCTTTCAATATTTCTATTTTACTGTACCTGAAATTGATTTCACTAGTTTTCAATGAAATTCAACAAACTTTAATTGTTATAAAATATGGTAACCTGTAGATTATTTTTTTAGAAAAGGCTCATGTAACTGGGAAATTTTAAGTCGAAAGCTCCAGTTCCCAGTAACAAATATAGTGTTTATGAAGCTTTGAAATACCTCTCAGTATGGCTAACATCTCTTGGAACTCCAATCGATTTTTTGAAAAATTTCCTCCCACTAGAAAAATTCCTTAGATTACTTAAAAGTAAGCAAGTATAACTGAAAAGAAGATTTACTGTTGAACTGTTCAATTAAAAAAATGAAAACCAATTACTAAGCATAAATTGAATGTAATGGTTGTGAGCAGAGGCCAGGGTGTGGTGAAGTGGAAAGATCTTTGCTGTCTTACCCAACGATAGCGAGCAAGGTGAATGTGGAGTCCAAACTGAGGAATCTGCAGAGAGTTTACCATCCCCCTCGCAGAAGAACTTATGTGCCGTCCGCTTCCACTCCTCCTCAGGTAATCAGTCTTCATTGCATTCACTGTTTTTGAAAATAGGTTAGTTTCTTAATGTGCAACACACCGGGGGTAAAGTTTCAGTTTTCTTTATACAGATGCTCGCTAGAGGTTTTTCATGTTGTGTTTTAAAAGCTGTATGAAAGTGCTGCACGCTTGCTCATAAACCAGATGTGGTGTGTGTATTACTAACAAAGATTTAGTTAAATGCAAGCCTCTTAACCGATGTTATGATTATGTTAAAATATATTTATTTTAAATGTTTTGTGCTTTTAAACTATATTTTGTTTCTAAATTTTCAGATACAAAACAAGTCGGAAATTTCAGTTCCTACCATTCCTTGGATCACCAAAGAGATCAAAGACGCACCCTCGAAAGGGAGCAGCTCCGTAAGTTTTTACTTTCAAACTAAGTCGTACTTTATTAAAATAAGTAAGCGTATTATTATACACAAAAGTCTACCTGTCACAAAAGTCTGTTAAGTCTACCTTTTAATAAAAACAACTCTTTTAACAAAAAAATTGAATCGACTTCAAAAACAACCCTACAGTAAAATGCTATAAAAAGTTTGAAATAATTGGGTAATACAATTCTGTATTGCTTTACATGCTCCATTCACAATGAGTTTCTGATGTTTTACGCGTACAGACAATAATTTATCCATTACACTACGATTTTTTAAAATCAAAAATGTAAAATTGACATAGTCTACTGTACTGTATGTATTTAATGGCCAAATAAATGACTTATGACTTACGGTAAGATATTACAGCTGAACTCATTTCATGGTAACCAATATAATAAATATTAATTTGATAATACATATTAGAATACCACTATAGACACACACTATTTGCCATATTGTGGACAAAAATTTAGGAGTTGTTATAATCTTTATTTACTTTAAAAAAATATTGGAGTGTGGGCTGCTTCTTCTTTGAATATTGCTTCAGCAGCACCGACTCCAATATTTTTTATAAATGAACAAAGATTATAAAAACTCTAAATTTTAGTCCACAATATGGCAAATAGTGTGCGCCTATGGTGGTATTCTAGTGTGTATTAGCAAATTAATATTTATTATATTGGTTACCATGAAATGAGTACAGCTGTAATATCTTACTGTAGTGTAATGGATAAATTATTGTCTGTTCGCGTAAAAGATCAGAAACTCATTGTTTATGAATGTAGCATGTAAAGCAATAAAGAATTGCATTACCCAATTATTTTGTTTTTACCCAATTGTTTTTATGTACCTTGAACAAATAAGTTGTTTTGTAAAGGTTTGATAAAATAAAAGATAAGATATGAGTGTTATCACGTTAAAAATATATATTTTCTTGAAGACAATTAAATTTGACCCTCACTTGGTTCCTTCATAATTTTGATCAGATGTGTAGTTTGGTTTCTATAACTCTATAAATACAAACAAAGAAATGTTTTAGAGTATTTTTAGACGAAAATAGCTGTTTATCTCCACAACACTCAAATATATGAATGACATTGGGCTACTATCTTGTTGGAAATGTAATTTTACATTGAAATAGTGCTATTAAAGTCCTATTTTAGTTTGAAATAGTGTTTTTATTACGCAAAATACGCAACAAGTACACTGGTTTTTGAGATTTTCGTGAGGTTTTTTACTTTTTTTATATAGCAGTATTAGTCCGATCCAAACGATATTATAATGGGACCACTATGGAGTTAAAATCTATCAATCAACACAAACTGGGTGTAAAACGATGGCCGCGTTCAAAAGTTATTTGTGAACAGACATACAAAATAAATATCGCCACAAATCAACTTGTATAACCTCCTTGTTTCTCTGAAGTCGGTTAAAAATGTAGTATTTTACAAACCCGAATCAGTGCTATGGTGTTGTTGTAGGACTCCGCTTATACAGAAGGTGAAGAAGGTGAGGGAGTGTGGTCGGGGGGTGAGAGTCGAGGTCCTACTCCTGTATCAGACTCAAGAAGAAATATTAGGTAAGTTTCCAAACTTCTATACCTACCAAAATGTCAAATATCAAGCTCGAGTACTGAATCTTAATGTGACAAACGGTTTCATACTGAATTGTTACAGCTCAGAGAACTTGATGTATGTCAAGTTTGTTCGAGGCATCACAGACGAAGTGTTGAGGAAAGGTGTGTTTACGAACAAAGCTCTAAACAAGATCTTCCAGAGCCACATTGAGTCGCACAAACAGTTCCTTAACCTGGTAAGTAAATGGTAAAATAATACACTTTATTAAGTTTATTTCTAACTTGTAGGACATAAAAGGCCTGAACAATATAAAAATTAGGGGACGAACCATCAGTTAACTTACTAATCTATGTGTAAAAGTGTGTCGGGTATCTTTTTAAAGTTTGTATCTTGAAAAAATCAGAACAGAAGAGAATTTGAGTTGTATTTTTGGTGACATTTGAAAGAAAATGGTAACCTCTAATGGATTACCCCCTTTGATGATAAATGGTTTTTGGAACAAATTTAATCAGTTCTAGTAAGAAGAGATGTACTTCAAATTTGTAGTTTGTATTCTATAGTTGATTATTGTAAGCCAAATATTTTTCTTTGGGGTTAAACAAGTTTCTTATTTGTGTTTCACTCAGGGCAATATCCTAAAATCACTGACATAATTGTAGGTTCTTCTTTATCATTAAAACAAGTTGAGTTCGTTATTAAAGATGATCTAAAGTTCAAATATAAGGGTAACAATTCTTGTTTATCATCAAGTGTCTCATATGTCTTAAACTATTTATTTGAGGCAGGGATGGGTCGAGATAGCATAGCCTGTTGGTTTTTGTTATTCAAATGAGCTTTTCATCCAGCTAAAATAGATAATATGTATATTTTAATGCAATATCAAATTTATTTAAAAGTATCACTTTATTACAGCCCAAAATTAGAACTCAGTGATTATCAGTTCAAGCTAGGGTAGTAGTAAACATGGTGTTTTCATTGTGTAACTGAAACTTATCGTGATAGGGAATAATTATGAATGACTTAAATATCTATTGTGATTTCATATTATAACTAATATTAAAAATGAATTAGTTTAATATTACTGGTAGGCCTAAATTAATTAAACTTTTAATTTAACTTCTAACTTATTGGGCTATGTTGCTGTAGCCTGGCTTAAAGCCTGCTCTTAGCTTACTGCACCTTAATGATTGGCTTACACACGGATATACATTATACAAATGGGTTAAAGCTATGACAAAAATGTCGGATCTCATAGTTACACAAGTGACTTTGGCGATCATCTGGTTTTATTTAACAATCATCTGGAGCAGCTCAACAATAGTGTCAAGTAAATACTGGACTTTAAATAAACTATGTTTGTACAGTAATAACCTGGCCAAACTACTTGTAAAAGTGGTCAGCTTTGTTCCAAGTATATACTGTGACAAATATTGTAATATTATTTTATTGTTGGAATAAACTCATTTACTCATTTAACAAAGAACTGATGGAATCCGTAGAACCGATAACCGAAAAAGCTGGAGAACTGATAACTAGCTACATTTTGGATCCGGCCCATCCCTAATATGAGGTCAACCCAATTTTTAAAAATATGTTCATCCTATTTTACGTTGTGAATACCCTTTATTTCAAAATGTCTCAATTTAAGCATGATGAAAATATTATAGTGCCATGGGGCTATATTTTGATTAGGATGAATAAAATGGTTCCAAAATATCCCCGTTCCTTGCTTTACTAAGTGCGAGAAAATCTTCAAGAAACTTCTGTTATACCCATACTCCCAACTTTTAAAGAATATAGATATGATTCAACTAAGTAGAGAACGGGTTCTAGTATTTCTAGTTTCAATATTTGTGAGTAATACAATTTCAAACTCTACTGAGGCCAATAAAATATACAATCCTCACAGCGGAGAATGCAGGAAGAAGTGGAGAAACTTCAGCTAGAGCTTGGCATCCCCAAGGAGGATGAGTTGGACAGCAAAGAGTTCAGCGCTGTGTACTCGTCCTCGTCTAAGGAGAGCGAGGTGGTGCCTCGGTGTGAAGTGGAGGACACTGAGCTCCTGGAGGCGTTGAGTCAGCTGAACATCAGTGCCTCGCTGAAAGCTGACATCGCTAACTCTCTAGGCTTATACACTTCGTCTCCGTACAGCAACGGCAAACAAGCAAGCACCAAGAGAACCACCTTCTCCTCTCCACTTGAGGTTTGTTCAACTGTTTATAAATGGATCTTAGTTTAGTTTAGCATTGTAGTAGTATTTAGTAGTAGTGTTATATTGCTAATAATAAATGTTGTTCACATACACTTGGAAATAGTAACACCTTAATAAAAACATAGATTTTTAATATTCTGCAAATCTCCTTGAGCTATTTCACATACATAACTTCCAGCGTCAGATTTACTTAGTCGATAACCATAGGCGTTGAGGCTGTGCAATTAATGAATGTGCTTTGGCCTCATATTTTCATAATCTACTACAACTAACAACTAGTGTTACAAAACTGTTCACTGTGCTCACAGCCTGGCTTCAGCCTTAGTCCTCAAATTTAGGTGCTCTTTTGCTGAAAGTTTGAATGCAGATAGTAAAAGGAATATTGATATATAATTTCATTACAATTGAATTACTCATCCTGAAGTTAAAGGAATCATGATTTGTCAAAGAACAACAGTTTGGGTCAGTTTCCCTTATAATCTGGCACCACTCTGAACGCTAATGGCTTATGCAGGTGGTTCATGACATCAGTCACAAGTCGGAGAGTAAGTTGCCGCAGAGTGATGACGACAGTTACGAGATGTTGAGTGAAGGCCCGGAGTCTCGGCCTCTCACACCCCTCTGCCTCGCTTGGTAACACATATCAGCTTCTACGTGCAGTTCCGTCCTTCAGTGCTTATTGTACATTTCTATGTTTCAATTATATTTATTATTAGCACATATTTTTGTAAAAATAAACTAGACGTGATCTCATAGTTTTAAACACTGTGTTTTTTTCTAAATACCTGGTTGTGTGAGCAGTTTATATTATGAAATGAAAGATTTGTATCAAGTAAGATTAAATCCAGCGGCTGTTGTGCAGAGGCCGCTTCGTAAGAGTTATTGTTGAAAATGCGTTAAAAATATAAGTTATTAGTCAACAATTATAATATGGGTTTCATAATTTTTACAGCGTACAATTTAAAATAAAGCCACATAACATCAAAAGCCGAAGTATAAATTTGTTTTGGTTAAGTATAACATAGATTTTCAGGTTAAACAGAAAAAAAAGGTTTAAAGAAAGGAGACCAAGAGTTGAAAAGATATTTGTATGAAAAATATTTAACCTCTATCACTAAATAGTTTAAAATTTGATACACCGTAGTTTTAGTATAAATAAAGTTGTTAAGGTTCATTTTCAAGAAACATACAAATTTAAGTAAAATTTGCACTTTTGCGCAGTTAGAAACTTCTTGTCATAGGGGTTTTCTTTTACCTATTCAAAGAAAAATGTGTTAATACACTTTAATGTCTAATAATTTTGAGACTTAAAACCAATGCACTGTCCATTGGGGAAAGAGTTCAGAAATGTATGTCAGTTGGCTGTTGGTTTTAATGTCATAATCTATAACTTAAACATGAGGACATAGTCCTTTATTTTCAGAATTAAAAAACATTACTAATTTAGAATACTTCTTCTGATTTTATAATTACTACTTTGGGAAACTCAGCTGCCTAACTTCTCATTTCTGCATGCCATGGGTAAGTTTGTAGTGTAAGTCAGTGAGACAGCCATTTAAAAAGCAGTTCGAGCAGTCATTACAAAGTAAAAAATGGTATCAGGTTATTTTGAAAATATCAAGTTAAAATAGTCAATGGTGTCAACTCAGTTGGAGGAGTTTTGGCCTAAAGATTCATTTAAAATGAACCAAGTTAAAATGTTCTAGAAATAACCAGCAGAACAGCAAGTTCCTGTTCAGTCCACAGTATGGCATTTTCAAGCGTAGAAGGGCCAGGACGTGGTAAAAACTAAGCATTTTACATTGTAAATAATGGGTACTTTATTAAAAATACTGTGTACTTGCAAATGCAAGACACAACAGTAAACTAAATTATGTAAAAGTCACTGCACCGCTTTTAAATAAATTATATAAGTTCACCAGTTGATAGGACGTGAACGTTTCTTTAGGTGTTTGAGCACATCCAAATATTACATTAAAGGCAAAATAATTGTATGGTACACTTGAAAGTTAATTAGTAAATAAAAAGTAAAATCTAAGATTAAGACAACCTTAGGTAGTTTATTTGATTTGTTGTACCAACTTGAAAATGGAATCAAGGTGTACAACTATTAAAAGCAACAAAGCACTTACAAAGTTTGTAAAAAAACTTATATTATAATATTATTTCTAACCTATAGTATTTTTAAGTACATTTAAACACTAATACTTTTGATTGAATAAAAAGCTAAGTGTACTAACTTAAAGGAACCAACATTGCTCATCAACATGAGTCTGTAACTTTCGATAGCTAGTATTGAGGAACCTTAGCTTCAAGCACCATATTATGGTAACAGTTTTACTTAAGTAATTTCCATTTCAAGGAGTTTCTTTTAGTTTCACCATCTCTTCCCCCACCTCTTCCGGAACTTTCACGTCAGATTTCGTCTTATTCCCTAAATAAACTATATTGTTTACAAAATACTCTTCGATGTCCCTCAGTTCCTTTTTGTACGTTTCCGGGAGGAAGATGAAAACAAAAAGTGTGCCCGAGATAGAGACAGCAGAAAACATCCATTGCACCCCGTATGAACCGCCGAGATACTCTACGAGGAACGGATACACCTTGAGTGCGCCGAACATGATCAAGTTGGCGGTGGCGATCAGAATGCTCGAGGCAAATCCTCGTATCTCCAGCGGGAACAGCTCTGCCGTCATTGTCCAAGGTATGCTCATGAATCCAATCACTCCCATACTCATGTACAGCAGCACAAAGATGATAGGAATCAAACTTGCTTCCTTTCTCCCTGCAACATTGTTCACAGAACATTATATTTAATGCATACGAGTCAGTACCAAAAGGTCCTTTACATTTAAAACATAAATATTATTTAATCTAAGTATTTCCAAGTTTTTACAAAATACCCAAAACTGATTTATTTGTCCCATGTTCAAGACATCTTTGTTCAAACTTCACATTAAAATTAATCATTGATGATTGTTTTCATAAAAAAGTGTTTTACCAAGGGTGTTTTGGTACATATCTATTCATAATATTAAAATACTAGCTGCCAGCCTCTGCCTACTGTGCCTGCTGTGTCGAGTTTCAAACAAATCCATTGATATTTACTAATAAATATTTACTAAAAATATATAACATGGGGTGGGACCTCAAAACTCCATAAAATAAAAAATCTATATAATTTTATTCGTTTCTTCCACCCTCCACACACTAAGGACCATTTCTATTCAAAATCTGAATTACCCCAGCCAGATTCGAGATCTCAACACTCGGACAACCCTAACGAAATACTAATAGTATAGATTAGAATAACAATCATAATAATTAATATGTTTTTAGTGTTATGTTTTGTTATCAAACAAGAATAGTTCAACTTCTTCACTTCTATTTCATATTTTTAAGTATTATGAAATGATTAATTAAAGATTTTCAGCATTGAATTTTGGATGGTGGGCTGTTAGCTCAACATCTGAAAATCTGGCTTCAAGACCACCCTTTTTATTCTTTAAATGAATTCTTTAATGCAATATAACCTTTATAGCCTTAGCTGTTATTGTTTGTATGACACTATTCTTATCTTGATAATCTATGATAATGAAATAAAGATACCTACTTTGACTTGTAATACAAGTAAAAGTTTGTATTGTTTATCAACAAACTTTTACTTGTATTACAAGTCAAAGTAGGTATCTTCAGTGGTGAAGGCAGTTCCATTGCTCTTACTGTCCTATTGATTGTTTAAGACTGCAATGTATTCAGCAATACGTTTCCTGTCTCTTGTAACTGCCGAGGCATGCCGCATGTGATGTTGCTGTTGTACATGTGTTATGCTTTCCAATCAAAGGGTTAGTTTAGTCCAAAACAAGTTATAAACAAACCTTCAGCTATCTCTTTAGTGTAGTAGCCTGAGATAAAGATGAATATCGCTTGGCAGATACTGCTGTAGATGAACAAAGGTCTCTTGTTGAATTGTTTCATGAGAAATATCGTCAAGATGCCGACAACCAGTCGAACTATCCCAATGCCAATAGCGCTGATGTATGGATCTATAGTAGCTCCCATGTCCTGCATACATAAACTGCATGGTTACTTGCGTTTTAACTCTAAAACTTTCTAAACTTTTCAAAGAATAATTAAGCAATAATTTAAGCAAGAAGAATAATAATCTTGAATTTTCTTTAACTCTTTCCACTCAGATTTGTTTTCTGGTCCAAACTATTTTTACAATTTATCTGCATGTATTTGATAGAAACAAACGTGTTCAAAATAAATGTTTTAGCCTTTTTGAACAAGTTGAAATATTGATAAAATTATTTTTAGTTATGGCCGTAAAGCCAACCAAGTGGAAAATGTTTTAAACAGCATGTTTTGATTTCTGAATGAATATAATTTTATTTACTTAATGTTTTAGTGAATTTATAATTATGTTTATATATTTTTGTTGCTACTACCTATTTGCTAATTGCTACTATACCAGAAATGTGCATGTTAACCATTCCCGTGCTCATCATTAATTTGAAGAGTGAATGTAAGAGACTCACTCTCAAAGATGAGGGTTACTAAAAAACTTCTTGATACTAAGAAAACAGCCATAGTACACTTTAAGTAAAGTTCTCACATACAGCAGTTTTTTCCTCATATTCATGTACTATATAACCACTGCATACGCTAAGCCAAGGTAATAGCTTCTTTGCTTGAAAGTAGGCCAGTAAACATTTATTTTGAATTTTATCAAACTAATCTGTAAGCAAAAAAGCACCTTGAAGAAAGAGACTGCGTAGAAGATGGTGATGTAGATGCCAGAGAACTGCTGGAAGGTGAAGGTAAGGATGAGTAGAAGGAGAGGTTTGATGCCGGTTGGTTTCATCACGCCCTGTATCAGTGCCATCACTCCGCCTCGGTTCTTAGTGTTCTCACGCCGGTTGTTGTGATTCATCACCAACTCGGCCAGTCTCTGCTGAGCATGCTCTTCCTGACACAATCACTTTTGTAAAAATCACCAATGTATTTTTTAACCATCTGTGAGGTAATGACCTATCAACATAAAACGTTGGTTTGCGCAGGAACAGCTATTGGCGCCTCAGCTCGCACCAACCATTAACCTTATGTTGCAATGCTGGGTATTTTTTAGATTTGCCGCTAGAGCGCAGCTGGGATGAACTCAGCCCCCTTTAGCCCCCAGTAGCATATCAGCTGATTTCTGCCAAGGCAAGAATACTTGCTCACAGAGCCATTGTGGTAGCAAGCTGGGTGCTACAGACGTGTCAACACGCAGCAGTTTAGTAGGTGTGCTGTCATTGTGTAAGCTAGTTCGGAGCATAGAAAATAATTTCTTTTGAACCTGGAATTAGCCTTGACTTTTTAAATTACAGTTTTTTTGGGTTCGTAGCCTTTTGTTGTGTGTTGGTCGAAATCCTGGTACCCTACCTCTCTACACAGGGTTGAGCTTGACCTTGAACTGGCTTTTAATACAAGTTCGGTGTCCCAAAATAATTATTTATAACAAGTGTCATTTATGAGCAAGAATTTGATCAGCCTGTCTTACATTTGTTCTTGTGGATATTGGTAACTTGTTGAACAATGTTAACTAATTTTATAGTTGTAAATCACTGTAGAGGAGCAGCAAATTGGCTGTAAGCTCAGGGACAGCAGTTGTGTACATCCAGCATGGGCACGCATCAAAATTACAGAACTCACTAATATTTCATAATGCAGACTTTAACAAATTGTACTTACATTTTTAAAGAGAAACTTAAGAGATAGAAGTGCTTTGTCAGTTTTTCCTCGAGAGACAAGCCAAGTTGGACTCTCGGCAGACCAGATACCCATGAGGATAACAGGCATGAGACTGTACGAGGCACTGATCCATGCCACGGTCCGCCAACTCAGTAACATGCCCTGACCATACACCAACATCATACCTGCAACCACACAGTGTCGTCAGAATATACAGGGTATTTTTGATAAATGTAGACAACAACTTGATAACTCCTAAGAAGTGGAAGATAGTAATTTCAAATTTGACATTTAGGACCAGACTTTAGATTTTTCTGCTGTAGGTGCTACTACTATAGAGCTGCCCCTGCTAGGTTTCATTCATCTTGAGCAGGATTATCATCATCTGTTTTACTGGTATTAAATGTTTCATATAAGCCTTTGAGACAGAAAGTCCTTAGCTACTAGGAAAGTTCTAAAATTTTAAACAGTGACTAGTGGGAAATCTAAATGAGACACACACAAGAAATTACAGCACTTGGAACTTTCAGTTTGGTTATGATTGTTGATGTTCAAAATGACTTGATTTAATATTCTTGATGTTCTCTCCATTTACTTTGTGGTAATTGAAACTAAACAATAAAAGTATCTTGTACTTTTTACCACATACATTTTTAATTGTTTTACAGACATGTTAAAAAGTTTATGTGGTAAAAAGTACAAGATGCTTTCATTGTATGATTTAATATTGCTCTTTGGTGGACTCCTTAAACCTTTCAGCACTCGTAGAAATTGAATACATCATCTCATGAAATTGTA
Organism: Matsumurasca onukii; assembly: GCA_018831715.1. Taxonomy (NCBI): domain Eukaryota; kingdom Metazoa; phylum Arthropoda; class Insecta; order Hemiptera; family Cicadellidae; genus Matsumurasca; species Matsumurasca onukii. Next base: position 26,747,917 of record CM032058.1, read on the forward strand.
TATAGGTTGTTAAAAGGTTTAAATTTAAAGCTACTGAAAAGGTTATTAGCAATGATCAAACTTGTATTCTTCCTCTCAGGTCTTCATCCAAGAAAGTTGCACAATTAATTTAAATGCAAAGTTTATTAATTTGAAGTTTTTTCCAACCCTTAATTAAAGCAGTTGTTTTCTAAATTGAAATCTGACCCGCTGAATCTCCTCTAGAATACTTTCTAGATTTGCCTACTTTGCCAGCACTGTAGATGTAAAAAATGCAGTTATCTTGAACAAAATTCTTTTTCAAGGATTATTTCTGAATTGATTTAGCGTATCTTTGCTTATGTGTCATACACTGTAGGGATACTTACCTAGAGCAGTAAAAGACGGAGCTAAACATAAGAGAGCTCCTCTTCGATCCGGGCGGCCCACTTCCGTGATGTACACTAGAGCCGGATTAGCTCCAAATGCTGGAACATTTCAAAGTCAAAGAATCTTTATTGCAATATCGTTAAGATTTTAATAGTGTCATACAATATAGCTTACAGCTAAGGTTATAAAGATTACAGAATTCATTTAAAGAATAAAAAGGGTGGTCTTGAAGCCAAATTTACATATGTTGAGCAAACAGCCGCTTTTCAGTTTTCTTAAGGTGTTCTGGTAGTGAGTTCCACATCTTGGCCCCCAAGTAGCTAGTCTTCTCCGTTCAGCTGGGTCTATGAATGTGTAGACAATATTGCTGGCGTGCCTGGTGTTGTACTGTTCGGTTTACGTTCAGTTGTTCTTGATGTGGATTTGAGTTGTTGCTTCAAGAATGTACAAGCTGACAACTGTCAAGATCTGTTCCCGGAAGGCTTCCCTACAGGCGTCTCTAGATTTCTGGTTACACAGGACTCTAACAGCTCACTTTTGTTGAATAAGGACACGTTGTAGGTTTCCAGCTGTGGTAACACCCCACACAGCAATTCCAGCGCTTCCTTGAATTTCTAACGTTGATAATTTTCTTGAGAGGTAGTCATGGTCTAAGCAATCAAATGCTTTGCTGTAGTCCAAGAGGATAACAGTTGATGTTTTACCCTCTTCTTGTTGGTCAAGTAGGAATTCCACTAAGCTGATCAGAGCTGTGTTTGTTGATTTCTAAGAAAGAAAGCCATGTTGACAGGGTGTTAACAACTGGTTGCTAACAAGTATTTCAAAAAGTCTGGCCAAAACTATTTTTTTAATAACTTTTGAGAATGTGGGTATCAATGAAATGGGACGGTAATTAGCTGCTTGCAAGGAAAGTCTTTTTTTTAATTTTGGATATAAAATTTTGCATTACCAGAAGGCATAACTAGCCTATGTGACTTTTATCTAGGGTGTAATGACGAACAAAACCGAGTACCGACTCAAAAATACTAGTTTGATTACTATGGGGGTTGGCCATTACTTAGTGAAATAGTATGTGTTTTGTACTAAGTCCGCCCAGGTTCATCTCGATATCGATCATCGAATTAATACCATTTTCTCAACAGCCACTCCCAATGGTTTGGAAGTCACACTAAGCTATTGATCCATTTCCTTTGGTCGTTGGGCTGCTAATTAATGACCCAATCTTGCGGTCAGTCAACCCTAGTTTGTAATAAGAATACATCTCACCATCCATCAAATGCCCATTACATTCTTCCTTCGTCCCCATTCACCTTAAAATACCCTCATAAGGTGGTTGAAATCAAAGTATAGTTGGACCCTCATTCCGACCGGAGCAACCAGTAAGCGTACACCTAATTGGCCATGTCTTAAATATTCAATATAGTATTATAACATTAATGAATTTGAAAATTGAAGGGATGTTAAGGTATTAAAAAACAAATACATAGCAAAAAATCCTTGGTTAAAATATTTTTTTTTAAATTAATACTTTTATTGAAACCGATTTATTAACTTTATTGCCAGACAGTAAAATTGCGTTAGGCTCTATGATAGCAAAACCATAAACAAGCACAATTAAGTCATAAAACATAAGTACAATATTGATGTGATTAGGAATACCTACCCAAGGTTGTCTTATCGTCCACTTTGCAGCTAAAATTAATTAAAATAGTAGTATGTGATGTTCATGTTTTTTAATTGTATGTAACTAAAATCATAGATTAAAAAGGGAGTGCACCTCTTTAGAAAGGTAAAAATTGCAAAGATTCAGATTAAAGTAGCTTGACATAATTTAATAGTATATCAGAAAATGATATTTATTTAACCGCCCGGCAAGCGGGAGACCTGGGTTCAAGTCATGGTTCGGTCCAAACATAACGCTAAATAAATTAAGTGTTAAATAATTACTTTGAGTCAATACCGAGAGATAACCCTGTGAGCATACGTCCCAGCAGCAGGGTGAGCAGGTCTGGTGCCATGGCGATGCAGGCCCAGCCGACAGCGTATGGCACAGCCGCCATCCGCATCAGAGTGTTAAGTCTACCTAGTCTATCCACGATGCAGCCATTCAGCAGTGAGCCCACCAACATCATCAGCGGCACCAGGCTGGCTGTCAAACACAGATCACCTCTACTTATATGGGATTCGTGACAACTTTTTTTCTATTGAATGAAAGGTTTGGTTTTATAGTTGGAATGATTCTTTAAAGCGAACCACCACAATGTTTTTAAAATGGCAATAGTGAGTAAGGTAGTGCTCCTATTTTTTGTCATAACCAGTTTTCCTCCATGTCAAAGTATCTTCTCTGTCAGTTTTCTGACTATCCTGCTACTTCATGGTGGCCAAACACCAGGAAAACTGTGTTGTGCCAAGAAATATGAATGGATTTTAAATACTGAGAAAACTGGGAATTATATGGTTAACTAGTTGAGGAACTTCCATGGGAGGAAAATAGTACTTAGAAATTATTGCAGTATTAAATTTTTTCTTAAACGTAACAGGACTAGTTAGGAATAAGACAATTAGTTGGCACAAAAACATGATAACTAAATAAAAGTGACAAACCTATCCATGAAATGTCGTTAGTTGTGACTTGAAGTCCGAGTCTGAAGCCTGCAGTTGAGGAATGACAATGGCAGAGAACGCCAAAGCTGCTCCGACCGGAATGTGAAACGAGGCAGTTGCGGAGCATGCCATATTCTGTAAACACATCAAACGCCTTATATGTATGCCTTAATTGTTTAACTCTTCAAGGAACATTGGATAGTTTCTCATTACTGACGCTATGTTGAGGGTTGAGGAGTTTTGAAAGTTAATAACAGGAAATAATGTCTGTCAAGAACATATTTTTTGTATTTCAATATTGCATCAAATATTGTATGTGTTTACATTTGATTAGGTACATCTATTAATAAACTGTAAAGCTAAGAATTTCATGAAAACCCTTTTTAATTTGTTTTGACCTTAATGTTGATTATGTAAGTACGTCAAATGGCCATTGCAAAAATGCTTTATAATTTGTAGCATAAATAATTGTTCAATATATCTGGAATCTGATAAGTTTGATCCAATATTTTGTGGTATTGATACATTGGTTTATGATGTTTTAAAAAACCTAATAAATGGGTATTTTGAATGATTTTACTCTCTAAGAACGGCACATGGTGCTCTGATCTCCGCTCTCCGCCTGTGGCTCTAGTGAAGGCATGTCACCAGCTGCACACTATGTTACCCCCTTCAAAAATCCCTCGTTCCGGATTTGATTTAATTTGCTAATTAAACATCTGCATCAGACAGAGCACCTCCTTAAAATGTGCAGTTCTTCAAAGCTTGTTCATATGTCGTATATTTGAGCTTCAAAGTTTTAAACTTTGTTTCTTATTACATCTGCATCATTTATGCCTGATGTTAAGTTTCACCATATTAAGTCTGATGCTTGAAAAACATTGATTGCAAAGTCAGTGAGTAGGCAATGTTGCAAATTGCATTATTTCTAGCTTAAGAAGAAATATTTGTGCCAAGTTTCATGTTCCTTGGTTTTTGTTTTTGAGAAACTTGACTAATGAGTTACTGGTATTTTGTTTTTATAATTAATCTCAGTCCCTAATTGACCACTAAATGATAAAAATATAGAAAAAAACATTAATAGCATATAATTCTTACAGTTACCATTTTGTCAATATATTTTAACCCTAAAAAGGTTACAGATACCTTCATACTGACGACCCTTTTTACCAGTAAAAAGTAGTGTCAAACCGAATGTAGGACATTGTTCACACATCCAAAATTATAATCAATACAAAGTTGATAGAAGACCACAAATTGTTACAACCAAGTAATATGATAATAGGTCTACCGGCTTAAAAACCAGTTCATCTAAGTAAGATAATAATTGAATATTACTCTAGGTCAAATATGTAATAATAAAAAAACATTCTATTTTCATATTCAAACATTTTCTTATTTAATTTTCTGATCAATAGTTTTGAGTTACGGAGTAAAACCTTTGAATTTTACACCAGTAGTTATGGTGTGCATAGAAATCTACACTTGTTTTTTAATAAAATATTTACATTTATTGATAAGATTAAAACAAATCAAACACCTTAACAGTGAATAATATCTACCTCAATAAAACTGTTGTACTCCATTATGAACTGTGCTTTATAGGTTAGCTGCCAACACACATTTAGTAGTAGCCTTTTGGAAAGTTTAGTTCAATTGACTGAAGTTTCAATTGCTTTCATATACTTTATCACAAACAGATAAGTCTTTTAAGTCACAGCTTAGATAAGTGTAAAAAATCTGTTCTTGATCACTCACTCAATCACTCAATCAAATTCTATTTTGGTCCATATTTTTCATATAAATCATATTCCCAGACAAATTTATATTAACTCAAATAACTCTAAATTTATTACAAACCAGAAAAGAACAATTATTTAAGTATATTCACTGATCACTAGAAAAAGAATAGTTTACTGATAAAACTAAACACATGTTTGGACTACAGGCGATGCCGGCTGCTGGGTTAGCACTGTGCTGTTTTATGACCATGACCACTGTTCAACCAAGGTCAGCAACCTTGATATATGCCCACATGGCATTCACAAGTCAGCAGTTGTTCTCTGAACAATATTCCCTGGCACAGCTGTTTTTAACACACTCACTTATGAATGCTAACCATGTGTGATGTGCATCACATTCATTATCATCATGGCAGTTGTAATTACCATTTACCAACTCTATTCCCGCTGTGGTACAAGTCAAATATATCAAATTTAAAGGAATGAAGGACATTTAATTGCATGATATGTTTTTGATTACTTACTTTTGAAGAATTTAAAGTGTTATAAAGAAATATAGATGAATTTAAAATATTGGATTGCTTATCAGAATAATTAATTTTAAATCAAAGCACAAATAATACATTTAAATTGTATGGACTAACATACATATAGTGATATGATGTGAAGTAGAATTAAATACCGCTAATAAGAAGTACTGTGTATGTGATATACAGATATAGATTAGGAAATTAACAAAAGAATCTTTTGAAACTCATTTTAATTACAAAACAGGTTTATACTCATTGTCTGGTGTACAAGAATGGATATCAGATGTATGTCTAAATAACGGTTTGACCTATTTGAGTGAAATAAAACAATTCCATGCTAAATTTAGTCAAACAGAAAGACAACAATATTTTTCTAATATCAAGTATACAGGGTCTTCTGAAAACTGAGAGTCACTGGTTTAAATCTTGTTATTTTCAGGAATAAAACCGGGCAATTGTTATACATCATTTCAAAGCCCTTTCAATTTAGTAAAAAAGTATTGAACATTCATGCATTTCAAAATTGTGGCCTAGGCTTAAAAATAACCGATATTTACAGAACATGCTGTAACTGCGTGAATTTGCTGAATTGTAATTGCGTGATGCTGCAATTGCTGAAACTTAAATCCAACCCAAAATCTTTGTCAACTATTTTCAATGTACAATATGTGTTTTTCATACCATTTTGTAGGTACAGTAGTCTCACATATCCGTCATAAACAGACCAGTAGAAAGTTGGATAAACAAACATATTGGATATCAGGGAAATCTTAAAATCCATTTACATTTTAAATAAATAGTGACAATTTTATATCTTTTATTTAATAGTAACATTTACTATAGAATAAAATGAAAATGTATGAATGAAAAGTAAAAGAAACACATTTTACACAACGCACAAAAACCATCATGGAAACAAATAAGAGATTTTCTATTGACTTTTTATTTTTCTTGGTTGGATGATAGATAGTACAGAATGTCAGGTAAGTAAGACTACAAATAAATATTGCTCACAATTTTTTAATTTTTTTAATTTTGTTAACCATACAATACAAAATTGTTTAGGCATAACAGAAAAACAAACAAAGTACATTGAACATTATAATTGTATATCTATAAAACTTTACATTCATTTGTTTTTGACAGCATTAACAGCCATCAGTAACAACAAAGAATTGAAAACCTAATGATTCGTCCAATTACCACTGATAAACTCTTCGACACTGTAAAACGTTTTTGAAATTGAAAAAATGTTTTAAATCAATTTTAAATGCTTTGAAATTTTTGTGATTTTTCAAACTATCCTAATAGTTTGTTGAATAGTGTTACGCCCGCTTGGGAAGGTAGCTGCAAATAAATGCTTAATCTATGCTGATTTGTACGAAACGAATCAGCTAATCTAATTTTGTAACAATGAATTTGTCTACCTTGAACTAAACTACATTTTGATAGGCAATAAATTATAGTCTCATAGATGTAAATGGAAGACAAAGTCAAAATTTTTAGTGTTTCAAATGCTTGTCTACAAGAATCTCTGAAACCAAGACGGCAAATTATTCTTATAGCAGACTTTTGTAAAATGAAGATTCTTATTACCTTGTTTTTGGAACAATTCCCCCAAAAGCATACACCATAAGACATATAAGGTTGAACTAAACCGTAATAAGCAGTTTTCAAAACTGCAGGTGTTCAAAATTGTGACAGACTTCGCAGGAGAAATATTGATGAACACATTTTTTTACATTTTGATACATTATTTTAAAATATAATTTTAAACTTGTTTATTTTTAAGATATTTTCAGGCTTGTTTTTTCCTTTGTATTCATTGTGTATAAAGTACTTACTTATTATATGACAAATTTTACTCACAAGGAGGATTCTAACTAGGGATGAAATGATGTATTTTGAGAATATCTTGTAAACCTTCATTCAAACGTAAAAATGTTGTTTCATCAATATTGACAGAATGACGTACAACAAACACATATTTTTATATTATTTTTAAATTGTTTTTTATACATCAACACAATGCTATTTTGTACATTGGTGATTAAATGTTTAAAACTATTATTGCAAGGCTTTTTCTTTAACAGGAATCTTGGAAGTTTGATTATATTTGAATTGTGCATGGTTGCAGAGAAGTTACAGTGTTCTGTAAATATGTGTTTTTAAATTAATATTTTATTTTTCTATTGCGTCTAAATGGGTTTCTGGTGTCATATTATTTAGATAACTTCAAATGAATTATATACAAAATAAAGGAATAATTTGGCCAAAGAAGGGTTTTCCCAAAATAGACCCTTTAATATTTTTAAATGGTTTTGTATAATTTAAATAGCTGTTATGAAATACAGCCTTACAGGGTTAGGCAAAAGTGTGGAAACGCATGTATAACTTTTAACCAGTGTTTTCATGGCGAACCGATTTTACTTTTATTAGAAACAAAGTACCTTTTAATGCATACTAACACTTTGCCCCAGTTTTCAAAATGTGGGATTGGGGGGGGGGCATAATTTTCATAGGGAAGCCCCATCGAGTGACACTTAATTTTGAAGGTCTAAGAAAATGTCGATGAGTGCTGAAAATTAGACGTCTCTATCTTAACCCAAAAAGAAATGATGTCCATTTTAAGACCTTAAAAATGAGGTGTCACTCGATGGGGCTTCCCTATGAAAATTATGGGGCTACCCCAATATCCCGCATTTTGAAAACTGGGGCAAAGTGTCAGTAAGCATTAAAAGGTACTTTGATTTCCTCTAATCAAATTATTGCGAGTTAGGATGCATGAAAACACTGGTTACACTAACCTATTTATATCTACAATGTGATAATGGATGAGTGAATGAAATCTTTGCCAGTAGGTCAAAAAGTGTTTTGATGCGTAGCCTTGACGAGCGGCTCAGTCTCAGGTGTAGCCACCATCCACTGAGGATGCCACAACACAGAATGAAAGAAACGTCAGACGCTAGTGATAGTTCTCTGACACAGTATGATACCGGAATCCTAGAATGTAGTGATTAGTGATCAAGTGTTTTGTTCACCTGTGTGTATGGTTAGCAGAATAGCGGGTGCTAGCTGTAGCTAATTAATAGTGATAGAGCCAAATAGTTTGATAACAACTCTTCCCCACACATAGATGTAATTAAGTCCTTAATTGGGGGGAACTTATTCTACAGAAATTTTTTTGTATGTGATAGTTACAGTTCAATTTTGAATAAAGATAATTTGAAAATGAACTAGATTGAAATATAGTAACTAACCCTTGCTCAGCCTGTATAGAATTTGGGACAGACACGTGGAGTATTTCTTGCTTATGTTAAATTATAGTCAACAGACTTTCAAATTCGATTAAAGGTGCCACTATGCCAAAGGCATTTAAATCTTGTCTCAAAACAATACTAGCTCAGGAAGCATTTTACAGCACAGACGAGCACATAACTGGGTGACCTCCTAAAACTGACAGACAGATTATTGGGCTGGAGTGGGAATAATTCGAATGAATGAGATGAATGAATGGATACCTCTGTAAGTCTGTATGTCTGCAGTGGCTTAACTCATGGTGTAATAAGTACTTATTACACCATGGCTCACACCACCCAAAGTACGCTGTACATTACAGGGCTGAGGAGAGAGGTGACGCCTGATGGGCGATGGACGAATCTATGCCAGCACAGAACCACCATCTCATTTCATTCAAAGTTTCAAACCCAGTCCTAGGTTAATTATTTTGACTTACTATCCAACAAACAAATATGGATTGAAAAATATATCATTTTTTGGGGTTTTTCCTGAAGCGTACTTTTTATTCTGACGCCGATCGCCGATGATTGGCAAGCAACATAGCGGAGCGCCCTCCGGCGCCCAGGGACACTGCGCCCACGGCGGGGCTGCGGGGATGTTATTTACGCCACTGTATAATGTCTAAAAGATACTTTGATGTGAATGAATGGAAAATTTTAGATAACCTTAAACACTGACGATTGCGATACAATTTATATTGTTTATGCAATAAAAGATTTATTTATTTAAATTCTTGCTTAACAGCTTAAATACAATCTGGGACACTTTAATATTCATGTTTGAGACTCCGACCACTCTTAGAGCGTATTTTAAGGTGAATATGAGATGAAGGGTGAGTGTAATAAATGTTTTGATGGACGTTATGGTATGAAGACTACCTTCATACAAACTAGGGTCAAGCGTTCCCCAGATTGGGCATTATTTAAGAGCTCCACGACCAATGGAACAGTTCCAGCGGCTTTTGTGACTTCCGAACCACGGGGAGTAGCCAATTGTGAAAAAGTTGTTATTGCACCACTGGGAATTGAACCACCAGAGCTGGGTGCGAAGCACGCACTTCACCAATGAGCTATGGCCCTTTTTGGGGGGGTTAGATGCACTCTAATGGAATTAACTGTAAAAGGGACCTTGGACTAATATGATATCTTACAGCTAATTGTGAACATAAAACTTTAGAAACAAGAATAGAACAACTATTAACAACTAAGGTTGCAGATTAATTTCAAAAGATTGGGAAAAAAATATAACAGCGAGATAGTTATTCTCTTTTTTTTACTTGACTGGATGGGTGAATCCATATGTTATCTAAATACTTATACTTGAATACTTGAGTGCTACATCGTTGACGGACATTATCGGATAGATTGCGCCAAAAATTAAACTAAACTATTTAGTATTTACACTTTATACATTATTCAGCTTCTAGTTGGCGTAGGCTTGGTTTCCAAAGAATGGCACCTCACTAAGCTCCTGGAGAGAATAGAGTGGTCTCTTCACAAGATAGTTTTAAGCTTGGTTTTAAAAGGCTTACTGTCGAGCTCCTGACCAATTAACGGCAGCTTATTGAACATCTTAATCGTGAACCACGGAAAGATGAGTGAATTCTACTAGACGTCTTAAAATAGGCATCAACCTCCGTCACACAGTTCATTAGTTTTGTTAGTACTTGTTAGTTATTTTTCTTGAGTGTCACATTTCTTATATAACGCATACGTTGTTTATAACAAATAAATATTGTTAGACGATGGCTTACATAGAGTTGCACATTAAACTAATGTCAAACTACCTATGGAAGTTCTATTACACGTTCACACTAACTACTTCATAATAGGATTCGCTAGCTTCTAGGATTCATTTATCCTTGATTTCCCACGCATTCAAGCATTCTCCAACACTTCATTGATTCATTTTTATTTGTATACGCCCAGTTACAATTCACATAAGATTAATTTTGTTTAATTCAATTTAGTATAGTATTGTATCCTAATAATGACCAAGGTTGTACAAGGAAGATAATAACAGAATATTCCAATGACTTTTTTTACATAGTACATTCAATGACGTCTCGACATCTTTTCCTATGTTCTTCTCTCTTGGTTCTCTCTCTCTCTCTCTCCCCAAGATGGCGCCTACCAGTTGGAAGTGTCAATCAGCTGTCTCTAATTTGTTTTTCGATTTAGATAACACTTTGATTAATACTAGGACAGGAGATATTGAAGCATGCGAAAAGGTAAATTGAATATTCAAAAACTCTAGTTTTACACAATTTCTCCTTCGACATGTAGGTTTCACAATATTGTTGAAATGTTCTTTTCACAGATGAAGTTACGTCGTCTTGACATTTCCGCGTTTGCGTAGAAGTCCTAGAGGGCAGCACAGTGCAGGGTCGTCTGAAATAGACCAAGTTAACCTAGCAGTAAAGCAGTAATTCGGTAACATAATACTGTTCCAAATTTAGTCTTGGCTGGAATTCAAAATGGTGCAAATGATGCAGTAGCGTTCAAAATCTTGTGGACTGAAGACTGTTCGTGGTGTATTTAGTGATTATTGTCTTATGGTGGAAGTGTTTGTCAGCATGGTGAATGAACATAACCTAGCCTAGGGTAAACTTAGTACAATTTCATAATTTCTTAGTCCTGTGTTAGATTAAGACGTTTATTTCTTTATTCTCACCAGGTGATCTCATTAAGCAATATTATTGAGCAAAAGCAAGGTTAGACTAAATTTTAAAAGTCGATAGTGTAGGCAAGACTTAACCAATTTGGTATAATAAGTATAGTCTGTTTTCAGTCGATAGGATTATCATAATGGGTGATATACCAGAACCTGTTAAAAAGTGCTTGGCAATTCTTTCAGTTGCCACAAATGACACTGAAAAGTTTGCAGCTTTGTTTATGGTTACAAAACTAACCAAAGGTGATCAGTTGAATTCTTCTTGCAAGAAACTTCTATTTGAAGCCATAGGATTCAAATTTTTGAAAAGATTGTTACTTACAACTGAAGTATCTGCTGAATGTCCTCCACTGGTTTATAAGTCTGTGGCTATCTCTGTTCTCTCAGCTTTCTGTTCTGATGAAGCTGTAGCAACTCATCCGGATATGTTGGCTAATATTCCTGTATTTCTTGAAATCGTTCAACAAGCTGATGAGGATGATTTTGAAGACAATCTTATTGTTATTAGTGAAGCATACCATTGTTTGCAAAGCATAGCCAGTTTTCCAGCAGGCCAAAAAGTTCTGCTAGAAATAGGAGCTATTTCTAAAATGTCAGAAATCTATTCTCAGCAAAGTTTTCAAACTGATGAAGCTTTACAAATATTGCTAACTTTAGCAGATAAGTTTGGTCCTGCAGCTTGGGATGCAAACAATCCCAAACCATTTCATGGATTGATCCAGAAAATTGCTCTTGACTTTGAAACGGACAACAGTGAACGGAAGTTTGAACTGTGTACAATCCTCTTGGGCCTACTTAGAAGCTGCCCTCAACAGAGTGTAGCATCGTCGTCAAGTGAAGAAATATGGCCAGGCTCTATTCTTAAAGGGCTATCAGATATTCTAAAAAGTAAAATTGGCAAGAATCAAAGGGATCCAGCTTTGAAATTAGCATCTATCATGCTTGAACTTTTGGGAGTAGAGTGGTGCTTGACAGATGAAGAAAAGCCAAAAGTATTTTTCCTTCTGTTGATTCAACTTTGTTCAGTTGAAGTAAGAATGCAGTTAGAGGATAAAACACTGAAACACGCCTTGGTCAATGCTGATTTGATAACAGCATGTTTCTCTATGCTAGAAGTTTTCATCTCATTTATTGCAGGTGATACACTAGATTTGGAACAGAAGGAAAAGCAACAAATATATACTGCTTTCAAGGGAGCATTCGCAGCAGTGACAACACTTCTTTCAAAGATATCAAAGGACTACCAAAAAATCAAGGATACATTAGCAGTTGAGGATAAAATTTTCATTTGTGCTATGGTTCGAGTACTTTCAGCATGGCTTGCCCAAGAAACGTCTGCTATGAGAAATGCTATTTACGCTCTATTACCATTCATGCTGACCCTTGCAAATGAAACATTTCATGCCTACCGATCTAGATATTTGGCGGAAAAATCACGGAACGATGGTAGGGCAGGATCTGAAATGGAAGTCGATGTAGATCCTATGAGCAAAGTTGATATATTGAGAATCATGCTCCCTGCCCTATGTCATCTTACTGTTGAAGAGAAAAGTCGTCAAATACTACTGGAAGTGAAGCAAGATGAAGTGTTACTTGAATGTTTAACATTCCATTGGTCGATTGTTCACTACAAGAAGCCACCAGTTCCAAAGTCTGAACGTAAGAAGGTGAGGACTGAGCCAGACCCGCCACTTCCACCCAAGTTATTGGAAGATATGAAAGACTCCAGAGCAGCGATGATCAGTACTTGCAACATTTTCATGAATATAACTGTCTTGGAGCCAAAACTGGTTGAAGAAAGTCCTCTGTTTGAACTCCTTATGAAATTCACGTTTAATAATTTGCCAGAGTTAAAGAATGTCCCTGAACACTTGGTGCTACACGGAAATATGGCCGTTCTTGGTCTGCTCCTCTTAAAGCAACAATCAAAGCGTGTGAAGAAAAATGATTTTTCAATCTGTAGGTACATTCAAGCTACAATCCGTTTCCTTTGGGATGCTTACATCATAGATGAAAGCAATGACCCTCATGCACTTGTGGTGTCCATGGACTATAAGGCAACTTGGATAGAACTGATGGAACTATGGTTCCTTGGAATGCAAACGATGAGCTCAGTCCTTGCCCTGGTGCCTTGGATATCCGAGTTTGCCATTGAGAGTGGTTGGGCGGAAGGAATTGTTGACATGCTCTTGAAGGTACGAGTTGGGTCTTTGCCTTCCAATGTCAAGTCAGCATTTGAAGATTTCTTATGTAATTTAGTGGAAGCCAACAACAGTGTTACACAAGTTTTGAAAAAACGTGATGCTTTGACTGTTTGTCGTAACCACAGACTGATGGAGTTAGGAAAGAAACTGTTTGGTGATTAGACTCAGGTCTAACCAAACAAACCCATACTCCAATTTTTGTACCATTTGTAAATATTGACAGTATTAAATTATCATCATAATATATACTACTAACAAAATAACTCATGATCTGAATTTGTAGTTGCCAAGCACATAGTATTTTCCAATGCAATATAAAAAAAGTATTGCTAAAAAAGAGATTGGGAACATTTAAAGTCACATACTCGACTCGATCAAGTAAAATTTCATGACAAAATGCTATTAATGAACACACTCTTCACACCGCAATCAAAACACACAGAAATGAGCAGACAATATAAACTTCTGGCAATTATTGGTAAGTATGATTATTGTTAGCTTAACTAATTTAACACAAAAAATCAATTATTTAAATGTTTTTAATAAAATAGCTGAAAAGTTTGTTGAAAAAAGAAGGTCAAAACAAAGACAATGACCCCTTGTTATATCTAGTTTAGTTTTACGACATTCTTTTATAAAAAGGGAAGTTCTTGGAACTTCCACAGTTGACAATCGCACTTTTTAAGGAATATTCTCTTTAAATTGAGACGTTAACTATGTAACTTTGTGTTATTAAACAACAGTATTTAACTCACTTATTTCATTTTAGAGCATAATAGGTTTGTTGTAGTATTTCAAGTTCATATTACTGTATGCATGTTGGTGTTAAGGTAGGATTAATGTTGATTGTGTATTTCAGCTCTACAGCCGGGCCGAACCCTACAATTCTTGCATCCTACTCTTCTAAAAGGTTAAGTAGCATAACAGAATGATTCAAGCCTTAGCCAGTTTTCTAACTCTTGAACCAGTTTAATTTTTAATTACGTTAGAGTGCCCATTTTATGTCAGCATTATCATAAGACCTGATTTGATATATCAAGCTATTTTAATCTAAACTGACAACAAGAAAGCTTAATTTAGTTCACTGTTAAATTAATTTATCATAAGGCAGCTCAATCTCACATACTTAAAATTTTTGCAAGCGGTAACTTGTCTCATTTTATACTGTTATCAAGCAGACAATAGAATGACAGCATGCTGCTTTTAGGTCTGAATCTTATTAAAGCACCCCAAAAGTTGTTCACAATTTTTGTGGTTTTGAAGAAAATCTACATGTTTAATAAAAGGTTTCTCGAAATCAGTTTGTCAGAAAGGTTTAGTTAGCCTTATTTAATGAAGGTTCAAGTGTTGGATTACATGTGTTATTTTGTATGAAGCTTACAGCGGGGAATAATAAAGTGTAAGAACATTTTTCATAGAAGAGTAGGCCTACTTGTTTAGCTAGTTAAAAAATGATGGTAATATAATTTAGCAAAAAAGAGTCAGTATGTGATTATTAGACAGCCGTGTAGTGTATTATATCTTGTTTCATTACAGGCTTTCAGGCATTTCTTGGTTGTAAACTTAATTTATGCTATGTTTTGACTAAGTAGATTAGACTAAGCATTCATCATTTGTTATCCAACCCAAAAATAAAATTATCTCTAACACATTTTAAATGGTCTTAAAATCTTGACATAAAAGAGAGAGATGATTAAACGGTTTGAAAACATGACAGATGATTAAACAGCTGAAAACATCATCTTTGGTCAAGCGAGTTTCCCCACTTTCGTAATGTATATTTAGCCAGTCACTCCAAACAGCAGCTGTTCTTATTTTATCTCTCTTTCCACAAACACATGCTGTTACCGTCACAAATATTATCCTCTATTTCAGCCTTGATCTCATTGGTATTTTTGTCACAAATAGCCCACTAAACCTACATTTACACAACTGGTCTGACTGAATAGTGGTTTTGATCTTCAATTTATGGAATACGGTTAATATCTTTGACAGTAATAGTTGTTTCAACACTGCCCATTATAAAACCTACTTGATGTAACTTGTCACAGAAAAATGACTATACTCTGGCTAATATCTTTTTCACCATATAAATAAAAAACTGTAAGCCTAATTCATTTAATGGCTAAAACTTATTCAATTGTATAGATTTTGCATTTTAATTTATAAGTATTACAGAAAACACATAATCAGTGAACTATTATTGCGGACATTTTCTATCGTTCTAAGCTAAAATATTATTGCAGATATTTTCTATCGTTAGTGAGTAAAAAGATCATGACAAATAGCGAGACTAAACTGTATACGTGTTTCATAGTAAATAAATACCTACAGTAAAAAATAATAATTTGGTTTTTAAAACTTGTCGTCACAAAGTTTTAAAATATAATTGCCTAATCAGCTTTTAGTACAATTTGTATATCAAGTGTTCACAGACTACGTGTTTCAGTTAGATGGCAGTTCGTGGAAACAGTTGTGTAGGTTTTGGCGGTGGTAGTTTCGTCACACCTTGTTGGCAAGGCAATGCCGTATTCCGGATTGAACATTCCACTGATTCACTTCTATAAATGGATGTCGTTTGTCCCTTTTCTTCTAGTACTGTTCACTCTCCGAGTTAAGTTATTTTTAGCTCAAGCCTGTCCACGTGAACGGAGTCTGTGACACAGTTTTCTAACCCTTGTCACATTTCGCTATTGTCACATGTATTGAATCTTTTTACAATTTAGATTAACTTAAAACTATTTTCCATATCTACATTAATTTCAGTGATTAGATAGACTTCCTACTTAATATAAAAATAATAATTAAAGATACATCTTAGGTCACATTTCTGGTACATCCACCCTTTTGGCCTTTTAGTGCCACCGGCTGAATTTAACGACTCATAAAGTTCTACTAAATAATGCACTGGCCAAACTCACTAACCTGACATTAATCTGAAAACAGCAGGGAATTTAAATATTTCAAACTAATTGAACATTGAACTGCATTGGTCCAAAAGGAAATCATTATATAATTATTTGATTATGGTTATCTCAACATTGATTACAGTGAGCAAGACAATGCAAACGCCAAAACAATTAAAGCACTCTTTGGACAGTTGGAGCATAACAAACGTAGTGCTTGCATAATAATATTCTCACTAAAAGCGTAGAGCTTAAAAGGTTAATTACTACACAGCTCAAATGCATTGTCCCTTTACGTTACCATTCCTTTCAATTGCCCCAATGAGCAATTATCAAAAATAGGTCTGCCAAAGTGTATTGTAGGTTTTTATTAGTTTAAGGTTTTCTGGGTAGATTTAATAACTGATCCTCGATGAGTTTTAATAATAAATACACATTGAGTTTTAATAATAAATACACATTGAGTTTTAATAATAAATACACATTGAGTTTTAATAATAAATACACATTGAGTTTATGATGTGGTATCCAGATATTCAAACACTTCCGGGAAGACTTAATTCATATGTAATGACACCCTAACGTATATGCCTAAGATCATGTGTTTTCTCAACTATAAATTACAACGGTAGGACATTTGACAGTGAAAATAAATCATGTAAACTTGAACTAGGTTGAAATAAGGACTTGGACTGAGCGGATGTGTTGTTTGGTTACAGTTGAATGTAGCGCTGGTGGAGAAGTTCCACCTGACGGTGACGGAGGCAGAGCAAGCGACGTCAGAGTTTCTTCGTAACTTTGTGCTGTGTCCGCACAATGAGCAGTACGACATTGCTGAGTGGCGCACACTGCTGTGGGCTCAGGCACTGCCGAGTCAACATGCCGATAAAGCCGGTAACTAGTTACACTTTATCCACTAAGCAGGAGCATTTATATGTGGTTTAAATACATTTTTCAGTCCAGGTCTTGCATTATTTTATTAACATGCAGCCTGCAAGACTTGACATAGAACTTACTGAGGCATAGAAGCTTCTCTATGTGTCCAATCAGTCTTCACGTCTTCTTACGTAACACTTACTGTATCATTAAAAGTGTCACGAAGTTTCTGAGGAGATCAGCATTTCTAGTAGCCAATCATTGTTATCTGTGTAGAAAAAAGTGGAGCAGAAGCGAAATCATTATATTTAAAGTTACACAAATCAGCTTTAACATAATAAATAGCTTCTTCACGCTAGTTTTAGCCATTGCTTTTTGAGGTGAGAAGGTAACCTCAAACTCACAGTGTTTTGCCAACATTTGCGCTAAGCTACGACCTCATCTTGTTGTCATCTCTTGAAGCAATGTTTGGTGCATCCCGGTTGTTTTGCATTACTTGAGCTTCTATGGATAATAATAATAACATATTGTAACGCAGGTAGTGCTAAATTAATAGTTACAAAAAATAGTAGAACGCTGCTTCCTCCTAAAGTACAAAAAAGTAGCAAAAGTTACCAATCAGCAATAGAATATGGTAACCTGCGGTCAAAGTCAATATTTGATTTAAATAACAAGCTAGATAGGCTCGTTAGGTATCGGCTCTAGATGCTAGTGCTCGGATTACTTTCCTCTGGAGTTGCTTGATGTACGACTTGTCCCACAGCGGCTGTTTACGGGCTGTGGCTGAGCCTGCGCTACCGATGCCTGATGCCGTCTGCCGAGGTGCTCTCTCTACTCAAGAAGCTACGTCGCAACCACACTCTCGCCCTCATCACTAACGGAACATCTGCGTCTCAGTGGGAGAAGGTGGAGAAGCTTAAACTGCGCTCCTACTTTGACCTCATCCTGGTCTCTGGTGACCTCCCGTGGGAGAAACCGAACAAGAATATCTTTCTGCAGGTATTATAAAATCAGATTCATACAAGAGTTTGCTAGACATTGTATTTATTTTAGGAGTCGACAAGACCCTAGAACCGGACAATTCCAGACAAAAATTAAAATGTACGCACCACACAAAATACAGGTCACGATTTTATTGAACATCTTTCTGAACTAATCACTTTACACTAGACAATCTTAATAAAGTAGGAAACTAAAGTTGAATTCTTCTTCCTGACGTGTTAACACAAAGGCTTGTTCTGAGTGATAAATGCATTTGTTTGTATTACTAAAATTTCTGTGTAGATAATAACTTGTTAACTGACAATTTTTCTCAAAAATTTTAGTAGCTAGCTTGTAACTCGACCTTGTGTGTCGTTGAGATATTCTTGAAGAGTTGTTGTCTGTCACCTACTTGGACCGATGCCATTCCCACTTTTCTCTTGTCAACATCTATCTAAATCATTCACTCAGAAGTTTGACATTTGCTAGAGACAGAAATAGTAAGATTCCAGTTGGATCTAGAGACATTATTTTCATCAACTGGACATCATTTTTCTGATCTAGCTACAATCTGGGAGAGATAAAAAAATGTTTCCCTTGTTTGAGCTAGAATAACCATGACTCTCAATATTATAGCAAACAGTAGCTTTGAAATAATGTTCTATACTCATTGATTATAGTTCTATATTTATTGCTCCTTTTATTAACTTTGTTTCTCATCTAATTAGTGGGAGACTCAGTTTTAATTTCTTCAAGATGAACTTCATATATAAAGCACATGGCTGTATAGTCTTACATTATGCCCGCTGTTTTGCAGGTGTTACTTTTGAGCCCACAGTGCACGTAATAGTGAAAAACCAACACCCTTGAATACTCGAGACATAAATAAAATGAGCTTCCTTTAAAACTCAGGCTAGTTGAACATTGTGTGTTGGTATATATTGTATGTGCTTTAGTGTAAATTTCACCTCAAGATCATCCTCAAGAATTGAAAACTGTCTTTTGCTAACCTACAGGTTAGTGACCTTAATAATCAATATAGAGTGATATAAACATAGAATAATGTTCTATCTGGAAAGTTAATGGATTCAAATTTAGCCCATGTATGTAGCAGTAATTTTCAAGTACAGTAGAACCTCTCTAACTCGACAGTCTGTATAACTTGACAGCTGACATTAAAAACAACACTCAATTCCTCGTTAACTATATGACGAAGCACCCAAGCGCCAGTCTAGGCAGCAAAGACAATCATCAATTACATATTTTATTGTCCTGTATTTTAAATGTAATTTAATTGTAACACTGTTATATAGACCGTTTGTACTCAATATATTAATATAACTTAAGTCTGTTGCAAATTTATTAAATAAAGCTCCATTATTCTGTATAACTTGACTGCAACCTTTGGGTCTACAAATAGTCCAGTTAGCGAGGTTCTACTCTACTCTCCCACATCAGTTTAATACTTCTAATTTATTGGGTGTGCCCTCATTTGATAAAACCTAATCAACAATTAAGATCCTGTAAAACAGTGTATTTAGATTGGATTTAGGAAGTAGGGCATTAGGCGAGGATATGCTACCAAAAGGGATAGAAAGGAGAGCAGGCTCATCTAATTGTGTTCTCTTATGTGTTTGTATTTTATCCAGATGTATTAAGATTGAGTAGATATTGAGAATTGAAAGGTTTTCTTCTGCAACACTGAAGGAACATGCCAAATGGCTTGAGCAAAGTTCAAACTAATAGACTTAAGCTATTCTAGAAAGTGAATAACGTGAGAAAGTAAATAACATAATTTTGCAGGCATGTGAAATTCTGGGAGTGCAGCCGCAAAACTGCATAATGATTGGTGACAAGTTGGAAACTGACATTGTCGGGGGCAAGGAGGCTTGCCTGGCAGCCACAGTGTGGATCTGTGGTCGTGACAGTCCTCTGCCCTTCGACTGTCACCCGGACTTCTGTCTGTCGTCAGTGCTAGAGCTGCCGAGGATACTGCCATTGCACAAACCCTCTCAACCCTTCCTTGACATGGATGACATCAACAGCAACAGCAGCGATGGCAGCTGATCCTTACTTGTTGTCTGCTTCTCCCACTACCATCGAACCAGAAGTAAAGCCTTCGCTCTCGTCAACAACATTCTGTTACCGGTGCTTTGTTTAGCTAGTATGGTGTAATTGAAACAGTGGTAGTGGACGGGAATATGTTTGTTATCACTGTTTCAAGAAAATCAATTTCGGGTTGTGTTTAAATTTTTCCAGAAGTTCTTTGCTAGAATTTTAGGATTTCAGGTTTCTTGTCAGTACAAATAGGATAGTTCAATACTTATTAAAACTGATTACAGTAAACTCTCGCTAGAGCGGATTATGGTGATTAAGATGTGGGCTAATTTGGACCAACCGCAACAGAAAAAACTGTACAAACATTTAAAAATGTCCAGTTTTTTGGCACGTCCTAGATGGCACTATAGATCCTAGATTAGCAACGTCCAGATGACAATCTAATGCCAAGATTTGTTGCGTGATCTAAAGTTAGCAAAAAAGTCAATAAATGACAATAATTTATTCCGATCATGTACATACATTGGAGGATCATTCTTTATGAAGGACGTTTGCACATCACGGCCAGTGCAGATGCCCTACCATAGCATATTCACCCGATAGCTACACTTTTGGCTTAGTATGGACTTTGGACCGAGTTTTGTAGCTGAAAAAAAAAATGTCACAGTTCTTCAACATTTTATAGTTAGAGGCACCAAATTTAACACCTGCCTTTTTGAATTAGCCTCGTATGTACAGGATTATTATTTTACCACCAGCTGACATGTGCACTTCGTTTGGGCAGTGTACAGGCTGGCTCCCCGACCCCTCCCACAGCGATATTCAGTTGTAATTTAAACAAAACAGTTCATAGCTGACGTAAAGTTGAGTTAATTGTATACAGTACAATAATATGCTTGTACATTAATGAATAATAACTAAAGAAATATTGACATGCGTGAATAACAATTCAGAATTTTAAATTTGTTTAAATCTTGAGTCTACTTCTACTGTTTCTTAGTGGGAGAGAACATAAATACTCATTAAACTTGCTCTTTTTTCTGTATTTCTGAAAATAGAGCACGTTTTCATATCAGTAGTGACTTGTCCACATTAGTCGTTCAAGTGAGAGTCTACTGTATATAGTTTATTTTTTAACTGGAAAGTGGTATTATTATTTAGAAGAATCTACTATTTATATTGTATGGCCGATAAGAGTTCTTTGTATGAACTTATTTATTTAGTATTGTAAGACTTGATTTGAAAGATGTGATTTTAAATGTACTTACATAATCATGTACCTTCTAGTTTTTATAACTGTCTTAACAATTGTTTGTTGATTTTGCTTTTGTACAAACTAGTGTATTACTAAAATTTCTGTGTAGATAATAACTTGTTAACTGACAATTTTCTCAAAAATTTTAGTAGCTAGCTTAACTTCGACCTTGTGTGTCGTTGAGATATTCTTGAAGAGTTGTTGTCTGTCACCTACTTGGACCGATGCCATTCCCACTTTTCTCTTGTCAACATCTATCTAAATCATTCACTCAGAAGTTTGACATTTGCTAGAGACAGAAATAGTAAGATTCCAGTTGGATCTAGAGACATTATTTTCATCAACTGGACATCATTTTTCTGATCTAGCTACAATCTGGGAGATAAAAAAAATGTTTCCCTTGTTTGAGCTAGAATAACCATGACTCTCAATATTATAGCAAACAGTAGCTTTGAAATAATGTTCTATACTCATTGATTATAGTTCTATATTTATTGCTCCTTTTATTAACTTTGTTTCTCATCTAATTAGTGGGAGACTCAGTTTTAATTTCTTCAAGATGAACTTCATATATAAAGCACATGGCTGTATAGTCTTACATTATGCCCGCTGTTTTGCAGGTGTTACTTTTGAGCCCACAGTGCACGTAATAGTGAAAAACCAACACCCTTGAATACTCGAGACATAAATAAAATGAGCTTCCTTTAAAACTCAGACTAGTTGAACATTGTGTGTTGGTATATATTGTATGTGCTTTAGTTTTAAATTTCACCTCAAGATCATCCTCAAGAATTGAAAACTTTCTCTTTTGCTAACCTACAGGTTAGTGACCTTAATAATCAATATAGAGTGATATAAACATGGAATAATGTTCTAGCAGGAAAGTTAATGGATTCAAATTTAGCCCATGTATGTAGCAGTAATTTTCAAGTACAGTAGAACCTCTCTAACTCGACAGTCTGTATAACTTGACAGCTGACTTTAAAAACAACACTCAATTCCTACGTTAACTATATGACGAAGCACCCAAGCGCCAGTCTAGGCAGCAAAGACAATCATCAATTACATATTTTATTGTCCTGTATTTTAAATGTAATTTAATTGTAACACTGTTATATAGACCGTTTGTACTCAATATATTAATATAACTTAAGTCTGTTGCAAATTTATTAAATAAAGCTCCATTATTCTGTATAACTTGACTGCAACCTTTGGGTCTACAAATAGTCCAGTTAGCGAGGTTCTACTCTACTCTCCCACATCAGTTTAATACTTCTAATTTATTGGGTGTGCCCTCATTTGATAAAACCTAATCAACAATTAAGATCCTGTAAAACAGTGTATTTAGATTGGATTTAGGAAGTAGGGCATTAGGCAGGATATGCTACCAAAGGGATAGAAAGGAGAGCAGGCTCATCTAATTGTGTTCTCTTATGTGTTTGTATTTTATCCAGATGTATTAAGATTGAGTAGATATTGAGAATTGAAAGGTTTTCTTCTGCAACACTGAAGGAACATGCCAAATGGCTTGAGCAAAGTTCAAACTAATAGACTTAAGCTATTCTAGAAAGTGAATAGCGTTGAGAAAGTAAATAACATAATTTTGCAGGCATGTGAAATTCTGGGAGTGCAGCCGCAAAACTGCATAATGATTGGTGACAAGTTGGAAACTGACATTGTCGGGGCAAGGAGGCTTGCCTGGCAGCCACAGTGTGGATCTGTGGTCGTGACAGTCCTCTGCCCTTCGACTGTCACCCGGACTTCTGTCTGTCGTCAGTGCTAGAGCTGCCGAGGATACTGCCATTGCACCCCTGACATGGATGACATCAACAGCAGCAACAGCGATGGCAGCTGATCCTTACTTGTTGTCTGCTTCTCCCACTACCATCGAACCAGAAGTAAAGCCTTGGCTCTCGTCAACAACATTCTGTTACCGGTGCTTTGTTTAGCTAGTATGGTGTAATTGAAACAGTGGTAGTGGGCGGAATATGTTTGTTATCACTGTTTCAAGAAAATCAATTTCGGGTTGTGTTTAAATTTTTCCAGAAGTTCTTTGCTAGAATTTTAGGATTTCAGGTTTCTTGTCAGTACAAATAGGATAGTTCAATACTTATTAAAACTGATTACAGTAAACTCTCTAGAGCGGATTATGGTGATTAAGATGTGGGCTAATTTGGACCAACGCAACAGAAAAACTGTACAAACATTTAAAATGTCCAGTTTTTGGCGTCCTAGATGGCACTATAGATCCTAGATTAACGCGTCCAGATGACAATCTAATGCCAAGATTTGTTGCGTGATCTAAAGTTAGCAAAAAGTCAATAAATGACAATAATTTATTCCGATCATGTACATACATTGGAGGATCATTCTTTATGAAGGACGTTTGCACATCACGGCCAGTGCAGATGCCCTACCATATATTCACCCGATAGCTACACTTTTGGCTTAGTATGGACTTTGGACCGAGTTTTGTAGCTGAAAAAAAATGTGTCACAGTTCTTCAACATTTTATAGTTAGAGGCACCAAATTTAACACCTGCCTTTTGAATTAGCCTCGTATGTACAGGATTATTATTTTACCACCAGCTGACATGTGCACTTCGTTTGGGCAGTGTACAGGCTGGCTCCCTCGACCCTCCCACAGATATTCAGTTGTAATTTAAACAAAACAGTTCATAGCTGACGTAAAGTTGAGTTAATTGTATACAGTACAATAATATGCTTGTACATTAATGAATAATAACTAAAGAAATATTGACATGCGTGAATAACAATTCAGAATTTTAAATTTGTTTAAATCTTGCGTCTACTTCTACTGTTTCTTAGTGGGAGAGAACATAAATACTCATTAAACTTGCTCTTTTTTCTGTATTTCTGAAAATAGAGACGTTTTCATATCAGTAGTGACTTGTCCACATTAGTCGTTCAAGTGAGAGTCTACTGTATATAGTTTATTTTTTAACTGGAAAGTGGTATTATTATTTAGAAGAATCTACTATTTATATTGTATGGCCCGATAAGAGTTCTTTGTATGAACTTATTTATTTAGTATTGTAAGACTTGATTTGAAAGATGTGATTTTAAATGTACTTACATAATCATGTACCTTCTAGTTTTTTATAACTGTCTTAACAATTGTTTGTTGATTTTGCTTTTTGTACAAACTAGTGTAATACTAAAGAGCAGCAATATATTTTTAGATTTAAAATCTGTATTTGTAATTTATAAAACTATTAAATTTTGAAGGTTACATATTCTTGATTAATTTGCCCCCTTTACTGCTCTGAGTTCATTTATTTAATTGGCTTTGCCAAATTTTAAAATTAAGGACTTTCAAAGTTGACTGTGAATACTTTGTTTGCGGTAGGTTTTCTACTCTGCTGCAGTGTTAAGATCTTACAAAACTTAACAGCTCCCTGTATTTGCTTGACAACAGACAATTTCTTTGTTGCACAACATGGGGAGATTCCATAAGTAATATCGGGTTGATTATGGCAGCTAATTATGATAGATCAGTGGGTCTTATGGAGTATCAATGTTGGGTCGTTATTGTGTGGGGTAGTGGTCAGTGGGGAAATGACAGAAAGCCTAACTGACTATTCTAATTTTGACATCTTATGTCCTAGAGTAATATATTAGAGTCTTATACCTAACAAATAAGAATTATTAACTGCTGTAAATGGCAACTAATGCTTTCTGGGAGGTTTCCTTAGCTGTGTGCAATACGAGAGCCTGTTCTCGGAAAAGTGGTTCTAAAAAAAAGAGAACCACTTTTATTTTATATTCTTGTTCTAAACTCAGGTCAAGGCAATGCCTGGTAATAAAGTATTTATCTTATCTTTCACAAAAAATTAAAGATATTGAACAGAATTGACAAGCTTAAAAAAATAAAAGCCACTTATTAATAAATGGGATAGTACGAGGCGTGTTTTTAAAGTAAGTTTTGCAATTCCGCCGCTGCAGCACTACAGTCGGCAATTTGCTCATGTGCATTGTGTACCTGTATCTCATGGTTCACGATCTCATTATTATCAAGGGGTTTCCTCAAGTTTCTTGAAGTGTCATTTACAACAGTGTGACGGAACCGTTGCACTATCGGAAGTTGTGTTCATGCTGGGTTCCAAAAATGCTGACTGAAGTGCACAAAACAAAACTTTTGGGTAGTGCTTTGGATAAAACATGGGTTGCCTACAATACACCAGAATCAAAGCAGCAGTCTATGCAATGGCGACATTCAACCTCGCCCAGGAAAGTGAAACAAACAATGTCTGCCCAAAAAATCATGTGCACAGTGTTTTGGGCAGGAAGGAGGTGTGGGGGTGGTGGCTGTTGGTGGAGTTTTCGCCTCGTGGGGACACAATTAATTCAGAGGTAGGTCAACTGTGACACTTTGAGCACACTGCGGAGTTATCCAGATCAAAAGGCGAGGCATGTTGACTAAAGGTGTCATTTTGCTTCACGACAATGCCCGCCCACATGTCGCAAATAGAACCCAAGATTTGATGCGAAAATTTGTTGGGAACAATTTAAACACCCCTCCCTAGAGTCCAGATCTCGCGCCAAGCAACTTCCACATGTTCCTTCAATTGAAGAAGCACCTGGGTTGCGTGCACCTTGACGACGAAGTCAAAATGGCTGTGCTGGATTTTCTTTTCAAGTCAGGCAGCAGAGTTCTATGACATCGGAATTCAAAAACTAGTTGGACGATATGATAAGTGCCTCAATAATGGTGGCAATTATGTAGAAAAATAGTTTAACGTACAGGCTTTCATGTAAAATAATAATTATTATGAAATCTCTGCTCATTATTGTTTTATTTAAAATCGGTACTTACTTAGTGAAAATCTAACTATTCATTGATTCAAAATGTAGCTTACGCGATAGTAGCTCGGTACAAATAACCGAAAAGATATGTTTGGGCTGAAGGATAATCCAGGCTCCAGGAATTGTCAAGTACAGTGACCAAGCAATCATCAAACAAAATGGAGTATTTGAAATTGAAAGTAAACCATTCATGACCATTTGAAAGAGGAACCATTCCATTGGCTCATCCTTTAGAAGAATAGGTAGGTATAAACAGTTACTCACTGTAAGAAAACTTCTACTGAGGTGAAGTATACAAAGAATAATACAAGTTCAAGAGACCAACATTTTATATTTTCTAAAAATATATACAAAAGTTGAGTACTGACAATAATATTAGTGTCTTCATTTCTTTCCAGAAATTAAATGTATAATCGTAAATCAAAAACTGTTTTATAATTACAAAAATCAAATTACTTTTTATCTAATTTTAGAGACGTTTTTATAAAATAATTTAAGAAAGATCACCTTCTCTGGAGGCACCGATACTGAAACAAATAATACAAGATAATTAATAAAACTTCAAAAACTACTGTAACATTTTTGAGATTTAAACACTTGACGGTCTGGTTTTATTTTCGAAGATGAAACTAAATCATGGAAATTGAAAGTTTACATCGTTAGAAAACCAACTGTAACATTCAAAATTATTACAAATATATAATTTACCATAAAATTTTGTTCATAAAATCCGTTAAAACATTTGCCCGAGTTAACTCGGGATGCTTATCTACAGCAGTTTTCATCCCTAAAACTTTTGTTCACATTATAGCATTGTCAAAAGATGATATATACAACAAAAGAACCCATATGAAACCTTTATAGCCAAATAACTATAAAAGAAATAATAAAACCGTATATGTACCATCCCGAGTTAACTCGTACATTTTTTGTTCTTGGTCTTCTTTGTCCTAATCTGTTCGAATGTAATGGCCAGATTGTCAAAGTATCATAAGTAAAATATAACACCTGTTTTTGCATTGATACTTCATACATTTTCAATACAGCCTTGTATGTGCTTTCGTCAATTCATAGCCACTCTAGCTTCTTCATCACTTGTATCTGATTCGTAACTGCTATATTCTAAATCACTTTCCTCGACTCCGCTACTACCTTCACTATCATAGTTACTTTCAGTATCACTCATTGTGCAAATCAACACGTGGTGTGTCAGGTGGGTGTGTGCACAAGGTCAACAACACAACCCCAATGGCGGCTAGCTTGCTCTCAAAGCGACAGTAGAGGTCTAGCATTGAAATAGATCAGTGCTGCATTCTCGCGGACGACAGGCGCAACTAACGCACGAGTAATCTCGATCAAATACAGCAGGGACTGGCAAAAACCATATCACCCGAGTTAACTCAGCCAAATACGTAAAGGCAAAAATGGATTGAACGAGTATTCTCGGGCAAAACCGTCAAGTGGTTAATAGTTTTTTGTAACGATACAATTTGAAAATACTTCTCATCCAAATAATTTTACTACACTGTTGTATGACAACGGGGATGATGCCATCATGTCTAGGTTTAACTAACTTAATAACAGAAAAGATATGTTTGGTCAAAAGGATAATCCAGGCTTCAGACACTGTCAACTACAGGGACTAAGCTTGACTTAACAAAAGGCTCACTGATGTGGAAAAATATATGATAAGGTGCCAGTGTCCTCAATAAAGGCACTGAAGAATGGAAGAGTAAGAAGGACCTGCATAGAACAGTAATCATAGTAATTTAAATTAATTTCGTTGGGGCCAAGAACACCTCAAAATTTTGCGCAAGAAGATATTTTGCAAGGGTTTTATTTTTGAAATGGTGTTTTGTGGGTGCAAAATTATAAATTAAGGAAGTACTAGTTGTATGTTTTTTTGTAAAGTGCCTTGGGCTTCCCTTTTTGTCATGGCAAGTTAATAATAGTTTTCCAGTTACATAAAATGTAATTTACTTGGGATTTTGTAATAAAATGTATTTTCTGCCATGGCATTACAATTTAAGTAAGTTCTAACACTGTTGTTAACCAGGGGCACCTCCCCAGGTAAAGCCCAGTATAACAGTATTTTCGAGAGTCAGGTAATAATTATATACAACTATTATTTAATCAAATTTTAACCCCTCCTCATCTGACTTTTATTAAAAGTGTATCGTATGGGTTGCCCCTGTCTCTCTGCAAGGGACCCTATAGTGTAGGTGCATCTTATACTTGTCTACTCAGCAGGGTACTACTCCCTCGGACCCGTCGTATCACTCTAATACCGGCCCGGCCCTGTTCACACTCATGCCGGTAACACACATTGCCAGTTAGTGCCAGAACACGTTCACACTTATTCCGGTGTTTTCCACTGGGATGCACAAAAATGGTTCTTATCAGACCTCAGTATGTGTCTTTAAGTGCATACCATGTTGTCGAATGTTGAAAGAGTTTTAAGTTGTTAAGAGTTTACCTTTGCAAGGGAGATCCATTCACGCGAGTATGAGTCGAGAACCAGATACAATTTTCGTGCTCAGCAACACAGAAAAAAATTGTTAAGTAAACACAATAAACTAAAATAACGGTGTTTCACACAAATTCAGGATTGTCCAGACAAGTAAAACAAATTAAATAAGTAAAGTTATATTTTTTATTTATGCAGTTATTTTTTTAACATCAGCATTAGTTAGTAATTAAAACAATATTTCATGAAAATATATGCACTAACGTGGGTTGACAATACAACTGTTTGTGAAACTATTTCTGAGTTTGCTGTTGATGCTGGGTTGTCAGGATACATTGCAGCTAGAAGCAGGGGTGGATCTTCAATCAGGCTATCTAAGCGCTTTAGTCACCCCTCCCCTGCACTGTAAAATGTAAGCAACTGTAGGTCTGCGTGATTAGTGATGTGATATCTATTGTATAACTTGTGTTTGTGTGTGTCGGGTGATTAAATTTATTGTGATTGATATGGCGGAAAAAAAGCCAAAGAGAGTGTTCATTAATTTATGGAGGAGTACAAATTAAAAGTGACAGCGTCTATAATTTTTTGAATTAAGTCATCTTGAGACATTTTTATGTTATCCAAATGCACCAGGATATGTATTGGTATTAAAATGAAAAGGACTATTCATTTCCCTACATAGTCCCCGTTCTCGAGGGCCTACTGTACCTGGCAGTTAGTGCATTTTTTTTTAAAGTGGACTCAAAATTGGAAAATAACTAAAATTTGTTAAATAAGCTTGATAGAAACAAATCGCTGGTATAACATTACATTATGTACTCGGCTAAGTTCTGAACCAATTAGATCTGTATGTTTAACTTTTCCACTAAGTGAGTTTGAAGGGCATGTCTCGTTCATGTGTGTGGAATGCGTGCAATGTTTTTTATATATATTTTTTTACAACCGCAGGTTTTAGGTAAGTACTTTCATTATGCCAGAAATTAAGTTATATTTTTATGCTTTGGACGAGTACTGAGTCTTACGTGCGCCGAATTCTATCAACACAACCTGGATTCTCTAGTGTTTTTTTGCAGAATATAGGGTTCATTTTTTTCAAAAGCTGCTTTTGTTCATCATCAAACTGGTGTATCAAACACCAATGTGTCTGTGTATCACGACACAAAGGACTCTGGCGTGAACTCGCCAAATTGGCTGGAATTTAGAAAATGCTCCCAGGGACTGGACATCTTTGCTGCTAAAAAAACAATAAAGTTTAATGTCAAATTATACAATACAATTGTTTTGACAGTAAAATGCTCTATATATACAAGTAAGACCTGATAAAGTAATTAAATAGATTGGTATAGCTTTAAATATTCATAAATTCCATACACTATAAAATGAATTTTGAGCAAGGAATCTTTTGAGGTCTGTTTTAGGTTTTTGTTGTACAAGTAATTTTTAGCATTGTCGGAAGTTTGTTATATAATTTTCTACAGAAAGCAC
Organism: Matsumurasca onukii; assembly: GCA_018831715.1. Classification (NCBI taxonomy): domain Eukaryota; kingdom Metazoa; phylum Arthropoda; class Insecta; order Hemiptera; family Cicadellidae; genus Matsumurasca; species Matsumurasca onukii. The sequence goes on from CM032058.1 coordinate 26,778,173, forward strand.
AATAAATTTTATCATTATATGACTTTTGTATTGCCATGCCGGTTTCCTACTGTGATGCAGGTCGTTTTACTGGTGGTTGCCATCCCAAGCCTGTTGGATGCGGTTAAGTTTTAACTTGTCTGCGTTTGAAGACTCCCAATATAAAGCAATATATTCTTGTCATAAACTTTAAAATATATTTCAATATTTTGCCATTCCTGAATCTTTTCATTGTTCACTAATTCAAAGTACTTTGTAACAACTAATATTTAACTATGTCAACTTTTATAATTAATAAAGCCTTTATATTTTGTTAAAAGGTTTGTTCAATTTGTATATAAGTTACATGGTTAAATATTAACAGTGTTAATTATCTGTGATAATACTTGGTATAAAGTTCCCTCTGGAGAGAGAAGGTGTAACGTGAATAAGTCAGGAAGCAGGGTGGGCGATGGATACGCTTGACCGTTTGGTAGAGATCTACATAAGTTTTGTAAACTGATCCTGTTGTTCAAACTCTTCTGAAACTTGTGTAACAGCTGGTTCATAATAACGCAGTTTCTGAACCAAGGATCCTAATTGCTATAATTTACTACCCTACTCTTAAGAGAGGAAATGGACGGTGTGAAATACAATGTTTTTTTGTATATATTCCAGTTAGCTATTATGAAGTGTGCAGCCAGTGGGAAGATGTACTTGATATTGCCATCTGCCAATCCCAGTCACTGCTTTTGCACAAAACACTAATTCACACGCACCTCAGTTTCTTTCCAAAGAATACCTAGGGCATGTCCTTGCCCACTTGGCCTATGAATGCAAAGTAAAGTTCTTGTAAAGAAAAAGCGAATGAATGGGCAAGCAAGTATAACCTCTGGTGGAAATGACTTTTAAGTGCCAACTCCCTGCCTACGCTCATAAAAGATACCAAAACGGAAGGGAAGATGCATCTCAGTCAAACATTTGCCCCAGCCCGGCCAGAGACCAACAACTAACAATAGGCTCCTGCACATAAACCAACCACTGTTACACAAGTTGCAGAATTCAGAACAACTTAGGGTTCAGTACAATGCGATGTAGATATTCTACCAAACCATTCCAAACGAGTCCGTTGAAAGCCTGTTACCTGGACTGACTTCATGGCGTCTTTTCAGAGGGGAAGAATGTTTTAACTTTACATATGTTAATAATTTTCACCCATTCACAGAAGTTATTTATTGTTCACTAATTCAATGTTTACTAACAACTAATATTTAACTTATGTCAACTTTATAGTTAATTAAAGCCTTTATACTTCTGTTAAAGGTTCACTATCAATTCTTACTTGATATTGCGGGATGCCGCCACGGGGCGTTTTACCGGCATGAGTGTAAACAGGGCCTACAACTGTAACTGACGCCGTCCTATGTAGGCACACTAGCCACGCGTTACTATAACGATTTAAGACGCTGAAGTGTTAATGTCAGGAACTAAAGCTGATCTCTGAAAATACGGTCTGGATCATTCTTCAAAATGATAGCCTACCATGCAAAATATTGCAGTTTTACAATACTAGGAGTGGTATCTAAGAATAAAAGAGAAATTGAGTAGAACAAGACTTAAATTATCTTATTGATGGAAAGGGGAAAAAGTGTGATTATTACTTACCAGGTTGGATGGTGTTCACAATAGTTTTGCTCTACTTTTTGAATGATGCTTCCACTCTTCTTAATTATGTAATTTGTAGTTGTATACACATAACTGAGTTCTTTGCTTTGTTCTGCTTGTACCATCTTCCTAGCCGATGTTCTTGCCCAACTCCGATAATAAGAAGATTTTCATCTTTTGAAAATGCCATACTGTTTACAAAACCACTTACAGGTACAGAAAATAATGGTGTTACTTTTCTGAACTTGTCTTCACATTTCCAAAATCTCAAAGAGCCATCACATGATCCTGATACAAGTAAATCAGAGTTGGGTATGCAGGATATACTTGATATCCAGTTGGGTTCATCGTTAGTTGCATCAATACCATGAGCCTGAGACAAAATACACAAAGGTTTCTTCTTCAACATTCCCCAAACACAGATCAGTCCATCATCACCACAAGACGCAAAATGTTGCTGATCTAACCTTTTAACTCTGTCAATGCTTTTTTGGTGACCATTATAGATAAGTTGAGATTCTTCCTGAATCTTCCACACTCTCAGAGTTTTGTCTGTACCACCTGAAGTAACCGCTCTATCTTTCTTCAAGACATCTATATCAGTTACAACACTTTGGTGGCCAAATAACGTTTCAACAAATGACATCTCATCTAGATTCCAGAGTCGAACGGAACGATCCTTAGAGCAACTGTACAAACTATTTGATTCACTACAAAAAGCCAAGCCTGTTACTGACCCTCGGTGACCCTTAAATGAATGAACGTGACTTAGGTCTCTGCATCCCAGATTCTTATAATGCTGCTTTCATCACCTGATGCTAAGAACTTAGAATCAAATGAAACTGCTAAACATAAGACAGATGAATCGTGAGCATGTTCTTTCTTTTGAAAATCTTTTTCCTTATGCTTGCTTGGAATCACACCCAATTTCTTTTTAGTTTTTAAACACCACTTTACTATTGTTGCGTCTTTAGAAGCTGAGAAGAACCATTTGTCATTTGGGGCCAAACTAACAGTAGTTATTGATAGTTTATGTTCTTTACTCCGCAGAGTTTGAATACTGGTTAAATCGGTCGGAGACAACTTGTCAGCTACCTTTATACTTAATTTTCCGGCTTGATCTAACAAGTCATTTCTTAACCTAGAAACAACAGAGCTGTGTACATCCCGTTTCCTTTACTTTTCCCAAATATTTCTTGGCTAGTTGGACCTTTTTCTCTTGAGCAGTTATAAGATTGTCATCAGATTCTTCATCAGTATGGTTTTTGATGCTTTCATCATCACTTGATATTTCATCATTAGCAAACTTGTTATTGGTCTTAACATCATTAGCCTTAGATCTATTTTCCAACTTACTTTTCTTGGAACTATCACCGTGTTTACTACTAACTTTTCGTTTTATTTTACCTTTTGGTTTTCTTATGAAGAAGTTGGAAGACATGATTTTATAATGTTGAAATCAATCGCGTTTGTTAAATAGCTCACGAACTATTGCTTATTAATTCTACTAGTTTTCTTAAATAACAAAATATAAACTTTTCAATATTTTATACACATTGAACAATTGAAAGATATAGCCTAACCTCAAATTAACAGTCAACAACTCGAGTGGAATATCCGGAGCGAAAAAAGTTATGAAACACGTGTGTACAGCTTCTTTACCCTGAATATCAGTTGTTTTTTTCATTTATGATTATAAATGGCATACACATTTTTACATTAGTGTATACTGTATAGCTTGAAGATAAACAAAACGATTTATTTAAAAGTATACTAAATTATTGATTTGCTTGAATATAATGTAATTAAGTATAAAATTAATAGCAAATATATTAAGTAATATATTGCTATGTATAGTCATGATACTGATCAGTAACTAGTTATAAATTATTATATAAAATAATTTTATTATAATAATGTATAAACAAAGATATAAATTATAAATGGGACTCTTGGTTTTGTATATAGGTTGTATAAAATATAACATATAAAGGGCTTAATACATTAGGAGGAATTCAGCACCATCTTCTAAGTAGCATACTAATCCTGCGCCGGGTTCACGTAATCGCAGCATCTGATAACAAAACTGGCACTGGACCTTAGCCATCAATCTACTTGTGATAGGGTTTCACTCCATTTTCTGGCTAGAGCTTCACTTGTTCTTTTTTTTGAAATAAAATTACTCTTTGTAGGAACTTTTTCTGTGGAACATATCAATGGCTGTTTTACATCTTCAGCAGCTATCGTATTTTGAATGTTTTAAGTTCATGATTTCTAAATAATTTCCCAACTTGATTGATAAGAAGGGCGTCAGCATTTACAATGCATTATCAAGAAGACCCACTCTCATACCCAGATTCATTACTTTAAAATCTTATAGAATGACTATCATGACGGTTATTCAAAATCTCAAGAGCAGGAATAATATTGTTCAAATTTTCTTCGAACAAAATTTAAAATTTAAAACACAAAATTATTTAAAAGAGCTTAAATTATCTGTCAATGGTTTTACAATTATTAAGAAATTTTATGGACCACTCTTGCCATTAAGAAGTCTGTTGATTAAATGTTGTTATAAAATTAAATTTTGAATTTTAATTAATTATATTTGCTGTAATGGCTTATAGTTTTATTTATTTAACTATTTATTTTATGTTAAAAAAACCAACACAAACAATTTTTGAATTAGTGATTAAATTATTTATTTGATATTTGCATTTTCATATATATGTCAATAAATTATTCGAATTTGACTCAATTCTTGAATAGCCGCAATACAAATGCAAAAGCTTCGAAACCAGCCGATTCATGTTAAACAATACAACCAATTATTTAAAGAGTACTATACTTTTCATATGTTATCATTTATTATACATAAATTAATTGTATACTATATAAACAATATTAGCTATTAAAGAGGGAAATTGAAATCAAGTACCCAAGTACTCAAGTATTGTACGTGAATCGTCCCCGTTATGTCGATAAATTGGTTAACAATATTACCTTGACACAGAGGTCGATTTATTTATAATACGTAGCGTGCTGAGAGGGGTTGGCTTTGCGTTATGTAAGGAAGAGAAACTGCTCAACATTTTGACAAATTAAAGTATGAACTAATTTTTTTGGATAGCTTCGCAACTTTGTATAGTTTACTTCTTCCTCTAGGTATAGTTACAAAGATTGTATAGGCTGAGAATGAAAAAAAGTAGCAGACAGCAGACTACTTGACAGACGGAGAAGGTGTTTACACAAAATGTCATTGTCAAACTAGAAAATGTCAACAGTTAACATTGAACTGTTTAATTGAATTTGCAATGCTGAAATACTCCAGGATGAGAACCTTCAGAACACTGTAAGTACATTTCTTGAGCAGGGTCTTGAACAAAAGCTGTTGACTGAACATAATCCCTTCGTTTTACAAAAAACTTGCACTGGTATTATAAAGGTTGTCTTTAAACAATACAGATGTTGAAATAAAATTACCTTTCCTTTTGAACAAAATATAAGAATGAAAAGGTTTAAATGTTCAGTATAGCGCCTTCACACTGTATGAACTGTAAAATAATTGATAACTTAGAGAGCCATGAGCTGTTAGATTGTATTTAGGAATTGATAATAATGACTTAAGCAAGTATTTTAATGTAACAAAATTATATTTTGAAAATTACCCACAAATTACAAAAATGTAATTACATTTTTGACAGAGAACATTTTTTTACATTAAAAAGTTTTGTTTTTGCAGCAACCTTAATGTTGTAAGCTGAGAACGGGAACTTAATGAAGTTTTATAATTTGTTAATAACTGAGCTATTAGTACAAATAGAAAAATTATAATCCCCATCACAGTTAACAAATTGAACGACCAAACACATAAATGACCCCTAGGTCCGAGCGTTGTAGGCATCTTCTCGGAGTGAGCAGGATAGTTTAGGAGGACCTCAAAGTATTACGATCTTCTAAGAAGCAGCTCACTGGCAATTAAGAAAATTTTTACTCTCTATGGTAGCTAAAAGAGCAACCATCAACCTTTCATTGTTGGGCTTGTTTTATCAAACTTGCACTGTTTTATTACCAGGCGACTGCTCGCTCCTGACTATTGCACTAGTCCCCCCCAACCTATTTCATAGGGGACAAGTGGGCCAGAGAAAAATAGCTGCCTCCGACATGATGATTGGCACCCTAGTTTTCATTTGTCAGTGGTCACTGATTTAATTTGCCTGGAAGTATATTTTACATTACAATATCTTTTCCTACTTCTATCTGAGGATATTACGGAGGCCAAGAACGGGATATTAGAAAGTTAGTAGTCCTGTCTGACTAGCCTCCACTCTTAACTTTCTGGTATTTGTTCATGTAGCTTACCGTTATGAATAAAAGTGTTAAGTTGTACTTAAAGCCACTTGTAATTTATCATTTAACAAACTACAAACTGTTGCAGAAAATGAACATTGTCAACAATGGCTGGTGACCAGCAGAAAGATAACACGGATGTTGAAAGTGGACACAACTACATCACTGTGGTCCCTATAGACTACCAGAGAAACCGGTTTCCTCAGCCTCCAGATCAGTACAGGTGAATTCATCCTGAACGATCAACAGCCAATACAAATTAATCCCATAGAATCAATCTAGGGCAAAAGTGGTTCCATTGCCCTACTGGGATTGTCCTCTACTGGGATTGTAATATAAGTCAAATTTAGTATTTTTAAGTAGGTTTGAAGTTATATTAGAGACTCAGACTTGTTTTTATTGGGTATAAAACAAGCAACACTTTTGGAAGCTGTTCTTTGACAAAGTGTTTTGCTAAACACATAAATTAAATCAATAACATATTTTAATAGAAGCTTTTCTACCTATTTTTTTGTAATCACAGGATTTTTATCGCAAAACGGATTAATACTATGCAATAATATTAAAGTTCTCTGTAAAGTTTGTAAACCATCTTGAAAACTGAAAAGCGTTAATTTTGAAATACGTTGTTCCACTGAAATCAATAGTACAAGAGCTTTGTGACACCTTGAAATCTAAACATTAGCAGCTATTTTCCTACTAGACAAGTCTAGTGTACACATATAAACTACTCCAACTAAAAAGGTTTTCAAACATTGTTTACACCCCATTTCAAGGTCATTAAAAAAACACAATTTTAGTGGGCATTCCTGGTTTTGTCTTTATTTCCATTCTTTTGAATGTCAACGCTAAAAATTATGGAGTAAAATGAGTTCTGAGGAATTTATTATAATTTTAGTAAGTTATTTAAAAGAGATACTAAGTTAACAATACATCAACAAACCAATATAGAGGATTAACATTCAGCTTCCCTTTTTTTAAAATTCAGCCAAGTCCCTCCTTTAGCCTTCGGTTAAAAAACATCAATGTCATATTTTACAGGCATTAACATTTTGTCACTGACAGTAACATCGTAACTTTTAAAAATCTTGACCAAGCAAACTTTAATGATTGTCAAGGCGAACTTGATACTAATGCAAATTCTTGGGCCATCACCGAAAGGCATAAAGAAAGGATGTGATTTGTAACAGTTTCCTTCAAATCTGTCCGGGTCAAATAGTTCTGGTGAGGTAAAGTGTTCAGGGTCCTGCTGCATGGCTGCTATTGGGACGTAAACCAAGGTGTCTTTTTCCAAGGTTAAATTGAACTCAGGAATTTTGTAAGGTTCAGTCACACACCTGATCAAGAATGAACTAAAGCTGTGGAGACGCAGGGTTTCTTGAACCACTTGGTCCAGATAAGTCATGTCTCTGAGAGCTTCATAAGTGACCTGTTTATGCTTTCTCAGAACTGAATCTATTTCGTCTTGAACCTTGGTTTGAATAAGCCGGGTTTTCGCTATCTCAAACATTGCAAAATTGACTGTTACCAAAGAAGGGTTTAATCCTGAAGTAAGTAAATTCCATATGAGAGCTACAATTACATCATCTGTAAAAATATTTTCATACTTTTTTGGTTCAATTTCACTCTGAATATGGTCTTTGGGATTTGTTTTAGAATTTTCAAAACCACTTATCTTAATTTCTTCCTCACTTGAAGAGAATTTGTTGAAGTGAGCTTTAAATTCTTGTTCTTTCAGATCCAGCAGCACTTGCAGAAAATCATTTCTCCGGATGTGGTTATTTTCTCTATATTTGATTGTTTCCTCTGTGAGATGAGTGAAGAAATCATTAACAGACTGATCAATCAAGTTAAATCTCATGATTTTTGAAAGTCTAGGAGACAAAGTTATGAGGAAAAACTTGATAACTTTCAAAGGTTTAAAATAGTTTATAGCTTTGTAAGTGTGTCTGAATCTGTCACCCATTTCAGAGTTGTTCAGCAACTGCACTCCGACCGCTCAACTTGCTATTACTTCCGTGGTATATTCGAATACCAAAGGCTCAATTCTAATTGGCTCAGCGTTTTCCGAGGTCTCGTAAATCCTTTTGGTGATGAGATCACCACAGTTTAGGATCTGTTCAAACATGGATTTGACTTTTGTAGAGGAAAACGAAGGAGCTAATTTGTAACGCATCATCTTCCATCTTTCTCCCTTGGCCATAAACAGAGATTTCATCATTAACTCATTTTGGCTCATGTTTGTTCTGTCTTGAAAATGTACAAAGTCTTTCACAAGAATCCTTTCTACCAAGTCTTTCTTACAAATAACCAAAGCAGGCTTCCTTAAGATAAAAATACCTCCAATCCCTTTTTCTTTGCACATTGCATAACAAACGTTGGAAAACTCATACCAAGATTTCCTCTTCAAGATTTCATTTTTGACACTCCCAAAAATCCAATGTGGCTCAATAAATGGTATGTTTCTTTCCTTCCAATAGTTGAAGTACTTAGTTTGATACAGGTAGAAAGCCAACGTAAGGGAAACTAGAATAATCAAAGCACTGTCCACCACAATATAACCTGAGATCCAGCTCATTTTAAGCAGCTGTTACTTACGAGGAATAAACAAACACAGGTCCACAGCTAATCCTCCGAATGAGAAATGAACATCTGTTCCCTCTTGCATTATCCATATCCTGTCTTGTATCATTTATTGACTTTAGTGATAAGAGGACACATTTTGTTTGATAAAGTGGATTTTAACGCAAATCGTACATTATTTTCCTTTTATCTGTAAATAACTTTTGCGTTGTGGTGAAATTAATGAACTTTGGTGCACTGCTCAACTTCTTTTCCCTTAAATCTCCATATTTTTATCGAAAGTGCCCAAAAAACATACTTCTAATAATTATTATTGTAGAAAAGTACTACTTCTAATTTGATACTTGTACTTGTACAAAAATTTTTAATTATAGTAACTAAACCATAAGTTGAAGCTTTAATCTGATGATAAGACGTTTTATGTCCCCATCAGCGTAGTTCACCAAGCACTGGAAAATTTACAGGGAAACCCCTATGACCGCAGTGAAATTTTCACCCTTTGTTTTTACCAATGAATGAATACCTTACAAACTGTCTCATTAGTGTTCTTGGCTGTATGTTACAGTGACTTCAAAACTGTGGACAATGATTACAACAGACCTGATGTTGTCAAAGCGGGTTCCTCAAGTGACAACAAGGAAAACATACCAGAGTCTTTCAAACAGTCAAACGAAAACAACGGAAAGTTTAGTAAGGAGTATGAAGACAATGCGATAAATGCTCAGTGGGAGAAAGAAAAGAAGCAAGAAGCAAGCAACGATGCAAACGCTCAATGTAAGCTGAGAACTAGTGCGATTTTGAAATGTCTTTGGCCATTAATAAATTATTCAACTATACCCCTTGCCAAGAAAGTTGGCGATTGACCGCTAAATAAAACTCTAAAATTGCTGTAAAAGTTTGTAGCTAAGTCCCGTTTTGTACGGTTTAGTGGAAGATTATAGTTAGACCTTACTGAAAGCCAACTGATAGCTAACAATTCAAATGTTCAGAGTATATTTAATATTTAAGAGCTTTTAGGGTGTATTTGTGCATTTTCAACCACCAACTCTTGTATCCAGCTGTAGTTTGTGTAATTTTTTAAACCAGGAAACTCCATTTTACTATAAAAATGAAAAGTGTCAAAAATTGTAGAGTTTTGTTTGCAATAGGTAACAGCTAGAAAAGAACAAATGCTTTTGTAATCAGCTGTAAACCATACCTGTTGATATTTCAGCACTGAAGGTGTGCATCTACCTGATGTCAGACCTAGCGGTGCACATGGAGTTGGAGGATGGAGTGAACACCAGTGTGAAGGAGTTGGTACAAGCACTGGTCTCAGAGGAGCAACTCGGCCTGTCACGCTCTGCTGCCAACATATTCACACTGTGGATGTGCTCTGGGCTGCTGGGTTAGTGTTTATTCTCAATGTGCACATGGAGTTGAAAGATTGCATCCTTTGAACTGAGTGACCTAACGACATCAGATAAAGCACCTTAGATTGCTTGGTCATCACCCACCCAGGGACGTATCAGCCGCTTCTAAGCAGCAAAGTTTGTCTCTCCCCTCTTGTCAGCGCCCTCGCCGATGTCACTAAGATCACACCAATAATGACCTTAAAACTGCCCCGTCAGCTGATTTATTAGAAAATTAGCTGATAATCTTCAAACCCCTGCTGCATCAATAAATCCAATAATTTTTTGGACCCAACTTTTGTTGCTAGTTTTTGTTGTTTTTTTTTTTGTGTAAAATGCAATTCTGACTTTCGATTTGATCTATGGAATGCAATGTTGTTCAATTGTATCATATCAGAAGTCTGAATTACGTTTTGCAGTGTCAAACATAGACGCAATAAACAAAAAATTTTATTTGTTAAACTTTTATTTTGTAAGATCAAAACTTTTAGGGTTTAAACCAAAAATAGATAGTTTTCCCCAAAATTTTCTGCTCCAAAAACTGTCACCCAAGGCAAACGACTAGTCCACCTATTTGCAAATACATCACTGACCCACCGTGTGAAGCGTGTGACGTAGTAATTTAGTTTAACTTGTCAGCAACGTGAGCGGACTAGCAACAGACGAGAAAACTGATTCCAAGTCAAGGCTTAGGCATCAAAGTGTGAACACCAGAACGGTTTTGCAGTTAATATATCATCGTTTATAAAAACAAAGTAAATAATTTATCAACTTTCTTTGAACTTTAAATAAATGTCTGATTTTTTATTTTCCTACTGAAGCTTTGACAAATTATTAAGATAGAGAAGCCAGATCAATCACCTCCCTGTAACTTGTGAAGCATGAGACTGAATAGTGAAAGTGTGTGTGCAAATCCATCTGTGTATGTGGTAAGGCGTTGAAGGAAAGGGAGGTCACGACACCCTCTCCACCACATAACTATTGCTACAGTTCATGGCAGAGTATTAGTGAAATGGGAGCTATGCAGGTTATACTGTCACGGTTAACCTAAAATTTCTGTTCAAATTTCCTCAAAGATTATGAGTTTTAATATTTAGGTTTGAGAGTTTCACCTTAATTGCTAACTACTTTATAACCATTAATAACTACTTTTATTTTAGACAAAGTTTTATTAAAACAATCATTTGAGTTTAATCAATATCTTCAACATTTTCTTTTAGGTTATCTTGAACTATATTCCAACTAATTTGTTCACAGAACTTCGCTTGAAAGCGCACCATCAGCCATTTGCAGTGCGAGGGAAGTGGCCAGATCTGCTTGCCAAGTACGCCCACGCCACAGAGTCCAGGCAAAGAAGAGACGAACCAGTGCTCTCGTTCCAGAGAAACGTATTTGTACCTAGATCTGTCGATGAGAGAGTAAAGTAAGTTGTCCTCAGAATAAAGTGGAAATCTTAGTTTTTGGTTGGGTTTTGATTACAAAATGTTTTTGACATATTTGACTGAGACAAACTTGTTGTCAACAGGGAACCCCGTATACTGGACTTGCTGTACTGTGAGGCGAGGTACAATGTGTTGGAAGGCCGCTACCCTTGCGAGGTCGCACACTTCATCATGCTTGGCGGCATCCAAGCCCGGCTTGAGCTGGGCCCTTACAACCCACACATCCACACAATACACTTCTTCAGGTACTTAGTAATGGGCTAGTACATTTCTGTCCGGATGTAGGTATCCTCCTTGGTTTAGTCAAATTTCTACAAACTGTCCTACTGTTTTGTTTGTTGTGAAAAAGTCACGGAAGACACTGCTCTGTTTCCTCACCAAGTCAGTATACTGATTCCAATTCTACAGCCAATTTGTTAAGCAAAACATATTACAGAAACATTTAGAAAAGTTGTCACATTAAGTGTACAGATAATTTAGAGGAAATAGGAAATCAGACATGGCAAATTCAGAATTTTGACACCCTACCCATACTACTAAGGTTAAAAGGGGCCAGTGAAACACTCTGAAGATGTAGAAGTGAAGTACAATTATTGTAATGTACTAGAATTTTTGGAAAATGACTACTGAAAACAAAAAGGACCGCTATACAAGAATTATTAAAACTACCTATAAGAATGTAAAAATGTTTTACCTTCAAAATTTAAATTAAATTTTAATTCACCAAAGATATTATTGCGTAGCAAGAATATTAGTTGCAGATTGCAGTGACTGATCTAGCATTAGACAACAGATCTCAGTTGTCTGCAGGGTGGGACGTGTTAGGTATAACAACCATCTATGTAGCTAAAAGCTCCGTCCTTAAAATAACAAACTCTTTTACCTGTAAGATTTGAGCAGAATCTGAACAATAGAACATGTTTCTTGAAATATTTAAATTTACAATGTTGTTTTTACAGTTGACTACGTAAGTAAAAATGTTCTACAGTCCGCTAGTAAAGTGTATGACAATACATATGCCCAGAAATGTAATGCCCCTCTTTCTAGTTCCTTGTTCTAAGAGTGAGGGAATCACTCCACGAAAAAGTTAGCATCACTTGTACTTCACTGATGTAGGGACCAGCACAGCAGGTTTTGGCCGGTCCACATGAGAGGCGGTGCTTGGCGCTCGTGGCTCGGTCTAAGTGGCAAGAACTCTCCCGAGGTGCGGCTCCTTGAGCACTACAAGCGTATCCCGGCTGCCACCCCTGATCGCAAACTCCAGCGCAAGTACCTCGAGTTCTGCTGGACGCTACCTTACTATGGGTCAGTCTCATGTAACTCTCCTTTGCGGCTTGGGTTTAATATTTGGCACCAGAAGGGTATAACAGTCTCTCCTCTGTCATCGACTGCTCCTTAGATCTTAGTGCTTACAATTGACCAGTCAATGTCAGATTGATTACAATTTGTCCAGGAACTTGTAAATTTATATGTCATATTACTACTAACCTTAGAAGAAGTGTACTTAATAGAGAAGTAAATATAAGGAGTAACTTAAATGTATAAAATGTTACAGCAACTGCTGCTTGGGTTGAAGTTTGAAGAAATGTCGTGGGATTTCGCAAAACCATCTCAAGAAGACAACCCTGATTGCCTTCCTTGTATCTTCATACAGTTTAGAGTTGTAGAAAACGGCATGAGAGTATCAAAAATTCTTCAAATTTTCTCCAAGCAGGTGATTTGTTTAAGAACATTGTAAGTACAAGTCAGTAGACTACTCAAAGGTACAAGTTTATTGACTTTAAGTTATTTCCAACAACCCATACTGAAATTTTCATGATCAAAATCAAACTAGCTATCACATAATCTCAATCTTACAAAAAAACCTTATATGAGTTTCTTTAGGAACTAAATCAGCCAACTAAGCTGATAAAAAAGTATACTTTGAGAAGTTAAAATACCCTAATAATTATACCGTTGACTTTCAGGCAGTGATGATGGATGCTCTGATAACGGGTTTCGTTGAAGACATCAAAAAGAAAACAGCTATAACAAAACCTACCGGGGATGAAACAGATCGACCTCCTGTCTATGATACAGCCACTGATAGTGATGGTAAAAGACAAGTATTAAAGAAAGTAGAATTACTAAAGAATTTTTAAATTGAGTGTAAAATTCGGTTTGCAATTAAACAACAAGTAATTTAGCTTTATAAAAAAATACACTTTTTAAGGAAGTGAGACTTAATTATTTGTGCAAAAACACGAATACTATTGTTGAAGACATTTTTTACAGTATTTAAACAACTGTCACTCATAATTTTATAATATTTTTTGTTCTATGTTCACAATAACTATGTGAACATTTCATTTCACAATTACTGTTTATACATAATCATAGTTATTTAAAAATAATTTAGATTACATGAAATATTTTTAATGTACAGAATTCATTTATATTGTCAGAAAAATGAAGCACTGACATTTGTGACTTACTTTTTCTTTACTGTGTTGCTATTCTTCTTTCAACATGATTATATAAAAAAATTCAAATGTTCTTTTCTCATCCCCTACAAACTTTTATCGGTAAGGCAGTTCAATGCAGATATTTACCTTTACCATTTAGTTCTCATTGATAAAATATAAACCGCCAAAATTTTACAACCAAGAAGCGCTTTATCAACAAATAAAGGAGGCAGTCAGTGTTTGCGAAATATTTTGCTTGTTGTGGTTTATTTGTGTTTCTATCAAGGAAAAGTGGACTTATTAAAAGTTAAACCTGTTTTCCTGTCAAAATCCTATATCTTGTTTTATATTGAACATTTGATTGTACAGATACTCAGATGCCCCTGACCACGGTGACTGGGGCTAGGAGACTCAACAAACTGACTCTGGCCACATTTGATGATGAAGGCAAGTTTTATTCAAGTTACTTTCTCAGTTCATCTGTACAAAATTCTATTGTAGTATAGAAGAACCTTGTTTATTCTGAATAATGAGATCAGCTGTAATCCACATTTATACGACAAATCTAGACATTGTGTGAAACATTAAAACCACCCTAACAAAAGCTGAAAAAATGATGTCATGTTTGAAAGTGATTTTTTTATTGGTTTTGGGTGGAAAACAATATTAAAGTATTCAAGCAAGGCCCTATAGTATGGAGAGAATTTAGTAGCGTCAACTGTCAGTTATTTGTAGAATTTTGGAACTTGAATGCTTAATCAGATAGAACTCTTTTTTGTAATCTTGCAACAAACACTTTGGTTTTTTGTGTGTGCTGAGGATAATCAATAATAATATGAAACATTTTATTCAGGAAAATGTATACTTGTATAATGAACAGTAACAGTAACTAAAGTAATAAAAGTATGGACAAGTAGGCCTAATGTAAAATATTTTAATAGTAACATGTTAGTAGAATTAAAAGGCAGTAAAAGAATTAGCCCTTATTGACTTACAACACTTTTGTATTAAATTGCATTCACAAAATTAGTCTTGCATTTAAGTTTTTAGAGACCTGTAAAGTGTTAAATAAAGCATCTCTTTCCTAAATTCAAATATTAATTTTGTGTGTTTTAAGTACAGCAAAAACAAAATTATTGTTCAGAGTTCATTTAACTTTACCAAGCCAAAATGTTTTGAAAAATGTTCCAAACACACATTTTTTCAGCATTCCTGACACATTTTGTGTTAGTACAGTAGATTAGTAGTAATTTCCAATATCTTTTCCAAAGCTTATCTCCTGTACTGCCTGACACCCTTCCCTCCTTCTAACAAAATCAGATGACGTGGAGGAATTCAACTGTTTATTCGATGTTTTGCTAGAACTCTAAAGCTCTCTAACAAACATAATGGTAGTGAAGGTCTATTGGTTGATAAAAGATATTAAAGCTCACACAAGCTACCAATTAGTTAAAGTAGACAGGAAACCTTGTGAATGAAACCAGTTTATAGACCCACGCCTCACATCACCTTCCCCTGACTAGCTTTGTTTTGTAGTGAGAACAACCCTACTTCTCAGTGGAAGCAAAGTACTAAACATTTCAAATTGTGATTGGACATTTGAGATGTTTCACTGTATGAGTGTGTTTAGTTTTTAAGTTTATTTTGCATGACATTTTTAGTTATGTTTTGTTCACAGAAACCCACCTCTAGCATGGTGTGCACCTACTTCACTGTATATTTGTAAGCATTTTTGTACTTTTATCTAACAAGACCTTCATATACAGTTGACAACCATGTTCTTTTTTTATGCCAGTATTATTAATTATTGGTAATCGCTTTGGAAATTATGATGCAATTTTTTATTTAATTAAGGTTTTGAAGAGTTTTCAACCTTTTTGTGTGTTTTTGAACGAGTCATCTAACCGGTTGTGTTGGCTGCTATCTGACTGATAATAATTTTTTTCATTTAAACTGCTCATAAGGTTAGCTACAGAGTTTGACAAAATAATCAAGCTTATTAACTCTCTTTGCCTAATTAGTATCCTAATTTGCCTATACAAGGGCTATCCAGAAAGTATTTACCATCATTGCTTTTCCTATCCCAAAGATCTGGCATTATGATAGGAAGGACAGCAGTGGTGTTTAGAATGTGATAGTTCTCGACCAGTACTGCCCACTGCATCAGTAGAGCGTTGTCAGCTAGAGCTTTCAGTGTATGTAGCGCTGCCTTCTTTCAACTTCATTGGTGGAGTCTGAGCGAGCTTCCTGGTACTCCTTGAGTGGTTTGTGGTGGTGAGGAGCTCCTGGTTATGCTGCTGTTGTATCCAATGGATCGCTCCACAAATTTCAGATTTATGGGAAACATAGAAATTAGCTTATTCTGTTCAAGCATATAAAATCCATACAATGCTTATACAATATATCATTAATATGAAGAACATGTTATTTTTAGACTTTGAAGATGCGATTACAATGCACATATCGTTACTTTTGTCAATTACATTTTCCAGTAACTTTGTAATGCAACGTTACATTCAAAGCGCTGTAACGAATAGCGGTGTCGTTACAAACTGCCGTGTTTGATTACATGTAATAATTTTGTTATTTTCAGCAGAATCGTAAAAATACTCACGATTTCAAAACAAGTATATTAATATGAATTTCACTTTGATATGAGCTATTAGGATTATGTGTACAGTTATCAATATCTAAATAAATTATCTATGGTTGTATCTGTCATAGTTATTTAAAAATAATTTAGATTACATGAAATATTTTAATGTACAGAATTGATGAAAAATGGAAACTGATTAAAACGATTAACATGGAGTAATTAATAAATTTACATGGAATGAATGGATGGATTAAAGGAAGCGGAACATATATAATGGAAGGAAACAAGGAAGGAATGTTTGGCAAATATTTTGCTTGTTGTGGTTTATTTGTGTTTCTATCAAGGAAAAGTGGACTTATTAAAAGTTAAACCTGTTTTCCTGTCAAAATCCTATATCTTGTTTTATATTGAACATTTGATTGTACAGATACTCAGATGCCCCTGACCACGGTGACTGGGGCTAGGAGAGATGTGCCCCAGAGTTTCCTTATCAACAAACTCAGCAAACTGACTCTGGCCACATTTGATGATGAAGGCAAGTTTTATTCAAGTTACTTTCTCAGTTCATCTGTACAAAATTCTATTGTAGTATAGAAGAACCTTGTTTATTCTGAATAATGAGATCAGCTGTAATCCACATTTATACGACAAATCTAGACATTGTGTGAAACATTAAAACCACCCTAACAAAAGCTGAAAAAATGATGTCATGTTTGAAAGTGATTTTTTTATTGGTTTTGGGTGGAAAACAATATTAAAGTATTCAAGCAAGGCCCTATAGTATGGAGAGAATTTAGTAGCGTCAACTGTCAGTTATTTGTAGAATTTTGGAACTTGAATGCTTAATCAGATAGAACTCTCTTTTTGTAATCTTGCAACAAACACTTTGGTTTTTTGTGTGTGCTGAGGATAATCAATAATAATATGAAACATTTTATTCAGGAAAATGTATACTTGTATAATGAACAGTAACCAAAAGTAATAAAAAGTATGGACAAGTAGGCCTAATGTAAAATATTTTAATAGTAACATGTTAGTAGAATTAAAAAGGCAGTAAAAAGAATTAGCCCTTATTGACTTACAACACTTTTGTATTAAATTGCATTCACAAAATTAGTCTTGCATTTAAGTTTTTTAGAGACCTGTAAAGTGTTAAATAAAGCATCTCTTTCCTAAATTCAAATATTAATTTTGTGTGTTTTTTAAGTACAGCAAAAAGCAAAATTATTGTTCAGAGTTCATTTAACTTTACCAAGCCAAAATGTTTGAAAAATGTGCCAAACACACATTTTTTTCACCAAACACACATTTTTTTCAGCATTCCTGACACATTTTTGTGTTAGTACAGTAGATTAGTAGTAATTTCCAATATCTTTTTCCAAAGCTTATCTCCTGTACTGCCTGACACCCCTACCCTCCTTCTAACAAAATCCAGATGACGTGGAGGAATTCAACTGTTTATTCGATGTTTTGCTAGAACTCTAAAGCTCTCTAACAAACATAATGGTAGTGAAGGTCTATTGGTTGATAAAAGATATTAAAGCTCACACAAGCTACCAATTAGCCAAAGTAGACAGGAAACCTTGTGAATGAAACCAGTTTATAGACCCACGCCTCACATCACCTTCCCCTGACTAGCTTTGTTTTGTAGTGAGAACAACCCTACTTCTCAGTGGAAGCAAAGTACTAAACATTTCAAATTGTGATTGGACATTTGAGATGTTTCACTGTAGCTGAGTGTGTTTAGTTTTTTAAAGTTTATTTTGCATGACATTTTTAGTTATGTTTTGTTCACAGAAACCCACCTCTAGCATGGTGTGCACCTACTTCACTGTATATTTGTAAGCATTTTTGTACTTTTATCTAACAAGACCTTCATATACAGTTGACAACCATGTTCTTTGTTTTATGCCAGTATTATTAATTATTGGTAATCGCTTTAAGGAAATTATGATGCAATTTTTTATTTAATTAAGGTTTTGAAGAGTTTTCTACTTTCAACCTGATTTTGTGTGTGAACGAGTCATCTAACCGGTTGTGTTGGCTGCTATCTGACTGATAATAATTTTTTTTTCATTTAAACTGCTCATAAGGTTAGCTGTGAAGTACAGCTGTGAGTTTGACAAAAATAATCAAGCTTATTAACTCTCTTTTTGCCTAATTAGTATCCTAATTTGCCTATACAAGGGCTATCCAGAAAGTATTTACCATCATTGCTTTTCCTATCCCCACAGATCTGGCATTATGATAGGTAAGGACAGCAGTGGTGTTTAGAATGTGATAGTTCTCGACCAGTACTGCCCACTGCATCAGTAGAACGTTGTCAGCTCTAGAGCTTTCAGTGTATGTAGCGCTGCCTTCTTTCAACTTCATTGGTGGAGTCTGAGCGAGAGCTTCTTTCTGGTACTCCTTGAGTGGTTTGTGGTGGTGAGGAAAATCTGTAGCTCCTGGTTATGCTGCTGTGTATCCAATGGATCGCTCCACAAATTTCAGATTTATGGGAAACATAGGAAATTAGTTATTCTGTTCAAGCATATAAAATCCATACAATGCTTATACAATATATCATTAATATGAAGAACATGTTATTTTCTGATTTTAACACCTTTACGATCTGAAGCGCAATTAAAATGCACAAATATCCACACTAATGCAATTGTTTTTTTGCAGGAAGATGTATTGGACAGATGGGATCGTGGTCGTTCAGTTACTAATCTTAAGATGTTTTGACCAACCAGGTTTTTAAAAACATACTTAGGCTGTGTGAAGACTACAGAAATAACCGCAAAACGGTTTGAGTAAAATAAACCAGTGCCATCTTAGTCATGCATCAAATCAAAACTTTAAAACCAACATGAGGCAGAATTCAATTTTCGAAGTCTTGATAAATTCATCAGAAAGTTATGTTTGAGATGTGTTACTGTAAAAATCAATGAAAACTGTGCCATAGATTGGCCATAAATCTCAATATTACTAAACCATATATACAAATAAAAAAAACATGTTTGAAATATTACGATGTACATGAAATGTATGAACACTTTATAATATGTACATATTCACAATTAAAACTATAAAATGATATTAAAATAGCTTGTTAGTTCAAGGATTTATTCATGGTTTTATTAACTTTATAGTTATATTTGTTGTGATACTGTAACAGCCAAAAATTTATTCCCTATAGATATATTTATTTATTTTTTATAGTTTTATTTATTTAGAATAGATCTGAGATGCCAAAATGTTATTTGAATCTTTAGTAAAGAATGGTTTATTGATTTAATGATTATTAACTGAATGAACTTAGAGTTCATCAGTTTTTGTTTCTTAATACACCACAATGAAGCATTTCATGTGTAAAATTGTGTACTCCACTGTCGTATGAAACAGTTTCTTGAAGCCACCTTGTTAATCTTCTTTGAAAGTATTTCTTTTCGGTGATCTTTAGTTTATTAGGCAGACTGTTCCAGAGCTTTGCACTTGCATAACTTGGCTTCCGATCAGTGGCTGCAAGTTATAAGAACATTAAGATGCATACAGCCTTCAGTTGTAAAAACAAAAAACCAAAACAGAATTATTTTTAAGATAAGATTACTTTATTGCCAGACAACAAAATATTGGAAGCCAAATCTTAAGTGAACATTTGCAATAACCAGAATGGTTGTTAAAACTAACGATAATATGCCAAGAATCTATTAGCACATATTTAAAGTTAAATAATTATACAAAAGTAAGTTATGAAAACAATGTTACCATGATTTAGTAGTTACAGTATTATATGATCTTCTTCTGGAGATATTATAGTTTAGTTTTTTTATAATACAGTATTATAGTTTAGTTGCTATGTAAAAAGTGTTCACCAATTTTACCATTATTGTGATTTTAATTAAATGTGATTAAAAAAAATTAAACAGATAATTTATATGATTTCCTTGTTTGATTTCCACCCCTTTTTGTTAAAAACTTAAGAAGTGACCGTAATTGATAATGATTGGCCAACCATCTAACATAGAAGAGTTAAAAAGAAAAGACAATTCTTGCATAACAAATAGTATATTTAATTACAAGTAACAAAAATAACTTTCCTAAAAGATAAAGGTTGTTCAGTATGAGTATTGAAGGATACTTTTCATCCTTGTATGATGTATATTAATATACCAGATGTTTTATGAAAAGTACACCTTACATTTACTTTATATAGTTATGTTTAATACATATTGTCTTATTTGCAATGAACCAGGTGAATGTATCATACCTGAGACTTTAAAATGTTATTAAAGGTACAAAACACATTTTGCAAGCCCTAGTAAACGGAAACACTGATTTATAAACACAGTTTTGTGTATATTAGAGCTGCTGCTGCAGCACAGAAAACTGTGTAAGTTAAAGGAAAGTTTGTGTAACTTATATAACTTTATTGAAAAACCTTTTTAAGAGTAGTGTATGATGTAGATATAGTTAAAGTAGTACAGTATTGTTGTTCTACACTATTTATATACAGTGGTCTTTTTCCAACATAGAAAAACTTTGCTCTATCGAAAATTTCTGGACAAAAGCAATTTAATTTTTATCTGGAGAACACAAATTACCCACACAAAATCTTACTTTGTGTATCGCTATAAAACTGTGAGTGGTGTTGGTGTCAGGTGTTGTAGTGAGGTCCATTACTCGGGCACACATGGGACACAATCTTGAGAGAGCCGACAATCGAGTTACAAGGTTCACGCCTTGCTTCCCACATCAATACTGTGCCTTACAGCCTCTTTCCCCAACAGTACTATGGGCATAGAATAAGTATAACAGTACTTATATGCTTATTCTATGCTATGGGGTTGAAATAAACGGTTCTTGAAGGATACATGTGCAAATCTTAAATAATGTAGGCCTAGTGATATTTACAAAGGGCTTAAGTTGCTGACTTTGCCAACATTACATCTACATTGGAAGTTTTGGTGCAATTTGTGCAAAATTGTGATATAATTAAAAACAGAAATATTCATCCATTTGAAACAACTGCAAGTATCATATTGGTTATAGAACAACTGGTTTTGAAAAATTGCCATTGCAAGAAAGTTCGTGTCAGGCTATTACATAAACTCACTTCAAATTATAAAAAATGTAGAACATTCTTGAGAATTTAAAAACCGTTTAAAGTGTGGTTTTAAAGGCATTTTTACTTGGTTGGTGAGTTTATTGAACATATCCGATGCTCATTTTCCTAATCTTAAATCTGTTTGGTTTTGACATCGAACTTAATTGTAAATGTGTGTGTATAGTACACATAGCATAGTAAATGTACTGCAAATAAAAAAGCTACTGAAACATTGAATTTAAAAAAAATTAATATTGACATAAAGGCAAATGTTTTTAAAATTGAGACTAGTGAAATTTGGCCAATGTTGGTATACAGAGGTAATTCAAAATTGATAACCTCTGAGAAATGCATTTCTCGTCAGAGTTCAACTCCCCATAAAAATATAGGTAATATCAAATTTAAGACTAAATTGTGTTATACTGAATACTGATAATGCAAAATTAATTTACATCACAAATAATGCAAGTATTTTATACAATCTTTTGTCTGCAGTTTTATCAGATTTTGTTTGCCCAAGGAAAAGTTGGGTGTTGAAATAAACAAAGAGAGCCAAGTGCAAGTTTTATACGTGAGACTCGACACGAGAATGTGAGCTGAATAATGATGGAAACTGTGTTGACTTTGCTTCAGAGTTCAGCCGGGACAAAGTTGAAGCTGTAAAACCCTCACGAGTATCTCAGGCAGCCAATCAGGAATTTCTCTTCATTCAGGAATAACATTTTTGCTGTACACGTTTATTTTTAGTTTTTAGTTCAAGCTAAACCATTAATAACTTGTCAGTTTGCTTTGAGACACCAACCACTCTTAGAGATTATTTTATGGTGAATATGGAATGATTGTGAGTGTGATTAGTGTTTTTTAATGGATGATAAGATATGGTCTTGCTACAAATTAGGGCCGACTATTCCCTAGATTGGATCATTAATTAATAGCCCAAAGACCAATTGAATGGACCAACGAGAAGCCAACCACTATGAGAGGGTATTTAAGGTGAATATGGGATGAAGAGGAGTGTGATGAGTGTTTTGATGGATGATGAGGTGATGGGTTTTTGTGATGGATCGACAATATCTAACCGTAATAGGCTATTGTCGATTTTCCAAAACATTTATGCTGCACACAAAATCTAGAGAAACCTTATTAGTTTATCTTTCGTTGCACTCAATTAAAATTTAATTGTGATATTATCAAACGATACTTTATTGTTTGTTATTATTTATGTGCTAAGGTAGTATATTTTTGTCAACTCTAGTAGAAGAGTGTGATTTCCTTAAAATTATAAATTTAAGAGGGTGACAGACTGTTTTCTTTTGTATGCACACAAATTATTGTATAACAAACAACTGTAAATACAATGTTGTAATCTGTGGTATAACTACCGTGACGTCACGAATGGTCAGTTTTCAGCTCCGGTGATTCAATCCTAGTATTATGTAGCCCCACATCCTGCATTTAAAAATTATTAAAACATACATTTTACAGCGTAAAATGAGCTGATATAAATGATTATTTTTGTCATAGGTGAAGAGTGTACAGCTGGCAGTGGGACCAGTGACACAGTGAGTGTCAAGGCGCTCTTGTGTGTGACATATGTTGTCTAATGTCGTCTGACGTCACGAGCTTAAACACATCATCCATCTTGCCCCGCTCTTGACACTGTCCACAGTGACTGTGACTCAGTACTTGACACCAATACATTTCACGTCTACAAATAAGTAGACGAGGCCACTTCAGAAATCAGTCGTGACTTACAATTTAGACATTAATTTTGAATAATAAAATTATCAAACAGAATTTGGAAAATCGATACAACTGGTTTAAATCATAGAATAATCCACAAATCATGTATCACAATCAGCTTGAAGAGAAAAAGATTAGAAGAAAAACACTGAAGAGAAAAATTACAGCTATTACTTAAAAACCCTTTGTCTTTACTCTCATCAAAATTAAGGCTTCGCAGCATGGGAGGAAAAAGTGGGGACGCAGAGAGACCACAAAGAGTACACAGCGAATTTGTCCAACTTTCATATTTAAGTTTAAACCCCTTTAAAGAGGTCTAAGGACGCTCTTAGAGGCAGAGTTTTAAATTATAAAATGAGTTGTGCGCTTAGAAAGTGTAAAACATATTCTTTTATAGCTCTAAGAGTTATAAATTTTAAAGACATTCATCACATACCTGCGTATTTTGTAAAATTGCAAACCTTTGTAAAGGGACCAAAAGGAGCGTGCAAGGCCGGATTTACATATTCAACAGACTAGAAACTTAGTTGCGCGCATTTTCCCTATCATAATCTTCATCTTACCAATTTAATTTACACTGATTTATATTCTGTATTGGATAAAGACGTACATTTCACCGTTAAATAATGAAAAAACGACCATCTGTTGTGATATGTATCATACAAAGCCTGAAGGCCGAGGATGTTAATATAATATGGTTAGACTTTTACAACACATGCTCCTCAGAAATTGACATTTTTGCTGATTGCACAGTTGCTGTTCTGTTGTTCAGTTTGTTTTGTTGCTTCTATCCAGGCTTTAAGATAAGCTGTTTTGAGATAAGCTGTGTTATGGGCGCACTATGGCGGGCTGAAACATGCAGGGACTAAGGTTCTGAGGCCGCAGGTCTGAGGACAGCCTGATGTTACGGTGGTGCGCGGCTGGGACAAGGCCACAAAAAGAAACCTCCCAAGCCTTAGAATAAGTTCATTCATTTCTATTTAATTTCACATTGTATATTTCTACACTATTGTTAACGTCTTATGTACAAAAAACGGATCGTTATCTATTAGTTTGTTATTTATCACTCTTATCTATCTTAACCTAAATTAATTTATTGTATTTAACTTAAATAATTTATTCAATCTCTGTGTTTAATGTATTGTTTTTATTGTAATTTTATGTGTAATCAGCACGTCAAACCTGACAATTAAGAATGTGACATTATGTGAGTAAGCTGCTTGATGCATGGACAATTTGTAATATAATGCTACATTATAATTGGAAAATGTTTCTGTTATGTAGCATTGAAAAATAAATAAATAAATAAATATAAAAGCTGTGAATATGGGCGAAATACAGAGATCGAAGGAAGAGGGAAAGACCAATAATTTGTAATTGCTAAAGACCGAGGAAAATATCAACAACTTATAAATTCTGGCGTATAACCGAAGCCAATTCCCCTTAGAAAAGCCATTACTCGTAACTATGGGGTGAACGTCAAACTAGGTGAACTAGGTCAAAAGCCGAGGGAGGGGAAATATTAGATGGAGCTTCGAAGTCGAAGGCCAAAGGAAAATACTATCTATACTGATGTGATGACCCTCTGAGGGCAAAGGCCGTGGAAAGGTCGATTTAGTCGTGATCATCGTGTGAAATACATAGGACTATCTAGGATCTAGGAAGGACGCAGGTGTCGGGTGTCGACGTTACAGGCGGAAGCGTAAGTAAAGTCACACTAAACAGTATACAAACCTGTAGACGCCGAGATTGAAGGCCAAGCAAGTTAAGCAATAATTGTGACTAAACTTTCGGTGAACGCAGACACCAAAGCTGCAGGCCCGCAGGCCGAAGTCAAGCATCCTATCGTACATTTTATGTTTAAGTTTCACAGTTCTATATGTCTCCAAAATTACGTACATAGTAAGATACATTTATTTTCAGCCTTGAACGTACATTTCCAGACGTTCATAAATCCTTTTACCCGAATCGTTAGTGCGTGCTTCGCACCAAATCAGCCCGGGTTCGATTCCCGGGCGCAGTGATCACTTTTCACGATGGCCACTCCCCGTGGTTCGGAAGTACGGTTAAGCCGTTGGTCCATTCTATTGAACGTTGGGCTACTAACTAACAACCCAATTTGGGGAACTGTCGGCCCTATTTTTAACAAGACTACATCTCATCATCCATAAAGAAGCTCATCACACTCACCCTTCATCCCATATTCACCTTAAAATACGCTCTATGAGCACCAAAGTGTTAAAGTATCAAAGTAACACTAGAAATATAAAGTACTGTAATAGAAATATAAACTACTGTATTACTAAACGAATTTAAAAATAAAAATGATTGCAAGCCTCAGTCACTGAATCAGAATCTGGCCAATTGATTCCCTTACACTACCTTACCCACCTATTTTCCTTTTGATTTGAATGTTTAATAATTATGAACATGAATAACTAATAATGGTATAGAGTATCGTAATAATGTATAAAGTATATAATAATAATTTACCTGCCTTACTGTAAGTTTAAATTTCGTCTCAGCCAAGAAAGGTCAACGAACTGATCCAAAGTAACCTCAGCAATAACAATCTTAGGGTGTAGAGAGGCAGGGGTGAGAGAGTACAATAACAAGCTTTTGCCTGTCAAAGTTACCGATTGTCAAAGTGTTGTTGGTCTACACTTTGATATTCAATACACAAATGTGCCGCTAAGCTATCCTTGCACACACACACACACAGTTTAAAGTTGTAAAGTTGCAAAACTCTGATTCAAATTTATTTACTGTTGATACACTTGATATTGTAACCTACATAATATTAATTTTGAATCTGCCCAAACTAAGTACCCAGGTTGAAAAATTATAAGCTGACATTTTTATTCATTTATTTAATTTGTTTCTTATTGGTAGCTATTATTGATTTTAAAATTGTGTCTAACTATTTACATATTAAGAGAAGGTAGAAGAAAATTAAAAGAAATGGCGCTAAAACTGGAACCCTGAAACATATGAAAAAAAGTACTTCTTCTAATCAGTTAATTAAAACGATACATAATACAAAAATCCATCAATTAGCATACACTATAAAACATCTGCCTTACATTTTATCAAGCTTTATGATATCAAACAAAGCAAAGAAATATAGGTATAAGTATTGAAAATATTGAATTTATAAACATTTTGGTTTTGAACATTTTAAATAATAGATACATTTTACTTACTACATCAATGTAGGTACACAGGCTAATCTTCAATAAGTCACTGCCGTATCTTCTTTCCTCTTAAAACAATTAGAACTTTGATTTAAAAAGACAGTATCATTGCGCTCTGTACTTATATAAGTTGGCAAGACCACGCCTACAACCAATCACATAACAGTTCTGAAACATTCCGACCAATCAGCTGAGCGCCTTCAAAGATGTTTCTAGCAATATGGTTAATACTGTGCATTCTCAATTAGATATCATTTCCAGAATTTTCTACACGGATCGCCTTTGCTTTCTGATTTGAATTAACTGTACACATTTCTACATTTGAACTATAATTTGTACTAACTAAAATACTACCTTCTTATAAATAATAACGAAAATATATTTTGAATTTCAAAATTTGTATGCATTTTACAGACTTGTCCTTTTTTACCAGATGTCATGAAAGCTTCTGTAAGTGGCGTGCAGCTAGATTGATTGGGAAGTTCCATAATCGAAAGGAAATTGTGAAGGAAACCAACAAACACAAGAGATGATACACAAACAAAAGAAATTGATTGAAGAATGTTGAGTAGAGGGCACAAGTGTTCTGTGGCAGCTTCTTTTCTCTTTTCGCAAACTTGTCTCAGTATTTCACCAAACTTTTTTAGCCTCGTAATAATTTCTTTGCAATACAAGTGAAATAATATGTTTCTTTGTTTTAATTTTAATTGCTAATGTCAGTGTTTATTCAGCGGACCCGTGGCAGGTTGGTATCGTGCGCGACTCCGGATTTCATCACTCTGCTGGCGTGGGTTCGATCCCCGCAGTCACCACTTACATTTGCAATCCTAACTTTGTAGTCCTAACTTCAACTCGCTAAACAAGACAAACTTTACCTTTTTCACCTTTTTATTCACATCATATTTCCAGAGTACGATTGTTAGCAAATGTCCATAGGCAATAGATCTATTAATTTATATTTATTTAGATCTATTAAATGGTGAAGCTTTATGTATCTATGTATATATTCTATATGTGACCATTGTACATATTACATTTTTGTACGGAATTAAACGTTGATTTAATAAATGTCCATGTTAAGTTCGTTTTCAGAAAAATTTGTCCACCGAAAGAGACCTTTGGGGATTCGTTTTCAACCAAAATGAGCTCTCATGCTGTAAAACTGTATTGTTGATCCTATTTCGATCAAACTGAGTCTAAACCTTTCTCACACCAACCTAACATGTGTACGGAAATTCAGAAACATCCAACAGTCGAATCACCAGACCAGATGGGGACGGAAACAAGTTTTTCTTTATGTACCGAGTTTAATCAAAATCGGGTCATAAATACAGTTTTTACATTATAAAGCCTTTGGGGAAGGGGGGATCCCTCTCCTACAAAGGTACTTCCTGGTTACATTATACCTCGCTATAGGAAATTCCCTAGGATTCTCGGTAGCACTATAAGTGTTTTGTCTGTTTTATACGTACAATATTTCCAAGTGAAAACTACAAATTCATGATGACATAATCCAATCAGAGAAGATGCTCGCGTATCTTGAATAAGTTCGAACATTGTTAACAGTAGTTTCGTGAACAGTACACCTCGCGCTGAAAGTTCGCTCCCTAAGAAAAATCTAAACCGCTACACAAAATCTTTGAGACAAGGTACAATTCATAGAAAAATAGATGGATTGTTGAATTATGGTTGAAAGTTCATCTTTGGTTCTTTCGAATGCTACTAACGGAAGTTTGTTGATGTACCAAATAAGCTGATGTTTAAGGTATGTTGTATGTTTGTCAGTGTCCTTACCCTTTAACACACCAATACATAAAAATTAATATATGCCCGTGATTATTATAAAATCAAGACAAACCTTTTAAAACAAAGCGTAACATGATGTTGAATCTCGATAACTAAAAGTGACTTATTCAAAACTAATTTTGTAAAGTATGAATTCATGGACAGTTTAACTATATAAATGAATAACTAAATAATGAATTAAAATGGGTTAAACAAAATATAAAAAACAAATTGTAATTCCTTTATTAACACATGCACGTAGGCATGTCATTCTTACGCACAAGACAAACTTTACCTTTTATGTTCACTCAGGCTCGGTCAGAAATCGCTTGTCGGCGTGTTTGCTGAGTCGGTTGCGCTCGAGAATTTGGTCCGAATTTCGCAATCCCCGCCTCAGTCAACGTTCGGTAGTTAAATACTATTTTATTTTATGTAAAAGTCAAAAATAGTATTTCAACGTACAATTAATTATAAATATAACTTTCGGCTACATTTTAAAATTACCATTTCTGGTGAAATTTGTATTACATTGTATTATAATTTAGTTTCAAAAGGTGGAATACTATAAACATTTCCTGACAGTAAAATTTCCCTGTTTTATTTTTAGTATTTACTTAAATAAAAATACATATTTTATAATTTATACAATTTTAACAAGAATGTTTGTTTACTTAACATTTTATTTAGATGCTTTAGTGGACAGGAAACAAGAACAAAGAGAAAGAACCAGAGATAAAGAAATGAAAAGAGAAGTGAAAGATACTCTTAACATTATTACATAGAGGAGTCCATTACTTTGGCCTATCCCTCGCTGAGCTGATGTCTTCTTCGTTCCATTTCACTTGAGGAGGCTTTACAGTTTCTTATTCGGAAAATGGTTGAAATTGAACATGATTGATGATAACATTTTATATTAGTAACTTTCAAGTTTGTAAGTTAATAGTGCTACGTTTTTACTTACCGTATTTTCTTTAATACGTCGTAATGCCTATTTTATCCTAACCAATGTAGTTTAATCTAAATTTTAAACTTACATTTAGCCAATATTTTATATTAATGAAAGGGTCCATATTCGAACTGTTACATAAACGTGTTTTTATAAAATAGAAAAAAGTTATCGCCATTGTCATTACATCGCAAAACATTATATTAATATCTTATTATAGGCCAATTAGTTAAGTAGTAACATAAATGTACACGATACTTCAAAAGTAAAGCAAAGAAACTTCAGTTCTAGCTTTTCAAACGAAATAGAATACAGTAGATATTGGACCTACAATGTAGAATGTAGGAAACCTAGTTTTAATTATGAAGTAATGATATAAACTTGTAAAGTGTATCACAGAAGATCGTAAATTTGAACCCCGAATAGGCATCTTAAACTGTCATCAAACTCGTAAATCACCCACTTTTGTTTAGATAACTATTTTTACCAACCAAAAAATAAGCAGGAGGCGCGTAAAGTGGTGTATCACCACTGTACTTTCTGTTTAGCGCTAAAAATATTATTGATAAATAATGTCCATACAATCAGTTATTCAGCACAAGCATTTTGTTGACAGGTCATGTTATGTCACATAACTTACGTGTATATTGTCAACAGGTTGGCATCCTCATTAAACAGTGCCTAAGGCATTACAAACAGCTTCAAAACTAGTTTATTGCAAAAGCTTTTAACAGTGCAGACGAGTTTATGGCTCTTGACTCGGATAGCGTGCATTAACAGACGGCATTGATGAGCGGGCTTTGGTGGGACCATTCGAGTGAGTGCGAGCGTGAATGGAACTTATGTATATTTGAAAAGAACATCTCGTATATCAGATTGAATGGAAAACCTTAGCTAGATGGCGATTGCGATAGATTTTATGTTATGTTTCTTCATTACTAGATTTATTATTAAATTTCCTTTGGAAAATAAGATATTCATGCCGTCCCCATGGTAAGACCCAGACCGGGGACCATGAAATGTGCACCGATTCTGACCCCCAGAAAACGTTTTGAGCATGTTTTCAAAACTTTATATACAGATGTATATATGTGTACTCTCTACAGGTCGCATTTGTGTCCGATATTCATGACATTTGGTACAAATGTTTCTTTTGTAAAAATCTCGGTCAAGTTCGTTAGCCAACGAAATCGGGCTATCAGAAGTAACCTTTTGGGGAAGGGGAAATTTTGGTCAAAAAATTGGTTTTAATCATTACAAAACCGCAAATATCGTCCAATTTTGATTAATTTACTAAATATTATAAAAATCCATTAAGTCATTTTAAAATGGCGGCCAAAAAAGTGATTTTCGCTATAATAACGATATGAGTGGTCCGATTTCAATACAATTTGAAATACGTATAATGATATTTAATAAAACTTGCAGTAAAAGAACACGTAAATCTGAGGCTACTCTCACAGCCTCATAACACCCGTGACAATAGAAGGGCCGAATGCCAACTCGAAGCTGTGAACCCAGCGAATAAGAGTAACAAATTGCAAAGGAAATTTGATCCAATCATGCAAGCGACGCTTTAGTGCTTAGCTGCGTGTCGGCCTGGTATATTATTGTTCGTGTATTTAACTATTTATTTAACGATAAAGGCTTCATGATCAATTAAATTACACACAACTATTTGCGGGTTTGCAACTTTAGTATGTACTTCATAACGTAGAATGTTTCTTGGTGGAATAAACCTGACACTGTTAGCAGGTAAGATGGAAGAGCTTGGCTGCAAAGTGAAAGCTGCAATAAAACTGATGACGTCATAAACCTGCTGATAAAAAGCTGAAAGCGTCTGATGCCCTTTGAGAGTAGATAAGAGAGGGCGCTCCATCATATGTTATCAAACAGCTGGGCTCATAGTAATAACCAACTATTATGTAAACACACTAAGTTTGAGAAACCTATGTAAAATCGTTATTAAAAATAAATGTGAAATCAAAATCTTTAATTCAAATTCAAAATAGTTCATTAGTGGTTTTACAAAATTTGTCTCACCAAGCTTGTCGGCGAGGTCCTGAATACATATAAATTGTTTGTTTTGTTGTTCTGAAAAAATATATAGACAAATAATATAGATTGTGTATTACTGTAAACTTTAGTGGTTTAGGGCGGTACCTTAAATTTATATTACTGTTTTACATTTACAAAGATATATTAGTCTACTTTATTTTATACATGCTCAAATCTACCACCTAATTATTACTTTAAACAACATTGACATGCATAAACTACCTAAATAATTTACAACAATTACTGTATGACATAAATACCTGTTTAAATACTGTACATTTTGAAACAACCTTCGTCCAATACAACATGCTTTTACAAAACTACTGATAATTTATTACAATATGTTTGGGTAATTTTAGATCAGAAAGGGAAATTAACTAGTTTTAATGTCAAAAACAATGTTCAATGTATCAATACTTTAAATACAAAATTGTGAAACAATTGTTAACAACTAATTTTCATTAATACAATAACAAATGATTTTATATACATAATTGTATTAATTGATAATTAATTGAAATCAAGAACAGGAAATTATTACTAGTTAAATAAAAGCATAACAAACATCAAAATCTAATTTAGGTGATGTACAAGAATAATGTCAAAAGCATTCGTAACATTTACGCTCATAAAAACATTTAGAATAAAATTGAATACTATAACACATTACTAAATAATTTCATCCTTAATTGTTTCAAAAAATAATGAAGCGACGAAACAAAAACCTCCACAAGTTAGTTTATTTTGATTTTTACAACTTTGGCAGTTAATTGGTTTTAAAAGCTTTGAAATATATTTGGTAAAGTGGCTTTAACAATATGGGTTGACTTGGAACTTTTAATGAATAAGTTACTTATTATCAAATAAAATAAAATCTCGTCAAATAGAGCTGTTTCTCAATATTGCAATTGTGGATAATACAGTGATACAGTAAAATATATAAAAGAAGAAAACAAGGAGTTTAAAGACAATATTTTCACATGGAAAAGCAGTAATAATTTTACAAATTAGTAAGTCGAAAGATCCAAAATAAAAACAATAGTTTAAAAAATATGTAATTTTACCATACAAGCATTTTTAAGTGTTTTAAACGGACTATATTATTTTTGTATATATTGTCAAACTTTCTGTGTATAGTTTAAAAAGCTGATACAAAATAAAACTTGTGTATAAAATAAAGAATAGTTAGGCCGAGCTCAAAATGAATACATTACATTTTATTCCCCTTGGACCGAGCTTGTATCCAAGCTGCGGGAAGGCGCAATCAGCGATTCTGTTACATCACTGTATTGAGAGGTTTGTCTTAAAAAATTGAAGGCGCGTTGGTAACGGCATATGCAAGAATAACAAATTATAGAATTACATACCAATCAACAAACTAAGTTTAACAACTTATTACAAAATATTCAAAACTTACTTTTAAAGTGTAATATTTTCCTCATAGCGTCTAAAAAATGTATTTGCAATTTGAAATCTGTGGTATCATTAGTCCCTGAAATAAAGGAAAAACGATAACTACGTACAAACCAAGTAACGACCAAAACCAGTAATGACATAATCGACAATACGTATCCTTGGCTTAGTCTGGATGTGAACTAATCGAGAGCATAACTAACTTTTTGTCGATGGACGTGTGTCAATGGCAGAGGGACTGGGTTTGACGTTGACGGATGGTTTATATCCACCCACTACTCGTTGTGCGTAATATGACAACAATATCGGCTGTATTTGCTATTTGAAATAATATATAAAGTGCTGTGTTACTCTTCTAAAGACTCTGTAACTCTGATCATATACAGAATGATCTAAATGAGTTAAACATGTGGTTTGCAATAAACAGATTGACTCTATTACTAAAACTAAGATAATACATTTCTACTTAAGATTTACCATTTTCAATTACATTTTAAGTGTAAAAATGATCTTTAAGTGTTTAAAGTATTTTATGCAAAATTGTGGGTTTATACAGCGTGTTGATAGTATTAAGTACTTAGGAAATGTGGGGCTTACTTTGCAACGTTAAATCCTCTGTTTATAGCACACAAAACCATAATTCGTCAAAAAGCACGTTTTCTAAAATTCTAAAACTTTTCAGTATTTCAAACTATCAAATATTTTCTTCATAAGGCACTTGTATACAAAGTTTATGAATATAAGTTGAGAATATATTCAATGGAGAGGGGTAAATTGTGGGAAAATCATCTGTTTCCCCTTCAAGATTAAAGTAAAAAAACCAAGTAGTCCTACTCCAGCCACCTAGTAAAGCCTTTAAAAGGGATGTAAGGAAATATATTTAGCAAATTTTTGTTATAAAAATGAACCTGTTAATACAGCAAGATATCTAAAATCAACTAACATGAAATAACCCTTATTTTGTAAACTAAAACATCAAATGAACCAATATTGAAAATTTAATTTATGAGGCTTTTTGAGCAACAATGCTGTTATCTGCAAATAACCTCAAAAATTCAAATTTGTACTCAAGGTACGTTCACTTCCGGTCTGGCAGAAGTGACGTCACATGTGACGAACTACTAAAGTGAAGAAGTTCTACTTGTTTGGGTTGAAGAGATGAAATAAGATCTCTGAATATGATCAAATCTCCCTGTGGGAAAGTCACTCAGGAAATGGAAACGTGGTAGCGGAGGAGAAACACTCCTATACAGTAAAGTAAGTTAAACCTACATATTCTGTATCTTCGTCGTACTTGTAAATTTGTATTTCATCGTTCGGAATTGTATGTTAAAATAGTGCCATACATACAGGTTCAAAGTTTCCTTAAGTTCAAGACCGTGCTGGTTTGTATTATCTCTTCTTGCTTTACAAGTTTAGACAGTTGAACTAAATCTTATCATAAATAGATTTTCTTAGGAAAAACTTTAAGTAAAAGTAGGTTGGTTTCTTTCCTAGTGTGAAAACACCATTTTCCAATCAAATCTTCTTTTACAATACCCTAAGCGTTTCACTGTCTCACAAAGAACTTGCCATTATTATAGAAGTACAAACGGATCAGATAGAACGGTTCGCTCCAGAAATGTAGTTTTCATTTCACAAGGAAGCAAACTTATTGTTCCCCTTGATTTAAGATTTAGGTCAGTGTAACCAGAGTTGGGTGTAATGGTTGACATGTAGGGCACTGTGGGGTGCGGGGTCAGAGGGGGCTCCTTCAATCAGCTGTAAACAACTCTTGACTTAACACTTGTCTCTGTACGAAAATAAAAGGACTTTAATATGATTAAAACTTATTCTCAACAAGTGTAGTGCGAATAATTAAATCAAAACAGATTTACTCGAGGAGTCTCTAAACATCCCTGGCGTAACTTTAAGTAACACGAGTGGAAGGGACTTTGCACTGAAAATATACTGTGATGGGTGAATAGTTAAATAAGGAGCTGTGTATAGTCTAATAATTTGTAGCAGTTGGTATTTCTGTAGTAAAGGTGGTTTGGTACAAGCTTTAAATACTGTAATACTTTTGATTTTTACTGCAATATAAAATGTAGATTATTTAACTACCCAACGTTGTTTATTTACCGTACAATAAATTGCATTGGTTAAAATATTCTTACATAGGTTTTCCATCTTTTAAGGGAGCAAAAAAGAACACGACGTTTCTGGAAGTGGAATCTAATCCCGTCTTCAGGTGAAAAGTAACCTACAACATAACACAAAACATTAGGAAATGAGCTAGCCTAAAAGTAATCATGGTACTCGTAGCATGGTGTTAAGGGCTCAACGTAGGCTACATAAAACTTAACGCCCTATTCTTAAATCCTACACATCTATGGCTTGCTTAAAATTCGTGAACCTATAATGTTCAGCTTAGGCTCATAATCAGTTTACGTGATTCAACGTATAGAAAATTTTTCTTTAGTCTTGTTAGTTATTTAAACTCCTTTCTTAGGAAATCTGATTCATTGATAAAAACTCTGAAGAACGTCCTTTCCATTGGATGAGTACAACTACGTATGATTCACCAAGTAGAGAACTTTCTTAAGGCTTGTTAGTAACTTTATCCTTTTTTTTTAGGAAAACCTGATTCGTTCATCGAAACTTTAAAGAATTTTCCCCCATTGGCTGTGCAGAAATAGTGTTTTTTTTTGTTCTCAGTTACAGTGGGTCAGTCTGATTTACGGCTGTGATTGGTCGTCCGCTGCTCTAAGTTAGCCAATGCGGCTGTCTGGCAATGTCATTTTGTGGTGGGTTACTGGTCAGCTTAGGTTGACTACCTTTAGATTATACCTAATTTCTTAAGGTTTGTTTTATCGTTTAGGATACTTTTAATTTGATGACGGTATCTGATTCCAGTTTTTCGTTCGAGATCTGATTTTTTCTTTCACTCCAAAACGAAGAATAACGATCGTAATAATATTTCAACGTCCGAAATTTTACAATTGTCAACAACAAACTTCACATTGAGAAATTGCATGGACTTAACAAACTTAAGTACAACAAAGTTTGTTTGCAACCATAGTGGACATAGTAGACCAAAAAGTTTGTACATACTAAACTTCAGCAAAGCCAAGTTTCCAGGTTAACGTCATATAATTTTATTGGAAACCCGTGTTTTAGAGTAGTATGAGGAACAAAACGTTCCCCTGCTACTTTACCTTCCAGATGTAATACAACAACAGCTGTGATAGAGAGGTCTTTGTAGTACTAACTTCACCTCGTTAAACAAGACTAACAATCCTTTACCTTTATTGCTCATACACAATTACTGCTGTCATCTCCACGTGTAGCACA
This sequence comes from Matsumurasca onukii, assembly GCA_018831715.1. Classification (NCBI taxonomy): domain Eukaryota; kingdom Metazoa; phylum Arthropoda; class Insecta; order Hemiptera; family Cicadellidae; genus Matsumurasca; species Matsumurasca onukii. The sequence continues at coordinate 26,814,166 of CM032058.1, forward strand.
TAGACACACAGACTGTCTTTGAGGTGAATGCAACTTCTAACTAGACAATTCAAAGCGTTTCAACTGTTTCTAAGGAATCAGTAGTTAATTAACTGACTGAACGTTACACTACATTTGTTAGTGAGAATTATACAGGTAAACTTCAATGTAACTTCTATTCTTACGTTGACATTGTTTTACTCAACGCTTTCGCTATATGTCTTATGTAGATTCTGGTTTCAATTAAAATGGTGTGTTTCAATTAAAATGGATCATAGCTGTCAAAAGTTCTTTCTTATTGGAGTATTTAACACGGCATGGTGCAATACAGGCTATAACCGACGCAGAATTGTCAAGAAAACATCTGTCTAAAAGTCTAATCAGTTCAGTGGTATACATTTGTGTTTGTAAAACAATGACTTATGGTCTCAGATTTCAATGCATAAAGCAACAACCAACAGAGACGCGATTTGAAAAGTATTGTTGTTAATGCCAACTGGCTATTCGGTGTCACAACTATAATATAGTCCTTCCGGTTCCCACCGCGTCAAAACAACATTACAAAATAGCTTGACATTCTTCAGTCATTGATTGGCTGAAACTAAGATACTAGTTGCCTGCAATCCTTTTGGTGACCCAAGAAACACCAAGGTGACACAAGAAATTAAATTAAATTTTGATAAGTGACTTTAGTTTTTTCACTTACTGTTATGCGTTATGTTATACGTTTCTTTGTCAACACAAAAGTACTTTTATACTGATAAATAACAATTGACTGTTATTGTTAATAAATGCATTGAAGCTAAAGCTGATTAGTCCAAGTTAAATGCAAACAATGATAGAGAGTTTGCCATATATAAAAAATGTTCACGTTAATGCCCATTGTAATAGCTCAATATGTTGTAGACCTTATTTCCACCGAAATGCTGTAAATTTAATAGGCTTTCTAGTGGTCCATAACATGACCAACTTTTACATTTCAAACACAAAGATTTTAATTAAAGAACTACAGTTTTAGGTACACCCTGTAAACTAAAGGTTTATAAATGTATTGCCTGTGATCCTAATGTGTGCTTTGCCGGGGATACAGTTTGTTTCATCTGTATAGGACTACAGGTTCATCTGTAGTCTAAATAAATAAATAAGTAAATAAATATTTTATTGAATTGACATGTTTAATATGTTTGAATCTGTACGAGACATCTTACATGAACCAGCCTGCATACGAATTTAACCATTGTGTTGATGATTTCAATTATTAATGATTTCTTTTAATGACGATTGTAATTGCAATTTATTTGCTAAGAAAAATAAAAAATTGTCTTTGACTAAAACAAAGCACCCAACAATTGAAATGCATATACTTGCTATATAAGTTATATGAACTGTTGGGAAAACTAGATTGTCTTTAAACAAGAAATGCTTATTATTATAAGAAGTTAATTACACAACTATGAGAGTAGAAGAAATGTAGGGAAGGGTGCGAGGGGCTGCAAAAAGGGGAAGAGGAATTAACTGTTGACCTTTCTTGTTTTGCCATCTGCACACAAATCGTCCTTTCACGTAACATTGAACTAAACCAAGGGTTTCTTCAAGTCTGTCGTCTTTAGTAGCAATACACTTTTATTATCTGTTTAGATGATATAAAAGTAATTAACAAAATATTAGATATAGTTTCTTGGTACACCATTAGTGCACGTTTCTCATTTCTCAGAATATAAAAGACTGTTCTGAATATGTTCACAACCTTAAAGATAATCTTTTTAGAATTTGTACTACTAGGGTTCAACGTTATGTAGGAAATCTCTTATAGGAAACCCAGAAAATTCGATGATTGCCTAAAAACAAAGTGCATTTTATATTTAGAAATATGAAGACGAAAGGCTTTTGCGTACGTTATAAAATAAATATTTCAACGGTAAATAAGGATGCAGCTAAACAAATAGGTACAATGTTTTACTAGCATCTGTTTTCCGATAAATTTCAGCCATATCCGACTTACCGGAAGGGTTTGTGATATCATTGTTTTCCACTATATCAGCTGGAAGTCCCGGAAATGAAATGGACAGCAAACAATGTAACATCAATGTGAGTGAGCGTGAAGCAGATTTGACACACAGGTATTTCGTATCTGCCGACACAGTTATTCATTCTGCCCCACTGTAACATTTTATACGTGAATATTTGCGAAAAGATGACGTTTCGTATTGAAAGAAGGTCGTTATAGGTGAGTAAGATAGGTAAGAGTAGGAAAGTATCAGAACACTCATCACACGCACAACTCATCCCATATTCACCTTATAATTTCAATTTATTCTTGTACTGAAAATAATGTTTATTTTTATGTAGTTTTTGTCAAAATAGATGTTTTAGGTATATTTTATGATTATTTATTAAACCATTACAAAAAATTTTTTCAGGTATAACAACAATTCAAAAACCTACACGTTGAAAATAAATGATAAAAGTAATACATAAAAAATTTTGAACTAAGAATAAGGAGCCATCAGTAACAACACTGTAGTCATGAATCAAATACGAGTATTGCTAATTTTTCCAGGAACCATCAATAAATTCCTCTACGCTATAAAACACTTTTGAAAAAGAAAGTTTTTAATTTTGTTTTAAACATGTTGATATTTTCATAATTTTTTATTTCAATTGGAAGTTTATTAAATAGCATGGCACCCGCCTGTGAAGGTAGTAGGGAATATAATTTAGATCTGTGTTGGTTTGTGCGGAAGGAGTTTGCGTATCTTGTCTCATGGAAATGAATTTCTCTACCTTGAACCATATGACATTTAGAAAAACAATAAACTATTGTTTCATAAATGTACAAGGATGGTAAGGTCAAAATTCTAAAGGTTTCAAAGGCATTTTTGCAAGAATCTCTGTAACCTAGATGATAAACTATTCTTATCGCAAACTTTTGCAAGATACAAATTCTCAATATTTTACTTTTGGTACAATTTCCCCAAAAACATACTCCATAGGACATAAGAAAATGTACTAAGCCATAATATGTAGTTTTTAAAATATCAATCGTGCAGTATTGTGATAAATGTCTTAAAAGAATACACATGAACTCATTTTTTTACTAAGATGATCAATATGTGATTCCCATGTTAAATGACTGTCTAAATTCAATCCTAAAAAATCAGCTTCCTCTATAATGTCATTTTTCAAAATAACTAGTGGTGAATCTTTACACCTTTATCAATATACCTGTGCTATTGTGCAAAATATCGAAATAAATAAATAATACCCTCTAGGAGTGGTCGGTCTCCCAAATCGAAGTATCAAAACGTAAAGTACGTTCCTAAATTATTGGGTGGCCATCAGAGCGACAGTACGTACAGTACGTGCTTGTACAGCGTACGTTCCTGGATTTTGACACATTTGATATATATATATATGTTTGTAGCTATGATTGTTAATTTTGCGAAATATGTTTTTATTTTATAGACTTGTGTTGTTAATCCGTAAATATATATATATATATTAAAACATACAAAAAAACAAGTCTAAAATGTGCTTATATTTCGCAAATTTTAATTATATATATATTATTTATTTGTATCTGTATTCTTGTCAAATGTATATCTAATATTATATTCATTCACCTGTTAAGCTATTTAAATATTTTCATTTTAATGTTGGACTTTTCAAATATTTGTTTATTTTTTGTGTTAGTTGTAATTATTATGCCTATCCACAAGTTATAATTTTAAAACATTTTTTTTTAAATTTGTATAATGATTGTAAAGTTTGTTTGACCACAGCTTTTAGCAGGGGAACCAGACAATTTGTTGTAGAAATATTGTAAATATGTCAACAACAAATAAAACTTCTTGATTCTTAGTAGAGTAGTAGTAAACAAATGTAACAAAAAACCAATTTTACATAATATTTTTGAAATTTAGTTTTGTAGCTTTAGGGTTTGGGGAAGAAAATCAGAATTAATAGAGTTTATTCGGCTTCAGGATTTATTATTAAGTTCACAATTTATCCATGACAACAGATGTAACATTTTAGTGGGGGAGATATAAAAATGGCCCTAAGTCGTGAACCCTGTAACATAAAAATAACACTTCTATGCAAACCTTGTTTATACAAATACATTTAAAACTCTCCTTTCGTTACATGAAACAGAAATTATTAATGAAAAGAAACTGAATTATCTTTGAATTTAAATTTCCAAAAAGTTACGTTATTGCTATTATAATTTAAAATAACTAAAATAATTTAGGTATTCAACATTTTTATAAGCTTTTCTTTTACAACAATTAAACTGATGATAAATTGATTTAAAACGACATTATGTATTGAATATGAGTACATTACATAAATTATTTTACTTACTACAATTGTGTAGGTAATTTCAACATTTGCTGCAATTGAATCGCCATCGGGAACAAGAATAGCGAGCACGAGGTTCTACGTATTCGCCCTTTTCTTTGCGCGTAGCTTCGCAAAGCCAATCAGAGCATAGCTCCTACAATTCCGCAGTATTTGTACAAAACTGTAGTTCTATATTTAATAAACTTACTTACAGAACAAAATATTTGAATTATGAAAATTTGATTTAAAAAAATAAATACTAACTAAAACAAAAAAAACATAAATATTGTCGATATCCTAAACGGTAAACCGTGTAAGGAGTCCAAGTGCAGATTACAGCGTACGCGAGGTAGAACTCAGTGTTGGGCTCGTTACTATTTATTTATGTGATCCGCCTCAGCTTATGCAAATTCTATGAACCAACTAAATGCAAATCTTTCCTAGATTTGAATTTACTTAAGTAAATTCTTTCCTTGTACAGTGTACACCTTTCAGAAACACTCCTGACAAAAGAAATCATTTAAGAACACCGAACGACCGAAATGCAATTACAGATTAATTTGGGTATTAAATTGCAGTAATTTAGTACTTAGTGAGAGTAATGATAGGTAATACTATTTTAGGAAACAAAACTTTGATGGTGACTTTCTTTATTTAGCCATTGGGTTACCTTTTATTTGTCACGCAATATTTATTATGTATGACAATAAATATGTCAATAAAGCAAAAGGGTGAGTTTTAAATGCCCTCCCCCACCTTACATTTTGAAAAGGATATTTTTAAAAACCTTTTGGGGAACGTTTTTGTAAAATTTTAAAGTTTGTTTTGACGTACTTTGCGTCACCCACCCCATCCAAAAACCAGGGTTGGGGGAAAGCCCCCTGAATGTTTTAATACAAACCCCTCCCCTTGCAGCATTTCAAAAGATAGGGAATTTTAATACATTTCAACGACGCAAAGAAAGGTCTTTTATCTCGACTACTTCTTTTGTAATACCTATTTAAAGATTTTAATAAATCAGATTGAAAATGCCACATTTCCATACACTTTGAGCAAATTTTCTTGAAAATCTTCTGAGGGAAACATTGGGCAAAAACCCTATAACATGGATGCCTATGAAAGTATTTTGGTGAAGAGAAATTCGCCGTTAGAAAAAAATGTTGTGTGAAATGTAGCATTTTAAACCTGATTTCTTATAACCTTTAAACGAGTAAGACAACAACAAAACGTTTATAGAGATAAAAATCTTTTCTAAAAAAATAACCCACTTTTTGTACAGCTTTCCAGAATGGTCAACTTTGATCTTTAACGAATGTCCTTCACAAGAACTTCCTTTTAACCACGTGTAGGTGATGTTATGAAAATAGGATTTGTTGCAAAGAGAACAGAAAGTGTAGGCGTGAATGGATTTACTGTGGTAAAAGCAACAACACAATCGATAGAACTTTTATTTTTCAGGTTTGGTCCTGCAAAATCGTCTTAGGCGGAACCCATTTTAGCTAGTAATGGTTTGGTTCATTAGACAGTTTCGTTTGAATAAAATACTTAATTAATTGTTCCTAGATTAACACAACTAATTCTTCAGTGCCGACTATTTACTAATAATTAGCAACAAATTCCATTTCTATATCATTGCGTGCATGCTATATCCATTTCTATATCATTCTATATAATGAGTTGGGGTGGTAACATTATCTAAGTCAATATGCTAATTGATACCTAGTTAGCTAATGTATGGTTCTCATAGTTCGGTCACGTTTATTCAAGTCAACTACCCAAGTGATAAAAAATAACGGGTTAATTTTAGGCGTCAAACTCTCTAACATACACACCTTTTCTGTTAAAAAGTTAAATAATGAATAGCAGAGCGAACAATCAAACCGTTAATAATATTAAACATAGTGGGTTAGAAGTTTTTATCCCTTGAGGTGAGTTTTTAGCAGTGCTTTGAATCCGATCGAAAATAATACAGAGGTCGGTATAGGAGTATTACGTAGATGTGGGCGTAACACCTGGTGTGATTGCCTTCAGCTCTGTTATCAGCTGATTAGCGACAACAACAACAACAATCAACCACCCTGACAACGCTTCTGTTTTCCAACACACTCAGGGTGTTTCACGTAAGATGTTTGGTTCAGACAACCTTGTAGTCTCCTACTTTAATACAAGATAATTGTCAAAACCGCAGCCGGACATTGTTTGTTCATAATTTTACAAAAGTTTAAATGAGAAAAATGGTAAATGTGCTAATTTAAATAGTTTTCCTGACTTAATTTCTGTTGTGATTTAAATACGTCTGGCACATATGGAAATAAAACCAAGTTATTTTTTGTATACTTAAACTTTGAGTTACAATGATCAATACATTGTAAAATACATACTGTACGTAATGAGATCTGTTTCCACTGAAGTACTGGAAATTAAATAATCTTCCCAGTTATTTCTTCAGTATCATTGTAATGCAAGGATAGACTAAAATTTGGATTATTATAACAATCTTACACAACAAGACCTACCTCTATAGTCTATACGCATGAAACCCAAAATTTGAACGTTACAAACGGCATTTGCACAACTGAAAATGTCAACTTTTCTATTAACCTTATGTGTGGTTTGTTTTAAGGGATAATATTTGTTCCACCTTTCTATGTCGACTGGTTGGTCTGTAATTTTAGAAAAAGCTTACTTTAAACACTATAAACAGCGGGGGTACAACCAGTTTAAAGTTGTAATTCTTGAATAATAAAGGTTTCAGAAACTGTATTGAGTATTTAGGAATGGACATTACAACAATTAGTACTTAACACGACTGTAGCGGTGCTGAATCTAACTCACGCGCGAGGTGAATCACGCTAATGCTCAGTAATCAGGAGATTTACAATATCCAATATCCTCAGTTGAATCTGTGAAACCGTCATATTTGTTAACGGTTTTAGGTTTTGTAGTTTACAATAGGTTTAATTGCAACCAACATGTCATAATCATGTTTACTGACTGGACCATCCATTTTACTTCTAGTTATTTTTTATACATTAAAGTTTTGTTTTTAAGTAACTATCGTGTGCTTATTGTAAGTAAAAGGTGGCCCAAAAAAGGTACTCGTCATTTTATGGTATGTATTTTTTATTAGCTATACAAAACTGGCTTTATCTTAAAACTAAATGCTTGATCTGTTTTCGCTATTCCGTACGTGATAATCCATATGTCTTAACATGATTGCAATTCCTGGACATTTTCGAGGAGTGCAAATTAGAACTGATGTTATGTTTTGCTTCAGATTTTGAATACTTTAAGGTGGTGGCCTGAAACTTTTTTCCTTAGTGTTCCCCATAACAAAGCATTACAAAGTGAAAGATCAGGACTTCTCATTGGGTGTCAGAAGTCAGTTGAACGAGACACTATAGTTTCATGTGACACCTCAATGTATTCAAAATCTGAAGCAAAACATAACATCAGTTCTAATGGATTGCACTCCTAGAGAATTTTCAGGAATGGTTGCAAACATGCTGACATACAAAATGTGTCATACTTAATGGCAACCATTTAGTTTTAAGATAAAGTCAGTTTTGAATAGCTAATGAAAGAAATACTTACCATAAAATGACGACCTTACTTTTTTTGAGCCACCTTGTACTTAGCATAAGAAAAATTCTAAGCATGGACGTATATAGATATTAGCAGTTCATCGTTTAGTCATTATATCAATAAGTTTATTGTTACAGTAGAGGTTTTGACATAGGAACTCCCCACCCACGCACAAACATGTATGTCTGTGGGGAGTATTTCAGTAATAAAAATGTTAATTTGTATTTTGTATGTTTGTGATATGTATTGAAATAAACGATTTTGATTTATAATCGTTAATATTCTTCTAACCGCATACTTTGGATTACGTAATTAATGCTTTTCTAGTCTATTCAGTTTGTATACAGGTCCATAAGGACCATTTTAATTTTTAAACTCCAAAGAAAGGCAGTCCGAATCATCTTCAATCTTCCCCAGCATGGAAACTGTGACCTCCGTTTTTCAGGTAACAGAATATTAAAATTCCCGTGTATACATAATATACATATTCGAAACTATGATTTTCTTTCAAACATGTAACGTATTCTGCAAATTAAATACTCTACTTCTGATTCTAACACACACACAGATTATTGAAAGAGTCGACCATGACATTTAACAATACTGAAACAGCTGTTAAGATTCTGAGAGGGATGTAAAGTGTAAAGGGAGGGGTAGTAGGGTAGGAGGGGGCGTGGAAGAAAAGCCTCGTTTGTTAATTGCCACCCACCCCATCTCTCCTTCAGTTCGTCATCAGGTGTGATAAGAAGCTTACAAATTTGCAGCTGATAAGGTTAAGTACCGTCGAACACTGAAAACTTGATTGGAAAAATAATTTGCCATCGTCTTGGCCAGGTTGTTAAGTTTGGTTTTTAATTACCCGAAAGCTTTTTAGTGACCTATTAGCGAAAGGAGACTCATGGATAAGAACTAATATGTATTTGAATGTCATTATAAATTCAAAGGTTTCACGCATATTTGAAATAGCACGCAAACATTGTCCTTTTAGACAGATTGCTTAGGAAACGTTTGTTAGTATGTTTAAACTACACATAGTATCCATTGCTTTTAGGAAAACTTTCATGTCAACGGTATAGACAGGGATAATTCGCCTAATCTAATGTATATTTATCAATTATTACATTTTATTTCTCATTTACTTTGTAATCACAAGTTGACAGCCAATGTTTGAATCTATCTGTCTGTTGTTAGAATGTACTCACAGCTTTTATGATCAGAAGAGAGCGCTTTTAAGTACATTGGACAAGTGGCTAAGGAACTTCGGAGCTTAGGCCTCTCGTATACGCTGCAGCTTTGTGCCTGCAACTCGATTGCATGAAATTGCAACTAAGTTTCAACGGGGGAAGTTTCAATCACGCAATCAAGTTGCACGCCCCATCAGTCACCTCGCTCTCCAATGCCAGTTCCTAGTGGGATTTGCATCATCGTTATGTCTTGTGCGGATGTTATTTATTTATTGACGTTATAGTTCAAAAAAGGCGACGGAGAAGACAATGTGCATTCTATTTTCAGTTACACAAAGAAAAATGTTTATATTACAACTTATTTGATGATCTATGTTACGACGAAAAAGGTGTTCAAATTATTTTCGTATGTCAAAGTGTTCTTCTCATGAATTTCTAGGCTACATAAAGGAAGATCTGACCAACAACACCAACAAAGCTTCTATACAACACAACCCTGTGCAAGCTGCAGGAGCGCTCGCGGTGTCAGTTTCATGCAACTGAGTTGTAGCGTATAGTGAGCGCCTCATAACCCAATGCCCCGCCAGTTTCAAAAACAATATTGAGTTGTAGACACAAAGTTGCAGCGTATGAAACAGGCCTAAAGTTGCAGGTTCAACTCCCGCTCTGTGCGTTTGTACTCTGCACCTCAAGTATTCACTCGCAGTTCCCTCATCTGCGTGAACTTAGAGAGTAGCCACGCACAGTAGAGCGCATCCTGGTAGCAAACAATGGTATTACAACAGTGTCGGGTTCACAGCAAACTAACCACTTGTTTCCGCATAAAGACAAAACCGTCCATCCGTGTGGCTCAACGAACAACTCCCTAAATATTGTTCGACCACTGATTGCAAAAATATATAATTTTAAAATAAACATTGTATATATAAACACCTTGGATTACTATTATTATTACATACATATGATACACTATAAATCGTCTGTTTTACTGATACCGATCTGTCCTGATAACTTAACGCGTGTTCGATATACGAGTGGGGGTTTGAAGCTGTAACTATTTGAATTTTTAATGGTTCCAATGATTGAACTGTAATTTTAATTCCAATAAGTCCTGTTTAATGAGTAATTTCAATTAGCACTGGGAAGTATCCTCTGTTGTATTGCACTTTGGCACTGTCTTACTATAATCATACTTTTCTACACAATTTCCTCAGGCTCGCCTGCCGGACTTCATTGCTCATATTTCTAATTTATTTGTACATCTACACTCAATGTAGATTCTATGTAGATGTACATTATACTTGAAGCGTTTATAGTTTAGTTAATTCAGAGTTTTGTAACAACCTTGTATCTCGTTCATATTGATGGAATAAAATGTTTTACTTATCAATTAATTAATTTATTCGTTTACAAGAGGGGATTGTTCAAGACTTGTGTAATGACCCACAAAGGGTCGTGTGTCTGAAACCATGTTCAATTATTTGTTACGTCTACAAGCTCTGGGTCTTGGGCTTCTAAATGTAACTAGATGACAAAAGAATAACAAATCTAACAAATTATGATACACCTAAAACATTGTATCACGCCCTATTTGAATAATATCTAAGATATAGTTTATAGAAATGGACAAACAAAACACAAATTTAAAAATACCAATCCGACAAAAACGCTAACAAGAATTTTTAAATCATCCACTAAAACGCTGTAAAGTTTATTTGGTTCAAAAACAATCTATTATTTCTCTTTATTCTGTCAGACATCTATTAAGAACCGCTCTAAACGCCAAGAAGCTTGTTGTTACAACACAAGAAACAAACCATATTTAGATGGACCATTACATAACCTTTAAAAAAATCTGAACAAAAATCAAAACAAAATCGGGTTAAAGTCATTTAACGTTGTTCCCAAGAAATCAAAACAACTCAGAATACTCAAAGTTAAATTAAAACTGAAAAATTACCTGATTGAGCGTCCTTATTATAGGCAGGATGACTCAAAAGTAACTCACTAAGAAGAATCATCGTCACTGGACTTTGGCTTAAAATGTTTCATAATAGCAGTCAAAATTCAAGATTTGTGAATGTTAAATACTTAAGAGCAAGTATGATAGTAATTTAATAAATAATAATTTATTTATTATTTAACACTACTTGATGTATCATCCTGTGATGTATGTATTGGTCGTTTGACCGTTGGAAGAATAAATAAAATAAGTCTAATTGATCTAAAATATCTCCGATTTAAAAAAACTCCATTTAAAATGTAATCTTCATGTAAAGTATTATAAAATAATCTAAAAAAAAACATAGCAATGATTATCAAAACAATCTGGCCATGATTGTTTTGATAACAAGGCAGTAATTCTGCAGGCAGTCAGCACAGCCTTGCTACACTAATTTTATGAGATAGAATATATTAATAATAACAAAACGTTGTGAACACAGACCTGTTTTTAATCCGACTATATACAATAAAATCCGATAGCAAGCGATATTGTAAGTGCAGAATACATGAAATGTTTGTCTTGTAGACCGAATAAGACTGTCTTGTAGCTGTTAACTAATTGGTAGCGTCTGGTTCTTGAGATCTCAACAAGCACTTCATACCCGTACACTCACATCTCACCGCGCCACAACAATGCTTCACACCAGCTGTTACTGCAATATTACATTGAAACAATGACGTCATTTTACCCTAACTCGAGATGTCTCACTTGCGAGTCAACTTAAGTTCAAATGTCTTCTTATGAAAAAAGAACATCAAGAGGACCATTAGGTCATTAATTGACGAATGTGTTTCTTATGTTCTCGGTTACAGTTGGTCGGTCGGATGACGGCTGTGATTGGTCGTCCACTGCTCAGGACTGTTTGGCAGCTGGCCAGGCAGTCAGTCAGTGTGCAGCTGTCATTGCCGTGGACGTGCTTGTTCACTATTTGTTTTTTTTAATATCTAGGCTAGTCCAAATTAGACAAAAGGGCAGTTAGAGGAAAGTTTAGGCACAGTCCTAATTCTTTTTGATCTTTATGTTTTCGAGGTCGCTGAACACAGGTAGGTTTGCTGACAGATATTTTGGCCGGAACATTGTTTTTTTTGGCAAAAAAACAATTAGAAAAAATTTATTACTTGTTTTAGTCTTTTGGCCTAAATCTCAGTAAATATGTTATCGAAAGATGACCTATATTAAATTAAAGGTAAGAAAGAGTTACCACAAAGTTTTATATTTGACACTTTTTTCTCCGGCCAATATTTACGCCGCTAGAGCACATGGAAAACCATGCAAAAATATTTCAATTATTAAGAAAATACATATACTTTGCTTTTATCCGGCTTTCATGAAACAAGCAAGTGTTACAATAATTTGATGACTATTTATAAACGAATTTTACAGGTTGGACATGAAACTTTTATTTTATACTAAATACTATAATATACAAGAGTTGGCCCATAAGTCAGATGACCGACATGCTTTCAATGAAATGCATGACTGTTAACTGACATGAACATATAATATCGTAGGGATCAAATCGAGAACAAACGACGTAGTAGTATAAAACAATGTCAGATTAGTTTGGTCTACTCAATAAAATTTTATTTGAAAAACATTGAACTCAATAAATACACTTAAAATGTCTGTCTAGCGGCTTTACTATATTTGACTTTTAATGGTAGAGAATAATTAGAGACAAAATAGATCCCTTTCTTTGAAGGTGGACCAGAGATGGAAATACTTATGAAAAGAGAATAAATATTATGGAAATAGTTGCATACTAAGAAATTGTAACATATTGGGAATGTGGTATTTATATAAGTAAGAAGAGAAAAATTTAAAAGCAATTGTTGGAATATTCAGGTAGTTATTTAAAGTATTTTCACATAGCCTTTGGCAGGGTGTTAACCATACGAGATTCAGGAAAACAGGAATTATACGAACATTTCAATATCGGTTAAATACGAGTTATGAACGTTGTTTTCATAGAACCTGACAACCTGTTTTAAGTACCCTATATTCCTCGTTTCTTCCTATGCTGCCAAGACCTCTTCACCGCTCTAAGTTTCCTACCGATGAAGAGGTCTTGCATAGAACAGCAGATACTCAAAGCACATGATCAACGGAAAAAAACTCTTTGATTCTAATGTATGACAATGACAAAATTCTGCATCAAGACATTATTTCATCGTGACATATTTACTATTTTAATATACCAGCATGTATGTGCAAATAACTGATCTTTACATGTATATAAAACAATTTGATGATATTATATTGACAAAACTAGACAACACATAACTTATCTCACTGTGTCAAACTTGACTGTTGACTGAAATTGTTCTAAAACATTAGTAACAACAGATACAATAGATAAATTTATCAATGGTGGTCAGATCAATAAACGATAATCGTTTATTGATAAATTCACCACCATTGATAAATTCATCAGCGTTATAAAATGTGATCAAATGTAAATAGCTTTTATTATAAAAGTGAACGAAATAATGAGAAATACCGACATTTGTACTTACAATAGTAGCTGGTTAGTGGTTATACAACACCTACCTGCGAAGACATGACAATATATATATATTTCAAATCTGATTTAGTTAGTGTGAAATGAGTTCGACAATGTTTTTATGAGAATGAATTTCATAGCCTTGAAATTGTAGGAATTTATAAACTCATTAAACTATTGTTCGGTATATGTACATTAATCGCAGAGTCAAGACATGCAACGTTTAAACGCATGTTTGCAAGAATCTCTAGCGTAAATTTTGCAGATAATTATTGCAATTTTTGGAGATTACGTAATAATATTACCATTGTTTTATTTTTGGAACAGTTCCTCTAAAAGTATACCTTACACGAATTTTAAGGGTGCACCAATCTAAAGTAAGTATGCCACTCATACAGCTTCTAGCGGATAATACTCAGATAAACTAAATGAAATAAATACTAAATCCCATCCTTTTATTCATAAAATAAACATGAGATCCCCGTACAGTTTAATGTCTACTTTAAGTAGATATACTCGTAAACTAAAAAACAGACTTTGTTCACCCGTTCAGTTGAACTATGCTTTAAAAGAGCTGATGGGGGTTCTAGGTTCATTTTATTTCATCTGCCAAATTTGATTTAAACTCTGGACATGTATAAATCAATTTTGTGTAACTTAGGTCCTGTGAAATTCCATAATTGGCTTTTACTTTATAAATAAATCTTTTATTGCGTAAAACATATACATGTCATCTTACATGTCATTTATCACTGACATCTTTATAATGAGGGCTGTTTTGATATGAAAAAGTCAACATAACTATTCAATTATGTTGATGTAACTCAAACAATCCAATACAACATTTTATATTTTGGCGAGGCCTTTCTGAAACAACTGGTCTTTTGGTGTTTGGTATGAAGATAAAAACATTGTTCCAGTACCAAAACGCAACGTTGAAAAAATAGTTGTTGTCTGACCAAAATATAAATTTTTATTGGATTGTTTGATTGACATGTACATTAATTTAAAACTCCAATCAAGCTGATTCTTGATAACTTTTATTGTAAATCCATTAATATGAACTAATTGCAGGTTTTATTCAAATAGCCTGTGCTCACTTTAACGAGAAGTGTTGTGTACCCAGATATCCTGCGCCGACTGTAGGTGGTGTAGTGTGGTGTAGGCCTAGGCTAGGGGTCTACCACCCGCATGAGGTCGTGATACTGTGTCCGTGTTCAGGCCTACCTCCCGGGTCTGGGTCGATAGCAGACTGACCCATATATCTCACTTTAGGCCCTTAGGCGATCTCCGATATAGCTTTGCACATTGTAGATATCAGCTGCTATAAACAAATGGTGTAAAAATAGTTTGGATCAAAAAATTAAATTTTTAATTTAAATAGCCAGATGTCGTATTTCTTAAGTGGGACTATCGTGACTTTTACATTAGGATCTCTGAAAAACAATAAGGTCAAGCTTTGTTTTTCACAACTTGCAATTCTTTTAACCCTCTAAATTCCCAACTTTCAGTAATCTCAAGATTATTGGGAGTC
This sequence comes from Matsumurasca onukii, assembly GCA_018831715.1. Classification (NCBI taxonomy): domain Eukaryota; kingdom Metazoa; phylum Arthropoda; class Insecta; order Hemiptera; family Cicadellidae; genus Matsumurasca; species Matsumurasca onukii. The sequence goes on from CM032058.1 coordinate 26,829,297, forward strand.
GACAACCCCCAACCACTCCCTCCACGACGGCCCTGGGTATATAGACAATTGCCATAGCTTATATTTGTTAAATCCAATAAAATCTAGATAATAAAATATTTAGATAGTAAACTCACAAGAGAATCACACATTGCTTTTTGAGTAAAAAATGTGTTCATCTATATTTCACCTACGAAGTCTAGTCAGGTCACAATTTAGCACACCTGCTGTTTTGAAAACCGCATATTACGGTTTAGTTCAACATTACATGTTTATTGGTGTGTGCTTTTGGGGAATCGTTCCAAAAACAAGGTAATGAGAGTTTTTATTGTACAAAAGTCTGTTAAAAGAATAAATTGTCGTCTTGGTATCAGAGATTCTTGTAGAAATTATTTGAAACACTACCCATTTGGCTCTGCCTTCCATTTATATCTATGAGACTATTCAGCGTATCAAACGTATTTTGGTTTAAGATAGACATTTATTGCCATAATACTGGATTAGCCTATTCGTTTCGCACAAACCAACATAGGTTACACATTTATTCGCAGCTACCTTCCCAGGCGGGTGTAACATTATTTAACAAACTCCTAATACTGTAGTTTAAAAATTATAACAATTTCAAAGAATTTAAAATCGATTTAAACATTTTCTAATTTAAAAAGCTGCTAACAGTGTTGAAGATTTTATCATTAATAATTGGATACATTATTAGGCATTCAATTTGTTGTTACTGATGGCTGATTTGCTTCTAAATTTTAAACACAAATTTAATGTAACATTTCAATTTAGTTTATATACAACTATTACTTTCAACGTATTTTGTTTGTTTATTGTTATACCTAAAAAATTATTGTTCGGTTAAATGAATACATACATGTTTATTTCTTTAATTTATTTAAGTTGAATATTGATATTGAACATGTGATCAGCTGTTTGAACGAATGTGATTAATCTTTTTACACATAATTGTGCACCTGTAGGTTTAAGCATTCCTCTATGGTTTAAGCCACTCTTTAAAGGCCGCTCTTGTGGCAAATGGTCAGTGATAATATTGTACAGAAAACTAAGATTAACAAGATTAACTTTTGTCCTAGCCAACGTCTTTACTACACAACATGTGATTATTAAGTTTAAATAAATAATAAATAAAATGCCTTTATTGTCGAGCGGTTTTAAGTAGTCTATACACTTTTTTTACAAAATAACTGCTAAGTTTGGAGTGAACGTTTTCGAAATTGAATTAGGTTAGAAGAAATCAGTACCAACGTTCTGTTTATAACATCCAATAATACAAAGAAATGCACATAGAATGTAAAAGATACAATATTGAAAATAGAAACATTATTAATATGCACAACGTGTCTTCGAGTTGATTGGGTAGCCACAGTTGATTTGAACAGACTGTACGGATCAACACAGAGGACACACAATCAAGCTGTATATAGAGAGTGATGTATAACAATGACCCCCGGGGCTGCAGACTGGAGCTATATCATACTCTGTGCAAACAGCGCACAAGTTCATCAATGTGAAATGGCCGCCATTGTTGTCTCCGGCCGCATGTTTGATTGTTCAACAACAGAGAATAACTTTGTTTTCAAAACGTGAAATGCATTTTTTCAACGCGTGTACGTCATATCCTGTTTTCAGCAGAGTAAAGGTAAAGGTAAAATTTGTCTTGTTTAACGAGGCGAAGTTAAGACTATAAAATTGCCACTCAACCTCGACCTTTACCTAGCGTTACCGTATAGTCACTTTACAAATTAATTGTATGTGGTGACTGCGGGGATTGAAACCACGCCACTGGATTGCAAAAAGCCACTTACAATTTGTAAAGTGCCTTCAGTGACGCTAGGTTAAGGTCGAGGTTGGGTGGTAGAGAAGGTAGGTACTGGTAATACGATAAAGAAAGAAACACGCTATTACTATTAAAAATATAATGACACAAAATAATATTGAATACCTGGTTTACTTTTTACAATAAGTGTTTTACTACTTATATATCCATGATATATACAAAACATATGAGCTCTAAAGTGCGTATTGATTAAAAAGAACTATTGTAGGAACTAACGACAAAATTAAAAGGTTATACCTATTTTGTAAAAATAATTAAAAACAGTTTATTTTGAAAACTCGACGTCATTTGTCCTTTGAGGGACTCCCAATTTAAAAAATACAACCCCTTCCTTGTGGCACCTCAAAAGAAAGGGAATTTTAACACAATTTCAACAGCGCGAAGAAACGTATTTTATCTTAACTAGCTTGTTTGTTATATTTATTTAAAGATAACATGAAATCAGGTATAAAATGTCACAATTTCACATACAATTTATTTTGATTGACACATCTTTCTTCAAAATCCTCATCACAACCCTATAACAAACATAATCAAATACTTCGAAGAAAGATTTGTCATTCAAAATAAACTGTGTGTGAAATATGGCGTTTTTAAACCCTGATTTCTTGTAATCTTTAAATAATATTAAATAACAAACAAACAAAAAACTAGTCGAGATGCAACATTTTTCTTTGTGTCATTGAATTAATTTTATAATTCGCTTTCTTTTGAGGTACCACAAGGGCACCCCAGTTTTTGTATTTAAATCATTTGGGGGCCCTCCCTCCGAGTTTTGTGTGGGGTGGATGGGTGACGCAAAATACGCTAAAACATTCCACAAAAGTTTCTAAAATATATTTTACTTTCTCAAAAGTGAACGGGGGGAATTTAAAACTCACCCTGTATAGTTGTATACAACAACATTGAGATTACCCTAAGCTTAAGACGTAGATGTCGGCTGCACGCGCAGCTATATTTAAGGCGGTCAGCTGTTATACTTAGTTACATTGTCTCGACCACAGCTGATTGCGTTGTCAGGGCACATCAGTGTCCGGTTCATCCGGCGGGGGAGGACTCCTACCCCTTCCAGCCAGACACCCCTGCGTGGGGGATCAAGAGACTGCTTCAGTCTCACGGCAACTTTCAATGCAAATACGCCTGTACTCCCCTCAGTGGTCACCTCAGAGAAAGCATAAAGTCGTCCGCACAAGAAACACACGAGACACGACACCGGCTCTCGTGAAAAAGATAATAGTGGTTTTTAAATAGACTGAGCATTCAGGTAACAAAAACTATAATACAACAAATTAATGGTGACGCGTTTATTAACCACTCGTCTCGATTCAAACAACGTCCAGTCGCGCAGTCCAACCTGGCCCAAGCGAGGATTAGTATTACTGTATTCAGAAGTTTACTTGTGTACCAAACATTTAGAGGCATCAGTTGTTCGTCAAGACATGGTGGAAATTTAACATTTAAAAATCTATGTTCAGTAGTGAGTCTGCCACTCTGCATAAATACAGGGTTTTATTACAAATGATGTTCCCGATTTCAAGCGTACATACAATGTAGTTTAATTTGTTATACAAAGAAATAAAACGGTTAAGTTAAGGAAAAATTCAACAAGTTTCTTCACAAGTACTCAGAACCATAAACTTTCGATATGGGCCCCCCTTGTGATACAACAGATGTCAATCCTATAACCAAGCTCTTGCAATACGTTTATAAGAGTATCTTGATCGATTGTTTTGTTGGTATTGGTAATCAGTTGCTGGATCTCTGGTATGCTAATGGTAATGGTGATGTTTACAGCTTACCTTTCATGTATCCTCGCAAGAAAAATAACAGAGGGTGTTATCCACAGATATTGCTGGCCAGTTTAGGATTACGTCATCGTTCGGACCTCCGCGCCCAATCCAGTCCAAGGCAGCCATTAGTAACATCTTTTTACAAATGCGGCCATTTGTTTTAAAATTCAACTACTACTAGTGAATAGAATGGTAACTAAGAGGAGTTTCATTAAACCTGGCACTAAAAAGTGGTTGCACACTAATAAAATATTGGTTAATGTGATAATCCAGCACTTAAGCTTTATTGTCTTCAAATTCAAGCATTACACAACACCTACAATAGTTGACTTAACAAACAGAAAATACGTACCCAAACCAGTATTAATAAAACTTTATGATTATGAGTTTTTCTTGTCCAATGGTACAATTTTAGTTGTAAAATGGTCTAAAAGCAATTTTACCCAGTAAAATTTATAATCAAAATCAGGAACATCATTTGTAATAACTCTGTATATTATAAAATAATAAAAGAGGAAACGCCACGTGTCGAGGACGAAATAAGTTAATTGTTTATACTTAGTTTCTTGTCAACTCGTGGCGCCTGTCAGTGTACATAACCATCATCCCCACCCTCAGTGTGGAGTGGGCGATCTCTGTTGAACCAAAGACAATGTTATATTAGAAGATTATAACGTTATTGTCTTTGGTGGGACCTCTAGAGATGTGGGCGATAGAGCTCAGTCTGCGGACAGTTGCTTGAAATTTTCGAGGGTGTCCCGTGCGTGTGGGGGGTTAATCATAGATAGAAATGGACTGAAAATAACCGTCGATAAACAAAAGTCATAATATTGGTTTTAACTGTTTATCAGTTGTTAATAATGCATAATTTTCCAATAGTGAACAAAATATCACAGAAAAGCCATTGGGCCGAGTAAGTAAGTCAAATTGCTTAAATTGAGATGCGGCCGAGGGAAGGGGGGGCATGTTAATGGAATAGGGATTTTTAACCAGGAGAACATACGATGTTTTAAATGGTTAATGTACTAAAATTTGGACAAATCTTCTCCGAAACCATAGAGTTATTAGTTTTGGAGCATATAAAAACAAGAACGTTAACTTTCTTGGTTAAATCAAATATTAATTTTTAAAATGTTATGTAATGTAAAAAATGATGAATGAATACACGTTTTTCTGATTCTGACTAAAATCGTCCAGATCCGCTGGGTTAAATTGCCCGCTCTCTCCACCCAAAGTAGTTAACACTCTCTGATACAAATTCAACCATTGTACCAGATACAGCTTAAAGATAAATTACTTCGACTCAAAAGTTAGCTGTACAAATATTGATAATCAGGTATCAAAACCTCAATATGTCTCTCTGTACCTCAGATTCATTTTAAAACAGATCACCTGAATATTTTAAAATTTCTTTCAGAAAAGTGTTAGGTGCTGTTTAGTTATTAGTCTCATTAATAACAATTTAAATATTGGTTAGAGGTTTTAAAGCACTGAACTTAGTAAAACTCGATTGTCATATTAGTATTAATTACAATTGTCACAAATTAGCATTACTTATATTTGAAACTATTTTCGTTTCAAAATAATGTAAATTTTAGTTTATTATGTAGCGACGAAATTTATTAACAGAAATACTAATATACTCATAAATAGTTGGTTGGGTTTATAAATATGAGTTCTATCTGTAAAAGTGATGCAGTACAAAGTATCTGGGAAGAGCCCACAGAGAAATAAGTGAAAGAATATGTATCGAGAGCGACGTTTGAAGTGTGAGCTATACTGTATACAAGGTTGATTTCCTCAGAGAGTTGAAGCTCTCTGCTTGTTGGTCAGGAAATAGAACGTCGAATACAAACATATCTACTGTCTATGTACAATGAATGTAAATACTCCTACAATCTTAAGAATAAAACTAACTTTCCGGCATTACCAAAAAGGGGTTAAAGTGGTGGAATGTGCATGATTCTTTTATGAAGAACTGGAGCAGATTATTTGAGATGGTGTATATGTGGGACTGGGACTTGTGGCGTGGTCCTGTAATCCAGCTTCATGTTTTTAGGATGCTATAGGTCTAAAGCGGCTCAGATAGTCTCAGTGATTATCTAATGATACCCGCATCAACTCCCACCATCATTTAGACATATCAGACCATCACCTGCGTGGTTCGGAAGTCACGTTAAGCCGTTGGTCCTTGTATTTCCATTGGTCATTGGGCTATTAATTAATGACCCATTCTAAGGAAGAGTCGGCCTTAGTTTGTAACAAGACTACACCTCATAACTCATTACTACCACTCATCACACTCATCCTTCACCACATATTTGCCTTAAAATACCCTCATGAGAGTGGTCGGCAAATAGTGATTTAGTGATTTATGTGGGGTGTTCAAACCTGTATTAATTGTTTTTTGAGGGAGAGCTTCAACCTAACCTAACTTAACCTAGTCTGAAAAAAAACAGTTGAAAAATCGTGCATTTAATCTCTAGAACAAAGTAAAGCTTTATCATATGAACTGTTTTGAAGAAGCAAAGAAACAGCTGTTACACTGTTAGTATTAGTGTATACATTATGCTGTTTAACACAACTAATAAGCGGGCCAAAAATTACGTCTTCTTGCCCTCGACAAGAAAATCAACTCACACTGAGAAAGTAAAACGAATGATAGTGTAACCAAATAATTGAGGATTATCTGAATTTGTCGCCTTAGCGACCAACAAAATAATTATATTTATTGTTTTGGCTCTTGTTGGTTAGTTGGTTGAACAATTAGCAAAACTTCGGCATGCATTATGTACAATAGTGTGAAATAATGTTTGCACCTCTGCCAAAAAGGGATTGCCTAGCCATTGAACTTTTTCCGAACCTCGACTAGTTTCGGTCTTAAAATACGATCTCAGGCCACAAAAACTCCCCACTTTCAACCCTTGGTAGAAAATATACTATTATCTCCTTAAGAAGTAAGAGATTATTAAAGAAACCTTTATATGCCAGGAAATACAAGTAAAACTTTAGCCCGGGATTACATATATGTAGAAACAGCTTATTTATAGAAAAACTACAAAACGATATTTAGTTATGTACATAAATAACATCGCTAGCTGAGGCTGTAAACAACCGACATCCCAGCTTTATTATAAATACCGATTGTTAAAGCCTGGGGTTTAATGGACTAAGGTTTGTTCGTTTGTGCGTGGGTTGTTATTCAAAGTATTTATCGGATCTTTTATGTACACGTTCCGGCCTTCTAAATATATACACTTCTTCGTATCTAAAAATATTTCAAGGGTATTCCCTTGTACTTTATTTATAGTTTGTATTTTCCTATAAACATGTTTAACAAACGGAGTATTATAGGTTTCTTATCTTTACAATCCAAGAGTTATTTCTTAAAAGGACCCGGGTTTTGGTATCGGAACACTCTTTTTGAGCTGAAATACATGATTTATTTGTACCGTAACAACCAATGGAGATGGAGGTGTATGGAGTATCCCCCAGCAAAAGTGGTTTCCGAATGTCTTCCCTCCAAACAATTGGTAAATCCTTATGCCTAATGGTGATTTTGGAAAATGTTTTAATGTACATTTGTGACCAGAACTTAGGCGCTCATAAGCAACTTATAGAATATTGAAATGGGGGGGGGGGAGTTTGATACCCCCTTGCTTGCAAGTGTCTGCAGAGTTACTCTCGCGTTTGAGAATTTTCATAGTTCTGTTATTGGTGTGGTGCCAAGATTTAATAGATGCAACCCGCTTATTATTATAAAATTGTACTGTTAGTACTTTTACATATTGAGAATAGTACGAGCATTATTTGTTGTACAATTCATGTTGAACAAAATGTCCATAAAATAAATTAGATGGTTAAGTGGAAAAGAGGACTTTATAGTCCTAACTTCACCGCACAATAAAGACTGATTTCATTTTATTTCATTACTTCTATTATATCACACCAGGACTGTTTTCAAGGGCAATTTGGGAGGGGTCATCTGTAAATCCCTTTTGAAAATCACCCTTATGATAATGGTCTTAAAAAAGGTAGGTAGCTGAACACTTACATAATTGAGGCACGGTTGTCAAAGTAGATAAAAGGCATATCAAGTGAAACATCGCAGAAAAAAGGTTATTCATATTAGCTTGTATAATATGTATTACGCAATAATAGTACACAAACCCAATAAATTGTAGAAGAAACTACTTTATCTGAGGTAAATAAACAGTCAGGATCGCCGGTGAAGCAAGTCAATTGGAACAGCTTAGAGAAAAGGTTTCATCGTTTCCTCTCTGACATTCCTGTGGCTGAAGTTATTGTTTCTTGTTTGAGAAAATACGCAATAATTGCAATCTTCAACTCGCAGATTACTCTTTCTTGTTTTGTTTTTGTTGTACAATCAAGAGCTGAGTTGTACAATCACTACTGAGTTGTAGACGGTTCATATAAATAATTAATGAGCCAATAAGTGTGATAGCTTAGATATTAGTACTAAACTACTGACATTACAAAAGGCCAATAGGTTCGCCCCAATATATTGACACTACAGAAGGCTACAGTACTAAATACGACTGATATGTAAGCTAAATCTTTCTGATAACTCCTAACCCGACAATCATTACGAATCTAAGATATCAAAACTGCCCGGAAACAATTGTAAGACCAAGTTTCACCGTAATTTATTAGGCAGTCATTTTCTCTCTAAGACACTAGAAGCAATACAAAAGATGGGTTTCCGAAACCCACATAATATTTCGAATATAGCTTTGAAAGTAGCGAGCCTGTTGTTCATTTTCTGGTCGAAAGGAGAGATGGACCTCACAGTAACAATAGCAGTGGTTTCATGGCTCAGAACAACGCTTAGCATTGTAGACTCTACTGCGCCCTACCGACGTTTTGTGCTCAATTGTTAAGCTGTATTTTAGTTTAACTGTAATTTTAATTGTTTTAAAATGTATTTATCTGGTGACGAAATTAATGAAGAGCCTATTGTTGTGCAATAAATAAGATAAAGTAAGTGGATTCATTCACAGACACTTCAAATGGTACTACCAATTTTTACCTGAAGTACTGTAACAACTATACAGTTGCATTTGCCATTGAAAGTGACATATGTTCAGCTATTTCCATTGGTCTCGTCAAGAAAAATCATACAGAAAGCCACGTAATGTTGAGATTAGGGAAGAGCTGAAAGTGGTGGTTACATAGATCCACTTAGAACTCTTGTGTCTCCTTTAAGACAAGAAGCAAACACGGTATCAGTGTATAGGGTCAATTAACCTTGTCTACAAGAGTCCACTCTTCAAGGGGTCTTCTCAGGATTACAGCTTTTCTGTGCTAAGCTATATCGACAAGATCAGCTTAGGTTTACTAAAGAGTAACTTAACTTGTAGCATCCAGTATTCATCAGATTGGTTCACCGTATTAACTGGTAGAGTATTTGTACTTATGGAATTCCGTGTTCATCACTGCATTAACTTGTTTTAATTTAATCAATACTCTTAGAGAGGATATTTTTACATCCACATGAATGGCCTCTTTAGTTAGGATAAACTAACGAAATAATATTACTAAATCAAATCCCACAAAAGATACGACTAAAAATGAAGCAGTTTCTTTTTTTGTCTAAGTCAATCCACCAGTCACTATGTGATGATCTTAATTCTTAAGCTTTCGTGGGCGGTGTCATCATTAATATCTAAGGCTTCCGGTTTACACCACGTCACAGATGAAATACAAATACTGCTAAACGTTTCGACCTCGCTGTGAAGAGTCATCCTCAGTGGCAGCTACTGAGGATGACTCTCCACAGCGAGGTCGAAACGCTAGCAGTAATTGTATTTGTAACTGTGACGCAGTGTAACGGGACTTGCAGTCTTCGTAACACTTTGCATTCACAGACTTGTGCCAAAGCAACACTGTGTTGCTTTGCACGTGCGCAATATTCGAGTATTCAAAATTATAATTAGAGATTAAACATAATTTAAACAGTTATGAGTACAGTTTGACTACAAGTTAATATCGGCATTGCATTGTAACAATGAAGATAACTATTAGTAATTTATGTCTTAACTATAAGTTGAGATAAGATACATAATATATATCACCACACAATAATGAGAACAAAACAGGAACAAATAAAAGCATTGAAATAAATAGTCTACATAACATGACTTTTCTTTCTCTATCACTAAATCACTATTTGAAATGCCGACCACTCTCGTGAGGGTATTTTAAGGCAAATATGTGGCGAAGGATGAGTCTGATGAGTGGTAGTTATGAGGTGTAGTCTTGTTACAAACCAAGGCCGACCCTTCCATAGAATGGGTCACTAACTAATAGCCCAATGACCAATGGAAATACAAGGACCAACGGCTTAACGTGACTTACGAACCACGCAGGTGATGGTCTGATACGAGGTGTGATAGGAGGCGATGGTGGGAGTTGATACGGGTATCATCTGATGATCACTGAGACTACCTGAGCCGGTTTACCTGTATCCAAAGCTCAGAACATGTAATGATATAGTAGATACAAGCTTTTTGAAATTATTCCCAGTGGCTGGGTATGGGTAACTTTAACTTTAGCCTCAAATACAAGTTGTGAGGTACAAGTCTACGACCGCATCAATAGAAAACATGTGTAATGATATTTAAAACTCAAGTTGAGCGTGCTCTTCAGCTAATGTTAGTTGGTGTCTAGAATTCGCAACTAAAATGAGTTTTTAAGGTTTTTTAACATTTGAAATCAACCCACAGTTTGGTTAAACCTCTTCAGATCCTTATCTGCGTTCCCTATTATTATTCGGGAAATGTGTTCCAGACTCAATCTCCTTCAATTAAACGGCAAAAAACTCACGCATATAGGAATTTTTCAACTTAGTCATGTGTAGGCCGTTGTTTATTTACACATCGGGCAGGCAGGTGAGGTCAGTACTGGCGGCGGCTGCGCGACTGGGGCGCCATCTTGCGATCGATGCCAGTGACGTCACGACGGTTGACTCAGTAGAGTGTGAGAGACATGGGACCATGGACATGGAGCGGCTTGGTGCTCTCGGTCCTGACGGTGGCGGCTGCAGGGGAGGTGTTTACCAACCACTTCCTGGTCAGGTTGGACGGCGAGCTAGGGCGGCAAGCGGCCGACCAAGTCGCGGCCTCCACGGGCTTCCTCAACCGCGGACCGGTGAGTCACCATATGTCAGAGAGGTTAACCCTTTCACTATGTTGTACCTGGAGGCAGTTCGGAGCCCACAGGAAAATTGGCTCCTTTAATGTTGCTGAACATTAGATTAAAATATTGTCGTTGATCAAAGACGGCGCATATGTACAAATCGTAATTTTGGATTTACACGCTATGAAAATGTGTCAATTTTTTGGTTAATTGATATTTTTACACAATCAGGAACGAATACTAAAAGCAGTTTTGGTTCGAAAGGAGGCTGTTGAAAAAACAAGCGTCGAAAGTAATATCCAGAATTTTTAAGGATCAACAGCTATTAGGATGAAATCTTCAGCCCAGAAATCAATTATATGTGTTATATTTGTCAGATGGCTAGATATTGTTTTAAAGTAGGTTTTAGCTATTACATTAAAACTCTAGCTTATTTGTTAGCTTTTGAGAACGAATTTAAGCTTTAAATGATTGAATTACCCATTTCATTGAATTTTAAAGTTCTCGAAGCAAATTTATATTTACACAGGTAGTTTGAAGCATTTCTAATATTTACATGACACTGTAAAGAACTCTGCACAATATCGTAACGTCATGAGTTTACTTTTCTCTTAACGGAAAGAAATAAAGTAAATAACTCACAAAAATCGTAATAGAAAGGAATCAGACCTAATTACATCACTTATGATTTTAACTATTCCAAATTTTACTAAACCGTAATATTGTGTTTGTATATTTTTAAAACCTGTCTTTTTACCTGTCTTTTTAGGTTTTGTATTTTAGTTTAAAACTATTAAGTACCTGTTGTATTTGTCCATCTATTATTTGTAAACAAGTGACGATGTTCTTGAAAAACAAATAAAACACGTCTTATGTTTTTTATAATAAAAGTGGTATAACACTTCAGCTTTAATGTCTTATACTCAGCCCGCTAGCAAAAGACTAAAAGCTCTACAATCTTAAATGTACAGTGATTTTTGTCCTAATGTAAATTTTATAGAGATTTTGAGACTATATGATTTAGGATAAATCACAATTTTGTACCTTATAACCCGCAGACAATTTAAACTATTTATTTATGTTTTTTGTCTAAGTGCAAATTTTATTTTGTCCAAGTGCAGAGAACATATTAGAAATAAAAACTATACAACAAGTTAGCACTAATAGTATAATAGTACATTATACTTAAATAACATTATGATTGTATACGGTTGATAAAATATAAAAATATACATTCGGTAGCCTAATTTAATACCTTAATCAAGTTGAATACATAGGAGGACAAAAAGGCCATAACATGTCTTTTTTATACAATATACATTCAATATAAAATCGTTCTTTTTTCTTTCGACTTAATACGTCATAAACACCGTTAAGGCACGTCCGTCAAGCTGAAGTCTCATTAAAACGTGACACTTTTAGACAGTAACAATAAACTATCTCAGAAAATGTGTTTCGATGTACTGCTATGTACTTTTTGATTTATATGTACATGGTAACAAGCATTTTAACAGTTCAATTACTTTATATAATTTGAGGTGTTAACTATTAAGCAAATTTGCACGGTTGGTTTTTGTCATAGCTGTCTTAATTAAATAAATGGATTAAGTCTACAATAGATTAGCTAAGAAAGTTAACATTGTCATTACTATTATACGGCGAAGTTATTATATAATATATTTTCTGTGTAACGAATCCAGAACTTTTACAAAATACTTAGGCAACAATACATTACTTACAAAACAACAGAGGTAATTGATAGGACCTCTGTTAAGAGTTTGGGATTAAATTTTCCACTAGCAGAACACATAACGTCCGTAATAATTTTAGCTAATATGTTCACAAATCGTCAATGATATTTTAGCAATGAAAATTTTAAGAAATAAAACAATTTTATTGTGTAAACTAGTTGTTGGTTTATACAGTTTTTGACGAAAAAAGGATGAAGCGACTTTAATACGGTATAAATAAAAAGCTCTAAAAAGGGAAATATAAGCTGTAACGTATTGTGACAAAGTAAGACGGGCCTTTGACACTCGTGCCTAGTCTGTGAGGAAAACTTCAATTTACAAATAGAATACAGTATTACATTCCTTGTTCATATAGACCCACTAATAATATTTGGTCTAAAAGAAGCAGCTTTAATATTTCCAAGATATCTTTTATATACATTTAAATTGTGTTCCATTTTTTTAGCTTTGTCTAAACCTTTTTTAAAATTATTAATTTTTTTAAATAAATGTGTTTATATAAATCTCTATGATCGGGGTTTTATTTGGAAGGTTACATTTGTTACAAGCTAGGAAATACACAGCTTCTCCAGCACGTGAGGTTATACATGCTTTTCAACAACCTTGCCATACGGTGCTAAGTTTGACTAATAACTACAATATAATTATAATTAAATTAAAGTACAACTTAAGTTTGAGATATCTTGCCTAGAATATTTATACTCGGAAACGAATATTTTGCACGGATTGTGTTTACCAAATTTAATAAATTATTTTAACGAAAATAGAGTGATTTGTTTATGATTAAAACTAGAATTCAGGTTAAACATACCTTAGAGCAAATATTGGGTAAGCTTTACAGTTCTACTACATTTGAGAAACAAAGCCACTAGTTATACAGGATATGTAATAAACAATGGTTTTTATATTTGTACCAACACGCTTTGATGTGTCTTTGATATCAGTTTATGGAGCTCAAATTATTAGAAATAAGTTAAGTAGAAAAAGAAGACATAGATTAAACTGTCAAAGATCAACTGATTAGTAACAACGTAAAGAATAGGTTTTAGTTGGTTTCCTAAGAGAACTTCAAAATATAGCCACGTTAAACGATATACAAATAATTAATTTCACTTACTAAGCTAAACGGTAATTGAACCCTCTCTGGCGTATTATTGTCTGATTACAATTTGGATAGTTATTTTTTACGTTTTGAACATTTCAAAATGTGAAATTGTCAAGCAAACTCAACGCTACGTTTTCAATAACATATATGATATAAAATTAAGCAACCTTCTATAAACCGTCTCAAAATTTTAGTGTTTTTAAAAATAAATACTTGGTGCAGTTCTACTGTTCAAACAAACAAATGTAGCCTACTTATAAAATAAACCTTTTCGACCACTTAACTTGAGCTAGCAGATAGCAAATACTCGTAACTACCGTAATAATATGTTTCAAAACTAAGCATTTTAAACGTAAAGCCGTAACTTTGCCGTTTTTTCTTCAATAAAGCCATCTGTTGTTTATACAAGGTGAGTTAAAAGTATGGATACACCCGGTAAATGTATGCTTCATTTGTTTGTGTGAACAGTAAAACTGCACCAGATTTATTTAAAAAAATACTAAAATTTTGAAACGATTTCTAGAGGGTTGGACTTGAGAAAAAACTAGCGTGGTTATGAATAATAATTTCAGTCCAAAAGCCATTAGATAGATTTTTGTATTAAATGTTCAACTAACAGTAATTTAACCAACAATAATTTAAACAATTATTTTAAAGGTCTTGATTAAGAAGAACAAAAGGAATATGGACCTTCCTAGACGCCCTAGACGAATCCTAGACCTTCCATTCATTCTTGTACAAAATGGCAGCTTATTGAAATTGCAGCTGCCATTTTGTACTGGGCTGAGATAGAAAGCTCTAGTCGACATTGTTCTTCTTTTTAATCACGAAATAAAATGAGGTGTCACATGATGGGTCTTCATATTTAAATATTTTGAGCTTGCTCCCGAAAAATCCCATTACGAGGAAACGGGGATAAGTTGTAATAGTGATTAAAAGGTTCAGTTTTATTTCTTACTAGCTGAGAGTACCCACGCTTCGCCTCAGGGCTTTATTAACATACTACTGTGTATGTTTAAGAAAATTGCATTATTTAAAGTAAACAAAAAAAATAGTTTCCTTCATATCCTTAGAAAAACATTTAGTTTGCCTGTTAGTTCGCCATCTTCTCCTATAAGTGTTGGCTACCTTGTGAGAGTCATAGTTACTTTCCGTTCAACACGTTTTAGATTCGCCGTTTTCTGGAATTTATTTTGAGGATGTTATATGGACTTTAAATGTAGATAAAGACACACGGCGTGATTAGCTTAACTCTCAAACAAAGTTTCAATGCCATAGTTTCAGCCGATTTCGACTTTAAGCGGTCCAAAATGCCTAAACACATTTTCAGAGTCCACTTTGGTCCCTTGCCATTTATTTTGTAGATGTTGTATGGATATGAAGTATAGCTAAATACACACTGAGTAATGGACTAAGCCCTTAAACGAAGTTTCACCACCATAGCTTTAGACACACACCATCTCATTTTTATATATTAGTAAAGATAAGTGTTGGTTACCTTGTGAGAGTCATAGTAAATCTCGCCAATAACCGCCATCTTGAAAATATTAAATTATCAAACATGTCAATAGCCTATGTGTTGGCCAGGTGTAAAGCCACATTCCTGTAAAATTGCATCAAAATTGGTCCAGTGGTATTTGCGTGATTGAGGAACAGACACACACCCTCTCATTTTTATATATTAGTAAGGATGAAAGCTCCTGAGTTTCATTTTTCTACGTTATCCATGTATAATATAAACAGCTTGTATCCATACGTTTAACTCACCCTGTATATCTGTGAGAACACAGTAACACTAACTATGATCACTTGTCGGTTACTGGGGCGGGATTATCCTCAGTAACCACGAGGCACGAGCACTCTTGAAGCGAAGCAGCTCGATACGATAATTACACTTCCGTACAAATTAAGCCTTGGTGAGATTCAATCAACGAAGCTCAGTAATTACTTTCCAATCTAGAATTGTTCGCAACTTTTACTTGATGAGAATTATACTTCAGCTGCGGTTTAGTTTGAAATGTCTAATAAAGGGAAGTTTAGATTAGTGAACAAAGAAAACTGAAATATTGCTCCGCATAGTATCCAACATAGCCAACGCGTAACACAGCGCACCCTAGCGAATTTTCACGAACGGGTGGGAGTAATTAACCCCAAAAGTGCCTTCGGGGTGTTTCCCGGAAAAAAGGAGTTTTATTCGATACAACTGCATATATATGATACGATTTAAGTGAAACTTCAACTAAAAGTAAACAAGATTTTCCGCCTCTATTTTTTGTTTGGCTGAAGCGATTTTGTTGATTTTGGTACTAATGCGGAATACGGTACATACATAGGTATATAGTTACATCACATATTTTCTCGATATCGGATCATATATACCGTTTTTATAGCATAAAACCACATTTCTACATTTACCCCATTCCTCAAAGGGCTGCACTTCCGTTGAACCGATCCTCCTGGTTAACGTGCTTAATTTAGAGATAAAAACGAAAGTGTGCGCCCCGAGTAAAACGGGTCTAGACTCTTTTTAAAAATAGTTTTGTATTTTCGGGATTTTAAATTTTTGAAGCTCTTGAAACAGTAAGATTCTTGTCTGAGATGACAATTTTTAATGATTTAGGTCAATGATAGTCGATGACTATAGTTACTGATCGAGTATCACGACTATGAATTTCAATGCCTTGTGTGAAACATTTACTAAGGCAGAAAAGAATAGAATCATAAATATGAAGGTAAGAAAAAGTTAGATCAATTCATTTTAGCACATTGTTAGAAATTACAAATTAACAATTGTATAAAGGCCTCATGAAATGAGTCTCAAGTCTTTAAATTTCGTAAGATTCCGATGACATTTTTTGTGTGGAATAAATATTTTTTTACTTCAGTTTGTTCACAATTCCCTTATCAATATATATCATGCTAAAAGTGAGGTTAAATATTATCGTAATAAACCATTAGTAAAAACTCTTTCCTCTTTGAAGTATTTACTGACAGCATGTAAAAACTAAAATATTGCTTTCATTTAATATTGAATTTTGAAATGAAGTGGTTGTTAGGAGCTTAAAAAGAAGGATATTGCAACACACATAAATATAACAAAAATATATGAACAAAAATGCGTTGTGTTATACAACTAAAGTAGCATTATACATATTTTGTCCTGTAATAATTATAAGATTTCTCTTACCACCTAAAGGTGAAGTTACAAACTATATTAAAAGTTGCTATTATTAAAAACTAACTTTAAGCACAACTGTATGTACAGAGTGTAAGATTTGCTTAAAAATTAAAGTAGGTAAGTTAAAATTGGTATGCTAATTGACGACATCATTGTTGAATGACTTCTTAAAAGTCAAATTGACCAAAGACACTAGATATCTATAACTTAAAATGTATTGTGTGCTGGTATTAAAACTCACTAAAACAGCTGCCAGCTAGTTTGTGTTTTTCATAAATAAAGTTTATTTATATCGCACTCCTTTGAGCTAAACCAAAAGGAATATGCTAGCAGGTTTGCTAATTTTATCGAAAGCAAAGAAGTACGGCAAGTAAAATAAAACAAACTGATAAATTCTGATTTCTCATTACCAAGACTTGATGAGTTGTGAACAAGTTCCAATCAAGGAAGACGCGAAGAAGAAGAACATCTGCCAAGGAGAAGTTTATTTATCGGGCTTCGTGCTCGGAGTTTCTCGGAACCGAGTTATCACGGATTCAAGTATTTTTATACGTTCCAATTAAGTTTGTTGTTGTTGGTGAATTAGATTTATTCTGGACCCTGTTTTGCCACGACGAAGCTGAAGTGAGGGGTGAATAGTTCTGGAGATTTCTTTAGGTTAGTTTTGAAAAGTTTCGTTCTTTAACAGCTAAGACCTTGTTGTACTTAGAGAAAATGTATAGAATAAAATAAAGAATATGCTTATCAAATTACTTTTGCAGTAACTGCTCTTTAGTCGATAGCAGTTATTCTTCTATTTATTCAAAACGCAGATTTAAAACAATGTTAATATCACAGGATCAGGCTTTGCTTTTAAAATTCGATATTTAGACACAGAGTTTTGTCTTTCAAGATTCTACACAATAACCCTTAACTTGTAGACTTATTTAATCGATTTTATTTGGGACTTACTCGGATATTTCTTTATAAATTGAAGCCGAAAGCACACAAATAATTAACACTCCGACCCTTTATTAATGCAACTACCTGGTTAGTTAGCTTATTCTACGAAATAAACATCGTTATTGCATAGCTTTAAAATGGATTCAGTGTACACTCAAAATTTAAATGAAATTAAACTTTATGCAGTAGCTTATCTCCGATGTTTTTAAATGTGCCGATGAATATTTCACCATTTTCGTACTTCTAAAAAGAAGCGGATTTAAAATAAGCCGGAGTTGCTGTAAGGTCCATGATATATCCAAAGGTTAAGACTTATTAATTAGATGTCGAGTCAAAGTAAAATAAAGCACAATTTTAAAACCAACCATTTTAAAATAGTTTTAACTAACGCAAAATAACAAATCAACAGTCAATTTTTTGTATCAATAGTTAAACCGAATAATACATACTTATAAAAAAAACAATCAAAGTGGTCGACCGAAACCAATTAAAAATCAAGAAAAATAAAACCCTTTACTGGTTACTAAGCAGTCAATGATTTTGTAAAATGATTATTTCATCAGAAAATCTTGTCAGTTTTGATTGAAATGTTGTTGCGGAATTAAAATTCTGTAGGTAGTTTGGTTCTCAATCGGATTGAGTTAAATTGTTGTGTTGTTCGTAGAATGTTTTGTCACGATATCTAAATTTTCGATTACCTTATTGATGAAACATTGTAGTATGAAATTCTTTCATTCTAATTTAATCCTACTGTGGATTTTCTCGTACAAATGTTATAGTTCACTTAAAGTTAACAAAAGGCGCTTAAACATGGTTCCTAACTATTTTATTAGAACACTGTTCTTACTGCTGATTTTGCTTGATGAATAAGGTGTCTAAAATAAAAGTTCTCCTATAGAATTTTTTGTGTATTGTATATGTTAAATAAGGTACAATTATGGTCCAGTAGACATTTATTAGGATTGCCTCAAAACAAAAATTGGTAATCTTTTATTTCGAAACAAGAATTAAACAAACAATACGAGACCGGATTCTACAATAGGCAACTATACTTAATTTCGACCTTAATGAAAGGGCTGAAACAATTCTCAATGACACTCGAAACTATATTAACGTCTAAAAACTACATACGAATACAAAATGTCAATAATAATTGTAATACGATTTCCAAACAGTTTCTAACGATGATTTAAGAAATCGATTTCAGAATAAAGCGTCTCGACCTTTACAGGGGAGAATATTGTCGACTTGGCGAATAATGGGAAACCAAGCTGAAGGTAACAGAAGCGATTAAAAGCTAGTACAGATCCTGGCAGGATTCCAATCAGGATCCAATATTGGAGTGAAGTAGTTCTGGCCATCACCGCCAGTCGCAGCACCGTCCTCTCCTTTGTCCGGCATCGCTCATTCCACGCTCTTTGTCATATGTGCCGAATTGGATTTTTCTCGTTACTCTTTTACGTTTTATACGTAGCTGGAGGCGTTCTCAGTGTCATATTCATGACATGTGGGCGAAGGATGCGCGTTGAGAGTTTCAATGTAATTTTTTTTATCGTTCAAACGGAGAAGTTTTTAATTTTGTTGACGAGTTTCAGCTGTTACTTTTGGCACACAGTCACAAACATGTTGTTTAGATCTTATGATTGAGGTTATGATTATGTTAAAAAATACAAAGAGGTTGACTCAGTCTTAAACGCACTAGCTTTATATAAATTACCACTCAAAACAAACGCCACTGAAAGTCCTGAAGGTTTTCGAGGTTGCACGGTAGAGAGTACTTTGTATAGTCCTAACTTTGCCTTAGATAAACTTGTAAAAGACAAACCCTTTTTTACTGAACAACTTTAGCTCAAAAAATGATAAAAAGGCCGCTCGCTTGAAGGGTATGAAGAGGCGGAAACGGAAAATTACGTCTGCGGAAAGAAGTTGAAGACGAGGAAGGAACTAGCGCCTTATTACCTGGCTTTATAGAGCAGCCGACGGTCGAGACTTTGATAAAAGAGGAGTAGCGTGAGTCGTATATCAATGTAAAACAGTAACTTGGGCAGGTTTTGAACACATTATAAAGAAATATACAACGAATTATGAAACAAATTAGGAACGAATTAAGGACAATGATCACATGGAATTGCATTTTTGGTTGTTAGCAAGATACGAAATACTAACGGTGTTCTTGAAAGCAAGGAGTTTAAGCCATCAACTCGTTTGTACTCGTAAGTCTTTCTCTTCCTGTGCTTTTGCTTAAACACTTTTAATATAAAGTTTAATTATTTTCATTCCTACACACAATGGTAGAGAGGAATTATTCGATAACTTACAGTACAAAGTTAAAGTAATAAATGAATGTACTGCCGTGATGTTGCAGAATTCAAAGTAAACTCCGAATTAGACAAATTTGATTTTCATTTACCTACCACAGATTAAATATGACTGAGCTGACGTGTGTTTAAAATCAGTGATGCACAGCATGTTCCATTTATCACGGCAAATTTAACGGACAGCGACACGGAGAGCGATAAGGGTATCTCTGGATGGAGTGGGATATGACAGTCATATGGTTTCTAACCGACATAACAGCTGAGCGATTTATTGTCGATTGTTGTCAGATAGATAATGCATTGTTTTGTCATCAGTGCGATATTCAGCTGTGAACTAAGCATTTAAATGTGTAATTATGTAAACGAGGTTTCATTTAAATAGTTGTGCTTTCTATGAAAGCTGAATATGTGTTGTTCGGAAATCACAGTTATTTACTCGAAAATGCGATGGGAAAAGTCAATCAAAGTATTAAAAAGAAAATGGGTTAAAATATAGGGCCTGTTTGGAAATATTGTTTAGGACTAATAATAATCTGAGTTTAAGATTGGCAGCAATTTTACATTAAACCCAAGGTTGTGGTAAATGATACATAATATTATGAAAGAAAAACTCAAAATGGGTTTCACTCTGAGTATATTTTATAAATATCTTATGAACGCTAGCAAAGTTACTCGCCAAATAACTCAAATCCAGTACTTATCGACTTTGTCCCCGAAAAAAGAGAACGACTTCATAATAGACTTACCCTTTTTATGTTAGTCAAGTAGGGCATCTGAAGGAATAATACTCATACATGTGTTTTTCGTAGCCTTAGAAGGGCAAACAGTATGCCTGCACGAGTTTATGGATGAGTCTGGAGATTACCCCAGTAACCCGAGCTTGCTAGCGTCAAGAAATAACTACTAACGTTCTTTTAACTAGCTAAAATATGGTTAGCCGGCTGACAGTAACTTCATAAAATAGCTACTAGCTATCTTCAAGATAATTAAATAACTAAAAATCTAACTATCAAGCTAATATCGCTATGAAAAGTTTCAAAACTAGCTAACAATGTAGTTAAGTTTGTTTGTTAGCTAATTAATAATAATAGTAGCTCGCGGTTAGTGACTAATAGTTTCCAAGACATAGCTACTAGCGACCTACTAGCTAGTTAAAAAACTATCTGGCTAGCCAACGTTACTTTGAAGAGTTTGCTACTGAAGAAGCCCAAGCTAGCTAAAAATCGACCACACTATAATAATGGTTTTAAAATATTGTATAAACGCCGGGCGATTCAAATATTTAATCTTTGAATATGAGTGGTATCCCCGTTAAAGGAGAAAAGACCTCCGAAAATAGTACTTGCGGTTAAGCCATTACTGTTCTCAAAACTACCTGATAACAAAAACTACCTAAGTAAAATAAAGGTGTATTCCATATGACTATAGGACGTAGAGTGGTATAACTCGAATGAATGAGAGGAAGTGAATTCCAAAGTATTTAGATTAGGATTTCAATGTTAAAATGTGTGGAAAACTTTAGCTTTTTAAATTGCAGTAAATGACGATTGCATAACATGAACACTGTTCAGGCAATAAACAATTTATTTCTGTAATTCTTTCTATTTAAATTTAAAAAAGGTCAACTTTTTCTTGTTTAACGAGTCGAAGTTAGGACTACGAAGTCCTGTTTACCACTCAATCTCGACCTTTACCCTCAATTACGAGTGCCTTGCTAAAATCTAGAAAAAACAAAGTGTGCCAGTTTAAAACTAATTAACTAAGGCTTAACAGTTCTTAGACACTTAAATACAACACTTAAATACAAGTTTCGATGACACTACTTTAAAACAGGACGAAAAACAAGCCACCTAACCTAATGTTTTAAATTGTAGTGAACTGTACACTCATATCACCATTACAGATCTCAAGGACCCCCAGAAACGGTACTTTCGATTATTCGTTGGTAACGTTTAAACTATCAATTTTGCCTGGTTAAAGCAATGGACACACTGTTTGTTTTAAAATCCCCTACTTTAACCACACTAGAAACTTATTGTAAAGTCAAAGTGTTTGAGATGCAATATTATCACTAATGTTCGTAGAAATTTGAATTACGCCAAAGTAAATCATCCACAATTACGTTGGTGCGTTATTGGAGTGGAAAAGAGTGTTTTCTACACAAAGTAGTCAAGAGACTCATGTTCTCCACTTAGTTTAATTATAAACCGTATAAACCACGCTCACATAAGATACAGTTTCATTTGCTAGCTCTTGCTGCTTATAATACTTTTTTAGAGCTACACACACTGTTATGGATTTTTGCAATTTTGGTGTACTTCCGTCTTCTCAAAATCTTCTTCGTTGTCCATCTAAACCTGGACGATGTTGAAGATTATGCCTTAACCACAGATGGGTTTCGCAAAAGCTTCACTTGAGACCCTAGTGATGAAATCTCGTAAATGATTATAGGCCTACTGGTTTATTATTGGTAAATGTTAAAATCAAACTCATTAAAACGGCTGCTACAAAAAGAGCATTAATATAATCTTTTCCTCCTTACCGAGTAAAAGATCATAACACAAACGGTCATTTGCATGGGAATAAACTAGTATATACCATCATTAGTTCATGGTAGCAAAGTAACAAGTCCAAGGCGCAGCCGAAATTCAAAACAAACTCGTTAAACCATTTTATATGTCCATGCCACAAAAATATTATTGACATGATGTTTTTCTCCCTAAAATTGCAGAATGACAAAAAAGCAATTTTAACACGTTATTGTGTGAGTTAAAACCCAGCTGCTTTTAGAGAAACGTGATGAAAAATAAGTTCTCTAAAGCTTTGGTTTCCTAGAAAGCGGTGACCGCTACATTACGGCCGTAATATGACGGTGAGTTTTGTTTTCAATACAATCAGATGAGAGTGGTTTCCTAGAAAACGGTGGACGTAAAGTAGCGGTGAAAACTAGTTAAGGTTTTTCTCACCATGTGGCACATTTTGTTTTGTAAACAAAAGTCTAGCTTGTCCATTACTACATAGGTAAATAAACTTTGACAACTAAAAAAAAACATGTCAAAAGTTGTTTTTGTCTACATCTGTTTGAATATTGTGTTACGTCCACCGTCACCGTTACGTTCACCGCTACAATAACGGCCGTAATATGGCGGTGTACTTTTTTATAGGAAACCATAGCTTAAATATTCCAGACATACAATTACAAAAAACACAGATGTTTTGAAGCGTCTGCAAACTTTATTCATAAAACTGGGTGACGCAAACAGCTGTTATTAATATAAAAGCCATTTATTCGTGTTGGTGAATGTTGATTTGCATAACAACGCGGCAGCCGCCATTCCCCGCATTGCTCAGGCAAAGGTGTGCTTGTGGCGCTGCGGCGGCAATCCACTGAAACACAACACAACACGGTGCGTTCATTCGCAGCTCACTTCACAAACACACTTTTGCCATGCTGAGCAACATGTTTCACCCCGTTTTCGGGAAAATTCTAATATTAATAGTACACGCACTTATACAATACAAAGCTCATCTAGCTCACTTGTTCAGTTAGTAAACAAAATTAAACACAATATACCGTTTTTTTTTATTATTTAACACAATGAATGAAATAGTAATTATGTATATTTCCAAAGACCACTAGGAACCCGAATTGAAACTGTTTTACTGTACAATTTTTACTGAAATTTTACGTGCCTTTTAAATATTCGGTTTAGGTTTCTATCGTTATAAATCATATATGTGACCGAAAGTCTCGTAATTTCTTACTAGTTGAAGATATTAGAATAACCGTTTCTATATAAGTTTAAGTCATGATTGAAACTTAATTTGAGTATGTTATGAAAGGTATTTTTAAATGCTGCTTACCAACTCATTAATATACCTACTGGTAACGTCAAATGTCTACGTTTTTTTCACTTAACAAAAGTGGTTCATACCTCCCTGACAAACTGTTATTTTTGTTAATTACATTATTCTGGAACCTTCTGTTGACTCAGTTGACAATTAGAATATACCTCTGCTGTTTTCGCCACTTATGAAGATTAATTGGCCATGAAATATGACACAACCGTTTTGTGTATGCAATACTCACAAACTGGATTAAACCGGTCAATCACATTTACAAGTTAGGTTTAGCTGTGGGATTGTAAGTTAGCTAAGTTTAGGTGTGCAGCTGCACGAACTTGCGGCTATCGATTTAACCATCAAAGCAACAACAGCCACGAACTGAGGTTAAGTTCTGCCCTGGGCCACAACCAGACGTGTACAACAATCCAGCTGGGTTAGTTCATCCTACACTCCATTCATTGAGTTACCGCAACATTCAACAGTGTCAGTACAACATACGAGGTCTGATCAAACAGTCCAGGATTTTTATATAGCGTGAGAATGCAGCAATGCATTATCTGACTCAACAATAACAGTAGCTTTAGTTAAACCCTACCCTCAATCATAGACAAATAAACTAGGTTTATTTCTGACGTGTTTTTTTGGTTCTGGGTATTTTTATTCATGAAGTAAATCTGAAAGAAGATCAACGTGTTTGGTTGTGTGAAATTGAACGAAACTTTCACTGACGCTTTTTATATGTACTAAGAGGCTTTCGGTGAAGAATGTTTAAGCCTATCGCATTTTCATAAGTGGTACAAGAAGTTTAAAGATTACCGAACATAACAGAAGATGATCATCGTTTCGGACGCCCTTCGGCATTAATCAGTGATGATCAAGTTGCTAAAGTGGATTATCTCGTACGTTGGCTAACAGTTCGTGAAATGGCAAAAGAAAGTTAAAATTTATTTATTTAATTTCAAAAACTTTTAACTGAAAATGCGTCGAGAGTTGCGGCAAAATCAAAACCGATGTGGGTGGGCGTCCAGAACGAGGATCATCTTCTGCTGATATCTGGCTATCTTTAAACCTCTTGTACCACTCATGACACTTTTAACAGAGGCTTAAACAGTTTTCACCAAAAGCCTCTGAAAAGGTGCCGTCTGATTCAGAAGTAACACATCTATGGTTTTGGATCAATCCTACTATTACTCAAACATAAATAATCAAGATTTATTTGAAACAACCTGTTTTTTTATATTCTGAACAGCGTGTTTGGGTAATTCTAAACACAAACACGCTGTTCAGAATAATAAAAAACAGGTTTCAATTAAATCTCGATTATTTTTGTTTGAGTGAGAGTAGCATTGATCCGAAAACAGAGATATGTTACTGTTAAGCCAGAGAATGCATTTCTGCATACCTCATTGTTGTAAGTCACTAAACTATCACGCTATATACAAATTCTAGGAACTTTTTGATTAGCCCTTGTATACAAAAATACCTCTTATCTCGTCCCAAGGGCGTAAATCAGGCCTTGCACAATATACAGGTATTGTTAGGAACGTAGGATGTATTATCCCAACATTACACGGCTGGTTTGGAACACTGTTGTACACAGCTGGTTGTGATTCAGGGCAGAACTTAACCTCAATTAAATTTAACTATCCCCAATTATTAGTCAAAGAGTTGCAAGACTTATTGGTCACATATTTAATTTATTTTGACAGTAAACTTTACCAAACTTTCGAAGAAACCGTAAAAATTAACCTGTTATTTTAGACATGTGTTCAATGAAATTAGACCTAGAGTTCTATTTAAGATACCTAAGGTTCTTTTGAAATTATCCATCACCATGGTTGAAAGAGCGAGTTAGTTGAACTTTGTAGCATATCAGTTATGTGCGTGTATTTCCCAATATGAGGAGGAACTTGTGTTAGACTGATCATTATTTTCCCGAAAACGGGGTGAAACATGTTGCTCATCATGGCAAAAGTGTGTTTGTGAAGTGAGCTGCGAATGAACGCACCGTGTTGTGTTGTGTTTCAGTGGATTGCCGCCGCAGCGCCACAAGCACACCTTTGCCTGAGCAATGCGGGGAATGGCGGCTGCCGCGTTGTTATGCAAATCAACATTCACCAACACGAATAAATGGCTTTTATATTAATAACAGCTGTTTGCGTCACCCAGTTTTATGAATATTGTTTGCGGTAGCTTCAAAACACCTGCGTTTGTTTGGAATTATTGGTTTTGTTTCAAACAAACTGTAGTCAAGTTGTGATGCAAAATTCAATTTATATCGGGCATATTCAAGTAGCTTAAAGCTAAAGGCTAGAAAATATTTTACCATTCCTAAGCTATTAATTAGGATTTTCCGTCGCAGTATTGTTATAAGTATTTAAATATATTACGTTAATGGTCGCTCGACAGGTGATCGAGTCCGTAATAATTTAAATTGCGTCACGGATATTTTTAATGTTTTTTTGTATTTTAAAAGATTATTAATTTTGAGTTTAAGTGTATTAACCTTGCAAATACTGTATGTTTTGAGGGGGTTTCGATGTGTATGAATAGAAAGTCTTAGACACTTAATAGTAATGACGGTTTCATAGCACGTATGCGTTTAACGCAATAAAAGATTTATTTATGAGTACATTGTGTGCGATAATACATTACAAGCTCAACACAGATTACTAAATATATTTTATTACTCCCAATTAGAAACCCAGTACTTGAAGTTTTATTCTGGGACACTGGGTCTTCAACCGATTTAGCTCTAACAGAAAAATTCATTATAAGTCCAAAAACATCTAAATAAGATTTATTTGTGCTTGTTAATAATTATATTGATTGAAGTATTGACGCGATGGGTGGAAAATGTGACAATGCACAAGGCTGTAGTCCAATTAACGTCGCCATTATAAATTATGAATTACTGTGAGGTTAAAACCTTTAAACGAAAGGTCAATATTATTTTAGGGCGGGTTTGAATTTTTAACTTTGATTTATTTCCTTTGTGAAACACGACAAAATACAATACATTTAGAGCTCTGAAGTCCCCAGTGGAACTTTAAAGTTATTGGCTCCAATCTATCTTGGATAATGTGTTTGACGTAATGTGAAATTATGATGCATATAGAAATTCATCACATAAGAATGGCGTTTGTAGGACTTTAAAAGACGCTTGTTCAAAGTTGATGCGAGGCTTTGTAGTTTCTAGCCGCTCGGAAACTTATTTTTTACACCCGCAGACTACAGTTATCGGTCAGACTACATTGTTATTTTTTGACACCCATACTGCACACTCTTAACAGCGAAGCTATCTGGTAAAACACGTAGTTCCAAAACGAAAATGCGTTGATTGTTCACCTGAGTATTTTATGGCACCTCATATCTATTAATAGGTCGCTGAAACGTATGTTTTAGAGTTCAAAATTTCTTCCACAACAC
The DNA here is from genome assembly GCA_018831715.1 of Matsumurasca onukii. Lineage (NCBI taxonomy): Eukaryota > Metazoa > Arthropoda > Insecta > Hemiptera > Cicadellidae > Matsumurasca > Matsumurasca onukii. The sequence continues at coordinate 26,856,654 of CM032058.1, forward strand.
GAGAATAATTACTATTCAAATAAATATTCAAATATACATTCAACCAATTGAAAAACAGTTTTCTAATAAATAGACAGAACAGTTCGCATTAAGTACACACTAGTGTACTGAATAATGTGCATTCAATGTGTATCGTATAGCACCAATACACAGAAGCCCTTTGCTGGTCCAATACTGTATGCCTGGCTTGATCATTTCATCGTGTCCCAACCACGCAATGATTGTAACTCTGGCAACTCAATCGGTATTGTTTGAAATTTTAACAAGCTGTTGCAAATTTTAACAATGTGATAGATTGATTTGTGAAAATAACAACCGTTGTTTGAAAACGTATAGTTTAAGATTGTTAACATCAAAAGGTTTAGCAGACGCTTAACCTTTTTTTAAAGTGAGTCTGCTGCAAAATTGGTGTTCATTTTTAAAAGTTGTATACTCCTGAGCCCTTTCTTGCAGGAGAAGTGCGAAGTTAAACTATTTGTTTTTTACCCATGTGTATTATAAAAGTATGATATTCATAAAAATGTTAATCTTTTTAACCTTGAAGTATATTCGATTTGAATTTGAAGTGAGAGCCTCGACACAAGTGGCCAGACTGAGGTAGCATGAAGTGTGTCCCCCTGACAACATGAACCGGGCGTTATCAGCTGTTTCACACTGACATCACTGATAACAGGGCACAGGGGGTCCCATAGACCTGTGCAATGTCAAAGTTGTAATTTAGCTTAGCCTACAAGAAAGAAATTGCTTGTGTATAGTCGTAGTCATTGGTCATAGTCATTTATTCTCATCAATTACATCAACATATATTGGTTGTGGTTTGTCGTAAATACTTATAATACAATTAAATATTTTACAGTACAAAAACTTTAAAAACAAGATAAAACTTACAAATTTATAGGACCTTAACAAGTCGACTAAAGTGAAATATAAGTCAAAATACGCATTATGTAGTCAAGAAAAAAATTATATTTTGAAAACCCTGAGCTCTTTTAGATAGACTGTCCTTGATACTTAGCGAAGTACTCTGGGACGCTATGGTGGCCAAGAAGAAAATCGAAGAGTCTTTGTTTGAAGGATTTAGGAGAGGTCTCATTTTTCAATACACACCTTATAACCTTTCAATGAGAATAAAATGTGGAAGTAAACATCCTGACGTACTATAATAGACATATATTTATTGCTTGAGGAAACAGAGTTTTAAGCAACAAAAAACACAGGAAACCAAAATCATTTAAATAAAAAACATGTCAGATATTTTACCAATGTTAAAGGGTAACCTACTCACCATAAACGCGTTATCTCAAGGTTTGTTGGTTTTCATACGGTGCTTCAGAAACATCCCTTTAAGAAAATTGTTGCATCAAATATTATTTAATGACCAATACAAATGTTGGCAAAGTTGTTTTATCAAAAGTGTTTTGAAGAGATTACAGGGAACCCACGCATGCCAGATGACAAGCGTAGCTGATATAGTCAGCTGTTGTTATCAGTCAAGTAGGAGGCGTTATCAGCTGTTATCTCAGCAATGCTTCAGCGGAGGTGTGGGGGCGAATCAATCATACCCGAGAAGGCATTGGAATGGTCACCAGTGGTTGTAATATAGGCACTTTGCAAAATTCGGTGTCTTAATCCAGCGTGCCCTCTATTTATACTAGTCCACTGCACTAAAATTAAAATACCTAATTCATTTGTTTCAAAACGTAGCCCTATTTTAAAACCGTATATTTAACCTTTTACAATTTATTCACTGGTTTATTATATTTTTCTGATTTAAAATGTAAATAGCAATGATAAATTGCGTAAAAATATTCTCCTATTAACCTTTGAAGAAACTGTTGACTTACAAACATTGGAAAATAAGTGTTTAATAAACATTCGTTATTAACTGGTTATAAACATTTAACTTGTCACAATATCTACTTAGTGGATTCTGCACTTGTTATGCTGGTAAGAGTGGCAAAACTGAATTAATCTAAGCTTAATTTGTTCAGTTGGCATTAGTGCCGGACTCAGTATTGATCACCCGTATACATTGTTGGGTATTCAAGTCCATTCACCTGACACTTTTTTTGTTACGCTAATATTTAAGTGTTTTAATCATAAATACGGTTTAAAACGTTTTAATATAAAAACGTATTGATTTAGTAAACAGCCCGATTTCAATTGAACGAAGATATACTTGTAATATAACACTTAACTTAAGAAATTTAATGAACAAAATATCCTTTACCCACTTGTTTGTTCCTGACATCATGGTATATTTATTATTACATCGCGCTTTCTTCTCAATAGTTCTTTTGTTTTAGATTTCATTCAACTTTCAACTAAAGATATGCTTTTGATCGAACTAGAATAATACATTCACATACAGAACTAGAAACAATTTTCTAGAATGTAATTTCTGTAGAAATTTGAAAACTACAGAACAAACAGGTTTCAAAAAGTACTGAGTGTAATAAATAAACCTAGTATCATAAGTATAGGCTTTGATGAAAAAATAATTGAACACGGCCTCAGTAATAATACGTGTAGAGAGACAATGCTGGCTTAAAACTAATAATAAACAAATATCACATGTTTTAACTGACATTAATAATTAATCAGTTATACGACACCGAGTCTGATGAGATAACATTGTACGAGTATAATAAACTTTCGGAAAATTAAACAATCTTTTCATTTTTAAGACTTGGTCAAAACAAAATTTGACTCAACATGTTTGGTCAGTGAATGTAATGGCCAGAAACCTATAAATGTCGGATTATTGGTTTGATAACTTTTTTATTAGTGTATTGTCAGTTTTATCTTTTTCTAAAGGAAGATAATAATGGTGGATTTGTCATTATTTATTTCGACACACCATACGATTTCGTAAATGACACTACAAAATAAATGATAAAAAGTTCATTAATAAACATTTATAGTAATTTAGGCACTTGACATGATAAAAATGTTCCATTCAATTCAATCATCCCAACTTGCTTGCATATTATTTTAGCTCTTTTCACACGTTGAATAAAACTGATTACAAAGGTAGGTTTATTAAGAAAGAAAAGAAAATACTACTGTCGTTTACTATTGACAACACTGAACCGCAACCGTACAAGGAGAAGGGATGTGCTTCAACTTGTACTGTGGAGCATTGGACCACAATATCCACTATCCACTATTCTGCTTATTGCACCTGACATGCCGGCCAATCCCGTGGAGTGCTCTATCCACCAAATGCACTGCCACCACTCAGGTGATTAAACACTCAGTACATTATAGATTGACATACCTATGTGCATTTTTGTGAGTCTTGCACGGTAGGTGTTGTGTTTTAAATAGCATTTACACAATATAGGGGAGAGCAGGGTAAGACCGATACTTAAAGTTTGGTGACTTTTGGAACCCACGTTAATTGACTAAAATGACTGAAAATGGGTGTAAACAATCTAAAACTATCTGGCCACTTAATAAAACTTAAAAATACAATCTACCGGCAGGGTAAGGCCAAGTTTAGTAACCTTGGGGTAAAACCAAATATACTTTTTATATACATGAAAATTTTTAAAATATCATGGTTACCAAACAAAGTTTATTTTACATGTTTTGTGAAAAATAAACGTTCCCTACAAGGTAAATCAAGAACACTGACTATAGCCCTAAGCTGAACGTCAGATTTAAGAAATTTAGGTAACCTATACATGCGTAGGATTTAGAACAGGGTTTCTTACACTAGTTAAGTTTTATACAATCCTCAATACATGCTATGAGTTTGTGTGTGCTATTTCCTGCAGTTTGGACGAACATTATGATTATCACTACGCTTGAGTTAATTTTTGATAAAAGGTAGCCAGAGAAGCCTTATTTTAACTAAAGCTTGACCGGCTGGACAGTCTGCTAGTTTTATGTACGTACTAGGCCTTAATTAACCTTTCTCTTTAAAAATGTAACAATTCATAGGAGGATAACTGCATTAATTTTCTAAAAGAACGAGCTAAAATAGACCAATTTAAAGTTAAATGGCAAACACTGCACTTAATTTCACTTATAACATAAAACTGTAATGTTTATATCCATATTCTGGCTGGTTACATTTTTAACTGAAGACACCATATTATTGAAAAATACTTTGGCTCAAACGATAAATATGGAAAGCAGCAGGTGAGCTATGACGAGAGCCTGTATCAGTTGCAAGTGGTCTTATCGATTCCCGCCAAAACCTTCAAGAGTCACAATCCAACCCCCTCCACAACCTCCTCACCCCCTTCCACTTTAACACGAGTTCCAGCCACACGTCTCATACAAAGGAGACATGTCAGGAATCTAGATTCGTGGTTGAAACTTTCCAAGCGTGGATTCAGAACAACAAGTTTAGTTTTCGAATGGTGTTTCTGTTGTGTGATGGAATTTTCAATATGAGCTTAGTATAATTGTAATTTTAAAGAATGATTGCCGTTTCTCCGTTTTGATAATAGACTATTTCCTCACTTGGCCTGGTAAATATTTTGGATAAGAGCTAAGGTTAAATGAGCGAGGATGAAAATGACACTTTAGTGACAAGTGAAAAAAAATTTTTGTCGTCATCATCCTTTGATATTGCAGACTAAACTTAGAAACTCGAAATAACAGTTTTAAACTCAGCAGTCTGGTTAATATGGTTTAGCAGGAGCAGTTGCTACACTGTTTCTTTATTAGTAAGCGTTAAGATTAATGAAAAACAGCTCATAAACAGCTGTTGTCCCTGTAATTTAAAAAACATCACAATAACCTTTTTCCACTTGGGGAATCATCAAAACAACACTTTATTTCCGTGGAAGTTAAAGCGCAACTTTATTACATGTGTCAAAAAAGCTCATTTTAGAGCTCAATGATAAACTGTTTATTGTTTAATGAAGTAATCTCTTAATGGTAATACAGTATATTTTAGCCTATTCATATGAGCTTAAGTTTAACTTCCGAGGCACGGCAATTTAGTCATCCAAACAGATATTTTCCCTGGGAATAAAAGTGCAAATTTAACACGCTCTTATTTGGGACAAAAACTAAAAATAATATATATGTATCAAAGTTTGTGTTATTCTTTGAGTGTACCCTTCCTTCAAGGGTACTTCATACAATTTTAATGCTAATTTTCTTTTTTATGTATAGGTATAAGTCATTACCCGTGGTATTTTAAATTATTATATTTCAAATACAAAACTATTTGTACAAGTTTTCAAAATAAACTATTTTCTATTGTATTTCATCCTTTTAATACCATAGCCTACACACTAATGGACATGTACAACCTTTATACAGGTTAAAACTTTGTAAACACATTAAATCTACAAAACTACTTCTGTAGAGTCGCACTACTGTAATAACCACCATATCAACAACAAATTTCTCCAATGGAAACTCCTCGTTTGTAACCTAGCGATTGTAAACTCCTAGTTTGACAATCCCAAATTTATCCATTCTGAACGTTAATAGCCATGAAATGTAATTGTATTTCTTTTATGGACGAGTGTGTTTAATTATTGTTTATATATTTAGTTATTAAGCAAATTGCTTTGACTCAGTATAGTTCCAAGTATGTACAGTTGCAGCCAGACTGATTCCACTAAGTGCGGGGTCTTGCTCCTCAACCTCGCTCTTGTTACTGCTAACTTGCTTTATCATTTAATCAACTCACTGATACTATCTTGCATCGCCCAGGTTTGCTTATAGTCCAAGGTGTTTCTAATTATAGACACAATTTTCAGAACTGTAGCCTATATATGTGCCAAAGTGTTTATACAAGAGTTTTAAATGTCCCTCTCCCATAACTTTAGAAAAGGAAATATTTTGAAACACCCTTTGAGGAATGTTTTTAAAGGATCCTAAAGTTTATTTTGACGTACTTGCGTCACCCTCACCCCTTCCCCCACCCAAACCCACGGGGGCAATTTTAAAATAAAATCCCTCTTGGTGTATTGCACCTCAAAAGAAAGGGGATTTCAACACAAGTTCAATGACGCGAAAACAAGTTGTATCTCAACTCGTTTTTTTTATACCAATTTAAGGAGTACAAAAAATTAGGTTTAAAATGCCACATTTCACATACACTTGATTTAGAATGACAAATCTTTGGGGGTCACTTTAACACTTACCTTGTATAGTTGTACTGTATGGCAAACTACAATTAGAAAATAGTTCAGTGTTAATATCTGGAGAAAGAAGAAACTGTGAGGTTTTAGACGAGGGAGTAAAACACAATTGTCTCTTGTTACTAAACGCTGAATAGATCTGAGAAAGTATTTTTTATTAAATATAAACTATAAAACTATGTATACTAATAAAACTTTAAATCAAGGAGTTCTTTTAAAAACATCCGGTATAACGAATTCATAACAACAATTCGTAAGAACATTAAACTATGTTATTATTTAGACAGGCATTCAGTACTACAGGGATTCAGCACTGGGATTTCAAAATTCTGCACTGTGATTTCAAATGTCAGCAGAGTCGTCAACATCATCATAACTTGCCCATCATTATACTTGCTGCTTACTTTAAATATTTGAATTATATTTCTAATTTAGATTTAAGTGTATGTTTGTGTCGATATCGTATTATCCATGACCTTTTCTTTATAATATATTGGTATTTGACTATTGACTACTGACTGGTGATTTAGTTAAACGATCCGAATAAGATTTTACTGAAGTCCTAAATAAACCTTCATATCAATATATCGTCTCACATAAATGCCAGTACACTAGAACATTTCGTTATTGTATATACAAAAACAAATATTCAGATGCGGTAGATTGCGCGGCAGAAATTCTGATTTGCTCTTAATCAAACGCAATGTATTCGGAAACTATAACAAATAATCTCCAAATTAATGGAGAACACTTAAAGATTTATTTCTACAACCTTCATGTTTTTAACTCGATAAAAAGGTAATCAATTACCGCATGTCATCTATTGTTGTGAACAATAACTAACAATTCCTCGGAGGAAGGCTGGAGAACAATCCACTAAGAGCTCTACAGCGAAATTGTGTCTGTGGCCCGTGCTGGAGTGGCTTCTGGCTTATTTACTCTACAATATCTTCATTGTTTGTGCACGGCAAAACCAAGCCGTGAGTCAGCATTTAGTGTTTCGTTGCTTTGCTAGTTGGAGGAGTTCAAAATCAGGAACCAGAGAGTAGAAACTTAAAACTAAACGTGTAAGGTGAAATATTCCTGTGTGGATATATTTTAGTCTGAACGTTTCCAAACAATGTTTGTCATGTTGCTCTAAAACAGCTGTTTAGACACTTGTAATGACGTGGTAAATTCTTTGTTTAAAGTTTGTTGTTAACGATGGAAGAATTTCAGAGTTTAAACTATTATTGCGGAAATTTTTCATCGTTAGTGAGCAAGATTATTACGACGTTTCGGGATCTGCAATGTGATCCCATCTTCAGGTGAAAAGTAACCTAAAACATAACACAGCACATTAGAAAATTAGAGCTAGCCTAAAGAAATCAGTGTAGACTGACCAGTCAAGCACAGCAAACAACATGTAGAGCTCTGTTAAAGTCAAAATACTAAAAATAGCCTAGAAAACAAAGCCACATGCATATTTTAGGAAATTAAAGGGTTGTTTTGACGATTTACTGATGATATAAATGTCATTTTGATGATATTTATATTGCAATGACATCAGCTGTTCTAATGGGTTTGTTTTGAATCTTAACACTGATTAATAGTAAACCACTGTAACAGCTACTTAACATTGTTGGTTAAAAGACCGTGTATGGAAGGAAAAGTATTCGATTATAGATGATAAGGCTAAAAAATCAAAAAGCTCTTGCTCAGAATGTGTATTTCATGAGTAGGTTTTGGATGGGTTTCCCAACTGCAAATCACAGAGCCTATTAGAGGATTATAAAGAGCCACAACGAAGAGGTTGACTTACAGATTCAAGTTCAAAATCATATTTCTAGTTAAAGGTTAGCGCATAAATATAGCCAATGTTTCAACCTTTAAGGTTCTAAGTTAAATATCAAAATCCACTTTTGACGAATTTCTTGGAAGACAATTTTAATACGCCAAATTTGTCATACGTTTATAAAGTACTAAGAAACGTGTACTTTTGTGTGTATCAACTACTTTGACAAAGTCAGAGAGAGCTATTGTGTTCAACTATTGCAGACAAGTGCTTTGTATAAGGGTGTATCTGTTAGACGGTTCGTTGCTCTCAACCCCAAGTGATAACATTCAAACCCAACACAACTGAGTCGAATTGAACTAGTTAAACACAATTTGAAGGGGTTTTGGTCTGTTTAATGGACTATTTTAAACTGAATATACTTGAATAACTTTCCTAACACAATTATCAGCCTGTCAACTGCTAAACCTTCAGTACCCGACTTTGGACGCGGAAGTTTGAAATAACTTGAGTCAAAATGGAAAACGTCGTCATATAAATGGTTACATTTCTAAGCATGCAATCAAAACAGTATGTTTCATGCCGAGAATTAAGATGATCAAGACAATCAAGATGAAGACTATAATGAACGATATGTTTTGTCATGATATAAACAAAATGGGGGAATGAATTTCAGTTTGAGTGTTTAATGTTATAATGCAATTCATAGCTAACAATATTTTTAGCTAGTCTAGTTGATGTCGTTTAGAATAAACGAATGTTATACACTGTTTTATTATATAAAGCTTTGGTTTCCTAGAAAGCGATGAACGCTACATTACGGCCGTGATATGACGGTGATTTTGTTTTCAATACAGTCATATGAGAGTGGTTTCCTAGAGAACGGTGGACGTAAAGTAGCGGTGGAAACTAGTTGAGGTTTTTCTCGCCAGGTGACACATTTTGTTTTGTAAACAAAAGTCTAGCTTGTCCAATACTATATACGTAAATACACTTTGACAACTAAAATAACAACATGTCAAAAGTTGTTTTGTCAACATCTGTTTAAATATTGTGTTACGTTCACCGTCACCGTTACGTTCACCGCTACATTACGGCCGTAATATGGTCAACGCTTTCCTAGGAACCATAACTTAATTGTTTGAAATACATAAATTAACTCATTCAATCAGCTGACGTACCTGCAATCATTATAATGATATCTTTGTCGCAAGGGAGTAAATTATCATCAAAATAAAATATTTTCTTCTCTTTCTAAAAGTACACAGACTGGATCAAAGTGAAACATAGCGCGCGCACGCGTCAAAAACAGTCCGTCAAAAATAGTAGTGAAAGTTTACTTAGAAGTGAAATATTAAGAATGTTAAAAATATTACCAATTATGGATAATTGAAAAATGTTAACATGTGTCTCATAACATGCAAGTTAATGCTATAGTTAACTAGCGTTATTTAAATGAAACATTTCCCTTCTGTAGATTGTTGTATCCACATAAATTATTAAGGTCAAGTTCAAGGATTATATTTGTATATGCATAATAACATTGAATTTACTGGCTTGAACCAGTAAAGTCAATGATACAACTTTTAACTCGTATTATTGTGGTATAAGGTCTGTTACACTTTTAAAATTTGAACAACATGACGAGGGGGATGTGAAGAGATAAGCATTCAACTAGAAGATGAGAAACGGCACAGTGTTGGGAAAACCTGTTGGATAAAGTGGATAACATACAACATGTTGTCAAATGCTCCCTCTCACAACAGCTTATGTTGCGTTGAAGCTATGAGAAGTGTAGGTCTTCACTTTACTAAGTGACGTTGATACAGCTACAATCATCTCATTGCCGACTGAGTTCTAGTGTTAGTTTTGTTGTAGTGTGTTTCTGTTGGTGTAGAACTTCTGTTGACAGTGACTTTGTTTGTCTATAAACTATTAGCTTAGCACTTAAGGCTGGACAAACTGTAAATTGATGAGGCAAAGGGTTGCAGTCTAACAAGCGCCGCCATAAAAAAGTGTTACTGTAAGGCTTAAACTACTAAATGAAAGATCAATGTGTTCTTTAGGGCGTATTAGAAGCCAATTTTCAAACTTTACTTTAGTTTTAAAAAGAGGTTTTAAAAAAAGTGAAAGTTAAGTGTTTTTAGAGAACTGGAGACCTATTTAAAAGTGGAATTTCCAAGGAAGTAGCTTCAATCCACCTTAGATGATCTGTTGGTCATCATGTACAGGTACAAAAAGTCATCACATGAAAACAGTGCTTGTTTGATTGCAACCCTAAAGACAACTCGTTTAAAGTTTACGTGAGGTTTCATAGTTTTTAGCCGCTCGCAAACATATAATTTGTTTAGCGACCTAAAGCTAGCCATACATTAGGCGATGTGGTCGCTTGTCGATGGGCGATATGATTGCCGGCAATATACCCCACATTGGGCGATATTGAGGCAATTTGGTCGCCGGCAATCATATCGCCCACCGACGAGCGACCACATCGCCTAATGTATGGCTAGCTTTAGACAACGGTTATCGTTCAGACGACATCGTAATTTTTCGGCGCTCGTACTACGCAACCTTAAGAACCTAAAAAATAGGAACGAATAAAAAACTTTGCTCAGTCATGACCTTGTACTAATTTTGATGTTTTCTTGAAAAAGAATATATATCTGGTGCCATGAAATTTAATTTAACCTGTATCAGCCCAGATACTCTATATGCTGACAAGCGCACTCACTGTTTCAGTGTACTGTGTCCATATGGCAACTGTGATTTTGTCATTTTTATAGGCTCGCAACAAGAAAAACTATCAATAACAGAATTTGGTCTGAACTGGAGTTTACACAGGACGAAAGCTTATACTTTGACCTGACAAGCATCGCGTAACATGATTATTCAAACCTGTACATCGTTACGCCAACTCTGCTCAACCTTGACCTGAGCGTAACGATATTGCAGACAATTCTCAGCTGATATTCAACCACCAAACCTAATCTACAGCATGACCGCTTATTGTCCAGGATGCCTGGCGCAGACATGTTGAAACATTAAACAGCTGTGGCCAGGAGCTCTGTGGTGGATGTTACTAAACAATTGAAACCCCTGACATGTTGTGGCAAACACAGTGACAAGTTAAACTTATAACAACCCAGCACACACCACAACCACTCTGCTTCTGTAATCATTATTGTTTTGCACTTTACTAATTATATCTTAGTGGAAGCTGGTGTTTTCTGGGTGTAACTTTGACTGTATATGTATGACAATAGAGGGTATAATACACTCCGGTGTTGCACAGTTCGAAATAGTTTGACCTTGTTTTTGGAAACAAAAATGGTGAAACTGTCAATGTCAATAAGGAGCAGTTTGTTGAAATGATACAAAACTGATATACAAATTATAGTAATATGTAAAACTGTTTTGTAAAATTGTTGTAAATTGCAATTAAATAAATAAAAGTTCCAATAACAAAGAAACCTCCACAGTTACAACACCTTGGGGTTGAAATGAACTTGATATGCTAACAGCTGGATGGAGTTGCTCCATACAGCAGATGTGTCAATAGCCGCTTTACAAACTCGTCATTTATTTAAGATTCTTCCAGGTCTTGTCATTTTAGTTTTGGTGATGTTGCTTGCTCAATCTTCGGGTCCACCAGCGTGTGAATTTTGGCTCTGGGGTAACTACAAAAGTATTGTATTTTGCCCCTAAACCCCGCACAACAGCAGAATTAAAAGACTGTATAGTAAATAAAATCATCTCGACACAAACTCGAAGACCAATCATCTTGACACCAATCTCGACAACCAATGTCTATGATACTTCGGTTAACTGAAAGTTTCCAAAAAAGAATAGAAGTGCATGTAGAGGGTGAAAGGCAGCACATTTGAGATGTTATATTTAATAATGAACATTGTACGCATTTGTAAATATTTTGTTCATTTCAATTTTCATCGCATGCCATTTTATTTTCTATTTTGGACCATATATTACTCTCGTATCAATCCAATCAATCCTGCCATATAACAATGCAAATTAGCTGGACTGTCAATCATCGATGTTGTTTGTAAATCAAATTAATTTGCATTTTTATACGGCCAAATTGAAAGAATTGATTGATAGTCTAGAGCTACTTATAGACGGAATACTTTAGAAATGACAGTTGGTTAGTTGGCTGCGTTAGATTCTAGCATACATGTTGTCTAAAACGTACGTAAAGAGTATTGAGGCTTACTCCGTAACCTCCAAGTCAAACCTTCTACAGAAGTAGTGACTGTTAGATCAAATGTAACATTTTTATTTTGTACAATCGTAAACTGTCATTACTCAAAGTAAAGTTACCAAAAAATTATTTCGTTTTGTAAGATTATTAAAAAAATTACCAGATGACTTTTATAGCAATATAATTCAAAATGAAGAATCTAACTAAAACCGTCTCGTCTGTCTAGTTTTACCAGAGAGTTTCCAGCACAAATTGCTTTAGAAGCCTATTTGTTTGAATAATTATAATGAGTAGGTTTCGACTATAATTAGGTATTGTAACAAAAGGTGATGATACAGTTTAATTAGAATTGCTAGTTGGCTTTGATCAACCACCAATGAACATAATTAAACTGATATGTTTGTCTGTGAATATTTGTCCATAAACCATATTAAACATATACTACACCATATTTGTCTGTGAATGATATTCGTTAATTCACAAATTTCACGATATATGTATCGAAACTGGAAATTTAAAAACAACTCAACACACACGACACCATTAAGTTTCTAATGCGCTATTTACAGTAGTAAATTTAAGTAAAAAATCGTCTTATGACCAAAATTTGAAAAAAACTTAATTGCTACCAAGTTTGTCTATTCTGATACATTTTTAGCTAAGTGTCTTCTAAGAGCACAGTCAAACGCTCACCGTAATATACAACCCCTTTGAATGAAATTCAATAAAGGTTTACAGGTCAAGTTATTACAAAACTTGTTTTAAAATTAAACACCCACCTTGCAAACTAATTGTTGTAACACTCATTGGAGTTTATTAACGGCACAAAGGCAAGAGGCGGTGACGTCAGCAAATGTAAAGCTGTGGAAATGACTATTCAATTACCTAAGCTCTAAACCACGTAGCGTGGATCGATCCTTTTACATAACTCAATCAACCGAGATGTCAGCTTTAACTAAACAAACCCAAGGTAAATAAATATTCCTCACGTAAATGTTTTAAAAGGGGGTTCCACATGTAATGTTTACAACACTTTATGTGCAGTTTTACAAAAGTGAGCTTTTCCGCACTAAGATCAATCCCTCTAGCTCTTGAACCATACAATTTCAAGGCTATGTACCTTTAGTTACATATATAATATAATACAACAATACTTTATTTTTGAATATCGAAGGTATATTCTGTATATTCTACTAATGTAGTAGAATGTGTTTGTAGACACATTGTACTACATTGCTACTAACACGATACCATGTTACTGTGAAAACTATGAAACGTTTTATATTGTCAATAATGTTTTCTTTTATAGACCCGATTAAAATCGTCTATAACAGATTGATATCATCAATATCTGCTAAACCTTTAGTTAATTCTCTTAATTAAGTTCGTTTGTTTTATTTCAAGATAACATAATTAGTACCCAAAAATCTAAAAGGTAATCAACTATATGCACTCAGTTGGAGTAAATTAAAAGGTACTCAAAAGGATAACATGTAATATTTGTTGAAACTTTAACGTGACAACCTTTATACCAAATAAAGTGGCCATAAAATGTATTTTTGCTCTCCAAACTTGTAGCGAGACTTCATATAAATCACTGTTTCACACGATTTCAGTATTAACTTTTGCATGGTTGTGTGACATTACGAATATAAACTGCTTTTGTGCTTATTGCACAACATCACATTCACGTTGGATACTTGTAAAAATATGGTGGTTCGACTTTAACAAGAATCCTTCATTATAACTAAATAAATATAAATGTATTACTTTGATTTGTTTCAATGTGAATTTGGAGATAGAAGTCTTGTACACGTAATCAGCTGCTTAGTCCATGAATGTAGGCAATAGTTTGTCTACCGCAATAAAAAATGTCTTTGTGGCAGCTTTAAAACTAAATTAGTCATAATTAATCTGTGATAAAGAACAGTTTTATTCCTTTTAAACTCATAGTCACACAAAATCATCGAGTTTTTTTGAGAGGTGGAAAATCTGCTACTAGATACCGTGGGTTCGCACTCCAGGGTTATGTAGGGTTGCATATCTTGATGTTATGATGCTTGCAGTTGTAATATCTTCGCTACCTACTAAACAACCACCTCTTTTCTAGTTCACCCTTTTTTGTCAGATCATAGCATCACAATGTAGTATTAAATCATGATCTGACGGGCTTTTAACTTCTCAGTTCCTCTATTTTGGCCTTCATGATCTTGCGGACGAAGCTTTCAACCTTTTCCAAGTTTCTTCGTTTTGTAACATTGCTCCTACAAGGCTTTCAGTGCTGATCTTTTGGTCTATATCCTCTTCTAGGGCGATCATCGAATAAGCATCACCGAGAATGGAGTATTTTACAAGGTAAGGCGCCGGACAAAACTTACGATCTCTTCAGTCAGAAAATGCATTAGTCACTGATAAGCGGAACTGTCGTCGCCAGAAAGTGATACTGTCAGCAACCCATAAAAACCCCAACCTAAGTTGGTAATTTATCTTTACAGCAACTAGGTTACGATTACCAAGAAATCTAAAATGTGCTTCAATGTTCAAAAGGTTTTAGCAAGATGAGTGGACATGAGATTTTAATTTTAAAGAAGAGTTTATAAAAAACTAAATACGTTGCTCATACTCAATTTAGTTGCAAATCGCTTAAACATTGTTCGTTATACAATAAAACTTTGGATAACAGTTGTACAAATCTAATGGTAAGTTTTAATATTTAAATATTCTTCCACTAACCTGCAAAAAGCCCAAATGTTTTCATCATATTACGTGGAATGAGTTATTACAGTATATGGAACCCTCTCTTGTTCACATTAATAAGGTTTCAACTACTGGCTGCATACAACCGTTAAATTAATAATTTGTTTGGTCAATTTCTAATTTATTTGGTAGTGGGTTGAAAACAATCCAGTTTTGGATGTTCATTTACAGATAATTATGTCTCTTTAGACAATAATGAACCTGGTAGAGACGAAAAGCTGCTTTTAATAATGGCAAAAGTTAATGAAAATGAAAGTTGACACCTTTAAGCCCATGTTGATGTTTGAAGTGATTGATGATTCAAAGTTACCACAGGTTTATTGATGGGTTCTAGCTTTAGCTAATATCATATTTTACTTTCAAGTACATAGAACTAAAGTTACTTAATTACATGAGTAAGCAATTAAACCTTCAACAATTTGTGACAAAAAATTAACAAAGTTCGTTCAAATGAACTTTGTGCTCACTGAATCATACTTGAGAATTCTAGAGAAACTATTTTCACGCTTTTTAGTATATAGAGTGTACCAAAAACAATATATTTTACGTTATGGACTCGAATCTCGGTGTTTTAGCATATAAAGGTGGGTTGTGTTATACAATTGAAAAACGTATTCAGTTTGTGTCTTTATAATATCTGTACAGTGTATTCCGTAGATAAACGAAATTCCCCCTTTACAATGTCAAATGTTTTTATCAGAAATGAAGGAAATTAAATACGTTATTTGAACCTGTGGCCTACTACAATCTATACACCCAAGAAGCTTAAAAATGTTGTTCCTAAAATTATCATGAGTGTTTTAGAGAAGATAAAGTGAATTTTAAAGTTAAATGTCCAATTATTTTTCCGTAATCCGTTCAGGGAACCTGAGTGTGTCCACCCTGTATTTATAATACGAGTCATAGCGCAAACAACCATAAGTATTTTTTTACCATAATCTCAAAACCAGGACTCAGTCAATTTTGTTGTAAAAGTGTTTCACTAATAATTGTATTTAGGCCAGATACACCTTCAGTTCCAGAGCAATCGTTCTGACATGAAAAGAGCATAATAAGACACACTGAAGCATCAATAATAAAATAAATAAATAAATATTTTTTATATTACTGATAACTGATAATAAGTAATTAATTGTAATAACTGATAACAATAAACTTATATTAAACTCACCATTAGTGCGCTGAACATTAAACACAAAATAGAGTTTAGTTAAAATTCCATTTTCAGAACCGAGGTACTACAACTCATTGTTGCAAAACAGCCCCAGGTGGTTCACATAATTTGCTTTCAACTTTGAACTTCAGTCCCTAGTTAAACTGATTTGTTCAATATCAAAGCAGTTTGAACTAACAGCTATCGTAATTGTTCGATTGTTGATTTTTCATTAATAGTAGTTTCATTAGAAAACAGTTCTTTTGTTTTTACTGTTTGCACGATATTTTACACCGCGCATAGTGGCTTTGATCAAAACGTGCGCCTCTAATGTTAATTTTACTGGTCATGCAATATTCACAAATCCTCTCTGGTATAGAGGTTCACAAAGAGTTATGCGTTTGTTATACAATATCAAAACCATTTCTCGTTGTTACTTTAGACCAATATAATAAATAAAAACACTTGCTTTCCAATTACGTTTTGTTTATGCTTGGTTTTATGGTGGCATGGAAATAAATTGTTACAATTTCTATAAGAATCATTATTCTTCTGTTCCTTTGTTACTAACACAATAACAGAACCATGTTCATTACCACAGACAAACAAGTTGCATTGTCTCCCAGATGATCCTCCAGCCAGGTTCATGTATCATTAGTTCCGTGCCAGTTTCAGCAGTGGTGGCCTTTTGCAGGTTTAAGAGCGCCAAAATAGTTAAACCAGGCCGACACACAGCTAACCATTAAATCCTTTTTCGTGGATTATTCTCAGTTATCTTTAAATTTGTTTGGTAGTTTTATTTTTTCGTGTATTAACTTATAGAAGTTATCAATAATTTCAAAACGGTTACTTAGACCTTTAAACTTGCTCGACGTCCTTTAATAGTGGAGTAAACAGAATGCAATAAGACTAAACATCATAGTTAATACGGTTATCATGAAAAGTTTATAACCGTACTTTTCTAATCTTACTTTAAGTTTGACTGGCCACAAGTACAGTATTGCATCTTTCAACCACTAACGCACAGTGTAGGTATGCTTTTTTATATCTTAGAGACTAAATTAACTTAGAAAGTACAAATAACTGGAGCTCATGAAAGCCGAGTTGGTTTACGCAATTTAAAAAGAACAAAGTAGGGGTTTATCCACGTAATTGAGGATATGAAGAGTTAGCTTAAACAATAGGGGCAATTTACATGGAGGCAGCAAAGTTTCCTCACCATCGTTGAATTATGCAAGGGGTTAGCTTCACAGCTCATTGGTCGACACTACAAGCAGTGTTGCCAACTTTTAACCTTTAACTGTTACTCTAACTTTAACCTACACTGTGTAAAATGACGACGACATATTTTAGTGCCAGTTTACAAAGGGTTTGGCTCGGTTAGAAGCTATTTGTTTTCAGGTTGCTTTCTTTCAAGTTTATATCATACACAATACTATTATTTTTATTTATTTTTAATACAGGCAACAACGTACAATAATAAATTCATTTGTCCCAGAAATAGAAAACTTGTTTAAACTGTGTTTCTTCAATAAGGTTTTAAAGTTTAAAAGTTTAAAATACAATTTCATTTTTAACAAACCTTAGTATTGTAGTTTGAGTTAAATTATGTCAAACACTTGTCTGAAATATAATTCAATTGCTTTGTGAACCTATTAAATTACTCCTCCAAACATGATCAATCGGTTGTAATCGATTGGGATACAAACTATTTTTGCGAACTACGAACAAAAAAGGTCCAAGCTAATTAAAACTTAGCAATCAAAACTTGGAAAAATAAGAAGTTGTATTCATTGCTGTACGTAGTTTTCTTCCCAAACATTTATCAGATCTATCAGATCATTTATCAAGATCATCTAAAACATTTATTTCGGGTTTTAACATTTGCAAAGTTCAATCTTTTCGTTGATAGTCTTCAAATATTATTTAAAAAAACTCAAGCTAATGTTGAATTTCTTCAAAAAGGTGTAGAAATAGTTGTTGATGCATTTGAGATCGAAGGTGATTTCAGATAAGGAAGTGGGGTTCATGAAATAGATCAGTCTAAGCTAGTGAAGTTAGGTTCGGGTCTGTGACATCTTAATCTGGGGATTACAAACTCCAAGCTTAGCAACCGACATTGACTCCAAGTCACTCTTCACTCGACATCTTCAGTTATACAGTATCTTCAGTTATACAGAGCGTTTCTAAATTCCCATCGAGTAAACTAAAGGTATTGTTCCGGAAACTATTTGAAGACAGAAAATCATATTTATTTCGTTATTTGTACAGCCGCCATATAATTTTTCATATTTTACGTTTTTATTCAAAGATGATGGCATGTAAACTTGAGATTTGACATTTATTTACATTTGACATACATTCAAGATACGCTTATGTCAAAATGATCATAACTTTCCAAAAGTAGATCAAAATAAACCCCATGAAAAAATCATCCCTAAAACACATCTTCGATTTGAGGAACCAGCTCGAAAAATTAACTATTAATTTCAAAATCATCACATTTTTTTGCGAACTGCTGAAGAGTAAAGAACTACAAATACATTAATAACAGTGGTTAACCTTTACTACAAACAGTTTTGTTCAAGATAAACACCTAAAACCCCTTTTCCTCCCGGCAAATCTTATAAACGCTGTCGAATTACTGACGTCAATGGAAAGTAAAATCCCCTGGGGCTTAACGAGTTGCGTCAAGACCTGACTGAGCATCCCCCGGGGCGCGGCAGGGTGAACTCCCTCAGATATTCACAGTGAACGTGTTCAAGCACTTGGAGTATTCAAACAGACTTGGCAAATATGATATTTAATTCAAACTCAACTTACTGCAACATGGAATTAAATGATTTAATTTGGCACGCTACCAAGTGTTGCTGTGAGTAGAATATTCAAAAGTAACTAAATAGATTAACTTACATTCAGTTTTAGTTTTATACATTTTATACAAGAAACTATATATGTATATTAAATAAGGACACGCTCCAGGAGGCCTAAACTTTTAGACCGTATTGATAGACGAAATGACGAACCGTTTTAGAACTTCTTTCACGTTTAATTGTAGAGTTGTTCATCGTTAAGGACAAACCTAATGACATCTTTAATAAAAATATACTTTTAAGTATAGGCATCCACGAAGATTTATAAAATGTAGCAAATACACGAAATCAAACTGCTATCTTAAACTGTAATAGACTCATAGATATGTATAATAAATCTTAATTATTATTAATTATCATACATGTTAACCAAAATTAACCAAAGATAGCCAGCAATTACAATACATACGTTAATTAAGACCTATCTTATATTCTTTAATTCTTTAACATTGCTACTTACTACCAACGTCTCAATAAAAAATGTGGTGTAGTGTGCGTACTACGGCCCGTTTCGAAACTTATTTCATCAACGGAAACGTCGTCAAATCTAGCCCAAGCACAGTTTGCTTTATTTCCATGGCGTCAAAGTTTAAAACTGTAAATTGAGACAAAACATAAAACCACGAAACAGAAATATACACACGATGAAACTACGGTACAGTGCGGGCGAGTACGTGCGCATGGGTTCACAACTGGTTTAGTGCTACCAAAGATAATGTTATGGTAAGTAGATAGCGCATAGATGTCACATGGCTGAGGCAGGAAAATCAACATCGTTAAGCAGCCCACGCACAGAAAGCTCTTTTCCCCTTCGGCTCCATATGCTCGAGTTTTCCGGTGTCAATGGCTTAACTGTGACCAAATCCTGCGATTTTCGAAAACGAACGAACTTGCCCGTGCGTCAGTGGCAGGTACCTGAGACTCACCGCACATTTGGTGTGTGGGCTGCCTCAACTATGTGAGTTTTCTGCCTCAGCCATTAGGCATATATGCGCTATAGTGCTATTGAACTACGTGGAACGGCCATAATACACTCACTACTCTACATTTTGGATTTTGAGGGTGACAAAGACGCCATGTCTATTTGAATACAATCCACCACATTCTTATTATGTTAGAAGTCGAAAAGAAACTGCTTAGTAAATTCTAACACAATGGTGTTAAACCCACACAACATGTACATGTATATTAGACAACTACAAAACCACGATCTGGGTAAGTAAATAAAGCAAACAACGTAACAGACTGTGATTGGCTCTACTTGTTACCATCAATAAACTACACCTCCAACCCTCACCAATCCTAACAAGGCTGGAAGCAGCCTTAGGCAGTACCCCCCTGCTACCCCTGGATGTTATTGTGTTACGTACGAAGGAAGACATGCAATAACCTGGTTATTGCTGAACCCGCCTTGTGTGTTAGATCCGCTTTGAGACGTTCACTGTTTAAGTCAAAGTTACCAAGTGGAGTGATAATGATCTTGTCTTCCCTTGTTTATACCCGTGTGTAGCGCAGAATCGTGCAAAGGCGTACTGTATTAATTTAAATACCTTTGTCTGTTATTTCTGCCTTGTATTTTTGCCTGATTCTACGTCACACCCAAACACAGGGTATTCAAATAACAAAATTATTCCTACAAATTGGTTTATAAAAGGATTGTACTATATTTATTCAAAGCACAACATTATGAGAAATCCATTGTAAGTGTATTGACATTATTTATAAGACATTATTAGATACACAGACACATTAGATATTGCTCGGCAAATATCTAGCCGATAATCAAACTCTTCCCATAGATCACGAAGAAAATATTAGTTTAAGGTATCAACTGTAGCTCTGATGTGGTTACGCAGGTCAACTAGAATTCTTGGTGGCAGAAGGGGTACGTAAACATTATCCTTAACATAGCCTCAAAAGAAAAGTTCACAAGGCAATCGAGACTCTATGAGGAATCTTTCGTTGAACTGAATGGACTGGATTTTTGGAAATTCAAGAACACAAAATACCTTGTGATGAAGGGCAGCCACCTTGTTGATAATTAAATACTAAATTGTCCTCTCAATGTATGTAAACAAACTTTGGAACTTCTTTTTTTCAACCATATGTAAATTATTCGTGAAGCACGTACACTATTAAGGTTACAGAACAGTGAAAGTAGGACATTATTTTTAATAACCCTGTACTCTGAAGTTTTCCAACAAAACTCACAAACTATTAAAATTTTAGAACTAAATATATTTAATTTGCAACATATAAAAATATATTCTGGGAATTTGAAAACAACTATTATTATAAGGAATTTGTCTTGGATGAAGTTGAGGTTAGCGTTGTAGGTTAGCAGGTGAGGGATAAAAATGGGAGGTCGTGGACAAGATTTAACATGCCTTCAGTGACGTCTGAGCATACTCTTAATATATCACACCTCTACCTTATCACGTCCTTTGAATAGTGGCTCAAATTAAAGACAATATTTTCGTTTTGTAAACACTGATGGACTCAAAGTGTCAAAATCAACAAACAAATCAAAATTTAAATCCGAAAGATTCCATCTCAGCATGCAAACCTTCAGTAGTTAGTCATTTTCAAAGCCTCAAAAGGTTATCAAATATTTTATAAACTATTAAGAAGAAGAAGAAAAGAAGAAAGTTAATTTGTGTACAATTTTTGAGATCATATAAAATGTACAAACAATGTATAAGTTATAAAAATCAAATGAAAATACACATGTTAATAAAAGAAACCCAACCAATAAATTAATAAAAACTAAATGAATCAAAATAAAGAAATATAATAAGTCAAAAATAAAATAAATATAAAAAGAAGATCAAAACTTATCCTCATCTTCTGCATGCTTCATAAAATTCTTTCAAATTATGCTTTTGACTTAAGAGTCGAAAATATAAATTTGAGGTCTACCCTCCAACAGACAAATATTTCCAATATCGTTTATATAAGTAGAATAATTATACACGTATAGGTTAAAGGTTCTCATCTCTACATGCTTCATAAAATTCTTTCAAATTATGCTTTTGACTTAAGAGTCGATAATATAAATTTGGGGTCTACCCTCCAAAAGACCAATATTTCCAATATCAATTATGTAAGTAGAATAATTATACACGTATAGGTTAAAGGTTTAAAGCAAATACGAGATTTACATGTTTTATTCATAATACTCAGCAAATTCCAATCCAGAATACATTTAAAACATTTTCATCAAAAATCCGAACTGAAATACATTACTGCATTATCGTGCGAGCGCCGCATGTAAATTGAGTTGGGAACTGTTCCACCATTCTCATATAAATCTGAGCCGGAGTGAGACTGTATTTAAGCTCGGCTCTGTGCGCGAATATTGCAACAAAGCTCACTTCACGTGACTGTTAACCCCCCTCTGCCCCCTCCACCCATTCCACCCCTACACTGAAACACAAAGACACGCTACCCCCGATGACAAGGGCTCGATAATGTACGTTACATGGTTCCGGGATTTGCTAAATGTATGGTAAGTGCTTGCTGTATTTACTCAATGGAAGGAAACTGTATTTTACTGGTTTACTTCTGGTGTGATTATTTTTCTGAATAAATCTTAGTAAACATGTACTCTGGAATTTCTAACCTACATTCGTAATGAGCTGTAACATTGGAAAGTGTAATATACAATTATAAATGTCTTATAGCCGATATTTGCTAAGCGTAGTTCACATCGTTGTTAAATTGAAAAATAAACTTTGAATAGTCAACTTTCATGTCTTAAGCTCTGCCAAGGCTTGATAACTGGTATTCCTGCTTTAAATGATGAGATCTCACTTGGCGTGCACATACACAAACTGTGTACACAAAACATGCTTGTTTAAAATAAAAAACTAAGTGTTTGGTATACAAAATTTCATTTTAACTCGTATAATAAATAAAAATACAAAATACAAATTGAGCATACTCGGACAAGCATAACATTATGTTTGAACTGTACTAGTTGCTGGCGTGTATCAGTGCAAATAACGAGAAATGGGCTCTCTATACATGTGTAAGCAAATATAGCTTCTGGCGAGCAGTTCACATTGCCAACCTCTCATATTTGGCCCAAACAAACAAGATCGCAGCACACATCATCGTTACTCTGTCAATACCACTTTACTTTCTTCACATTACGAGTAAGGTTTGGTTCAAAATTGCATATACAGTTTCATTTCTTTTGAGGTAATACCATTTAACTTGATTTTTGAGTCGTCTATGAATTAACACGATGAGAGTTGTTTTTCATAACTAGGTTTAGGTAACATTTCACTGCAATTTTCTGGATTTGATTTTTTAAATTTGGTCCAGAATACCAATACTTAATAACCCATGCTGAATCGGCACTCAATCACAATCGCAAACCCGTTCTTTACAGAACAATGGGGTGCCACTTACTTAAAGCGTTTTGTTTGAAGTTTGTTGTTAACAATGGGAGAAGTTCTGAAATTGAAATATAATACAATGAGTTTAATGTTTTTTCTCTACAATATACAAGTTTTTCTATTACAAGAAAATATTTTCAAACAAAACAACAAAAGAAATATTGTATGTTATTAGTCTGTGAGTTTAACATAATCATTTAAGACAAAACACGACGTTCGACAGTCCATTGAACCATTGTCACTAAAACGCTATGAAATACTCTTTTCGATGACATAACCTAGAAATCGCTATGAAAACAAACAACAATGCAACAGTTTGATTAAAATTCGTCCGTTTCCCGCGTGTCACTCTGTATAATACAATTCACAAACAGTTGTTAACGGTTACAATCACGTTTGGCCTAGGTTAGAGAAAACGTGAGTGGTCTGAAAATACGAGTATTAAACTACGTCACAATACGAATTACATAACTCAGCAAAGTTAAATAAGCTCAGTTTGTTTCCTTGTTTAATATAAAAGTGAAGTACAATAACTCTCTCGGCTTTGCTTCGTTCATCTCGCAAAGTTACAAACTCAAATTGAATATTATGCTTTATTTTTCCATAACAGTCTAAGAGTTATTGCTACATTTTGAAACATAATGTTGTAGTTAGAATATTGGAATTGTAATATAGTCAAAAGTGAAGTAAAAATCAGAGGAAAATTTTAAAGTACTTGGTTATGAAGTACGAGTTGAAGGTACTTTCATTCATCTATCAAATATTAGATCTACATACATATTCTTAGTGGAAACTTCACTTAGGCTAAAACACATCTAATCTTATGTGATATATGAAGTATTGCTGCACTAATATCCTTAAGTGAGCAATTTCAGAACCTGCGATCTTGTTCCGACCTTAGTAGAAAAATCTTAAAAAATAAGCGTAAGCTGACAAATGCAGACAAGAACTGTCACAATTTTTATACACCATTAAGGATTTGTAGACAGGTATGAAAGCCACAAAAGGAATCTTATCAGTGGTTTCCACGCGCCCCTCGTTGGAAATTACTCAGCAACAATGAACATTGTTGAGAGTAATGATAGATTCCTCAATTTTTCTCTTATTTCCACATTCTTGCGGTGTTGGTATCAACTGTATCAACCTTTATTTGTTTTTAGTATTAAATACCTTTTTCATAGTACCGGTTTTCAAAGACATCTGGGCAACTAAATATTGGTTTCTTAGCTACACAATCGTTTATGTACTGTAGATTTGATTTATCGTTTAAAAATAAAACTAAAAAACTTCTACAGAATTTTTCTACGAACATTTCCGAACGTTAAGAACATTTTGCTCAAGATATGAAAACATAAAATATAGGAGAAAACACGTCGTCTAAAACTTTGTCCGTGAACCAAGCCAGTTCATTAATCTTGTTTGGTTCAAAGATATAACTCGAGACTCTTCTGGCGTAAGCCAAAGTGTAGATAACCACTTCCTACGCCGTCACTTAGAATGTTTGACTTGAATATTGCAAAAGTTCAGCGTAAAACTGCCAGAGGATGGATAATAAATACTCTTTACATCCATAAGTATCGGTAATTTTAATAATCTGACAAAATATACACTCTTGTTTCTTTTAAGGGTAGTTAGGTTTGAATACGTGTGATTTTAACATATAATGCTCTATTTCAAGTTGAAGGGACTACGCCGAATAAGTTTTCCTCAAATAGTTGGAGACATTACTTAAATATTGTTTACTTTTTATTTCGTGAAGTAAAAATGTTATTCATGAAGACCAAGTTTGTAATTTATTATATTGCATAATTTAATTTAAACAATCAAAACATTTTCTGTGCATTATCCAAAGACGTACGTGGACCCATAAATATACAAATACGCCTTGTAATGCAAGAAACATCGCATATACATGTTATGCAACCACTAATGTACTGTATTATGTTTCTAAAATGTTGCATTCATACTCATTGAAATCCTATCCAAACATAAAGTATTCGCGTTCATTCATTTAATATTTTTATTTGTTTTATTCTAGCCTTAGTACGTAGTCTGTTTGAGTCCCAGCCGTCTGCCATAAACTCTACTGCATCATAAAAAGCTTCTGCGACAAACATTTGTGTTTAGCGAGTTTTGAATGTCTTTGGCGCAGGGGCACTTTTATCGAAATGCAACCTGTTGACGATTTGAATTCCTGCCTGAGACGGTAAACGTTAAGCTACCGTTCTGTGTCTTCCGGTTCGGTAGTTTCCTCTTCCCCTGGTTTAATAAGAGTGGATGGTTATCACTCCCTCTCACGAGGCCGTATTTTTTTCTGAAAAGAAACCCTGAGGCTCTTAATACGACTAAACGTATGTTACTTAAACCAATTAACTTCTTTCGAGCTTCTATCGTTCAAGCTGTACCTGAAATTCCTGAACCCCCACTATTGTATTTGGTTTGCAGGTGCACTCGGCGGTTCAGCTGCCCGGGTTCAAGCGGGTGAAGAGGGGTTACAACCCTCTGAGGGTGGAGAACCTAGTGCCCGACATGCGACCCCAGCGGGACCCCACTGACCCCTACTTCCCCTTCCAGTGGTACCTCAAGAACACAGGGCAGAACGGGGGCAAAGCCAAGCTGGACTTGAATGTGGAGGCAGCCTGGGCGCAGGGAGTCACTGGCAAGAACGTCACCACCGCCATCATGGATGACGGTGCGTTTGTGTTATGTAAACAGTTTGCCAAGTGTCCATGAAGAAATCCATCGGTGATAGCCACAAAAGTTCTCAAACTCACTGAACACTTGGAAAATATTTAAAAGCACGCATACCTACCAAAACCGGATGTGTTCAATTGGCTATGTGTAATATTAACACTGTACAAGAATATGTCAATGTTACTTTTCTTATTAGTAAAGTAATATTTCAAACATATTCTGTCCTTGTTGGATGATCTCAAGAATTATTTAAATATAATCACAAGACAATTAAGTGGAGCAATCATTTTACTAGCTTATCAAACTATTAACTAAATATGTTTACTTTCTAAAGTAAACATTAACTTGGTACATATGATTCATTATTACCACATTATTTCTTTCATTTGTCAAGTACAAAGAGCGAGCGGACCCCTTTGCGGATTGGAATTGTGCGCGACTCCGGAGCTGATCACTCCACTTACATTTGTAATGTTACTATACAATAACGCTAGGTAAAGATCGAGATTTAGTGGTAGAGAGGACTTTGCAGTCCTAACTTCGCCTCGTTAAACAAGACAAACTTGGCCTTTTTTTACTTTTACAATAGATAATAAAACATCCCCTAATGTGTTTTTAATAATGTGTAGACATAAAAAATCGGGTTTAAACAAACTGTGATCAGCCACTGGTTACAGAATTTTACAACTAAATGTGTCGTCTTAATCTATATAATATGGTTCTAAAATAATACCAACCAACGTAATTTAGTTCCAATTTTGGTGTATTGGAAACTTAAATTCGTTAATGCATAAACTCAATGTAATATGCATGTTTTGTCAGTTTTTTAGATTTATTTTAAACGGGTAAATAAACATTCTACTCATATTTAACAATCTTATCAATACATCTTATCTCTACCATAATACGGTATAAATACCGTATCTAAATAAATAAAATTAATTTTCCAAAGCATAAAATTATTCCTCAAATTACAACTTTATGACTTACTTATAGTTGTATATGCCCGAATAAAGTTTACCTACAGTTTTCCTTTTGTTACAGTGATAGTTGAAATTACAAAAATACCTTGTATACCTAAATAGAACAACGCGAAAGAAACAATCACGTATTTGAATGATGATAAACTATCCGAATAAACAATAGAGTAAATTGAATGCAATGATGACGCACGAAGCCCCACAATCCAGTAAACATTGAATGAATAAATGACGTGCAATTGACTATCAGTATTGTGTACATTTATCTCACGTACATCAATAGATCATTCGCTGCAGAATTGTTGTGTTTGTAGCTTGTGTTTGACACCAGCTTAGTACCGCTTTGTAATATCACATACAAATAAAACCTGTATACATAATATTGTAGGGCTTTAAAACATTATACAAGTAGTACACGTTGAATCCCGAATAGGAATGCTTTAAAAACGGCACAAATTGATTCAAACTTTCTGTATTACAGTATTACAATAATGTTTATTTGTGTTTTCAGGAGTCGATTACATGCACCCAGATATTAAACACAACTATGTAAGTAAGCTTTGATACGATTCAATTATAGTTTGTAAATTATTTGACTCTAGACTTTAATTAAGTTTCAATAACAGATTAAATTTAAGTTAAACACATTTAATTGTTTGTTGTATAATCTACGTGTTGTGTTGGATTAAATTAGTTGATTTACCAAGAAGGCTTGTTTGTTTTTCCAGAATGCTAAAGCCAGCTACGACTTCAGCAGTAATGATCCCTACCCGTACTCGCTACACAGACGACTGGTTCAATAGGTAATAGAAATATGAACAATATAGAAATTAGAGGGTGGTTTAAAAGGTCCTTTGACACTACAACCATAGCTGCCATGATCACAGGATCTGACGCATGATGGCTACTTTTTGCGGGTGATTTTGAAGTTTCCTTAAGCTAAATATTAAAAGGGTCATAGAAGACTTTTCGCTGTCAGTCCTCAGCCAACCTCTTCCAAGTTAGTGGGGTCTTTGACATGCCCTAGACAACCACAGCACCCACACACTTGAGCATAAGATTTTTGATCAAACCTCCCCAAAAAGTACTTATGTATTTAGGTTAACTTTTTGTATTTATACAATTCTATCATCTTTACACGTGGTTTAAAAGCATGAGTCCAAGGGCTATTGAACCAAAACTGTTTATAAGATATGAACATTTTGGCCAAATAATGTTTGGACATCAATAATGCAATAATAAAAACACTATAAACTTCAATTGGAACTCTTTCTTGTGGTCTTGATTTTTTATTAAAACTGCCTTATTTTTCGTAACTGAAAGACGTCTAATAAAATGCATATGTGCACAAACTATCCGGGCGCGGGAAGCAATCGAGGTACACATGTGTACTGCAGACATAGCAAATCTAAATCTGCAGGCGCTCTACAATATTGTGCACTCTTATAAGCTCCGTTAGATGATACAAGCGTATTTTATATTTCTTTTCAATACTAGTTCGTTCATATTGCATGTTGCACTAAACTACCGTCTATCTTACATAATTGGAATTGTCTCGTTTATGTTATTTGTGCTTTGTTGTTGCGATTCACATTTTCATTAAAAAACACGTAATAGTACTGAGAAATTCATTGACATTTTGTAAGCATGTTGATTAATTTGTATCAAATTTAATTTTAGATGTTTTACAAAATCTTGAATACGTTCTAAAGAGAATATACTGGAAAATGTTCGGTTTGAATATTTTCTAACTTGCATACTGCTCATGTCAAACCCAAGTATTTCAGACGCAAGATTAATTCAATATTAATATTAGTAATTTACAAAGCTATAAAGCTAATATTTTTGTGTATAAAACATTCCGTTTGTAGAAAGATTTATTAACTAAATTAAGGAGAGTCCGACTTCCATAAATAAGAGTGTAATTTAATTTTTTAACAATTGTCAAGAAAAAAAGTCATAATTTTGTATATTTTATGGCATGGGTTATTCCCTAGTTCATATCGGGAGATCTATTTGTGCTACTTCGTAAAAATATGTTATGGTATTTCCAAAAACTTAAACGTAAATTGTTTTGAACACAATTTTATTAAAACAGCTTGTTTATGTCAGATTTCCTGAGGGACACTCTCGTATGAAATCCTGAGCGAAAAGACAATGGAGATGTTTTCACGTTTTTGATTGACTACTTTCTATCAAGATAATAATTAGGTGTAAGTCAACGGAAAGGAAAACTCTAAAAAAACCCGAAAACACAGTTATATTAAACAGATTTTATGTCAGACTCCCTGTGAAAATGAAAGATAATGGTTGCATGTGTGTGTGTGTGTGTGTTACAGCCACGGTACACGGTGTGCGGGAGAGGTGGCCGCAGCGAGACAACGGCATCTGCGGCGTCGGAGTCGCATACGAGTCCAAGATTGCAGGTAAACACCCGCACTCACTTACCTTACTACAGTTCGTTAGGTATAGCATGGCCGGTGGCCTTGAGATTTCCTGCTGGCCGCTTATGGCCATATAGCCGATCTCACCGGCTATGCTAAACCTGACGAACTGTATCGTAATTGTATCATAGACTGTCGCCTTAAAGCGTTGTCCTGTGAACAAATCTAAAGATTAAACATTTAAAATTACGTGGTTATACTCCATGTTTAACTGAGTGATATGTGATATTATTTTACCCCTGTTTAAATTCGTAATTGAGATGGAAAGCTCAACAATATTTTTTTATTTTGCTATAAACACATTAGTTTTGGCCAATGCACTGACGTGCTAAATAGATGCTTGTAATGTCTGAAAGTAATAAGTTAGTTTTTATGGTTTTTAAAATCCGTACGGGGAAAAAATCATTCTGATCTTTATCGTTAAACAGCTGACCTTACCGGCCTACTGTGCCTGCTTCCGGTGAAGTTGATCGAAGGCGGCCAATCAGTATGCTCCTCGGGAATATAGAGACGTCGCTGATTGATACTTTTAATGCCTTCGATATAGAAAATGTGTACTTATTTTCGGCAACTGCATTCTTAACTAGAATGCAATCTAACTAACAACAGGCTCATTGTAAATTCAAAATAAGAATGAAGACCTTAAACAACCAATAAGGATGAAAAATCCACAAACCAACCGACAACAGACTGATTGTTAAAACAATAATAATGTTTTCTTCGAGTCACTCGGAGTTCGGTGGCACGTTGCAAATGGTATCTACAACCTAGAATGAGTTTAATAAAGAATCAGTTGTGTTTAAACTAGAACGATTGGCATTTGATCTATCATGCAATTTCAACCAAATCATGATCTTATATGGTTGGTCAATTGTTTCCATCATAATAAACAGTTAAATAAATAGAGTTCTTATCGATTTATCTTGTATCAAACACAACATATTTACTGTCCACTTTTACGAACCGACTGGTTATTCCAACCAATATAATTCCTGTAACATCCTTTTCCACGGCGTTATAACGTCTGGGATTTAGATACCATCCAAATACAGTAGTAATGAAAAGGTGAGTGACCTTTTGTATATTTGAAAAGTACCTAAATGTATGAGTAAATGGATAATTTTAATATGACGAACTGATTCCTTACGATTGCGTGGCATAAACGTTGTAGTTTGTTAAAAACGATTACTTTATTCATTCCTAGCCACTTATTGAAGTTGAAAACATGCTTTTTTACAGATTTCCACATATCTAACAAATATAAATAAAATAACGGAGTTTCCATTTAAAAGCGCACACAGCAACGTTTGAAGCCCGACGGAGTGTAATAAAAATCCCTCCAATGTAAACAAAAATAAATAACATGTTTTGGATGAGTTCACCACTAAGTTCTTCAACTTTGTATCGAACTCAACCCTTGAAATCGAGAAGTTAGTTGGACCAAACCATGTTATTTCAAGTGCATAAATTGTTTCAACTCGACTCAGTTGTGTTGGGTTTGAATGTTATCACTCGGGGTTGAGAGCAACGAACCGTCTAACAGATACACCCTTATACAAAGCACTTGTCTGCAATAGTTGAACACAATAGCTGAGAACTAGTACAACACTCTGCCTTTGTCAGTCGAGGGATGTTTTAGTAACTAATTAGTACAACTTTAGTTTAGTCTTGAGTAAATAATTTAGTATCGTACATAGTGTTATTTTAAATTTGACGTTTAAGAAGACCATTTTAACGCAAACCTTTTTATTGCCAGTAAGTGAAATAAAAGTACGATAGTTATAGAGCTCGATCAAACAATTTCATATCAAAAGTAGACCTCAAGCAACCCCAGATTAAACCTTGTACATTACGTAGAAGTACACGTGTTTACAATAATGTACGGATTCTATACCCTCTAACACGCACTTTGGTGCCTACACAAGCCTACGTTGGTAGCAGTTTTATTTAATGCACTTATCCAGATGACATGCACACAAGTGCTACGTTTTATAATTAGCCTTGCCACATCAAATATTAAATACATATTTATAATTGGATCTTCATGAACTGTCTGTGGTAGGGTAGCGTTCTCGAAGCGTAGTGGTTGTGTACTGTTTACCAACGGTAACAAATAACGGTGTCGCAACATTGGCCCTTGTTTACAACAGCAAATGTCAAGGTTCAGTACAGTTTGCGACCCATACATGACACTATACTCGTCTTTCAGTTGATATCATGTTGTAAACACAACTCACACAAACAACCCGGTCACAGCTCTCACAGTTATGTTTACACAAGAAAACATATCCTAGAGCATGTTTGCTCAGACTCAAAATCTATCAAATTGTAGGGGTCTTCTTTACTGAGGATCTACAGTTTTTTTATAAAATCTTTCTTACGTAATATTTAAGTAACGTTAGTAAATAAATAAATGTTTTATTGCATACAGACATTTACAATAAATGTATCGCAATCGTCAATCTTTGTGAATCTAAAATTTTCCTTTCATTCTTACATCTAAATCCTATTCAAAAATACAGTTTTTTACACTCACTCTCTCCCATACATTCGAATGTAACCACCCTAGCCCCTATTGAGTTAGCTTACGTTCACTTAAGATGAACAGCAGGACTTTTCTTTTCCTAGATTTGGAATTATTGAATACTTTATAGCGAGAGTGTATTTAAGGAACACGAAACTATGGGTTTTGGTCTTGTTATCATCTAACATTGAATAACAGTGTTACTCGTAAACTAGCTTGAATTGCAACACTAGTTCATCTCTACAAGCTGCAGCATTATTTTTGCAACCTTAACCTTTATTTTTCTACCTCGCTCCACAGTATATTATACATATTTGTCTGTGCTGCCTATATAGTGTATAAGCACTTTTTACAGGGATAAGAATGCTGGACCAACCGTACATGACTGACCTGATAGAGGCCAACTCCATGGGGCATGAGCCGAACCTGATCGACATCTACAGCGCCTCCTGGGGACCCACTGACGACGGCAAGACTGTCGACGGGCCTAGAAACGCCACCATGAGGGCCATCGTGCGCGGCGTCAACGAGGTACCGTTCACCACAACATACGCACAGCTTTAGTCCTTCTCGACTAAAGTAGTTCAATAAATAAATAATTTTTTATTGCAAAACATTTTACAATGCATGGCAATTGTCAGAAAAGTTGATTGTTGAAATTTTCCATTCACTGTCACATATAAGTCCCTTTCACACATACAATTTTTCCACTCACTCTCTCTCTCTCATTCATTCAAATGATCGCCCTCTAGTTCCTAGTTGGTCAGCCAATTATAGGGTATCCCAATTAAACGCCATAAACTCGTCTTTGTTGTAAAAGCTTGAGTGGACAACACATTTTTTAAACGAGCCTTAAACGCCTTGGGCACTTGTGCGTTTTTAAACAAATTTGGTTATCTGTTGATGAGAGGAACACCTGTCAGAGAAGGTAAGCTCTTATTGACTACCGTCCTGTGTCTCTCAGCTCGATAGTTCTTCTCGTGGGCGTTTACAACATGTTTATGAAAAATCTTAAGAGTCCGCCTCAGCTGCGTGACGACGCTTCAGTCCAATCGTCTGATCTAATCCAAAATACGCCAACGCTATAAAAGTTAAGAATAAGTATTTACATTAGTTTCAAAAGTAAGAAGCTTACCTACACGTGCGTAGAGCGGAGTTTTAAGTTATGTGTTTTAAGTGTACAAAATGATGTTGAAAAGCACTAAAACTTGGACAGTTTTAAAGTTTATTTGTGAAACTATTGCAAAAACTACAAGCCACTTATGAGAAATCGGTCTTTTCAAATATATCAAGTGAAACACGGGCCCATGCAAGCGCTCGGTTTGACTGTTAGGCCGCATCAGTTGAAAGAATGTCCGTTGTTTAGCCAGTTGTAAGGGGCGGTGTCGTGCATCCCTTGATGGACAAATTCAAGCTTTGTCTGGGATTACTACTGAGGCGGACGCTTAAAATATTTTTGATCCTAATTCAAATAGTTAACGAACATCCGTATACTTTAAATCTAACAATGAAAAACTGTAGTCTTTAAACCTAATACAGTAACAATGATTGTGTTTAAAAACATTTTAATTACACAAATGAGTCAGAAAATAAATATAAAATCTCAATTGAAAAAGACAGTAGTTACAAACTGAAGTTCTTACTCCAAGACGCATTAGTGATGTTGGTTGTTTGAGTTTGAAAGATTATAGAATTGAAAAGGTTAAGTGTTGAACTTACAGAGGCTCGAGAAGAGCAAATAGAAACTTTCCACGAGTTGAGTTTCGACGAAGATAAAGCGTGTTGAAGAGATGAACAGTTCGGCTGTGTTTGTGTTTCGTTAATGTTTTACTGAACTCAGAGTTGTTGTGAGGGCAGTAAATATTACATCTCAGAGCTACAGCAACTGTATGAGATACGAATATAAGTCAGATGAACAGTGTGGCCTTTTGCGTAAGCTTATGGAAATCTTGTGTTTCAGTAGCCCAAAACGTGTGTGTTGAGATGTATCAAAGTTATTGAAGCCCTAAAACTTATGGAGTTAAAACTGAAACAAAATCCTTCATTCTATATAACTGCTGCCATAAGCTAGCTCATTTTTATCGGCCTGTCACCTGTGTATAAAAAACAGGTGGTGGTCACTGTAAGAAAAAACATGCCAAGTTGCTAGGTTTTAGTGTAGTTGTGACCCATATGAAAAGATCTAAAATTTCAAAGAAACTAAAACTTTTGTAACAAATAAATGGGCCAGAGAAAACACAATTAATATACTATAAAGCCGATTTTACAGGTGACTGGTGACTGAACGAGTAAATGTTTAGGCACTTCCCGGCAAGACTCTTTTTGAAGCTCTTGGTGTGGATCTTCGGGAAAATCTGAAAACATTCTTGTTTAAGGCTCTAACAAGTTGGCAGCAAAGGTGATGGAGTCGCAAAACCTGCTTTTGTACTTAGCCGATATTTTGCACCATAGCGGCAAAACAGTTGCTCGGATCTTCAACCTGATGACAAATCTTCTACTTTTGTACTTCAACACTTTTTCCCACGTCTCACCGTTTCGTTGCTAGATCAGTTTGAAGTTAAAATTGTGGAAAATTCAACCTTTCGCTGTGTTAGGCTCATAGTTGCGGTACTTATCAACCACCCAAACATATAAAATGTATGTGTGTGTATATAAAAAGAATATTCTAATTTACGGAACTCGTACAGAAAGTCACTCTATATTAAATAACGTGTCGTTATTTTGCACCTGAAGTTTGAACTTTAATCAATTGTCAAATATTTTTGCTCTGGTTATTACAGCTTCATTTCCCACAATTATTTGTCCTATAAAACCAGTGGGTGGAGACAATATATGTCTTAATCATGAGCGTAGCGAATGCCCTGAAAATACGAGGCCGCAGGCCGAATGAGGGTCTGGGGGGACCATCCTCCCAGCGAGTCTGAAGGGCGAGTCAAACCTTTAAAATTGGTTTTCAACCCTTAGAATTCATCCAGATTTAGCACTACTTTGTAGAATTAAAGCTCTAAAATTTCACTCGTCATTTTTCTGTTTACCACCGAGAAACATTCACACTGTAGAGTATAACTAGTTTTCTCCAGTTTTCGCTCGTGCAGTTTTCTAGAAAGTAATAACGAGGCATCGAGCTAATGATGGAACGGATCGATAGATTGGCTGTAAAGAGTATATTGTCTATCAGGAGAGACGGTAACGAGCTAGCTAGTTAGGGGACAGGATGACGGAGGTCGGGCCGGCAATATTGACAGCTTGGTTACATATTGATCCCGTGTCACAGGTGTTCCACCTTGCCCGACATTTATAAACTTTCCAAACATCTGGTCTCAAATTGTTCAGGTTTTTCTGTAAACTAATACAGTAATGTCTTTTAGTATAGATAAGTTTTGAACAGAGTCGCGGTGATGGTAGAGAGGACAATACTGCTACTGTTTGGCTACTGTTCCGCAAGTGATTACGTGCCTGCGTACGTGGCTTAGTGAGTAGAGACACGGCTTGCAATAGGCAAGGTCGGGTTCGATTCCCGGCGCAGCCACATAGGTTCGAACAGCTTTACCCCAAAGCGTTTTGTGGTGCCCGTAAACCCTAGGTCATGTCACTGGTTAAAATAGCCGCTGGCGTAGACAGTACGAACCATTTTTCTCATTGGTGGTTGGAAATTTTGGCGTGGTAGCTCAGTCGGTAGCGTATCAAATTGCGGTTCATCCCGTCACTAAGGTTGCTACAAAAGTGGCATAGTCTCGTTGTGACGTGAAAAAGATGTTGGCACTACTTAAATTAAAGTTGGGCCCACACATTAATTACAATTGACCTCGGTGAATAAGAGATGGCTGGAATCAACTCACGAACTTTTCACGGTTTCCCTGTGTTTAACAAGATTATGAAAGAATCTTTAAAGGGGTTTTGATATTTTCCATCAAAACGTGAGTCAGTCTTACAACGTACTACTATTATTGTCCTACTACTAGATACTACTACTACTATGAAACTAAAGGGAAGACACGGACTAGGCGACATTTACGTGTAGGACCGCAATGAGGTTGAGTGTTGATATCTGTAGATGGATACGCTGCCAGCATGTGGACTGTCTCCATCAATTTCGCCATTAATGATGGCCAGAACTATCAAATCTACAGCTTAAGATTGATGTTTGTGTACAGGGGCGAAACGGGCTAGGCAACATCTACGTGTGGGCGAGCGGTGATGGCGGGGAGGACGATGACTGCAACTGTGATGGATACGCTGCCAGCATGTGGACCGTGTCCATCAATTCGGCCATCAATGACGGCCAGAACGCCCACTATGACGAGAGCTGCTCGTCTACGCTGGCTTCGACCTTTAGCAATGGAGCTAAGGACCCTAACACTGGAGTGGTAAGTTAAATCAGTATACTTGTATCTATAAATTATATTCACTGTCAAAAAGTAAGTACACAATGTTATAAATAACATATTCGTTAAAGTTGGTTCGATTTAAAAGCACTTATTTTGTACTGAAGGATAATCACGTAGACAAAGAGTATTGAGCCATTATTCTGAAGTAAGTTCTCCATCTAAGTTCTTGTATCCATCTTAAACTCTTAATGGGAAGTCTAAAGTTTGATGATCAATCACTAGAACGAAGACTGAATCACAACATGAGTCTCTGATACATTGTACATCACCCTTGACCTTCTACAGCTTCTTTATGGATTCTCCTTCTCATCTTGCCAACATTATCCCTTACCCAATAAAACTCAACCTTCGGAACTACGACAGTACAGTACTCAATATATCCAAGTTACCTCAATGTTTTGTAATGGAATATTGTATTCTTTCTTGTGCAGTGTCTGAGACCACCGACTTCTCACATAAGCATGTGAAGATATGATAGAACTATACGTGCGTTGTCACTTATGTTCATGAAATAACATGGAATGCCTTATGATAAGACTCACTAAAAAAAAGAAAATGAGTGAAAACCAGTTGTAATACAAACCTAGATATGCGTAGTCATGCTACCCATGAAATACGAAGGACGCTACCTTGAACTATTGTTCTACAATTGTAAATTAGTATTGATAAAAGTATACTAAATTTAAATTGAATCGGATAGTCCGAAACATAAACATTACATGCAAAGCTAAAATGGTGCAATTGGCACACATGGTTGTACGGTTTACCCTTCTTTGCGCAAGGAATATATTCCCAAAGTTTAGAAACACTCTGTATATTACCTTGTGTATATATTTGCAGGCCACGACGGACCTGTACGGAAAGTGCACCACCACTCATTCGGGCACTTCCGCCGCGGCACCGGAAGCTGCTGGAGTCTTCGCCCTCGCTCTGGAGGCCAAGTGAGTTCTACTATTTCGACTAGTAGTACTGTATTTCTAATAGTTCTGGGAATCTCCGAAAAAAACTACAAAGGGGCGATTAGAAACATAGTGGTATTTACGAAGTGTTAAAAAGAACTTGTCTTCATAGAGCGGCGTGGGGAGTGCGGGGAACTTATACTTACTTGACTTTCTATTGAGTAGGTTACAGGAAATCATTACTATAAGGTACAGAAAAGCCGCATCGTGTTATACCTTGTCCATACTTCTAGGAAGGCATCGTGTAATACATAATGCTTTACGGACTTACCTTGTCTGCTTTCACTAAATATCTAATAAATCTATTGGTTTTGGCCGATTTGAAACACACACACGTTTGTGAAATCCGAGTTTAAAGACATGATGGGGTAAAACATGGTGGTTTAGTTAATGCTCTCTTCTTTTGTAATCGAACGAGAACATTTTGATAGCCTTTACATTGCAGGTATACCAGCTAATTCAATTACTTTCTTTTGAATCTTAACATCGACTAATAGTAAACCAGGGTAACAGCTGTGGTCAAAACATTGTTTAGTGTGAGTTAAAACGTATTGATCAGTATTATTGCGTTATAACAAAAGCATCATTCATCACTCTTCCCCAAAAGAGTATTTTTGATTCCCGCTTATTTTACATATTTGATAGCGCCTCAGAGATTAAAGTTTAGCCGAACTAATAAGCTTCATTTTAAGACCTAAAATTAAAAATATGTATACTATTTTATTGGGCCAGAAAAAATAGAAAGCTACTGAATAGTTTTAAAATGTTGTCAAGTTTATTTCAGTACTTCTACCAAGATACGAGTGTCATAGTTATCCACTGCATAACTCAAATTCTGGCCCAAAGGGTATTGATGAAGTTTTGCCTCAGGCTGAACTTGGCAAACTACACCATAAAGTATAAAATTGACAGTTGAAATAGAAATCAAAATTGAATTTCTGAACAGTTTATCAACCATGTCACGACGCTCGAGTAAAAGGTCTTTATTTCCATGGACATTATTTTTATTTTGAGTTAAAAGTGGAATATAGCAGTACAATACGTTATTTGAATATAAAATCCCATTATAAATAAACACATTGTTGAGAATCTCCGGGAGAATAAATAATGCTTTCAACTGAACGCCCCGAGGGAACACGTCGAAGAAGAAGTAAGGCATAAAACTTCTGGCATAAAGCTGTCACTTGGCTGGGCTTTATTGATTCAACTTCCCTTTCAGAGTTGAAATGAAACAAAAGAGCAAATACTATTTCTCAACCTTTTCTTTTTACTCACTGTTTCATTAGCCTTTGTTGTCAGAAATCTTTCCAACGCTTTGCATTTCAACGCTGAACATTGTTTTATTGTTCGAATACTCACTGGTATGGAAGGGAGACCATTAATTAAAAGTGGTGCAATGAACTTTATAATTTAGAAGAATCTGTTAATTAAAATAAATGTTTGTTAGTCAAATTCGTTCTTTTTCACTCAAAAACGATGGAAAACATTTCAAACTCTGTCATTCAACAGCCGCTGTCCTGCAGCTGATGTCCCCATGGGACTATAATATCATAAAACGCAAATTTATTCGTGTCAAAAACAGCTGTTTTTGAGCACAAGAACAAAACATATCGACTTGTGTTACAGTACGCAGCTGACGTGGCGGGACATCCAGCACCTGACCGTGCTGACCTCCAAGCGCAACTCTCTGTTCGACGCCAAGGGGCGCTTCCACTGGACTATGAACGGAGTGGGACTGGAGTTCAATCATCTGTTCGGGTTCGGTGTGCTGGACGCGGGTGCCATGGTGGCCCTGGCCAAGCAGTGGAAGACAGTGCCGGCGCGATACCACTGCGAGGGCGGCCGGGTTTCCCAGACTATGTAAGTGTTGGAATTCATTGTAGTTGTAATCGATTTTGGCTCAAATTTTTATTTTGATCTGTTTGTCACTTACTTAACTCCCAAAAAAGTGTAAATTTTGCATAGTTATTATGACTTATGAGACGAAACCCAAGATCATGATTTGTACTGCGCGCTCTTTTTCCGCTGTAACTCGTTAGAGTTCTCTCTCCTTTGCCATTGCCCTTGGTCGTATACTAAGATAAGTAAGATCGTGACGGTTAGTATCGTTAATAAGAGTAACACTAGTTCATTCTGCTCCACAAACCAACATGATGGAAGAAATATGTGAAGATTAGCGTTGTTTTCTGGGTCTATTTGTTGTTTCTTAATTATTGATTTGTTCTTTTTTCTATGTTTTTGTTCGTATTCCTATGCATCATACAAGATGCCATGGATTAAATCCGTCTTTCTTTCTTCATTTCAACTGTTAAAACATAAGTAAAACTATGTGTCTGCCAAATTGATTTCTGGCGGTACAACACCACCTCTTTCTTAATTGATAAACTTTACACAGTGTTTCTATATACTACGTGTTTAGTAATAGTTTCTAAACACCACTTTTGTCATGTTTCTTTTACAACACTAGTACTGATCATTCACAAGTGTTTTGCTCAACAAGAGTCAACTTGTACGTTCACTATGTCATCGGTATAAGTTCCCGTAGCTTTTCTACTAGTTCATCAATTTACTAGTTTGTTTCAAAGGTCCCACGACAGTTTCAAAAGTCATAAACCACATTTAGTTAGAAAACAAGACGCCAAACAAGTTTGCCCTTTTAAACGAACTTTTACAGACGAGCAATTGCAGTATTTGACGATTAATACGAAGTTATGCAAGATCAATAGTACCAACTTGGCAAGAAAACAAAAACTTTTAACGAGCAATTACAGTATCTGACGATGAATATAAAGTTATGCAACGATCAATAGTGCCAACTTTACAAGAAAACAAAAACTCTTAACACGCAGAGAGTACTGTATCAAACTCAGGGGTCAAAGGATATGAATTATTTAACGTAGGGTTGGTGGTAAAGGCAAAGTTGTCTTATTTAACGAGGCGGAGTTAAGCCACAAACTCTACTCTTTCATTCGATCTCAAACTTGAGTTGCGTCACCGCATTTAAATTGCCGTATGAGCAGACAAAGATGGCGAACCGTTTGAGATGCAAAGCACGAACCTTGTTACCAAAAGCACACACGTTCATTTATAATCACAACTACACTAACAAGAGGTTTTACAGCGGAAATACTCAAGATTTAGTTGCCAGATTTGTTGTACCAGCTAAAGTACACAAGTTCCTAATAACACCACTAATTCACTGTCGTATTCATCAATCACAGTTTCTCGAAAACGACGGGTTCGAAACCATACTTGAAACCAAGAGTGTTTGAACATTTTCATACTACGCTCTAGACACGTACTGACAAAGGAAATTGAAATAGTTTGTTTTCAAGAGCCAAACGAGGTTGATTTTGTGTTGTTAAATTCTACTAAATCACCACCTTTATGACATCTATGATAAACATATAATTGACAAATGTTAAAACTTGAAATACCTATTTATTTACGTTTTAATTTTTTTTAAATACACGTTATGCTTCTGAAGTATACAAAACTTAATGGGAGTTTCAAGGGGTGTTAAATGTGTCAAAATTGGCACTTTTACGAACGAAGCTAGTGAAATCATAAACACTGGATATCATTCACAATAGCGAATATTCAAGACGGTCCATGTATAGTGTAACGTAATTAGGTAGGTTTAAGTGGTGGACGTAATCAAGTAAATCAAACTTTCAAACAGGTTTTATGGACTCAATATTTGCTGTAAAATATTGCCGTTAAAAATTGCCGTGAAAATAGGTCTATATATTTTTTGTTAAATAAAAATGAGGTAAGTA
The DNA here is from genome assembly GCA_018831715.1 of Matsumurasca onukii. Classification (NCBI taxonomy): domain Eukaryota; kingdom Metazoa; phylum Arthropoda; class Insecta; order Hemiptera; family Cicadellidae; genus Matsumurasca; species Matsumurasca onukii. The sequence goes on from CM032058.1 coordinate 26,897,714, forward strand.
ATCAATGCCATTCTCTTGGTTTATATAGGTGCTGTTTAACAAAGCAGGTTCTTTCGTATTTGTTGAGGAAAAATCCTTACAAATGCTTTTGGCAATGGTTGTACGGGTGTAAAAACTAGATAAGGCTTAAAAGTTAAATCAATTATGGGTAAATGAGTAAAATTTAAATTAATTATTTATAGAAAATATAAATTCTGTAAATTCAATTCTCAGGATCAAAATTCTGAGCGGTTAAACTTTAAACAATTTCTTGTATGTGTAAGTTTATAATATTAAGCGTGTTCACATTTCAGATTTGCATGTAATATTCCACGTCGCAATGCAATCTTGAGATTGTAAAAATGACTAAAAGGTTATTTAAGAACTTAGTCTTTACCGAAGCACGGACATTGTTGTTTACTAAATGCCTCGGTGATCTGTGGTGTACAGGTTGATTCCCAGCAGCGGGTCCGTGGTTCTCAAGATCAAGACTGACGCGTGCCAAGGGTCAGACACTCAGGTGGGATACCTGGAGCATGTCCAAGCTGTCATCACCCTGAACTCTACCCGCCGCGGAGACGTGGAGCTCTTCCTCACCTCGCCCATGGGCACAAGGTAACACCTCACGAACACATTCTTAACATAATAGATGGAAAAAGTGTTGTTGATCTCCGCCTTGATTATTGCAGTTCTTGCTTTCAACGATAGGACTTCACTTGGCGCGCACCTGTGTTCCGCCAAACCTTAACTCACTTATAACCGCACAGTACGGGTGGAAAAAGTCACAATTCATATGACTTATTCCAAAAAAGCACCACCGATATAAAAAGTGTTACCGTGATGTTTGAACTATAAAGTGAAATGTTCGAGTATTCTCTAAAGCGTATTGAGATCCAATTTGTGAGAACTTCTTTGAGAACCAATTTAAAAGTGGAGTTTCAATCCGCCCTCAATAATCTGTTGTTTCACAACGTGTAAAATACTTAATCTTACAGAAATTCATCGCACGAAAACAGCGTTTGTTAGATCACAATCCCGTGCAAGGCCTCTAAAAACACTCGTTTAAAGTTGATGCGAAGATACTAGTTTCTAACCACTCGCAAATATATCATTCTTTTACGCAGATTGACTACAGTCATCGGTCAGACTACAGCCGTGTGCCCCTAACATCAGCCCTTGTCCAAACGGTCACGTAAATGGTCAACGCATTACTGCATTCTTCCACTTGAAATATCGACCAAAAAGTTGGACTTTGAAACATTAAATAAGAAAATTAAAATTTTCAAAGTAGAAAAATCAAGGTTTCTAATTTTAATTAAACATTTCACCTAAAATGCTTGAGTTGGGTAGTACATTTAAAAGACTAGTTTTTCCATTGAAGTCGTAATTTCAGTGACTAGAATTTGTTACTTATGATGGTTTTCAGCTATACAAGAGTTTAATTGCGTCAATAAACCAAATTCCAACTTTGAACCATTAATATTACGTCTTTCACATTTGAAGTGTTAGGGGTAATCTTTCGGGAGTGCCTTGAAGTTTTATATAAACACAAACAAAACACCACAATCGGGCAGATCGCCTGTGCGGCGTGCACAATGAAGCAATGTAACAAGTGTAAACTCTTTAAACTTTGAAATATTGTTCAGAGTAAAGCTGTTATCCAGAGTTGAGCAACATGTGGCGTATCAAACTTTGATTTCAAACTTGTAAGGCCAGCTCTAACGAGGTTAAGGGATAATCTGGGCCGAGCTAAAGTAGTTCCAGTGACTCAAGTTGCCAAGTAATTAGGGTCAACCTCCGCAACTTATGATTAAAGAACAACATCTCTCAAGTCATCTCACCACCTTCAGACGCAGTTTTTATTAACAGCCCACAGACGTGATACTAATTTAGTTTTTTCTTTTCCTGAAAATCCCTCTTGACCAGAGGTTTCTGCAAAACTGCACGATTAGTATCACACGTCTCTTCAGAAAGACTTATTGGGATATCACGCAAACATTTGTCTCGTTTTATGTGAAATAGCCTGCTTTTAACTCTTTGAGACTTTTTCAGGAATGCTTTCGTTTTCAACTCTTAACCACTGTCGTTACCTGTGCAGCCACCCTATGGGGTTTCTGTTTTATTTTTGTTTCTAGGAAAAAAGTTAGCTTATACCTATAGACTTGAAATTTTGCAGACACAATAATAATACTTAAACAAAGTTTAAAAAATCACCAAAAATATTCAAACGTACAATTTTAAACGACGTAAAATTAAAAGTATTTGAGACCATTTAAAACTCGTAAATAGCGCGTAACATTTGCAAGAACAGCCTTTTTAGTAAAAGTAATATCACATTTAGTTATGATAGTGTCTTCAAATACGCTTATGTATACATACATCATTTTTATTAAATTTAACAAAAGGCGAAGTTAGAATAGGAGACTTTTCTACCACTTAATCTTTACCTTAAATTTTATCTTAACCTTACCTCTGTATTCAAAGGTTTTATTTTAAAAATATAAACGATTCATTGTTTGTTGCAGATCAATGATATTGAGCAAGCGAGTGAACGACGATGACCGAAGGGATGGCTTTACTAAGTGGCCCTTCATGACAACGCACACCTGGGGCGAGTACCCTCAGGGTGAATGGACTCTGGAGGTGAGCATTTAACTAAGCAAACAAATAATTAATAGATAAATAAATAAATTATTTATTGCGAACATATTTACATGTTATGTAGTTGTCAACTTTATCTTTAATATCTAAAGTGTTCCATCACACATTCTGACATCTAAGTTCCATTCAGACATACATTTTGTTCATTCAATCGCTCCTATTTGTTCAAATTATCCAATTCAGTTCTTTTAGTGCTTTCCACGTTCTCCGAGTTATTCGTCATAATATTATTTGGGTTATAAAATGCTTCTGCGACCAAAATCTTTTTAAAACGAATTTTGAACGCCTTGAGCGTTGGAGTACTTTTGATCGTATTTGGTAGTCGGTTGTTAACAGTTCTCAAATTAAATGTAGAAGATGTCAAGAATCATTCATTATCATCGTATATTAAAACCATGCTATTTAATTACAAATAATCATATAAAAAAACTATGGCTAAAAAACTTTAATTTTAGTGAGATTATTCTTCAAACATCGCATTTGTCCTGGTTTATGAGCTTGAGCTCACTAAAATATTGGATTGAACTTTTAGGTTCAACAAACGTCACTTGTTCGAGTTCTTGAACTGTGGGTTCTTTGAAATAGAGAGTCGTGTCATCTGCGTACTGAATGATATGCCCCTTTTGTACCGATGAGGCAACATCGCTGACGTAGATCAAGAAGAGTAGAGGACTAAGTCTGGAGCCCTGGGGGACTCCGTAACCTATCCCTCGTCGATCGTTCGTCTAAAAGTTCTACGAATTGTGGCATTGTGGTCTATTACTGAGATATAATTTGTGGAGCTCCTCAGTATTCCGCAATAATCTAGTTTGTAAAGCCAGGTCTTGTGCTCAAATTTATATTATTTTGTTATCAAAGTGCTTTTATATAAAGCCTAAAAATTCCTTATGAGACCAAACCAGCAGCAGTGTGGCAAGATAAACGCTCGGCTCGATGCTACAGAGATTAGAAAGGTGGACATGTCGAGCTTGATATGTAAGGGTAAACAGCATTAAGCTTCTCGGTAAACAGTCAACTTGAGAGACGTCTTCCAATCTCCAACCTTTACAGACCGTACCTATTCTTTTCTTTTGATGTTACCTTCACTATTTTTACGTACAGGTGTTTTTCATACAGGTATTGCAACAATTCTCCTGGTTGTTACTAACCTGTGATGGATACTTAAAAAACTCATCGTGTCATAACCACGTAATATAGTGAGTTAAACCACACTGTCCATACAAAATAAGGAGGTATTTTCACACTATCAGTATTCAGGTTACACTGAAAGGTTAGAATTTTTTTGTCATTCTGCACTGAAAAAAGTTGATTGAGACACATGTATTGACAGTGCTATAGTGACACTTTTACACCCAGGTAAATAAAGTATTGTTTTGATGATGTTTTTCTCCCTAGGGAGAAAAAGCTCATTTTAATTATCTTTTTGCATAGACAGCTGCAGCTGGTTCAACGAGTTTTTATTTTTGATTGTTTCGAATTTTTATCTACAAAAACAAGCTGTTCGAATAATTGGAGGAATACGTTTCAGAGAATCATGCAAACCTTTATTTGACAAATTAAATATTTTAACACCCCATCTATATTTGTTAGAAATTGCAGTTTTTCAAAACTTAAGTCTAAATTAAGTTTAGGTTCTGATATTCACGGCCATAACACCAGATACCACATGAACTACAGAAACTCTCAACATAATACAAAATTATTTGAATCTCTTCCAAATGAAGTGGGAACTAAAGTTTTAAACAATTTACCGGACCAAATCAAAAATGAAAACCAACCTCATATATTTCGAAGAAAATTGAAAAGTTATTAACCATGAATACATTTTATTCTACTGGAGATTTTTAAAGTTAAAATTGGAAAATAAACGTGATTTGACCAAAGGAGCTTAGAACGGAAGATGTTCCTTAATTAAAATTTATTTTATTGTTACACAAATGAAAATGTATTGTAATAAAGAATTATTATTATTATTTTAACACTGATTTATAGTAAATTAGTGTAACAGCTCTTTCTTCAAAACATTACAGTTCGAAATGCTGAGTTCAAAACAATTCACAGTTTACTTCTCCTCATCCTGAGTTTGAAACCTAACTTCACCTCTATAAACAAGACATGTTATTGTTGCAGGTTCGCTTCAACTCAGACTGTCAGCTGAGTGGTTACATCAAGGAGTGGACACTGATGCTGCATGGTACCGGGACCCTCCCTACAGCGACCTCCCCGTGTCCGACCCTCACTCCAAGCTGGCCATAGTGAAGAAGGCACACGAGGAGCGCAACAAGATGTAAACTCAACGGCAATTTTCTTTTTTGAGTAGAATTTAAGTTTGAAATTAAAGAATCTGACAATGATGTACTTCTGAGACATTAGTTGATAATGTGGTGAGGTTTCCAAGGATATAGATTTTATCGTTGGATATCAAATTCTAAGTATTGACACTCTTCTCCTTAACTAAATAAAAATAAATAAGAAGTAACTATTTAAAATTTTGTTTTTACGTAAAACTACCAACACACTTAACTAAAATTCATAATTATAAATTATGTATTTAACAACAAATTAAGCCTCTGACAGTTGTCCATGGCTTAAAAACAAAGAGATGTAGTGATAGAAACTTAACAGTTAAAAAGTGACTATTCCAATCCAGAGGTGCTTACACTGTATTAGTACAGATATTAAACGTATATCAAATCATGTTTCTTTAAAAAATGGATACTAAACTATCATGTTCATTTTACTCTGTGGCTACTTTGTCTCATTTAAAGAGGAATACAACATTTTCGAAATGGAAAGTAGGAGGCTTGGGTGAAGAAATCACATTGGGAAATGTAAAGATATTAGTTTTTTTTTAACATGAAACGATGGTACATAACTGAATATCTCGGAGCAAAACATGACCCTGTTTAGTTTCAGAAGTACATCATTTATAAAAACGTGCGGAAGATTTAAAAGTGCCAAAAGAACATAATGTTTTCTTTTGATGATGCAGTAGTTTCATTTGATTTAAGTAAAACTTTAAGTGAGTTGGGAGAGTGGGTAAGAATTAAAATTGCAGTTTCTGTCTACAGTCTGGGTAAAATCAATTATGGTAAAATTGGTTCCTGGAGCTTTGATAAATTTTAAAACTAAAACCAGTTTTGTTTTACCGTTCTATAAATCTTTATCATATTGTTAACTTTTGATAGGGTGTTAAAGGACAATTCTACTAGGAGTTTGCTTTAAGTATTGTTATTTAAGTATATATTTGTTAAGTTTAACTATTTTCAAGTTTGTTTCATGCATTGTAAATAAAGGTTTCTTTCAATTTCTATATAAACCCCTATCCATAGTCATGTGTTAAACTAATATTAAATAGATGAATGTTAATTATGTCTATTCAGCGGAGGCAAACGGAACCAAAAATAGTAATTCATGATATGAACGATTGGCACAATACTAAATAACTAATATGAGTTTAGCTCCAGGCTCTTTTCAAACGTGCTTTTATGTTATGAGCTATTTAAGTAAGAAATATGTTGAAAATGTATTAAAATAATGGTATTTCCGTAAACAAAACAGTTAACTCATTTTATTGTATTATTTTTATTTTATTTATTGTACTTTATATTTGAGCCCAACTTAGTGCAATGTGCATATCAAACAAACTAGGGGAGATCATTCAAGATGGCTGTGAGGCAGATTCACCAACTCTTTTGAAAGAAAGGTATTTTTTCTGGCTGCTCTTAAATTTAGTATTTTAAAGTACAAATATATAAACTTCAAACTTAAAACGTTAACCGATGGATATTTTATTATGTATTCAAAATAATACTAATCATTGATTCGTGTAGTTGATGTAACTGCATAATATAAACTGTGATCTGTAAGCTTTCGAATTGTTGTTTAGAGTATTTTGTTGTTATCATAATTAAAATTTATAGGTGAGGTAAATGTTTTGTTTGTACTTGTGTGTAATGAACATAAGATTGGATTTTATTTCAATAATTGTTTCAAGAAAATGCTTTGTGATTCAATTAAACCCTGCAAGGTTTAGTTTTTCTTGTATTCTTTTACCTTTGCACAGTATTGAACTAAAACATTTCTTTAAAACACAACTTAAACTAAATTAGGTTTTAAATTATCGGTAGATTTTGCTGAGCGGTTTTGTAGTAAATACGTTTTGAACAATTGCAGTGATCATTTTTGAAAGGTTTAAAAGTAAAGCGGCACTGTAAAATACTAGTGGGAAGGGATTCATAATTTTTCTATGCATGAATATAAAAAAGTGAAACCGTAGTATCTTCAGTAAATAGCAAAAGCAACACATGACAGTTTTAGAGCCAACATATTTTTGTAGTTCCTTAGAGTTCTGCGAGGGATGTCAATAAAAAAGAGTTGTTATTTTAACTAAAATATAAGTGTTACGATTTTTTTAAAGTTGATTGATTACAATAGTACAATATTACTTAACCAAAATATTTGTGTCTAAGAAATAGGTTTATTTAATTTGTACGAGGAGTTGGATTCACCACGCAGAATGCTAAGGACAATGTTGGTTTCTAAACATTTCACTGTAGCCCGCATAGTGCACAGCCCACTACACTCTGTGCCCCTCCTTCCCCCTAAAGGACGCTGGCGTCTGGTATATCTGTATGTAGGGTCCAAAAAGCTGCACAATTTTTCCCACAAATATTTTTGTACTCTCTGGTACTGAATCGTCCCTTACTTCTACGTTTCTCTGATTTAAAACAGATTGAAAATAGTTTTGTACCACATATGATAAACGCTATTAGGCTTAATTTCAAACCTCATTATTGTATATACCTCTGTTGTATATAACATAATATTGCCGCTTGTTTTATTATATTACACGTCTATTAAACACACAAGTTATGTTTCATTCTACCGTTAACTTATATCTCAGTTGCAAGCGCTTTTGCTAATACTATATATAATTCCAAGTACTGTAGTTAGATTTCTTCTATGTACATAGCCATATTCTGGAATTGTTGTCTACTTTAACATAACCGACGCCCCTTAGTTGAAATTAGTTTAAACAGACACTGTCTTGTATTGTTTAGCTTAGAAACATTATTTGTAAAATAGATCAGATCGTATATTATATATAATGGTAATAAAGTTACAAATATTCTGGTAAGCAAAATGTCTTTTTTCGTACCTTTCGAGAAAATATTAGGAATAAGTTAAGAGGTCAACAAGTTCAATGAAAATAAATATTGTTCGGAGTCACAGTGAACCTTTTGAGGTGTTTACTTTTGATTATATTAATATCATATTACGTAGTAGATATATAAACGAATATTTTTTTGTAGATAGGTTCAACAATCAGACTTTAGAAACTCGTTTGATACTGCATTACACGGACCTGTAACATGGTTTTGATTATAAAACCACTTTAAAGGCCAGTAATAACAGCTGTCACATGGTGGATATTAAACTACTCATTAAGTACAATGACTGATTCCAAGTCATCTTCTAATGAGTGTAAATTATTATTGCGGACATTTTCCATCGTTAGTGAGCAAGAAGATCACGACGTTCTTCTTGCAAGATCGTTTTGCTCACTAACGACGGAAAATGTCCGCAATAATAATTTGATCTTTGAAATTCTCCCATCGTCAACAACAAACTTCAAATAAAGCATCTTTTAGAGAAGAGAACGGAAGTTATTTTTGTCCAGAAACTAACTGCTGTTTTTATTCACTCCGGTCCAAAAGCGGATGAGGCTAGCTACTTGAAATTATTTCTTACAAAATAGTTTCCCAGTTAGCCTAACTCTGTGACTCGTCACGTAGTAAATAAGTTACTAAACTTTACAACTAGCTCGGTATCCAGTGTACAGTATTGGTGTATAATTTCATCATGAAGATTATGTTCACCCTAAGCAGTTTCTAAGCTCATCATTGAAAAATTAAAACAGCAATGTATTTTTGTAAGCAAAAAAGAAGTTTAAAAATTATTGATTAATTCGCTTGTTGTGTCTGGAGTTGTAATCTTCTTAATCCACTACGAGATTGAAGAAGACAATTTGTACGTTGGGGTTCGGAAATTGTATTGTATTTTAATTGGTTCGCAATGTAATGTATCCTTTTATACAGCCTAGTGATTAAGACATCGTTTAGAGTTTTGTCAGCGAGTCTTCGATGACAACAAACTTGCAGTGATGACAACTCAAGTGTGATGAAGCTCACTTTCATTTAGACGGTTTAATAAACGGAGCTTTGGTGTTTGGTGTTTTTGATCAAATCCTCAGGGATGCGAGAAAAGACAATAGTTCTTGTGTGACAATAGTTGGCAATAGTTATCGCGGTAGGTGAAGTTGGAGTCATTGGGCTGCAGTTGTTTGAGGCCGTTACTGTCAACGCAGAAAATGTTAAAAATACTTGGAAATGTTGAATTGGCTCTTCATTTCTTACGTCGTAAAGAAAGGAAAAATAATCAGCAGTTTCAGCAAAATGAAGCAACTCCCCATACTGTACAAATTTCAATAGATCCTGCCCAACACGCTTGTCTTGAAAGAGAAATCTTTCGTTTTGAAAAATGTGTTGGCCTCTCTGGTCCCCTGATTTGGCCATCACAGACGTTTTTCTTTGGGACTCTTGAAATCACATACTGTTGATAGGCAATGCACGATATCAGAATTTAAGGAAGCCAGCAGAAGAGAAATCCACAAGGAACGTTACAAGACTATATGCGAAACTTCAAACAAATTACGTCTAGAAACATATAATCAATCATAAGTAAAACTTCTACTTCAAGACTGTAGAGCACATTAAACTTAAATTTTAATTGTTAATGTCAAAATTTAAAAGTTTGTGAATTTTTAAAACCCATATGAGTTACAAGAAACACCCTGTATAAACTAGCCCTATTTGTCCAAGCTTCTTATGCCCATATCGATTATTTATACCATTAAGTGTCTTTTGTTGGTCCATGTCAGTTATTCATACCTTGTCGATGTCACGGGTGGTTATATCCAACACGTTCTCAAGTTACAACAATTGTGGTTCAGTCTGAGAATTACTTCATTATTAGGCAAGTCACAGGCGTGATCCTCAAGAGAGCACTGAAATGATTACTACAGTCAGTGTTGTAATTGTTCGTTTTATTACTTTACTAACAATCATGTCAATTAGACATCGTGATTTAAATAGTTGTGGTACACTGTCCTATTAATGGCGTAGGATGTAAACTATAGGCGAGGTTAAACTATAGTTGTCCAACAACCCCATCCGCACAAAATAATCTTAGTTTTTGAACGGTTTGGTTTCAATTTTCGATTTTCTGCCACGCTTTGGTTTGTGCAATCTAGGGATGATCACTAGGCTGTATAAACGAATACGTTACATTGCGAACCAATTACAATATAATACAATTTCCGAACCCCAACTACACTACATGACCAACACCATCCCTCTACTACCTACCATGTACTGCCTAAAACAAAACCATGCCTTTTCCAAGAAACACCCTGTATATATATATAAAGTGATGCCTTTAAATAGTTTTTCCATTTGACTCAGAAGGGGAAAAGGAAAGCTCAGAACTGCAAAGAGCTTTGTTTACGACGTCATGTTCTGTATGGAAATTGAAGTTTAAGCTACACTTCTTAAGGACACTTGATAGTAAGCATAAAATTAAAGTTAATTGTTATTTAACAGTAAACTGAATAATTTAATTCGACTTAATAAGTTTACCTCTGTGAAGGCGGTAAGTCTTGTACTTGCCTTAGTATTGTTAATTGGAAATTTAATTAACAAGTTTCGTTTGGAACTTGAGCAAAGAAGTGCAAAGCCGTAGGAAAGCTCCTTTCTTAGAAACAAATAACTCTAAGTAACGGACTTTCCCAATCTTCCTAATTGAGGAAAGCTTTTGTCTTTTTGACGCAATAAGAAATAGCACCTATTTTAATTACGAATCAATTTATCATTTTTTGTTTCATCGCCATTTAAAATTATAATGAGTTCCATTTTAGTGTTTTTTAGTAACTTAGCCGTCTCAAGGGAACTGGAAACGTTTGTAGGAGGCGATTACACCGAGTTTTCCAACATACCTAGAAAACATTGAACATTTTAGATTCCTCAAGGTTTTTGAGGTTGATGTTTAGGTGTTGACTTGAAAATAATCAAATTCACCAAAACATTATTATTTGTTAAAACTAAAATCATTATCCTTATAAGATGTAAACAGGACGTCCCATAAATATCCAAAATGTTTGAAATGGCTCGACATTTTTGAAACCCGTTTGATTGGAAATACGAAAACTTCTAACGTTTACTCGTAATTCAATTTACCGTTACATGCTAACACCCAAAGAGTCGAATTTGTAACCTGCTATTTTCGGTACATTCTATATACGGTACTTTGAAGCTTTAAATATGTTTAATTGAGTCCCCATAGTTAATTTCACTGGAATAAAATGTGTTAGAACCTTATATGATTTATAATGTTCATGTAATCCGTTTGATACACTCGAGCGTATTCATAATGATGCACAGAATTCAGGAAAATTATTTTCTACTTTTTATTATACAGGGCGTACCAAAACCCGAGGGTCAGGGGTTATATATAAAAGAAAGTCATGTAATATCAAATTCAAAACATAATTCAATTTGATTATGTATTTCATGAATAATCTAAACCACCCCTAATTGAATAAGAGCAACCCAAACCTTGTCGCTACGTATATCTAACTGCAATATATTCGTTTAGAGGAGAATTTGTAAAATAAAGGATTGATTGAAACAAATCAAAGGCAACATCAGACGCGTAACAGAGTGCTTAAACATTTATCACTTAGTAACACAAAGGGCTCAAATAGTTTGTCGTAAAACAAAGCAAGTGTCTTCTTTTATTTCTGCTGTGGAAATTAATGGTATCTATCCTTTCTGGTTTCTCTTGAAAGAGGATTTTATTCAAGTGGGTTTAATACTAACCTTTCGTTAACCTAACCTAACCTTTCGTTTCTTCGTCGATTTCATTTGTAATAAACTCTGTCTTCATTTGCTCTTGCCTGAAAGTGATAAATGTATACAATTTAATAGGGCATAAATATCAAAATATGGAAATTAAGTGGATTGGTAGTAAGAATAACCATGTAAAATCGCCATATAAAATAAGAAATTTCACTAATAATTAAACATTATTTACAATAGCAACTCGTTTGTTTAAGCAAAGATTTGTTGTCGTTGTATATTTCTATTCTTATTTCTCATTGTATGTTTCTATTCCATCCGGTTATTGAAATTAATTTGGCTTTGCAACGGTATACTGCTTGGTTTTCAAACACAATGTTAGTTCATTCGTAAACATAAGGATATTTTCAAAACAATAGAGCTACTTGTTTACTTAGGGAAGCATCCATTGTAAAGTTATCAAGGTTCGAATATAGCACAGCATGAGGCATGATGAAATTACCATCATAACACACACTGAAGTTAATTAGTTGACTGATCAAGTACCCATTCAACAATAATCAATGTACCTAATTAATTACTCCGGCATAGCTTATAATTTTTGCCTGGTGACTTCAACGTCACTGACATGCAAAACTTGAACAGATTTTATAATTAAAAAGGTGTCATGTCCCACAGATTTCAAGATTGCGTAATAATTATTATGTGTTAGACACGCTGTATTAAACTGGCCTAATTGGAGCCGCACAAATCAATATCACTTCATATTTAGTGTTATTTATTTTCAGAAACCTAGCAGGTTATTGTTCCAGAAAATTTTGAAAATAGTATATTATGGTGCTATCCGCATCTAAAATATGTAACATGTTATGGGAAAATTGCAAAACAAATATACAGTAAATCGGATATTTGTTTTTACAGAAGTATGGCGTCCGAATCTTAGACAATCTTAATCTAAGAGATTCTTGCCGAAATTCGTTCAAACGACTTAACATTATTTCCTTTCCATCAATCTACATTAACGAAACTATCATGTTCTGCCTCAATAAATGCCGTCTTGTACAAGGCAATGCAATTCATAATTATGGTACGCGACCGGTAGACAACTACAGAGTTGAATAGCCTACCATAGACTGGAATTATTTAAAAAGTTACCATCACAAGCAGGGATACTATTTTTTCAACACTACCCTTATTTATAAAAATTCTTCAACATTCAAAATTAATAAAACAAAATTAAAAATTTGTCATCGTCCATTGTTTTTGAGTAACATCAACGTTAAGTTTTCTTCCTTGAACTACTTGAAAAAACATTACGAAATCACAAAACAAAAAGAGAAGCACGTACACGGCCAGTGACAGCTACACCCTGACTGACTGCCTGGCCAGCCACCAGACAGCCGCATTGGCTGGCTCGGAGCAGCGGACAACCAATCACAGCTTTGAAAAAGTCTGACTAACTGTAACAGAGGACACCAAAAACCTATTTATGCACAGCATATGGAATAGAAATTCTTGCTGTGTGGTACTAAATTTGGTTGTGAACATATCTAACAGACGCATCAATACAATTAAATTAATAAAATTTAAAACAGTAAAAGACAGAAATTTCTGAACTACTATTGGGTTTCCATACTCCTTATTTGGTGCAAGGAAAACAAACGGTATTTTAGTAGACACATATGTTATGCTTGAGAAAACAATGTTCACCAATACTTGTAACTTGTGTACTTGCAATATAATTTGTTCATCTAGGTATCAATAAGGAACTGAGACGAGTTAAAAGTGTTATACTCTTTGAGATATAATCTTAAAATCTGTTCATGGGTGGGAAAAGAAAAATTGAACTGCTATGGATAATTTAGTTCTTAGTTTTGGTCTACGGCTTTTTTGGTTCAAATAGGCCAACGGTAGTATATACGCTAAATATTAACTAAGAAATGTGTACGCGCCTTAGTGGCATGCAGTATTTCCTTAGTATATACAACGTTATTTTGTTTTACAACCGTTATATTTACACAATAAACTATGAAGAGACACATTTTGCAGCTTTGACGGTCTTTGACCTTTCGCCTAACATCGTAAAATACTTTATGATAAAATCCTCCTCTAAATATTGCAGTGTCTTCCTATAAAACTGAATCAACTTTCTTTACTCAAAAACTCTCTCCTGCGTTACTTCTTTCTTCATTACTGAATTAGGTTTGCTTTTTTTTACTAATATACTTGTAGCATAAAAATATGACATACTAAAAGGTTTTGACTATAAACTAATATCTAATATAATTACGTGATTAGATTTATTATATACAAGCATGTTGTAATAACTAAAAGAAGTATGATTTTTATTTAGTGAACAACTATTTTTATTTTTTATTTTGTTTAAACTATTTATACTGCCCTTTGATTCGATCTTATCATATGCTTTATGTGGATTTTTATTTTTATTTGTTCTCTAAACTGCTGAGTGATTCCGAAGATGAATGCCACCAATCATTTAAAGGTTGAATACGAGTAATTAGTAATTATATTTTAGCTTATTCTGTATAGTTCAAGTGTTGACCACAACGTATTTAGCACGTGCGTACATCCAATGATCGTGTTACAGATTTCTACAGTATTTAAATTAAAATATTTGTAAAACTATTATTGTATTGAAACTATAAAACTTGAACTAAAGCCTTTAAACTCGTATAGATTTAACAATACCAAATATTTAGAAATGATATTCATTTCAACAATATCGAGGCTGGGGCGGATCAAGTTTACTGTTTGCAACTCCCTCTAACTTCCGCTTTCCGCCTCAAGTGAACCTCAGCGGAAGTAGGTCTGCCGGAAGTCGCAGATATTGTCTAACAACAACATCATCCAATATGTGTTACACATTAAGGATAACTAGTAGTTGTATTTTCATATGAGAACCTATGTATATTCTCGCGCTAACATGCGAATCAACATATTATATTTATGTTCTATGTTTGAATGTTATATTATTGGTTAGGGAATAAGGTATCAATAATTAATAGGTACTGGTTTGGTTGTTGAAAAAGGTGGAAGGTTGTGCGCTGTGATTGAATGAAGTGTGTCGTCTGTAAACTTCACGCTTTACTTTCTCCAAAAGTCAGTATAAAACCTGCTTAAAAATATTGATGTGAAGATCAATATTTTAATATATCCTTATTTTTATACATCCTTCGAGTATATTTATGAAGAACAGAATTATGAAGGTTTTTGTTAAACTCGGACAACAAACTTAGCTGCAAAATTGTTTAAAGTCTGAGATCGGTTGATGAAGAGCTTAATTGGTTAATTGTTAACTCGTTTCAGCGTTTATAAATCTCATGAGTCGTCATTGTTTCAAAGATTGTCTGTTAAGAACCTTTTTGAAATCATGAAATACAAAACGTACAAAACTGTACGAAACTAAAAGAAGTGGAGAAATCAAGCACGTACACGGCCAGTAACAGCTGCACACTGACTGACCAGATGTAGCAGAGAACACAAAATCAAGCACGTCCACGGCCAGTAACAGCACACTAACTGCCCAGATGTAGCAGAGAACACAAAAATCAAGCACGTCTACGGCCAGTAACAGCACACTGACTGACCAAATGTAGCAGAGAACACAAAATCAAGCACGTCCACGGCCAGTAACAGCACACTGACTGACCAGATGTAGCAGAGAACACAAAATCAAGCACGTCTACGGCCAGTAACAGCACACTGACTGACCGTGTAGCAGAGAACACAAAAATCAAGACGTACACGGCCAGTAACAGCACACTGACTGACCAGATGTAGCAGAGAACACAAAAATCAAGCACGTCCACGGCCAGTAACAGCACACTGACTGACCAGATGTAGCAGAGAACACAAAAATCAAACACGACACGGCCAGTAATAGCAGCACACTGACTGACCAGATGTAGCAGAGAACACAAAATCAAGCACGTCCACGGCCAGTAACAGCACACTGACTAACCAAATGTAGCAGAGAACACAAAAATCAAGCACGTCCACGGCCAGTAACAGCACACTGACTGACCAGATGTAGCAGAGAACACAAAAATCAAGCACGTCCACGGCCAGTAACAGCACACTGACTGACCAGATGTAGCAGAGAACACAAAAATCAAGCACGTCCACGGCCAGTAACAGCACACTGACTGACCAGATGTAGCAGAGAACACAAAAATCAAGCACGTCCACGGCCAGTAACAGCACACTGACTGACCAAATGTAGCAGAGAACACAAAATCAAAATCCACGGCCAAAATAGCACACTGACTGACCAGATGTAGCAGAGAACACAAAAATCAAGACGTCCACGGCCAGTAACAGCACACTGACTGACCAGATGTAGCAGAGAACACAAAAATCGTAACGTCCACGGCCAGTAACAGCACACTGACTGACCAGATGTAGCAGAGAACACAAAAATCAAGCACGTCCACGGCCAGTAACAGCTGCACACTGACTGACCAGATGTAGCAGAGAACACAAAAATCGGCACGTCCACGGCCAGTAACAGCACAATTAACTGACCAGATGTAGCAGAGAACACAAAAATCAAGCACGTCCACGGCCAGTAACAGCACACTGACTGACCAGATGTAGCAGAGAACACAAAAATCAGCACGTCCACGGCCAGTAACAGCACACTGACTGACCAGATGTAGCAGAGAACACAAAATCAAGCACGTCCACGGCCAGTAACAGCTGCACACTGACTGACCAGATGTAGCAGAGAACACAAAAATCAAGCACGTCCACGGCCAGTAACAGCACACTGACTGACCAGATGTAGCAGAGAACACAAAAATCAAGCACGTCCACGGCCAGTAACAGCACACTGACTGACCAGATGTAGCAGAGAACACAAAATCAAGCACGTCCACGGCCAGTAACAAAGCACATTGACTGACCAGATGTAGCAGAGAACACAAAATCAAGCACGTCCACGGCCAGTAACAGCACACTGACTGACCAGATGTAGCAGAGAACACAAAAATCAAGCACGTCCACGGCCAGTAACAGCACACTGACTGACCAAATGTTTCAGAGAACACAAAAATCATGCACGTCCACGGCCAGTAACAGCACACTGACTGACCAAATGTAGCAGAGAACACAAAATCAAGCACGTCCACGGCCAGTAACAGCACACTGACACCAAATGTAGCAGAGAACACAAAAATAAGCACGTACACGGCCAGTATAACAGCACACTGACTGACCAGATGTAGCAGAGAACACAAAAATCAAGCACGTCCACGGCCAGAAAGAGCACACTGACTGACCAGATGTAGCAGAGAACACAAAAATACCTATAATACCTACAAATACCCATGGAAGGGTTATTCTTAAAGTCTTGATGAATAAATCAGGGTTTTCGTCAGAAAATGAATGGAAATCCCCTGGAATAAATTTATACTTAGAAAATTTGGATATCATTAAAAGTAACAGTATAATATTACAGTTCTGTTAAGATATTTTGGTTTTTGATGGCTTTTTACAATAGTTTATACTATCAGCTCTCAAACTCATGCAAACGGTAAGGTTAATTTTAGCATAATAGTGTAGGTAATGTAATATTGGACTCAAGCAGAATAATGCTTTGACGTCAGTTATGCATTATACAGAGTCGTGATGGTCTGAAATAGAAACTAAACTTCCACAACTCCATTTATATTTAACTGTCCAATCATGCATTGCGTGTGGCCAAATGCACTTATAAACTCTTAATGTATATTACACATCTCGAATGTGTTTACTACTCAAGTTAAATTCTGACTCTAGACAGTACTTGTTTTAAAAACAGACATGTCATACAGTATTAGTCACTATGGCAGAACATCGACCGAGTATGTCAAGTAAAGCCAGTGTTTGTATAATCTGTGGATAAGTGATTAACCTGATTGATTTTGCAACAACATGGCAGTTAGACAATGTGTTGGCTGTGATCAGTATAACCGATAATCTCTAAGGTTGAAATTTAATTACAGATGCTTTCCATAGTTTTTGAGTGAACAAAAAGAACACGACGTTTCGCAATTTGGAATCTAGTCTTGTCTTCAGATGAAAAGTAACCTAAAGCTTAACACAAAACATTAGGAAATGAGCTAGCCTAAAAGTAATCAGCGCAAGCTGGACAGTCCCACTACTAAATGACATAAACTTTTGGTATTTCTCCTGAAACTTATTTAGCTTTATAACAAACTAGCCTTGACAAAAATACAACAAAGAAAACAACTATAAACAATAAAAAAACAAATAGATAAATCAACGTCTATGGTTATAAGCTACACAAACAGAACGTACGTACATAATGGATAGTATGTCTGTGACACACATGGTACGTTCAGTCAACTAGCATAATTCCAAGCCAAATGGGGAAGTGGTGTTCGCTGGTATTTAAAATTGTAAAGTATTCGTTGATTTATCTTATTGCAATAATTTGATGCTTTTCAGTGAACTCGAGACCAAGTCTATTATTTACCGTACAAAAAGAACAAGTACTGTAATGTAGTCTTCTTTGGTAGAAGTATTTTATCTTTGTAGAAAGGAAATGTGTAGTGTATTGCTGCTCCCTTACATTTGAGGTAAATGGGTTGTTTAATATTATTTGCATTCATGTGGAGAAGAAAAAACTCGTGTTCTTTTAACTTATAAGTTATGCAAATTTGGATGTATAAAACGACAGAACTGGTTAATGTACAACGACTTTATCCTGTAATGTAATCTCATGTCTCGGGCAGAAGTTTGAGACAGCGACAAATGTGAACAGTTCCCTTATGAAATGTACCAGCTCGTCAGACTCTGTCTGTTTCTCGCAACCGCACATTTTCCTAAACTGTCTCTTGAATGAAATATTTGTATAATTTGAATAAAGACTAATACATAAGAAAACATTTGTATTGCGAAAAATTTTAATTTAGCGAATTTCCTTTGGATAAATAAGATGTTCATGCCACCCTCATGGTTAAACCAAGGCCCGGGACCATGAAATGCACCGATCCTGACACCCAGAACTCGTTTTGAGCATTTTTCTAAACTTTCTATGTGTATATATGTGTGTATACTCTCTCTCTCTCCAGGTCGCATTTTTCAAGCGAGCGATTTTTATAACATTTGCTAGAAATGCTTATTTTGTGAAATTTTGGTCAAGTTTGTTAGCCAGCAAAATCGAACTACCGGAAGTACTCTTGGGGAGTTTTGATAAAAAGTGGTTGTAATGATCTAAAAAGAGTAAATTTCGTCAGATTTCGATAAAATTTTAATGCATGTGCATTTTAATAGTGTCCACCAATATACTACCAAATATTAAAATCCATAAATCCGTTTCAAAAAGGTGGCGGAAACGTTTTTCTCTCCAACATCGTTATAAAATAATTAATACTATTTTAATATCATTTGACACTTTTTGAAAATTTTCATTCATGATACGTAGTTAAAGTGCAGTAAGAGCCACGTAAGTCTGAGGCCGTAGGAAGGGTGGAAGGTAACTCCTATGGT
Source organism: Matsumurasca onukii (assembly GCA_018831715.1). Classification (NCBI taxonomy): domain Eukaryota; kingdom Metazoa; phylum Arthropoda; class Insecta; order Hemiptera; family Cicadellidae; genus Matsumurasca; species Matsumurasca onukii. The sequence continues at coordinate 26,916,787 of CM032058.1, forward strand.
AATAAGAAAATTCGCTTTGCTCATGCCAGTGGCGCCTTAGCTTTTTTCAACGTAATTGTCGTTAACAAAAAGCGTATTAAGTTGCCCAGACTAGCACTAATTAATTGATGTTGTGTTGTTTGTTGTTAGTGTAATTGACTCGGTTGAGTAAACTGATTACACAATTTGTTTGTCTTCTACTGAAAATTTCTTACAAACGAACGAAATTGTAAATTAATAAGTATTTTAAAACGAGGACGTTTCATTCAGAATTGAGATTTCTATTTTTTAGTTTAACATTATACGTGTTTTGATCCACAAATACGTTTGACTTTATACGTTTATAAGTTTTCACTCTTCGTTTCATAACATGTACGAAGTTAGATCTTGAGGCCTGTCTTTAAATTATAGAAATTGTTCATACCGTGGTTTAATTCTCTAAAATTGTTCATACTCTAATTTTTTCAATTAATATGACCGCCACTTACGGACTGTCTGTCGCCCCTACACTCATTTATAATTAAATAAGGTCTAATATTAGCATGTATACAAGAAAATTTTAAATCTGCAAGTTTGACCATAACTGGTTTAAGTTTTTATTACACAAAGTATTTTAGACGTCATCGTCAGGCCTGTTGTATACATTAAAACAAAAGTAAATATTTACAAAGTTAAAAAGGTCCAACATTGCCTAACAAAGCACGTGTCAATATACGCAAATAAGAATTATACAATGTTAGGTACGTCTTAAGTTAACAACTCTGCAAAAATAATAAATGATTTGACTCAACTCTGGCTGTCAAGAGCAGGCCAGACATATGTTGAGCCAAAGATAAGTGAAGTGCATTTCCTCATACAATATTCATAAAGAAACTACTCACCGCTACTTGGCATCTATACAACAAATGTAAGTAAAGTTACAGATAATACTCGTAAATTTACTTGAAAATTGTATTTTTCTTAATTTATTTTACTGGTTTACCACTTGGCCTAATTTAAATTTTATCCACCATTGCAATAAACATTAGGGAAATCTAACATTAAGCAGAGTGTATTATCAATTGTTATACACCAGGTAGGTAGCTCACTGATGCCGAATAGTTGTCATAGTTACGGCAGCCCAAGCACAGATAGCGCTTCGAGCGCTGTCATCTCTCGCCGTCCTTCTCCCCTTCGGCTTCACATTGTCCGATGTCAATAACTTAAATGTGACCAAAACGTGCGATTTTCGAGAACGAACGAACTTGCGCGTGCGTCAATGGCTTTTCTTGAGACTCTTGAAAGAATTTTCTCGCAGCGCTATCTGTGTTTGAGCTGCCGCAACTATGTTGATGTTCCTGCCCCAGCTATTCGGCATCTAAACGCTATTTACCAAGCATAACACAATCTTTGGTAATATTGAACGAGTATGGGTTTTAATATATTACGTTAGTAGTTTGTCAGGACGTAATAGTTGTTGTCTGGATATTGTAAATATTATTGACCTTATTTGTAGCACGTTTGAAGGTAATAAGCTAGTTTCATTGTTACGCTAAACCTATTTTGTGTATTTAAAGTTAAACTTTCCAAGGCACAGGTAACAGCCATCCTAGAATTAATAAATATGTCTAGTGTAGCTTAAATCACCTAGCATTTTCCTGAAACTTAAGTTTGTTTTTCTCAGCGCAAACAAGGAGTTTTCAAGTTATAGAAGCCCTGCTCTGATGGAGCTCTTGTTTGATGAGTTTATCCCACACTCTGTTGGTATCAACTTCAGAAGCTTTTGAAAGTTTGGTAAATCAAGAACATAAACAAAACAGAAAAATAAATGCCTTAATACATATAAATCCCGATCTACGCGAAACATAACACTTTGCTCCAAACAGGTATTCACTTGGGCTTCTTTATATCATAAATCCAACAGCCGAGCCCATTAAATCTGTTATTGTTTGTTTCCAGTTCTCGTTATAATTTTGAAAACAACAACGTAGTTTCCTCGTGAACTTCCTTATCGTTTTCACATTTCAATTAAGCAGTTGGTAGCCTTGCCTATCACTCTGTCGGGCGATATCAGCTTTAAACTCAGCTATGAATATAATTATACTGGTTACCCTTTTCCTCCACTAAGGGTTAAAAATAAATTCCTTTGAATGTCTTGTCGTGTTTACTGAGTTTTATATTATCTCACACTGGCTGGTGTCGAAATTAAAACATATGAAGATGCGTCATTTCATCTGGTGTATTAAAGTTATGGAAAGCAATGAAAACGCCGTTGTGTTAATGTAGAGAAGCTGTAATGCTAGTGCGTTAAAGTGATTGTTAAATTTGAACAATAAAATATGTCAAACGTTTGCCGAAGAATTAAATATTTTGTAAACTAATGAGGCTGCAGAGATAATAGTTACATAATACTCGTAGATACAACGGCATTGTAACAGGTCTTGAGAGGTTTATAAAAGAAAAGTTAAATTGTGTACTAATATATCGCTTTAATTATTGAAATACCTATTTGGAAAACCTTGAAAAGCTTGTAGCTAATAAGAACCATTTTGAAACGTTTAAATGTTGCACATCTATGTCGTTTAATATTGAGCAAAAACGACGAAATATAGAAGAACAAAGAATACAATGTAAGAAGACGTTGGTATGTACTTTTGTGCACAGAAACCGATAGTAGGTTGAGTTGGTTAAAATATTCATGAAGACGCAACATTCACTGGGACCAACCCTTACATTCATCTCTGCAAAGAACTCTAACTTGTACAACATTGCAGTCTTGGCATGTTTACTAACAATATATGACAACATAAGAAGAAGTACAACTGGTACAACTTTGTACTAGTTGTAGCTTTGCAAAGATGAATGTAAGACTAAGTCCCAGGACGAATTTCACAACTTCATGAATATTTTAACCAACTCAAACCACTTTGGGTACATGTTTTACATATAACTTACTTTCATTACATGTTTACTTTCATGTTTCACTCTCATCTCTATAGATGTATATAGATGAGAACATTCATACCGGTACATTCGTTTAAGCAAAGGACTCTAACTTGTAAGAACAGGAACCCAAAGTCGTTTCCGTTGGTTAAAATATTCATGAGGATATAACGTTTACCTTGGGACCAAAGTTTACATTCATCTTTGCAAAGAACTCTTAACTTGTACAACTTTGTAGGCTCTTTGTCGTGTTCACTTACAAGAGATTATGACAGGAGGCGATATGTAAGGACGAGAGTTATATAGCCAGAGGGGAGAAAAAGATCAATTCAATGATCTTTTTGTGGCATGGGCATCAGCTGGTTCAACGAGTTTGTATTGATTGTTTTGAATGTTAACACAGTTCAATACATCATGTAGTAAATAAGTGTAACTGTTGTTTCTTCAAACATTATAATTTAGACTGCAGAATTCAAAACCATGTTTACTTCACTAATTCTTTATATAATATTGAAAACATTTATTGACATTTGTTTCTCATATTTATTTGAATCATGACAAAAAGAAACGTTCATCGCTTGGCCCGAAAGTGACTTTTGACCTCGTGTCAAAAAGTGTCACTTTAAGATCTAGTGATGAAATACAGTATTATACTACATAAGTTATTTGATACTACGCCATGGTGATTGACCCTGTTTTTGCAGTGGAGTAAAAGTTATTCGTGAACTGACATTTAAAAAAACCGCCGCAGGTCAACTTGTATAACCTTCTTGTTTCCCCAAAGTCGACTAAAAATCAAAGAACTGCACAACGAGAATACAGGTGTATTAAGCTCGTTATATAAACAGATCCTATAAAGTATTTTTGATAATTTAAAGCGTAGGGATAACTCAACCTAGTGCTAAGTTAATGCATATTATACATAAAATAGGTCTAAAATAAAACCCATTAAGTTCGAAAAAAGAGTTGCATATTTAAATTTAAATGTCTCTAAAACTGGCAATTTTTCAAACTTATGCGTTTTTACACGTTTTTTTAATTTTTTTTTAAGTAATATTGTTATGTACTCTCGAGCAAACGTTGTGTCTAAACACGAATATTGATTAATACTATATTAATTTGTTGGTATTCCATTAATAGTTTGGTTTTAATAATAGTCTTTTTTTAAATTGTTCATAGGCTATCAGGTTATAGCAGCAGTTAGTTTAATGTTGTGTATTGTTATACGTTAAAATACATACATAGTTGTGTTTGTGGAATACGAGAACATAACCTAATACTTTTAACTTACAAGTATGTTATCATTATATCTTAACAAAACACTATCAACGTTTTATAACTTACGTTTTAGAAGAAAATTCGCGCTAAAACGAAAATGTAAATGTGACAAAATGTTTTGACATTAAAGGGTATTCATTCTAACACACGTGCAATTCAAACGAGGACTGTTTTGTAGAAAAGAGATGAAAATATTACTCTCGTGGCAAATAATTGAAAGAAAGGCGTACACGAGGACAGTTAATCTCCCTGCCGTGTTCTGTGTCTGTGTGGTGTGCCACAAAAAACTTCCATCCGTGCTTTCTGAGTTCTTTTGTATGTCTGATATTTGTTTTCGTTCTGACATACGAGTATTCAAACCACTACCTACTCCCATATAAGAGTGCACTAAAGGTATATACAACATTGAAAGGTAATAATATGAACTTGGTTCATTGTCTTTAGGTTAAAGTTGTTAAAAATAATAGAAATGTTAAAGCTTCCTAAAAGGTACAATAAAAGGAATAAAGTTGGGTTGGTGTTTTATAGGAAAAACAGTAAAACTAAAAACCCAAAACTTCTTCATGTTATTTACCAAATTAAGATCATGGTGAAGCCTCCTTCACCAAATTGTTTCCTAAACGCAGGGTCTAATAGGTTTTCAAACGTTCATAACGAAAAAGCAACATTATTAATTATTCATAATACATTGTGTTCAAAATGTACCACGTTTTTAAAGGATTTGGCACAAAAGTCTTCACTTCTTGTAATATTCGGTTTTAAGCAAAAAGAACCTGCAAGCAACATTTCAAGTTTCTAGCTCATCTAAAAGTAGGTTAGCCTTTGTAAATATTCAAATGCTTACTGAAATATCGAATGTGTCCATTACCTTAACATACAAAATACATTTTTGCTTACATAAAAAATATAAAATTAGTTTTAAATTAAGGAGGTGTGCACATCAATATTAAATTATGGCCTAAGATCCCAAACAGGCATTTCTACCCTCGTCTGAACAGCCTATCATCAGAATTCGGGATGTTCGTACAATCCTCTTGAAAAGAATAAATTTGTGTGAAGAGTAGTTTTAACGGAATTTAACAAACGTAACGATGGATACCGAAACTAATACTGTATCAAAATATTTGATATCGATATTACCCGTGTTTATTTTAATTTTCTTGTATCCATGGATACCAGCTTAATGCTGTATCATAATATTTTCCGCCGGAATTAGCTGTTTCTGTTGTAATATATCTCTATTAAAAATATGTCGTATCAATGGATATCAAGCTTAATACTGTATCAAACTGTTAGATATCGTTAATACTCGTGTATATTATAAATCTGCCGTTTACAGATGACAAACTTAAAACTGCATCAAAAAATATGTCGTATCCATGGAAACCATATCAATTCTATATGAAAACTTTTGCCTTTGAGCTATGGTTTCCTAGAAGAAATTCACCGCTATATTACGGCCGTAATGTTAGCGGTGAACGTAACAGTGACGGTGGACGCAATAATAACATTTAAACAGATGTAGATAACAATAGTTTTTGACGTGTTGTTTATTTTAGTTGTCAAAGTTAATTTTACGTATGTAGTAATGGAAAAGCTAGACTTTGTTTACAAAAACAAATTTTGTCATCTGGCGAGAAAAACTTAAATAATTTCACAGCTACTTCTTTACGTCCAGCGTTTCTTTTAGGAAAACCACTCTCATCTGTTTGTATTGAAAACAAACTCACCGTCATATTAAGGCCGTAAAGTAGCGGTCTCCGCTTTCTAGAATCCATAGCTTTAGAATTACCCAAGTCTATTTTAATGTAACAATAATTTGCATGTATGTGTTAAAAGTGGATCTCACCGACAAGTTTTAACCTTGGTGAGGCCAAGCTATAATGTACAAAGTAATAAACAAATTGAATTGAATTGAATTGAATTTTCATGTCGTTTCCTTTGGTACCAAACATAATATTGTTTAAAAACAACGTTAAAATAAATACAGATGTTATTTTAAAATCTGTCGTATCCATGGATACAAAACTTTATACAGTACAATGATATTTACCAGCGGAACCGAATATTTTGGTTCTTTTAAATCTGTCAAAATCGATAGATAATTTTTAGCGGACGCCATACCTACCCATTGTTGTGGGACGCCATGGCCTACCCTCGAGACAATAGGCCGGTGCTTAAGCAATGACCTGCAATTTGGAGACCCAATTCACTGGCAGATATAATGCCTTTGACGTTAGTTACGGTTGAGTGCACGCGCCATCACCACGGAAGTTTCTCGATTAATCCTATTGACTGAAAGCCTAGTCACGTGGTGGTATCGAGGCCTTCGAGAAGCTTCCAGCAATTTCTCGGGAGATATAAGCCCGCACTCAGGACCGCAGTTCAGTTCCAGTGCAGAAGTCTGTGTACAGGGGCCGCGTACCCTTGAAAGTGTAAGTGCTGTGAACATACAGGGTCACAACCCTTGTGCGTGAACAGTGTCAGTGCGGGACCTCAGTGTCAGGATCTTCATTGTGCCCGCTGCGAACATCGGCTGCGAGTGATCTTCGAGGGACGTACCCATCGTTGATCCCGACCAAGAGTGCCAAGGACACGTGAGTGAACGGCTTCGCGCCGAGTGCAAAACTGACTGTGAAGTGCAAATAGTGTAATAAGAAACTGTACAACAAAGTGTAATAGTTTGTAGCCATTAAGTTAATAATTAATTGCGTTTTAATATTAGTGTAAACAATTAGACTGTAAATAAATAGTGAGTTAACAAAGACTTACGCCTTATTATTCGTACCCGTGAAAACATTACAATACTTAAACGTTATCATTGAGATACCAAACGTCATACCTGTGACCTTTTTAAAACTGTCATGTCCATCCATGGATATGAAACCTAACATCAGATAACAAAACATTTAGTAACATAACTAGATGACCCGCAACAGTGCCAAAAGAACCGTTTGTTTACGCATAACTCATCGTAGATGTAACTAAATACGTTGAATGATATCTCTAATGAAAGAGCATGATTCACTGAGTGTTCTTAGCTAAGAAAACATGAAAAAGGCCTTTGAGTATAACTTGAGAAGGACGAAAGTTAAGCGATTTTTGATGTTTGGTGATAAATCTATGCATAAACACCTTTCATTAAAAAAAAATGAAGAAAAGTTACCATAGAACGGTCGTACTGACTGCCATTTGATTTTCATCAATTCTTTTAATATATAGATTGCCCACGTCTTATTTAATCTGTCGTCTCAATAGATACCAATATGTATCAAAATACGTGCTATAGTTTATACCAGTGTCTATTTTTAATAAACCGTATTCATGGATACCAAACAAAATGATTTAGCAAGATATACGATACCATAATCACCGATGCTCCTTTCAAAACTTCGTTTTCATGGACACCGATTGTGAAACTGTATCTAAACATTTGCTATCTTTAATACCAGTTTCTATTTGAAACATGTCGTAGCCATTAGCCATAGAAACAGAACTTATAATGTATCAAAATATACGTTACCCAAGTAACCTGTGTACCTTTTAAAAGTGTGGTATCTATGGACACGAAACATTATTCTGTATCAAAATATATGCCACAGGAATTACCAGTTCTTTTAAAATCTCATGAAGAGATACCAAACTTAATATTGTATTAATTTTAGTGCCTATGGAAGGGACACGGTAGTTATATTAACAAATAGTTTGATACAATTATTGGTTAGATATCCAAGGATTTTACAGGACACGAGTAATTCCGATAGCAAATATTAGGTACAGTATTTTGTTTGGTATCCATGGGTACGTCAAATTAAAAGTAGACAACGATACCAAAGTCGATTTGATAATAACGACACCAAATATTTTGATACATTTAAGTTTTGTTTAAGTTGTTTCCATGAATACGACGTATAAAGAAATTGTTGGTACCTACCAATATAAGTTATATATTTAAAAGAGTCACTTGTAATAGCGATACAAAATATTTTGGTTCATTATAAAGCTTAATATTAGTTTATTGGTTGAACAAACTAAAACTAAAGGTATGGACCATGAAAAAAAAATATAAAAATAAGACAAACAATAAAACAAAAAATTAATTTATTAAAAAGTTAAAAAAATTGAAAATCTATAAATAAGAAAATATGTTCCATCTTACGTGGACACTGACGAAAGAATACTGGAAACATTTTCCTTTTGGATTGCCATGCTGACTCAGGTGGGACATCGATCTAGCTTCGCCTGTTTTTTCGTCAGCTTCCTCCCGATGTTCTGGATTTATTCTCTGCCCTCTCTACACCATATGCTCACTGTATCCACTGCAAACACAGCCATAATATAACCCCTGGTTTCAATTTCACTATACTTGGAGTGTTTTCTACGAACTGCTAGTTCTGCTGCAGCTCCTGTGTGGGTTTTAGTTAGGTTGACGTTAATTTTAGTTATTTTAGTAATTATAAAGGTTTGTATCCAAGAATACTACAAATTTAAAAACGAATCGGGTAACTCCGACGGCAAGCATTTTGATAAATTAATAACTTTGGTATCCATGGAATACGACAGTTTTAAAAGGGCACGGGTTACTGTGAAAACGTATATTTTTAAACTGTATTTAGTTTGGTATCAAATGATATGACAGTTTTAAAAAATAAACAGGTAATTCTGCCCGCAAATATTTTGACACGGAATTATGTTTAATATCCATGGATACAAGAGATTTTAGTAAACACGGCGTATTATGATATCAAGTATTTGGATGCAGTATACGTTTGTCATTCAAGAATACAAAGATTTAAAATAAACATGGTAATAATGATATCAAATATTTTAATATAATTCTAATTTTGGTATCCATGGTAATTCCGATAAAAAATAATTTGTTAGAATCGTACGTCTTTCCTTAGGTTAGGCCGTTTAATAACTGAGTTTGCTTAAATATACGAGATATTTAAAAGGGACATAAGTAATAACGATGGCAACAATTCTGATAGAGTTTGAAGTTTGGTTCCATGGTAGTAACAGTTTTAAAATGACAAGGGTAAATCCAATAGAAATAATAGGTACGGCATCATCCTTAACGGTTTTAAAATAGAATAAATCCGAAAAAAGTTGTTGAGATAATATTTTAAAATTATTTTTATCGTAAAGAGGTAGAAATGGAAATTAATGTTTATATTGTAAACACGTGTCAATCTTATTATGTTATGTCACTTATATTAATACTTCATCATTTTAATTGTAGCTGCTCCGGGAGTTAGCCATGAATCTTTCAAATGTTTGGCACGGATCTAAACGATGGTCTCCCTAATTCTCATTACGGTTTGAGCAGGAATAGGTATGGTGGGGGACAAGTCTGGACATTGGGGATGGTCGCCATTCTGTTCACCTTTGAGGGTACGAAGAACGGCAGATGACGAGGGCTCCGTACAAAAGCATGTTGAACAGCTAATATTAGCAGGTGTTCTAACCGTTCAAGGTGACCCTCTTCTTCTTGTTGTCCCAAAAAGCAGTGTTCTTGAAAGTTTCTGAACCCAAAAAGAATTTGATTAGAGACGGACTGCACCACGAGGAACATTAAACCGTATAGAAAACTATTTTGTGTTAGGAATCACAGAACCATTATTTCTAAAAAAAGTCTCGACTACTTTCGCTCAAGGTGGGATAGAATGGCGACCATCCCCAACTGACCAGACGTTTCCCAACCGCTACCTATCCCCACTCAAAACCGTCATTCGGCGTAAACTTTGTGAGATCCTGTGATAAACATTGGATAGAGTCATGACTAACTCTCCAAAGACTGGTACATGAAAATAGTGGAATACATAAGTGACATAACTTTGCTATATAAGCTATTTTTGTTTTTTATTATGAATATTAAATTTCTATTTCTCATTAAAATACTGGGAAAAATTTTTAAAATATCTCAACAACTTTTTGTTTATTTCATTTTAAAACCGTCAGGTTTGACTGTTACCCTGTATTTTGATACGGTATTAAGTTATCTAAAATATACAACGATTTCAAAACAGACACGGCTTGTTATGATTATTATTATTAATTTGACATAATCTAATCTTTGGTATCCAAAGATAGCCTATGATTTAAATTTACAATCATTATTCCAAAAGGAAATATTTCAATCAGTTTAAGGTGTATCCAAGTATACGAGTAATTTAAAGTAGACACGGGTGAAAACGATAGCAAACATTTTAATAGGCCTATTATTACATTAGAGCACAAACCGCGTCAGTGTACACTGAATTGTCAAACGTTTCGCCCAATTTAAGGAAATGACAATTTAGAAATTAGTCCACTGACGCGGTTTGACACCGAAAGCCTAGAAAGTAATGATGACTCCGGCCGCTCAAGCATACGCATTAAGACTACATTATTAATGTTGGTATCCATGGATACGAAAGATACGGGTATTGGCGCTAACAAATATTTTGATACAGTATAATTATGCTTTTGTATACATGGATACGACAGATTTGAAAGGGGCACGAGTAGTTTACGATAGCAATATTTGATACAGAATTGTGTTTGGTATTTTGATAATTACTATTTACTAGTAACATTATTTTTAAACCTTGTATCCTTGTATCAAAAAAGTAAAGTATCCTTGGATACTAAACTCTCTGCAACAAGATATTCCCATCGGAACTACTCCAGTCTAATTTAAATCTAGCTTATCCATAGATACAAACCCTAATACTGTATAGAGCTATTTGCTATAAGAAAAATCCATGTCCTTTTAAATTTCACGTATTTATGGACACTAAACTTATAACTGTATCAAAATATTTGTACCCGTGTCTTTTCAAAATCTGTTGTGTCCATGAATACCAAAATAAATTGATACTGCATCAACATATCTGCTATCGTTACTACCCGTTTCCTTTTTTCTCACGTATCCATGGATACTAAACTATCTATTGCATCAATAAATACACTAGTCAGAATTGTCGATGTCAATCTTAAGTCTTATCTTAATCTTATCTTTGTATCACAATGAACCTTGCCCCTTTTAAAGTTTTCGTATGGCCGTATATACCAATTATACAACTGTATCAAAATATTTGCAATCGGATGGACATACTTTGCCATATAGACATATGTAGACATAGAAATATGTTGTAAGCATTGGTACCAAACTTAATATTCTATCAAAATATACATAATCACAATAACCCGTGTTCCTTTTTAAACTGACGTATCCATGGATACCAAACAAAAACACTGTATATAACACAAGTTTGCAATCGGAATTACTCGTGTCCCTTTTAATCTGTTGTTTCCATGGAGACCAAAATAATACAATATTAAAATATTTGGTACCCATTTGTACGACAGATCTTAAAAGAACGGGTAATTCCGGTGGCAAATATTTTAGTTTATGATAATGTTTCGTATATACCGTAAACATACCGCAGTTTTAAAAGGTACACAGGTTAATATAGTAAAGTATTATTAAGTTTTGTTTTCATGGAAACCACATATTTGAAACTGGTACTAAAATAGCAAATATTTTGGTTCAGTTTATAATCAGTGTCCATGGATACGAACGTTTTAAAGGGACACCTGTGATTATGGTAACATATAATGAGCATCAATATTAAGTTTGTTATCTAAGAATACGATATACTAACATACGGTATAAAACTACCCGGAAACGTTAGAAGTAGTTTTATCCGGAAGTGGTTGGAAAGTCCGTTATTTGATTTACTCTTAATTGCTCTCCTCGCCACTCATTATGAACTTTCAAACTAACATACGAGTATACTTGGGTAATTCCGATACAAAAATGTTTTGATTCAGTAAGTAGTTTTGTATCCAAGGTTACAAGAGATTTAAAAGGGGCACGGGTAAAGATAGCAAATATATTGATATAGTATTAAATATTTTAACATTATAACTTTCACTGTCATAAACAAAATACATTGTGTTAACATGTTGATGAGTATGAAAATGATACATTATTTACAACATGGATGGAATGAATAACAAAAATGAGAGCAATGGTAACTTTAACCACTGATAGAATAAAAATGATCATATAAAATAAATAGGTTTAGTTTATAGCATTTTTGAATAGTTATTAACTGGAATTTATAAATTCTGCAACAGAGTAAGGAGTCAAGTACAGCAAATATTTATGTTTAATTTATTTCTGAACAATTTGTGGTCATATAAAGGATTTTAACTTTCACTGGAAGAAGATTCAGAAATGTTGTGCCAGCTTGCAATGGCAATCTTTCATGAATTTGCAACCTATGACTGACTGGTCTATACCTATATTGTATTTAAGCGTGTACTATAATTGTGTATGTCCTCACCCTGCACTAAGTCACATTAATATATACAAAACAATAGTTTCAAATATATAAATTAAGGCAAGGTAAGTATTTTAACTGTTTAAAAAGCTCCTACATGATTCTCTAGGTGATTTAGTGGTATATTTAAACCAGTAACAAGTACCTACAATGGTAAATGTTTTTGTAACATTTCCATTGGCATAAACCATAGCAAAATATTTTAGTACAGTATTAAGTTTGGTATCTGTATAGCCGACAGATTAAAACAAAACACGGGTAATAATGTAACTAAATAATTTGATGCAGTATTAGGTTTCATAGCCATGGACGGATACGACAGTTTTAAAAGGGTCACAGGTATCAATGATAACGTAATTTCTGGAAACAAAATATCCAAAGATACGATAAACTTAATATTGATATAAGAAAAGTTGGCATCAATCCTATTGATACAGTATTTCAAGCTCTGCATCCATGGATACGACAGATTAAAAAAAAACACCTGTAATTATGTTAACGTATATTTTAAAAATACGAATAAAGTTTGGTATGCAAGGATACCTCATATTTAAAAAAATAGACTTCGGGTAATTCTGATGAAGAATTTCTTCATACAGAAATAAGATTGATATCAAGAGTGCGTGAGATTTAAAAGGGAGACGGGTAGTTACGATAACAAAATTTTCTATCTAGTATAATGTTTTGTATTTATGGATAAGAAAGATTGTTCTTCCGATGGCAAAATGTTTACAGAATTGAATTGGTTTCCATGGATACGACATATCTTCTCATAAAGTTTTAAGTTTGTTATCTATAAATACGACAGATTTATAATATACCCGGGTATTAACGATAGCTAATATGAGTAGTTTGATGCAGTGTTTAGTATGATATCAATGGATACGACGGATCTTTTACAGGTACTGGTTTATCCGATTGCAAGTATTTTGCTACAGTTGTGTATATGGTATATATTGAAACAAAAGCTTTAAAAGGATCATGGTTCATTATGATACCGCGTTTTTAAATAAGATTGGTATCCAAGAATACGATAGACTTAATGATAGACATGGCTAATTCCGATACAAATATATTTCATCGGTAGTTAGTTTAGTATCTGTGGATACGTGATTTAAAAGAAACAGTGGTACTGTACCGATAACGAATATTTTGATACAGTATCAATTTTGGTATCCATGGATACGACAGCTTTATAAAAATACAAATACAAATAGTTGATACAGAAGTAAGTTCGGTGTCCATGTATACTGAAATCAAAAAGGAAATGGGTTATTCTAATAGCCAATATTTCTATACAATTAAGTTTGGTATCTATGGATACGTCAGATTTAAATTAGACTGAGTAGATCCGATGGAAATATCTTGTTGCAGAGAGTTTGTATCCAAGGATACGAAAGGTTTAAAATGAACCTATCAAAATACCAAACCCAATTCTGTATCTAATATTGGAAGAAAGAAAGAAAGATTTAATCCATGACATACAAAATATATAGGAATACAAATAAAAACATTGAAAAAATAAGAAATCAACAAATAAACAACCAATAGACACAGGAAAACAACGCTAATCTTCACATATTTCTTCCATCATGTATTCGTGTTTGGAGTAGAAGGCTTTCTTCAAGAGATACTCTTTAATTGACCCGGAAAATCGACGACACTTCTTGTTTCAAGTTATCAAGCTATACAATTTAGACGATGCATAGTTTGTATTTTTAGGATACAAATTGGAATGTGAATTGGTATTTTGATATTGTTTTTTGTTCTTAAATTATAATTATTGGTAATTTTATTGTTTTATTGCCATGAGAATTACTCGTACCTTTCAAATCTGGCGTATTTGTGGATACAAATCCATATACAGTCTCAAAATATTTGCTACCGTCGTTACCCGTGTCTATATTAAATCTGCCGTATCCATGGATTCAAATGTTGATATACTATATCAAAATTTTAATATGCTTATTAAACTTGACCACTTCAAAATCTATGGACACCTATATTAATAATGTAGGCTTATTAATATTTGCTATCTTTTCACCGTATCAATTTTAAATATATCGTATCCTTGGATAACAAACCCAATAGTGTTTGATATTTTTACTTTCGGAATGTATCCTTGGAAAGCAAGATTAGATTATGTCAAACTAATAATAATACTCAAAATAAGCCATCTATCGTATCCATAGATACCAAACTTTATACTGTAACAAATTATTTCGTATCGGAATTATCCATGTCTACCTTAAATATATCGTATACTTGCATACCAAAATTTATACTGTACAAAATAACCCGTGTCCCTTATAAAACTTCGGAATCCATGGATACAAAACGTAAAGTTGTATCAAAATATAATATGTTAACATAATTACCTGTGTATTACTTAATTCTATAATATCAATGGATACCAAACTCAATACTGTATCTAATATTGCTATCAGAATTGCTCAAGGCTCTTTTAAATCTGTATCCATGGTTACTAAACTTTATACTGTATCAAAATATTTGCCAATGAAGTACGTTTGTCATTCAAGAATACAAAAGATTTAAAAATGCTCATGGGTAATATTAAATGATATCAAATATTTTAATATACACAATTTTAAGTATCCATGGTAATCTGATAAAAAAATAATGTTAGAATAGTACGCTTTTTTAGGTTAGGTTTTAAGTTTAATAACTGAGTTTGCTTAAATATATGAGATATTTAAAAGGACGGGCATAAGTAATAGATGGCAACAATTGATAGAGTTTGAAGTTTGCTTTTTCACATAGTAACAGTTTTAAAATGACAAGGGTAAATCCAATAGCAAATATTTTGATACGGTATTAAGTTATCTAAAGATACAACGATTTCAAAACAGACACACGGCTTGTTATGATTATTATTATTAAATTGACATAATCTAATCTTAGTATCCAAGAATAGCCTACATATGATTTAAATTTGGCAACGGTTATTCCAAAAAGAAATATTTCAAACAGTTTAAGGTGTGGTATACGAGTAATTTAAAGTAGACACGGGTGAAAACGATAGCAAACATTTTGTATACATTATTAATTATCCAGGCTTTCGGTGTCAAACCACGTCGTGGACCAATTCCTGAATTGTCAAACGTTTCGCCCATTTAAGGAAATACAATTTAGAAATAGTCCACTGACGCGGCTTGACACGAAAGCCTAGAAAGTAATGATGACCTGGCCGCTCAAACCTGGCGCGCATTCAGCACATAATGTTATATCCATGATACGAAAGATTTAACATACATGGGTAGGTAATGACGGTAACAAATATTTTGATACAGTATACTATGCTTTTGCATACATGGATACGACAGATTTGAAAGTAAGCAATGAGTAGTTTACGATAGTAATATTTGATACAGAATTGTGTTGGTATTTTGATAATAATTACATTTACTAGTAACATTATTTTTAAACCTTTGTTATATCTTTGTATCAAAAAAAGTAAAGTATCCTTGATACTAAACTCTTTGCAACAAGATATTCTATTGAACTACTCCAGTCTAATTTAAATCTGGCTTATCCATAGATACAAACCCTAATACTGTATAGAACTATTTGCTATAAGACAAATCCATGTCCCTTTTAAATTTCACGTATTTATGGACACTAAACTTATAACTGTATCAAAATATTTGTACCCGTGTCTTTTCAAAATCTGTCGTGTCCATGGATACCAAAATTGATACTGCATCAAAAATATCTGCTATCGTTACTACCAGTTTCCTTTTTTCTCAATGTATGATGGATACTAAACTATCTATTGTATCAATAAATACACTAGTCAGAATTATCGATGTCAATCTGTCTTATCTTAATCTTTACTTTGTATCACAATGAACCTTTGCCCTTTTAAAGTTTTCGTATGGCTGTATATACCAATTATACAACTGTATCAAAATATTTGCATCGGATGGACATACTTTGCCATATAGACATATGTATTACAGAAATATGTTGTAAGCATTGGTACCAAACTTAATATTTTATCAAAATATACGTAATCACAATAACCCGTGTTCCTTTAAACTGACGTATCCATGGATACCAAACAAAATACTGTATCTAACTTCAAGTTTGCAATCGAATGACTGCAACCTTTTAATCTGTTGTTTCCATGGAGACCAAAATTAATACAATATTAAAATATTTGTACCCATTTGTACGACAGATCTTAAAAGAACGTGGTAATTCCGGTGGCAAATATTTAGTTTTATGATAATGTTTCGTATATACTGTAAACATACCGAAGTTTTAAAGGTACACAGGTTAATATAGTAAAGTATTATTAAGTTTTGTTTTATGGAAACCACATATTTAAAAAACTGGTACTAAAATAGCAAATATTTGGTTCAATTTATAATCAGTGTCCATGGATGAACGTTTTAAAGGGACACCTGTGATTATGGTAACATATAATGAGCATCAATATTAAGTTTATATCTAGAACATGATATACTAACATACGAGTATAAAACTACCCGAAACGTTAGAGTAGTTTTCCGGAAGTGGCTGGAAGTCCGTTCTTCTTTACTTAATTGCTCTCCGCCACTATTATGAACTTTCAAACTAACATACGAGTATATTGGTAATCTGATACAAAATGCTTTGATTCAGTAAGTAGTTTTGTATCCAAGGTTACAAGAGATTTAAAAAGGGCACGGGTAAAAGATAGCAAGATATTGATATAGTATTAACATTTTTAACATTATAACTTTCACTGTCATAAAATACATTGTGTTGATATTTTGATGAGTATGAAAGTGATACATTATTTACAACATGGATGGAATGAATAACAAAAAATGAGAGCAATGGTAACTTTAACCACTGATAAATAAAATGATCATATAAAATAAATAGGTTTAGTTTATAGCATTTTTGAATAGTTATTAACTGGAATTGATAATTTCTGCAACAGAGTAAGGAGCCAAGTACAGCAAATATTTATGCTTTAATTTATTTCTGAACAATTTGTGGTCATATAAAATATTTTAACTTCCACTGGAAGAAGGTTCAGAAGTTTTATGCCAGCTTGCAATGGCAATCTTTCATGAATTCGCACCTAAGACTGACTGGTCTATATATTGTATTTAAGCGTGTACTATAATTGTGTATGTCCTCACCCTGCACTAAGTCACATTAATATATACAAAACATAATAGTTTCAAATATATAAATTGAAGGCAAGGTAAGTATTTTAACTGTTTAAAAGCTCGCTACATGATTCTTCAGGCATTACATTACAAATTACACGAATAATGCAGCTGAAGAATAAATGTTTGACAGTCTTGGTAACAGCACACCTACCTCAAAGTATTATACCGTAGGAAAGATGAGGTTGGTATCCATGATTACAACAGATTAAAAGAATTGGGTAATTATGAGAGGAATACAGGATACAATGTTAGTTTTGGTATCCATGATATAGATTTGAAACCAAACACGAATAATGTAACTACATCAAATATTTCTATAGAGTATTAGTTTTGGTATCCATGGTTATGTGTGTTAAAAAAACTGTACATCTTTGGAGTTTAGGTTAAGTCGAAGGATGCTGTGAACGTTGAATGGGATAACAAATTGCAAAGGAAATTGATTGACTTATGCCCGCGGCACTTAAGTGCTTAGCTTCGTGTCTTCGGGCCTAGTTTCTAGTAAAGCGTACAGTGCCGTTAGCAATTAGAACAGATAATTTTCAAACCTTTAAACCTAGACCTAGAGTTATTTCATTTGCAAACTAATTTATAACGTTATTTCTATCAAATAAAAGAGAGTTTTGGTGTGTTAATTGATTTGCGTTTCACCATGAAGATTAATTAGTTGTATGGAAACATAACACTGGAAATTGTAATAATATAATTTTTTTTTAATATTAAGTTTATTATCTAAGGTTACGACCGACTTGAAATAGACACGGATAACTCAGAAAATAATTTGATACAGCAGTGAAATTGATGTCTTAGGATTCTTGACATTTAAAAGGGACAAGGGTGGTAACGATATAAAATATTTCGATATATTTAGTATAAAAATTGGTATCCATGGATATGATAGATTTTAAAAGAGACACGGGTACGTCCGATCCGATGGAAAATATTTAAATACAGTATTCAACTAGTTTCCATGGATACGGCAGATTTAACATAGACTTGGGTAATGACGGTACCAAATATTTTCATACAATATAAGGTTTTGTATCCATGGGTACGACGGATTCAAAACTGAAACGAGTAATTTCGGTTGCAAATATTTTGATGCAGAATTACGTGTGGTATCGATGGTTTCGACGGTTTTAAAAGAGGCACAGGTTGTAATATAACGTATATCTGGACACATAATTTTGTTTGGTATCCATTAATACGGCATAATATCCATAGAAAAATATTTTAATACAGTATTAAGTTTGGTATCTGTAGAGGCGACAGATTAAAAACAAACACGGGTAATAATGTAACTAAATAATTTGATGCAGTATTAGGTTTCATATCCATGGACGGATACGACAGTTTTAAAGGGTCACAGGTATTAATGATAACGTAATTTCTGAAACAAAATATCCAAAGATACGATAAACTTAATATTGATAAGAAATACCTGGTATCAATCCCATTGATACAGTACTCAAGTTTCTGTATCCATGGATACGACAGATTTAAAAACACCTGTTAACGTATAAAAATTATGTTAAATACATTAAATACATTACAATTATGTTAACGTATATTTTAAAATAATAATAAGTTTAGTATGCAAGGATACCTCATATTTAAAAAAGACTCGGGTAATTCTGATAAAGAATTTCTTCATACAGAAATAAGATTGATATCAAGAGTGCGTGAGATTTAAAAGGGAGACGGGTAGTTACGATAACAAAATTTTCTATCTAGTATAATGTTTTGTATTTATGGATAAGAAAGATTGTTCAAAATACTCGGGTACTTCCGATGGCAAAATGTTTTCACACAGAATTGAATTGGTTTCCATGGATACGAATATATTCTCTCAAGTTTTAAGTTTGTTATCTATAAATACGACAGATTTATAATATACCCGGGTATTAACGATAGCTAATATGAGTAGTTTGATGCAGTGTTTAGTATGATATCAATGGATACGACGGATCTTTTACAGGCACAGGTTTATCCGATTGCAAGTATTTTGCCAAGCAGTTGGTATATGGTATATATGGAAACAAAAGCTTTAAAAGGATCATGGTTCATTATGATACCGCGTTTTAAATAAGATTGGTATCCAAGAATACGATAGACTTAATGATAGATACTAATTCCGATACAAAATATATTGCATCGGTAGTTAGTTTAGTATCTGTGGATACGTGAGATTTAAAAAAGAAACAGTGGTACTCGTACTCCGATAACGAATATTTTGATACAGTATCAATTTTGGTATCCATGGATACGACAGCTTATAAAGACACAAATACAAATAGTTTGATACAGAAGTAAGTTCGGTGTCCATGTATACTGAAATCAAAAAGGGAAATGGGTTATTCTAATAGCCAATATTTCTATACAATAGTAAGTTTGGTATCTATGGATACGTCAGATTTAAATTAGACTGGAGTAATTCCGATGGAAATATCTTGTTGCAGAGAGTTTGGTATCCAAGGATACGAAAGGTTTAAAAATGAACCTATCAAAATACCAAACCCAATTCTGTATCTAATATTGGAAGAAAGAAAGAAAGATTTAATCCATGACATACAAAATGCATAGGAATACAAACAAAAACAAAAAAATAAGAAATCAACAAATAAACAACAAATAGACCCAGGAAAACAACGATAATGTTCACATATTTCTTCCATCATGTAGTCGTGTGTGGAGTAGAAGGCCTTTTGTTTTTGTTCTTAAAGTATAATGATTAGTAATTTTGTTGTTTTATTGCTATCAGAATTACTTGTGCCCCTTTTAAATCTGTCGTATCCATGTCCCATACAAAATGCATATATACTGTATTAAAATATTTGTTACCGTCGTTACCCGAGTCTATGTTAAATCTGCCGTTTGGATACAAACATTAATACTATATTAAAATATAATTATTCCTTATTAAACTTGACCCCTCTAAAATCTGCCGTATCTATGGACACCAAAATTAATAATGTAGGCTATTAATATAATTATTTGATATTGTTTTCACCCGTGTCAATTTTAAATATATCGAATCCTTGGATACCAAACCCAGAATGCGGATACTGTTTGAAATTTTTACTTTCGAAATAACCCGTGTCTAATTTACATCTTATCCTTGGATATCAAGATTAGATTATCTCAAACTAATTAATAATAGGTACTCAAAATAAGCCATGTATGTTCTACAATCGTAGATACTAAATTTAATTCTGCATCAAAATATTTGCTATCGGATTTACCCTTGTTATTTTTAAATCTATCGTATCCATGGAAACCACAGACTAGAGATAGTCTGTTAGTCTATGATGGAAACAAAACTAACTATTGTAACAAACTATTTCGTGTCAGTACTAGCCATTTCTACCTTAAGTCTATCGTATACTTGGATACCGAAATTTATATTGCACAAAGTAACCTGTGTCCCTTATAAAACTGCGGAATTCATTGATACAAAACGTAGTATTGTATCAAAATATAATATGTTAACATAATTACCTGTGTACTACTTAATTCTATAATATAGTTCTTACAACACAAAACACAAAACTATAAAACATAACAAGTCACTTGTTTAAAGGTTTATATTTCGGTTCTTTCAAACCTTCAACGGAACAAAAACTATTATTAACATATAATATTAATTTATAATATCCATGGATACCAAACTCAATACTGTATATAATTGTGCTATGAGAACTACTCAAGGGTCTTTTAAATCTGTTGTATCCATGATTACTAAACTTTATAATGTATCAATTTCCAATGAAGTACCCGTGTGTCTTTATAATCCGCCGTCGTTGTATCCTTGGATATAACAATAAGCACAAAGCTTATCCGTGTCTAATTTTAATCTGTCGATTACATGGATACCAAAACAGTTATTGTACAAATTATTTACCATCGTAGGTACCTGTTACTATTTTAAATATATTGGATCCATTGATACCAAACTTTATATTAAATCAAAATATTTCCTATAGCTATTACTGGTGTCTATTTTAAATATATCGTCTCCACGGTTCCAAAACTTATTAATGTACCAAATTAATCGTCATCATAATTACCTGTGTCCTTTAAAATCAGTCCTATCCAAGGTTACCAAAATTCCAAAACTACTACTGTATCACAATGTTTTGCAATCGGAATACCCCGTTTCTGGTTTAAATCTGTCGTATGATTGGATACAAAATTAAATAAATAATCAAAATATTTTATTTTAGAAGTACTTTTCTATTTTGAATGCGTAGTATCCATAGATACCAAAATCAATCATAATAACGTCATCATAATTACCCGCGTCTTTTTTAAATCCATCATTGTTTACACAATAAGACGGATATCATGGATATCGTATCCATGATTACCAACATTAATACTTTATCAATATATTTGCTATAGTTTTTACCAGTTTCTATTTTTAGTACCTACGTCTTATCCTTAAATACTCAACCAAATACTGAATCGAAATATTTCTTATCGTCAAAGATATGTCGTATCCACGGATACCAAAATTAATAGTGTACATTTTTCCTATAGATATTACCTTTTTTTATTGGCCCAGGTTTCGAAGTGTTATACGTTGGATACCATACTAAATACGAGTACTGAATCAAAATAACAGCTCATATCGTTATTTCTCGTGTCTATTTCAAATGTGTCAACTACATAAATCCAAAATTTATTTTAAATCTCATTTTTGTATCAAAATATTTGTCATCTTAATTACCCGCTCGCTTCCCTTTGAAACTGCCGTATCCATTGATATAACAATTAATACTGAATCAAAAAACTCTCCTACCGTCAAAAGATCCGCCCTATTCACGGATACTACCAAAATAATACTGCATCAAAATATACTGTGTCTTAAAATAGTCTGGTTTGTCATTCGACTCTAATGGTTTGTCATTCGACAAGTTGTTTTAGACACTTTCGCATTTAAATCCTAAAGTGTCACTTTTAAACCTAGGTAAATAAAGGATTGTTTAGATTATATTTTTTCAATAGATAGCAAACTAATTAATACTGCACCAAAATATTTGCTATCGGAATAACCCATGTCTATTTTAAATCCATCGTAACCTTGGATACCAAACCTAATGTTATATCAAAATATACGTTAGTATTTTTATCCTTAATAAGGAGGGTTAAGATCTCCAATATTGGTTAATTTTTGTATTTCGATTTGAGGTTCAACCTGAGGAAGAAAGCTTAGCTTTCGAAAGATCTTGTCAACCTAAAAGTTTTAAATTACATTTATTACTATTCTTTTTATTTAAAATCTAGCGTATCCATGGATATTAAACCTTATACTGCATCAAAACATTTAGTATCCTTGACCGTGTTTCTTTCAGAATTGTCGTATCCATGGATACCAAACTTAATGTAATGTTACAGTATTTGATATTTGAAGTACCCGAGCCAATTTAAAATCTATCGTATCCATGGATTTTTAACCAGTAATATCTTTGGATTCTAAACCTAATCCTGAAGTAAAATAACTACTGTCGATATTACACGCGCGTTTTAAAATCTATCATATCCTTAAATACTAAACTTTCAATTGTAATTGCCTGTCTCTTTTTAGATTTGTCGTATCATTGTATACCAAAATTAATACTGTATAAAAGATAATCGCTATTGTAAATACTCGTACACGTGTCTATTATAAATATGTCATATTCTTGGATACTAAACGTAACAATATATAAAATATTCATTATATTAATTGTACGTGTCCCTTTTAAATATGTCTTACCCATGGATACCAAACGTTTAAGTTTATTCATAATCGGAATGATCTGGTTCTACGTATAATTTGTCGTTACCACGGGTATCAAACTTTATACTGTATTGAAACACTTTCATCGCTCCTACGTGTGTCAAATTTATTTAAATTACGTTTAAATGTGTATTTAATTTGTTTCCATGGATGCAAGAGCTTTCAATTAGACAAAGATGATTTCGATAGTGGATATGTGAGCTGACACCTGATATTTAACAGCGGAGATATGACCTTGTTTAGTGGACGTCTCAGCATAGACAGTAGATATCTGAGCTTAAACTGCGGCTTTTTTAATTTTTCAGCATACATCTGCGTTTTTACAACTGAGAACTGATCCTTTACCGCGGGCATCTGAGCTTTTCCAGAGGATATTCTGAGCTTTTCAGAGGATATCTGAGAGCTGAGCTTTACAATCTGTTTCAGGATATCTGAGCTTTTACAGTGGAGCTCTGAGCTTTTACAGTGGAGATCTGAGCTCATGAGGCGGAGATTTGTTCTTGTAAATCAGAGATCTGAGTTTTAAAGTTTGATATATGATGTAAGAGCTGTAACAGAGAGAATTTGAGATTTTACAGTGGCTAACTGAGAGAGGATATCTGAGCTCAACGGCGGAGGTCTGAGCGGTTACTAGCGGATATCTGAACTTCTATCGAGCTTCTACAGCGGATATCTGAACTTCTACAGTGGATATCTGAGCTTCTACAGCGAAGATAGAGATCTAGTTTTTACATCAGTGAGACCTGGGTTATTACAAGAGAGATCCGAGCTTTTGTAGCGCAGGTCTAAACCATGCGCATTACAATACATTAGTTATTATAATTCGTCATCTAGTATTTCTTAACTCCCAGTGCTTATTAGGCCTACTCGATTATTCCAATGACTTCCAAGGCGGTTACAAGTATTCTAACTGACTCGGAAGCCTTGAGTACATGTTGTCTCTGTGTTGGGATACAAACTGAAACACTTATTATGAATATGAGTGCGATCAGTTGAGAGCTAGACTGATGTATAATGCAGTGAGGCAGAGTGTCTCAGAGGCGGACTAATAGGCTTACAGAGCTGGACTGCTCGCTTCAGTGTCAGGCTTATACAGTTGTGCTGACTGCATTGAACTCCGCACAGGCTTGTAATCGTCTTCGTCGTGGGGATAGATTGGTGACTAATAAGCTAATATTTTCATCCGTAAAGTTTAGTGGAAAAGAGGACTAAATAGTGATTATAATCCTTCCTGCAGTACAGTAATAGGAGGATGTTTTACGACAAATGTTTGAAATAGTTTTTTGCTGCAAAAGAATATTGTTTTGTGAGTGGTCATGCATTTTTGTAAAGGTTTTATCTTTGAATGTTTATTGGCTGAATATTATTACTTCCTGGGGATTCTATGATATAACTTAACTTGCGTATAAAGTTTCTTTAACCATTCAAATACATTAATCTTTTAATTTAACTTCAATCAGTAGTCCTAAAACTAATTAGTTTCACTCAATAAAGTCTTGCTACATTTTCCAACTTGCAACTCAGTTTTTGGTCGATTAACAATAAACTTGACTTTTGTTTATAACTTGTATATTTCTCAATCATCGCGTTTTCACTTCCACTGTCATAGCTAGTCACACAGAAACAACAAACAACTGGATTAAAATACCTTTGGTTTTCGGTTAACCACTTGTTTAATAGTGTGATAAAATACAGCCCTTAAGAGAATAATCTCTTCATCTTAAAATCCTTAGAAATTACGGAGTGTTCAGGCAATGCCTATTGTCAATACAAATCACACAAGATTTAATTTTTCTTGTAACTAGACAAGTACACTGTGAGTTAAGTTTATACTTACTGGTTTAATGTATCACACTTATATGTACTAATATCAATTTCAGTAGTGATTAATAATAAATCTTCCAGCACAAAGTTTGAAACTGATGGTCATTCTAAAAATAAAATATGTTTTACAGCGTATTTATACCTTCGCTTTTCATTAACTTTAAAATGAAAGTTTCTCAAACCGCTAAAACTCGACAACTAAACAACGGCAGAGTTGTGCGATGAAGGAACAAACTCTGAGAGCTTTGGCACTTTGAAATCCTTTTTAATTTAAAGGTTTAAGAACAAACTATTCAAGCTTTAATAAGTTTTGTGAAAGTTAACTAACTACAATGAAAACCCCTCATAAAATGTACAGAAATGAGAAAGCGCCAATATTTTTACAATACGTACTCAATTTACCGACATCTTCAAACGGGATCCTTAATCGTGCAATGACGATTACTTGTGTTGTAACTAACATTGTTTTTTTCTAACAAGTAAGAAAACAAAACGTATACACTGCTCGTTATAAATTTTGATATATTACTTTTTAAATAGGTTTGTCTATGCATTATAGATTTTCGAAACCGTCAATCAATTTTTCCGCACAAAATCTGTCGCATGTGTATAGGTCGACAAACGCTATTTCCCTTAGACAGCGTGGATGTCCAGTATAGGTTGCGGTTGAAACAGTCTCTGATGTGTAAGCACTACACTACACTAACGGCACCTAGCAGAGAACACCGACAAAATCTGTTTTGATCCTTTTTAGTTTTAAAATAACGTGAGTTTGCTTAGCACAACTGCGCAAGTGTCTGCGCTACACGTTTAAACTGCGGTAACACAACAATGGAATGCTATATTCAAAAAGTAGCACGCGACGCGGATTACTGCTAGTTTCTATGAAGATTCAATTTGCAGTAACATTCTGACACTGATTCCTGCATAGAACTGAAAACTGCCACTTCACATTCAATCTTTTTACATTAAACTGTGTGCTTCCTTGTGACATTTCCTAGATTCAATGTTCAAGCTTTTTGCAGCAGGAATTTCTTGTTAAACGCTCGTACTTCGTCGATATTTCTGTAAAAATTAAGTTAAATTATTATTCATATTTGAATATATATGACGTTCTTGTATTTTAATTAATGAATAAAGCTGGAAAATTAGTTTGTATCTCATTTGAACTATAGTAAAAACGTGTTACAGCCTGCGTGGTTCAGAAGTCACGTTAAGCCGTTGGTCCTTGTATGTCCATTGGTCATTAGGCTATTAATTAATGACCCATTCTAAGGAAGAGTCGGCCTTAGTTTGTAACAAGACTACACCTCATAACTCATTACTACCACTCATCACACTTATCCTTCAACACATATTTGCCTTAAAATACCCACATGAGAGTGGTCGGCATCTCAAATAGTGATTTAGTGACACCTCATGTTTGCATAATACCCGTAACGCCGTGAATACTTTTATTGTTTTTACCATTCACAACGAACACTTCCTTCCTGCAGCACCCATAATGAGTCAGTTATACTGTATGTAGATTCTAAATATTCCGTAAACAAATAAAAAAAGATACACTGAAAATAATAAGAAGGGAAATATGACGAAAAACACTCAACTAAAGCATAGTGAAATGGAAGAAATCAAAATGGTACAAATATAAATGTATGACGAACACGATAGGTATATGTGCCTCATTTTAAGGCCCCACAAATAATAAATCAACGTTGAGCAATTCATGCTGCAATTACGATGTATGTAAATGTATAGACATTTAATAATAATGATAAAAGAAAGTTAAGGTACACATTTTAGAATACATAAAAGGTTTCACGTAATAGCGGCATATTCATCGGTGATTTTACGGGTTAACTAGCGACATTAGGTTGTTATCTGAGAACAAAATGGCGCATAAAATGAGACAAAGTGTTAATAATGTTGCAATAGAATCTTTCACGTGAATAGAACAGCTGTTTTATGACCTCGGATAAGGTATTTAACAATCGTTGCATTAAAATGTATCATTTTGATTTGGATACAGTTGATTTCGATGCCTATTGCACGCATACGTCCTCTACTGGCCTACAGTCTTACTTTGTGTCGATTGGTTAAAGCTTTATTAGTTAAAGTAAATCTATGAAAACTCATTAGACAGTACATTTGTGAGTTCGTTCGTTGGGATATCTGATTTATTGGTTAACATACGGCTTGTATTAAACTATTTATATGAGTAGTTTTATACTGGGTGAGTTTTATATGCCCCCACCTTAACTTTTGAAAGAGGAAAATTCTTGAAAAACTTTTGAATGCTGCCCCTTTTTTCAAAATTGGTAAGTTTTCAAAAGTTTGAAAATGTATCTTGTAACATATCAGTTTAAAGCTTTGAGTACCCAAAAACTAAATCTGTAATTTTTTCAACATTTTGAAAAATTGACAGCGTCTATTTATTTGCCTAAACCATGAAAAGGTTGTGAGCCGCCATTTTGTACAGAAACGTCGTAAAGTTTTGTCAATGGTATCAATGAGTTTGTGTGTTTATACCCTTTCAAATAAAGTGTCACAAGGGGGGAAGTTTGCATTTAAAAGAATTTAGCCCCCCCCTTTTGGTGGAGGGTGGGTAACGAAGAGTACGTCAAAAGACACTTTTATAGGGTCAAAAACATTCTCCGAATGGTTTTTCGAAATTGTTCCCCTTTCAAAAGTTAAGGTGAAGGGGGACAGATTAAACTCACCCTGTATATCAATTCAGTAGTGTCGCTGTGTTGTTTTTTTAAATCATTGATTTAACTCTCCGCACACCAATACTGTTCCCTCTTCTCACCCAGAAGAAGTGAGTGTACAGGTCCACAGATTCAATTTTGGAACTTCGCGTATAGATGTACTTCGATTCAAAATGGCACCGTTTTACTTCAGAGAGAGTTTTTGGAATCATACAATATATTGAAAGCAACGTTAAATTAAAAGTCTCATGTCTGCACTAACCACTAGGTGTTAACTTTTGATTTTACATAATGTTTCTCTTTAAATTCTAAATTTGCACGATTTACTAATTAAACCCTGTAACTCGATATGTAGCTCGCCTAAGCGACTAAGTGATCAGCGACTCCGGAGCTAATGTTACTATAAACGCTAGGTAAAGGTCGAGGTTGAGTGATAGAAAGGACTTTGTAGTCCTAACTTTGCCTCGTTTACCTCGTTAAAGACAAACTTTACCTGCTTACCTTTTTAAGCTTTCTAAGCCTCTCTAGCCCGAAGAAACCCGTCATCAGCAGTTATTAAATGGGTGTCTGAAAGTAGAATCTAAAAGTGTTCTTACTTTTCTTTCAAACTGTAAAGATAGAGTGATAAATGAGAGAGAGAGAGAGAGACTCTTCCTCAATCACTGGGGAAATTAAACTTCCACTTTGGGTGTTTTCTCCCTCGTCTCTCATCAATGTTAACTTCAGTCAAAGCATATTCATTCACCAGTTGTCGAACACGAGTTCTGTTCCATAGTTTATCAGTAAGCTTCATCATTTAAACTTTTCATTATAAAGAACTTCTTTGTCTTGTGTCTTAACTTACTTCAAAATCTGAAATATAATCCCGTCCAGTCTCGAGTTAAAGCTACTTCTGTCAGGTTCTGTAAAACACAAACAAAAATAGAAAACGAGCAAGCTTTTAGGCTGACCTGCGTAAACTGATCAGTCAACCCAACCAAACACTGTGCTTAAGTGTGAGTTGGTGAGTCAAACAAGTGAAATTATAAAACCTATGCAGAGACAATACAACATGCAAACAGCTTAAAGAATCAAAATAATAGCAACCAGATGAACTAAACATGTCCACGGCCAGTGTCAGTTTAAATCTAGCCCACCGCCTGAAGACGGGGTCATATTCCAGATCCCAAAAACGTCATGTTTTTTTATAATCACTAACAAAAACAAACATTCGTAATAATAATTCAAACTTTTAAATTCTACAATGTTTAATAACAAACTTTAAACAAAGATGCATTTCAAACTCCTGTAACTAAATATTCTGTTTATTCTGAAACGCTAATGGTTGAGGACACTATTGGAAGCCATAGAGGTGCAATGGCCGCCAATTTCTTGCATGACACTGAAGCAATTACGTATTTTAGGTAGAATATGCCAAAATGTATCGAGAATATATTGCACAAAATCTACTTCGACAGATCGCATACACAGCTTGAAATTTATTTGCCAAAATTATTTTGAAACCTTTTGTGAGAGATTCTTATTTTACACTGTCTAAAGGTTTAGTACTAAATTAGTGAATAACTAAAATTCATACTTTAATTTAAAGCTTAGGCAAAAATGTAAATACTTTGTATGTCTGCTCGAATTAACAAATATGTTTCAACAAATAAAACTTAAACCATTCTTTACGATTCTTTAGCCATGGATGGTAAATACCTCCATTGGCTGTAATATACTTAATTGTAATTTTATTTAATTCCTTGCTGTATTCAGAACGTTCAAAATATTGAATACGTTACAATCCAACTAATAAAGCAGTTTAAAGTTTTAAAGCCAACTAATTCAAATAATCTATATTTAAACTGTACAATAATGTCAACATGTGTACGATACAATAATGCAGGTTATAATCTCCACGTAGACTGCGTATGCGGGGGGAAAGAGTTATTACATACACAATAATGTGTTTGCGCATTAATATGCAATGCGTCAGGTTGGATAAACAAACGCCACAAGCAGAGCCAGGTTTCATCAACATAATGTATAATAGGTTTGAGGTGCATTAACATATTTAAATATACCAGATATCAAAACCAGTTATAAAATGAATATGTATAAAAGGATCTAAATATCAAAGACGGATATGAATATGTAGAAACGGAGATTTACCTGAACCAATCAATTTCCTTATACGTCATATTACATAAAATTCAAACCATAGCCCATATAAACTTTATGTTACAACCGGCTCTTTCTCTCTCTTAAAAAAACCTTTACATATTTATTGCGCTATGTGCAAAATGGATCCTACCATTGAAATCTCTAAACGTTGCTATTTAGGTCTTCTGCCTTATCGCGTCCATGGACTAGTGGCTAAAGGTTCCTTGTGTATGCCTAAACGCTCAACGTCGTTCTGTGCGCAATACTGGAATCAAAAAATGACGATGAAGTCTGACCGATCACTTAATCACTATTAGAGATGCCGACCACTCTCATGAAGGTATTTTAAGGCAAATATGTGGTGAAGGATGAGTGTGATGAGGGGTAGTAATGAGTTATGAGGTGTAGTCTTGTTACAAACTAAGGCCGACTCTTCCTTAGAATGGGTCATTAATTAATGACCAATGACCAATGGAAATGCAAGGTCCAACGGCTTAACGTGACTTCCGAACCGCGCAGATGATGGTCTGATATGTCTAAACGATGGTGGGAGTTGATGCGGGTATCATCAGATTATCACTGAGACTATCTGAGCCTATTTAGACCTATATCATCCTTAAAATCTGACCTCCATGAAGCTGGATTACAGGACCACCACGAGTCTCAGTCAAACCTTAGATTACTGTAACCTAAATGCTTTTAACAAATAACACGTGAGTGGCTAGACACTATGAAACGTCGTGTCAGTATAGAACAAGGGTATTTGAGTTACAAGGGTTAAAATCTAAGAAACACTGTTAACACGTGATGACTTTCTGTATATGTATCAAAATACTGACGTGGTGTAAAATAGATTGTTTTGAGCGATTGGATCCACGGTTTTGAAATTCATATTTTAAATGGTGTTTCAGATTTAGTTCTTTGTCTTGTGTCTTAACTTACTTCAAAATCTGAAATATAATCCAGTCTCGAGTTGAGTTGCTACTTCTGTCAGGTTCTGTAAAACACACACAAAAATAGAAAACGAGCAAGCTTTTAGGCTGACCTGCGTAAACTGATCAGTCAACCCAACCAAACACTGTGCTTGTGTGAGTTGGTGAGTCAAACAAGTGAAATTATAAAACCTATGCGAGATAACAATACAACATGCAAACAGCTTAAAGAATCAAAATAATAGCAACCAGATGAACTAAACATGTCCACGGCCAGTGTCAGTTTAAATCTAGCCCACCGCCTGAAGACGGGGTCATATTCCAGATCCCAAAAACGTCATGTTTTTTTTATAATCACTAACAAAAACAAACTTTCGTAATAATAATTCAAACTTTTAAATTCTACAATGTTTAATAACAAACTTTAAACAAAGATGCATTTCAAACTCCTGTAACTAAATATTCTGTTTATTCTGAAACGCTAATGGTTGAGGACACTATTGGAAGCCATAGAGGTGCAATGGCCGCCAATTTCCTGCATGACACTGAAGCAATTACGGGTTTTAGGTAGAATATGCCAAAATGTATCGAGAATATATTGCACAAAATCTACTTCGACAGATCGCATACACAGATTGAAATTTATTTGCCAAAATTATTTTGAAACCTTTTGTGAGATTCTTATTTTTACACTCTCTAAAGGTTTAGTATTAAATTAGTGAATAACTAAAATTCATACTTTAATTTAAAGCTTAGGCAAAAATTAATACTTTGCATGTCTGCTCGAATTAACAAATTATGTTTCAACAAATAAAACTTAAATCATTCTTTACGATTCTTTAGCCATGGATGGTAAATACCTCCATTGGCTGTAATATACTTAATTGTACATTTCTTTAATTCCTTGCTGTATTCAGAACGTTCAAAATATTGAATACGTTACAATCCAACTAATAAAGCAGTTTAAAGTTTTAAAGCCAACTAATTCAAATAATCTATATTTAAACTGTACAATAATGTCAACATGTGTACGATACAATAATGCAGGTTATAATCTCCACGACTGCGTGCGGGGGGAAAGAGTTATTACATACACAATAATGTGTTTGCGCATTAATATGCAATGCGTCAGGTTGGATAAACAAACGCCGCAAGCAGAGCCAGGTTTCATCAACATAATGTATAATAGGTTTGAGGTGCATTAACATATTTAAATATACCAGATATCAAAACCAGTTATAAAATGAATATGTAAAAGGATCTAAATATCAAAGACGGATATGAATATGTAGAAACGGAGATTTACCTGAACCAATCAATTTCCTTATACGTCATATTACATAAAATTCAAACCATAGCCCATATAAACTTTATGTTACAACCGGCTCTTTTCTCTCTCTTAAAAAACCTTTACATATTTATTGCGCTATGTGCAAAATGGATCCTACCATTGAAATCTCTAAACGTTGCTATTTAGGTCTTCTGCCTTATCGCGTCCATGGACTAGTGGCTAAAGGTTCCTTGTATGCCTAAACGCTCAACGTCGTTCTGTGCGCAATACTGGAATCAAAAATGACGATGAAGTCTGACCGATCACTTAATCTATTGAGATGCCGACCACTCTCATGAGGGTATTTTAAGGCAAATATATGTGTGAAGGATGAGTGATGAGGGTAGTAATGAGTTATGAGGTGTAGTCTTGTTACAAACTAAGGCCGACTCTTCCTTAGAATGGGTCATTAATTAATAGCCCAATGACCAATGGAAATACAAGGTCCAACGGCTTAACGTGACTTCCGAACCACGCAGATGATGGTCTGATATGTCTAAACGATGGTGGGAGTTGATGCGGGTATCATCAGATTATCACTGAGACTATCTGAGCCTATTTAGACCTATATCATCCTTAAAATCTGACCTCCATGAAGCTGGATTACAGGACCACGCCACGAGTCTCAGTCAAACCTTAGATTACTGTAACCTAAATGCTTTTAACAAATAACACGTTTGCGAGTGGCTAGACACTATGAAACGTCGTGTCAGTATAGAACAAGGGTATTTGAGTTACAAGGGTTAAAATCTAAGAAACACTGTTAACACGTGATGACTTTCTGTATATGTATCAAAATACTGACGTGGTGTAAAATAGATTGTTTTGAGCGATTGGATCCACGGTTTTGAAATTCATATTTTAAATGGTGTTTCAGATTTAGTTCTTAGACTTTTGTCATAACAGTTCTTCCAAATGTATCAATACAGTATTCATTGTACATGCTTACATTGTATACAATGAATTATATTTCACTTCCATTTCACCAATTTCCATGAAACAAGTCAATACAAAAAAACTTGTACAATGATTTTAATAAATGTGTATTGTTAAATCAAACCGCGTCAAAACATTATAATAAACGTAGCTTGAAATATTTCGGACCCGCTGTGGAGTATCATCTTCAGTCACTGATTGGCAGCCAGTTTCAACCAATAAATGTCTGAAGATGATACTCCACAGCGAGACCGAAGTGTGTCAAGCTAATCATAATGATGTGTTTTTTAGGTTTAGTGCTATATATTAAATCGATTTATTTGTAAACCTGTATACACTTTAGTTAAGTTTTCTTATCTTATATTTAGAATATCTAATTTTCAATTATTTCATGTAATAAGTATGATTTTGTTGTATATATTTAACGTGGTTAAGTGGTAGAGAGGAGTATAAGGTCCTAAACTTCACCACGTAAATAAAGACTTTTTTCATTTCATTTTATGTGTTACGCGATGTGAACTGGAAACCCCTGATTATAGGGATTACAGATCTTTAAACATACGTGGCATTTTCACGGGGTTTAAAGTGGATTTTCTCCACATAATAATAATATTTGGAAAATTGGCTTCAAATCTACCCTAAATAATATATTGGCCTTTCATTTAACTACTCAAAACTCAAAGTAACACTATTTATAACGGTGGCGACCTCTGTACCGTCACTCGTTTCAACCCGTGCTGAGCAACCGATGAACCTTGGCCCCTGTGCACGAATCCCTCAGTTTCAAGTCCCAAATAGAAGTTCCACTGAAGCAGAAAGGTTAAAACAATAATAATTATAAACACTTGAAATTCTGTTAAGTAGATTGACGTCTCCCTAGTAAGATTGTGTCGGGTTCATGAACTGTTCAATATCGGGTGACAGAAACTGTTGCAAGAGACTTTAATCCGCTTTTGAACCCCTCTTCCCCCCTCACACCCCATACCACCCTCTACGTCACAGTCACTAGCAGCTTAGGTGATGTCATTAACTTTTTATAAATGAGCTTTACCGAGTCACCTCCTCAACAGTATCATGTTGCAACCTTGTGTGATAAAGAGTGGATATCAAATAATGCACCAAAACACTTGTGTTAAGTCATGTTAAGTATTATCTAAGTTGTGTTACGTACCTGTATGCTGAAATTTAGAAATTTTAAAAATGTTCCAGGCATTGACGTTATTTTAGTGACTCCATACTTATTTGACCTCCACATGCAAACTAAACTATGTGCGTTTTATTTTCATAAAGATCTGAAAATAAATGTTTTATATCAGTACGTTTTCTATATAACATTGCTTCTTTTTCTATCGACTTGAACCAATTGTTTTTTATTTTACACAAAACTCGTTACATGTCTAGTTCAGTTGGATAAGTAACTATAACGATTTTCCAGTTGGAAAATGTCGATACATTTTTGGAAACACCATAAACATACCACACGTCACAGTTAGTTTTTTAATGGGGTTTCGTCAGAAGAGAAGGTAAGAGTATGATATTAACGTTTAGAATTCCCATTGGACCAATTTCAAATTTAGTATTTGACGGATTTAATTTGAAACGGAATAGTGAAGATAGAAGCGTGAGATTAAAATATTAATACGAACGTACACCATCGATTTTGAGTGAACAAAAAGTTAACGTCGTTACGGGATCTGGAATCTGATCTCGACTTCAGGTGAAAAATAACCTGAAACATTAGGAAAAATGGTAGCTTAAAGTTATCAGACAACCTCTTAGATAATGAATGCTAACAAAATCAATGTGATTCCCATTTTAAATCAACCGTAAACTTTATCAACGTACAAGTGTGAAAGATCCTTTGATCTAATTTTGAGTTGATTTAACTCGCACAGGGCGAGTGATTTTGATATTGTTTACTTGTAAATTACCCATAATTCCTGTCAACAAAGCTACCACGTACACAGGTGACATGTGGGCGATGATAGGTGGTTGAGGGGGCAGGGGGTGCCACGTGAGTTGCGTACACGTGCGGCACTTCCACGAGGATCAGTATTTAGTGATTACCCTAACTCATGAGTGATTTACAATCCAGCTCAGGCAGTCATTATGAGGTATTCAGCTGCACAGTGTTGGTTGTTAAAAGATTTCTGGTGGATTTTAAGAGTGCACAGTACCTGTCGGGCATTTTGTTTCTTGTCCCTTAAGAACAATGTAAAATAAGCATTTTCTTGAGACACCTCAGGCGTAAGATTGTCATCAGACCTTTTTGAAGTTGGTTTCATTAGAAAGATAACGATGCACTGCAGTGACCTAACTTTTTCGAAATTTTACTGTTTCATAGAGTAAGCAAGAGATTCAAATGTCTTCAATTTGTGGATTTATGTCACGGTTTTATGAATGAGAAGATGGAAATTCGGCTCAGGGTGCCACTAAAACATTTAATACACTTTAAAACAAAATTTATTTCATGAACATCTGATGGAAACGGTAGGCGTGAAGTGTTCCAAGGAAATGCATGTTTTACATTGTTCTTATGGGACGAAATTCAAGGTTACAGCCACTACTGCGCACTCTTAAGAGAGTATAATACAGAATTATAACTGATGCGTAGCCACAAAAGTTACCGCGAATCCTATAGTGAAAAACGGGAATAATTCACACCGAAAGTAGAGCGTTCCCCCCTTTTGAGACGTAATTCCCTTTTGGGAGAGCGTTTCGTCCTCCAAAATTGGGATTTTATTATATAAAAACTTAATCTATTATCATATTTTGATTAAACTTGGTATACACATGTGTGGAGCTGTACCTGACGAACAGTTTAGCCAGATCAAGGTAGCGGTGAAAACATGTTTTTAGTTCTCTAATGAGCCCTGTATTCAAAACCAAAGATTTACAAGTCTATTTTGAGGCCAAAATTATTGTAAAACTAAGAGCTTTTCAATTCTTTGGTTTAATTTCTAAAGTTGTATTCAATTCTTTTTAAAGTTATGATTGTATTAAACGTTTCTCAAAAATTACTCCCGACCCCCAAAACATACACATAAGGGAAAATCTGTTGGGTTGAAAACTGCAAACACACGACCTTTCCGGTTGAAAACACACAAATCTGAGTATATTTTGAGTGTTATATAGAGTCAACAGGTGATCTGTTATAGTGGGACACCTGTATACAATATTAACCTACCAAATCAAAGGATTATATCGAGTTTTTAGGGACAAAATAAAGTTTTTAAACCATTAATTGTTTTGGCATTAGTTTTTAAATAAATTATTCCAATACAGCACATTAGTTTACTACGGGAAAATAGCTAATCGAAGTAAAGCTATTTTGAACCTTATTCAAAGTAAAACTCACTAAATCGCTACCGAAATGAAATTACGTTCAATCTCATTAGAGAAACACTTAAACCGTGAAACACTGCAAGTGTCAAGTTTTCCACTGAACTTTTCACGACAAACGAGATTTTCTCAAATTAAACACTGTCCCAGCCCTGCTCCGTCAAAACTTTGGAAACAATTTGAATTGTTTCTTGTCCACTTAGTACTTCTGACACGCTGAACAAAATTACAACTAATTATACTAAATTATTGTTGCTTTTATTTCCAAGCATCTGACAAAACTACGGGACTACATTTTAATAATAGGCCCTACTGTATCAAATTTCGATTTAAATAATAATAACTCAAATCATTTCTAAAGAATTAAATTCTGCGATTTTTCCTTTTGGTTCTAGACTTAAAAGATAAAGGGTACTTTTTAGTAACATACTTTACTATGCATTGTGAACTATTAATAATGCAAATGTATTAACTATTATAATACATTACTCAAATGTAAGTTGACAGATATAGTATTGCTAGGCGATGTGATATAGATGTGGGTATAGATTGTGCTATAAATTCTTGTCAAATGTTTGTTTGAAATAATGTTTAATCTAAATATAACTTTTGCGTTAAAAGTAGAAACGTATATTAACACTTGAATTTAGGGGATAACACGGATGATAGGATTTGCACATGAACTGTTGTATGCAATATGCATTATACGATTAATATGATAGCGTCGCTTCATTAATCCTACATGATGTGTTGTGTGATTACATCCTCTCCAGTGTTGTTTATACAAAAGGTTAAGTGTTTTAGTTATTAGAAATATATACAAAGTGAGTTTTAAATGCCTTTCCCCCCTTTACATTTGAAAAAGGAAATATATTTAAAACCCTTCGGGGAGCCCTTTAAAACCCCTTTTTATTGGCTTTTCCCCCACCTTACCATTTGAAAAAGGAAATATTTTTATAAACCCTTCAGGGAACCCTTTTAA
Organism: Matsumurasca onukii; assembly: GCA_018831715.1. Lineage (NCBI taxonomy): Eukaryota > Metazoa > Arthropoda > Insecta > Hemiptera > Cicadellidae > Matsumurasca > Matsumurasca onukii. Next base: position 26,954,463 of record CM032058.1, read on the forward strand.
AACCCATTTTACAGGATCCTGAAGTTTTTTTACTTAGTTTGCGTCACACACTCCCCACCCAAAATCCGGGAGGGAGGGTCCCCACAAATTTTGTAAACACAAACCCCCCTCTTGCGGCACTTCAATAGAATAGGAATTTTAACAAAATATTTAAGAATAGAAAAAGAATTGTTGTATCTCAACTCGTTTTTTGTTTGTTATACCATTTAAAAATTACAAGAAATCAGGTTTTAAATGCCACATTCACATATAATTTATTTTGAATGACAAACTGTCCTTGAAAACGTCTGAGGGCAACATCACAACCTATAACGTAATCCCTTAGAGTATTTTGAAGACAAATTTGTCATAAAAATTGTATGTGAAGTGGTATTTTTTACCTGATTTCTTGCAATCTTTAAATGGACATAACAAAAAAACTCAAGTTACAAAGTTCAAGTTAAAGTACAAAGCTATTTTGAGTCGTTGAATTTGTGTTGAAAATTCCTTTCCTTTGAAGTGCCACGGGGAAGGGGGTTTGTGTTTAAAAAGTTTGGGGGACCTCTCGTCCTCCCGGTTTATGGGTTAGGGGAGACACAAAATACGTCAAAAACTTCAGAATCCAATAAAACCCAAAGGGGTTTTCTAAATACTTCCTTTTTTAACAGTTAATGTGGGGGACATTAAAAACTTACCCTGTATATAACAAAGTTTCCCGTAATATAATAAAAACAATACTTTGAGTGCTGTGCATGGAGCATTCATCAGAAGTACAATCTTTGATACAACTTGTGTTGCCAGACGACGCCATCAGCCTTGTTGATAAGAGTTATACCTTTTATGTATCTCATAAAAGGTGTACCTAATTATATTAGAGTATAAATTGTTAAAACTATTTAATATTGGTTTAATTTGAACGTTTTAAGTCGCATTTATCTTTTTACATTATGCGAACTATTAGAAAATAACAACCAAGGTACCGATTGGAGGTTTTTAGGCTAGCAGTATAATATTAAATTGAAATAATGTTGTGCGAAACCGAGTGACACGTTTAAAACGTCGATTTGTCAATCATGACAGAAATTATCGTTCATCACTCGTTCTCAAAGTGTCTTTCTGACCCTCGCTTATTTAACTTGACCTCGTGCCAAAAGGTGTCACTTTATAGGATCTAGTGATGAAATATGCTATTATTGAATGAGTAAATCGTTGCAAAGTTTAATACATCATCAATAGAGTCCGTGCGTTTCTTCGTGGCGCTTGACCTTGACGACTAAAACCAGTTATAACTGGGTTTTCGAGAGTGGGGGTAACCAACTATTCAGTCTATTCATGGCACTCGTACTGTGAGGAAAGGCTATTACTGTACTTTTTGAAAACATCGATTTGTTCCCCCACTCTGTCCTCACTTCCCTCACCAAGCGCTACGAAGAAACGCACGGACTCTACTGTATAATCTATTTAAAAATATTTCTTTGTCTGTCAGCTTTGTTATTATAAAGTCACCACAAGGAAGGTGACTTTAGGGACTATCGAACTATCGAGTTTCTACTGTAGATTCGTTTCAAAATGTTTATCACTCGATTATTTTCGTCTTGCAGAGTTAGGGTTAGTAATATTAAATGAAAACATAGTGGACGATATCCACAAGCGCTACAGTAAAACTAACAAATTTCTTACAACGGTATAATTTATAACACCCTTAAAAGGTTATACTTTAAAAGCTTAAAAAAGCTGTTTTATACTATAAAAGCTGTATTTATGGCTGTATTTTCGATTTAACTTTGTTTACACATTTATGTCACCGTACCCAACGCGAGTACCAAAAGTCAACAAAATCAAATTAACCAGACCACAATGGTGGCGAAAACCTGTTTATATGTAAAGATTTTATAAACGAGACATACATAAAGTTTTGCCATCTGGCTCAGGAAGAGTTGAGAGGCTCAACATTGTGAACAGTTTTGTTCTACGATACTTCGTTCTATATTGAAATAGAAATTAATAGGTCTATTTCCTATGGAACATTGCTAATTATTGTGTAAAAAAAACGAGTAAGACGTTATAACAACCGTTGTTTTGTCGGTAGGTGCAGTTGCTTTGTATCTGCATCTAAAGTAGCTGCTGTATCTGTTAAGTTTTCCGCACACATGGAAAGTGTCAGAGGTTGATGCTTGAACGTAAATCAAGTCTAGGGCTTAAGTGCATCTAATTCATCACCTTACACCGCACCCGCCTTCATTTTGACATATGTTCAAGCTGGCAACTATCGTATAATAGATTAGTGGTTGTATCTGTATTGGAAATGTAAGAAATTTGTCTAAAGCCCAAAATAAGTGCATTGAAGTCATAAGTGCCTCAGATGCATAAAAGGTCTGATTTAAAGTAAGATCAAAGCAAAGTTAGTTTTGAGTGAATATTCCTTGAAACTCCCGTAAACGTTAGAACATGTTGCATTTTAAGAATGGTGTTAAAAAGAACTTGACGTAAGCATATTTTTGACGATATTACAATTTTATTTATACTGAAAACCCATGGTATGAATAACTAAAAAACTAACTCTGACCAGCTCAGAATTTTCCGGCAATCATAAAATAGTGTTCTTTTTGTAAACCACCTTGTTAAGTTCATTAAGTTCATTGGTTGCTGATTAATGAACCCCCCCTTACAAATGGAGTTTTGTGCAATAAAAACTGTGACGGTCCGATTGTGACTAAGTCTGTTTTTGGTAAAACCTGTATGGTAGGGATAAACGTATAAAACGTGAACACTTCTTTGATTTTACTTTACTATGAATTTTTATCGTGCTTGTAATTTTGAAATTTCAGATACTTATCAATGTGGTACACTCAGTTATTGCAACAAACTTGACTTATTTTTTTCGTGAACAAGAAAACAAATGCCATATTTTATCAAAGATAATACATGCTTACTGCGGGTCTAATATGCTACTCGTGTATTAAATAGTAGTATATATTACTTAGTATATACTAAGTTTTTAGTATTACTAGAATATACGAGCTACAATGTTATACTTAGCCTTGTCTCGTAATATAGCTTATAATATAATATTACTTGTTCAAAAGACTTCCTATTTGCTTTACCTAAGCCCAGTGAGAGCTGAAAATTATAGTAATGGGAAGGACATTTCTTTAAGTTGTTTTCTATTTCCTCAACTGGTTTTGGGTTTTCAGAAAGCCGGTCATTGTGTATTGAAATTATTTCAAACAAAAGCGCACCTCAGTCAAAGGCGAGGTGTGTTTTTTAGTTTCGTATTGCAGACGTAGTTCAAGTATGGATTTGGTGGGAAATTATGTTTTCAAAAAATCATTTTCTCTTTTACTTGTGGCTCCGAAAACCATATTTTGTACAGAGCAACGTCTCGAGATAGATTTGGCGAATGCCCCGATGCTTGAGCTCAATGCTTAGCTAAAATATGTTTGTTTTCTTTTCTTAAAATTGTAAACACTTTAATTTCAATAGATACTACACGATATATTAGGATAATAATATTTCAAATGCATTATAATAAACCTTGAAATTTTCTTAGTAGTCTCAAAAAACCAAAAAACCTGATGAATCATTTTTTTAATAGACTAAGCTTGTAACACAGAATGTCCAATTTATATTTAGCAGGAGTGAAGCCACAACTTTATAGTGGAAATACAAAACAAAAGTTTAAAAGCTAGGTAAAACAAAGAAAGAAGGCGGTAACGTAGGAAACATGTCAGCAAACTCATTCCCTTGATGCCAAAGTTAGGAATTGTACAAGTTCTTTGTGTTTGCTTTAGATTTGTGTTTAACTTTCAGGTATTGACAATTTATTTAAAATTTCTAGTATTCACTTTATATTGACTGACACGGTAACAAGTATCTACTTGTTCTTACTTAAGATCTTAATTAATATTTTTTAACTAACAAGGATTGACTAAACTATTAAGTTAATAATTACTAACTTAAGTATTTACTCAACTGTTAACTAATACTTAGAATGGTATTGCTAGCTTATAACCATGTTCATTACCTGGAAACTGCAACTAAGTAATTGTTGTGTTTGAGCGTCTCTTGCAATTCTAAAATTTGCTTTTGGCCACTGCGCATGAATACCAAATAACACTTGATATATTAAAAATACCACTTTGCTACAAAGCCAAATCTAATTTTGTCAGTCATTCTTTCAGAAGAAATTAACTAGATTTAAAAGTGTTGGAATTAAATTACTCATTTTTATGGTTTATAAAGCTATCATAATAAAACATTTGTCATGAAATGCAGCATATTTGGAAAGAAGGGCTGAACAAAAACTTAATTAACGTCCTTATTCCACATGAGATTAAACATGCGCGTGGTTCTGTTGGTTTAGGACTCGTGGTTGATCCGCCAGGGATATCCTCATTGTACTTGTACCCTTTCTTCAAACACGCTCCCATTGCTATTCTACTTATTTGATTGGTTTCCGGAGCACAACAGCTGTTAGTTTTGAAATGTGAGCCAATATTACATCTTATCATGTGAACAATGTAATTAAACAAAGTGTAAAGAACTTATATCCGGAACTTAAGCTGTTGCTATTGTTCAGAACTTATACAAACTCTACCAATCTTAAATTTTGAATAAATGAAATTTCCCAAACGTGCTATGACACATCTGGTATTCTAAAGTAGTTTTTAACGTTTTTTTGAGCAGCCCTACCCCAAAGTTGGGTTTTAATGGGTAAAGCCCCATTAATTTGTTTATAAGAACCTCCTACCGTGTAAAACTTTATTTTAAAGGTTATAACAACACACAATTAACGATACCCTCGCAAAAACTTTCCGACGTTCCGTTCTCGTGCGACTTTTCGTTCAAACAAATGGCTGCCGACGGATTATTTTGCAAGATATCGATACCTCAATGCGGGTTTCTGCTTTGAAAGGACAAAAGCCACCAAGGATGTATAAAGCTCTTGTTCATCTAAAACAGAAAACCTAATAGGTTTTATATTATGAAAACCAAACCGTTGGCAGCCATTTATTTTAAGAAGTGAAGTACACGTTTGAGGCCATCAATCGGGAACAAAACGTAGGAATTTTGTTTATGGTAGTCGATATTTCTTTTTATTAAGAGGTTACAAGGTAAAGGTTATCTTCGAAAATTTGGACTTAACCAATATAACACAATTTCTGTGTGAGCGACAAAACCAATCACGTCCAAAGTTCTTTTAATTTTCTGCATTAGCATGGGCCAAAGCGCGTTTGAAAATGTCCATGCGACCAAGAGTTTAGGAGAGGGTGGGGGTTTTGAAACACCCTGTATGCAACTGCAAGTATTCAGTGTTTGAACTAAGCAACCTTCTGTAGAGAAGAACTAAGTTCCACAAGCACTCATTGGCAAGACTTGTGCACGTGTGTAACGACTCAAGTTTAGTTTGCAACTTGGGTAAAGCAGTGGAGAAGTTTCAAGCTCAGAAGAATACTTAGTTTCAGTTGCAACCGCTACAAAGAAGCTTTCAACGCCGACAAACAACTCTAATTTCCAAATTTATGTGTAAGGGATTCACAGAATGTCTTAAACATTGTAGCCCCTCCATTCTTCTACATGAATCTAAAATGTACGTACAGAAGTAGTTCAATTTTCACCAAAATACGTAGTATCAATTCATACCTGAAATCATGAATTTCGAATTTCATTACAATATTTAGGTTAAGCCTCAGCCAAACGAGCCGTTAAGGTCAAAGTCAACGTCCTCGCAAAACGAAGGTATGTAAGTTCGATGTTTTTGTATCTTACAGCCTTAATATGTATTTCAGCTAATGATGAAACAAAGATTTTTTGGACAACGGAATATTATGGTCGTACAGAGGAATGCCTGAAATTTCTGTTCCTGAATGTTTAAGGCTGTGGGAAATGTCTTCCAGATAAAAAACAAACACCTGTTTTCTGCTCTCTTAAGGCGCCATAAAACTGGAAAAGAGTACCCAAAACATTTTTTACATTATTGTTAACATCACTTTATAAGTGGTAAATCCCTTTGTTTAAAGTATGTTGTTGACAATGGTACAATTTATGGGATTGAAATATTATTACGGACGTTTTTGATCGTTTTCCATAATATGTTTTCGTGATTTCCCGTGTAGGAACTTTTAAAATCCTTGTTAGTCATTTTAACTTCATTGTTATAAAACCTTCATTTATCAGAACTCTGAAGGATTTCCCTCCGTTGGCTGTGCATAAATAGGTACTTTTGTCTTCTCTGTTACAGTTGGTCGGCCTGATTTACGACTGTGATTGGTCGTCCGCTGCTCCCAGGCAGTTTGTCAATGGGCAGCTGTCACTCGCCACAGACATACTTAATTTCTATTGTTTTATTAATATTTTGTTAAAGTTTTTGTGCATGTTGTGTTCTTTTCTAGGCCAATTTTTACACAATTTAATACGTTTAAGAAAAGACACACACAAAAACAAAACAAACTAATGTCATTTGTCGGTGGGTGATTGGTCAACTTGCAAAAACTATGATAGCATCCGTAATAATATTTTAACTTCAGGAGGAAAGCTTTCCGTTAACCGTTTTAAAAAGAACGCTATAGGTACGAGTGTATAGATAAGAGGTAAAACAAGAGAAATCTCTATACATCGCTTTAAACAAACTTTCTCAAGAGAAGAGAGACAAATAAAAGAAACCTATTTGTAAAAAACTGTCTGTCATTGTTCCATCCTCTCTAGAGAACAACGAAAGCGATGTATTTCTTCAAAACGAAAGCGATGTATGTATCCTGTTATGCCCCATTTTCTCTATTTTCTATCATTTTCAGTATAATATAAAACCCTACTAGTGTAAAGAACGCTATATTATTTTATGTCTACTAAATATGTGTAATTTTAATATAAAAGTCGTATGTTATCTAACCGAACTAATGTAACTCGTATGTTATAATCCCTCAGAAAGAAGCAACGCAAGCGCCATCTAGCCAAGCATAACTACAAACACATTTCCAAGCTTTCGTCCTGGGGAATTATCTGCTTGTAGATTGGCAGTACAGATTAGAAACTGTTCCGCCTCAGGTAATTCTCTCTCTACATTCCTCTGAATCCCTTTCATACATATACACTATCTCTGTGTCTGTCACACATACACTATCTCTATGTATCTCATACGCTAACTCTAACTGTCTCGGACCACCCGTTTAACATGTACCGGTACATATCGAGAACGGTTTGACCTATTTGACGAATTCCATGTTAAAATTAATCGAAGAGTAAAGGAATTGTATTTCCGAATTTCGAGTGTACAGAGGATATCGAACACTTTAAATGTAGCCGTCACTGCCTCCTTTACATTTGAAAGTAACTAGATTCGAACCCATGACTCAGTTTTCGGTACACCCTGCAAATATACTTGAAACTCGTGAATGTTTTGCCTTTGTTTTTTGTGTAATTTTCAAATCATTCTTTTTTTATTTTACTCAAATAAGTGAAACCGCTCTTGAAATTTGCACGTGATGTGGGTTTTCTGTGAACCCTGTATGACTTGTGTTTGTATCTCTCTGTGTAGTGTTGAGATGACAAACTATTGTCAACCTTCATCTCAACTTGCTTCTTTTTACGCTTGGGAAGTCTTTCAACAATTTAGTAGATTGTGTTTCCCCCGATGAAAACAATTTAAATCTGGGGGTATTAAAATGATGTAATCCACTTTGGTTCGTCTAAAAGCTAAAATGCTGACGCGTGGTTGAACTATTTTGAAATTGAATTGAAAGGATAGATGTATTAAATAAATAAAAGGTCTTGAATTAAATCCCTCGTCTGAAAGTTTGTCTTTATCATTGAATTTACAGATACAGTGTGTCCAATTACAGGATCAGACTTCGCCAAGTGATCTTTCAAGTCAAAATAAACAAATCTTTCTAGTATTGCGTGGTCCTGTCTCGCTTATTTTACTCTCTATCTGTGTGTTTACTTTTTTTATCTTCAAAGTCCATTAGAATATAAACCTAAAACTTTACAAACCTGTTAACAAAGAGCAATAGTCGAATAAAACTCGAATAACTTACACTTCTTGTTTCAAATGTGACCATACTAAATATCCTAAGCCTAATACTTGAAACCCCTTACACTTTTAGTAAACATACTACAGGGTCATTCAAAAAGAATGTCCTACTTTCATTCTTCTGTAACTTTTATAGTATGAGTCTTCATGAATAATTTACATATGGTTGAAAGAAGAAGTGTCAGAGTTTTGTTTACACAATATACCGTAAATTAATTTCCACTTTTAATTAGCAACAATATGGCTGTCCATTCAACACAAGATATTTTGCATTATTGAATTTCCAAAAAGCCAGTCAGTTTATTTCAGCTAGAAATTCGTCGTAGATTTGTGATTTCCTCGAGAATTTCTTTTGTGGGGCTATGTAAGGGTGAGGGTTTACGTACCTACTTTGACAAAAATCTAGATGACCTGTAGAACCGTAGCAGAGTTTCAGTCAATTCCTTAAATTAATATTAACTTCGTGATCTACGGTAAAAGAGTTTGATTATCGGCTATATGTTTGCCGAACAGTCAGGGAGGACATTATGAGCATTTATAGAAGTGTACCAAGGAAGACAAACTTTGGAAAGTGCTCTTTTAACTAGTATTTAATTTATGTATATCTAAGTCACAATTAGCGAAGGAGAGGTGTTTGAAAGTAGGACATTATTTTTGAATAACCCTGTAGTATAACAAAAATTTGCTTTTGTGAGCATAGTTTTAAGACGAAGTTTGTTGTGCTGCGATGAATAAAACAGAGAAATTAAAATGTTCCTTAGCACACTTCTTCATCAATATATTTCTTAAATATACAAATAACTATATACGAGTATAAGTAAAATTAAAAAATCCATTTAAAATAAAAAAGTCAAACAGATAAAACATACAACATAAAAATCGATATGTTAGTTACGTATGGGTTGGAAACGTTACATATTATCCAGTATAACCTTTGTTTGCTACTGGAATTTGTTTGAAAACTCATAACTAACGATACCAACAGGAGAAAAGATTATGGATATTTTCAAATACTTCATATACTGAAGGTGGTAACTAGATAGTAAATATTTTATAGTAAAATATAACAATTTAGTAATACTGTAAGTATGTCAAAGCCAACTGAGTGGTATCATTTATACCATCGTCACAGGTGTGTTTATTGTCGCTAGAATGTGACATATGATACATAGCAGTACTCTGGGGGTGTATTAGTTATACCTCCATAGTCCTCATCCCTAATGTGTCTATTTATAACTTTGTAACCTTACCGTAGCATGTGTAAAATGTATTTCATATAACTGTAAACCTACTGTAAATTCTTTCATTAAACACTATGTCAACTTTACAACATTTTTCTCCAATGTGGATATTTTTTTAATACTTTAGGAACATTTAAACAACAACAATGCCTTAGGCTCCTGTAAAGGCGCACTATATGTATTTACAAAGGTTTTGCGTTTCCTTTATGTTCGCTTCTTCGGTCCTGGTTCTGATCAGCATCGGGCTGGCAAAGCCGGTGTCTTTTATTAAAGGCAGCGTCTGTGTTTGCATCCAGCCCAGAAACGCTTGAGTGTCTTATTCCGGTGGAATGAGCTGGAATATTCTTATTCTTAAGAACATGGAACAAACTAACACTTATTTGTGATAGTAAATACATTGTATTTATTAAGTTAAGGATTTATTTATTCATTACGTTTTGTATAATGGACTACTTATATTCATATGGAGTTATTGTCTATGTGCAATTATTGCTTTGATAATCAAATTTTTAATTAGCATTAATAAGCTCTGAGACATTTATTAATGTTACATCTGTTAAGGAATAGTATTTAATTTATTTGTTGTTATGTGCTGTACAATATTATATTTTATTAATCTGTATGTTTTATTTATCGGTATTTTAATCGTGTGTATAATCTTAAGGAAAACCATATGTTTTTTTTCTCAAGCCTACTTATGTATATATTTTATTTTTTGAATTTGAAACTGGTCTCCACAAGTGATTTCTTATGTATGGTTCGATTTCAATAATTGGTGTTATTTTGACACGCGTTATTAATTTCACCACATTATGCCATGTTAATATGAAGAAATGCCACTTAGTTTGATATTACAGTTTTACAGCATACTAAATACATTAATTTATAAATGAATATAAGATATGCTGTTTAAAATAAGTTCTTAGTTTTCACACTAAAATATTATCACAGGGAAATTATTGGAATCGCTGATTTATTCTTTTATCAACTCAACTATTTGCTTTAAAACTTTATTTAAGGCTAGGCAAATGATTTTTTTTAAACCTTTCAAATATGAATTCTCAAGCAAAGTACTCAACTTTTAAATTTTATTGATTCTCTTAAAAGTTACTCGCAAAAAACAATTACATCAGAATAATGACATTAGGTATTTAGTTTAAAAAAACTGAACACCAAGGTTACATTTTGAGGCTTAGGTGAAACAACCATGATACTTAAATAAAGCTTCCTGTAAGGGGTGTTTCTTGTGTGGAGCTTTCTTGTACCTCTTGAAGTCCTTGAAATACTGACCAATATAGAATATATTGTTAAATTAGGGGAATTCGTTCTCTTTGGAAGATTTGTGGGCTATAGCGAAACGCAGCAAAAATTATTTATACCTAGTAGGCCTACATTTAGCTTATAGTCTAGATCTCTTTGCTCAGTTCTATATACAAATACAGTACACAAATTTCAATCCAATAAAACTGGTTTATTAATTGGTCCAATAAACCAACTAATAAGCAAGTTTTATTGGATTGTTTGTGTTTCCATCGACTCTAAATCCAATAAGGAGTTCTCTAAGAAGTACTCAAAAGGTTATGGCTTACACAAATATTAGAATGTGGTACCACAGCAAAATCATTGCAACACGATCTACGTTTCAAAGACTCAATCTCACCTTATTCATGTTGCGCCTTCATGGGTTTCGACATATTTCTTTGTCTTGGCATTTATTAGTGGTTGGGAATCACAATGGTTGGTTATAAGATGGTTTGAAGCAAGAAATATCGAATAATTTGCAACTGACACGTTTATTGCAGAATTGAACCTAACTCTTGAGTCAAATGGTCCATAACGTTGCAATAACACTCGTGGTAATGGAGCTTAAAGCACTCTAGCGCTCCTCGTGCTCAAGTAAAGCACTAATCTCCACCACCATTACACACTTTACATTATTGCAATTGCAGTTTTTCTTTAATGAAATGTCTGTACATGCCTTCGACCAGACTTGTTGTCCGGTCTATAAAACACCAGAGTTTCACGATAGTTTATAACTAGCATTTTCGTTATCTTATCCTTTGGAATAGCTAGCTTACTTATTAAAGCTATCCTTATGTTTCGGTATGTCTTTCGACATTCCTACACTTTCGAAACTTTGATTACAAGCTGACCACTTTATTGTTCGAATTCTACTGACCCTATTCAGCTTACCAAAAGCCGACTACAAACTTGTCTGATTTCTGCAGACAACCCCCACCCACTTCTTGTGTATCTCATAGCTATTTGATAATCCTTTGAGTGCCACACGATTGCTTGTACAAACTGAGGATATTTCTTTTGTTGTATTCTATTACATATTATGCCGAAGGTTCATTCTTTTTTTCATACGACTATGATACATGACTTAGTGAAAATTAATATGTATATTTTGTTTGAAACTCATTTTTAACTACGAAAAATAAAATAGCTTATATGTTTTAGATATTTCAAACCCGTAAATGTACTCATACCAATTCATTGATGAAAGCAATACTGACTGTTCTTAGAAGACTCGTAAATGAAAATCGCTTCAGCGGAATCTGTGGGTGGAAAGTCATTAATATAAAGCAGGAAAATCACTGTACCGTGACTCAATCGGACATCCGCTTACGGCTTTGACCAAGCACCGAAACCAAGATTGAACCATCCTGCGAGCTTATTATTAGAAGACCCTACCGTAATCAACGAGCCATAAGCCAAATCGTCACACTGATTTCTCCATAGCCGCTGCCGCGAGCGAAGCCAATCACCTTTACTGATCCTTCGAGCATGCCATGGGAAAACAAACGGCCTATGATCTGCATAATAAACATAAGCAAAGGCCTCGAGGCCAAAGGACAAGCGTTACCGTGATCCAGGCGATTCTTCCTTCCGTGTAGCAGATTTGTGTCTTAAGTGCAGCGGTCAAATGTCTACCTGAAGAGCTGTATCAACAGCTGTACTCCTCGAACATTTACAACAGTTTGTACTGAAGAAAATCACAAAACCAGCGATTATACATAGGATGAATGACTCAACCCTAGGGTCCGATTAGAGGGCTGCTTCCTCCAAACTGGTTGAAAGCTTTTTTAATAAATATTATATGATTAAACTACTTTTTACTTCAAGACCTCATGATCTATTGCTCGAGATAATATGATATTACACTACAAAGTAAAAATAATTTAACAGCTTCAAAAATTGAATCGATATTTTCTTTGCTGTTACCGTATTTTGCTCAACCATCTTCGCCTATTATACATTTGCCCACTGGAATTACTTTTTAACAAAACAACTGACTTCAAATTTTAAAAAATAAATATCAAAATTTTGTTGAATGATTCAACAAAGTGTGGAAGATGAGCGAAGTTATTACATGAATCAGCCCAGACTTGGTTCATTACATAGTTATTATGAAACAGCGATGAGCAGGAAGGTTGGGGACTGAAAGAAGCAGACGCTATTAACTTCAAAAATATTGAGTCGGGTTGCTGAGCAATATCTACAGAAGAAGTAAAGCACCGACTCAATATTTTTATGAATGAAGATTATAACAACTCCTAAATATTGTAGTTCACAATATGGAAATAGTGTGCGCATTTGATAGTATTTTTATATATGTATTAGCAAATTAATATTTATCATATTGTTTACCATGAAATGGTTACAGCCGGTAATATCTTATTTAGTGTAATGGTAAATTATTATTGTTCGTAACACATCAGTAACCCATTATTTATAATGTATCATGTAAAGCAATACAGGATTGCATTACCAATTATTTCTCACACTTTTATAGCATTTTACTGTTGGATTGTTTTTGAAGTCGGTTCACTTTTGTTAAAAGTTTTATTTTAGTATAAACCCATTTCCGTTAAGCTACACCGTGCTGGTACGACAAATTCAATTAGGTACGCTATGGCGTCGGCTATGTTTGCTGAACCTATCCTTTGGTTTAACTAAGGTCCAGTGATTGCGTGATTGAGGAACACAGACAATAACAATCACTATTTTATATTAGTATGGATAATAACTGACAACAGTTTTAAAATAACCAATTATGATTATAACTTTATTTATAATAATTAAGTTTACACAAAAACATGAACACTTATATATTTACTTTACTTATGCGAGTGTCAATGTTTTTGAACGCAATGCTTAGCTGTAAAATATGTTTGTTTTCTTAAAATTATTGTAAACCATTTTCATTTCAATATCGCTACTAACGATATATTAGATAATAATATTTCAAATGCATATAATAAACCTTGAAATTGTCTTAGTAGTATCAAAACCAAGAAACCTGATGAATACTTTTAATAGACTGCTTGTAACACATAATGTCCACTTATATTTAGCAGAAGTGAAGCCAACTTATTGTGAAATACAACACAAAGTTTAAAAGCTAGGTAAAACCAGGAAAGTTACGTTGGCGGTAACGTAGGGAAACATGTCAGGACTCATTCCTTTGATGCCAAAGTTAGAATTGCAATAAGTTCTTTAGATTTGTGTTTAACTTTTCAGGTATTGACATTTATTTAAAATTTCTAGTATTCACGGTATATTGAGCTTATCACGGTAACAAAGTATCAACATGTTCGTATTCTTAAGATCTACTAGATTTTTTAATCAACAAGTGATTGACTACAACCAAACTATTAAGGTTATAATTACCAACTTAAGTACTTACTTAACGCTAACTATGAGTAATACTTAGAATGGTATTGTTAGCTATAACCATATTTATTACCTGGAACTGGCCAACCAAATAAAGTTATTGTGTTTGAGCGTTTCTGTAATTCAAAATTGCTTTTGGTCCATTGCGCATGAATGTCAAATAACACTTGATGTATAAAATACCACTTTGTTACAAAAGTCAAATCAATTTATCAGTCATTCTTTCAGAAATTAACTAGATTTAAAAAGTGTTGAATTAAATTACTCATTTTTATGGTTTATTATCATAATAAAACATTTGTCATGAAATGCAGCATAGAAAAAGAAGGGCCGAACTAAAACTTAATTAACGTCCTGCTTTCCACATGAGATTTTCATGCGCGTGGTTCTGTTGGTTTAGGACTGTGGTTGATCCGCCGATATCCTCATTGTACTTGTATTGCAATCTTCGTCAAACACGTCTCATTGCTATTCACTTATTTGATTTGTTTCCGGAGCACAACAGTTTTAAGTTTTGAAATGTGAGTCAATATTATGCTACATCTTACCATTGAACAATGTACTAAACAAGTAAAGAACTTATATCCGAACTAAGCTGTTGTTATTATTGTTCGTGAACTTATACAGACTCTACCACCTTAAATTTGAATAACTGAAATAAGCCTTATTACAAAGACCCACAATTTATAAAGCCTTGTTCATCTAAAAACAGAAAACCTTGTTTTTTTTATATTATGAAAAACAACCGTTGGCAGCCATTTATTTTAAAGAAGTGAAGTACACGTTTGAGGCCATCAATCGGGAACAAAACGTAGAATTTTGTTTATGGTAGTCGATATTTTATTAAGAGGTTACAAGGTGGTTATTTCGAAAATTTGGATCTTAACCAATATAACATCATTCTGTGTGAGGACAAAACCAATCACGTCCAAAGTTTTGAATTTTCAGACAGTATAAGCCAAAGCGCGTTTGAAAATGTCCATGCGACCAAGAGGTTTAGGAGAAAACTTGTATGCAATCAAGCCCTCAGTGTTTGAAACTAAGCAACCTTCTTGTAGAGAAGAACTAAGTTCCACAAGCACTCATTGGCAAGACTTTCAAGTGTGTAACGACTCAAGTTTAGCTCTGCAACTTGGGTAAAGCAGTGGAGAAGTTTCAAGTTTCAGAAAGAATATTTAGTTTTAGTTGCAAATGCTACAAAGAAGCTTTCAGCGCCGACAAACAATCTAATTTCCAAATGTATGTGTAAGGGATTCAGAATGTCTTAAACACTGTAACCCTCCACTTTCTACATGAATCTAAAATGTACGAACAGAAGTAGTTCTATTTTCACCAAAATACGCTAATATCTATTCATACCTCATGACAATCATGACTTTCCCATTCATTACAATATTTTGTTAATCCTCAGCCAAACGAGCCATTAATGTCAAAGTCAACGTCCCCGCAAAATGAAGGTATGTAAGTTCGATGTTTTTGTATCTTAAAGCCATAATATGTATTTCAGCTAATGTCGAAACAAAGATTTTTTGGAGATCGGAATACTCGTATTATGGTCGTACGAAAGAATTCCTGAAAATTAATATACAAGTATGTTCCTGAATGTTTAAGGCTGTGGGAAATAACTTGTAAATAAAAAACAAACACAGCTGTTTTGTGCTATCTCATAAGGCGCCATAAAACTGGAGAAGAGAACCCAAAACATTTTTTACATTACTGTTAACATCACTTTATAAGTGGTAAATCCCTTTGTTTAAGTATGTTGTTGACAATGGTACAATATATGGATTGAAATATTATTACGGACGTTCGATCGTTTTTCATGTAATATAGCCGTGATTTCCGTGTAAGGAACTTTTCAAATCTTTGTTAGTCATTTTAACTTCATTGTTATAAAACCCATTCGTTTATCGAACTCCCAGACTGTTGGCCGGGTAGGTATTTTGTCTTCTGTTACAGTTGGTCGGCCTGATTTACGACTGTGATTGGTCGTCCGCTGCTCCAGGCAAAGCCAATGCAGCTGTCAACCTCACAGACACATACTTAATTTCTAATTTTTTATTAATATTTTATTAAAGTTTTGTGCATGTTGTGTTCTTTCCTGGCCAATTTTACACAATTTTAATACGTTTAAGAGACACACACACAAACAAAACAAACTAATGTCATTTGTTGGTGGGTGATTGGTCAACTTGCAAAAACTATGATAGTATCCGTAATAATATTTTAACTTCGAGGAAAGTCACAACCGCTTTAAAAGAACGCTATATGTATATTATACTGAAAATCATGTTAGGTATAGATAAGGGTAAACAAGAGAAATCTCAATACAAGCGATGTAAACTCAAACAAAAGCGATGTATGGTCCTCGTTATGCCCCATTTTATTATCATTTTCAGTATAATATAAAACCCTACTAGTGTAAAGAACGCTATATTATTTTATGTATACAAAAAATGTGTAATTCTAATATCAAGTCGTATACATTAACCGAACTCAATGTAACCGATGTTATAATCTCCTCAAAAGAAGCAACGCAAGCGCCATCGTCTCATAACTAAACACATTTCAAGTTGTCCGGGAATTCGTTGTAGATTGGCAGTACAGATTGAAACTGTTCCGCCTCAGTACTCTCTACATTCTGAATCCCTTTCATACATATACACCATCTCTGTGTTGTCAATCATACGCTAACTCTAACTGTCTCGACCACGTTTAACATGTTTACCGAAAACGTTTGACCTTTGGAGTGATTTACGAATTCCATGTTAAAATTAATCGAAGAGTAAAAGGAATTGTATTTCCGAATTTCGAGTGCAGATATCGAACACTTTAAATGTAGCCGTCACTGCCTCCTTTACATTTGAAAGTAACTAGATTCGAACCCATGACCAGTTTTCGGTACAAATCCTGAAAATTGAAACCGTGAATGTTTGCCTTGTTTTGTGTAATTTTCAAATCATCTTTTTATTTTACTCAAATAAGTGAAACCGCTCTGGAAATTTGCACGTGATGGGTTTTCTGAACCCTTTATGACTTGTGTTTGTATCTTCGTGTAGTGTTGAGATGACAAACTATGTCAACCTCATCTCAACTTGCTTCTTTACTTGGGAAGTCTTTTTCAACAATTTAGATTGTGTTTCCCGATGAAAACAATTTAAATCTGGTATTAAAATGATGTAATCCAACTTTGTCTGCTCCAAAGCTAAAATGCTGACGCGTGGTTGAACTATTTTGAAATTGAATAAATAAGAATTAAATCCCTTGGGTTCGAAAGTTGTCTTATCATTGAATTCTACATATACAGTGTCCAATTACAGGATCAGATCTCGCCAAGTGATCTTCAAGTCAAAATAAACAAATCTTTCTAGTATTGCGTCCCTCGCTTATTTTACTCTTCATCTGTGTGTTTACTTTTTATCTTCAAAGTCCATTAGAATATAAACCTAAAAACTTTACAAACCTGTTAACAAAGAGCAATAGTCGAATAAAACTCGAACACCACACTTTGTTTCAATGTGACCATACTAAATATCCTAAGCTAATACTTGAAACCCCACACTTTTAGTAAACATACTACAGGGTCATCATTCAAAAGAATGTCCTACTTTCATTCTTTCTGTAACTTTTATAGTTGAAGTCTTCATGAATAATTTTACATGTGGTGGTTGAAGAAGCCATTAACATACTGTAAATTATTTCCACTTTACTAGCAACAATATGGCTGTCCATTCAACACAAAGATATTTTGCATTATTGAATTTCCAAAAGCCATCAGCTTATTTTCAGCTGTGAAATTGTCGTAGATTTGTGATTTCCTCGAGAATTTCTTTGTGGGGCTATGTAAGGGTGAGGGTTTACGCACACTTTGACAAAAATCTAGATGACCTGTAGAACCGTAGCAGAGTTGCAGTCAAATTCCTGTAAATTAATATTAACTTCGTGATCTACGGTAAAAGAGTTTGATTATCGGACAGATGTTTGCCGAACAGTTGGAGGACATTATGAGCATTTATAGAAGTGTACCAAGAAAGACAAACTTTTGAAAGTGCTCTTTAACTAGTATTTAATTTATGTATATCTAAGTCACAATTAGCGAAGGAGAGTATGTTTGAAAGTAGGACATTCTTTTGAATACCCTGTAACAAAAAATGCTTTGTGAGCATAGTTTAAGACGAAGTTTGTTGTGCTGCGATGAATAAAACAGAGAAATTAAAATGTTCCTTAGCACACTTCTTCATCAATATATTTTAAATATACAAATAACTCTATACGAGTTTAAGTAAAATTAAAAACCATTTAAAAGGTCAAACAGATAAAACATACAACATAACAATCGATATGTTAGTTACGTATGGGTTGGAAACGTTACATATTATCCAGTATAACCTTTGTTTGCTACTGGAATTGGTTTGAAAACTCATAACTAACGATACCATCAGGAGAAAATATTATGGATATTTTCAAATATTTACTATACTGAAGGGAGGCCTAATAACTAGATAGTAAATATTTTATAATAAAAATAACAATTTAGTAATAGAAAGTAAATACCTCAAAGCCAACTGAGTGGTATCATTTATACCATCGTCACAGGTGTGTTTATTGTCGCTAGAATGTGACACATGATACATAGCAGTACTCTGGGGGTGTATTAGTTATACCTCCATAGTCCTCATCCCTTATATGTCTATTTATAACTTTGTACCCTGCCGTAGTATGTGTAACCACAGAGCATTAGAATATTCCTATTCTCTGTGTGTGTGTCATGTATTTAATCTTACTGTAAACCACCGTAAATTCTTTTCATTAAAGACTAGTGTCAACTTTACAGTATTCTCCTCCGTGGATATTTTTAATACTTTATTACAAAGAAATTTGAAGACAAAATGTTGGACCGAACCGGGACTTGAACCCGGGTCTCCCCGTTTGCCGGGCGGTTATGTCACCACTACACCATCCGACCCAACATTTTGCTCAAACCTTCAAATTTAGAGAAGTACTTAAATCGAATGGAAACATTTGACTGTCAAATAGTGACTTATCAACAAGCTGGAAATACTACAAACAGAACTAAAAATACTATGTCAAATGACTTATTATAGATTTTAATTTGTATAAACGCTAAAAGCTAATTTATTAGTAAAATTGAAGAAAAATGTTTGGACCGAACCTGATTTTTTAAATGTTGATTCTTTTTCCTAAAGTATTAAAAAAATACTTATGTGGATATATTTTTTAATACTTTAGGGACATTTAAACAACAACAATGACTTAGGTTCCTGCACTATATGTCATTACAAAGGCTTTGCGTTTCCGATCCTTGGTTACTCAAGATCAGTACGGGCTGTTGTCTTTAAAAAACCGGTTGTATTTTGTATTAAAGGTTATGTTGACGTCCAGCCCTGTAACACTTGAGTGCCTTATTCCGAGGGAGTGAGCTTAGATAACGTACAAGTTATTCTTAAGAATATGGAACAAACTATACAAGGTTATTTACACATGATGTTCATGATTTCAATCATACATACTCGTAAATCGAGTTTTATTAATTTTACAAATATAAAAAATAGTTACATTTGAAGAAAAATCAAAAAGTTTCGTAACAGGTAGTCAGAATCCCCAGACCCGACACAGACGTCGCTAGTAATCAAGCTCTCGCCATTTGTTGTCGAGAGTCTCTTGATTGATTGTTACGATGGCATTGGCAACAACCTTTGGTAAGGTCATGTATACCTTTATCCTGATGGTCCCCACAAGAAAAAATCACAGGAGGTGATGTCCGGAGATCTAGGAGGCCAGTTCAAGAGTGCGTTATCATTTGGACCATTGCGCCCAATCCATCTCTCAGGTAACAGATTGTTTAGTTCAGGCCTAACACCCAAGTGGTAATGTGGAGGTGCGCCATCCAATTGCAGAATGAAATCTGGGGAATCTCGCACTAATTGTGGTATAAGTCATTCCGTCATCATGTCCAAGAAAACCATTCCATTTATTGTTTGTTCGGTAAAGTTAGAAGAAATGCAATATTATATTCGTTTACTTTACCACCTAATTGGAACGTTGTTCATCACTAAATACCACACGCTGTAGAACGCTTTCATCCTCAATCAAGACATGCAAGCTCTCACAAAAGAGAGTCTTTTTAACTTTGTAGGCTATAGCGAAACGCAGCAAAAATATTTATAATTAGTAGGCCTACATTTAGCTATAGTCTGTATCTCTTTGCTCAGTTCTATATACAAATAATAGTACATATAATCCAATAAACTGGTTTATTAATTGGTCCAATAAACCAACTAATAAGCAAGTTTTATTGATTGTTTGTGTTTCCATCGACTCTAAATCCAATAAGGAGTTCTCTAAGAAGTACTCAAAAGGTTATGGCTACACAAATATTAGAATGTGGTACCACAGCAAAATCATTGCAACACCTACGTTCAAAGACTCAATCTCACCTTATTCATGTTGCGCCTTCATGGGTTTCGACATACTTTTGTCTTGGCATTTATTAGTGGTTGGGAATCACAATGGTTGGTTATAAGATGGTTTGAAGCAAGAAATATCGAATAATTTGCAACCGACACGTTTATTGCAGAATTGAACCCAACTCTTGAGTCAAATGGTCCATAACGTTGTGTACACCGTGGTAATGGAGCTTAAAGCACTCTAGCGCCCCTCGTGCTCAAGTAAAGCACTAATCTCACCACCACACACTTTACATTATTGCAGTTTCTTTAATGAAATGTCAGAAGATGCCTTCGACCAGACTTGTCCGGTCTATAAACCAGAGTTTCACGATAGTTTATAACTAGCATTTTTCGTTATCTTATCCTTTTGAATAACTAGCTTACTTATTAAAAGTTATCCTTATGTTTCGGTATTATATTCGGAATTATATATTCGACATTCTACACTTTCGAAACTTTGATTGGCTGCTGGCCACCCCTTTATTGTTCTTCGAATTTACGACCCTATTCAGCTACCGTGCCGACTACAAACCTGTTCGATTTCTGCAGACAAACTCCCACCCACTTTGTGTATCTCATAGCTATTTGATAATCCTTTTGAGCGCCACACATTGCTTATACAACCGAGGGAGATATTTCTTTTGTTGTATTTGTGAACAACTGTAGCCTACTTATAAAATCATATGTTAAGTTTGTTTGTTTTGGTGTTCAACAATATTTTGTATTTTAGTCAATTGCAAATATAAAATCATGTTTCATTTAACCAATTTTATGATTTATATAAAAATACCTACAAATTGGTGACCCCGACAATTAGAGCATCAACAACTCTAGCAATCAAGAAAATACAACATTTTTCACATTTTAAACCTAATACCATGGAATCAAACAAATCAACCCAAGAAGAATCAACCGACAAGCTTCAATATTTGGCTGCAAGCGGATTCACAATTCTTCATATCCAATATCACAAATGAGGTAACAAAATATCATTACGTTGTTTCTCAACTAGATGCTCGCGCTGCGGCTGAAGTAGAAGACATAATCTTGAACCCTCCGAGTGAACAACCATACACAGTTTTACGCACGAAGCTAGTTGAAAGGTTGTCTTTGTCTGAAGAACAGCGTGTCCGTCAACTACTAAGTGGAGAAGAGTTAGGTGACCGCAAGCCCTCCCAGTTTCTCCGTCATCTAAAGTCACTGTCCGGCACTTCTATCATACAACCGAACCTTTAAGACAGTTATGGCTTCAACGTCTACCATCAATGCCCAAGCAATTTTGACTGCACAACCAACTTTATCAACGGATCAGCTATCAGTGGCTGACAAGATTGTACAAGTGTCTCCTGGACCTATACAACTGGCTGTTCATGCAACATCCGAAGGCCAGGTAAAACAAGATAACCAATTTAGATGCAATAGAATCTTCAGCGATAGCTGAGCTCTGCAGCAACTACAACCACAACTCACCACGGCCGTTCACTCAGCAGACCGTGTCAATCAAGAGGACATTCCGTGACAGGAAGAATCACTCTGAGCAGCTGTGCTGGTATCACGCTACATATAAGAACAAAGCTCGCAGGTGTGTTTCCCCATGTAATTTTCAGGGAAACTACAACGACGGTCAGTAGCGGCGGCGACTGATTGTCCATCATCATCTGGAAGCCGCCTGTTTGCAACAGATCGAATAACCAAATACCAATTTCTGGTAGACACCGGCTCTGATCTATCATGTTTTCCAAAACGCATGTTACAGGAACGCCGCTCCGCCACCGACTATGAACTTCATGCTGCAAACAACAGTACCATTACAAACTAATACTTATGTTTCTTACCTCTCAACCTTAATTTAAGGTCTGTCGAAGAAATTTTCTTTGGCGATTTATAGTTGCTGATTGTAGATCATCTCAATTTTAGGTTGGAAATTTTCTTGATTAGTTCTGATTGCTTAGTTCTATGCATCTCTTACCCGATTGTAGAACCAAACAGTTAGTGGATGCTACTACTGGTCTTTCAGTTAATGGATTAATGTTACCATCAATCAAAGTAGCGTTAAGACCATCAGTAACGATGGTGAATTCACCAACACTCACTGAATTTCCTGATATCACTCGTCCATCAGGATTACCCAGGCTGGTTCTACACGAGACCCAACATCACATCCGCTACTCCAGGGCCTCCCATCTCTTGTCGTCCACGACGTTTGGGACCAGATAAACTAAAATAGCAAAGAACAATTTGAACAGATGTTGCCGGCACATGTCGACCCTCTGAAAGTCCTTGGTCCTCACCATTACACCTTGCAAAGGTGACAATGGTTGGCGCCCTTGTGAGATTTTCGGGCTCTTAACTATCGAACCATTCCAGATCGTTATCCTGTTCGCCATATCCACGATTTTTCTAACAATATCAATGGTAGTACAATTTTCTCCACCATAGATTTAGTCAAAGCATACCAGCAGATTCCTGTTCACCCAGATGACATATGCAAGACTGCTATCACTACACCTTTCGGATTGTTCGAATTCCCATTCATGACATTTGGTCTACGAAATGCTGGCCAGACATTTCAAAGATTTATCGATGAAGTTGTGCGTAACCTAGACTTTTGTTTTGCTTATGTCGATGATATATTGGTATTTTCAAAATCAAAGGAGGAACACAGGCAGCATCTTAAAATTCTTTTCAAACAACTATCTAAGTATGGAATGGTTATCAACCCATCCAAATGCTTTTTGGGTCAAACAGAAGTCAGGTTCCTCGGGTACCTCGTTTCAGCCAATGGTATTCGCCCACCAGAAGATCGTATAAAAGATCTACAGGAGTTTCCACTACCAAAGACAGCTCAAGGCCTGCGACGTTTTCTTGGAATGGTAAATTTTACAGAATTCAATCTTGTAACAAACCCTCAAAAGTAACAAAACCCAACCTATTCAATGGACACCAGAGACAGAACCTTTCCTTGTGTGCAAGGATATTTTATCTTCAGCGACACTCCTTGTTCACCCTCGTATCGATGCTCCAATAGCTCTCTTTACTGATGCATCAAGTTCATCCTTATTGCCTTCAACAGTACGTAGAAGGTTCTTGGCAACCTTTGGCGTTCTTTCTAAAAAGATGACAAAAAGAATGTGGGTGGCCAGCTTATTATCGTGAACTTCTTTCAATTTATCAATCAATTCAGAATTTCCGTCACATGCTAGAAGGTCAAGTTTTTACGATTTTCACTGATCATAAACCTCTCATTTATGCGCCCGTGAACAATTGCCACCATTCAGTTAAACCAACTCTCGTTTATCTCTGAATTCTCAACAGACATTCAACATGTTAGCGGTTTGGACAATGTTGTTGCAGATACTTTATCACGAGTGGAACTAATTGATTACTCCATCGACTATCAGGCTCTTGCTGAGTCTCAGAAGAATGACAGTGAACTTAAAGCACTCTTAAATGATACATCATCCAACCTAAAACTTGAACCAGTTGACCTACTAAGATCAAAAGTAAAGATCTATTGTGACTTATCGACAGGTAAACCTAGACCGTTCGTGACTTCCTCTTTTCGACACACAGTTTTCAACAACTTACACAATCTTAGCCACCCAGGTATAAAAGCTTCCACAAGAATGCTTAGTGATCGCTTGTTTGGCCTTTTGAAAAGATTGCCGCACTTGGGCAATCCTGTATTTTGTCAACGCTCTAAGGTCACACGCCACGTTAAAACACCACTAGGAACTTTGTTAGCCATCTGAGCGATTCGCTCACATACATATTGATCTTATTGGACCCCTTCCCCCGGCACTATCTCATCGTTATTGTCTGACAGTAACAGACAGGTTTACTAGATGGAGTGAAGTTCAACCCCTTCAAGATATTACAGCAGAATCCGTCACACAAGCATTACTAACTTGTTGGATATCAAGATTTGGCTGTCCAAAAGAAATCACGATCGATCGTGGCACTCAATTTCAATCATTCTTATTTAAAAATGTAACTGAAAAGCTAGGCATCCATCTGAACTCAACAACCAGTTGGCATCCACAAGCTAACGGAATGATTGAACGATTTCACAGGCAACTGAAAGCTGCGATCATGGCTCACAACGAAAACTGGATGGAAGCTCTTTTAGTTTACTGGGAATACACCGTCCAAAGATATAAACGCATCACCTGCTGATCTTGTTTATGGCGAATCTTTACGATTGCCTGCTGAAATGTTAACACCGACCAACATACATGAGAGTGGACTTCAATAGTTTCACATCAAGATTGTTAACCATATCTCAAAGATAAGACCAGTAGCTGCTTCAAGACACATCAAAACAGGGTCCTTTATTTTCAAAGAATTGAAAGATTGTTCCCATGTTTTCCTCAAACAGGGCCCGATTCGAAGGTCTCCTACAACCACCATACACTGGACCATACAAGGTGATAGAGATGACAAAACCATAACAATATTAGCAGGTGGGAAGAAACAAGGGTGTCCATGGACAGGGTTAAACCAGCCTTTATCCTTTCCTCGACAGATGATCCACCAACAAATCAAGACATCCTTATACCACAACTACACCAACAAAATGAGACATTACAGCCAAATAGATGTCAGATGGACAAAAAGAAAAAGAAGTCTGTTCACTTTAAAGAGGATTTAGAGGACACTATGGAAAATATAAGGATGAGCCGTTCAGGAAGAAAGATCTTCACCCCAAAGTGTTACAATCAATAACTGTAAATCTGTATTGTTCAATTTTTATTATTTTTTTTACTCCCTGGGGGGGTAGTGTGGTGAACAACTGTAGCCTACTTATAAAAATCATATGTTAAGTTTGTTTGTTTTGGTGTTCAACAATATTTTGTATTTTAGTCAATTGCAAATATAAAATCATGTTTCCATTTAACCATTTTATGATTTATAAAATACCTTTTATATTATTCTATTACATATTATGCCGAAGGTTCACTTTTTCATACGACTATGATACATGACTTAGTGAAAATTAATATGTATATTTTGTTTGAAACTATTTTTAACTACGAAAATAAAATAGCTTATATGCCTAGATATTTCAAACCCGTAAATGTACTCATACCAATTCATTGATGAAAGCAATACTGACTGTTCTTAGAAGACTCGTAATGAAAATCGCTTCAGCGGAATCTGTGGGTGGAAAGTCATTAATATAAAGCAGGAAAATCACTGTACCGTGACTCAATCGGACATCCGCTTACGGCTTTGTCCTAACGGACCGAGCCTCCACTGTGAGCCATTTGGACTCTTATTACCACACTATTTGACCGAATATCTCTGTAATGCTTTGCTATTAACTTAGTTGGTGGGCAATGAGTGAACTTCATTGCACTCGCTTCCTACCCTCACGTTTAAATCTTAAGACCAGATTTGATACAAAAAAGTTGGTTAAATTGCCTTTTAATGCTTTCCAACACAAAAAGAGGTACTTCACAAATTGTCATAAAATTAACCAAGCGTTAAAATGTCTATAAACGATACAATGTGAGTTAAAAGTATGGATACGCCTTGTTAAACTTTGATGGATAAAAATAGAAAAAAATAAAACTTAGGCTACTTTAATAAAAGATAAAAGTTTTTTTTAGTCAAAAGGTAATAAGTAATAATAATAAAATAAATAAATAATAAAGACGTGTAAGTTAAAAGTATCGAAACACCCAGTTAAATTTAAAGGGATTAAGAGATAAAAATGAAACTTAGGATACCCTTTTAGGAAGTAAAGGTGAACCTTTTGGTCACTATTGCAACTTGTTTATTTGTCCTAAATGAAATATTTGGAGAGTAACTCCAAATTTTTAAACAGTAAGACCCATTACGTGACATCTCAACCTTTTGAGTTGCCCCCAAAAGTTTCATTTTAGGACAATGGGCAAAGTTGTAGTATTGACTAAACAGTTCACTTTTAGTTCTTACAAAATATGATGAGTTTCATTTTTCTATCTTAGTCCGTTTTAAACTGAACAGGGTGTATTCATACTTTTAACTCATCCTGTATATACGTATTCACGTAGGATACAGTAACAAATCTACATCGTATTGCCCAAACGTCTTGCACGGTGCGTGACATAACCTAAAAAAAAGGTAAAGATAAAGTTTGTCTTGTTTAATGAGGCGAAGTTAGGACTACAAAGTCCTCTCTACCACTCAACCTCGACATTTACCTAACGTCACCGTGTAGTCACATTACAAATTGTAAGTAGTGACTGGGGGGATCGAACCCGCGCCACCAGAGTGATGAGCTCCGGAGTCGCGCGCGATACCAATCCGCCACGGATCCGCTAACCTAACTGAGAACAATGGAACAAAGAAACTAGGTCAGTTCCCAGTGCGCTTGCACTCCTGTTTTTGTTTTCCAGTAATGCTATTTGTGACTAGTATAAAAGGAAGTGTTTTATCGCCAAGCCCATTGTGGAATAAGTAAAGCGCTTTTGCCCACGTGGCTGTGACGTCACGGGTGAAATCCAGCTGTCAAATGTAAGCGTTTGTCCCACTTTATATTAATAGAAAACTATCTCCACAGATGTAAGAGACATACGTATATTGGGAGTGATGGGGACCTAGGTCTCTTTGAAGGTCATTGCCGAACCAATAAACATCTAGAAGAAACTTCCTACCATGAACTCCGCGTTTCTACTGGCCCAATGTTGGTCTTGGTGGTCAAGATTATATAAAGCTTTAGTAGAGCTATCATTTTCTATAAACAACACGAAATGGAAATGCACGAAACCGTTCTATCCATTGAGTTACGAGTATAATAACGTAGTAACATTTTGTCATATTTTCTTTTTTTATGTACAATTATTTTTTACAGCTTGATTTATGTGATCGTGTGTTTACAACAAGCAGAGGCTATTTTTACAACAGCTGAGTCATGTATAAATCAGCTGGATAGGGTTTCAGGCTGCCAATAGGGACTGACGTTTATTGGCACTCTTTGTCGTGCCTCGTCACTATTCCCGCCAAAACACCTCCTAACCTTCCCTCCCACCGGCCAAATTTATTTACTTGTTTTACTTACTTGGCTTCTTTACTGTTAATAAATCTCTCGTTACTTCTAATCAGTTATATTTGTTAGATGTTGTTATTAATATGTTTTACTTCTTTGTCTTTATATACATTTACTTGAAATGAGAAAGCTGGGCTGATTTTCCGTCTTTTATATTGAAACTAATTAACTAAAAAAACTATCAATATCAGCAATAAAGGTGTTTCAAGAAAAACAGAGATCTAGTGTAAATTTTACTTTAAAAGTTTCACTCAAAATGAAATATTACAACAATGGTCGGCATAATTTTAAAATGGCTTTGGGTATTTGACGTTGTATTCAACTAAACCAGATTAAACAGTTGGTTTTAAGAGAGTTAGTCAACCAAGCAAGAACCCAAGTTTACCAATGAAATATCGGAGTATTGATTATTTCTCTCCGGTAGGTGGAAATTCAAGTTTATCTTCTGTATTAAAAACATCGGCTCTAGTAGGGTTGTCTTGCCTGGCTCAGTTCTTTGAAGAGTTGCGCGTGCCGCCGACCTTGCCAGTCCAGAGAAATGTTAGTAGCGGTATTTTAACTTTGCTCCGCTCACTCAAAAAGTGGCAAAACATGGTTTCGTAGTCCCCTGTTTCGACGCAGTTTGTGAACCAAAACGTACAAATGCGGGTTCATGATAGGGTATGAGTGGTTCTATGTCCCTTATACACGAAAAAGACGAAAACTGATTGTGAAAAAATATAATACACTTTAAAACACCTTATTTTTGGAAAACTTTAATATTTTTTGCTAATATTGGTATAAGACTTAAAAAACCCTGGTTATACAAACCTACAGACATCCTTTTTGAACATTAAAAACAACGTTTCTAATCTCTACACCAATTAAAAAATAGCATCCTAAATGGGGGACTACAAAAGTATGTGTTGAGCAACTTTTTCTAGAGTGATCAATCCTCTTAACATTGAGTTATGAAAACTAATATATCATTGTTATAGGAGCGTTATTGGTGATATGTTTTAGGAGGTGGGTGTTAATTATATTAGACAGCTGATTTAAACGCTGAAGGCCACCCTCGCAATGATAACAAGTCCCAGGCAATG
This sequence comes from Matsumurasca onukii, assembly GCA_018831715.1. NCBI lineage: Eukaryota > Metazoa > Arthropoda > Insecta > Hemiptera > Cicadellidae > Matsumurasca > Matsumurasca onukii. The sequence continues at coordinate 26,982,977 of CM032058.1, forward strand.
AGTTAAGCCGTTGACTGAATCCGTTGTAATTACCAGTCCCGGGTGATTCGTTTGTTTTCTAATCATGTCAGATTAAATCCAGCTTCAAAGCTGGTTGTATTCTGTTTAAATGTATCTTTAAATAGCTAAGAGTTCTAATTTCATAATACCGGTGTTTCATTATTTTATAAGCACGGGGTTTAAGAAACAGTTTAAGCTGCTTAGATCAGAACTAAAATTAACTTTAGAACTAAACTTACACGCCTTAGCTAGAGTGTACTTACGTACATAAAAACAACCAGACTGTTAACGTTTAAGCAATATCAATCCATTCAAATGTAACGTCCATAGTCAAAATCATAGTAACATTGTAATCAACCAAGTTAACATAGCCAAATTAAATATTTTAGAGGAATTCAGCAGAACCATGGTGGATTGGTACGCGCGCGACTCCGGAAATCACTACTGTGGCGCGGGGACCGCTCTTCCCCCCAGTTATTACTAACAACTTGAATTTACGGTAACGCTAGGTAGAAGTCAACGAGGTAGAACGGGGCAAACATTTAAATATGAAGTGGTGATTATAACCTAAATCTCTAACATTAGTTTGGTGTGCTGTAGAATGTGTGTCCACCCACACAGTAAATCTAACCACGTCTGGTCCTTGAGCCGCAAGTTCGGTACAAGGACAATGATAAGCAACAGCTCGCTACCGATCTATATCAGTATTGTAAATGTTCCACCCCAATACTTATGTCAAATGAACTTCAGCTTTTAGATACCCTAAAAGAAAACTCAGACATCATTGTTTCGAAAATCTCTTTCGCTATTATAAGTAGTTTGTGAAATTGTATCATTTTCAAACTTCTCTTTAATATCTTTAGTTTATTTAAGGATATTTAATTGTATTTACAAACCAACCTTTTCCGCTCATGCTAGTAGAGTGGTCCCTATAAAATTGAAAGTCATCAATTATATTATCTAATAATATATACTTCAGCAAGGTAACAATAAAAACTAACCATAAGATAAATGTTTCAGACAGTTCATACAAAACTGTTTCCAGTTCGTGTCGGGTTGTATTGTTTTGGTTAAATGTAATCAACTAATGTTCTACGTGCGTTGGAGAAGTAATTACAATACCACTTTAACCAACTCTTCTCGTTATATATTAAGGACCTATTGATTCAATTTGAAGTAAATATCTGCCTGCAGAAAATATAAGTATCTAACTATAGTACTATTATTCAATAATATCAGCCCCAATGTAGCCTGGTATTTGTTTTACTTTGTTTTGGGCATGTTAATAAGGTTTATTTGAATTTGCGACAAAATCTGGCCAGTGCTAAACTTTTTATGGTCTGAAATACAAAGTATTTTGGTACCTCTTTACACGTAACTTTTGGCGTACAACTCGAGGTATTTTATAGGTGACAACAATATTTTTTTGTTTATTTATTTGTTTATGTTTTAATGCTACATTAGAGTTTAAATTGCAATGCGGTATTGAATGTACAGTAAATTGACATGTTAGTAGTATAGTCATACCATAATAGTATAGTTAATAGGTTATTACTTAATCTTTTGTTACCAAGCACCATTCATCAACCTTATTTTTAGCAAGATGGTGCAACCCGCACTTGAAAATTTGTTACAGACGCTTTTAACGAAAAGTGGACATCGATGGATAGACCGGCAAGGCCAATCCTGTGGCCTCCAAGAAGTCAAGACCTTGTGACTTTTTTTCAGGAATATGTGAAGAACATTGTTTATGAAGAAAATATTCAAGACCTAAATCAATTACCGTTACCGAGCAGATCTTGACTAACGTTTAGAGAGAACTGAGTACGGGTTGGACACTTACTGAGTGGCTAATGGCGCTCAGTTATGCTACAGGAAAGATGAAATTTAAAAATCAAAATGAAGTTGTAAGCATTTCAGTTTTTATTTAAATCATGCTTTAAACCCCACATTCTCCTGTGATGATACTGTATAAAAAGACCCGATTAATTCAACAACCCCTGTTATTCTCCAGAAAGCCTGAAGACATCTTTTAGTCATTAAAATAATAATTTGAATAGCAAACTTCTCGTCCAAACTTGAGCAACAATGTCAACCAAACTCTTGATCAGGGTTGATTCTTGAGTTTAACTAATTATACGGGCCTGTAGGAGTTGAATGCATGTAACAAGTTTGACAATTATGCTAATGAGATGCCGCAAGCTGCTCCCAATTATCTGGCGTCTGGTTTCATTTTAACCTTAATCTGAGAGGAATTACAGTTAAAACAAATAAAGTTGTCGCTGAGAGTCTTAGCTATTTGTAGAGTTTCAGTGTTTCCATTGGCGTAAATGAATATTCGAGCGTATTCGTGAAACAAGTAGAACTACTGTGGGTTTTTAAAATAAGTGTGGATTTTGGTGTAAGGTTTAAAACCATGTTAAAACTTGGCATATAGCTCATTCAATTTATTTTTTGGGAGCCATTGTTAAATGTTTTTATAAACTGCCAAAATATGCTAGGAATCATTAGGTTACCAGACTGAGTTTAAAATAAAAATATATAACGGGGTTTAAAAAGGAACTGGCAAATTATTTAACACTAATACATACATACATAAGTACTAATACATAAATATAAAATGGGAGAACTTTTAGACCCATCCTTTCATGTTTGAATATTAGTATTTTACATTAATTTTAGCTCAAAACTGCTGGCGTAGCTCTTACCATTGTCAGTAGGTTGTATCTTGTTTTATTGGTTCTTATCGTGTATTTCATCTCAACATAATTTTTTAACTGCTGTATAACTACACAATATATAAGTACTTTCAAATTAAGTATCAAAGTTGAAATGTTGAGTTATTATATGTGTTTGTTTGAATCAAGAATAGGGACATTATCTTGATGTCAAGCAAGAAGTTTGTCCTGGTTAATGTTCCATGTAACGTCTCCATTTTGTGGTTAAAACACATTCATAAACCTTCCTAGGTCTTCATTAGCACTGAAAGATGATGTACAGATTAGATTAGATTGGGTGAGCGGGGTAAGAGGACTTGCGATATCCTAGCACGTCAACCGAAGCTTATTGTGCACCCCTTGTCCGTTAGAATGGAAGACCTAGATCAGTACCTTCAATGAGGTTCTTCCACCCTCAACGTCTATTCATCATACCACTGTGAATTGCCATAGAGTTCTCCTTGCTTCCCAGCCTCCATCACAGTCTAGTATGATGTTTGGCCGTCTCCTCAGATCGTTGCATAGCCTACACCCAGAGCCTCCTGTATAAATGCCAAGAGTGTGGAGATGTTTCTCAATGACCGTGTCCAGTGCTTTGTTGTGTCAAAATTTTAAAAAGATTTGTAGGAGAATTTTCCAATCCAACCCTAACATTGTCCGTCAACTCTTCATTCGGTACAGTCCGCCCTCTATTATGTTTTCCGTTCCCTACATAACCTATTTTGTTAAACTTTTTACAAATGTGTGAATTTTAGATTTGTTTGGAATATTCACACCTGTAAACTTGACCCCAATTTTTCTTGACGAGTTCTTTAACAATAAGCACGGCTTGATCTTTGCTAAAACCGTGATTGCGTTTATTTTACAATACAAATTAGCAAATCAAAACCACTATATTACTGCAAAACACATACCATCTGAAAGGTATCAATTTTGGGCCGATGATACCCAATCCGCTCCCAAGCCTCCAAAATATGTAATCACCAAATCGGTTCCTGGACAGCCAATTGTCGGGTAAAATACACCGCTCACAGCAATTTAATAGGCTATAGAGTGTTCAATAGACTATTGAATATAATTATAATGAATACAATTCATTCAACCATGGCTGTCTTGTATAATAACGGACCTACATGTTGCATACAAGATTCTTAAGTGGGGTGTTGATTTATGTTTCCGCCAAAATAAACGCTTTAATTCAAACAATCGGAAATCAATCGACATCGATGGCCACCTTGAGAACTCCTTCGGGAACCCCCAAATAAAATAGTGTTTTTAGTTTGATTTAATAAATATTTTGTTATTGACATTTTTTGATAATACAAAGAGCCACAACCTACTTAATTTCTCAATGAAGCAAGAAATGAATAGTAATGTAATTCATAAGGCGCACATTTGAATAACGTTGCTTAACTTTGGAGAGCTCTCCACTTCTCCTTAATTAATTGCTCAGTTCGTCAAAGTATTTCCGCGAGTAGAACAGTCTCGTGTTAAAATATTGGATACTTGAAATTGAATCATAAACACAGTGTTACAGCCTATTAAAGGTTAAAGTCCCTATAAAAGTGCATGTCCGGTGGACCAATTTGGTTGATCAACAAGTTTAACCTAGAGATTTACAAAGGGAACATGTGTACCAAATTTTGTAAATATCGGGCAAAAAATTAGACTTGTACCGTAGTCACACACATAAAAATATATGCACATGTATATAAAGTTTAGAAATTTGGCTCAGGATGTGTTGGGAAGCTAAAAACTACAAACCGTTTTGTTCTACGACGTTCCATTCTATTTGAGGCGATGGAAAAGAATATCTGTACTTCCTGTAGAAATTCGCTAAAGAAATTAAGGGTAGGTTATTAATAAACCTTAAATCAAATAAAAGCCACTTCATCCGTCCTTTCATTACCTACTTGTTTTATAAAACAACCAGATTTGACATAGTTTCTCGTATTACTTGACAAATCCACCCCTGCATTGACAATTCTCTCAGAAGAGACAAGCTTGACGCCTCGGGTCTCGGCAAATGTCGCTGCGTCATGAATATATCAGCGGGACTCTCTCCTACTTCATACGTCAGTCAGATTGCTGCGTCTTCTACAGCTGCTAAGTTAATCTCTTGTGCACATTTCCCTTTAGCTCACTGAAATAAAAACAGAATACGTGAGTTTGGTCGTTTTGTGATTAGGTTACTTATAACTTTTGTTTACGTGTTGGTAATACTGGAGGTGTTTAAAACCAAGACGAATAAAACCGCACATCTAACTATTAATAGTAATTTAATTTAAGCCCCCCCTCCTCCCGGCTACGCTTCTGAGCTGGGTTTATAAAGACAAGAAGGTGAGCCTGGATAGTTAATGACGAAGCTAAGTACCGGATTAATCACTCTCATTCATCTAACGCAAATGAAACCCGTCTTTAAGATAATGAAACTTTAATAAAAACTGGGACTAAGTTAATTACAAGTTATTAATATTTATAAAGTTATTTATATTACAAGTTATTTATTAATATTGTGGTTATTATAAGTTGGCATACACACTGTTAATGATTATATTAATTCGAACTACTTATATTCTTGATTCAAAATTTAATATCCAAAATGTAATGTATAGCTTCGCATATATCACTTTTTTGTTAAATCCAAACTGTACATAAATTATACCATCATTATTTAATTAGAAACCTTAGAAAATAATTGCACAATCAAAATTATAAAATTATATTTTAATACAGACTGACAAACCCTCCCTCACACAGGTAATTTTACCCGTGAGGGAAGCTATTTTCATAATCATAAATTTAAAACAATGTAATTAGGCTATATTAATTTATAAGATATTTTAACAATTTTTATTGTAAATATCAATTGGAAATAAATGATTTATTTTTATTATTAATTTGTGAATGGAGTAAATCGAGAAAATTACGAATGGCGAAATAGCTTATCCTAGTAGAACTAGTTGAAACCATCAACCTCGTTTATCGGTAATGTTAATGTTCAATTCATCTAAAGTCCGCTTTAAACAACTGTGAAAAGCTTCCTGGGAAAAGAGAGAATAAAATGACATCTCAGCGTTGCTGACCTCATCAATGTGTAAGTACCTCATTCCACTCAGCTTACTTTTAACACGGCGAAACTGTCCTCGGCAAAATTGATATTTTGTTAAAGTGTATTATTTCTTCTTATAATTTTACATTAGAATCAGCAGAAACAAGAAGTTTAATGTTTCACAAACTCTCTAATCGGCTCAGGTGTACTACTGAAACAGTTAAGTCGTATTTTAATTCGCGAAGCAAATTATTCGTGCCAGTGTTAAGTTTTTCTGTTACAAACTTTCACTTTTAGAATATTAATTTGTTTGCCCTATACACGCTGAATAGCTCATTTATTAATAAAGAAATTTGAAGAGAAAATGTGTAGACCGAACCGTTGTAGTGGTTAACAAAATCACCAAGCAAGTGAGAAACCCGAGTTCGTGTCCCGGTTCGGTACACATACTTTCTCTTCAAACTTCCACTTTTTGTTATTGTTTGAAAAAGAATAGTACAGTATAATAAGTAGTTAAAATTATATAATTATTGTTAACTTGGTATAGTCTTTCTCCATTATATCAACTACAACATTTTTGGATAGCAGTGCCGGTGATTATCGGCACTGTAAAGTCGGATTAATTTGTGTACGCTATATTTATAACTTTGTTATTATTTTAATGTTTAAATAGACAATTAGGTAAGTTCAATTGAGTAACCTGGACCTGTTGCTGTTTAAAAGCAATCAAACTCGTAGTACGTCACTCGAAAATGAAAAGCTAACATCCAATGAAGTTAGTCAGAGGTCTTCCTACATCTTGTCTTCTGGCTTGTTTGCCTACGTGATAAAACATACCAATAAGAAGACAGCTGAACGTCACGTGACAACTATGGCCGCCAGCAGACGTGACGAGAAGGCTTAGCAGGGGATAACCTAGCCAGCACGGTTTGCTAGATAAACGTGCCTGCAGCAGCTGATATTTTACTAGTCCACCACAGGTACACGTGGTACACTCAACACAGATTAGGTCAATCGCAAATGTATTTTAAAGGTTTCTAAAGCCATTTCTTGTTCGTTGGCTAGCAACAACAATAACAAAGAACTGAGAACAATAGTATATTTCATAACAAGAATGGAAAGTGGGGTTTGGCATGTTCGAGACCATATGTTCAAATGGTCGAGAACATGCAAAACACTTTCATTCGAGTTTTGAACGATACTTTTCACTGCACTACGGAAAAACTCATTGTTAGAATTTTAATGGTTTAATAAATTATAAACATATTTTGTTTATTAAATTAGAAAAATGTTTTATAACCAGAAACGATAGCAAGAATGTGTTTTTCACTACACTACTATGAGTTTGGCTGTTTTCGTTATGTGTTTACAACCTGCGAAATATAATATTTTCAACAGTTGTCTATTGTTTACTACCGAAAGTAACATTGTTGACAACCGAAAATTTTCCACTTTCAACAACTTAATAACCAAAACACATTCTAATAACAAAAACTGTACAATCAATGTGAGTTTTCATTTAAAATAGTAGACCTGGTTTTAAAACATGTTTCTAATTTAATAAACAGTTAACATTCCAACAATGCGTTTTTATTCCATAGTGTAGTGAGTATTGTTCAAAACTCGTGTGAAAGTGTTTTGCTTGTTCTCGACCATTTGAAGTGCTCAACAGTTCTCGCACTTCAAACATATGGCATCGAACATGCAAAACCCCCACTTTCCACTCTTGTTATGAAATATCCTACTATTGGTTATTAAGTTGTTGACAGTAGAAAATTTTCTGTTGTAAACAATGTTACTTTCGGTAGTAAACAATAGGCAGCTGTTGAAAATATGATCTTTCGCAGGTTGTAAACACATAACGAAAACAGCTAAAATCATAGTAGTGTAGTGAAAAGAAATATTCTCAGGAACGAACGTATCGTGTAAAACTGCTCAAGACTTTAGATTTTGCCTACTTCCGTGTAAAAATAAATATTGTATCGAAAGTGGTGAAGATCAAACGACTTTTCCGGCCACTTCGGAAGAGAAACTACTACGCCTACGCCTACCTACGTTTCAGTCAGCTGGGAAACTCCAACCACTGTCAAGAGCCGAACCAACCTAATCTTCACTATACTACAGTAAACGATTAACCTAACATGGTAAATATTGTATGACACAGCTACATTGTATGTCCATCCTGAAATCTTAAAAGACATTCTACCAGGCTGACACGCAGCTAAGCGCTAAAGCGCCACTGGAATGATTTAATCGATCATTCCATCATCGTTCGCTTCGCTCACAGCCTCGCTTCGGTCTTCGGCCTCAGACTTACGAGTTTTGACTGGAGATTATACTACATAACAGAAACTTCATCAAAGTCGGACGAAATGTACTGTTTTTAGATCATTAAACCCCCTTTTTGGTAACCCAAATGGGGTTCCGGAAGTCCGATTTTGCTGGCTAACGAACTTGACCGAGATGTTTACAAAAGGAACATTTGTACCAAATTCGGTGAAAATCGGACAAAAATACGACCTGTAGAGATGATACACACTGATACACATATGCATATGTATGTAAAGTGTTTAAAAAATGTGCAAAACGTGTTCTGGGGCAGGATCGGTGCAAATTTCACGGTACCGGGCCTGAATCTCACGATGCTGACGGCATCAATATCCTCATTTTTCGAAAAGAAAACCGATAAAAGGAAAGATCATACCCAGGATGGCAGTTACAATCACCACGACGCACGCACTACAACTCGTTGTAATATAAACCATGTTTCTTTGACTAGTGTTTACTATAATGTAGTCTAAGGTTTGATTAGGCACTTGACAACAAGTGCAGTTCCCAACTACCCGAAACGTCGGGAGTAGTGTTTGTCCTGGCCACAAAAGTACAAGATATAATTTGTGTTAAAATAAACATGTCCTGAAACTCCCCTACACCTGGGCCGTTAACTGAAGAGAACTGGTGATTACAGTTAATGAATACAACCAGCACCGAGCGTGTTGAGTAAAACAGTTAAGCAAGGTTATGCAAATGTCAGTCCTAAGTTAACAAACCTAGTGCAAATGAGAGCGGAATGAAGGAATTGTGAGTCGGATCATGTCCGAGAACGTGACTGATGGTTGATACGATTTACGGACAAGCTCGACCTTATTTGTACACTAGATTAAATAGTTACATTATCTAGGGCTGTGTTGGCATCAAAAAATGTGTTTTTGCGAGCAGCCGAAATACGTGCTTGCGTCGGGAATCGAACTTACGCAAGCTAGAACGTCCACTGTACCACGAGCTCAGGTGATGGGAGGAAGGAACTGGTAAGATTATTACAGTAATTTTATTTTCCGTTGACACTATTAAAAAACATTGAGGAGTTTTACAAAATTATTTTGTGTTGTAAATTTTAAAGCTACGAGTATTTTTAGAAATGTTCGAGTTTGGAAAATTATATGGCATAAACTTATATTATTATTTGACAACTCCATTCTATTATACAAGTGTTAATAGTTGCAAGGACTTACTGATATTAGCACAATAGTAAATCCAATAAACACGGCGAATGGTCAAGTTTACCTTTTATATTGAGGATCAGACATCAGAAAACTTAGTGCAAGCTCTCTTAAACGCAGAAATTAACTATGACGAACAATAATTTCAACTGAATTTACATAGGAAAGTCAACCCCGAGGAGTTTCTGTCAAAAACAACCTAGATCAGCAGGATACAGATAAAGGGATCCTTTTGCTAATAGTTGCTAATAAAACATCGTAAATCTTAACGGAAGGGATATATTCTTGTCCACTGTAAAGTCACATTTTCCAACTTTATAGCAAACTTTAGAAATACTTTTTAAACATACATATTGTATTAAAAATCTCAGTAAATAATGTGTAAAACTGTAGAGTAAGGGCAAAATAAATTACTTCCACCATAGTACACTTACAAACTAATGTGCTCGGTGGTCCTCGACTCAGAGGGTAGCTTAGGAGAGATGTGAGGATTTCATCCTTAATTACTCAACTACATTACAACTAACTCCCACAGCTTAAATGCTTCTCTGCATTTAGCTGCTGCTGAGCAAACAATCCAGTTATGTTTGTTCATTCGTAACGTTGTTCTTACTGGAAGTAGTAATTCGTTACAACAACCTTTACCAGTGTGTGAGGCGAAGCCGAGTACTACAATTCTATATCTAGCAACAGTAGAGATTGTCCGGTACGAGTGTTGAACGATACTTAGATATGAAATTATATTCAAGACACTATACTTTCCATCATGGGGGTGGCCATAGCTCAGTGGTATAGTGCGTGCTTCGCACCAAATCAACCCGGGTTTGATTCCCGGGCGCAGTGATAACTTTTCACGATGACCACTCCCCGTGGTTCGGAAGTCACGTTAAGCCGTTGGTCCGATCCATTGGTTGTTGGGCTATTAATGACCCAGTCTGGGAACAATTGGCCCTAGTTTGTATTAATACCACACCTTGTACCGTATCCTGACCTATACTTATGACCTATACCAGTGAGCCGGTGCAGTGACGTCATGATCCACAGATCATGACAACCTCATCAACCATCAAAACACTCAACACACTCACCCTTCATTCCATATTCACCTTAAACCCCCTCTAGGAGTGGTCGGTGTCTCAAATCAAAGTAAAGTATCAAAGTATCACTGCAATATAAATTACGTGAACGTTTATTAACAGTAGACCTTGCCTTTTTTTTTAACATTTTGTTTTCTTGCAAATAGCCAGGTAGATGTGTCAAGATAATGATTTTTAAATATCACTTTTAAAAGTCACTTAAGACACCCCTTGCCAGCCTAGTGCACGAAAAACTTTGTTTATAAAGACACTAGGGCTGCTACTGCACAGCAAACTTTGCTTAGAAACAAACTTAAGAGGTTACAAACTTTGCTGCCAGTTCGGGTAATGAAATTTCGTGGTAACATGGCCAATATTGGAAACACCTGTTTTGGGATAAGAATGAAGACTAATAGTTAAATATTTCTTGTAATAGTATAGTTGTACAAAGAAACGATTCATACTCATTGATCAAACTCGTTTTTGATTAAATTGTATAATGTCTTAATATATTCTGTGTGTAATGTAAGTAAGCTATAGTAATCAGGGTTTGATTATTTGCTTGGCAGGTAATCCAGCAGGGTAGCTTTCATACTCCTGGCTTTCTACATTTCTATCAGGACCGTTATAAAACTATTAAAGTTACCTACAGAGTATCTTTAAAATATTTGCGATTTGCGTTTGTTCCATTTTCATGTAGGGTGTAAAAAACGCCAAAACTAACTTGTTATGTACAGGAAATAAATATGCAACTTTAACTGCTTTAACTTGCCGTTTTTTGCAACTGCCATTGAGTCAGAAAGGTATTTTTAGAAGAAAATAGCAATACAATAATGTCTCATCACTAGGTCCTAAGGTGAAGCTCTTTGACCCGAGGTGAATTTTAACGTCCTAAGACCTTAAATGAGTAAGGATGAAAAGCAAATTTTGGGACAAAAGTTGAATAATACTTTTTTTATGATGCATTATTATTGAGAAATGAATTTCAATTTATGTTTTAAAACTCAAACGAAACGACATTTTGACTCAATAGTTTTGTTTGTGCAATCTAGAACGAGCTACTGTTATACGTGTTATTTTTTTATTAAAACTAACTTGTTGAAGTAGGCTACAGCTGTTGCTGGCCCTGCATTTCTATCGTAAATATAAAGAGCATGAACATTATATTTTCTCCCATTACAATAGAATGTCATACTAGTACCATACATGGTACATATATAATATTAATTTGTATAAATTCATAAGGGCCCAGGCCGGTAAGTAATAAATAAAACTGTTTTCCGGGCGAATACAATACCATTACACCGTCGGACCCCTTAAATGTCAAGGGCATCCGTTTGATCCATTAAATAGTGTAGTATAATACCTTTAAATTACTGTACCGCTGAAAAGTTGTAAATGTGTAGTAATACGTTACACATACTTTAATATATTATTTTGATTACCACCGCTTGAATTATTATTTAAATGATAAAGTTCAAGATGTAAAACACAATGTAATATAATAAAAGTTAAATTTTGTTTGGCCTAGGCCTACTTATTTTAATAGCTTCAAAACTAAAAATTAAATTATTAAGTATTAAATTATTTTGTCAACATCTTCGATGTTATTCTTTAATTTCAGTAACAAGCTAGAAACCCCAATTATTTTTAAATCGAGAGAATCATTTCTTAGTTAGATAAGGGAAGAGTATTCCCAGACAAACTTACTCGTATATTGTATACAGTTATCTTCTCCAAAGGCCCTAGAGGTTAGTCTGGCTCACAGAAACCATCATTTCCATAAAGCAGGTCCCAGAGCAGCTTCGGGCTTGATGTTTTCCTTTGAGAATTGTCGCACAATGTTTTCTTTCTTTGATCTACCAAGACCAACTGTGTAACACAAACAACTAAAAATATAACCTGAACACGACTTTTTATGTCTATTACGAGTAAATGTAATGCAATTTACTAGTAAATTATTACATTGTGTTTTAAAGATTGTAGTGGCTTTTTAAAACTTTTCTTTCTATTGTAATAGACTGCTTACAGTAGAACCTCTTTATAATGTGAAACTATGTTAGTTATGCAAATATAATTGTTTTCTTAGTGGAGGTGAAACTTCAATTTCCTGAAACAATGCTTGTTTCAAAACGATGTTTATATCTTCTGAGATTGCAGTTAGAACTCTGTATGTATTTAAATTCGTAGATGTTGAGTTCTGATATTTTTCTGGAAATATGTATTCGTATGTCATATTCTTGTACATTAATTTTCAACTTTATTTCTTCGGGGTAAATAACGTGAGCTATCTTTAGTGTATTCTGGACAAACTAGAGCAAAATTTTAAACCCCAAAATTATGGGTTTAGGAACCGTTTTGAAAGTATGATTTAGCCTTTAAACTATAATGACTTTTCAAAATTAGTACAATTTTTAAACAAACGAGATTTTCCGCAAATTACCACACTTAATTCCTGGAAGTGGCCGTCAGTTGTAACTATTAAATATAGTTCAGTAATGTTTCTACATAAATGGGATTCAAACAACTTTGAAATTATCTAAACTTTGTCAATATTGACATCAGAGCCGCCACAAGAGGGGGCTGCCGGGGCCACAGCTCAGGGCCCGGGCCCTTAACAAGTAGGTAAGTAAAATATTACTGATTTTGTGAATAGAAATAGGAAATGGGTACAAAATATCACAAGCTTGTTCCGGGCCCCTATACAGTACTATTGGACTACGATTTTACCGATATAGCTGTAGGTTCAGTTTATCCAACAACGTATATGTTTCAGTCCAAACTTCAGTTTAAATCGAAAACCCCTATTCCTAGGGGATGTTTTACGAAAATTATACGCCCATTTATATTGGTATAGTTTACATTAGCCCTTGTGGTCGTTAAAAAAGAGTGCATACCTTTCAACTGCTTCAGTTGGTATGTCGTTTGCCTGGTATCAGTAGAGCGGGTTTTACACAAATGCAAAATACATGTTAAAAATTTTAGAATACTAAGTTTTTAAATAAGACTGGGTTTGAAAAGGTGATTGAATAAGTTTTAATCAGTTGAGTTAAAAGGTTCCCGTGCTTGGAATCTGGTCCTAGGCTTTACTCAACCTCATAAGACTTGAATCCGAAACCTAAAAGGTTTTGGCCAACCTGTATTCAAATAAGTCTTTAAATATTTTCCTGAAATTCTGAAAACACACTACTAAGACATCAACACACTACTAAAACGCTTCTGAACGAGGATCTGAAGCGAGGAGCTAATTCTGGTAAGGTCCAGAAATAAATAAATCTGTTATAGTAAAAATGTTTGTCCGTAATCTGACGTCCAAACGTGAATTATCCGTGCATAGCATGATTGTTTTACCGCATGAAAACATTTCAAGTTTAAATGTAAAGCTAACGTGGATTTTACACAATTAAGATGGAACATGTTTGTTTGTTGTTAGGCTAAATGTGTTTGTAAGCATTAATTAATTAGTTTGTTTCACATCAACTCGGTTGTTCAATTTGCATGGCAGTTTGCTCGTTTGTTTTAATTGGCTTATCTTTCCCTTCAGGGTGAGAATCCCTTATGTGGTTCATATGCTTCGTTTCAGCTTTTGTGTTACAGTTGATTGTGGATTTGTATTTGGAGGCTTGTAGGGTAACTCTGAATCCAATGCTTACGTTGACAATAAATAAGTTACAATGAACCGAAATGGAACAAAAGGAACCCCTCTGAAACTTGTGGCTGATAGTAATACACTTTTTTTTAATAGGATTTTGAAATCAAGAAACGTGTACAAAGAATAGTGGAGAAGGAGTACATAATCAGACTAAAGAAACAAATATTCATGAAAACCTAGTTATAATAGACAATAGTACTAAAATACAAGATCCAGTGGAAGTAACAAATTACTAAGCGACTTTTTTGCAACCGAAGTGTCAAAAATATTTGAAGCTTTTTATAGCAACTATGAGTTTAACATATGTTAATTAAATTGAAAAATACTATGCACTTAGAAGGTCAACTTGTATAATTATTATGGTTTCATATGGCTGATACATCGTTGCTGTCTCGGCTAAAAGACGCGAGGTTTCTTAATTTATTTTATTTGCTCAAAAATATGCATTTTTACGCCCGTGGGCTACTTTGACGGGTCATATTTCATCGTAACTGCTTACCACCCTAGTACAGCGCACCCTTAAGACCATCAAAATTACTTTTTTTCACCTGAGGCTGAGCCCCTACTGAATTTGCCCCCTCTGCCCCCACCCCACTCCATGACTCTGACGCTGTCTCTAAGCCCCAACAGCTATTCGCTAATTAAATTAGTGTGTAAATAAAACCTGAAATTAGTTCATGTCAAACAACAAGCAATCTCCGAACAAACAACGAACCCGATTACGTTGATATTGGATTCGGCCAATATGCGATGCAGTTAAATAACGAATCAATTATTCATTAAAACCGTGGGAGTTTGTTTTTGTCCGTCTCCAACCAACAGTAGCTACTAAAGTAAATAATTGTACATTTTTATTAATTTCAAAGTGGATGAAGTGCTTTGGGTTTGTTGTGGACTGATAATGGTGTGATATCCGGCGTGCTCACACAGAAGAGAAATTATATAACATCCTGAGAATGTGCAGAGATATAGCTTATAACAAGTAACATTATCATTCAAGCCTGCTATGTATAAAAACATTGTACTGTGGCGAACGCCATGTAAATAGCAAAATACAACCATAGACTAACGGACGAGTAGGTAGAGTTCGTTTGTCTTTGATACAACTCTAAAAACGTACTTGATGCATGTTCTTGGAATATAAGTGTTGTGTCAGAATTATCTTATGATTTCGTACTTTCTAAGAACAAATTAAGTATGATCTACGAGTGTTCCTAGAATACTGTATAGCATGCAGTCTGTATGGGTTTAAACTCTAATTACCATCTCATGACTTTTTTACTTATTATTTGGTTATTGTTTTTGCTAAATATATTCTTTGGTCTCTAGGTTAGAAATATTTTTTTCCATCATTAATGAACAAGAAGAACACGAGATCTACAATCTGACCCCGTCTTTAGGTAAAAAGTAACCGAAATCATAACACAAAGCAGTATAAAATGCTAAAGTAGGTAATCAGTGTAAGCCGACCAATCAAACGCAACCAAACAACATGTGTTTTTTGATTAAACAAAAAAGTGTTTAAAACTAGCATAAAAATACACACGCGCAAAATCGTAAAGAAACAAACAGCAACCAGAGGACTAAACACGTCCACAGCCGGTGAGGGCTGGCAGCAGACGACCAATCACAGAGATGTATCAGGCTGCCCAACGGTAACAGAGAAACACCAAAATCCCTATTTGTGCACAGCCAATGGAAGTGATGGGAACGTCTTTCACTAGTTAAGTTCTTTGTGGTCTGTTCTGAGTCCTTAGTACGATGCTGTGAGGCTTTTGTGGGTCTCGCTGAAAATTTTGATTATCTCTTATGTTCATTTTTTGATGAGAGGTAGCCTGAGGGGACTTAATTCAACTGAAGCTAAACTGATTTTATAGTCTGATAGTTTTATAAAAGAGACCTCAATAATATTTCTTGTGAGGTGTTCGCGTATTATGCTAGTCCCATTCCAGTACATGGTATGGTTTTTGGAACAATATTGAGCAATTTGTGAATTTTCTATGAAACCCTTATGCATATTTTGTGTGTGTTCTTTGAGTCATCATATATCGTAAATAAACATATAACATATAAACATAGTTAGAATTCTAATTGCACATACAATTTAAGCGTTGAATTATTACTTTCTACCTTCTTCTCCACCACTGACCAGTAAAACTGGTTAAGCGTTGTCAGCCATTACATTAACTAAAGTTCATAATCAAAATTAATATGAATAAATTTTACTAGCACTTTGCAGGGCGCAAAGAAATCCCAGCTTGTCTGATGGTACACAACTCGACAGAAAACTTGTTCATAGAATAAAATGGGTTATCACTGCACCAGGCACGAACCCTGCTTGAAATGTCTTCCAACATTTCACCACAACCTTGGATCACACCAACCACTGAGTCTTCTACGTTTAGCCGGAGTCAGTTGTGTTCCACTTGCTTGCCTCCTTCAAAATTCCTCTAAATAACACAGAAGCAGATCCAGATCAAATCCCTACGCCCAGATCAGTATCATGAGTGAAAAGAAGACTTCTCCCATCCAGTGCAAGCTCGTTGACCAAAATAGAAACATTGGTCCTACAATGGAACCTTGCGGAACACCAGGTATATCTGAAGTTTGTTAGAGAATGCTCGGTTAACAGACACAAGTAGTTAATGGTCCCTCAGGCAGCCTTTGACTGTGTCCAGTGCAAAACCTGTATATCCCTCCGTTTTTAGTAAAGTAGATTATGGGGGACTCTGTGTCAAATTCCACAGAAGAGTAGGACAATTAATAGCTTATTTTCAAAGGCGTTAAGGATTTTAACCATACAATATACAGGAACAAATTGTTCTCCTCAAAATGCTTTATCAGCTGTCTATTTATAAAACTCAATAATGTTATCAAATACCAGAACAATGGAGATTGGTCGGTAACTATTAACAGTATAATATTATTGTAAGATTGTTACAAAATTTGCAACAAAAGGATTAGATCATCTTATTTCACACAAGAAATTGTTCGTAAAATTTAATATTCACGACTCTTTACAAGCTGTTGCCAAAAATAAAAACAATAACTGCACAACAGAATTATTATAGAATAATAATTAGTCTTTGTCTTCCACTTACAAATATTATAAACAGGAAAATTAGGGGCAATTTGTCAGTATTTACTATTAAGTGTAAACTTCAGATGTACTAATGCACCCCAGGGTGATACTGCAGTTCTGCAGGAAGTTAACAGGAAAGTAAAAGTCAATTTGAGAAAATAAAATGTTTATATTTGATTTATTAAACAAAACACACAGACTGTATAATGAATGACTATAAAATGTGCAAATAAAATCTTAACAATCAAATAATACTAATCAAACTCTACATAAAAACACATTAAAGCCACAATACGTGATTATTACAACCAAACAACTCTTTCATCACTCAGAATAAATAATATACAAATTAACACTACTTAACCTAATGTAATGAATTAAACAATGTGGAAATATAAACTTTATTATGTTTGTATCAAAATCTATGCAAAACATTTAAAAAGAAATACTTTATAACAAACTGTGGAAATGCAACAAAACTCATATTTGCCATACTCTTAAGTTGTGAGATTGTTTTGGTTTTCAACATTCTCTAGTGTTAAAGCAATTGAAGTTCTCAGATATTGGGGTTCCTTGGGTCTTTGAAGTTATGAGTAGGGTTGGGTCAGTAGTAGCTGGCTGACGTACGATCAGATAAAATTATCAGCATTATTATTCAATACCCATGACAGCTATGAGTACCGATCAATCCATTTATTGTCCACACAATTTGTGAACATTGCTGTCAAGTTATTTATCAGAAATTGGTTTCATGAGCCTTTTTTAATTAATTTTTTGTTTATCTAGGCCCAACCCGAAAATGGCCAGGGTTTAATGTAAAACAGTAAACCCAACCCGACCCATATTAAAAAATGCTGGCCCGAGGATCCCTAACAGCCATGAACAAACTCACTCACACACACACCAGCTGACTGAACAAGCGAGTTCTTTGTTGTGATCAGGTTCAGCCACATATCACTCACTACACATTACTTTTAATTCAAAGTAATCAAAACAACTGAAAATGTGCTAATCATTATGTACAATCTGCTTTCAGCGTGACTTTTACGTAATAATGTTTTTTTGGGATAGTTACAAAAGGCTTAAAGTCAAAAATAAAAATGCATGCAATATTGTTAGATCTGTTCCATAAACTAACAACAACACTGTAGCACCCAACAGCTATTTTTTTCAAAATTCATCACTAAAATCTTGACTTCCAAAATTTTTATTGAAAATTTATCAACAAAAATAAATTAAAGTGAAAGAAACCAACAACACAAATTATTTTTAAATATCACATTCCTCCCCGGGGAGTCGATACTCTAATCTAAATTACTTTGCAAAAATGCAGTTTAATTCCAAAAAAGTTTATTTAAAATAACGATCACTCAAGAACATCACAATAAGTAGTCAGATTTTAAGGCACAATACAAAAAACAAATGACAAAAAGCTTTTTACGGTAATGTTTTATGCTATAAAGCTTGTTCCTTCCAAATCAATAATAGATTTTAACCCCTATTTTGAGTATTTTTTAGTGAAAGGAAATTACAATTTTTGAGTATTTGAAACTACATGCAATTTGAATAAGACCTTGTACTGCGGTAAGAATTTGACCATTGCTCTTCCTGTAAAATAAACTAAGAGGCTTGTTTAGAAATAACTACCTTACAAGAACACAAAATGTCAGGAAACACTATAGCAAAACACTCTGTGACACAATCACTCCAATCAACTTAACCACATCTGGTACAAAACACCGTTGTAAGTTACCCTCTAATCCAGCCATGGTTTGAACACTTTACCACCTAATCGTAAGTCATATATAATACCCATCGTGCTGTTTTTCTGAGATGACAGGGAACAATTTTTAACCTGTTTTCTAAGTGTTTTAAAAGTGTATTGCAGAAATAAATCGTGTATTTTTAGGCGGGTGCTCTGCATGGTGTAAGAGTGTCCATTTACAGACAGAAGTAATGGTTTACTCATTACTTCAACAGTCCGAACATTTCTTAGTCCGGCTGTGTTTCCCAGGCCTAACTAGGAGTAACCTGTATTATTGTTAGACATTAATTTGATATACTGTATTTCAAACATTTTAAGAAATTATTTGAGAAAAATGAAAAAATGTTAAAACTAGTTTAATTTAAATTACATTAAAATAAGGTCTAATAAAACTAAGGGTAGTGTAAAATTATTCCAAGTCTCATTTTCAAACAAAAACTTAACCAAACGAAACTTTAAAGCATTTACCGTACGTGTGAACAAATCAAAACATTTATCCATAAAATTCGTTTAACAAAACTGAATATCTCATGTTGGTTTTGTTGGGGTGAAAGATTTTAAAAAAGTACTTAATATATCAATCCATTTTTGGTTCTTTTCCTCTGTGGTGGTAATATTGACTTACCAACACACCCCATGAGTCAGTTAAATTTCTATCAAACGAGAAACTGTTCACTATAATGAAATTGTAACATTATTTTGATTAATTTACTAGGCGTATTCACAATTTATAAACCTACAAACACCTAAACACCCTATCCATGTATAAATAACTAAAAATAGGTAAAACAATATATTAAGGCAATTATAAACGATTATTATAAATAAAATTAATAGACAAGAACATTTTATTACTTCCCCAGTCTTCATAAATATTAAGTTATGTTATTGGTAACATTCATCTTTGCTTGAAAGAGTTTATCTACAAAACTAATGATGTAACGATAAATGTTATTATGTACAATGATATGAATTTAAATTACCATTTTAGTTGAAAATGTTTTTAATAGAGGAACTTGTTACACCCAAGTTATAACATTTGATTGTAGGCTCTGAATTTATTGAAAGATAGATCTTCAACCCAAATTTATACAGTTTATGAACCCATAATTTGGGTTTCTTAACAGATATGAGAGGCACCCTTACGTCTAAGTGTATTTGCTATCATTTATTTCTACATGATCTTTCTATTGGCTCTCCATAAGAAAAGCCAAGAGATATTCAACGATTGATGGTAAAGTGGTATAAACTATTAAACCTTCATTAATTATAAACAGTCTTGTTTCAATATATTCAGGAATCTACAATCAAAGTTAGAACATATTACTTCTCGCGTTATACATTCATAAAGTTTGTGACATTATTTGAGTTGTTAACCTAACCTAGAAGGAAATTATTAAACTTGAGTGAGTGCACGTAAATTACTTTAAAATCAAGTAGAATATTACTAACCGACTTCTCTTCCAGGAGAATCTGGTAAAAATGCATACACACTAAGAAGTTTCTATTTAGTAGGTGTTGAAATTTCCACTTTTTTTATTATAAAAAAAACCTAAAGAAATTTGTTTCAAATATTAAAATAAGTAATAATTTAAAGTTAAAGCAGTTTGAGTCTAAAACAACTAATTGAGCTGCAATTGTGCTTAAACTATAACTAGAAAACAACTAAGTATTTAAAAACACATAATACACCACATTCTCCAGCCACCTTTTGATTTCACGAGTTCAAACAATATTAACCTACTAAAGTATTTAGAAATTAAAGCTTTCTGTTTAATTTATGCAACTTAAACCTAGAAAAATCCCACTCATCTTAGTTACAATTATGTAAAGGATGCTCGCTCAGAATAGTATTGCATGCAAATTACTCTTACACATCATTTGTAGTGTGTAGAAGTATGCAAGGGACTTTTGGAATATTAAACTTGTGTCAAGCACCACAATTCAGTACGAAGCACATTAAACAAAACTCAGTAAGTTAGACAAGGTTACAACTTTCACTGGATGTATTAAGTACATTTCATTGTATACATGCTCGTTGGATATAGGCTAATTGACTTAATACAGAACTACATTCACAACTATGTAACTACAGTGGTAGTTAAATGGACAATGGGCAGGGTTCAAGTGTAAATATGCTTCATTTCTCAAGAAAATGGACAAATGATTTCAGGGAACTTTTGCAAACATAATACTAAAATGAAAAGGTTTTTGTTTAAACAAAGCCAGTGCATACTGTTGAAACAAACTTAGTCAATTTTTGTAATGTGAGAATGTATACTTTTCATTCAAATGATAGTTATTAAAAGTATTGGGTTTCCTTATATTTTCAACGTTCGTTAAATGCTCTCACTAGTTTTCCAGTGTAAGTTTAAAATCTTATCTGAGACAAAATAAAATTGTGAAAATAAGAAATTCTTACTTTACCTTAAGATTAAAGTTAAAGTAGAAGAAGAGGCATAGCTGGAAGCACAGTTGTATGCAGCTGTTAATTCTTTCAGCACATTAAAATGTGTATACAAAACTTTCCTGTTTTAATCAATCCCATACTACTGAAAGTTCTGTTTCCAAGTGCTTAGCTCTGGAATTCAAATCTGGAAGTTAATATCATCAAAGGGTAGACACCCACAGGCATATTTACACTTCACCTAACACTGAATGGGTCACAATTATTTGTGCTAAACATAACAGTGATTTTTACATGCGAATATAAGAATATTTACAAAGAACTCTCCCTCGCTTCCCACCTTAGGCACATATCACAGCAAAACTTCAGGAGGATTTACTCCACTTTTAATCTTTTACTGAACTCTTCTTGCTGTTTCTCTTTCCATTCTTTCTTTGCTTTCATTCTTTTCAGTTGTCCGTCCCTGTAAAGCAAATATTCAATTTAAGTTGGTTACTAAGATTAGAGGCATTTCTGAGCTTAAGTCAACAATTACTAAATAACACTTCAAAAGAGTAGCGATTTTTTCAACTGCTTTAAAACCATTGGGGGTTTTATAAGTTTATACTAGAGTCTCACTACTCCGAACTCCAGTAATCCAAAAATACAATTACCCAAATACTGTATGACTTGTTTTTAGGGATGGGCGATTCCAGTTCTCGGTTAAAGATTCCACCGGTTCTTGCCGGAACCGATAACCCACATGGCAAAACATCAGTTCCTGGAACCGGGTGGACCTTTGCTGATACACGGATGGGTATTGAATCTCATCAATCCCAGTAAAATAAACCGTTATTCGTGCTTTAGAAATGCCGAGTGAGCGCATTCCGTTTAAATTGCCTTATTGGGCATGTAGACTTATCAAATGCAATTTTTTTGACTATCTACTAACTAGTTTTGATCATCGTCCATGCCACTCTGTTACCGCGCAGTTAACGTAACAATAGCATAGTTCGAGGGTTTTGATTCTCGATTTATCACAAACATGAGCGTTCATTCAAAAATTTGGAACCGACCCATCCCTATTCAGAATCTTATAAAAACCTTTCCCAAAGAGATTTAAAAATTATTTCCTTTATCGAAAAATAAAGGAGGGGACATTTAAACCTCACCCTGTATTCTTACATAGCCTATTTGTTTTTTTTTTATTAAAAAAATTGTTTTCAGTTTTTGCATTGTATTCCATTCAGCATCTTGAATATTACACCAAAATTCACTAATTTCGCTACTTTTGGTGCAATACACTGAATGGAAAGTCAATGCAAAAACTGATGGCCAGCCCAGCCAGCCATAGCAACCAAATTGATTCAGGACTACTTATAATTTATTTTAGTTGTAGTAAATAGTGAGAACTAAATTTAATTAATGTAAAAAAATTTTGTCACTTCAATATATTTACTGTCTTGTTATGATTTTTAGGCTGCAATAACACTTTTCTTGCTCATCTAAGTGTTTTAAGTATAAAAAGTTTCAATTATTGCTTTAATTTAAAAGATTTATTAGTTTTGAACAAAATTTTATTACTATTACAATGTTTCTAGTGGTTCTCTTAGCAACCGCTAGAATTCGCTGATAGCTTTGTCTTTGACACCAAACTAGAAAACAATAAGAAAATGCTTATTCCCAGGTTCTAAAAACTTAATAAAACGATATATTTCTGAACCTTGCATTAGTTTATAATATTTCTTCACCTTTTAGGCATGTTACAAACTTGATCAGCATATTGAAGTTAGAACTAATTAGGTATTATCAATTAAATGGGCTGTATTTAGCCGCTTTCACCTTCCTTTAGATTTGAAAGGTGGGTAAATTGTGGGGTAGCCAATAAACTAAACGTGGCCAATGGATACCAAGACTAGTTGAATAAAGTAATCTACTGTATTATTTTGATTACATATGCCAAGGGAAAACTTAACAATAATAAGTGTAGAAAGTTGAAATAAGTGTTAATGAAAACACTTTAATAGCATGCGGGTAACAACAATACAATACATTATAGTACATCACACTTGAAAACTATTGCACAACTTAACAATGCAACAAACATGGTTGCATAATCTTGACAGTGAATATTGGCTGGGACAGTGGAATGGCCGGTGAGATGCTACCATAGGCTGGCATGCTAGGGGGACACACGGTTTCTCGTCATCCACATCCATCACATTCAAAGACAACCACAAGATCTTTTCATTAAAAGAAGTAAGTCCTGGGGGGAAAACCTGTTGGCAATTGAACTACTATTGCGAACATTTTCCATCATTAGTGAGCAAAAAGGGTCACTTCTCCTCTCATTGTCAATAACAAACTTCAAACAAAGGAGTATATCCTAGTCAAAATAATTTTCAATAAGAGTTGTGGTGTGTTTAACACATTTACTACAATAATCATGTTAAAACATAAAAACTGCATTTGTTTCTGTGTAACAGTTTTGAGTACCAATACTCTTGACGCGGTTGATGCGTTAAAAAGCAAAATCAGCATTAACAAATCTTAATTTATTAATAAAAAATTCTGTTTAAATCCGTGCAACAGTAGGATTATTTAGAACAACAGTACTGACCAGCTGAGATCGACCAGGCCGCCCTGCTTGGCGATGACTCGTTTCACCCGGTTGGCAAAGTCGATGGCAGTCTCGCCCTCCTGCTGGTACATGGGTGGCAAGTACCACACGTCGCACACTATCGCCCACGACGTCATCATCATGTACAGGTACTGCATCATCGAATAGCGTGAACTGTTCCAGAACGCATCACCGAACCGCGGGTCATACTAAAACATACGGACAACGTTTCAATTTGGTGAGCTTCTTTGTACTCTTGTGATTTTAACCTTCAAACTTACTAGTAGTCCTGAACAATAGATGTGGCATTTTAGGTAAATCTTCTTTTTTTTATATGAGCAATTTAAGGACAGTAGGCTCCTATAAGTTAAGCTAGCTTGGGACTGGACCCTAGGCGGAACTTAAAATTGGCCGAACGAACCAATGCCTATAAATTCAAGTTGAAAACAAACAATCCAATAATTGTTTGTTTGAAGTTGAGATTAGAAACAATGTTTCCATCTTCTGACCAAACACCAACTAGAAGATGGAAACATCGTTTCTGAAAGGCCTTACCCAGCAAATACAAATTTATTGGATTGTTTGTTTTCAAACTTGAATTTATTGTTAAATTCCAATAAGAAGCTGTCTCCTGATGATAACCAATGCCTATCTAAAAATTCCTATTTATCGTTTTTAGGATCCAAACTGGATAAAAATCACTGATTATTGGCCTACTGTAAGGATGAGCGCCACACCACTGCACAGTATGAATACATGACGAGAACTGATAAACTAAACCAAGAATACAATGAACAAGTTGAGACTTGCTGCCTGCTAGCGTCCGGCAAGTGCTGACTCATGTTCAGGGAGCCAGCCAGACTCCTCTTGTGGACTGAGGGGAGACCAAACTAACCAAAGTCTACTGTATACTCTTAAAGACACGGTTTAAATAATGAACATTATTAATACAGTAAAAACTTGATAGTTCAAAACCTTCTTTAGTTCAATGACTGTTTAATTTAATGACTGTGTCATTAATTGTTTAGATTGTGTGTCTTTTTTTTTTATATATGTACATTTTATATTTGTGTGTAACTTTGTTGTTGTCTTCTTTTTGTTTTGCTATGCAATTGTAAATACTAAATATTGTTCGCAAATAAATTGTTAAATTGTTAAGTTTGACACCTTCCATCCTGACTTGAACGTAACAAAATTATATGACAGACAAAAAAAGTACTTACTTTGAAAAACTCTACTCATTGAATAAACAGTATTTAGTGATATTTCAAGTTTCAACACATCTCTGTGATGAAATCCAATGTATACTGGATAGTATTTCAGTAGTTTGACACTCCTTTGGTCCACAAATAGTCTAATTATCGAGTTTTAACTGTACTTTTAATTGAAGGGCATGCGTACATTGCTTCAACAGACCAATGGCTGGACACGTTCAGTAAACTCTATGAACAGTTCTTCTGACACGTCACACTCTGACTTCACTTTCTTGATGATTAAATTAGTTGTTAAATTTTTTTATGTAGTTGACATCATACAACAGAAAATTAAATGTTAATCTTCTATTGAATTATTTGGTCAAAACTATATTAACTTTACTATTTTTTATAACTATGTAAAAGCTAAGTTAAAATAAGCATTTTGTCATCCATGCCTATGTTTATATTTATTGCTTTGATTTTATATATATATATATATTTTTTTTTTTGCTGAAGAAAGATTTATCTTAAAATATAAACAGTATATTTTGGGATAAATCTTTCTTCAGCCAAAAACTTAGTTATTTAATATATTATGTAAACTATATTTTGGCTATATAAAAAAAACAATCTTTGAGAACCCTTACAAACACACTATTTTTCTTGCTCCAAAGCACCCTTGAGCCAAATATCATGCAAATCCACAAAACAGCCAAAACTGGTTTACAAACACACACAAACAAATGAATGATAAAAGGTCAAGTTCAACCTTGGATCTTGCTTGTTTAATCAATAAGCATGACTTGCAGTTTTCATTAATGCTCTCATTGGTTATGGCTATTAGCAGTGTGCAAAATCACAACTACTCCCTCAGCTACTTATACTTCACAACGCTGTTGTTAATAGCAACGTGCCTGCTACAGTCAGAGCCGGATTTAAGAGCATGCCGCCTATAGGCTAAAGGTTTATTTGCCGCCTCCGAGGGCAGTTGTTGCTGTGATCTTGAATTTCGTCCCATAAGATCAATGTAAAAGCATGCATTTTCTAGGGACACCTCACACCTACAGTTTTCACAGGATTTTTTAAAATAAACTGCTTTAAAGTGCATTAAATGTGTCAATGGCTCAGCTGAGCCGAATTTCTATTTTTTTATTTTAAAATAAGTTAATGCCATGTAAATTCAAAAATTGAATTTCTGTATTTATTTTGTTTAAATTTTACTAGTAAATTATTTATTTTTGTATTTAACTCTACGAACTGCTATTTTTTTATTCCAATAAACTAAAATTTAAACTCACAATTTATTAAACAAATTTGTTTGATTAATATATCACTTCACATATATGTCAAGTCTAAAGAGGTGTGTTAAAAATAAATGTTAAAAATTATGTTTTTTTTTGTTTCATTTCAATAGAAGTCTAAATCTTTTATTTTTCCACTCCAATAATGGTATTAAGAAAACAAACTTATAGTAATTTAATTTGAATTGTGATTTTTCTCTGCCTAACACCCTTAAGTAAACAGGAAGGCATTTCCTGAGCCAGACCACCTGACAAATGTGATTTGCTTTTTTGCTATCACTCTACACAACAAAGAACAATATTTTTAGGCAGCCATCATATTAGCAGCTACTAAGGACTCAAAAACTATTTTGGTGGAAAGTTCTAGTCTTTGAAAAAAACTGTAGTTTCATATTTTTTGAGAAAAACTGTAAAGAGTAGTTGGACAGCACTCACCTTGATTGCAACAGGGTACACGACACTGCCCACTTCAAAACTGCCTTTCTTAAACTGCATCACAGACGTGTTGTTGATGCACGCTCCCTCGGGAAAATCAGTATCGGAGGGTTGTTCTCGTCAGACACATGTTGTTTCAGTCTGGAATGCAAATACCAATCAGACATTTTACAAATTAAATACCACTCTAAAATACACACCTCTTATCAATTTCCCCTCAGAATTATTTACTGGGCCAAAATATAACTGAATATAGCAAAATAGGTCAATTTGAAGGTTTTGAGTTGTTTGCAAAAATCAAATGTTTCGATAGTATGAAGTTTTAAAATAATGCAAATAGTGACACAGAATTATTGTTTTAAAAAATAGTGCCAGTAACTAAAGTTTATGTATTTCCGCCTCAAAGATTTGACTACTAAAAATTATTCAAACTCTCAAATTGAGGTAAAAATCACAACTTATTGAAAATCATAACTTATTTAGTAATTTGGATGAATTAAACTAATATTCCAAAAGAGAAAAGTTTACATCGGGTCAAACATATTTTAGATTTCACGGTTAGCTCACCTCATTGTGACAGTTTCTCGGTCCTTGACTTCACCGCGTTCAAACCAGATGTGTGGCGAAGCGCGAGCCAGTGCTCTCTGCAGCACTCCCAAGAAGCCTCCATGCCTCTGTCCTATCTGAAACCACAGGTCACACGCGAGACATGCTCATTAGATGAGGAGGAAACATTCAATCTCATAGTGTTACCAATGTGATTCAATGGAAACCAACAAGTAAGAAGCGTTAAGTTTATTGGAGCAATGTAACAGCGGATTACTCAACCATTACCATTGCCGAGTTTAAGGGTGTGCACCTTACTTTGTGACAAAAATGTTCAAGATTTCCCCATTAAAGGAAATGTGTTGTATTTTCTTCATGTTAAAGTTGGTTATTGAGAAGGTTTTTAATTTTTTCAATAATCTCGATGTCATACTGTAGGCTTATTTGAAATCAATTTGTGACTTAAAAGTTAGAATAGTAACCTCACATTTCTGCTTGCCAAGAAAAACATTTGTCCATGAGGTTTTTTTAAAGAAATATTCAAAACTTACTTGTAAAGATTTAACACTTTCGACCAATCATTTGAATTCACTTTTAACTTTTTATGTAAGTTGTAACATACATACAGCTTCTTGACAAAAAAGAATCACCATATGATGTTGGTTATTATTTGATGTATACTTATTAAATACACTTTTTGATGTTTACAAATGAAGTACTGTAGGTACACAAGACTTTCACTCAAACGTTACACAAGTGCGTGCGGGGTATGGAGAGGTGAACCATGCAACATATGAAGGTTAACACCAGTGCTTGCGTGGGGACTGTGTCCGAGAATGCAGACAACTTTTGTTATTCTCGTACGTGTTACTGATAAAGCCAACTAAGACTAAGAGTTACTAGGCGTAGCTCATATACCCCCTTAACGGTACCTGACAGCACTTTTATCAACCTACTCTAAGACATGTAGCAAAAGGATCTATCCAGGGCACTTAATAATTAACTGTTTAACAATAAAAATATCTTGGACACAGGAAACTAGTTCCAATTTCTTAGAGAAACTTTATACAAGCCTTGATCTGATTAAAACTACAGCTGAGATAGAACGTACCAGCGAGTAACAGTTGTCGCACATGAGCACCAGCACGTCGATGGGTGAGGTGTGGTTCGCCACACAGATGCCTCGCTTCGGCCGGTTCTCCACGTTGTGGTAGTGGATGACGGAGCTGATCGCGCTGGACAGCACCTCGAAGCAGACGATGCTCACGTGGAAGTTGAGCCAGCGCTTGAACCGCCCTTCCGGCACGTAGCCGACCACTGCCGTGCACAGCGTTAGCCACAGCACCTAGAACACAAAAGTGGCTTTGAAACAATTATACCATCTTGTCGGCTGATGAAAACAGCCGATGATAATTTTGAGAAAGATTTTCTCAAACATTATGCTTGTAAAAAGTTTTTTCACTATAGGAGGCAAAAATTGGCAGTTGTATTAAGTAGTATTACCGCTTATCAAATTAATTGGCCTATTGACTTCAAAAGATTAAGTGCATTTAAAAGATTATGATAATAACTTAATGGTCTACAAGTAGTGTGCACTTGTGTGAACTTATTTTTTTATAGCTCTTTTACTTGTATTAGATTTTTAAACTTTATTTATTTTAATTTGGTTACACAGATTTTCTAAAACAAAATTCCAAGACATTTTCAGGAATATTTAAAGACCAAATCTGAACTGCTTAGGATATTTCTACAGCTGAAAGATGCAACAAAGTCTTGCATGACCACGCAAAATAGTTTCTGTCCAGAATAATGAAACCGAAGTGATCAACAATTTTGGCAATAGAATCCTGTCAAGGAGGTGGAAGATTTCATAAAAGAAGAACTAATGAAGGGCTGGTCTAAATATAGTGAACACAAGTGATTTGTGGTTCAGACAATGATTTCCTAAGGCAGAGAGGAAAACTTCCAGGACAAAATCTCTATTATTAGAGACAACACAAAATTGAAAGGAAAATTCCTTGTTCCCGGATTGGACGATGAAAACAACTCATGGAGTTCCAAATTTTCCAACTCTTCTGAGTTCATCACTCGGTATATACCCCCGGTTTTCCCAGACAGAGAAGTCTTAAGCCTATTTGGTAGTTCTTCAATGAGATTCAAATTTGAGCGTTCTTAATTTCTTAGGTAATTCCCTACCGGGCTCTATGCCAAAAGATCCAACAAAGAAAACAACATAAAAACTCACTACAATGATATGAACTTTAATCACTAAAATTAGGTTCAAATAATTGGCAATTATTGTTTTCACAATATAGCTATTGACTCTGGCCCAATAATTTAACATTCCACAGAGGTGTAATCACGGAGGTTTCCTCCAGGTGTATATTTTTTTGTTTATAAAAACATGTTCATGTGTGCCGGCAGTGCCGAGGGCCGGGGTACCTTACACACGTCTTTCTAGGAACTGACTCGCACCAATTTTTCTTTCTCTTTTACCCTCATCCCTCAACCACACCCTCAGCCAGAGCCTAAGTCAGCCGCGGCACGGAGGTTTCCACTGTGTCTCACCGCTCGTGCAACAGTAATCCCGGAGTTTAATTCCGTGTGTTACCTCTAGTGATTTGGGTTTCTTTACTTTTACAGTAATTAGTTTTATTGTTAAGTTGTTGTTTTTACGTAATTACAAGTCTCAAAAAATTAATTCAAATGAAATCAATGCGAGTTTGATCATATTATAACTTTTGTGAGATTGTTCAACGGTTTTATTCTTGAAACCATTTATATTGTTAGGTCCGATGTACATATGCACAATACTAGGAATCAAGGTAAACTGGATGTTCCTTATTTAATGTTCCGGATGTTCCTTAGCTTTACAGATGTAGGCTAAGTAAAGCAACTAAAAGTTACAAAATTCTAGGTATTAAAATGTTCAATAAGTTACCATTAGCATTAAGAAATATTGAGCCTATATCTAGATTTAAAGTATGTTTCACAGAGTGTTTGTTAAACCATCCACTGTACTCTATTCGAAAATTTTTGACCGTGATACTTTAATGTTCAGCAATTATTTGTAAAAGTTTGTAATTCTGACTATGTATATTGCATTTTATGTTTAATGACAATAAAGCCTTCTTATTCTTATTTTACTTTAAACTATTATTTTATTAGTATTGTTTTTCTGTATAATCTGTAGTTACAAACAATATATACACACTGTATATCTTTTATTTCATGACTAGGAGGAAACCTCCGTTTGTCACTTTTCATATTTGGAAACCCATGTTCCTGCGCCAGGAAACAAAGCGAAAGAACCATAATATATCATAACTACCTAGACTTAAAACACAATTCAAAACTAATTTTACTTTTACAGGCATAAATTTGACCTGATACTGTCTGGTTTGACTGGTAATTGCACCCAAGCAAACAAATTATAGTCTCAACACTCGAACCATTAGTTAAATGCTTTTGAATACATCACAGCTTTGACGTAATCACTACAACAGACACATAATTACCTTCACAAATCAATCGACGACCACGGTATTTTTCATCAATGAGTGTCAAAGTCAAGCTGCTATTTAAAGCTGCTATCAAACTTTCAAGATAACAATGATGTCTGTACAAAGTTTAACTGTTTCTAAGGGCCGGTCAAACTTTCTATTTAGCCAGCTGATGTGCCAGTTCTACACACGGGGATGGATTATAACCTTTGCTGTGGCATTCAACAACCTATCTGCTTTCTATCCTGCTCCTCCTCCACCCACATAAGCTACAAACACTTACCCTACTTCAATCCAATACTCTACTATCCTCATTTCCCCCCAATATGCTTACCCACTAAGTTCATTCAAATATCCTCTACTTACTTCCCCTCAGTTCCCATCCTGCTTGCTTGGAAAGTTAATTTACGTAGCTTTCTCATACAACCCAACCGTATCCAACAACTTTACTATGTTTCACAGAGACACACCCTAACAATCTGCTTTAAGTTCCCGATTATAACTACCTTACCTACTCTTGTTATCAGAAAAAATTGAACTTAACACTCATTAAATTTACGCTTTGTGCTCCCAACACCTAGTAAGTTGTATGTAACTTTTTTTACGTAACTGAATGTAGGTTTACTAAATGGTTGATCGTATTGAAAATGTACTTCAAGATTTAAATGTCTTATTGCCAAAGATAAAAGGTAAAGGAAAATTTGTCTTGTATTAACAAGGCAAATTTAAAAGGGTCTACAAAGTCCTCTCTATCACTCAACCTTGATTTTTAAGGTTACTTTACAAATGTAAGTGGACACTGCAGGGATCGAACCCACGCCAGCGGAGTGATGAGCTCTGGAGTCACCCTCAATTCCAACCCCCTCGGCCCGCCACACACCATAATAAGGCGTTCATATGTTGTAAACAGCATTGTCAGCTCAATCCACTAGCTTTGAGCCAGCCTCATGTAAATTCAAAAGATTTTATGACCATTTAAGGCAGCCTTAGACTGTGGGAAGTTCACCCAACAAGTCCATAAAGTTTATCTATATAAATCATTGTCTTGTTCATGTAATTATATGTCACGGTGCAAAGAGTATTTATTAGTTAAATTTTAATTATTATAAGACCATTACAAGATGTCATAACTATTTCAAAAAATCATTTATCTTGCTTTACAACTTTACAGTGATTGTGCATGAAGACAGTGCTGACCGCATGAACTCACAAACTATTTGTTATTATATTATCTTAAATACTGTAATGTAATTGGGTGTAAGCCTGTATTGTGGTATTAATAAAATAAAATGCAACAGTCTTGAATGAATGTCGTCCAAAAATGTCTACATAGTCAGAATACAGCTACAGACATCCACTTAAAGTTTTCCATATTTTGATTTTGTTTTTAAATGTTGTAGCCTAACCTTCAGTTCCTCCGCCTCGAACCTGGATGTGACTTCGTCTTCTATAATCGCCTCCACTCCTGCCTTGATGAACTCCAGACAGTCTCCGAGATGGAACTCCCGCTTCAGCGTCTCAAACGACCGGCTGCGAGGCAACGAACTCTTCTATACAGACAACTTGGGCATTGGTTACAGTGGCAATGTAGAAACCATAGAGTACAGAACAAGCATAGAGTAAGTAATATAACTTACAAGTTTCCAACTGTTGAAATTGGAAATAACCTTAGTCCTTTAAAGTGTTGTGTTGACTCTGAGTCAACATTGGCCTTTTTGTAGCCAGTTATTAAAAAAGTTATAATTATTTTTAACTGTGTTGTGCCACTATTTTTATTTTATTTGTAGTATATTTATTTACATTTCAAACAAATACATGCACCTTAAGTGTGGAAAGAATATTCTAGTGTTCGATCAAATTAGCAGTCTATTTTATTTATTTTCCCATTAGAAACTTTTAGAGAAATTTTGGTTTTTAAAAGTCATAAATTGGAAAAGAGAAATTTAAGTCCAGAGTTTGAATATGTTAAACTACAGTTCCAAATACACATTTAGAAAAATTATTCCTATTGTTTAATAGGTCAACAGCAGATAACTAGGTAATTTATAGACACTTGACAGATACTTGAGTAACAATAACAATTTATTAGTCAGTTTACAAAAAGAATTGTGTTGGCTATAAAACAAACAAAAAGAGTACCTCTTGACTTTTGAGTGTGCTATTTCGCACATTAGAGGCTAATTGAATGTTTTTTTCAAGTCACCAACATTAAAGTAAGGAATGATCTGCAAATAAACAGTGTGATTTTGCAAGTACTGAATGCTGAGATATCCAGACTGCAGACTTGCATGGTTTTCAAAATGGCTTTTGTTTAGCATTGAAATCACTTCAACTGAGGAATTTACTACATCTAAATTGAAAAATTAGGTTTGTCCACTGAGTAATTTAGCCTAGAAAGTAAAACTTGTTTCAATAATTTGATAACAATTTTAACCAACAAAATTTGATTACTGATTCTCACTTGCAAATTATTTAAAAATAATCTATGAAAATTGTTAAAAAAGCAAAGTTAGGGTTTTTATTAAAAATGATTACCGTTGTGCCATTTTTAATAAATTCAAATACAAATCATCTTTATTTACAAATATATAGAGTACAGTATTGCATCAATAATTTGCGTAAAATTCAAATAATCTTTATTCACAATTGTACAATACTTTTACATACGTAAGAACAGCTCCAGAATATGTAAAGATTGTAAATCCAGTAATGAGCTCTCCTACATGTCTGTAGACTGTTTACTGTTTAGCCTAACAGGTTAAACACATTGCATAGTGACATCCTAACAAACTCCTAGAACTCAATCGGCTGTAGAAAATTTTAAAAAAATTATGCGGTTTCTGACAAATACGCATTGCTGCAAATCTTGCGAATGAATTCCAGTGTGGTGCTTCAAGGTGCATCAAGGCCAATTTTCACTGTTTTTTCGCCATGTGAATCAGCCACTGCATTGAAAAGTATCACTTAATTAAGAAAAAGCGTTTGACACAGCTTAAATAACTATCAATTTCAATTTTGCACCAGGTCAAAGGTATCTTATCTTGGAGTTTTGTCTCAACTCTTATGTTGTTCAGGTGTCTGACAAGTACTTCAGCAAATCTATGTTTATCAGTAGAAGTCTGTTTGTCAGTGGTCAAAGTCCAAAGATAGGTATTAAGTCGGGTAAATGTAAACTCGATAATTAATTGCTTAAACTAAATCAAATGAGAGATATGAAAACATACTTATTCATTTTTTTAAACAGTATGATTAGTAATTCCTTCAGTATGAATCAAAATTTCTACAACATAAATTATGAACCTATTTTTTTTTTTAAATAAAGAGGAGAAATACCCTTAGAATAGAGATGAAACTATTTACAAAGTGCAGCCATTGAACAGGAATGAAATCATAAACAATTGGCAAATTCCCAAACTCGGTTGTTAATACACGAAAAACGGTTGAGCACCAATTGTAAGTTCTTGCCACAGCTTCTCTTTACAAACCACCACTTGAGCTTTACTCAGCTAAAACCAAGAAAAGTTCGACTTGTTCAACGAGGTGAAGTTAGGACTACAAATTTCTCCCTACCACTCAACCTCGACCTTTACCTAGCGTCACCCACTGTATTCACTTTACAAATTGTATGTGGTGACTGTGGGGATCGAACCCGCACCACAGTGATAAGCTCTGGAGTCGCGTACAATACCAAACCACCACAGATCAGCTAAGTAAAGAGACATAGTTTGAAACTGTACTGACGCTGACTTCCAGGTTGTTGTTGCCCACATGGTTCTCCTCCGGGTTGGGCGCGAGGATGAGGTCCTCACGGGAGATGACAGAGCGTCCGTTCTCCATCACCGGCGTCTCCGGTGCATCCAGTGGCGAGTCCAGTGGCTTTACAAACCCGTTCACCTGGGACACATTATCACACAATGCAGGGACGTGTTTAGGTATCTGCCGCGCCTGGGCAGCAAATTTTGCCCCCTCCCCATCCTAAGACCACCCCAATATATGCCTCTTATTTTGTAGAAAAGTTACTGACAAATGCCTGCAGCGGCTTTTCATTCAAATTCTCTAGATGTACGTTCCCAGTAAACTAAAATGAACTTACATTTTAAAATAAACTATTTACTATATGTTTCATTGTTAATCAAAACCTTTCAAATGGTTGTTGTTTTAATAACTCAACTTTATTTGTTTGACTTTTAATTTGTTTTATTCACATCAAAAAGAAGTTAACAAATTACAACCTAAGATCAGCAAACCACACTTACAATACTAGACATGCTGGTGATATTGACATACCATTGAGGCTGTCTAACATGAAAAATAGTTTTCCCTATACCAAGATGAGGTTTTATAACGCTCTGCCTGCAAATCTCAGAGAAAAAAATACTCTAAGCCAACGACTTTATCTGTGGCTGTCCGAACACCCCTTCTACAGCTTTTAAGGATTTTTCAACAAGGCCACAGGACTTCTATAGTCTTAAGAAGAAGGCCAATCCAAATTTGGCGCCATCTATGCTGGGAAACCAGTCTCAGATGCAGACTACAAGTAAGTATTTTTGTAAGATCAAAACTTGTGGGGCCTACGCCAAAAATAGATTATTTTGCCCAATCATTTTGCCGCCCCTAAAATTTGCCCCCTAGTCACGCGCCAGGTCCACCTATACGAAATTACATCACAGACACAATGTAAACGTGTGCCACTGTCGCGACTAGCAAACTGCCAACCAAGAGATTTTAATCTAATTTAACTAATAACTATGCCCCATGTGCAAAAATGTCAAACTACTTGAAATATGTTAAAATAAATTTAATCAACTGTGGCACTGTACTTATCTTGATAACGTAATAATATTTTGACTTTTGATTTGACTTCTTTCTGATAACCTTGAAAATAATTGTGATTCACTGATTATAACAAATCTGTACAGATACACTCAACTCTCGATTATCCGGGATAAAGTCGGGTTAAGGCTTCCCGGATACGAAAAATCACGGATAACCCGCAAAAAGTCTAATAATAGTACTGGAAGAGGGAAATGAAATATTTACGATAATATACAGACTATCAATTATATTTAAGTAACAGAAATGTATTAGGTTAACATACCTGATCCTTTTAAAGCAGAAAAAGAAAGTACTGTAGAATACATACACAAAATAATCTAACTCACTACGTAAATATATTTTCATCACACACTATTTTTAATTTACAATAATCTATGTACAAGACATGACGTTTCATATTTACTTCTGTTGAACTGTCAACACCTTGTTTACATTTTGTTGCCATTTCCGCACAATACAAGACAATGCACTTGTCACAAGGTCACTCCTCATTCCACTTGTCTACAAAGACGCAACAGGACTAATTGTGAAGGATCAGTGCAGGTGTGCGGAGGAGAGGGCGCGGCCCGCAGGGTGAGTGAGTCAGACTGTTTATCTGTCTTCCCTCTACAGTCTATTACACCTTTGCGGATCGCGGTGTTATACTGTACGTTCACTTGCGCTGGATCACGGTGTTATACTGCACGCTCACTTGCGCGCGGATCGCGGTGTTATACTGTAATGCGTTCACTTGCTATGGATCGCGGTGTTATACTGTATCGCTCATTTTGCGCGGCGATTGCGTAAGCGTACTGCACGCTCAATTCATGCGGATCGCGTGTTATAATTGCACGCTCACTTTGCTATGCGGATCGCGTGTTATACTGTATGCTCATTGCGCCGCGGATCGCGGTGTTATACTGTACGTTCACTTGCGTTGCGGATCGTGGCGATTTTTTAAAAATATTTTCTCTCCTGAACGTGTCTTGGTTAAGCTACAACGCGGTTAATCAGATCCCGGTTAGTCGAGAGTTGAGTGTAAAGTGATCATGCACACAATAGTTTGATAAAGCTTTACCGACTTAAAAATATAACTGGATATTTGCCATTATGTCAAACAGTAGCACGATAATAAGCTACTAAAATATGAAAAATATCAAAGCCAACTAGCCGGTGTTGTTTGGATATTTGCCATTATGTCAAACAGTGGCCCGATAATAAGCTACTAAAATATGAAAACATCAAAGCCAACTAGCCGGTGTTGTTAGAATGCCGGGTTACTGGATGTGCTGTAATGGCAAATGGCCAGATTTACTGATTATTTGCAACAATTTCAAACGTCATTACCTTTCCATCACCACCTCCAAGGATGATCTTCACCTTCACCTTCTCTCTTTCCCTCTCTCGCTCCTTCTTCTCCTCCCGCGAGCTCTTATTCTTCTTCTCAATTGTATTTCTCCCATACTGCAATAGTAGAAAACAATAATTTAGTCAGCGTAAGTTTAGAATTAACTTGTGTTAAAATTAATTCTATCGTTTGTTACATTGTGTACCCCTAGAAATAAGCATATTCATACTGCTAAAGTCAAAGTCAGTCAAAGTGTCTTTATTTCATTATAATTAAGATAAGAGTAGTGTAATACAATACAGCTTAAGAACAACTAAGGTTATAAAGGTTACATTGGTACCCATTGGTTGACATTAATTCTATAAGTATAATCAGAATAAAGTCTAATTAGAATTAATTGATTCCAATCAATTCTATAAGTCAAATCAGACTAGCTATACTGTACTTGTAAAAGTCTACTTGGCCGTAAATTCTAATTTGGATGAAAACCACCTAAAATGGTTTGAAACCCTGGAATAAACTAGTGTGTATTTGTCTTGGGCTTTGAAAACTAACCACAATAATTCACAGTTTTTATTTAAGTCTTTTCCGTATTGTTTAAATCATAATTCATTTAAACAACTGTATATTTTTAACTGTCTATCATACTAACAAATTAGTATAATGCTAGAACAGACGTTTTTGTAAAGTTTTAACAACTATTTTTAAGTTTGATCCACCTTACAAAACAATAAATATTTTTCTTATAACCTTGCATTTGTTGTTTACTTTAAGTACACACTTCAGAAGGTAGACGACACAACAAGCGATAGCATAGGACTGGTATTGATTTAAATATTAGATAGTACAAATGCAATTTCAAAGACACTATGAAAAAAACAACTGCAGTCAATCTAAAAACTACCGTCCAAAACAATTTGGTATCAAAGTGAACACTTGGCTTTCAAATAACCCTTTTTATAATGTAGACAATTTTTTTGTCAGATAACTTATTGTGAATTCTTTATTAATAATGTAAATTGTAATTTAAAATTTAAAAATGTAGGCTAAATAATGGAAAAATGTAATTTTTAAGGTGCTTGATATATTGATTGTAACTGTGTATTTGAATTTGCTATTTTATGAACTCAACTCACGATGTCCATGGCAATGTTTGTAAAATGTCAAAAGAAAACAAAGGTCTTATTTCTTAACATAAAAAACAATAAAACTTAAATCAAAAATTTTCTCTTGGAAAAAGGTTTGTATTTTACATTATTTTTGTTTAAATACGAGTAAGCTACAAGTTTAACTAACAAAATACAGTATAAAAACTAA
Organism: Matsumurasca onukii; assembly: GCA_018831715.1. NCBI lineage: Eukaryota > Metazoa > Arthropoda > Insecta > Hemiptera > Cicadellidae > Matsumurasca > Matsumurasca onukii. The sequence goes on from CM032058.1 coordinate 27,021,288, forward strand.
AACTCTGTAGTACGCTAGAAACATTTTTATTTAACAAAACCAGTTGTAGAACTTTTTATTACAGTGGTGTTTGTCCTAAAAATGGTTATATTTAACCGTTTCTCATTACTTTGCAGCTTTTAGTTTAAGACCTAAATTGTATCCAACAAAGATGTTAAAAAGAACAAAATAACTCAAATTTTTAAACTAATGTAAAAAATTAATTCAATGTATCTTGCTATTATATAACGAAAGACTTATCATTGCTATTAGGTAACAAATCATATTGCTACAAACCAGCACAGTCTAAAGTTTGCAGTGATTTCATCATTTTTACTAAACAAAAAGAGATAAGACAGTCTACAAATAAATAAAATATTAAACCCAAGTGTTGTAAAATAAATAGATACTAAGTAAAAACGTAAATGCCACCGTAAGATGAAAGATTATTACTGAAAAATTCTGCCTCTATATTAATTAATATTTTGAAAATATTTTAATTTTAAAAATGTTTACTGTGCCCCAGCTTCCTTGTGGTTGAAACCATCATTTAAGCCAAGATCAAGTGGTGTACAAAGGTTGGACATACAAACTGTAAACATGGTTATAGTGACCTTCACCTTGCATGATAGAGCAGGTTCATCTGTCATCAGCTAATCAGCTGGTAATCAGTGGACGAAGTCAGCTGTTTAACAACATCTGACAGCATGCTTTGTTTGTGAAAACATGTCACATTTCATGCTTAAAAATGTGTTTGGCATTGTAAAAAAAACTGTCCCAGTTTAATTGACTGTGTACATACTGCAAAAGAAACTGTGGTAATGAAAAACTTTCTGTTTTTAACTAAGTTACCAACTGGAAAAGACTTGTTCCAATATCCAAAATTTTCCACAGTCCGGAGAATACAGGAAAAAGGGAATAAATCAATCAATAAAACAAAGTATTAGCTGGTACCGGATTTGTCTTAAATAACCAAAATTAAATTAATTATTTTTTACCGATAGTTGACTTAAAAATCGGAAATCCAGATTAGTATGGTCAGGATAAATAGGACTCTACTGCATATAATATTGTATTTAGTGCTTTTAAAATGTCTAGGGTTAAAAAAACACTTCTTACACTATTTTTATAAATTAAAAATTTGAATACTTCGCTTATTTCACACTTGACCAACTCACATGTCTATAAATAGCTTAGGCTACATTTTAATATTGAAATTCCAAATGAATTCCAATGCTACAATTTGCCTTCATACCCAGTGTAACAAAGGTCAGTATGCTCTCCTAGATAGTGATTAAATAAGTTCCTCTGTCGGTTTTGTAACTTCACCTTTTAGACACTTAATATTAGAGTTGTAACTGTAGACTTAAATTATTATTTTTTCTTCACTTAAATTATTATAATTTTTATTATTAGGACATTTTAGCCTTTCAACCTAACAAGCTTACTTACAAAGTTATAGCTTATAGTTATAGCCTACAAAGTTTACTAATTTCAACTCTCAGTCTGAATTAAAAAATAAGTGTTTAACGACAAACTTTTGTACTAAAGATCAAATTAATGGCTCGGAACAAACGGTCAAGGTGATTATTATCTTTTAATCTAACTAACAAAATACTAATATGATATCCTATGTATTAAATTTAGAAAGGGGTGCCAATAAGCCTTGTAAATGTATCTTTTTTATACTTCCAAGCAAATTTTGAAATACCTTTTGATCCAAACAATGAGGTGGTAATGATATTTATATGATTTTCCCATACACCTAGGTAATTGAAAACATTATCAAGCATCAGATGATAAGAAACATAGTAAATAATATACCTTCTGAAGTATAAGCTGCTTTCCTTAATTAGTACATTTTGGGATAAAATGTTCAGATAAACTGGACTTTATCAGCAGACTTAATGTTTTCCTAGGTAGGCTACAAGAGACGAAAGGTAGACCCAGGACTAATATATTTATGTGAATTAAAACTAACTACAGTCTTGAAATCAAAATCAAAACCTGGTTGTAGCCTAGTCTACTTCAGCTATAAAGTTTGGTAGGTAAAAAGCGTTGTCATCCATTGAAGGTCTACCAAATGCAATAAAAACAACACTTATGGTTATATTTACTCGAGAATTAGACATCTCCTTGAAGAACAAGTTGCAGAAGCGAGACAAGATTAAAGAGGCCAAGGCTCTCCAAATCTTGTACATAAACGACAAGGCATGCCTATCCTTACACACAACTTTATACATTAATACTAACCTCAAAAATCTTCACTAATAAATTAACATAGGCTCTGCGAACTCCGAAAGTTTTTGTAAAAGATGCTAATAATATCAAAACTAGGAATAATGAAAATAAAGGAGTTAAAAACACTGAAAAAAGGACTGCACCCAGCGTCACGAGTGACGCCATGCTTGACGGTTGACACTTTGACGATTGCGGATTGCTAGGAGCAGAAAGCCAAATCAAACACTATCCTGATTGGTCAGTGAGAACTTTTTTCTAAGCATTATGACCAACTGCAAGACTGATATAACTTTATTCAAAAACAGACCTTCACTATACACTGACTGCATTGACAAACTTAACATTTTTGTTTTATACTAACGAATACCAAAGGACCTAATTTTAATGATAATGAAAGACCTTGTATTCCCTATCCAGCGAACTTTTGCTGTCCAAAAGCAAATACAGTATATATTTCGCCTCTTTAGTGTGGCACCATCGGTGCTCTGCTCTCCTCCCATTCTTATAGTCCCTATTTACACACTAATTTACATATCACTATTTTTACACACATCAAGTCTTGCTGTTGTTGTCACTGTTCACTCAATATTTTATGACGACACTGTGTTCTTTTCTTATTTTTGAATTGAGTGTAAAATGGGGAAAGGCTGATACAGTGTGAGAAAGCATAGCTACACCCTGTTAAATTTCAAATAGAAAAATGAAACTCAGGAAACCTTTAAAGGAAATTTTTGGTCATGGTGAACTTTTTAGTAATAATTATTACAACTTTGCCCATTTCCTCAAACTGAGATTTTGGAGGGGGCAGCTCACAATTTTTAAATGTAAACACTCATTACGTGATACCTTATTTTAAAGGTCTTCTCTAAAAAGAACAATGGTAACGAGAACTTTTTACCTCAACCCAGTACAAAATGGCAGCTCTGCCTGGGAAAATTCAAGAGATGAACAACAATGCCTTCAAGACAAGGCTGAAGAAAGTTTTACATTGAGGTTTTTGTACTATCTACGTGAACACTAAGAAGAGACACTCGTAGTTCTGTAACCGTAATTACGTATAATAGTGAAATCATCACCCATTACAAAATTAATGAACATAGCAGTGTTTTTTTATTTACAAGTTTAAATTAATATTGACGCAATCATTCCAATACTTGAGTCAAGGATGAAAAATTCAAGTATTTAAGTAACAGTACAATGATTATTATAAAAAATCCAATAACTACATTTTCAAAAGGTAGGATTTGTTGAAAATTAAAAAGTAATTACTGTATCTGGTTGTAAAGAAAGGTTCAGGCTAAATACATTAATTTTAGTTTAGGACTACGTTTTAAATTAAAGTAGAGTAACAGCTATTACTTCAGCATCAAGACATATAATGATATAAGTACGTTAAGTTGAAATTAGTTTTAATAGTCCAGAACAAAAACATATTTTTTTATATCAGCTCTTTTACCTTTAAAGAAGACCTGATGCAATAAAATTCTGCTTGATTATATTGAAATGCTTTACTGTGATTGAAGCTTAGCATACAAAACTGTTGAGAATTTTAACGGACTATGGAGTAAGAGGGTTACCCCTATCTTGGATTGAGTCTTATTTGAACAATCGTTTTCAACAGGTTCAAATAGAAAACTCATTCTCACTCCCAATAAAAGTTATAAATGTGGAGTATTTGGAGTTCCACAAGGATCAGTTTTGGACCCTTTTTTGTTCATTACTTTAGGTTAATAAACTTCATTCTCTAAATGATTTGCAATCAGTTGTTCAATATGCTGATGACACTACATTACTTCAATCAGCCTTAACGCTTCAATCTTTAGAAGAAAAAACATATGTAGCGACCAATATATTGTGTGTACAATATTTTGAATCGCTCAATTTAAAAATAAATTTTCAAAAACAAACTTTATGATGTTTGATATTAGTCGGTCAATTAGGAATGAGTCACCATTAGTTATATTAAAAAATAATATAACTGAAGAAGTTTATAGTATTAAATTTATAGGAATACATTTAGATAATAAACTAAATTGGGAATCACATATTGATTTTGTGAGTAAAAAAATGTGTTCATCAATATTTTACATTTTTTTCCTACAAAGTTTATTGTAATTTTGCACAACTGCAGTTTTGAAAACTGCTTATTATGGTTTAGTTCAACCATAGATGTCTTATGAAGTATGCTTTTGGGGGAATTCTTCCAAAAACAAGGTAATGAGAATTTTCATTTTACAAAAGTCTGCTATAAGAATAATTTGCCGTCTTGGTTTCAGAGATTCTTGTAGACAAGCATTTGAAACACTACAAATTTTGACTTTGCCTTCCATTTACATCTATGAGGCTATACTATATTGCCTATCAAAATGTAATTTAGTTCAAGAGAGACAATTTCATTGCTACAATACTAGATTAGCTGATTCGTTTCGTACAAACCAGCATAGATTAAGCATTTATTCGCAGCTACCTTCCCAAGCAGGTGTAACATTATTCAACAAACTCCCTAATAGTTTGAAAAATTACAAAAATTTCAAAGCATTTAAAATTGATTTAAAACACTTTTTAATTTCAAAAACGTTTTACAGTGTTGAAGAGTTTATCAGTGGTAATCGGACGAATCATTAGGTTTTCAATTCTTTGTTGTTACCTTATTCGCTGTTATTAGCAACTCGAGCTTACGCACAGGCTTCTAGCCTATGTAAGCACTAAGCTCATTTCCAAAATTATATTTCTTTTTATTTCAGGGAATCTAAATTTTACTACTATTTGACCCATTTTTATAATTTAGTTTAATTTGGTTTATTTTAAAATGTATTAGATAAGCAATCATCAACCTTTATTATTTTTTGTTTTATTTCAAATCTGTAAACATAGTTAGTCAAGCTTCCATTATTGTTATTTTTCTATGTATATATGTATGTATATTTTGCTTATACGGAAATAAAGTGGATTCTGATACTGATGGCTGAACTGCTACTTAATGCTGTCCAAAACAAACTAATGTAAATTTTCAATTTCATAGATATACAATTATTATGTTCAATGTATTTTGTTTGATTTGTTTTATACCTAAACAATTTGTATTGTATGGTTAAATAAAATAAATAAAAATTGACTCTTTCACTGTGATCGACATGATACAACATGAAAATTGCATTAGTTTACAAGTGCCGACACTAGACAGTGTCAGTATGAACATCTTAAACATATTTCTAAAGAACCATGGAACTTTAAAGTAATACTCGATGGGAATAATAATTTGAATTTTACAATTGCAAATCATGAAATCAGCCCAACAGACAGCATCAAGTTTTTAGGTATTTTTGTGGACAAAAAATTAACCTGGAATAACCATATTGATATAATTTGTAAAAGAATGGCTTCTGGGATATTCTTATTGCGAAAACTATCTTCTCACTGCAGCAGATGTTTTGAGAATGGTTTATTTTGGTCTTATACATCCCCACATATTATATGGTATAATGTTTTGGGGAACTGGGATACAAAAATTTCTAGACTGTTGATTCTTCAAAAATTGGCCGACGAATAATTGCAAAACTAAAACATAGAGAATCCTGTCGAGATGCTTTCAAATCAACCGAATACTGACAATTACGCCACTTCATGTATTAGAAACTTTATTATTCTGTTTTCCAAAATTTCAATTGGTAGAGTCAAGCCACTCTTATAATACCCGTAGTGCAAACATTTTAAATTTTAATAGCCACCGTTTGGAAATGTTCAATAAATTGCCGATAAATTCTGGTAAAAAGATGTTTAACAAACTACCAGAAAACATCAGACAAATTCAAAATTTTAAAACTTTCAAGTGTGAACTAAAGAACTTTTTATTGTCAAATTCGTTTTATACAATGCGAGAATTCATGGAAAGTGGTATTTAAATTTTGATTTGCATACTAATATTTTTTTATCATATAGCTGAAGATGTTTTAGCTATCTTTTTCTTGCCAGTGGTAGTAGATTTTGTGTTTTGTTTGTTATATAGTTAGTTTGTCAACACAATTATTAATAGATTGTACATTGACAAATAAAACTTAATATTGGTCTGAGGAAGAAAAAATGAAGCAATCATAACAAAATATTTGTATTACTCTATTTGAAGATGTCATAATAACATGTGATGCAGTCTTCAATAGAGCTTTTAAACACAGTGTGCCAGTTAAAATAAATTATACAAATTTAAAATATATTTATATATTATATAATGTACATATAAACCTATATTACTAGGGTAAAATCCAATAACAATAATACAAACTATTTCTAATTTACAGCTCATTGTGGTTTGATTACCATCAAAGTGTTTAAACAAGTGCTAACAAAAGCATCCAAATTTTTTAACCGTGAAACGGAAAAACTCATCCAAACTTTGGCTTGTATCTTTGATGTAATTGATTTTAAAATTTGTGGCTATGATTTATTTCAAATATTGGTACAATGAAAACTCAATAGTTTGACACCTTCTTTGGAAACTTGATGATAAAAAAAGTTATAGACAAGGAAAGATTTTGAAATTGTGTGCACTGAAGTAACAATGTATGCAATAATGTAATGCTATGTTATACAGTTAAATTGAATTTTTTACTTTGTAACACTTTAGTCATTTTGTAACACAGTATTTAGTGGTATTTCAATACCTCTATATGAAAAAATACTGTATAGAACTAAGCTGGACAATTTGACATTTCTTCGGTTTACAAATAATCAAACTATTGAGTTTCTACTGTTTTATGGTATTTTAAGTGGTAAATAAGTATGTTTTAAGAATATAAAACATATTCATGAAAGCCAAAGAGTTAAGTTTATGTTTAAAGTTATAGTAATAATCAGTAGGATAATAGTTAAATACAAAATAAATACAAGTTAAATTAAAATTATGATTATTTGTGTCAGTATGATTGTATTGTACAGTAGTATTATTTGAGTTTTGTTATTGATACTTTACAACTAACTAAATTAAAAGTAAAACTCCATGGAGAGATGAAGCTCTTCTTATTAGATTTGTATAATTTAGGAATTACTTCATATTATCTAATAAATTTATAAATATAATTTAAATTATTTTTCCTTCAGTTTGGGTGCCTCTCTGAAGATGCGACTTTGTATTTTAAAGGCCTCAGAGCAATAAAACACTTTATTAGATAATAAGAAGTAATTCCTAAATTATTAAAAGTAAAACTGTTTAACACAAAAAGTACAATAGTAACAAAATCAGTGATATGTTTAACCCTACAATGTACAGAGACTCATGTTTAAAAACTTTAGCATAATTATTATATTTGCAGTATAGTTGTAGTATAGCCATTAAATAATAGTGTTTTCTGCACGAAAGTAAGCTATTATATATAGACCAAAATTAACATAGCTTGCACACCATAACACTGCTAAAATTGTGTGAAAATCAAATTTGGGTTTAAAAATGTTTCTTCTGTTCTCTGAAAAAGATCTCGATTTTAAATAATAGAAATTGTGATATTGGAAGGTTATCTAAAACAAGAACGGCCACCACTTTGACAGTATACAGTATCAACTCGTACAATTTATTGTTGTTAACATTAAATTGATTTGAGCTGCTATTAGTAACTTTGATGGCAGGTAAAAATTCATAAATTTTAATTTTTAGAACAACTAAAAAAAGTAATAGAAACCTGAAGCAACATTGTTTTGGCTGTACAGGCAAACACACAGATGTTGTGAGCTAAACCAAGAGTACAAAAGACAAATTGTAGTTTTGATGGAAGGTATGGAGGAGCCCGTAAGGTTGGCTACTTCATGATCATTATTATTATTATTATCAAATAGTTTTGTTGAGTCACCAACCAGGTAAATCAAGGACCCTGGACACACACTGAAGGGTTAATCTATCTTAGAGCTGTAATAGCTGCATTTTTCCTATACTGATTCAAATGTTTCCCAACAACATTCTCTATTTACCACAGAACGCTCCACTTCAAAACTCAAATAAAACCATAAGCATTAAAAAAAAGTAAAACACAAACCACAACGGTATAAAGTAGTATCACATAAGGCTTGACAGACAAGTGAAGAAGGTGAAGATGTGCACGAAGTGACAGCTTAGATCTGCGCGGGAGCGATGATTGTCGCTGCGCCACTGCCTTCGTTGATGAGCCGCTGTCGCTCGCGGAACATGGACACCCTCATGTTCTCCAGCTGATGGTAGCGGCAGAGCTTCAACATGGCAAACACGGAGAGGCCCACCCAGCACGCCATTGACGCCCATGCTCCAAACTGTCAAACATTTCCCGAACATTTAAAACTGGTTTATTTGTGCAGGACTGTAAGCTATCTTATTGTTTTGCTTACGTAGATACTCTCTAGCCTGCTTGTATTTTTGACAAGCAAACTTTGTCTCTACATGTATGAAGTTCAGTTGATCACGGATTCATGAGAGGTGAAATATGAGTAATTTCATTATCTCCCCCAAACGTCCAAATGTGCACCCCTGGCTGCAATGTGTCCGGGAGAGGGTTAACAGAAATGACTAAATTCCCTGAGATTTAGCATTTTTATATATTGTTTTCTGTATACTAGTGAATCTTCTGTTTACGCTGAATTCCTCTATTCTGTATCAGCTCCAGTCCATCTGACTACAGATCGACTAGACAGCTACTGTATGACACATCCTATGAATTAAGAAAGGGAAGAAAAAACTACTCACTTGTGCTGTTCCTAATTCAATGTAGAAGTTTGTAGTATCGATTCCGTCTTGTTTGTCAAAAGCATTCCCTGCTGCTATTTCACACCTAAAAAATATCATAGATCAGCCCTTGAAATGACTTTTACATTTGTTGTAAATAATACTCACAAGGTGCTTTCAATTTACAGAGCAAAAGAAAGCATTAAAGTAAATAAATAAATAAGTATTTGATTGCATGAACATTTTTCACATGAAATGCATGGCAATTGTCTTTTTTACTAGCTAAAATTTTCCTTTCATACTTCCATCAAAATTTTATTCAGACATATAAAATTTAAATTCACTTTCTCCCATTCATTAGTCAATAGTCAAATAGCTTTATTACATTATCATTGAGATAAGTATATAGGTGTCAAAACTTAAAACTAGTTACAAGAGTATCTTGATGTTGCAGTCGAGTCTTAGGTTGTTCCCTGTCTCCAGCCCAGAAATTCGTTTATGGAGTAAAATGGTCTGTCCGTCAACCATTTCGTCAGTGTTGTCTGCAGCTTCTTTCCTTGAGCCTTTATGTCGCCTGGTAGAGCGTTGAAGAACTTCCTGCAGCTGAATGATGGTTTCTTTTCAATCTGGATGTATGGTGCGAGGGTAGGTGAAATTTGATGCATATCGAAGTGTTGTACCCATGGATATCTTGGCCTGTTAGGATCCTTCTTTTCAACAAAGAGAATTACTTTGATGAAAAGGCTGATTAGGGTTAGAACTCTATGCCTTGGAAATTCATCTCTGCAGCTTTCTCTGGAAGCCAGTTCTGACATTATTCTAATGGCTCTTTTTTGAAGATACAGAATTTTATTCAGGTTGCGTGCCAATTTATATGATCTCCCAATTATACACCTTGAACTCGTCTGTGTTATAGAATGCTTGAGCGATGATCACTGTTTTCAGACGAGTTTTAAATGCCTTGGGTACAACAGCGTTTTTATTTTATTTTCCCTGCCTGTATTTCACTACCTCTTATGGTATTGCTTTTTTAATTGAAAAAGAGACATGTCACCCAAATGCAGGGTAGGGTCAACAGTTTCAGGTCTTTTTAATGCTTGCCTACACGACTCTCTTTTACGTAACTTTGCAACTATTTGAACTGCATGTTTTTAAAGAACGAAACTTTTGGAAAGATTTGCATTTGTGCAACTACCCCCTAGTCTCTATCAGTAAGATAAGTGTGGGTAGATTACTCCATAATACGTCATCAGTACCTGAGTCGTGCAGTACTCCTCAAAACATAAGTTCCTGAAGATAGTTTTGAGCAAAGGTGGTCTAAGTGGACGTTCCAAGTCATCCCTCGGTCAAGGTGTATTCCAAGGAATTTTGTTGAGTAGACCTCTTCAATCTCAGTTTCGTCCAACATTACTGTGGGACCTACGAGTCTCTTTCCCGTGTGCAAAATTGAATGAAGTTTGATTTTGTTGAATTTGTTTTGAGATTGAGCTTATTGAAATGTTGAATTGTTCTATTGAGTTTAATGAAAGTAACAATTTCGAGTTCTTTGAAGAAGAAGAATTAAAGGGTAAAGTCCTCTAAACTTGTACACTCTCAGTGAATGTGAAATTGCAGCAAAACTCCAGTTGTAATATCAAAACCACGTAGGCCTACCTGTTTTTAAAACATTTAAACTTGAATATCCTAAAAACCTTTTGTAATACAACATCTGAATTCAGGAGCTTCAGGTCAGGCTTCTTAGATAATAAAAAATTGAAGAAAGCTTAATCGAGTTTGAGGAGACACTTACGAAGGGAATCTCTCAGTCATGTCGCGGCACCACACCATGAAGCCTAGCGTGATCATGAGAGCGGCAGCAACAGTCATGGCACACAGAGACAGACAAGACACCACGTCCACAAACGCAGACAGGAACGAGCTGTAGACATTGGGACACATAGCTTAGTGATATGTTATCACTAAATCCTTCATTGATTTTAACATGTTGAATAGTTACGACAGCACACAAACATGACACATCCACGGTGCCATAACGAGTGAGGCGTGCTTTCCACACTTATAATATAGTATGGACATGAATGAGTCGCCCAGCTTCTAATTTTACCCTCTAGTGCTGCTTTCAATTGGTGACATATTTAAGACATAATCCAAACTTCAAGAATTTACCGGTAAATCGCAGGAGCGGTTTATCTGGGTCAATGGCAGTTGTTTTTAAATTCTATTAATAGATAATTACAAGTTAGCCGAAATATGTGGTGATTAAACACATTTTTGATTGCTGATTCAGTATTTTTATTTTAAAATTATATAAACATATATTTGCAACCAATGATCATAATAAATAATAAAACAACTAACTACAAGAAGAATAGAGGTATTATGGACTAGCGTTGAAAAAACTAACTTTTCAGGCAGCACGGCCTGTTGCAGAACTCACTATACAACAGGATAAGCAAACAATTGCAATAGATCGTGTCAATACATTACTAAATTACAGTAAATGTATGGTAGCAGGGTTATTCAACAATAAATATGACATACAGTACAATGTAGAACTAGATTAAAATTGATCAAGTTAACTAATTTAAAACATTGGTGCGCACACTGTAATATATAAAGATTTACAACTGTCATTAACCACTGTTTTTCATTGTGGTTAGTGTTGGGTCAATTCCTATTTTTTTCGATTCTCGATCCTCATACCGATGTACCAGGATATCAATTCTCGATTCAGATACCGATTCTATGCGCCTACAAATGTTCGTGGGTTGATTACTAATTTTTCAGACTCTCGATATCGATACCAGAATATCGATTCTCCATTCCAGGTTCAATTCCCGATACCGGGGACCTCCGGAAAGATCGGTATCGGAATAGACTTTACCAGCCGATTCCCAATTGCAGGAAGTCAGTTGTAGCTTACTACTTGTAGTATTTTTACCTCCATTTGGCTTAGAAATTGTGCCACTGCTAGTTACCTCCCCTCACTTTGGACTAGTCCACTCATGCAGGTTCTAGCTAGCAAGCCACAACCGAGTAGTTTTTATTCTGGGATCGATTTCCGATTACTGATTCCTAAATCAATTCCCAGTCCTCGATTCTAAAACCGATTCCCAATTCTTTCTAGAGAATCCATTCTGTAGAATTTCATTCAATAGAATCAATTCTCGATTCTGTAGAATTTCATTCTATAGAATCGATTCTTGATTCTGCAGAATCGAACGGCGGAATAACTTAAAGCAATTTAAAAATTCATATCCTCATCATTTGGAAATCAATTAATATTTGATCAACATCAACAAAACTATCCTATAAAAGCATACCGTAACCTGACATTAACTCTTGCTGAAGGCATGCCAAATTTACAAAAATAATACTTGACTTACCTGTCGGTTTCTTTATAGAGGAACATTGACATGCGATAAATCTGCATCCCTGCTATCACTGACAGCAGAACTCCGACAAATATTGTGTAGTTGCAATACGCTTGGGAAGCCCAGTTGACAGCAAGTTGACCCTCATCCGTCCATGTCCCGTTAGAAAATAACAGGCAATGACCTCTGCAACGTTTTCAATTTTATCAGAATTAAAGTGGGGTTAGGGTGACATTTAGATATTTCACGCTTTAAATTATTTGTTGGTTTAAATGAGTCTACAATCGTTTTTACACTCAGATATTTCACTTTAATTACAGCATACAGTACTCCAATTTATCCAAACTCCGATCATCCAAATCGTCATTAGGACAAAAATTTACTTTAATTAGTAAAGCTAGTTGAAGAATGCATATTACTTAAGTGCTATTTACAAAAACTTAAGGTTGGGACACACTTGCTGCAACTCGGATACTACATAAAATATTGGGTTAAGTCTTTTCCATTTAAATCAGTTTTGATAAGAAAACTTTTCCGGGGGTCTAGATTTTCAATCCTGATAAACAAGACATATTTTTGGTTCGTCCGAACTTAGTCAGGGTTGGCCGTAGCTCAGTGGTATAGTGTTCTTCGCACTAAATCAGCCTAGGTTCCATTCCCAGGTGCAGTGATGACTTTTCATGATGCTCACTCCCCGTGGTTAGGAAGTCACGTTAAGCCTTTGGTCCATTCAATTGGTCGTTGGGTATTACTTAATGACCCAATAAGAGGAACAGTCAGCCCTTATTTTTCGAAAGACTACACCTTATCATCAATTTAAAACACTCATCACCCTCACCAATATCCCATATTCACCTTAAAATACTTCACCTTTGAGTAGTTGGTGTCTCAAAGCAAAGTATCAAAAAGTCCAAATGGGCTGTATACTGAGTTATTTGTCAGTGTCTGTCAACTCCTAGATTTTGAAGATTTGGCAACAACCTAAACACACAGCTTGTGTACTATAGTAATGATAGAATGTTAAGTAGGCCCTACCAAAGTACATCGTTTACCTGAATTCTTCTTGATGCATGCTCATAGGAATGGTAATGCACAAGGACAAAATAAACGCGATAACATAGGCTGAGAGTTGGCTAATTAATAGCACGTTGTTTAAAGCCATTGTAGTGGTTGTAATATTTTGATACACAAAATAATCCAACTTTTTAAATACCAAGAATATTCTTAGACATTAGCACGACTTATTTGCACTCATTGTGATTAAAAGGTCTTTCAACCAAACAAACAAATACTGAATTTTGACGTTTCAACGTTTTTTGACAGGCAAGTGATGAGAGAGGGCTGGTTAACCAGAGCTTGCTAATCAATCTGTGGTTAGCGTAATACTATACGAACGTTGCTGAAACAAAAGAAGCATTTTATATAGAAGGTGGTTTACGAATTTGCATTGACTTTATATGTCGAGCCAATGTAAATGGAAGAGAGTCTCCGCCAATTTGACTTTATAAAACATTTAAAATCAATGCTAGAGTGCCAGCAGAGAGACTTCTTTTAATCTCTGGTTCTAAATACTTAGTCATCAAAATAAAGAACAGCTGACATGTGTCAAATCGAACTTGGTCTGGTGTGTCTTTGTGGTTATGATGATTGATGATTAATTGTTTTAATGTTATGTAACTTTTTGAAACTATAACAACTACACGTTTGATAAGACAAATTTAGTTTTTTCTTTGGTATTATTACCGACTTGAGTGATAAATTTTGAACTACTACTCACTTTAACTTATAATAAACTGCCAACATGAAATGCATTTTGATATTTGATCATCTAAATGATATAATATTTTCCAAGTATGATGCCCCATTTTCAAAGCATATAAAGAAGCTCAGTAGGATACAAGGATTAATTGATGAGAATGAGAAGGTCTGTTCCTATATTTAGTTATTTTTTTAATAGCTGATCTTATCTCACATCACCTTACTGATGTAAACATCAAATATTTACTGGAAGGTTATTTTCCGTATGAATCTCAAAGATTTGGCCCTGTTTATAAAAAAACCTGTGGGATTTACCTGAAGGTAATAGGCCAATTTCAATAATTCCCTCTCTCTCTCTCTCTGATACAAGGGCTGTTCAGAAAGTGAACGATCGGCCTAATAGCATAATGTACTGTGCTTGAGCAGTCATCTTGGTGCCAAAACATGCCTACACTCAGTGCGAATCCAGCTGTAGTAGCGTGATGTCTGTGACGCTTTTACTCTGCTTTCTACTTCTGTTTTTCCTCAGGAAAATGCTTTCGCAGCACCATAGGGGCTCATCAGTGTAATCCAGTGAGCTCCCGTGTGGACTCCCTTTTCTTCATATCACATTGTCCATTGTCTTCTTCTATATGCTCAATAAAGGTTTACCCACTAAAACCTCCTCTTCTCATCTGTTGGAACGGTATCACCAAGGCATTTCTTCAGCTTCACAGAGTCTTTTTTATTCTTTCCTGCGCTTTCATTTCAGACATTCAGTCTTGATTCAGTGATCTTCGTGACATAATTTCTTGTATCATTCCAGCCACCACGTCCCATCCGTCTTTGTTTTGAAGCATCTTGTTTACGATGTTGTCTCTGGTGAGGATGCCAACTTGTATGTATGGTCTTCAAGACCGTCCATCTTTCACAATCCAGCACTGTGTGCTCCGCTGTGTCCTCTTCCCGCAGTAACACACTCTTCAGAGTCCACCTTCTGGATTCGGAAGAGATACTTCTGAAAGCTTCCATGGCCAGACAAATTGGGTGAGGTAGAAATCTGGTTCTCGTGGGCTACCCATCCAACCGACCTCGGGAATTAAATTCCTTCCATATTCCTGTAGCAGAATTAGACCACCTTTCTTGCCAGCGTTCCATCATCAGCGTTCTGGCTCTTGTCTCTCTGTGCCTGATTCAGGAATGATCTCTCTAAAGCCAAAAGGGACAATGGTGGTACTCCTAATGACAAAGGCAGCGGCGAGATGGTACGGTATCCGCTGCAAATGCGTAGGGCCATCTGCGCTGCACCTGATCCAGCTTCTGGCGGTTTCCTGCTGAGTCTAAAGCCCTTTTCCAGGCGGGGACTGCGTGCAGAGCAATGGATTCCACGACTGATGCAAGAATCTTCTTTTACTTGGGCTGGGTCCACGAAGGTTGCCCATTAGCCTACCTAAACTGCCCGCCACCTTTGCAAGTGCAGTCTCTTTGCGACCTCTTCCCGCGTGTGCGGAAAGATCTTCTGTTATCCAGCCATAAGCCCAAATACTTTATCTTCGAGAAGGCTGAGTGACAGTCCCATTAACCTCAAAGACTATGTTCCTCAGAACTCTTCTGCCAGACATAACTATGGCCTCAGTCTTTTCTGGAGCAATAGCCAACCCCTGCTCTTCCAGCCAATTTCCCACCATTCTAATAGCTTGGTTTGCCTTTGTCATGAGCATATGCTCAGTGGTCGCTGTTACCACTTCTACTTCTGTTGAGGACATGCACAGAAATAAAAAACCTGCCAGTTGTAAGGTGCGTTATGTAATTCGGTTTTTGTTAGCAAAAAATCACACATCTATTGATATGTATCGCCAAATTTGTTGAATAAGGCGAGGAGTAAGGAAGTTTATTGATTTCAAAAATGGCAGCAGCAACGTTCATGATGGAGACCGTTCTGGTAGTCTTAGCGTCATAACAAATGAACTTCCAAGGAAAGTTAACGACAAGATTGTGAAAATCCCGGTTCATAAAGATTAGACCTACAAAAAAAAACGGCAATACTGTTATCGACCATATTGTGACTGGGGATGAAACCCGGCTTAAGCATGTCACCTGCAAAACAAAATGAAAAAATAATTGCTACGTAACGCTTTGAAACGGACGCCGATCTGTATGCGGGTATAAATCAGTGTTTGATGTCGCAGTAGGGGAGATTTCTACAGAGACGGTATTGACAACATGTGTCAGGTTTTGTTAAATGTCTCAATTTAAATGACGACTATGTAGAAATTTAGTTCAAGAAAACCCCTTTCAATTGTATTTAGTCAAAGTATAAACTTTTATTAATTTTTAATTGTTTTAATCTAAATCGACTGTTACTTTATAAACAGCCCTTATATTTGGTCAGATTCTTAGAGAGTATTTCTTGTATTTCTTAAATTTTTAGAGAGTAAATATTTTGAATTACGGCCATGAAAAGCGATAACCGCTTTCTTAGGATACCTTAGCTGTTTTGACCGAATCCAACAGACCTGTTGCAGCATGTTGGGCTACAAAAAAATTTAAATAATTATTCGTTAAGTTAAAAACGGCAGTTTAGTATATGTTTTGTTTTCTCTGAACTGTTCATTATACTAATAATATCTTTTTAGGTGGAAAACTCTTCTAAAGTTAGCAGTAATGTTTTAATGCAATTATTTTCACCCGTCGTTACTTCGCAGCAAATCATGACATCTCAGTTTGGGAACTCCTACACATCAATTCAGTGCTTTGATGGAACTAACATGGTTTTTGATGAGGTAAGCTGAAATGAATTGTTTTAAACAGCTGTATCCTAAGTGCCTAAGCTGTCAAAACTGTACAACAAACATATTTTTAGAGTAGTTTTTTTAGCTTTAGACCTCTCTAACATAAAAAGTTAGAATATAAAGAAACAAAGCATATAACCCACTATTCACAAATTTACAAATAAATGAGAAGAAGCATTGGTGTGTAGCAGTGTTTCATATTTTACTATAATATGTAACAAATAAGCCCAATACTTGGCTACAACATCAAAGGCTGAAAATAAAAGGTGGCAGATGCGTACGTCTTCCTGCAAACACTGAGCAGGTGAGAATGTCAGAATAAAACAGTTAGCTACAATACAAGAACCACATAGCTTACAAGTTTTTTTAACAAGTTCACTGTCCTTGTTTTCTTTCATAAATACACAAAACAATTTTTTTTTAAACTACACTAAGGCTATATCTAAAGTTGGTCTCTGTTCTGAATCAGATCTTGGTTTCGTGTAAATTCTCGGTACCGAGTCTATTGAGTTGAATGTCGCATCACGGTTCTTAGTCTGTTATTGATCGGACCAGACTTTATTGAAAATTGTCTTTCCAGCTCTGAGAACCGAGAACTGACCGCACATTCCACCTCCCATATCGAACAATTCTGGATCCAACCGAACGCTGAAAAAAGAGTAAAAAAGTGCGTAACATGTATTTAATAGCTTTACAAAGGATTGCTCTTGGTACGGGAATGAATCCCGTTAACTGCCGCCACTAGCTGCGCGGCTATCATGAACTATGTGGAGCGTGCGACGCAGTAAACCGGTTCAGCTTGTCTGAAATGTTAGCATGGTGTAGTAAACAAGGTAATTACTACAGTACCAAGGTTTTTAAGTGTTTATGTGTATATTTTATTTCAGTATATGGGGTTTCTATTTGTTAACGTCGGAGTAGAAGATGTGCCGATGTTGAAGCGAATGCTGAGTGTCTGCATTTGCATCGTGCAGCATTTATGCGGTCCGGATATTTCTGAGTGAGTACATCCAAGATGTAAAGTTCGAATTGGTTTAAGTCTTTCGATCTGTTTTGTACATACATTGTATCGGAAGTACAGCTTCTTTGAGTTAAGTTAAACTTGAAATACAACTTGAGTTATAAACCTGTTTCTCTTTGTTACTTAAAATGTTGTTGGATGTTATTGGTTTGTCACAAGAAATATGGACTAATCCAACCATATATTGATTATGGCATTATTTTCTGGGGATCTTGTACTGCTCATAAATTACTTAGAATATTTATCCTCCAAAAGAGAGCAGTTCGAATAATTTCAAAATTAGGACACAGGGAGACTTGTAAAGATTCTTTTAAAGAACTACAAATTTTAACACTTCCTTGTGTTTATATATACGAAACAATAATATTCTTTTGTAAAAGTGATCTTTTAGTTCGAGGTTGTGATATTCACAACTATACGACTAGAAATAGTCATAAATATAGAACTGAAATTCACAGAACAAACATTTGTCAAAAATTACCCCGTCAAACTGGAGCCAAATTATACAATAAACTGCCAGATAATTTAAAAAGTATACAAAATATGAACACATTTAAAGCCAGATTAAAATCTTTTTTGGTCGAACATGCTTTTTATAGTGTAGATGAATTTATGGACCTATAATACATCTCCAAAATTATTATCTATCTATTTATTTTAAATTAATATTATTATTTGGTGGTCAGCAAACATTTTTGTTCAGCTTGTATGGTGAATTTACCTTACTTCTTTTATATATATTTTTATTGTTAGCTACTGTTTTTTGTTGTTTTTTTAATGTCACACAATAATTATTGTATTGACAATAAAGATTATTATTATTATTGTTTTATATGGAAAATATTAAAACCGAATCTTTGATGGACGCACTGTACTTCTATTTTATTGTAGATTTATTTATATAAGCATATTCACTTATCAAAATTTACTGGAGTAAAAACTATACAGCTGAGTTTGTACCAGCTGGCCATTTTCAATTTGTCTCTAATTTTATAGTTATTCTATTGGTAGTTTTGCACACTGTTAACAAATCCCTGCTGACCAACTAAAACTTATATTTGAAACGTAAACAATCTTCAACTAAACTGTTTTGATTAAAATTGGTAGAAACTACTCGTTCCTAGCTTTTCACGATGAGATGGCTTTATATTCTATACGTAGACTATCAGATATCAGACCTGCTTGTAGAAGACCGAAATCAAAACGATACTCACTGATCTGCTAAACATTCATAACATCGTTGCTTACAAATGTACAAATGTCAGCCTGAAGGTGAACGCAGAGCAAACTAGTCTCCTGTCTCACCTGCTGGATACGTGGAGTGGTCTGGTGGACTCGGACCAAGCTTGCCTGGTGGAGGCGGTGGAACAGATGTGTGTTAGCCCGGAGCTGAGCGACACGGTCATCAAAACCCTGCGTGAAGCCGCCAACAAGCTCAAGTCCATGGTGGACCATCCACGCTGCCATGCGCTCATCTTTGTGGACAACAAGTTCCTCTCTCTCTATTCCAGGTTTGGGCAACAATTTTTACGTGTAGTTGTATTTTACCACTAAGTGTTTCTGGTTCTTATTTCGGTTTTGGTCTCTTTGTAAATATTTACTGAATTCAGTGTTTGGTTGCTTCCTATATAGACAATGTATGATCTCTTCTATTGAATGTGGTAACATAATTACAATTTTCACCTTTTATGTTTATTTTATTCACAACAGATTTTCTTAATTTCAAGTAGCTTTTGATGTTATATTTACTAACAAACAAAAATGGCATACATTTTTGTCACTTGCTGTCTGAAACCAATCTTATAGAGGACAGCTAAGGAATCCATTACTGTTGTGAACTAACTCTTTAGTTTGCTTTAACAAAATAAATTTAAAAATACTATTTATTTTAAAAGTACTTCAAACACAATTTTGTTTAATAATTAGTTCTGATTTGATGTTTCTTTGAAACATTCAATAATGCAGTACTATTTTGCATGAAATTAGTGTATAGAAATGGTTTCCAGTTCTAATCTTGGCGTATGTTTGTTTAAAGTCGGGATGCTGAAGACCTTGCAGCGGCGGACATTTTGTTCCTGAACATGCTGACTCAAAGCTACAACCGACCAGTGTCCTCTGCAGAGCGGCTAGCAGAGGAAGGGGGGAGGAAACAGGGGGAGGGAGACAAGGATGAGTCAGGTGATGAGTTCTACAGCCCCCCGTCCAGCCCTGCCAAGCAAGTGAACACAAACAGTGAGAAAGGTAAGCAGGATGTTTGGAAGATTTCAAAATTACGGATGGATATGAACAGGAGAGTATTGTATCCAAGATTAACAGGTTTTTGAAGGGTCTTGGGTTTGATACAGATTAACCTCTTGTAAATGAGGGTGCACATTAAGCCAATGGCTGCTAGACAGTTTTCAGGATGCAAATAAATGGACAAACCTGGCCCCCTTTAATTTAACAAAAAGAAATGAGCCAACCATAATGGTATCGATTGAACTTTATGGTTTAGTTTCCTCAGTATTATTAATAGAACGTTGCAGCAGTATGAAGTCTTCTGTTGTTTTAGCTGAAGACAAATTCAACTGTGAACTGGTCATACTGACTGGCAACAACAGTTTCAGTCCACACGCCGTCCACGTATCCACCATTACTCCTGGTGTCTCACTACTTCTACTTTATCAGGTAGGCTATTTTATTTTAATGGTTCTATGATTATTATTTACGTCAGTTTTCTTAATGTCTCCTGACTGTACCTGTATTTTGCTGTATATTACCTGTACGTAGATATGTTCATTATTGTGGGACATAAGGAACGAAATAATTTGCATTCTTTGTAAGTCAACTTGTGTCTTTTCTACTTTTAGACAAGCTCAGAAGTGTTATGTGGAGGACTGCACGATGCTTTCTCAGCTTTAGTTTTGATCCAAAACGCTCAAATGTCAGAAAATGGAGATGAGGGCTTGCGGAAGATCTTAGAAGTTCTTGAAGGAAGTATGAAGAAGGTTTTCGACGCCCTGAAGAAAAATAAAGCACAAAACAATCATCAGATTGAAGCAATCACCAAACAAATTCACACTAAATGGGATAGTTTGAAAAAGTAAGTAATGTGTACAAAAGTAAGCTGTATGGTAATGTGAGACACACCCATAAATTTCACCTGAATATGTGGTAAAACCTTTTTATCCTTGTATTAGCCCCACCCCATGATTGGCCTAGCAAGCTCAATCCACTGTAGTTACCTAGCAACCAGTGACGTAAGAATCTGTTGTTATCTGAACCTCATGGTCAAAACCGATTGAAAACATAAACACATCTAACTAGTGTCTACCCAGGGGTGCCCATCCCCCCTAAAACCCATTTTGCAAATCCCCCAATTCGGGATTGGGAGGGACAACCAGGGGGTCCAGGGGTCCTCCCCCCGAAAAAATTGGAAAAATTGTATGCAAAATACACGGTTTTAACCGTTTTAGAGCTTAAATTATCTACTTTATAAGTACTGGTTTTGCTTTTTTGAATCAGGCTTATTTTGTGAAAGTATAAATTACCAGTTCAAAACATGAACGTTTCGTAATTTAAACAGTTTATTTTAGCACCAGCTTTTAAATAAAAATAATATAAGTGAATAAAAGGAATAATTTTGACAACAATAAACTTAAATATAACTGTGTAGTTTCCAAGTTTTTCAAATGCTTGATTATTAACTGTTAAATTTTGCACAAATATTTGTGAGGCAAACTATATCTGTAATATGGCAGTAGCTTTGAATAATTTAATTAAAATATAACCCCTCTCTTAGACTAATGTGCATGGGCAAAACACGTTAAAACATCTTCAGCTGTCATGTTTAAGAATAATTCTTGATTAATGTGCAAGTCTGCAAGCCATTGAAGGCCTACTATCCAGTATCACCTTCACGCACTAACCTTCAATCTATTACGAGTATTGCTGTAAAATCTGCATCCTTCCTTTTTACGAAATTGCCGTGTGGGATTTTAGACAAAATATGGCAAATGGGTAAACGTTAAACAAATTTAGTTTTCCCTCTCCATTTTTCATTTTTCTTAATTCCCCTCTAAAAATTCTTTGAATGTCGCAAGTTGTGACATCAAACCCCCCTGTGGGCACCCCTGTGTCTCTCTTTTTTTGTCTCTTCTTTCCATACCTATCCTTTCCGAATTAAACCAGCAAAACCTATTGAAAAGAATGTCAGCATCTTTTAAACATTAATTGTCACATTAAACAGTCTTGATTCACAGTTGTGTTCCAGTGTAAAATTTCTAGGGGTAATGCTGGATGAGTCTTTGAATTGGAAAAGCCACATTGACTATATTTTACCTAAACTCTGTAGAACTGTATTTTTACTTAGAAAACTTGTTAATTGTGTCCCATTAGAATATGTAAGGAGTTCATATTTTGCATTTTTCCAATCACATGTTAGGTATGGGTTGTTAATTTGGGGATGCTCGTGTAAATGTGACTCTGTCTTGTTAGTACAAAAGAATGCCTTAAGGGCTATGAGCAATGCGCATTGTAGACCTCTGTTTATACAGTTTCAAATTTTAACTGTGGTGAATTTGTATATTTTTGATGCTACTATATACACTTTAAAGACAAAAGAATCTTTGTATAAGAGCTGATATTCACCAACATAATACTAGGAATAAACATCTCATTGATGTTCCCTACTGTAGATGGGTAAAACTAAAAATACTTATGTTGTATTAGGGCCAAATTTTTGAATCACCTCGAAATATGTACAGCAAGTCAATATAGTTGAAGTGAAAAAGAGATTATATAATTGGTTGACTTTGAACCCATTTTACGATATCCGAGAATTCTTTGCTATCGATACAAATAAGATACAGATGTAATGTAAAAAACATGATGTACCAGTGTCTCTGTTGTTGTTAATGTATTGTAAGTTAGCCTCATTGATTCTTGTGAATATAATAGATATTTTAATGTTCATGCCAATGTTTGACTATGTTTGACTTTGTCTATTGCATGTATTTGCTTAATGACAAATAAAAAGATTTGATTTGATTTGTTAAGCTTTAATGAGCTGGCATGGCAAGGGGAGAGGGTTGTTTAGAATACTTTGATTGGACTATTACCTTTGGGGGAGAAACATGATATTGCATCGAACGTCCCCAGAAATAAACATTTAGATTATTACAATAATTTAATTTTAGAATACTTCACCTAATTGATTTCAATGTTTCTTTCTGATTCTCGCCGGGTCTCATCAGGACCTTAAAAACCTGCCCTCTCGTAACTTACCTTCTATAACTTGTACTTATATCACTTGTATAATTCTCATACCTTGTATTTTGTAACTGAGCAGTTTGAATAGTCGTGGTTTGCGCAGGAAACTGCAGGAGGTGGTGAAGGAGCGTGACAGCTCGCTGGGACTGGACGCTCTGACCACGACTCTGCAGTCTCTGCTGCGTACGCTGCTGCGGCTCACCTCGCTGGACAGAGCTGCGTTACGCAGAGGCATGGACCCCGCAGAGCTGGTCACTCTGCAGGTGCGCAACTCTCTCACTGACTTCACTGCATTCCTCAAAGTCAAGGCGATACGCAACTTCACCCTCGGATCATATCCTTTCTCAACACTGTAGTGGCTTAGTATGTAACACTGCTCTGGATGTAACCAATAAAAAACAATCACAATTTATTAGTCATTTCACAATGAAATTGTGTTAATTCATTAATTAAATATGATTTCAATTCTTGTTTGAAATCACTCAAATTAGGTTCAGTTTTTAAGTTTTCATGTAATTTGTTACATAATTTAACTCTGGCTTGACAAGGGAGTTGGTCAAAAACCCGAAACTTGCTATAGTAATTTCTCAATAAATTAAAATACCTTTTATTATGAACATGAAAATTTGCTCCAGTTTCTAAATTACATTTAGTCAAACAAAGAAAATCTGTTTCAAAAATGTACGTACAAGGTAGTGTTAATATAAGAAGTGTTTTAAAATTGTCCCCAATAATAAAACGTTATAAGCCTTTAAATGCTCAGGATATTATTTGAACAATAGCTTTAACTGGATAATTTTTTATTTTAGGAATTTTAATGGTGGGTAAATACTAAATAGTTTAAAAGTTTTCAATATATTTGCCCGAATGAAGTTATTGTGTGCTATGTTGGCACAATCTGAACATTGATCGCTTATTGAAGATAATTGAGTTATATAAATTTACTTAAGTAGGCTTTACACATCCTTAAAATCAAAAATATTCAATGTTGAAAAATTGTTTATTTTTTAAGAATACTCAGTGTTTGAAAAGTATTTGTTTGGTTTTGTAAAAGATGTGTAAGCATACTTAAGAAGTTATACAGACTTGAGTCATAACAGTCAAAATATATAGCTGAGTACATGGCTTTAAGGGTCTTAAATTCCAAATGATTCTTTTAATTCAACTTTTCCAAAAATAACTAGTTTTGAAATGTACCCAACTTTATTAGCAAACTATTAATTATTTTTAGTTCATATGGATTTTTTTCTCCCATCCCACTGTGGATTTCCAGCCCTAAAAAGTAAAAACAAAACATCACCCCTGGGTGTTTTTTGTGATAAAGTAAACTTAAATTATTATAAATTTAAAAGTACCAGTATTTATTTATTTACCAACAGGATTAACGATGCCACTTGAATACTACCGAACCCGGACTAACTGCATAACTGTCTGGCAAGCGGGAGACCCGGGTCCCGGTTCCGTCCAAATATTTTTGTCTTCAAATTTCTTCAGTTATAATTATAACACAAATTATAACTATCTTTTATAATTTTGCTAACAAACTAATTATTTGTTTAATAAGGACCCGCTTTTCAGGTAGCCAAAATTGTCTTAAAATAAATGACAGCAACCCTATTTTAATATTTACACCAAAAGTATACATTTAAATCACTATCGGGTTATTTCAACTTGTGTTCATTTTTTCCTTAACGATTGACAAGAGAACTTCGCTAACAATAAACAAATACCTGGAAGAGTTCCCGGGGCTGGTTCACTTCTTGTACATTGACAGAAGCAACCATCGAGTGACAGCCCCCAGTCTGGACTTCTCCTCGGAGGAGACCGTCACTCTCACCAAGAAGAAGGTAACAAACAACCGTAGTTCCTTCATTAGTTTTGTTCAGCATAAAATATAGTAATAAAACAAGACTGCACGAAACAGAATAGTTGCATCATGCGGGCCTAATGCCGCTGTGTGATGTGCTGAAAGTGACACTTCCAACATCACTCGTTGCCAGGCAACCAAACCCCTTCCTTGCCCCTCAGGGTCTATTCCCTATTATGTAGATAACTGTGAGATCAAGAGCCGAAGAAAACCTGACAAGTAACAAAGGAATCCGATCTTGTGCGATGCAGCCAGTAGCAATGATAGAGGAATGATAACTTTCCGTGGTAACTATCGATTGTGGCTATCGAGCTTGTTTTATCGCACTTGTTACCGTTATCCTCGTTAGAATGTAATGTCACGTACTTTAAGAAACAGATTTATTAGATGTTTTAATTTAATTTTTTCTTCTCTACAAAAGGGGTCCTTTTCCTGACAAGCCGCCACTGCCATAAACCTTGCCGATAACCTCAATGACTTAGTAGGATCTTTTTAAGTAGTGATACACTTGAAACCGCCATTTTTTTAGTAAATTGTAGTGAACATTTCAACTTGAAAGTATTGATCTAGTCTATTCCTCCAGCGCCAACAAGGAAGAGGATGGTAATGATGAGTAGTGTACATGTTTTATTGCTAATAGTTTTAAATTATAAAGATGTTTTGAAGGAAAATTAAATAAAGAAAAAATGATTGTTTTAAATGTGCAGTTATTTACAGAAATGGAACTACTTGAATAAGTATTTCATGTGACCCAAAACTCAGTAGGAGGGAAGCTCAAAATTTATTATTTTGTCTAAGACTATTATGCTGCTTGGTGGTTAAGTGGAAGAGAGGACTTTATAGTCCTAACTTCAACACATAATAAAGACTGATTTCATTTCATTACTTTATTTTTGTATTGTTTGAAAAAAATACTAGCTCATTTGTCCTAGGTGAATGTAATGAGAACTGATTTGAAGAAACATGTAACTTCTTTCCCATTATACATTATTGTAGCCAGCTTTAAAGAAAATCAAGTATAAAATATAAAACCAAACGTTGAAATGGGTTTGTGTTTTTAGATTTGGTCAATGGTGGAGTTCAGCAGAACACACCTTCAAGATGGTCATCTAGCTGTCATGTGGAAAGATACAACATTCAACTATGCCTACTATCTCTGGTTCGAGGACAATACGGTAAGTCCACTTGTAGCCTATTAGAACTGAGAAAAGAAAAGTCAGGTTCTATTGAAGACCTGTTAAGAAGTTTCTGTAAGAGTTTCCAAAACTACAAAATGTGAAAAAGGCCAGTTTTAGATTGTTTAATTGTTCCCCACCTTAAAATCTGCCAAGGTATTATATGCGAGAAATGTCTTGTATTTCAATAAAAAATAAGATCCAAACTACTCTTCGTTAATACGGGTACCACAAGGGACCTAAAAATGCAGTTTTTAATTTGAGTTCTTAGTATAGTATTGAGTATATTTAAATTGTATGAATATATTTTAAATTGTTTGTTTATATGAAATTGTTATATTTTGTACTGTGGTTAAGTGGAAGAGAGTACTTCGACACCAATAAAGACGCATTTCATTTCATTGAGTTGTACAAAATATTACTGAAATGTATGGTTTTTTAGGGTTCTCCAATAAAACCCAAAGTCTTCCCTTCAACAGCCGTGAAAGCTCTACCGATGCCTGGAATCATCTGTGGGGATTTCTACAGGTAAAATTCTATTACCTTATATACTCCAGTCTAAGCCGCACACGAATCTAAGAAGCACCCATAATTTTCCCCTGAATATATGGTAAAAAACTCTACTTTTTATCACCCTCGTATAAGAGCACCCCCTTTTTTATAATGTCAACAGCAAGAGGGCTATGATTTGTCAGGCCCCTGACCCCTCCTTAGCAGTGATATAATTGCCAGCTGCAGCTGTCAAGAGTAAAAGTAGAACAAAGAATGCATCACGATTGCCTTCTCTTTCCCATCCCAAACCCCACCCTGCTCCACCACTAGCCCCTCCCACAGCACAAAAAATGTTGTAAACAAGGGTCGGCAGTGAGCAGATAAGAAAGGCAGGTAGAGAGATAAAGGACCACCTGGGGCCTGGCGAGGGATTAATTTTTGTAGTCAGTTAGTTCATGTTTTTGCCACTGGTGGTTGCCCCATATTTCCAAGCGCTAGTGTTTGCTTTGAATAGATGCCTATCTCCTTCTTGTATGCTACTCCTTCTCTTCCTTCTTTTCCCCCACCAACCTACAGACAAGGAGGGAGGGGAAGAAGGATGGAGAACACAACGAATGCAATAAGAAGCAATTCTGAGTCCCCTCTAGTCACAAAAAATTCTTTCATTCCACTCTTCAAAACAGGAAATATAATTGCAACCCTGTTGTGTTTCCTACCTCTCTTGGCCTATCTGAATGTTTTTATCAATGTTTTGAGGGTTTTTGTAACTCTTCAAATTAACTCAATATTCTTATTGTATTGTGAGAGTCTAAGATACCATATAAGACGCACCCTTATTTTAGAGCCTAAAATATGGTAATAGAACAAGTCGTCTTAGATCGGTATATAAGGTATAGGGTATACTCAATCAAGTAGATAGAGTATTTATCAATCAAGTAGACCGTAAAATTAGATTAAATGTTGTTGGCAGAGATGTATTGTTTAAGTAACTAAATGTTCAAGTTGATTTAATAACTCTTAACTTTTGTTAAATCTTAACCTGTTTCTGACTGCAGGAAATTGGTTGATGCCTGTTTCCCGAAATCGGTGGCCTCCAAGGTGCGATGCTACGAACTGTTCTGCATTCACCTGGGGCTCGCTACATCCTCTTGTGTCTTAGAGCACTCCCGTCGACTGGCAGCCACCATCTTCGAAGTCACCGGCCAGCCGAATCCTCTAGACATCCTCTAACATGCTTCAGCAAAGATTAGCCTACACGGAGATGAATTTGTGCTGATGACAAAGGTTTTTGAGATTGCTTTGATTAACCGCTCAAGGTTGGCTTCCATTATTATTTTTTGCTGGGTGAGGTTATTTTTGAACAGTGGTGGTCCTTGTAAATATAAGTAAGCCGTGAGGTTTTATATTTATATTTCTTGTTACTGATGGCTGATTTGTTTCTAAATTTCAAAAATGAATTACAAATATAATTTAATAATTTAGATATGATTATTTTCAACGTATTTTTGTTTTTATTGTTATACCAAAACAAAATATTTTGTATGGTTAAATAAACAAATAGCATCCTTGCATCCTTTAAGTTTGTAGAACTGATCTGAAATAAATTAATATTTTTTTCTTGAACATATTTCACTGATCACCCAAGTTCAGAAGAGTGTTGTTTATTCACGTTTTGCCAATATATTGTGTCACCTGACAGCCTACCAAAAAGAAATAAAGCTCTAAAAGATAACAAGAGTTTATAATGTTGTGCTGGACTGCTGTAAAAGAACTAATACCCAAATGTTTTTCATCTGTGCCATTAACTTAGTCTGTATTATCATCTGTCGTTTTAGTTATCCAGCATTCCACAGGCTTGTGTACGACAGATAAAAAAGACTTAACTGTATTAAATAAATATAATAAAATAACTTTAACTGTCATGTACAAAAAATACTGTGCAGCAAATTACAAATTTCTAAAAACAGTTGAAAAGGTTTTAAATTAAAAAGCACACTGCATGCAAGTTATTCTTTATTTTTCAGTACGTTAGAATTTTAAACATTAATAATCACTGCTCTGGAAAGCCATTGTCTAGTTCAGCGTTGATTGTACTTAATTTTTTGTATAAACAATGTTGGATAAGCTACATTTGAAAAGTAGCTAGCTACTGCTATTCCTACATTCCATTTGTAAGTTAGTAAACTAAAATTATTATAAGTGAGTAAATCAAATTTCTAGTACAGTACTTGTTTTTAGTAAACACAAATAAGTATGATCCAACCTAATGAATTAAATAACGGGACATATAGTCTAACATGATGTTTTGTAGACAGAATAGAAAATTAATTACTGTGATTATTTGATGTGATCAAAATTTATAATTGTATCTAGTCTTTATATGTTTTTAATTTATATTGAGCATTTATTATATTATACTCAATTGTAGTCAAATATCAAGCCCTCATTCTAATAGTTGCATTTTGTATGTGTGATTTTATAGTATTTATTTCAATTTTATATAAATAGTACATTTTTGTTGATTTTCATTCTGTGTTTTTTATTATAATATTTGTTTTTTGTAATGCTGTGTGTTTCATTGATTATCACCTTACATATTTTCATGCAAATTTTCACTACTTGGAAACTTGGGGTGAGCTCTTAACAATTTAGCGGTAAGTTTTGATCTTTGAGATTAACTTCAGGGAGACTAAATTACTGATAGCACTGAGTTACTCAGGCTTACAGTTTCTTTAGATACTTCTATCAGTAAGGCACAGTGATAACTGGATTAACAACGTAATTTTTTAGATCCTGCTGTCAAGATTAGTTGCTCTATGTCCAAGCAGGCATCCATGTTAGAGCCCGAACGGCGTTCAAATAGGATAGGGAATTTAACATGGGAAAATTTGCAAACTGTGTTTTATGTAGGTTAATAAACTAAAACATGGAAAGTTTTTCTGGGGAAGCATAGTCATTAGTTCTGCTGCATATAAAAAGAAAAAGATGAGTTTGGTTATAAAATAGAATCTTAATTACTGAATTTCGAGTGCTATCTTCTTGTGAAAAAATCCAGTTTTTAGTTCAGTAGTGCAGAATTAATTTGATGACGAAAGTAAAAGTTTAAGTGTTTATATGAAGCAGCATCATAATATATATGCTTCCCCAGAGAACATTTTCACATTTAAGTAAATTGACATGCCTAAAACGTAGTTTGCAAGTTTTATCCCATGTTATAAGCGGTACTCAAGAGTTGGACCTGCGGCCGCTCTCCCCGGCCCCCTCTTAAGCATTATTTCTTTGAAGATAGAACAGTTTTTAGACCAGATTTAGGATTGTAGCAAGGAAGCAGGCTTACCTTTTAAAACTCTTCTTCTTAATTGCAACATAGAGCATATAAAATTCAACATTTCAGAGTCACTGCCTGAGGGAATTGGCATAACTGTCCCCTGGTAATTGCTTGATGAATATGAAAATGATGTGCCAAATAAATGGGATGAATAACAAACATAGCCACAAGCACTACCGTGAATCCTAGCAAGTTTCTAAAACAGAGATAGTTTAAACCGAAAGCGTCCTTTCCCCTGCACCCTGCATTTATGATATAAAAACTGTATATATGATCCATCTTTGATTAAACTTGGTGCGTATTAAAATTTGTAAAAAATGGGAATAAGAACAATCCAATTTTAGTTTGAAACAAAAGAAATATTTATTGACAACGTAAAAAATGTAGTATACTTAATTTAAATA
Source organism: Matsumurasca onukii (assembly GCA_018831715.1). Taxonomy (NCBI): domain Eukaryota; kingdom Metazoa; phylum Arthropoda; class Insecta; order Hemiptera; family Cicadellidae; genus Matsumurasca; species Matsumurasca onukii. Next base: position 27,051,627 of record CM032058.1, read on the forward strand.
CAATATTCCTGTAGGTACAAGAACTTGTTATAAAAAGACATATCGTAACAAACACAAAGATTATTATTATAATGATTTTGGAAAGAGGTAGCCAACTATTTAATTTAAAAACACTAGTTATTTAAAGTTTGTATCACTTCCTATTTAATTTTAGCAGGTCTTAGGATTAATTTGATAATTAATATTTCTAGTTGATAATTAATTTAATGATGACTTACATGATTTTCCAGCCAAACACAGGGAGTGCCAATCTAGTAGAACCAACCAACTACAGCCTTGATAAACTATGTCCCTTGAAACACATTTAAGGTCATTGGGTTTCACTTATAGTTAAATATTTCTTTCAGAGACCGTTATCAAGACTTGTTACTAATTGCTAAAATACTTTTTTCATCTTAATGCTGTTTTCTGTACTAGCTAAACCGGTCACAACCTTTTCTTTATCAATTACATACTACACCTTAGAACAAAGTAGCATTAACTACTAAAACATTCAGGAGGTTTTAATATAAAAGAAATAAATCACTTTAGTTGCAAATGGAAACAAATTAAAAAATAAATACTAAAAACGGCTATAACAGTATATTTCAAAAGAGAACTTGACCAAAATAATTTTATAACAAACTATCTAATATTGGAAAAACTATGACCGTCAAAGTTTATGAAGTACTCTAATTCTCAACTCAGTTTTAGACATTTCACTTAGTATTTGGGAAAAAGAGTCACTTAAGTTAAAAATATTCAACCAGTAATGTTCATAAGGTCACTTTATCAATGCCCGAGCATTGCAGCTAACTATTTACAAAGCTTTCTTACAATATTAAGTAACTAGTAGTAACAACTTAATAAAAATATTTTACAAAACAATGTTTCAATAGTAAAAAGCACTGTACAGTAGAGTGAAAGCAAGGTAACTTGGGCAGCTGTCGTCTGCAAATGTTCGTCAGTACTCCTGGGAGACAGGCCTCCGGACGTAACTTGACGTGGAGGGGCCACACTCCTGGGACGACTGCTCCGGAACTGAAACACATGATAAGATGACTCATCATGTTTTTATATCATTCACACTATGATGTCTTTCATACCTTTAAAGGCACAGGGTTTATTACACAGTGTTATTCTGGAATTATATAGGAAACTGCATATTTTTGAAACTTAGGTACCTGAAAAATCATTCAGAGAAAATCTTCAGCTGGGAAACTTCAAGGGCTTTTAAGTAGAGCTGTGCGGGAGCAGAGTTTTGAGTCCGGGTTTGGAACGGGAGGGATTTTGCAAAAAATCTGGGATTTGGGAATGGAAAAAGCTGGCAAATAGACATATTAAAGAAATATTAAATAAAATTGAGTTTCTTCAATTAAATTATTTTGTTTGTGATCAATCGGTTGTTTGTAGCTCACAACACTGTGCAGTTTTAAAATCAAAATTCTAGTGAACAAAATTTTATAGTGAACAAAATTTTAAAAACTTCCAAACTGATATTTTCTATATTATTAGGATTTTATAATTGTAGAATTCTTGTATGAAACAAGGCCAGGGTTAGTGTCTCACCTGTACAGTTGAGGTTGTCCCCGCACACTTTGCCCGCATGAGCGTCCACCTCTGCTTGCAGCCTCGACACCTGGCTCTGCAGTGTATCTATGTGCTTGTTCACTTCTCCGTGCAGCGTCTCCATCACGTTCTTCGAGTTGTTCACTTTGCTGCTGAAACCAATACCACTTGTGTGACGGGCACAAAAATCACTTTGTCAATTGTTATCACCTGAAAAGAGATAACTTGAACACCTGGATGGAGAAAAAGGTCTTGGAAATTATTGACTGTATTGAGTTTTGAGGTTGACGATTTGAAATTTAAAAAAAAGCAAACTATTACTTAATTTGGGATACACTTGACGGTTTATTTCCGAGTCTACTTGCACTGACTTTGGAGGAATAACTTCTAAATTCTACAGAGGAAACAGTTCTACAAACTTTGTTGGCCGTTGACTCATCCAACATGTTAAGCCTGGTTTAACCCAACCAAAATTTACTAAATTCAATTATTTCCTCCGAAGAAGTCAGATCACTAGTTATCTCATGGGAACTATACAACACCAAAACTACAATATTATTTATCAACTAAATTACCTCTTCAAAAACATAACTTATAGTGATTTAAGTTCTAAAATGAAGGTATACAGGACAAATATTTAACAAACCTTAAAAGCTTGTTCAAAAATATTGTTTCTAAACCCGATAAAGGGATAAAGCGACTTCCAGAAATAAGTACAAATATTTTGAATGCATCCACTGTGTCACTCAAAACTGGTACTGGTACTCAAAATTAATACACAGAATCAAATGTGATTTTCATGTTTTAACATGATCATCGTGCAGTGAATGTGTTAAGAGATTACTCTCTTAATGATAATAAGTTTACATTATTTTAACAACTTAATAAAATATTAATATTTTATTTTGGACAAATTATAACATATCGCACAATTGTCATGTTTTGTTTAATAGCTAAAACTGTCCATACTTTCTGACATCGATCGCCCATTCAAAAAATACAATTTTGTTCATTTATTAGGGACTTTTTGACTAATTCAAATTGTTCCATTCTAGTTCTTTGTCAGTCAATGTGTTCTGCACTCTCCCAGTCGTAAGCCATAAACTTGTCTTCACTATAAATTGCTTTTTTTTATCGTTTCTTTTTATGCAACTTTTAGACTCCTTTGGCTTTGGGACATTTATGATGGAATTTGGTAAATGGTTGCCAAGTTGAAATCCTACCTAAGAAGTCTTCCGTTTGGTAGTTCACTTGTTTGACAAGAAAGAATATCACTTCTTATTGTATCAAAAAGTTGATCTTTTAAAAAGAAAATATTTTGATAATATATAGGCAAGGTAGTATCAACAATTTCAACTTTTGAGCAATAGCCTATACAAGCCTCAACTTTAAACCACCATGGTGGTAGAGTTCTTTGGAGAAAGAAATTATCCAAAAAAAACCTTTCAAAATACAAACGAGAGTACACAACTCACCCGAGACATCTGAACACTTGTTGCAGGTGTTGGAAAGAACCCTCTCCGACGGTTTCTTTTCTGTAGGAATTGTCTTCAGGTTCTCCTAAGTTGACTTCAGAAACGTTAACTGGAAGAAACCTCCTGCAAGAGACAAATATCACAGATGAGAGTCATTTCCAGTCACCAATAACAGTACTCTGGCGAAGGTTGTTTGATGCTCGCCCCACTCTGAGGGCCGATTCATACCAACGATACATCGTGAAAGCTGTTTGATACCTGCAATACAATGCAAAGGCCTTTTGTCACCATCGAGGTGTTCCGAAGACCATTTGTTCTTTTGTGATTTGTTTAGAAATCCAGTTCTTATCAGCGATACATTTCGAAGATTGTTTCACACTGTTTCGAAGACTGTTGTGAAGGACTGTTCTGTAAAACGAGATAAGCTCCGAGAGCCATCTTACATCCGCAATACATTCTGTGGACCGTTTCACTCCCGCAATACATTATGAGGATTGTTTTACTCCCCATTGTGTAGCACCTACTAATATTGGTTTTCATGGCCTGGCGGGAGAAACCAAGAGAAATGTATTTTTTCCCGGCTAAACACAGAATTTCAGATTTTTTTGTGGATAAAGTTTACGGTTTTGCAATACTGATACTTCCAAATTTCATATAAATTATGTGTTTTGGTATATAAATAATACAAATAATTTTTAAGTTATCTCAGCGCCCTTTTTTTGTTTCTAACTGTAGTATATCAACACACAGCTCACAGTGGTCCTTATTTCCTCCAATAACCAATTGCCAGCTTCTTAACCTGCAGTCTGTAATGGGGGCAACTTTTTTTCGCTCACTATCTTCCTGCTAGTGGACTAGCAATGTAACCACTAATTGTAAACTATAAAATTACTAGGATAGATATGTTTTCATTAATGTGAATAAATGTACAGAAAAATTTGTAGGTATTCCAGTAAAAAATAATAGGTCTACCATGATGTCTTGAATTAAAAACAAGTCTTTTTAATTCATGGTAACATGGTCACAAAACCAGATATAGCACTACTTGGTCAAAAGTGCAATATTCATCCAAACTAAAGGTAAGATTCAGTAATTCAACTGCCACTTTAACTTGTCTGTCCAAGAGCTTCTGGTCCCAGACTTGAAGAAAGAAGACAACAAAACCGTTTTATTGTAATTTTAAATTGACGTGATACTGTAAATGTAAATAACGATTATTTGTAATTCAGGCCATAAAACTTATCAAAAATATGAAAATAAGACATTATTTCCAACATAGCGAAGTACTTCAACCAAAGTTTTAATCAACTGATAATCACCTGTGATGAAAGACGAAAAAAGTGACTTTTAGGGAGAGAGTGGCGCCTCCTTCGTTTGCCGCTGAGGTGATAACGCTGAAGAGGAAATAGTTGTCGTTCTCCGGGCACAAGACGCGACAGAGCTCTCTGTGTAGGATAAAACTACGCAACGACGGCCGATGAGTGCAGTTACGTCGGAACATGTACCAGCCAACAACGTCCTGCAATACAGAAAAATAAAACTTCCAATAATTCCCTCCGTCAACATTCAACAGATACTTTGTCATGCTGCACTTGTTGTTTTGAAAACCCCTCATCTGGCCTATTTGCATAATTTTCATCTGTTCTTATTGCTACCTCATGCCTTGACTCGACTTAAGAGCCTTCTCGGTTACTTCAGTATAGTAGAAACTCAATAGTTCAACAAGTTCAGTGGTGAAGGTGATAAGAAAAATAACAGACAAACACAGATTTGAACATACTTTGTACCCTAGTAGTGGTGTATACATGCTACTTTAAACAGCAAAATTGGTTTGTTCTTTTTCTACTTTACTCTTTGAATGAACTGTATTTCAATACCTCTCAGTGATAAAATCACATATATACTGGACAATTAATGACCCAATATGGAGAACAGCCGGCCTTAGTTATCAACACGACTACACGTATTCAACTATTAAAATAAGACTCATCACACTCACTTTTCATCTCATAATCACTTTAAAATACCCTCAAAGAGTGATCGGTGTCTTAAATCAAAGTATCAAAGTTTAACATCTTTGGTCAACAAATAATCGAGTTTCTACCACAATAAGCACCGATTTGGATCAGGGAACGTTACCCTTAATTGGCCCTGTCAAATTAAGTGAAGCTATTGATAGAGAAGATCTTGTTCTAAGTTGTGTAATTGTATCATAAATTCAGTAATAATTCATAAGCGGAGTTCCTTAAAAAATGTTTGTCCGAATTTGACTTACCTTTTCACAAACACCCAAAATGTCTTTCAGAGTTGTCTCATTAATTCTTCCTATTGGATTGCAAAAGATGTCTGGAAGCCCAACTGGAAAAGTACTGTTAATACCTGCAAATAATGTTATAATATGACTTACAAGAAATACTAAAAGCAATATTTTGCAACAGAGGATGCAGTTAGGCTGAAATTACAAAGAGTGAACCCCCACTACTACTAGAAGCATTCTAAAGGGGGAAACACGCACTTCTTCCCCTCAACCAGAATAGACTGTTGTCCAGGGAAAATCAACAGAGCTATCCTAGGATATTCTCTATATTTAACCAGTTACCTTAGTTGAGGGCCTGTAGATCCTACGGTGCAGGTTGTGATCTACAGGCCCTCAACCAAGGTAACTGTAATAAAACAAGGTCCTGCAACTGGGAAAATAGATATTTATATATTTAACCACCTAATTCAAATACTTACTACCACACTGATACTTACTTATTGTGGTTTCGATTTTTTCCTCTTGCATTTCAGCGTCACTAACAGTCTGAGTAGTAATACTGCATCTGTCTCCAATGAGAAATCCAACCTGAAATTTAAAATGAACGGTCCAGTGTAAATGAAGGTAATGAGTAATGACTATGCAACTTTAACCATGTATAATAGAAAGCCTTGAAGGAACATCAAAGATCACTACATTATATCAGAGTTAAGAGATGTGCAGATAGTGATGTTTGAGGTCGGTTCGTATATGTTAATCAGTCAAAAAATATTCTTGAGAGGTTAGATTTGTTTCAAAAGGTCAATTTTAAAAGAGGGGTTTCCAGGGACTACAGGTGCACACTTAAATTATAAAGTGGGACGACCTAGAGTGTAAAAACGTACAGTTATTAAATTTTGTTCAACAATTATTTTTTGTTTATCCTAAATACCTTTAACTCAACTAACTTTTCAGATAGAATCTGGTCCAAATAGATTTGGATAGTTGGAGTTCTAAAATAATAAATATTTGGCTAACTAAGTTGTTTTTAATATTAATGGCAGAAAAAATGTTCTATCCATTTAGATGGGAAGAATATTAAAGTAGGCAGTAGCTACTTTATTATTCAGTAATAATAGGTCTAGAGTTCTCTAGGCAGGTAGGCCTACTATACATGTAGATAGCCAGGCTCATTTATTTATTTAATAACGGCAAACAATCAGTACACATACTTACATTTGCCTGATAGTATAGAGTATAAATTAATGAAACCATGCAATTTAGTACAACTATAATAAGCATTGATTAATTTAACAATTTCATAACAATTCATTTAAAGTCAGTTAAGTCATTTAAGTCTATTCATTTAACAATTCATTTAAACAATTTCATATTAACTACAAATTGCGAAGATAATATAAGCTAAAGAAGACATTTTGGAACATACTTACTTGAATACTTGCTTCCCATGTATCAATGACCGATAACTTGGATAGACAGCGTCAGTAAAATGAAATATACGGAATATTTACATTGACTACAATGGAGGGCCAGGACTAGCTACTCTACCATTACTAGTTAAGTGTTGCCTCGGGCCCTTCTTAAAGAGAGGAAAGTGGTCTACGGACCATGCACTCCTTTAGTCTCGATTTGAAGGTTTTCAGGTCAAGATTGCGTATCTCCTGAGGAAAGTTGTTGAATATCTTCAAAGCAGAGTGAGGATAAGCCCGTGTTAAGCTCAGGCGGGAGGGAGGCTCATCCAGCTTGCCATCATGATGAGTCCCATGGAGGTGCAGTTCACTCCTATTGTTGTAACTTCCTATATCTCTCTTGAGGGAAGTGAGAATATTGAGAACATACTGCCTAGCCCGGTAAGGATTTTTAATTCCATAAAGATAGGCTTGCAGTGCTTGAGATGATCAGAGCCTGTTATTATTTTAACTGCTCTTTTCCGCAACAGCTAAATATCCTGAGTAGAGGCTGAATGGCCCCAGACTACAATTCCCTACATCAGGTGACTGAAAAAATCCCATAGTAAACCATCAGCAGATGCTCTCTATTTAGAAACTTCAATTCTCTTAGTAAGTAGCATACTCAAGCCAGCCTGAGGCCTGCTCTACATGGTGGTTCCAACTTGGGCTCAAAAAGCCACTGAAATATGTGTAACTTAAATTATAAATCTTAGCACTCAAAAGTAGCCTACCTGATCAGATTTGCTGCATTCACAATCACGAAGAAGATCAGACAAACTAGGTCCAGTAATCTTGAAGTTTATCTGGGTTTTTGTCATCTTGATTTCTTGAGAAATTACAATTTCTTAACCAATCAAACCCTGAAAACGGTTTGTTGATGTTTTTAAAACCCAACGTTAGTAAAAGAAACCGTGAAATTGTAGTTTGTATTATTATTTTGCCGAAAATTGACGTAACACTCCTAACCTCTTGCGTCGAAAAGTGCAGTTCGGTACGATTTACAAATTACAACGCGATTGGCGAAAACAATACCATGGGGAGAGCAGCTTTACTGTTGCGCACGCAACAATTTCCACCCTAAAAAAATAAAAAGCACAATGGCGAAAACATGTTTTTCTAAAAAAACTTCTGAAGTGGGTGAGCGGTAAAGTCTTTTCATTGATTTTAAATGGATATTTAAAGTCAATGTTCTTATCTATAAACTGATTGAATTTTCACAGCCAGGTTTTAGACGCTCTAACTCTTTGGTCCTATGACTTTTTTGGTATCTGGCCACCTTCATCCTTAAATAGAGTAATTAAGGTTGAAAATTTGCTATTTTTTCACGATTTTAAAACAGTTTTTAATATTTTCTCTTATATTATAGTGGTTACAAGCTTTAAACTTCACCTAAAGCATGAGTTAAACTTGCCCTTTGATAATATGTTGCGAAAAATTCCAAATTGTATACACTTGCTGAAAGAACGCTCGTGCCGAGCGCAGCGAGCTTTCTTAGATTTATCCATTCACGCACGCCGAGCGAAGCGAGGCCACAGTTCCAACCCCCCCCCCTCCTCACTCATCACAAACGCCGAGCGAAGCGAGGCCGCTACATTCGAGATTCCCCAAGGGAGCGCCGCAGCATTGACTTTAAACTATACATTCAAAATCAATGCTGAGAGTATCCGCGCTTCGCCTCGGGGCTTAATCAACATAGCTGTATGTATATTTTAAGAAAATTGCACATTTAAAGTAAACCATAAAAGGTTTCCTTTATATCCTTAGAATTATCCCATTTAGTTAGTGTGTTAGTTCACCATTTTCTCCTTATAGTAAGTGTTGGCTACCTTGTGAGAGTCATAGTTATTTCTTCCGTTAGTAAGGATTTCAATACATACGGCAATCGCCAATTAACAATAATAATTTTACACTTTTAGAGACTCTCGAGAATTAACAATTTTGTAGAGCTTATGAATTAACAATATAATATAGATACAGTACTGGGTGAGTTTTAAATGCCTCCCCTTAACTTTTGAAAAAGGAAATATTTTGAAACTCTCTTTAGGAATGTTTTTTATATAATTCTAAGGTTGGTTTTGACGTACATTGCGTCAACCAAACCCCACCCAAAATCCGGGGGCACAATTTTTCAATACGAACCCCCCTTGTGGCGGTTAAATAATAATTCAATACATGAATAAAAAATTAAAATTCAATGACGCAAAGAAAAAGTTTTATTTCAACTCGTTTTTAGTAACATTTTTTAAAGATTACAAGAAATCAAGTTTTAAAATGCTACATTTCACATCAATTTTTGTTTAATGACAAATCGTTCTTCAAAAATACTCTATGGGATTATGTTATAGGAGGGTAATGTTTCCTTCAGAGGCTTTTCAAGAAAATTTGTCATTAATAGAAAATGATGTGTGAAATGTGGCCATTGACTTTAAATACAGTACAGTGTAATATGGGTAATAGCAGTGGTCATAAACCCATGAGTCAGCAAGTCCAAGAGGGACCGATGTTTTTGGAAGTGTCCTGCCCGCCTCACCACCCTCCCCTCGCCATTTATCGCTCTCTGCGACCCACATGCCACAAGTGCTAACTAAGGAAATTTCACCTGTAGTTCTAGAAATGACCGTTAGAGTGTGTCAAGACTAGTGTAAAAAAAGCACTGCTTAGCAATTATGCCGCTAGGTGGCTCTACTCGGTTTACTTTCTGACAGTACACGCTGGATAACACTGGGATGGTACATCTCCTATACATTTAAAATCAATGATGTGGCCTTTTAAACCTTCTTGTAATCTTTAAATGTGTATTACAAAAAACCCTATAATCCTATAAAACATCCTATAAAAACATTCCCAAAGGGGTTTAAAAAATATTACCTTTTTCAAAAGTTACGTTGGGGGCATTTAAATTAAGAAAGAGTAAACATTTTAAGACAATGGTCCGGGCTATACCTCTCCATAGCACATCTGTTTCGCGCACCTCATGTAGGTACCGAGTTTGATGCGTGCGCAGCGATGCAGCTCTCTCACCCCACGGCATTGTTTTGCGTAAAATTTTTAAAAAGAATGAAGCAAAGAGGACGACTTATTACATAATTATAACACTGGTACTCAAGCAATGGTATCTTGCCTCCCACCTATCTTCTTACAACACGTGAAACTGGACTAAAACTTATAATATTCCTTTGGTACAAGATAAAAAGTCAATAGTACATCAATGATAAATGGTACGTCGCATACGTATGTATTGATCTGACTTGATCTAGTTTTTTGAGTCAATGTTACATTATTAATACTAAAATGAAAGTAAAACAATGCGGTTTTAGATTTTTACCTCCGACGACCTCATGATAAACCGTTGACCAGCCCTGTTGGATATACAGTGTTAGAATTAATAGCGGGGTTGGAACGCTTCCCAAACATCGGGTTGTGATGCCCGAATCTTAGGATAAGTCCTTTATTAAAAATGCCAAAAGCTGCAGGCAATTACATACATTATTTAAAAATACCTAGCAACAAATTCCTCCAAATAATTCGAAAGTAGATAAAACGGCTCGTTCTGAACTCAGGGGTTTTAGTGCTTTTGGTTCAGAACTGGCATTACGTTTCACCACCTTTGTTGTAAGGCTGGGTTGCAGGGGGATTATGCAGTCCTAATTTCATCTATATTAACATGTTTTTTGCTTCATCCGCCTTCTTTACTTAAGATTTCTTTGCTCTTAAGCACATGGATTAAAATAAACCTCAGTCTGAATATGTATATACACTCTGCTATCCGTTATGCAGGACTACTACATTCTTCCGCAAATCAAAAAGATCGGGAGTGTACCAAATTTTCCCACTTGAACTTAGACTTTGTGAACATGCATAAAACTAGACGGGTCTACCTCATTAGCTCAATTTTATTTATGTTGGCAGTATACATCACCGTAATACAAATTGTTTTACAAAAGTATTCAACGCTAAAAAATGTTTAACATGTTTTTATGTCCTAAACACAACATAGTAAACAAATAGTGTATATCTATGGTTCTATGACTCGTCAGTCGTCTACGTCTGACAGCTGTTCTATTTGACGTCTCCAACTGTCTTTATCAGCCTGTTTCGACTCAAGTTTCATTTGTTATGAGGTTTGTTGTGCATTTTTCTGCAATAGGTGGGTTCTGCTCTAAGCTAGACCTGATTCGCATGAATGAATTTGTGTGCTACCTCAAGCACTTTGATGCACAGGCATGCCACCGGTTTAACATGGTTGTAAAAATATTGCCATAATTACACGTTTATAAGCGTAGCATGAGATAAGTGTAACCCGAGGTAAGATATCCTAACCTTACAAGAATAAAATTTGCCCATGGACCGAAAGTTAGCTGAGTATAGAGCCAAAAAGAGACAAGAGGAATTTGTTAAAACTGCTAAAGAAAAATTATATTCTATTTTCCGACGAAAGAATTCTAGTAAAATGAAGGAAGAATGCTATTGTGATGGAGGTAAGTCTTGAAATTATTTTAGCCTAGTTTAACAGTAAGAAAGCTGTAGGTGAAGATTCCACTCTTCTGAAGGACTTTAAACAAATTAATGAATGTCATTAGTTGTTATCACTCGTTGGCCTGCTACTCCTGTATGTAGTGAATGCTGCTATATATTTGTATAATACTTATAAGCCATGTATCTTATTAAACTTGACACTATCATTCAAGCAGGGCTCTATAATAGTCCTGGAATGTCAAAGTTGTTTATTCAGCAAAATTAACAAAAACACTAGCCATGACAAAACGAATTCTTTTTCTACTTACAAAAGAGTTACACAATTTGTGTGCCGTACCGTTCGATTTACCATCCATTAAACCAACTCGCAGAAGGCCTAAAATATCCCTGGTTCTTCCATCAGCACAAGTTGATTAAGACAAAGGCATCCTTCATCTCTCAGCCCGCTACAGTATTTAGTCTTCAGATGCTAAATATTTAAATTATAAATTGTTCCTATTTGCACTGGAGAGGTGTGGAATTGTGGCTATCCACTGAACAACTAATTCTTTCATTCCAGATTTGTTGCTAACCCAACAATAATTCTGAGGGACGGTGATGAGAGCTTATGGCTCTATTTGCAGCTGGCTTTAAAAGGCTCAGACTGTGTGAGGGTTAAACACAAATTTTAAATTATATAAACTAATTTTAAATGATACAATTTAATTCAGCTTTAGTAAAATTTGTCAATAAATAAATTCAAAGCAGGTAATTAACATAGTATTTTGTTTTAGGAAGAAGATTTTGAGCCTGATGAAGATAACACAAGTGCTCATAGTGATGAAACGAACACTTTAGATGAAGAACCTCAATGTTGTGATGAACTAACTTATTCAAAGTTTACACTTTACGCCTCATTGTGGCTTATATTGTTTTCTCTGGCTATATATCTAGAATTTGGAGCTGTATACTTTGGAATATCAGGATTGTATATTATTTGGGCAAACACACGAGTCGGGCCAAAAAAGAGGGGTGAAGTTAGTGCCTATTCAGTGTTTAATCCCAACTGTGAAGCCATTGATGGCACTCTAAAGCCTGAACAGTTTGAAAGAGAAATTAGATATGGTGCTTTATAAAACTTGGAGCTGTATATTTTGTTACATCAGGATTGTATATTTGTTATTTGGGAAAACACCCAAGGGGCCAAAAAAAGAGTGGTGGAAATAATGCCTGTTCAGTGTTAAATCCAAACTCCAGAGCGATTTCTGGCACTGAGCAGTTTGAAAGAGAAATTAGGTATGGTGCTTTATAAAATAAGTAAATTATTAGTTTAATATGTTCATATTGTTCATGAAACAAGCACCAAACCCTACTTCCAGAACAGGTTTTGAGAATTTCTTCAACACTTTATATACATTGTATATAAACTATATATAAATATGTGTGTACTCTCTACAAGTAACATCTTTTGTCCGGTTTTCACCAAATTTGGTTTTTTTTTAAATATCTCAGTCAAGTTCGTTAGGGCAAAATTGGGCTACCAGAAAATCCCAATTTGGGGAGTTATGTTCAAAGTAGTGGTTTTAATGATCTAAAACAGTAAATTTCAGGCGTTTTCGATTTAATTAAAAATAAATATGTATTTTAATAGTACCCATCAATATACCAAAAATTAATGAAAATCTATCTTGTTGTTTCAAAATTGCAGCCTAAAAATTGAGTTTTTGCTATACCAACCTTTCGAGTTGTCCGATTTCAATAAAATTTGGTAATAGAAAGGCTGAATGCAAAAGTGAGGCTGTGAACAGACAAGAGTAACAAATTGCAAAGGAATTCACTCATAAAAGCGATTTCACAAGGAATTCACTATATACTACCGGTATTATCGGTTCACTCACACAAGCGGCGCTTTAGTGCTTAGCTGCGTGTCGGCCTGGCTTAGTATTGTACATACCCCAAAATTATTAACTTATCTTGCCTGTAGAAACTTTCAATTTACATTTTGTTATCTTCATTATTTAAAAACAATCCAAAACTAAATAAATAATTGTATTATTTGATGACATTTCTAGAATACGCCTGTTAATGAAAAGCTTGGTGATTTTAAACTCGATATAATGTATTTTGATAAATTTAAAATTCTTGTATCCTTATCAGTCGGTATCTTCAAATAATTGTGTTGTTATGCATTCACAGTTTTGTTGAAATAATGGAGTCACTTTACTTACCAAGACTGCGTAGTAGTAAGTACCTAGTCTGAATTCATATCTAGCTCTCCCAATATAATAAGTTATACACAATTTGTAAGAGTTTTCAAACAAAGTGTGATAATGTTATGTTTACGTTATGGACTGTCTATGAAAGATAGATGTTATCAGAGCTTTATAATTATAAATTGTTGTTGGTATTCATGATGTTCAACATGACATTCTTAAATTGTAGAAACAAGTTTGGGAAAGGTCATTTTAATGTATAAACAAAGAAGAGAAGACTCCAAATTATTTATGGAATAGTTTCATATTTATTTTCCATTTACCTAAAACCTTTTCACCGGTGTAGCAGTTATGAACCCACACAGAGAATGATTGTAATAAGCAAGTTCACCATCATTTGAATATTTTTGTGATTTACTTGTTTGTGTACATAGCTTTTAACTATTTATTTTTTTAAATGAGCAACTATTTTTGGAAATAAATATTTTATACTATTTAGTTTGTTTAACCTTTTTTAATTCCCCTCTAGTTCAATTGTTGTCTCATGTCTGATAATAATTTATTACTGTTTTAAGTGATACAACAGAAACTTGATAGGTCGACTATTTGTGAACCAATGAAGTGTCAAGATACCCCTTATGTACAGGATTTTATTCCAAAGAGGTGTTAAAACCGGTTTATTCACTGGGAAATGATACAGTACAGTTTCACTTATCCATTCTTTGCTTATCCGACATTCTGTATCATCCAAGACAATGTAAAACTAAAAAGTCAAAAGAAAATCAGCCTTTCTGTCTGCTTGTTTATGACTATGAGACTCTACTGTAAGTAAAACCAATTTTACTGATAACATACCTCTTTACTTTAGTACAAAATATTTTGGATCCATCTTTGTTGGTCATTTTTTGTTCTTATCAAGTCGCAACAGGAGATGAACTATAAAGTGTTGAACTATCAAGTTTCTATTGTAATACAATTTTGTAACTAAGTGATCTATGGTAACTCTTAATTCATTACAAGGCTTCCATTTAGAAATGTGCAAAACCAACTGAAATTTGCCATGCCGAGCCAAATCATAAACAACACACAGATTAATGTCATTTACTATTTTTTACTGGTACTCTGTGCATCTCTGTATGGCGGTTTTTTGTTGATTCAGGGTTGACCATGAGATGGCACGACTTTAGATCAATAGAACAACTGAACTGAATTTGAAGGAAAATCCAGAACTGTGGGATTTGACAATGATGCATGGAATAAATACAATGTGGAGAAGTTATACAGATAATCCCAATGTGGAAATCAGTGGAAATTTGAATGTTTCGAGTTGATTGTTAGATAAATACTTTGTTATGGAGTACAAGTTACTTCACAATAATGCTAGGTAAAAGTCAAGGTTGGGTAGAAGAAAGGACTTAGTAGTCATAACTTTGCCTCGTTTAACAAGCCAAACTTTACTTATTATTATTTTAAGTAGCCAACCGGCTGATAATTTTTGATCAATGCTGCAAAGTGTTTTTTAATTGACAAGCCTCTTGCAAGAGACCTTAAGTGTGAAGGAAAAAGCACTTTTTCATATTATTTGATTTGAGTCCACATCCTGAGTTACAAAAGCGATACTGCTGAGGTTGATGGTCACCAACCCCTGGTTCTCATCGGGATCTGGACAAAAGTCTCTAGTTGTGCCTCATCCTCCGTCACTTGTTGCACTTCCAGTCCCTCACTGTGATATTTCTTGGCGTGTTTTTTCAACCCTTTGTTTGTAAAGAACATCTTCTCACATCCCCAACACTTGTAGTGTATCCTTTCACCTGTAACATTATAAAAATCAGAATTGGTTCAGAGAAAGCCCGTTATGATTTCAACTTGGAGTATGCGTATGCTACATGATATTTATATAGGTGGTGTAAATTACAAGAGGTCAGAACCGCCATCCTGATTGGTATTAATATCAATCCATATAAATATTTTAGCACTAACTTAACTCCAATTTAATTTAATTTTGATTGCTGGGTCTAAAACGTTTTTTACAATTTTATTGGACACAAGTCACAATAAAAAGTCCTACTGACTATGCAGCCAATGTATTACTCTATGAACAGTGAAATTTGGAGGTTTACTTGGTTATCTAGAATGTCCTTTTTTTATTACAAAAAAGATTTTGTACTTAACTAACTTAAAGTTAACCACCAAGTTGCTTAATCAAGTTTGAATCAAAAAAGTACCTGTGAAAATTAAAAATGGAAACCACTTTACCCTAAAAAAAAACGACTTTTAGAAGAACCCATTTACACATCAGAGGAATTTGAGACACGATCAAACCTGTATAATAATACCTAATTATTAATTGATTATATTATTTTTTACACCTAGCAAATTATACAGGGTGAGTTTTATATGTCCCCACCACCTTAAGTTTAGAAAAAGGAAACATTTTTGTGAAACCTTTAAAGGAATGTTTTTATAGGATCATACAATCAAAAACGTTCAAGTTCAAAGTTCATCATCATCACGCAAGTTTGTTTTGATGTACTTTACGTCATCCACACCCAAAACGGTGGATTTTTTTATCTCTACTAGTTTTCTTGTAATACCTGTTTAAAGATTGCAAGAAATCAGCTTTAAAATGCCACATTTCATATACAATCTTTTTTAAATGGCAAATTCTTTTTGAAAATCTTTAGAGGGAAACACCACAACCCTATAACATAAACTCATAGGATATTTAAAAAAAATGTTAACAAATTTTTATATGCGATATTTAGCATTTTAAACTGATTTCTCGTCATCTTTAAGTAAGTTTACTGAATTATGAATAACAAAGGAACATGTGGAGATAAAAATGTTTCTTTGCGTCGTTGAATCTGTATTAAAATTCCCTTGCCTTTAAAGCGCCACAAAGGGGGGTTGCAATTTAAACATTTCGGGGTCCCCCCCCTTTTTTGGGTGGGGGTGGGTGACGCAAAGTATCTCAAAACAAACTTTAGAATACAGGCAACTCCCGATAAAGACGGGTTGAGGCTTTCCGGATAAGTAAAGTCGCAGTTAATCCGCAAAATCACAAAACTAAGGTATATAAAGACCTAAACAACTAAAATAAGGATAACAGATTCAAGTGAGTGGTGCATGTGAACGCCGTCATTAGTTCTCATGTATTTAACACTGCGCAGGCGGACGGGCGTCCCAAGGAGCGCTAGTGTCGAACTCGTGACTTGGTCACCACAGCAACCAGGAAATGGCGACGGAGTATTGTTAGTGTTTATGTTGTTATTGTTATCTTACTTGCATATATCACCATATTTTTTCTCCATTTGGTGTCGCGGTTAATCCCAACGTGGTTAAACCGATCAGGTTGTATTGACTGTACAATAAAAACATTCCCCAAAGGGTTTCAAAAAATTGTTCCTTTTTCAAAAGTTAAAGTGGAGGGGGACATATCAAACTCACCCTGTATAATTATTATAACATAAATTACATTCCTCAATGATATGTAATAAATATGTTCTTCTTCTATTTCTATCCCTGAAAAAGACAGTGGTGCACTTACCATTGCATTTTACAGCATGTTTTTCATAGAAACGTTTTAGCTTGAAAGTTCTTTCGCATTTATCACAGTTGAAACTTTTGCTTATTTTGCTGTGAGTTTTCTCATGATACAAGAAGGAGGCTTTACGATAGAAGCGTTTATTGCAGAGGCGGCACTGCCACACACGGTCAATAGTGTGTCGCCGTCGATGTTGGGTCAGATTCGCCAATACACGAAAATTCTTCCAGCAGAACTCACAGTGAAAAGGTTTCACCTCCCCTGTGTGTGTAGCATGGTGCGCCATCAGCATGGTTTTTGAGTAAAATCTTTTATCACAGTCGCTACAGTTATGAAACTCTGGCTCGTTCAACAACTTATCCAACATGGTTCTCTCACCGTGTAGGAAATGGAATTTTCTGTGTCTATTCAAGACTCTTTTCAGGAAAAATCTTCGCCCACAGACATCACAGATTTTGTCTCTGCGCAGGTATTTTCTTGTTGAGTTTCTCTTCATCACTTCACCGGGTTGGGTGATCATCATCTCTCTGGGACAACTCCGTCCGCAGACACCCGTCTGTTTTAATCTACGCTTGTGAAACTCAAAGCTCATGCTGGTTTTGAACCCTCCTCCGCACTTTTCACATGTGTAGTTAATCACTCCGGGTCCGCTATGTTTTAACTCTTTATGGTTCTGGAGGCCCTTTTCCCCTAGAAACCTCTCATTGCATACGTCACACACAAACCTCTTGCCCAGGAAATGTACGTCCTGCAAATGGTAGTTACGCTGAGTGATGTTCTCAAACACTTGCTCGCACAGCCTACAAGCGGTGGCTGCCCTGTCGTGCGTCTTCAGATGATGATTCAAGTTTTTCACACCTCGACCACAAACCCAGCAAATGTCAGTGGTTTGGGAATGTTGGCTTTTATCGTGATGCTGTTTTAAACTGAGATTTTCAAATTCACTTTCACAAAGTCTACACTTGTACACTTTTTCATGTTTAATCCGAATGTGCCTTTGCAACTGTGATTTAAAGAAAAAGATTTTCTGACAGTACTTACATTCCAATCTATGGTTTTCATTCAAGTGTTTGTCAAAATCTTTTTTATCCCCAAAGTACGTGTTGGGACATTGGTCACACTTGTACTTAACATTCGGGTGCTGTTGGTTTCTATGTTCGTAAAGTGCAGAAAAAGATGGAAAAGGTTCACGACAAATGCCGCAGTCGTAAGTTATTTTGTCAGGTACAACCTTAGATGTTTCTTGATCATTTTCATGCAAATCTAAGTCTGATTTATTTTTGTCCTGATGTATGTCTGGTAACTCTTCTGCTGAGCACATGTTTCTGCAATAAAAAAAAATTTTGAGCTTAAACCAATAAGAAGTACTATGTGTTTGTTGAGAATACTTGAATTAAAACTTAAAATATAACTTTTGTTACGTACATTTCTGAGCTTAAAGAGTATTTAGTAAGCCTTCATTATTCATTATTATTTTTGATTTAAATACTCACACAACACTTTAAACACTTTAATTCAATGGTTTGCACGCTATAAAGCATAAGTAATATTAATGGTTAACATTCAAAAAACACTGTTGTTGGACGGGCAAAACCGAATGATGCGCCGTGGAGAGGTGTAGCCTACTTTCTGCCTGTAGGAAGCGGAGTACACTTCCCCAGTCACAGCACATCGGTTACAAGCACCACGTGAAGGTGCCGAATGTGATGCATGCGTAGGGGTAAAACCCCCCTTCCCAACCTGTTTGAAATAAAAAGTGAAACTAATTTCAAGCGGCACTATGGTTTTTCCATCAGATTGGAAATTGAATCACTTGTTTAGGCGCTGTGGTCCGAGTAAACGGCCAATTATACCCCCTCTTAAACCATCCTTAAAATTAAAATTTTCAAAACCGTTTCTTAATGGGTGGTTTTGGGCTGAGTTTCAAGTCTGTAGGCTCAGTAGTTTGGGCTGTGGTCTGATTGTGAGTGAGTCAGGACAATATCTTTTATATATAGATGACTGAGAGTTTCATGTCTCTCATACTTTAGTGTGAGTAAAAATCTTGTTTAAAGATGATGATCATGTCAAAGATCATTTTAAAAACCTAGAAATATTAACAGTATACAATCAGTATGTATTTGATTGCATTTTACAATTAAAAAATAACTTAAAGTAACTGTTTGCTCAACAATCCATTCGTATGATACAAGGTATACAAATGATATAAATATACAGAAGCACAGATTAGCACTTTTTAATAAGAAACCAACCATTATGGGAGCAAAATTGTTCAAAACATTACCAAAAGACATACAAAATGAGATCTGTGTAATCAAATTCAAATATAAACTAAAACACTTTCTGTTACAAAACCCTTGCTATTCTTTAAATGAATTCTTGTTTAGAGACAATATGTTAACTCTGTAAAACTTCATCATCTTATGGTTAGTAATAGAACATGTTTTTTATATTAACCTAGTGTTTTAAATTCTATTAATCTCTAAAACTTGTTACTGAAAATAATTGTTTAGATTATGTCCTTAATTTAACTTTGTACATTATTCTTGTTTAGATTGTATTATCTATCAACTCCTCTGTATTGTGACGCTATTTGTGAACAGGATTGTATCTTATAAATAAAGAATGTTTGACTTTGAGTGCCTGTTGTAAAATATACTTTATGAAGATCAAAAATGGCTTAACAGTTAAATTAGTAAATAATATTCTTACAAATTGTCCATGTCGCATCTGGTGTCAAAGATGTCTTGTTCTAGGTTCTGAAACAGATCAAAAAATTAATATACATGTAAAAAGCTTATAGAAGTTAACTTGGTAGCATAAAAAAATATTTTTGACTAAAGTTAATCTTGAAACAATTATCACCTCTGTTTCAAATGAAGACATTCTCACTGCATCTGCAGATGATTCCTCATTCCCTTGAAGTCTGCAGATGAGAATGCAAGATTGTTTTCAAAAGAGATCAAGATTTTTCAAGTCTAATGTGATCTAATTTAATTTAGCATAACCGCCCGGCAAGCGGGAGACCGGGTTCAAGTCCCGGTCGGGACCTAACATTTTTGTCTTCAAATTTCTTTAGTAATAAAGTAACCTAATTAAAAAAAGTTTAAACTACCCAACATAAAGTACCTAGCTACTTTTACGCTAGTTTTAAGCTAATTTTAGATTATCTGTGCTGGAGTGAGAAGGTAACCTCAAACTCACAAAGTCTTGCCAAACATCTGCAGCCTGGCATGGCACATTATGTATCACATGAGCAACAACCTTGTCTTGTTTTTGACTTTTGGGCACCAAATGTAGAGGCAGAAATTAGCGTTATTCACACTGAACCGTAATAGGCAAACGTTTAAAACCAACTGTTGTAATAAATAGCACCTTACATGTTAAACTATAAAAAAAAGTAGTGCGCTGCTAGATTCTGGACAAATATTCCAGTACAGTAAACCTAATGCATCTTTGATGTATGTCAACTTATAAAATTATATTATACAATAAGTACAAAAAGAAACTTGTAAGAAAATACTGTAAAATTGGTGTTTGCAAAATAGATAAATAAACTTACTGATCCCACATCATGTAAAGTGTGTCTGTCACTTCTAACAGTGGTTTGCACTCTCTGAATGACGGGTAATGGGACGACTAAAGCGCCACTGGGTATGATTCGAGCAAGCCGTTGTTCTTTTTGCATGTCCATCATCATTTTCTAGAAAGAAAATTATTTTTTTAGCAATGTGGTTATTTATACATTTTTTAATATATCAAATCCAATTCATACAATTTTACTGAAACATATAATGATTTGTTAAGTAAAAAGAGACTTATTTAATAGTATATACTAAGGCATTTTTATTCGAGCATCACTTATTATCAAACCTTTAGAAAAATGAGATATTCATGCCGTCAGCATGGTAAGACCCAGACCCAGGACAGTGAAATGAGCACCGATCCTGACCCCCAGAATAAGTTTTGAGTATTTTTATAAGACTTTATATACACATGTGGATATCTGTGTACTCTCTAAAAATCGCATTTCTTGCCCAATTTTAATGAAATTTGGTACAAATGTTTCTTTTGTAAATAACTTGGTCAAGTTCTACCAGCAAAATCAGACTACTAGAATACCCTTCTGGGAATGAGTTTTGGTCCAAAAAGTGGTTTTAATAATCTAAAATCCGTAAATCTCATCTGACTCAGTCTGTCAAAATTAGAAATAAATATGTATATTGATAGTATGCATCAATGTACTAAAAATTATGAAAATTCATTGAGTCGGTCAGACTGGGGGCCAAGCTGATAATGACCCACTAAGTCTGAGACCGAAGGCGAAGCGGCTGTGTGAGGTAGCTTATGTATTTACAATAGGCATTAGAATGAGACATGAAACTCTCAGTCATCTATATATAAAAGATATTGTCCTACTCACTCATAATCAGACCCCGCCTGTGGTCACACTGAAGGCCAAGCCAAACCGAAAGCTGAAGAGCTACGCTCACAGCCTCGTAACGCCCGTGACAATAGAAGGGCCTAATGCCAAGGAGAGGCTGTGAACGGAGCAAATAAGAGTAACAAATTGCAAAGGAACGTTGTTTCACTCCAGCAAGTGGCGCTTTAGCGTTTAGCTGCGTGTCTGGTTGTTAGTAATTATGCTTGCCAAGATTCCAGAACACGATAATATGAAGTCCGAGTGGAAATACAGCAAATTTCTTGAGTTAAACAAATCCCAATTTTGGTTGGGTATCCGAGGTACAGTCAAAAAGTTCTGGAATCTATTTCTAGAGACATTGAGCTGGTTGCCGATTCAGAAATTTAGCCTGCAGAAGTTGGTACTAGTAAACTACTCATAGGGAAGGGATTTGGGTGGTGGGGGTATCGCTCAGTTGCCCTGATTCATGTGTGATGAGCGCTTGTTGTGTGTCTGTTAGTGTTCAGTGTTGGATTTTCAAAATTGTCTAATTTTTCTCTTAGGAGATGTTTTTATTTTCCACTCAGAAAACTGGCGTTTTCTTTGAGGTTCATTTCCAGAATTTGTCTCCAGTTTAATTTTTTCAAAAAATCTTTATCAGCATTGGCTATATTAATGAATTTGCCGTTGGCTGCGCTCAATGTTCTCATCGTTGGTTGCGAGGTCGCCCACTGTGAGTGGTATTCTCAATGATTTCATGATCTTCAGAAAAACGTTTGTGTCGATCATAAACCTGACTTTTTAATCCCCTCATTTCTGTAGACTTAAACTAACATCTCAAGAGTCTCACTAGCTGATTTTCTGAGCAAAACACAACATTTAATGTTGGTGTGCTGTTTACTATACAGCTTTATGACAATCCAACATTGAACACTAACAGACACTCAACAAGCACTCATAGCGCATGAATTGGGGCAACTAGTGATACCCCACCACCCATCAGCGTGGTGCAGACAAGACTTCCCATCTGCGACCACGCTAGGTGTCTCTAGAATTAAATTCCAGGACTTTTTGACTGAACATCGTATAACTAAATGTCTACGGCTTGGAAAAAACAACAACCATGTTTCACAAATGCTCATTTTCTGGTTTTGTAGAACAGTTCTTGAAGGCCTTCACATAAAAAATAAGTGTGTAAATTTGCAAATATTTACTGGTTTTACCTGGAATCCCTGTGCATGTATTTTATACATTGTAAACTTACCTCTTGGTATAAATTATCGAATGTCTCTTCGACAAATATTGAGTGTTTTGCTATCATGCGAAGATAACTGTTGGCACTGAGGATTTTGGTAACAATTTTGTGGCACTTTTTTACATCTTGAATGCAACTGCGACAGATGCATTGGGGAATCCCATCACATATGTTCAAGTTCAACTGAAAACATTAATTTATTAGTACAGGAGAATGACACCATTTAATATAAATACAGGAATGAGCATAAAAAATGTTGATTGATAGGGTTTTGTAAATTTAATTAAAACTGTGGCTAACTAAAGGATTTTTGTTAGTGAAATAATAACTGTTAAAAGGTTTATGTCACTATATCACTATTTGAGATGCCACCACTCTCATGAGGGTATTTTAACTTTTTAAGGCAAATATGTGGTGAAGGATGAGTGTGATGAGTGGTAGTAATGATATGAGGTGTAGTCTTGTTACAAACTAAGGCCGACTCTTCCTTAGAATAGGTCATTAATTAATACCAATGACCAATGGAAATACAAGGACCGACGGCTTAACGTGATTTTCGATCCACGCAGGTGATGGTCTGATATGTCTAAACGATGGTGGGAGTTGATGCGGGTATCATCAGATGATCACTGAGACTATCTGAGCCGCTTTAGACCTATATCATCCTCAAAACCTGACCTCCATGAAGCTGGATTACAGGACCACGCCACGAGTCCCAGTCAATAAAAATTAATACTGTTTTGAATAGGAATGGTTTGATTATATATTGTCAACACATTCTTAATGTTGAAACCGTCTGAAAATGGAAAAAAGATGAACTATGATTGACACACTTTTGCCTATTTGAAATTAATGTAATACTTTTGAATACAATTTTGAAAAATGGTACTAGCCAAGACAATATTTTAGCCACTAGAATTAAAGTACTGTAAAAATGTCAATTATCCACAGATTCTTAAGGTTTTAATAATTATTTTACTGTTAAAAGTAAAACTAGTTATAAAATCCATTGTGAACTCATTAAGACTAATGTTACTGCAAACAATTTGATTGAGAAGAAAGACATTGGTCTATGAACATTTCAGTGGCAGTCCATTACGCCCCAAGATATTATAAATGTGGCAAAATAGTATAAACCCACACTATCCCTTTTTCTGTTTGCATTAATACATTTATTGAAGAAGGCTTCCGTATCAGATATCTTGCATATGCTTAATTAATATAAATGATCCGTCAAAACCCTAAGGCCTTTGATTGCATAAACTATCAAATTTATATTACTAAATTAAGGGGCTGGATCCATGAGCAGTATAATTGCCTTGTTTATCCAACAGGTTTCGTGAATGGAGTGAGTGACTTTCATAACATTAAAGTTATCTTTTTTGGCTTAGTTTTTTTTGTTGGATTTTCTGTTATAGAGGAAGGTTAGAAAACATCTAACATATTTAGAACTGCTCAGCTATGAACCACATTGTAAAAATTAAACTATTTAAGCCTAAAACATCTGTTTGGATAAAATAATACTATCACTGACTCATCTGCCAGACATGGTGGTGGAATGTGGCAATTAAGTTGGGTTTAAAACTTTACGCTAGCACAGTAAATCAAATCCTGTTTTGGAACTACTCTTATATTCAGCTTTCGATCGATTGCATAACTCTGTTCCATCCTTGAGGATTCTATGTTATTAGGGAAATCAAGTTCAAGTAATGAAACTATTTTACAGCCAACGTCCAAAAATACTTTCTTGACAATTTTGATTGAAATCGTAGATATCAGTGGAAGGAACCAGAAATAAGTAGATTATGACAGTGGATTACGATACTAAATCAACTCCTACTTCAGAACTGATTTTTCAGCTAGGACAGAACTAGGGATAGAACAATTTATGGTTCCGTCCCAATCGAGAATTGTTCTATCCCTAGTTCTTAAATACTCTACACAAATTTAATGAATATTCTTAAAGTGTTGGTATTATTTTCTTCTGGCTTGAACTGTCCTGAACTGTAAAATGAGAAAATATTTACATTTGTGGGGGGGATGATATTTTAAGTTTGTAGATTTACAGTAGACTCTCGTAAGTTAGGCCACTTCAGCACTGGACCCTAGGCCAAGTTTTAAAGTGATTGAACTAACCAAAAGCTATGTATGTATACACAAAAGTAAAAAAACACAAGTTAAATCAAAATCACTGACTATTGGTCTACTGTGAGGATGAGCGCCACTTGACTGCACAGTTTGAATACACGACAAGACCTGATGAACTAAACAAAGAAAACAATAAGCAAGTTGAGACTAGCTACCTGCTTGAGCCTGGCAAGTGTGTGACCCATGCTCAGAGAGCCGGCCGGAGTAAGCGGAGACTGACCTAGGCAAGGCTGAACTTACGGGAGTACTACATACCTCAGGTGGAAGAGAATCGGCACACATTTGTCTGATTTCTCTTGAAGCTGCAGAATTGTCAAAAATATTGATGAAGTCGTAGCCAAGTTTGTCCAAACAAAAGCAACAGAGATCTTGGACTCTGCAAACTTCAGTGTCTGGGGTCAGATTTAACAATACTTCTGCCAACGATTGAGCATCGAAATTTGTCTTTTGTGGATAGAAGTGGGAATCTGAAAAGAAATCGGTGAGTAAACTCGATTCGTTTTAATAAGATTCTTAACACAATTCTTAGTGCTAAGTACACCTTGCAGACTAATTAAATGTGGTAGTTGTATTGTTGAAACTTTAAACTACAGAAAGTTATTTGTAACAGGAAACATGGAACATGGTTTTGAACCATTGATATTGAGTGATTTTAAGCAAACCTCTTGTAGGCTTTAAAAGCTTCAAGCTTCTTTCTACTCATCTAGTATCCTCTAAATGAAGCTTGTATTATACAATTTTTACATTTAACTATTGTGTAAATGGGTCCTTTAATGTAGTTTTCAACCTTTTTAAGGCTCTCAGCAACATACTAAGAACATCTAGTTGAGAACTTATTAAACTCTCATTAGATGTGTCTGATTTATTTTCGAAGAATATTAAAAAATAACTCACTGTATGACACAAAAAAGTTGTCCATCTTCACAGTTAACTCTTGAGGGTCTAAGACACATTCATAATAATCTGCGGGATGTTGATAACGATAAACCATCGTCTTGAGAGGCGCGTCAACTAGAAACACAATTAAATTGAATCCTATACTATAAAATAACTTTCATCATATTTAAACAGGGCTTCATTGGCTGAAGTATTTGGAGAGAAAGTTATGAGAATAAAACACTGCTTGAACTATTTAAGAAAAGAGAGCGAGAGAACAGAATATACAGAAAATAGGACTGAATAAGGACACAATACAAGTGATTGGGACTTTAAATAAAGAAGATTCTAACACTTCTGAAAACGGGTTAAAACTGTTCTTGTACAGGAGCATCTAGAAGTTTTATTATTTTTAAGTTTATAAAGATAAAAACTTATTAATATTGCTTTGCTTTTTTTAGCTTTGATATATTTTTTGTCGTAAACAGTTAAAACTGACAAACTTTAAACATCAATTTACAAATTTAAAACTTTACAAATCAAATTGTTTATTAATTACTAGACAAAATACATGCAACAGAGCTTATAAACACACACTTTTAATAGTTCATACAGTAGCAATATCAGCAAATGCAGAGGCACAGGTAATTTTGAGGAGAATTTTAACGTCTTAACTTATATCTAGTTTAAAATATTTCTCATGACCACCATTATTAAAAAGGCTGTTATTACTTAAGAAACTTGAAGGCAGAATGTATGGACCAAACCGGGACTTGAGCCCGGATCTCTCTCTTGCCAGGCGAGAATGCTACCAGTTACACCATTGGACCTATTTATTTATGTCTTCAAATTTAGAAGTACAGTACAGTCTCTATAATCCGGCCGTTCGCCACTCTGACACGTCTAGTAATCCGGCCCTGTGACCGCGCATGTCATTTAGCCACCTGTTTTCAAGTCTTTCCTTGACTGTAAAGTGCGTGATGTATTTGTCGTATGTATCATTACTTAAGTTCACTTCAGACAGCCAGAGAAGTGTGCCTTGTTTATTGCTAATCTGTGATTCCGTTCAGTACGAGCCATAAGATGCCGCAAATTAGCTACTCTATCGAAGTAATTCAACAACAGTAGATCATAAACTCACAGACATAATGAAAAAAAAGAATTTAATTGAATAATATTTTAAGATAAATGAATGATTTTCCACGTAAGAAAGATTATTCCTGGCCAATTGAGTTTTTTTTAGTGAACCTCCACTAATTCGGCATTTTTGCTTATCCGGCGCTTCCAATCCTGATATAGGGCCGGATTAGTGAGATCGTACTGTACTTAAATCTGAATGTTTATCCAAAACATGTAACTATCAATAGCAACTTTAAACAAAATTTTTGGACCGAACCAGGACTTGAACTTGGATTTATCACTTGTCGGGCAAGGATGCCCGTCAAATTCCTTTAAAAATAAATTAGCTATTTAGCTTGTATACAAATTTAGAATTAAAAGGCCCTCAACAAAATATTGGACTTTTAAACACATTTGGTTGTAAGAAAACCAGGTTCACAGAATCTTTGTCATAAAGGGGCAAATTACTTACTATCATCACAGGTAGAAAGATCTTCCTCTTCAAAAAATGGACATTCTTTTTCTCGTGATTGAGAAGGAGCTAGAGGAACAGCAGTTTTATTGAACATTCAATTATTTTGATATCCTTTCTTAACTTGTATCTTGCGTTTTGTTGAAAGCACCCATTTTCAATCTTCACAAATCTTATATTTTAACTTTGGGTTGTTCGCCTCTTCAGACTGTAAATCTTTTCCGTTATAGTTTTCTACCCACTTTTGGCACCTGAAATATTGAACTACTTTTAAAGCAAATGAACATTTATTTCATTCAAAAGGGGCGTATTTAAAATGGGGTATAATTTGCAAGAAGCCACAAGCTAATTTAAAATTAGGTATAGTACACATTGGTAGTACTTTAATTAACGGACAAACCTTTTAATTTTCATAGGAAAAAATAAACAGCTTTTTTTACAATTTACAATTGTGTTGACTATGCTATGTAAATTTAAATTGGTAATATCACTAATAACGGGTAGCCACGATAAGGTGTCCTAAGCGGGATTGCAGGTACTATTAATGGAGCTAGAAAGATGAAACAAACTTTTCTATCTATGATAGTACAGCATGGAATTTCAGGAAAAATATTTTTTAAAGATTCTCAGTATACAGGGTGGTAATATTACTGCCAAACTCACGGGGTCAAAACTCAAGAGATTTTTTAAATACAAAGGTTGGTCATATGTACATAGTTTAATCAGAAAACAATTTTTTAGGTATTTGGCCGAAACAATTTGTTACGATATTTAGCCATTACAAAGCTAGAGCTATGAACATGTATACGGAGGGTAAGCTTACGAAGGGGCCTTAGTTAAACTATAAATTGATTAAAATATGAAGTTCATTATTATTTCTCAAATTTGACAACTAGCTTTTTTAATGGTATGTAGTACAAGCATGTTTTCAAAACATTTCTAACCTCAAAATCTATGTAAACATTGAGTTGCTATTATCATGAATAAGTCAAAAATAATGCATGAGATATATGATATGCATATCATTGTAAAGATAATTTAAATATATAGACATTTTTTGTATAAAACACTTAACTTTGTACCTTAATTAGTTTAAGAGCCATAACAAAAAACCAATTTTAACCTTGATTTTGCCTGTATTTTAGTATTTAGTTTATGATTAGTTTGACTTGCTTGGTACCTAATTTAGAGCTACAATTCAATAAAAATATTCTTCTGGTAAAACTCATAAAGATGACAAAAAAAACAAACATGAATAAGAATATAACAATAATTGTTTTGTAGATGTTACAAAACAAGTTGTGAGAGAGAAAGAGTTGTGATGGTTATGTTATTAGCACTTTTGTAATATTATTTTATCTGCTGTTATATCAGCTGATTGATTTCTCAAGCTGTTGTATTGTTTGTATTTCAAATGGAATTATTCATTTTATTTGACACGTAACAATGTAAAGAAATTTTAAATACAGCAATACAACAGCTTGAGAACAATCAGCTGATATAACACAGCAGATAAAAATGCAGCGTGAGTGCAATAACATAACCACAACAACTGGTTTTTCTCACAACTCTGTTTTATACCAGCTACAAACAATTATTGTTTGCCTTTATATGTTTGTTTTATAAATGCTATGAGTTTTACCAAGAAGAACTATTTATTAGAATTGTGGCTCTTAAATTAGAAAAAAAGTCAAACGATCCAGATAAGCTCAAAATACAGGCAAAATCAAGGTTAAAATTATTGAGTTTTTTTGTTATAGTCTTAAACGAACTAAGATACAAAGTTATGTTTTATACAAATAATTTTAATTTTTAAATTATCTTACAGATATGCAATATCCCATATCTTACCGCTTAATATTTTGGACTTATTCATGATAAATAGCAACTTCAATGTTTTACATAGATTTTGAGGTTAGAAAATGTTTTAAAAACATGCTTGTACTCACACATAAATTATTAAAAGCTCGTCAAATTTGAGAAATAATACGTAAACCCATATCTTTTAAATAGAATTTATAGTTTAACCACAGGCTGTTCAAAGCCACACATGTTCATAGCTCTAGCTTTGTAATGTGCTAAACATATCAAATAAATTGTTTCGCCAAAAAATGTCGAAAATTGTCTTCTGATTAAAACTAATATGTAATGTTCCTTTGTATTTTAAAAATCTCGAAGTTTTGACCCCGTGAGTTTCAAGCATTGACACACCCTGTATACTGAGTAATCTTGTAATATTTTTTCCTGAAATTCCATGTACTATTTCCATAAAAAAGTTTGTTTCATCTTTCTACCTAGTTAGTACTCCCAGCTTCTCATGCAGGTTATATTTTATCGTACACTGGTATTTGTCCAACTCCCTAAATGATGCTAAGTCTTTAGCAATCATGCTAAGTTTGTCCTGTCTAGAATAATTGTCGCTTCGTTTTCAAAAAATTTGGAAGAGGATATTGTATATAATACATGTATAAAAAATAGAATAGGAAGATAAGGGAATATATTTAACAACTTTTACTATAAAAAATAGTTTCAGGCTTAAGAAGAGAAAAATGTAATAATAAAAAGTTATATAAACAATATTATAAACAAAATAATTATAAACAAACAATATTTAACCCTTATGACTCATTTCATTTTTTAAATTTTGTAAAAGCTCCATGGGTTTTCCAGCCCTGTAAGGTTCAGCAAAAAACCCTCTAATGTGCATTACCAGTCATTGAACCACACCTCTAGCTGGATTTAGCCTCCTAAGCCCGGAAGTGCCACCTCCTGCCTCACTGGATTTGATGAGCCATTTTCTCTTCAGTGATCCTCAGCTGGTCATTGTGGCCCCGCACCCGCATGATCCAACAACCAGCACACCGCACTCAGAGCGCACCCGGCGGATTAATTTCCCACGCTGTGACAGACAGGGGCTTCAATACTATAACCACTAAACCACCGGCTGTTTGTCGGGCGTCAAACTCACACTTGAGTTGCCGAGGAAGGAGGCTTTCGCTTCTTCTCTGCTAGGCGCCATTAGTGTTGCGTAGTCCTTGCATAACAGAGACGGTTTCAAACGCTCCTATACTGCACATCCAAGCGCTCAAAGGAAATAGCGCTTGTCGACCTATAGTCGACATCAAAACCTCAAAGGGTTAAAACCATTTCAAAACCCAGCTGACGTAATAAAGACAAATACTGTAAAAGCTTCAATTATCTAAATTAAGCCAAATGGAGTTCTTGATTTAAACTAATTGATGTGCTAATTCAGAACTCCGCTGAGTTAGTTGGTTAAAAGCAACGCTTAGAGAAAGGTTCAATGTGTAAAAAGTTAGCTTACAGCAGTTTCTAAGCTTGAATTATGCTGAGCAACGGTTTTGTGTAATCTCTTCGCCGCTTACACTGAAAACGGTGGCCATCTTTCTCCTAACCCATAATGAATTTACATTTTGGAGAACTTGGTATGTGTACCAGTATGTTAGCTATAGGGGGAAACAGTGTTCAGTCAGATCTTGATTATTTCAAGAATAAAGGAGCCAACATAATTATCGCCACCCCGGGCCGACTTGAAGACCTACTGACTCAAAATAATTTGAATTTACCCATGGCCGTTAAGACTCTAGAAATATTGATTCTTGATGAAGCCGACAAGTTATTGGAACTAGGTTTTGAAAAATCTCTCAATACCATTCTGCAGTATTTCCCTCGCCAACGCAGAACTGGATTATTTTCTGCAACACAAACAAAAGAAGTTGAATCTCTTGTAAGAGCAGGATTGAGAAATCCAGTTTTGATAACTGTGACAGAGAAAGCTAAAAATGTTTCACAATCAAATACCCTTCCAGATAATCTAGCGACTCCTTCTACTTTGAATAACTATTTTGTTGTTCTTCAACCATCTGAAAAGTTACCATATTTGTTGAATTTCCTATGTCATAACAACTTTGAGTTAAAGTACATGCTTTTCTTGCCCACATGTGCTTGTGTAGAGTATTTTTCTTACATCCTAAAGATTGTTTTAGACAAAAAGGTTCAAATATTCAGTATTCACGGAAAAATGAAAGAAAAGCGCTACAAAATATTTGATTCATTTAGGTCCTCTACTTCTGGAATGCTTATATGTACTGATGTAATGGCTCGAGGAATAGACATACCTGAAGTGGACTGGGTGATTCAGTATGATCCACCATCATCAGCTGCGTCATTTGTACATCGCTGCGGTCGTACTGCACGTATTGGAAACCAAGGTTCAGCTATTGTGTTCTTAATGCCTAATGAAGAGCTGTATGTTGACTTCATCAAAAGGAACCAAAATGTAGTGTTAAATTCATACGAGACAGACACCCTAAAACCAACAGAATCGTACATGACAAGTATTTTCGAAACCTTGCGAAACTGCCAACTAAGTGACAGAGGTGTGTTTGATAAGGCTAACCGAGCGTTTGTTTCCTACATTCAGGCTTACAACAAAAATGAATGTAACATAATTCTCAGAGTCAAAGATTTAGACTTTGGTTCTTTAGCCACTGGTTTTGGACTTTTGAGACTGCCAAAAATGCCTGAACTGAAAGACAAAGAAATCATTGGCTTTTCAAATCATTCGATTGACTTCAATGACATAAGATACAAAGATAAACAAAGAGAGCTTTCACGTCAAGAAAAATTGCAATCTTTTAAAGAGACAGGACTTTGGCCAAACAAGAAAAATAAAGGGAAGGCAAGTTTAAAAGAAACGACCCCTTGGAGTATAAAGAAACAAATAAAAGCTGAAAGACAAGAAAAACGTCAAAAGAAAAAAGAATTCAAAAATAAAAAGATAGCAGAAGGAAAACTGAAATCCAAAAGGAAGAGAAACAAGCTCAGTAATGAGGATTTGTTGCTCAATGAAGATTTGAAAAAAGATTTGGCATTGATGAAAAAGTTGAGCAAAAGAAAAATAACAGATGAGGAGTTTTGTGAAGAGTTTGGAATGGATTAGGAGTGCAAGATAACTTATGAAGAAAGAAAGAGGTAAATGAGTTTGTTTTAAAACTAAACCAATGATCATAAAATATTTAGTGTTATTATAGCAAAGTAAATAGGTGTGTTTTAGTAACATGGCATATTGCAACTGAGCAGACATACTGAAGGAGTGTTGATAGTGACTTTCATTGAATACATTTTATGTTCAGGTAATGCAGTTGAATTTAAAGTTTTGCAAACACTTTCATGAGGACCAAAGAATATTTTTTGGGGCCTGCTAAATTCCGGCCATTCATGTGGGCCTGTCTCAACAGTCGGTAACACCATATTTTTCTGCTTGCTCCAATCATCATTTTAGATCAGATTAGTTGGGAATGTAGTTCAAGACCATGTACACGTCAAACCTTCGGTTTACTGTGCTGGCTCTTTGTTCTCCTATTTAAGCAACCCCACCCCAGCTTTACAAGTCTCGAGGATCACGGTACACAGTTCAGATAGATGTAACTCCTGCCACTCACTCAGAAGAACTCTTCACCTAGCTTCGAGGGACTCGCATTCGATTGAGACGTATCTTGGATTTAGGAGTATGCTCACATAACCTACAACTAGTATCTCCTAGGTGGAGACCTATTTTGGCTAGGTAATTTCTAAAGTACCCATGACCTGTGATGTATAAGATTACCAGTCTGATGTTCTGGCGACTAAGACTGCTCAGATGTTTAGTAAGTGTCCTTGATGGATTCTTCACTAAAAGTTTGGTGGGTGCCTGACATGGCAGTTGTTTCCATCGCTCATTGTGTTACAAATTTGCAACACACTGAGTGAGGGAAAGCTAATATAATCATCATTTTAATACCTTGAAATAATTAAAATTTTATCTGAGTAGGCCTCTAATAAATATAAGGTTTTATTAATTCAAAAATAGGTCCAAATCTATTATAAAGTCTTATATTGCTAAGTCTTTTTTTCCGGTCAGTTGATCTTAAATTATTTTCAAAATAACAAAAAAATTATACAAGTCAACTTGTTGTGAGCCATTTCTCTGTTCTGTATTTTGACATATTTTATAATTAACTGTGTTATCTCAAATTGTTGAAGACTGAAGAGTATTCTGATCTTTGTTTCAGAAAGAACAAACTATTCTTGGCATTGAACACAACACTCATCCTGTCATGGGACCCACAAATGTATCTTGTATAATGTGAACCAATTCCCAGCGTTATTTGTGACCATTAGCATCAATGAAGCCTGTATTTTGTAACTATCTAGGAAATGTAAGTTCAAAGTTTTAGTGTAAATAAGTGTACTTATTTGTATTTTGCATATAAATTATGTTGTTTGTTGCAACATGTAAATATTGTAAATTATTCTTTATCATCTTGCTATAATGCAATTTATTGTATGTACTTTATTTTAATTACAAATTCTTTGTGGATAGAAAACGAGATTAGAACGTTTTATTTACTATGACTGACATTGTATATTTATAAATAATTTGGCACCTTTAGTCATTAAATAAAAAAGTATAAAGTAGAGGGTCAAATCCATCTATTTCAATTTCAAACTCAAGTGGTTGGTGGTTAATAGAGAAACGTTTTTTATAAAACCACTGAAACATATTTTAACTTTTTAAAATACAAAACTAAACATTTCTTCACCTGGACTCGTATGGTCCTGTAATCCAGCTTCATGGAGGTCAGGTTTTGAGGATGATATAGTCTAAAAGCGCCTGTAATAGTCTCAGTGATCATCTGATGATACCCAGACAACTCCTACTATCGCTAGACATATCAGACCATCATGTGGTTCGAAGTCACGTTAGTCGCTTCCATTTCATTGGTCATTGGCTATTAATTAATGACCCACTCTTAGTCGGATGAAGTTTAAAATAAGACTACCTTCATGTATATTACTACCTCATATACTCATCCTGCACCACATATTTGCCTTAAAATATTCATGAGAGTGGTCGCATCTCAAACAGTGATTAGTGATTTATGTAGACACATCACTATGTAGAATAAAGTAGTTAAAATATATTTTATGTAATGTATGAAGTATAAGAATTTTAAAGTTAAAATTATTTACAATTTTACATTATTTCTTCAAACTGTGTTTATACTTCCCTACTTATATTCTATGTACATATGTTTTTTACCTCCCTAATTCTAAACAACTGACGAAGTTTTCATAAACGCAGAATATGTTTTGTATTTTAAATAATTAAAATCTTTTCCGTGGTTTTATCAAAAAATATTTCTTTATTAAATCCTTGAATTTTTCAAATCTGAATCCTAAATTCAAATGTCCTTTAAAAAACCAGGCAGACACGCAGCCAAGTACTGTGGTGCTGGAAAGCAATTTGTTACTCATTCCGCCTCCTCCTTTTGTCCTCTATTACCATAGGCTACTGCTGCTGTTTCTTTTTCATCCTTTATAAGACTGTTCACAGTGCTGCGAGCCTCACTTTGGCTTTAGATTTATGTTTATAGCTGCAAGTTTTAATACATACGATGAACGGAAAACTCATTTCATATAACTAAACCAACTCAAAAATTGACTTATTCGGCAGTTATAAGGGAATAATCCATTTAGTTTCAAATTTTAAACGGCTCAACGAACTTTCATACTTTTATAAGTAATAGGTATTAAAATATGTATTTCAAATGTGTTCTGGGGTTTAAGATTGGTGTTCATTTCACTGTCCCATATCTGATTCTTGCCATGCTGATGGCAGGAATATTTATATCTAGTTTTTCCACATTTTCCATCTACGCCTGTGATAATAGGGCACAACAGTTAAGCTAATCATACTGGAGACAAAGCTCAGGTGGAAGTGAAGCTTTTATTTACCCGAGCCAGTGGTGCTTTACAGCACTTATAGCGTGTTAGCCTAGTTTTGTATGTCATCGGCCGATTCAATACTTGTACTAGGCCTTCATACACCTTGATATAACCCTATATAAAATTTTAAAATAAAAACACTTAATTACCAATTAAAAATGTGTACATCCACATGTTTCGGCTAATTGAAAACCATTATCTAGTGGTACAAGTAGAGAACAAAACTAACATCTAAATAAAGTTATGAATAATGTACATCTTGATGCCTTAATCCAGCCCAACTTTGCCTGTAATAATAGAAATGGTATTGGTTAAAAAACATTTGAGCTTTTAACCTATTAATAGTTATATCAGTGTTGTAACTTGGGTAAATACACAAGTCTCTATAATTTGGTAGAAATCAAGAGAATAGCTAAGAGTGCAGAAATAGAAGAGCCAAATTAGACTCAAAAACTGCAAAGTAAATGAAAAATTAGTTCAATGATGAATCTTTGGTTATTAGTTCTAAATGACATCTTCAGAAAGTAGACTCAATTTGATTTATTGTATGTACAAATTTTGAATAAAGTATATTTTTGAATTAACTTGTATACTTATGTCTTCGCCTGAGACCGTTTTAGCTTACCTTCCTTCAAGAATAAAGGCCCTCAACTCCAGTTCCCTCACAGAATAGAGGGATCATGAAATATATTTAATTGATTCTCTTTTTATCCAAGTTCTTTATGCCTCCTGATAGTTTGTTGAATAATGTTACTGCTGCCAACATCTCAGTGCGTTCTACTAAGTATACAGTGTGTTACTTCTAAGTTCTTAGAAGACCTGGTGTGATGTTGATGAATTGGGTCATACGTCTGGTAGTTACTGATATTCTGCTTGACATAAATGTGGGAGGTGAAATATAGAGGCTAAAAACTGTAAAGATTTTGAATTTTCTGAATGGTAAAGATATTGAATTTTGGCAACACGTCGTACTTTGTCCACACACCTCACGTGCTCATGCTGCAGGTAAGGAGTCCCGCAGGGATCTGTGCTAGTGTAGGGCACACTCTTTGTATGCCATTAACTTTATTTGCATTGTACATTAAAAATGTGTTGCAAAACAAAACTAATTGTAATTCCATTCACACATGCACGCAGGCATGTCAATCATACCATTGACAGTCACTCACCCGAAAAAAAAGGTAAAATTATTGCTTTTAGGATTTAAATGGTCCAGAAACTCAGTAATATTATAAAAAGCATGTGATATTAAATATTTTTTAATTGAGCTTTAAACAAATTTTGGCTACTTTCCAATTTTATATCCACTGGCAACAAATTTTGCACCAATTTGAGAAGGTAATTTACTGAACAGTTTTGTTCTGTGTTACTTATTTGTTGTTTTATTCTTACCAGTGGCTTCGTTAATTTGTTATTCATGTGGCACTGTTTGTTATTCACCCATCCATTCCATACTAATAAATCAATTTCATTTCATTAGTCAACACAATTTTCATCATTGTTTTATGACTATAAAATAAAAATAAATAAATAAATTTCTTTGAGAGTGGGAATGAAAGATGGAACCCGTAGGCTAATACTATTCTTTTTGTGGGGTATTGGTATAAAGGTTTGTCAACAAGTTAAACTGAAAAACTACTTTCAGGTCAAATGAACCATTCGAAGAGTTTTTATAGGTTTAAAGGCTTCAAAGTGGTTATTCCGGAAAAAAGGAGGATATACGCAAAAGGGTATTTATTGTCTTCGGAAGCACATTGAGACGAGTAAGGAATGATGGAACTCGCACTACTTATTAATACTTTATTTAACATAAATTAAGTAGAAAAAAAATTCCAAATTACAAATAAAGCCCTTCAGGAGTGCCTTCCTTCTTCCGATACAAGACGCTTTCTTTAGACTTCTTGAAGTCTTCATTGGTGACTTTCATCCGCCGCTCTCTCAAAGCCATCAGTCCGGCCTCGGTGCAAATTGCCTGAAACCACAGTTTGAACTTTAGTAACACTTATTTCAACTACTAAAGGAGAAACTTACAAAAATTACCAATATGGTCAAATTTATTTATATGACAGCTACAGAAATCTTTTTCCAAAACAGCTATTTAACAAAAATTAAATAAGAATTTTAGTTGTTATTCGTTGGAAGAATTCTTTTTATAGTGAATATGTTAACTTAAAAATGTGTATATATATATACACAAATTCTGTCTGTAGCCAACATTTTTTCTGGTTTAATATTTTAAACGCTAGTAAGAAAGTAATTTTAATAAGCTTTGTAGTTTTAGTTTCTTTTAGTCAAATTTGTTTTGAATTTATTATTGTTATATAAGTGAATTTTACATGGAGAGAAAAGATAGTAGCTATCCTCTCTTCATATGTTTATATAAGTATTTATGTGTTGGCCTTTTATCATAAGTAGTGTATTAGCTTTTACTTTCAAAACCTTCTTAAAGGGCCCAGTTTCAAATAAATATCAGCAAAAACTCAATCTTATTCAGGGTATTGCCTACCTGACTTACTATTTTTTGAATATCTGGTGAGTTTTTATAAAACTTGAGTTTGAATTGTGCTTGCACATGCCTAGACATAAGAACAATAATTTAAATTAACTAATTTTAGTTTTTACCCTTGTTAACAAAAAAACATTAAGACCTGTTGGGCTCTACATTAAGGTGGTAGTTGTGAACACTAACACAAGCTGATTGGTAACAGAAATAAACTTGAAAATACAACAATCTGTAAAATTACCTTAATGTCGGCTCCGGAGAGGTCGTCCTTGGCCATGATGAGTTCGTTGAGGTTAACTCCCTCAGCCAGCGTCATGCGCGAGGTGTGGATGTTAAAGATGCGCCGCCGTCTTCTCGTCGGGCAGCGGGAACTCTATCTTACGGTCGATTCTGCCAGGTCGGATCAGAGCCGGATCCAACGTCTCAATCCGGTTTGTGGCCATCACAACCTGTCCATATTGAGACGGACAATTATTGTATTATCAGCGTACATAGCTTAGTGGATGGGTAAATAGAGAGTTTTCATTGTGAGTAACATTAACATAACAGAGAACATTACTTGCAGTCTTATAGATTTAAGTCTCCTTCATTAAAAGAGCTGTGCCACTACACCATACAGTATTGCTAACTATCGGGGTAATCAATAAAAAAAAAACAATAGTATCCATAAATTATGTTCTTCAGCAAATAGTTGGAATATGAAGACGGTATATTGCATGTATTTCAAACTTAAGTATAATATTTACACATTTCACATTTAAATTACGTCTAACATCTCTAACTCAAATCAAATCATTCAAATTAATTTTTAGTTACTCAAATTAAGAAAAAAGCTTAACATATAAGAGACTTTTTTCTCAAAGAGACTGGCCACTAAACATCACTCTAGTCTCAAGATTTTGTTGTGTCCTGCACTGTAATAGAAAGAAATATGCTCTGGGTGTGATACGTAAACTTCTGATTCTTTCTGGATGGCCCTTGTAAAAAAATTATCATATGGCTTATAATTAGAGCTGTGCGGGATCCCGGATTTTCGGTACCGGGACAGGATTGAGATTATTTCCCGATCCCCTTGCCCTAGTACCGAAATTTCGGGATGGGAAGTAAAAACTGCTGATGTTTTTTGTTGTAAGTGTGTACTGTACTTCTGGTGAAGATAAGATAAGGAACTAGTGGCCCAGCAGTTCTAAGTAAACAACCCCTCTCTCCCCTACTTCCGTGTTGAGTGCAATTTTAATGGTGGCCGGCAGCCATTGTCAAGATGGCTGATAACAATCTCAGACAGTCCAAACATCCATTTTGTACTTGAACTAGATCCCATTCTAGCTTGCAATATTGTATTTTTATTGTTC
Organism: Matsumurasca onukii; assembly: GCA_018831715.1. Lineage (NCBI taxonomy): Eukaryota > Metazoa > Arthropoda > Insecta > Hemiptera > Cicadellidae > Matsumurasca > Matsumurasca onukii. Next base: position 27,090,485 of record CM032058.1, read on the forward strand.
TAAATCCTTTGCAATTTACTGTAATACAAAACTACTATAAAAACATTATTTGACAACTGAAATTCATCATTGAGTAAATGGAAATGAGATCAGGAAATAACAAACACACAATACACTCTTCTCAAAGCCTGATCCCACTGTATCAAATTTATACAGGAGAATGCTGTGATTGGCTATGTGACTCCGCCTTTATGTGGTTGCCTAGCAACAGCTAATGATGTAGAGACAGCTGATAAGGATGCACCTGCCTTCCCCTCCTGTACACACATTGCAGCTGATGTCTTCCCTTCTCTGCCTTCTTTTCTCTTTCCTTGTCCTGTCCACCTATCTCCTCTTTCTTTGCCTTCACCCCTCCTCTCTGTGCACTGGTAGCTGGACAGTCTGATTCCTTATCTCTCACTCCTTACATTTGCAGCAACCTCATTGTGATTTACAATCCTTTTGTGATTCATTCTCCTGACTCCCCAACTGTATGGGGCTAAGTGAGTCAGTGTTATTCAGTGTAAATGAGTGAGGGTGAGTGGGTTCTGTAATAGTTGTGATGTACTTTAAGAGTTTTTATTTTAAAAATGCACAGTGTTGTAAGTCACAAACGACCGATTGATCACAAACAAAATAGTTTTATTGAAGAAACTCAATTTTTGATGTTTTCTCCATCTACTTTGTGGTAGTCGAAAGTATACAATGAAAGCGTTTTTGAACTTTACCACATTAATTTTTAATTTTTTAAGACATGTTTCGCCTCAGTATCATCAGTAAATTTACCATTGTTGTAAAATTTCTGACAATGCTGAGGTGAAACATGTTTTAAAATTAAAAATTAATGTTAATTAAAATGCTTTCATTGTAAACTCAATTTTAGTTAATATTTCTTTAATATGTCTATTTGCCAACTTTTCCCATTCCCGAATTTTGGTTTTTTTGCAAAATCCCTCCGTTCCCGTCCCGGACCTGCACAGCTCTAACTAAAATGAAGAAAAAAAGTTCTTCAGCATAAACCCTCTGTTTTGGCCGTTTTTTTGACCACATCATGCAAATTGATGTAGAAACAAAATAAAGGCATTCTATGTATTAAGGCTCTACGCCAATGTTCTCCTATGATTACTCTGAAATAAGGCACAAAAGAATAATGAAGCACTGCATGTACCTTGACATCACCCCTGGAGTCAAAGCCGTCTAGCTGGTTGAGCAACTCCAACATGGTGCGCTGGATTTCGCGCTCACCTCCTGAGTTGGAGTCGTACCGCTTGGTGCCCACTGCGTCGATCTCATCTATGAACACGATGGACGGCGCATGCTCCTCGGCCACACGGAACAACTCACGCACCAGCTTGGGACCGTCTCCCTACACAGCAGTCAAGCGTAGGTACAAGAAAGCTTCACCGAGAAAGTAATTATGTTCAACTATTGATCCCAGTGTTGGGAAACTACTACAAGCTAAATTGAATCATATATATTTTTTTAAATTTAAAGTGTAAGTTAATTTTTGATTTACATGATAGATTCGAAATCCTGGTATAGCAGTCAAAATTACTATGGCCTAAGTGAAGTGAACAAACAGTAGAACCTGGTTGATGACAAGGAGGTTTGCCACAGATTTATGAAAACATAGACACAACTTAAGAAATCATCATAAACCCTCCCCCTTCCTATTGTTGGCATAATTGTCTCACCCTCTAATGGTCATAGTAACCCCATCGCTATTTTCTTCGGACGGTTCTTCTGCATTGGATAACAAAGGATTTCAATAATGTCGGTTTTCCTGTAGTTTCCTTTTCAGATACGTTTACTGTATTTCTATCATTTTTCCTCTAAAATATAAAGAGACATTCCAAGTAAACCCTCACTGGAGCAGAAGTGGCCTCATTGCTTAAGGCGCAGTGAGATCGTGAGTTCAAATGTGGACTAGGCCACTAACTTTGTGTTATATCTTATAACCCTCACAAAAGGTTAAGTGGTAGAGAGAACTTCATTCCATAAATAAGTTATCCGTTAAAGACAAGCAAATTACCAAATATTTCTGAATAAGCTCGGATCCCACTACACGGAGGAATGTGGCTGAGGTCTGGTTAGCTACTGCCTTGGCCAGGAGGGTCTTTCCTGTGCCTGGAGGACCGTAGAGTATAACTCCCTTGGGAGGCTTGATGCCCATCTCCTCGTAGTACTCTGGGTGAGTCAGCGGCAACTCTACAGACTCCTTGATCTCCTGAATCTGCTGATCCAAGCCTATCACAACAAAAAAAAGGAACAGTCATAATTTTCCAGTCTAGGGTCCGAAGGTATAACAAGTAACCAGAGGACTAAAACCATAAATGATATAATCTGATACTTGCTGAAAGAAATTCTTGAAATTTGTAGCTTTGGCCACTGGATAAAGGAAGGGGCTTTTCAACTGCTGCGGTACATATTTACAGCAGAACGTTATTCATTACACAGTGTCCAAACCAAATTACCAGATTTTTTCAATAAATTTCTACTTTTGATAAAACTCAAAACAACCAAAGTAAGTTTAGTATGGAAATTTAATGCTAAAACTTTAGAATTACATTTGATTGTGTTAGCAAACTCTTTGTTTTAAGCACTGAGCTGATTTTCTTTTGCCTCAAGCCCTGAGAACTATTCTTTGATAGTTTATCTTTGATGAATCAATTGTTAAACAATAACTACTATTGATTGTACCTCCAATGTCAGCGTAGGTTTCCTGGGGGGCCTTCTCGAGTTTCATCACCGTTACCATAGGGTCTGTGTCATCAGACAACACTCCCACCACTGCGTGAACCTAACACAGAACCAGCAATTGTGGGATAAGAGTTATCTTATATCTACAAATACAGTAGTGTAATTGGGTTTATTTTTGTTGTCAACAGCATAGACAATTATGTGTCTTGTCTCTAGATTCTAAATCGTAGATTAGGCAGGTTTATTATTGAACACAGTGTTGTTAATTGAATCAAATGTAAAATTGTCTACATAAAGCTCATTTGTAAGAAGACAACCGGCTTACATGGTGCACGGGTAATTTCCTGTTATACAGCACTTTTTTATAACTGCTATTAAAAATTATTTAGCCATGATTTTAAATTATGGTTACGTTGGTTTTGCGCATCACTGTAGTAAAATCTTGAGGACTGTGAATAAGCTATCTTAGCAGAGAGGTAAAAGAGGCTAAAGGAAATTGTACCTTGTGGTTGAGTAGAACGGAGCAGCCGGGCTCCAACTGGTCCTTATCTACAAAGGAGAGAATGCTGACGTAATGTTCACTGCCGACTGATGTAGACACAATGGCGTGATTGTCGTCGATGATCTCCTCAAGTGTACCGACGCTCATTGGCGTTCCTCGCAGGTCGTCCACTTTAGATCTTTCCTCCTGAGAAAACGTTGTCATTCAAAACATTCATGAGACATTGTTGAATACAGTAAAACCCTGTTAATCCAGACCATCTAGGACCCAAGCCCATTTAGATAGCTGAATATCTGACTAATAAAAAAATACAAATGCAAGAAAAAATCTACAAAAGAAGTGAAATTTTAACTTGTTCTCGTTTTTTAAGATAACAAACATGAAATCTGTTTGAAAATATGAGACTCAGAGTGAGCATAGCGTTCACTTGTGTATATGGGGAGGGGTTGAGGAAAGGGAACGTCACTGCATGGTCTTTCCATCAGCCTGATATTGTTTCTCAGAAGGTGTGACCCAGGGAAATCACAACAGGGACACTGTTCTCTCACGCTTAAATTCTCAATAATAACATCTAAGTATACTAAAGTGCATACTTAACTAACGTAAATCTTTTGTTGTTTTCTTTATATGCAGCCAGTAATTCTTTAGCTCTTACTATCTCATAATTTTTGAAAGCCGTGATAAACCACTTGAATTTAGAACAGAATCGTAGTTCCTTCAAAAATGCTATTAATTCTGGAAAATAATCCTATAATTTTGTTCCAAAAATTAACCTGGATTAATTGAAGATTTGGATTAACAGAATTATTCTACTGAACAGAGAAACAAATCTCAAAATTGGGTTGCCTTGTATAAAACTCTTGAGTAAACTTGAGTAACCAAGCATCTTGCAAGCCACCACAGAGAAAGTAATACCAAATCTTATCATATGTACTTTAACGAAAGCAAGTTTTTGTAGCCTTTTCAGTAAGAAAAATGTAAGTGGCCAAAAGTAAAAAATATCTAATTTGGTTAATAACTAAGTCTAGATGTTTGGTTTAACATACTTCATTTTTCTCCTCTTGAGGTTTCAGCCTTTCTTGGTTGCGAATAAATTCTTCTTCCATCAATAAATAATCCTTTATTCTTTCCAGTTTCAGAACTTTAAGTCTGCATCTAGTGTGAGGTGTAACTGAAATATGATTGCCTATTATTCTCTTTCTAACTTTAGGTTTTATCAAAGAAATTAAATAAGCAATACTGTGTGCCTACAACATAATAAAACACATGCATCATACAAAAACTAGATTTTATGTTATTTTGCTGGGCTATAAAAGTTAAATTGTAGTATGTATCATGTGTCAATAATTAACTCATCATCAACAAAAAGCATTATAGGTTAATAATTATTACAAAATTAAAAATGTATCATTATAAAATAGTTTAGCCATTTCTTTATCACTATATCACTATTTGAGATGCCAACCACTCTCATGAGGGTATTTTAAGGCAAATATGTTGTGAGGGATGAGTGTGATGAGTGGTAGTAATGAGTTATGAGGTGTAGTCTTGTTACAAACTAAGGCCGACTCTTCCTTAGAATGGGTCATTAATTAATAACCCAATGACCAATAGAAATACAAGGACCAACGGCTTAACAGACTTCGAACCACGGTGATGGTCTAATATGTCTAAGCGGTGGGAGGTCATGCGGGTACCATCAGGTGATCACTGAGACTATCTGAGCTGCTTTAGACCTATATCATCCTCAAAACCTGACCCCATGAAGCTGGATTACAGGACCGCCACGAGTCCCAGTCACCAATACAACAACAAACTACAAACTCCATTAATCATCTAAAGCACAAGAGGCTAAATCAATTCTCAGATTTTAATTTGTATAAAAGTTAAATAGTATGTATCATGTGTCAATAATTAACTATCATCAATGCAAATTATTATTATTATAATTAATAATAAATAAAATGCCTTTATTAGAGCGTTTCTCAGTTACAACTGGTTTCAAGGTGACCAACAATTTAACATTACTACATTTAAAAGATATAATTACAGTGTACAACATAAATTATTTAAAAGTTACAAGTAATAAATATACAAATATTACATGAATAAATAAAGAAACAAGAAGTTATACAGACTAGCAAAAATTAAGTTAAACTACATATTTTAAAATGATTTTAATTTTGAAAGTTTCTCGACTAGAAAGTTTTAGGCACTTGGGAAGGTCAAGGTTGTACAACCTGGGGCCAAAGTAAGAGAAACTTCTCCTACCTAGCTCAGTCACTCTCTGAAATGCAGCAGACTGTCGTGGTGATGTGCTGCTGGGAGATCATGTCCCTAGACATAAATTAAGCTAAAAGCAAATGTTGTCCCAGGTGTAAGGCCTTCAATGCGTCATGCAGATAGTCAACACCCTGCATATTGTTTCCATTGGAAGCAATCTGGCGTCACCGATGAGGACACATGATCAACGGTATAGCGAGAACACAAATCGAACTGCCGCATTTTGAACTCTTTGTATTCTCATAGCATCCTCCTTGATACTATTGCCAAAGGCAGGGTAACAGTAATAAAATACTGAAAGAACTAGTGACTGCATGAGTTGCAACAACTTTCTGGAGTAAACTCCTGAATCTGTACAGACCCCTCAGCCTATACCGCAGCTGGATTGTGTAGTAACATGCTCAGAAAATGTAAACCAGCTGTCCAGCACAACACGAGGGTTTTTCGCGGTGTCGCACATTCAGGCATTCACCCGAGCATGACATCACTGAGAGTCTGTTCTTTGTTGTGTGGAAATAAATGAAGGGCAGACTGCCTGCATTCAGTTTTAGTCCCTCTCAGTTGACCACCTTAAGAGGCTTACCAAGTCTGAATTGATGAGGTAATAATGTATCATTATAAAATAGTTTAGCCATTTCTTTATCACTATATCACTATTTGAGATGCCAACCACTCTCATGAGGGGTATTTTAAGGCAAATATGTTGTGAAGGATGAGTGTGATGAGTGGTAGTAATGAGTTATGAGGTGTAGTCTTGTTATTTACAAACTAAGGCCGACTCTTCCTTAGAATGGGTCATTAATTAATAGCCAATGACCAATGGAAATACAAGGACCAAACTGCTTAGCATTGACTTCGAACCACACAGGTGATGGTCTGATATGTCCTAGCGATGGTGGGAGATGATGCGGGTACCATCAGGTCACTGTGACTATCTGAGCGCTTTAGACCTATATCATCCTCAAACCCGATCTCCATGAAGCTGGGTTGCAGGACCAGCCAGGTCCCAGTCACCAATACAACAACAAACTACAAGCGCCATTAATCATCACAAGCCTACAAGAGCAAATCAATTCTCTCAGATTTTTTAATTTGTATAAATGCTAAATAGTTAATTTATTACTAAGAAATTAAAAGACAAAAGCGGTTTGGACCAACCAAGGTAATCAATTATATTCAATTAAGTAAAACTATTAGAGATAAGCTGGCCGCCATAGTAGACTTAAAGACCATAGAAAAGAAGTGTTTGAAAGAAGATTAGGAAAGCTGGCATCAGGGAGAAACCATTTGCAATTTAGCAGGTATCATTTGTACTCTAAAATTATAAATAAATTTTTAAATAAAAAAGCTTACTTGGTTTATAATTGATGAACTCAAGTTAGGTTATAATAATGATAAGTTACACTTGATAAATTAAATTTGCCTGAACCCAGTGAACATAAAAAACCAGATCAACTTATAAGGTTAAGTTGTCAGTTTATTATTTATTGACATTTAATTGAAACAAATAAAATATGAATCTCTCGCGGTAAACATGTGTTATTCATTACTACCTATAGTACCTATACCTATTTTTTTGTTAATACAACAGTAGTAGTCAAGGTTGACTAAATTTTTAACTAAATTGTAAAAAAATATCTTGGGTACAGTTGACTAGTTTAACTTTACTTGAGGAAGCTTGATTTGCAGCGTCAGGGCCTTTGTTTTCCTCTTCTTCTTACCAACTTCGGTTGGGAATTGGGGTTAAAATTATTTCTTCTTCTTTTCCTTGTAGTCTTTTTTTCTCTCCCCTGAGCCTCCACCTGCAATTTGGTTTGCCCTAGGTAAAATTTTTTTTTTCTTTCAGCTTTAAGGAACAACAACATGTTTGTCCAATTTAACTCTTGGTCTGGGATTAACTCTAGACCAGAGTTTCTTGAAAAAGCTATGTTAGTCTAAAAAAAGTTAAACATGTTTTATTTAGGAACTATGCTTCATTTTTTTACCCGTTATTTGGTAAAAAACAATTCAAAAGTTATTTACAAAATAAAAATAAAAGAACTATTTGCTAATGTGATTGGTTTTTATATCTTTGAAATACATTTCTAAACCAAATATTTTTTTCTGGAAATCTATATGTGAATATATAGGTGTACAGTAAGAACTAACAAACCTTATGCTTTGGTCAAAAACTAGGGTTTGGGAAAAATCATAGATAATAACAGGAAGGTTTTATTAAGGCATATTTTTATGTAAAGATCTATATTGCAAACCTCTGTCATATTTTGTTTCATGGAAAAAAATCTATTGAAACTTTACAGGGCTCTGCTTTTGAAATTTATTTTTCACTTTTACTAATCCTAAATATAAAACTTCTATGAAGAATTTTTGGCAGAGAAAGTGTTTATGGTGCTATATAATGAAAGAACATTTAGTTCTGAACACAACAATATATAATAGTCTATACTTCTGAGAAAATGAGTATTTTTAATGAATTTTGAAAAACCCTGCAAAACCTGAAAATAGGGCGACATTACAGAAAAATTCTGGTGACAGATTTAGGGTTAAGGCAAATATGTTGTGAAGGATGAGTGTGATGAGTGGTAGTAATGAGTTATGAGGTGTAGTCTTGTTACAAACTACCACTCTTCCTTAGAATGGGTCATTAATTAATAGCCCAATGACCAATGGAAATACAAGGACCAACGGCTTAACGGACTTCCGAACCACACAGGTGATGGTCTGATATGTCTAAACGATGGTGGAGTTAATGGTATATCAGATGATCACTGTGACTATCTGAGCCTTTAGACCTATATCATCCTCCAAACCTGACCTCCATGAAGCTGGATTACAGGACCACGCCACGAGTCCCAGTCACCAATACAACAACAAACTACAAACGCCATTAATCATCTAAAGCACAAGGGCGCTTAAATCAATTCTCAGATTTTAATTTGTATAAATGCTAAATAGTTAATTTATTACTAAGAAATTAAAAGACAAAAACGGTTCGGACCAAACCAAGAGTAAATCAATTATATTCAATTAAGTAAAACTATTAGAAGATAAGCTTCAAACCACTCCATAGTAGACTTAAAGACCATAGAAAAGAAGTGTTTATGAAAGAAGATTAGGAAGCTGGCATCAGGAGAAACCATTTTATAGATTAGCAGAGTATCATTTGTACTCTAAAATTATAAATAAAATTTTAAATAAAGTAGCACTTGGTTATAATTGATGAACTCAAGTTAGGTTATAATAATGATAAAGTTACACTTGATAAATTAAATTTGCCTGAACACGAAGTGAACATAAAAACCAGATCCAACTTATAAGGTTAAGTTGTCAGTTTATTTATTTATTGACATTTAATTGAAACAAATAAAATTGGAATCTGCGGTAAACATGTGTTATTCATTACTACCTAGTACCTATGCCTATTGTTGTTAATACAACAGTAGGAGTCCAAGGTTGACTAAATTTTAACTAAATTGTAAACTTATCTTAGGTACACAGTTGACGGCTAGTTTAACTTGCCTTGAGGAAGCTTGGTTGCAGCGTCAGGGCCTTTTGTTTTCCTCTTCTTCTTACCAACTCGGGTGGGAATTGGGGGTTCGTATTTCTTCTTCTTTTCCTTGTCGCCTTTTTTCTCTCCCCTAGAGCCTCCACCTGCAGACTGGTTTTGACCCTGGAAATTTCAAATTTTCTTTTCAGCTTTAAGGTAGGCTACACAATTTTGTGGCTTGTTCACACAACTATTCTATCAACTCTATCATTAGGTAGTGTCAGCTAGGTTGCAGCTAACCAGAAGCAGGAGATTTCTTCAGCAGCAGATAATTACTCCGCATTAACAATTTATAAATCAAGAAACTTGTTGATTTTTCTAATTCAAGATATATTCATACATTAAAATAAAATATAACGTGTCCGCAAGTCATTATGCACTTTGATTGCTATTAACCCTCTAATTGGCAAAAGACTAATCATTGAGTAAGCTAAAAGTGTCACCTACTGGCAAAAGAGCTAATCGTAGTCCTTTGAGCAAGTGTTTTTGCAAGAGGCTATAATTAATAGCTAAACTAAGTTAATCATTATGTATTTTATATCAATCAATTCAAGAAGATTTGCTGTTTATTTCAATATATAATTTGTCTAGCATGCAAAACAATTATGTGAAGGAATTTATAAAGTGAGAGGACAAATGCTGGTAGATCGACGGAGACTGAGCTAACAGCGCGCATCGTGAAAATACCCTGTCTTCATCCCTATTGCAGTTGGTAAATTTTGTTCTATAAAGACCGAGAGCTACATCACTGAATTTACGTTTTTTTAACTAGGAATGTTTTGTTTGTCTCTGTGGGTTTTTCCACTGCCAGCTGCTATTTTCTAGCTTAATTTCATGTTTATCGAGTTCTATACTGGCAACCATAATCGATATTAGTCTTTGTTTTCCATTTATAAATGCCTTATTTCATTGTTTAGTAGTCGATTTTGGTACTACTGAATCGAAAGAGTCGCTTGTTTCAATAATGTGAGTGTCGTGGTGCATCTGAGGGAAGATTGGTTATTGATTTAGCTCTGAAAGACCCAAACTATTTGTTGCTCTCGGCGCCGCCATTTTAGACTGTTCAAGATAGTAGTGTTGTTACTTTGTTGTTTAGCTCACTTTTGTCAAAGGCTGAATTTTAGTAAGGATTTTAGTATTACACTAGCAAATTATCTCATTCAAAAGTTTAGTATTCTGAGTCAAATTTAGTGCCCTTCAAAGTGGTATGTTTTTTTTATTTTGTTATTCACTCAAAATAATTGTTTATTTCTGTTTTTGATAAACGTAAAATTTGGCTAAAAAGCCAAAACTTTGAAAAGTTCACAATAAAAAAACAAAAAAATTCTACAAAGATTTTGATCACAATTCCATGTAAAGAAATAAATTAATAAACTTTGGTATCTTGAATTTTGATAAAAATTTCCTATTATTTTTCCAAGTACTTTGAAAGTTGGTTCGCCTACTAAATTTCACCTTTCAGAATATTCTGAGTAAATAAATATTTTTGTTGTTGACTAAGGTGGCATATAATTGTTCTTAAAGTGCTGAAAAAAAAAAATATACAACACTATATGGTTATCTTTACAAATAAAATATATATATAGGGCTTTTAATGACTATGCACAAAGTCTAAAATGGCCTGCCAGTATAGAATATCATGTGTGTTTCAACATAGCCATTTGTGTAGTGCACTTCTTCAATGGTCTAGTTGAAGGCCTATCTTACAAGGCTAAGGAGTAAATTAAGAAATGTGTGGTAAATAGATCCGGTCTTCACTGCGTAAATTTAAGTTCAAATTGATTTATTTCCTCCAGCTGTTAAGTCAGACAAACATAATATTGAAAAAGGTTGAATTTTGACTTTAATGTGTCGGCGTAATATTTTTTGTTGAGTAATTCAAGCTTACAGTACAGACGTCTACCCAGGAACAAGCAGGCTAAAAATTGTCAAATTAGGAAATTACTTGATTAGTGGAAGAGCAAAGGCTAGGCTAGTAATCCTATATGTTGCTTGTTGGTTATGTTACAAAACTAAATGTGCTACTTACCATTTCTAAAACAAATTTCACAATGCGATCCTTTTACTAATGTATAATTTTTAGTTACTACTCTATACAAAGAAACACTTTAACCTCAATACAGTCATTCTCAACTCAACAAACAAATTTCCAAATTGTACAAGTCACTCAAAAAATGGCAAATTTCGCAGAGTATAAGAAGACGCTATCATAGGCATGTGTACTATAACAAACTTACAACGATGATCGTACTTGTGTGTCGATAAGGTACCAATTTACGAGTTCTTGGTACTGAGATCAGTTTTTAAATCCAAAAGCTATTTGTGTAACAATAAAAAGTAGGTAACTTATTAGATGACGCAAACTCAAAGTAACCCTGATACAGTAGTGATTAGGTAGAAGTATCGACTTCAAAATTAAAAATATTAAGTTAGCAGTAGAAATTTATGTTCTGGGGAGCGGCTGCCGATGCAGAAAGAATGTTTTATTCTTCAAAAAAAGAGCCATAGGCTTATTTCAGAGGAGGCGCGACAGGCACACAGCAAACCTCTATCCAAGGAGCTCCAGATTCTGACACAATTTTCTCAGTTAATACTGAAGTGCTCTGTGTATGTAAAAAGAAATCCAGATTTGTTCACCACTAACTCGAATTGATTTTAAATGTGTATATTTGAATTCAATGGTACTCGTCAAGCCGCAAATTTGCGTATGATGCAAGTGAGAACTTCTTTAGCTCAAACTAGCCCAGGAGCAGGATGCATCGGGATTTACAACAAGCTACCATTGGAAGTCAGGAATATTCAAGACATCAACAAATTCAAGAACGTGCTTAAGTAGAGGCTGAAGACAAAGCTTATTATTCCCTTAAAGAATATGAAGAGGATAGTTGCTTATAAATAAAACAATATTGATGACCACGGTACCTGGTGCTTCTAGTGGGATCTACAAAGTATAACGTCCAGAAAACCCAAAGGAGAGGATATAGACAGCTCCCACGAAAAAAGTGAGGCCACTTGGTCTACGGCTGGTAGGTGTCAGGTGATGACCGTGACGTGGCCTGTACCATTGACTTTTAAAGTCAATGCCTGTACACAAGATCAATAGAATACACGTTTTAATTTTATATTCAGTCTTTAATTTGGTGAATCAGTTTAGTAAACTGTTTGTTTGAGTCATTGGCTGTAATGTTTACGAACAAAGTGGTTTATAATGCTGTTCAACATCTGTATTACCATTTTAGGGTCGTCAAATCTCTAGTCAGGCTCAGGGCCGGAGTTCAATCACGGGGTCTCCTAGTAAATAGGCTATATTAATTTTCGATAAAATCATCAATAGCAATATTTAGGAATCATTAATACAACAACTAAATTTGGGATACAAGTATTCTTTCTTACAGCAAATTGTATTGACGATAACATGGAATTGTTGTAACTTGTAATACATACATATTGGTGATTTTCATCAATATTGTACTAGAAACAGAAATAATTTTTCAATACCATCACATAGATTAAGATTTTTCGAAAAAAAAAGACAACATATATAGGAATTAAATGCTTTAATGCTTTACCAAAATTATTAAAAAAACACTTCAAATTTAATACAATTTAAAACAATCTTAAAAAGTACTTTTTGACTAGACCTTTATATTCAATCAGTGAGTTTTTCTGTTAAACTGTGCCTATCTTTCTATGTCTCTCACTAGTATTTTGTTTAGATTATTATATTTGATACATATGAATGATTCATTTCATTCATTACATTTTCTTTGTATAACCCCTCGACCTGACGAACTTCATAGTGGCGTAAACAAACTCAATTGTGTGTGGGATCTTACTGTTATGCACCTTGACCGTTTAATTGGGGATCCTTCTAGATCCTGGAAGGGTGTTGTGTGCCTGACGAACAGCTTGGAATGCAAAGTGTCCCACCTTTGCGGCATAGTGACCTGCCATTCATTTCTATATCTCATAGCTTGAACAATAAACTTTGGTTGACGACCTCTTCTGGCTAATCCTTACCCATCACATTGTTGGCGAACCCGTCCCATTAGATTATTATATACCACATTGTAATGAGAACAATAATAACGAATAGAACGTGGAAAACTCTACAAATAGCAAAAAATCATATTTATTTTAAAAGCTTTATACTACACACATATAGTGCTCCTTAATCCATAAAATCTACCGAGTGGCCACGATAAAGTGTCTTAAACGGATTACAGGAGTACTATTAGAGCTAGAAAAGATGAAACAAACTTTTTTCTCCAGAAATCCTACATGGAGATTTCAGGAAAAATATTTTTAAGATTCTCAGTATACACTATACAGGGTGTGTCAATACTGAACCTCACGGGGTCAAAACTCGAGATTTTCAAATACGAGTACAAATGTGTACTGTATACTGAGAATCTTAAAAATATTTTTCCTGAAATCTCCATATACGATTTCTAGGAAAAAAGTTTGTTTAATCTTTCTAGCTCTAATAGTACTCCTGTAATCCGTTTAGGACACTTTATCGTGGCCACTATCTAGAATTGTTATCACATCATTATGTTATTGAAACGTGTTTTGAGCAAAATTACACAAGAAAACCTAATGGTTCGGAATAGCTAGAATATCACTGATTGAGTTTTACCTTGTATAGAACTTGATGTGGAGCTATGGAAGCCTTTGCTGATGTGATGCGATGTAGGAACTAGGAAGGGAATCCTTGGCTAGTGAGTGGCGTGCATGGTTCACAGCAAGATATTTTCTTGTTGTTATTCAATTAGTCATAAAGATTTAATGATGATATTTCTGCTTTCATAGAGAAGTTTTCCTATGGGGCTTATAAAATATAAAAATCTTTTCACCTTCGAAGACAAGGCTGTTCAGTGTAATGCAATAATGTACGTTATATATAGAAAGATGTTTCCAAAAAGTTAACCGATTTGCAGCAAAAATAAAACTCGCGGATTTATTTTCTAGTGGTGTTTTGCTTCTTTACTTTGGTTCAATAAATTCAGCACTTGCGTTTACACTTATTTCCTGAAGGGCTTTCCCGCAGAGATTATAGACTAGAGTTATTGGTAACATGATTAGTAACTCAATAGCTTGTACACGACCCCAACCCACTTTGTCGGTCAGAGATTTGCAAAAATTCAATTAATTTACCAGAGAAATCTTTACAATTTGTATATAAAACACAACAAATTGTTAGTTATTTAAGGAAAGGTAAAACAAATAATAGTCGCAAAATAAAAATAGTTATTAATAAAATAATATATTACATCACGTTTTTAATAAATTACCCAGTGGCGTACCCAGGACTTTTTTCTGAAGGGGGATTCTTAGATCATTACAACCACATTGGATGCAAAGGGGTAGTGGCGGCTCCAGGGCATAGGCACAAGTACAGCCCACAAGTGACTTACGGGGGGATTTGGGGGTATTCCATACCCTCCCAACACTAAAAGGGTGGCCCATGGGTCCTCATCCGTAAAATAGTGAAAAATAAAGCTTGAAAACGTGAGGTTTTAAGGCATTTAAGCTAAATTTTAATGTTTGCGTTCACTTTTACTTTCTTACAGTTAGCCTGAAAAACAATAATGTATGTATCAAGTCGGTTTTTATTCTTAGAGCAACCAATCAGCAAAATTGTCATGGAAACAGTTTGATGGTGACTGAAATTTCAGGTGGGGGATATATCCGCCTGATTCCTTCCTCTGCGTACGCCACTGAAATTACCATAAATTAAAATGTTGCTCTATCGAGACTTGGATAAGAAACTGTTGATCTTGGATGCCTTGAAGTGCAGCTGTCTGTGTTTCCTCATGTCACCGGCCTGAGCGAAGCCGCGCCGCACTTGTCACAGATGTACGGCTTCTCACCAGTATGTGTGCGGATGTGATGGACCAGGTCTGAGCTCTTGCGACACATCTTGGGACAGTGCGGGCAAGCGTACGGCCGCAAGTCCTTGTGGATATTCATATGAGCGTTCAGTTCCTGCTTCACCTTGAAGTTGCGGTTACACAGAGTACACACGAAAGGCCTCTCAGTCGTGTGTCGCCGAGCGTGGACCTGCATCAGGCTCCGGCTGCTGTAGAGTTTGCCGCAGAACGTGCAAGGGAACGGCTCTCCGTGCTTGTCCTTGTGGTGGTAGTACGCACCGTCGGAAAACATCTCGACACCGCAGATCTCACACACGTGGTAGCCGTCCGGGTTGCCGTTTTCTTTCACTAGTAAATCGTGTTGCTTTACCTCGTGTTTTCTCCGAGCACCTCTGTTAGGGAAGGTTTCAGGACATAGGGTGCATTGGTACGGATTACTACTTATGTGCTTTAAAGTGTGATTTTCATAAGCTGCATTACTTTTTAGAATCTTCCCGCAGGTGTTACATAGATAGGTTTTGGCGTAAGGGTTGGTCTTCTTTTCTCGTGGAGCTCGGGCACACTTTGGATGCATAATTTCTATGTGCTTATTTAAATGATCAATTCTTTTGTAATTTACATTGCAAAAGTCACAAAAATGCCCTTTATTCTGGTGTGCACTTACATGGGCTTTGTAAATTTTAAGATTATTGAATATTCTACCACACTCATCACAAACATATGTATATGGTTTGACAATAGTTTCTAAAAGTTCTATGTCTGATACGTTTATGTTTGCCACTTCAATATTGGACTCCACATTTTCGTCAGCAATATACGCAATATAATGACCGTCTTCTAACCCTTGTACTAGATTGTCAGGCACAATAACGGAAGTTTCTATGTCTTCATAGATTTCGACTGATGACTCAATTGGGTCTTCAACTTCTGAGAGGGAAATGATTTGGTCCAGCTCTTTAGCCTCCTCGTAGATTAAATCTCTGGAAAAGAAAACATTGCTTTTAGTAAATGCTCTTATATAGTTTTGTTCAAAAGATAATCAAGTTTATTCTTCGTCAACTTATGTGATGTATAATTGTAGAGAAGGAAGAAACCACGAACTGCCTGCAAAAAAGTCTTAGTCATATTAATAATCCTTGAGTACTAGCTTGGAGCTCTGCTCCTCCAAGACAACCACTCTAGCATTTGAAGCACTATAATCCTTTTAAGTTTCTTAACAAATCTCTTTTTTTTAAGACAATGAAATAAAAAATCTAAACTATATCGGCTGACAAACAACTTGTGCATTCCTGGTTTAGATTTTTTCGTCTATTTTTGACTCCTGTGGTAATACTTTTAAATTTAAAGAAAGCCATATTTTTACATTTATAACTCTTATTTACATACTCTGGTTTAGTTTTTGTCTGATTAACCTTTGAAATGCAAATGAAATTATAATAGGTACATTTAACCTTATTTGTACGGCTCTCCAGGACAACCACTTTATTTCAATGACTAAACGCTAATCCAAAATAAATGCTGAAAAGACCGGAGCAATTATTACAAAGTACCTAAAGGTTTAAATGTTTCCAAAGTGAACGGAATTGTGGTAGATAAAGAGGGTGTCATTAAATAGTCATTTCCAAAATTTTCAATTCTCCCTTGTGTGGTAAAGTTACAGAGGTCTACCAAAGTAATAAGGAAAGTACTGGTAAATGGAATAGAAAGCAAGGTAAAGCCGTAAAGGTGAACTCAAGTAGCGCACAAGCAAACTCCACCTTCTTTGGTACACTGACGTAATCATAGGAAAGGTAAAATTGCAGTGAATTGTACTTTAATTGCAAATTTTGTAGATTTCCACTTAGGTTAAAATAGCAAGCTGAAACTAAGTAGGTATGCTAGCTACTTTCACGCCAGTTTTGACCAATTTTAGTATTAAGTTTAAAGTTACGATATACGAGGGTAACAACAACCCTCAATGTTTTGCTGACCCATGCACGTGGTTAGTGCCGCACTTATCGTCTCTTGAAACAATGTTTGGTGCGTCCTAACAAGTATATATTAAAAGAAATTGAAAATACAAAATTTTCAAATCTAGAATTTTTATCTTTAGTCACTGATTGGCTGAAACTGAGCCACTTGATGTCTGCTGTTCTATTGGTGGTAGGGCTGCCAACCGTCCAATGACGCAGGGATGTCAACTGTCGATGTTCTCATTGGCTGTGACACTAAATCACTGTTTGAGGTGCCAACCACTCTCATGAGGGTATTTTAAGGCAAATATGTGGTGAAGGATGAGTGTGATGAGTGGTAGTAATGAGTTATGAGGTGGTCTTGTTAAAAATAAGGCCGACTCTTCCTTAGAATGGGTCATTAATTAATAGCCCAATGACCGATGGAAATTTTGGGGTGGTCATAGCTCAGTGGTACAGTTGCCGCCAAATCAGCCGGGTGATGGGCTGATAACTTTCACGATGGTTCCGGATTGAGTCACGTTATCCGTTGGTCATGCCATTGGTTATTGGGCTATTAGGACTAAACTGAGAACAGTCGACTATTTGTAACAAGACTACACCTCATCATCCATCAAAACACTCATTACACTCACCTTCATCCCATATTCACCTTAAAATACCCTCAGGAGTGGTGGGTGTCTGAGATCAAGTATCAAAGTATCAAAGTAAAGATGGAAATCAAGGACCAACGGCTTAATGACTTCAACCACGCAGGTGATGGTTGATATCTAAACGATGGTGGGAGTTAATGCGGGTATCATCAGATGATCACTGAGATTATCTGGCTTTAGACCTCATCATCCTAAAACCTGACCGCCATGAAGCTGGATTACAGACCAGCGCCCGAGTCCCAGTCCACAATTCTTCTTCAGGACTAGTTGCCAGCATCTTGAAAGTTTAATGCTGTCTTCTTTGTTGAAATAATTATCATTTTTAATTATTTCAATGGTTTCTCGGATGACTCTCGGGTCATCTCAAGGTACAGCAAAGTAATTGATAAGAATAAGACTTAAAAAATTTGTTTAGATATACAGGATGTTCTTTTTAAGTGGGCCGCCATTGGAAATCCTAAACTATAGGTTTTACAGGAAAGTTTAAATGGGGAACAGTTTTGTACCAGTATTAAAAATATGCCAGACACATTTTTTAAAACGGCCATTTTCCAATATGGCTGCCACATTAAAATATCAGATATAGACACCCATATTTTTTGTATCTGAAATATATATATATATTTTTTTCATTTGTTTTGAACATAAATGAAATATCAAATTGAACATTTTGTTAAAGATATTTTTACCATGTGTTTTATGTACCCAAATTTATTTTTTAAGTGACCCACTGTGTTATTTATGGTAAAACAATAGTAATAATAATAAGCTTGAATAAGGAAAAGTTAATTAATTGACTAATTTTCAAAACTGATAAATTCTTAAAATGGCCGCCAATTTAAAAGATTCAGATGGAAACCCATTATTCTTATTGTGGTTTTTGGTTAATGGCATAGTTTTAAGAAAGTTTTTCTTAACACCTTTTTAATGTTTCAAATATTTGGGGAGGTATATGCAGTTAAAGTTGCAGCAAATGGCATAGTTAACATGCTCATATTTTAAACTCCAGATGGCCATATATTTTAAGTGGTTGGATTAATCATTAAAAGTTTAGACATAAAAATGTCTTAAAATTATGCAAACAATCTAAACCCATCATAAAAAATATGAGTTCCCATACAATATTTTAAAGTTAGCGCCATGTTGGGAAATTGCGGCCTTTAAAAAATTTTATTTTTAACTGCAAATATTTCCAAATATTTGAAATATAAAAAAGAGGCAGGAATAAAAATGTCTAAAAGTAATGCCATTAACCATAAACTATCGTAAAATTAATGGGTTTCTGTATGAAATTTAAAGTTTAAAATTTAATAATTTTGAAAAATTATTTAAAACATTTCTGTATTTAAGCTAATAATTATTTCCATTGTTTTACCATAAATAACACAGTGGGCCACTTAAAAAATCAATGTGAGTACATAAAACACATAAGAAAAACATCTTTTAAACAAAATTATGTTCAATTTGATTTTTAACTTATGTTCAAAACCAGATTTTAAGACATTTTTATTCTTGAACTTTTTACGATTAACCCAACTGTTTAGGAGATATGACTAACCAGAGTTTAGAATATCTTGACTTACCTACCAGAATTATGTGAATTATCTATGCCATTTGTTGCAACTTTAACTGCGTATATCTCCCCAAATATTTGAAATATCAAAAAAGTCAAGAATAAAAATGTCTTAAAAAGATACCACTAATCCAAAATCATCATAAAAATATGGGTGTCCATATCAGATTTTAATGTTGGCCGCCATATTGGAAAATGGTGGCTATTTCAAAAACGTGTCTCGCATAATTTTAATACTGGTTCAAAACTAGGTAATATTCCCCATTTAAACTTTCCTGTAAAACCTATAGTGTACGATTTCCCAATGGTAGCCCACTTAAAAAAACACTATGTATAGGCAAAAGTATTAAGTACATTTTTTGCACTTTAAACTGATTTACTGTTGTATATCTTTTCCTAAAAATAATGTATTTTCTTTTTCCATCCATTACCAATAGAAATAATTCTTCAATTTTAACATTTCAGTGCTTGTAAAGGGTCTGTGGAGCACAGCCAGACTCCATTTTGCTTTTTGGTCGACTTAATTCATATTTTGAGCACCTAAATTAATATTTCTTTGTTTTTTGGGATAAAAACTATTTTTTAACCATGTTAGACTATACAAAGTTTCTTCGTAAACTTTTAAAATATTTAGATTTTTTTCATTACAAATTTTGTAATACAATTTTTAGTTTGAAATAATTGTTTAACTAACAAAACGACTTTTCATTGTGGATTTCAACATTATCTATTTCTTGCTTGTTTTCATTTTAATACTAAAATACTTTAACAGTTTCGTCATCTTCCTCTTTTTAGTTCCATGTATTATAGTGTGGATTGAAGTGGCCACCACGTAAAGCAGCCAACTTTATAATTTTTTCTCCAAAGAGAAAGATTAATTCAGTAAAAATGTTGCAGCAAACTTGGTTGGTTGAATTATTAAAACTCAAAAGGATTTGTTCCAATAATTACTATATTTACACAGTGAGCTAAAATAGATGTGATTTACAAGGTTTACAAAATGTACAGGTACAACCTAAGTTATTTAACAAAGTTTAAAGAAAATAAACATAGCACCCAGTTTCATGTATTTTTCATGATCGTTTCAGTTAGTACATCATCTCAGCGAGTACATCAAAACAAAACATCAAAAAACAAAATATTTTGTTTTGATGAACTTGCCGAGCTGATGGCTTTATGGCCGAAACCGGTAGCGAAAAAATACATTTTGAAACTGGGTGCTATGTTTATTTTGTTTAAACTTTGTGCAATTCTAGTAACCCAAAGTGAGTCAATGTTTCATAACTTATTTTACATATAATAATAAAACATCAAACTCTTGAAAAATAAAATGCTAAGTATGAAATGAAAACATACTTTGTAACATGTTTTTTCAACTAAGGACCCCTTTGCAAAAAACCCTAATAATATCAACACACAGATTGTATGTTTATAAAAAGTAAATTTGATGAACTTAATGCGTAGGCTTAAGCGGCCAGATTCATTACTATATTCTAGGCTTCCGGTATCATACCGTCAGAGAACTAACATTTAAAAGGGCAGACTTTTGGCCCAACCTATGATGTGGCATCCTAAGTGATTACACAGCTGAATCAGTCACTGAGGATGTGGTAGTTCTCTGACACAGTGTGATACCGGAAGTCTAGAATGTAGCAGATTTGATTAAGTTCACTTCAGTCAGATTTAAAAGTATTTGCTTTTTAGGTTTTCATTATATAAAGTAATTTTCTCGTACGGTATACTTTTCAACGATTGTCTGTTTTGTATTTTTCTTCTCATTGTACTATCAATCAGCCCTCAGATACAAACAATTAAAACACACTTTTAAATAGAGTCAAATTTGGCAAATCCAGTTTCAGCATATTGATTGTCTTTGTCATTATGAGTTTTTAAATGGCTTTGCAGTTCACTGTCTTTACTGAATTCATTAAGACACAAGTGACACTGAAAGGAAATCTCTTCATGGGTTTCCCAGTGGGTTTCCAACTCAAAGTCAAGGCGGAAGGATGCGGGACACAAAATACACCTGTAAGGGTAAACACCCGAGTCTGAATCTGTAGGCTTGAATGTGCCAGTGTGCACTTTGTTAATGTGTTTGTTCAACAACCACTGCGTCTTGAAGGACTTTTCACAAAGGTAACAAAACTTGTCATTTTTGTGCAGCTCTAAGTGAGTCTCCAATTCCTTCTGTGCAATGACTTCCCCACAAAACTTACAAGGGGAGCTATCATTGGTCTTTCCTATGATTTTTGACTCTTCCGAATGTTCTTTGATGATGTGTTCATTTAAAGATGCTTCGTGGAAAGTTGTGTACCCACACTCCTCACAGACCAGAGGCATGCGGCTATTGTGCAGGAATAGATTGTGTCTCTGTAGTGACGCTTTGTTGTCATATTTCTTCGGACATGTCTCGCACGGAAACCACTTGATCACTCGTTTTACTGCACGGATCACTGTGTGATTGACGAAATGCCTCTTGAGTAAATCTATTTCCTCAAACACACAGGCACAAATCTGACAGAAGTTATCAGTGGAATGATCAAGCGTAAGGTGCTCCATTATGGAACTTTTTGTTTGAAACGAAAGTCTGCATTCTGCACAGACGAATTCTGCTCTATAGTGACTGTTCTCATGGTACTCCAAATCTTCGATGAGGTTAAACTTCTTGTTACAGTACTGGCAGAACAAATCATTGGCGTCAAGATGTATTTCTAGATGCTTGTTCAGAGTTCGGAGGTTCATGAACTGTTTCTGGCATAGGTTGCAGAAATGACTGTCTGCAGATCTAGGGTGTAAGGAACTGTGTTCTGTCAAATGTTTCAGCAACAAGTTGCCTTGATTACACACTGTGCAGTAGAACAATGGTACTGAGGAATCCACACTCGACTGTACAGTGAATCCGTAAGCTGCTGCAGCATTTCTTGCGGCCCCTTCTTCCACCAACTTGTAATCCACCAATTTGTCTAGTATTTTTTTCCTTTCTTCTTGTGGATGCATTTTAGAGTGCTGTAAGAATTCAAACATTACCATGTTTCCGGCACCGCAAATATTACACGAGTAGTAGGTTGTGTAATCCTCTTCTTCATCACTCTCAAAATCACTCATAAATTCCTCTTCCAGCTCAAAAGGAAAGTCCTCATCTAAGCCATTGCTTTGAATATATTCCTTCTGGTCTTTAATATCCTCTTCCATTGCATCACACCTGCAATAAAACGTGCAGTGTTAATTTGGTTTTAGTAAGATTCTTCAATCAATTGACAAATCAGACAGCTTTTCAGACAACATATATATTTTGGTTAGGTGGAAGAGATGTATTTATAGACCAACTTCAACCACTATGATAAGGATCAACAATTTTCATACAATGTTAAGGGCGTAAACAGCTCTCATATTTTGTAAACGCAGAACACACATTTTCTGTCTTTCCAGTTCGATGATTCCAAGCAGTTTAAAACACAAGTTTTCTTCAAAGCACAAAACTTATTATCTCTTTATTGTTCAAATTGAACAAATACCATACAATTCAATCATAATTCACAATGTTATTATTTGTTTGTGCAATACAAAATTATTTATTTTTATATTATAGCTATATGAGTACACAAAGAAAATTGTTTTTAAATTTAAATGTTCTTGCCAAAGTAAGGTGTTAAAAGCTAACCACTCAATTCATATTTTTAACTAACTTTCTACACTTCCCTCTGACCAACTTTCCGTCTAAACAAACACTTTTGGTCTAAATCATAACAGCTGTCCATTTGTGTGTTACTAGTTCCTTTTAAATCTTCTTTAACTGCCTTTGATGCATCGAGTTGTTTTGATTTTAGGTTCATATGTTAGGTAAAGCGTCACAAATGTTTATGCAGGGTTAGGCAAAAGTGTGGAAACGCCTTTATAACTTTTTAACCAGTGTTTTCAGCACAACCAAACTCGGTACTTTACTAGAGGAAACTAAAGTACCTTTTAATGCATACTGACACTTTGCCCCAGTTTTCAAAATGGGGGATTGGGGTAGCCTCATAATTTCCATAGGGAAGCCCCATCGAGTGACACCTCATTTTGAAGGTCTTAGAAAATGATGATGAATGCTGAAAACTAGACGTCTCTATCTTAACCCAGAAAGAAATGGTGTCCATTTTAAGATACACAGACTTTTATCACGGAAAGTGTGGAAACGCCTTCACAACTTTTTATCCAGTTTTTTCAGTGCAACCAAACGTGGTACATATTATTAAAGTTATCAAAACTATCTTTTAATGCAAACTGACACTTTGTCCCAGTTTTCAAAATGGGTGATTGGGGGGGAGGTAGACTTATAACTCTGTGTAACTTAAAACCAACACCATTTCTTTCTGGGTTGAGATAAAGACGTCTAGTTTTCAGTATTCATCATCATTTTCCAAGATCTTCAAAATGAGGTGTCACTCGATTGGGCTTCCCTATGAAAATTTTGGGGCTACCCCCAATATCCCTCATTTTGAAAACTGGGGCCAAGTGCCAGTATGCATTAAAAGGTACTTTTTTCCTCTGATAAAATGTACAGAGTTCGGTCGCGCTAAAAACAACTGGTTAAAAAGTTATAAGGCGTTTCCACACTTTTGCCTCATAAAAAGCTGTAACTTAAATCGACGCCATTTCTTTCTGGTTTAAGATAGAGACTTCTAATTTGCAGCATTCATCAACATTTTCTAAGACCTTCAAAATGAGGTGTCACTCGATGGGGCTTCCCTATAAAAATTATGGGGCTACCACCCCAATCCCCCATTTTGAAAACTGGGGCAAAGTGTCAGTATGCACTAAAAGGTACTTAGGTTTCCTTTAATAAAGTGTACCGAGTTCTGTTGCGCTGAAAACACTGGTTAAAAAGTTATAAAGGCGTTTCCACACTTTTGCCTAACCTTGTATTATGTTTATACCCAGGTTCAATTCCCGGTTTGGTCCAAAACATTTGTGTCTTCAAATTTCTTTAGTAAAATATTAAGTTTAATTGCATTTGGATGCAAATTTGTAAAGCCTGAAACGAGTCAGGTGCACAAATAGTGTAAGCATTTGTGCTGCTTTCTAGTGGTAGTTAAATGTGTACTGCACAACATCCTACTTTTGCAAGGTCTCCCACATTTGATTATAACATCTTAACAAGTATTTTGCAATTTGTATCGTAAAAATAGTCCTTGTTTTTGTTATTTTGTGGTAAATTTAAATTCTGTCTAAAATGGGTCAAGATTGTAAAATATCAATAACCACATTGTTGTTAGTTATTTTTATTAACTCATCATACAAATTATATCTGAAAATAAAGTATAAATTATAAAACATGTTTGAAAATATAGTACAGTATAACAATAATGTAATATACTTCTTTACAAAAGACATTGTTACTGCAGTTAACACATCATTAAATTTATTTTCGATAAATTTATTGAAAGACAGTGTTTTTAACTTGAGTCTACTGCTCTTTCAAAAGTCACACTAAATCATTCTAAGCTTCAAACCAATACCAGTCATAACACTGAATCATCTCAAAAGTATCAACATCCCTCTCAACAGTATCCCCTCAAACATCTCTCTAAATTGACAACGCTAGTCCAAGGAATTTATCTCATACAACTTGTTCATCAAACCAACATACCTTGTACAAATGTGACAGATTTCACAGAATTACAGAGGAAGAACGCTTTGAGCTTGCAAAAGAACATTTTCTCTGCACTAATTGCTTAAGAACTCGCAAAATAAAGGATTGCATTTCCAAGTCATCTTGTAACATCTGTCATAAACACCATCATACCTTATTACATTTTCCTACTTCCAATGTTCAATCCAACCCCACTCCTAAGCCTTCAGTCTCCCATACTAATAATAACAATGCCATGGTTAACACTTTTCATCT
The DNA here is from genome assembly GCA_018831715.1 of Matsumurasca onukii. Classification (NCBI taxonomy): domain Eukaryota; kingdom Metazoa; phylum Arthropoda; class Insecta; order Hemiptera; family Cicadellidae; genus Matsumurasca; species Matsumurasca onukii. The sequence continues at coordinate 27,115,434 of CM032058.1, forward strand.
TGATAACAACACGATTCTTTTAACTACATACTGCTTTGGTGCACACCCAAAATATAAGTCTTCTTCCATAAGACAAAAGAGAGTGTATCACACCGTAGTAGACTACTTTAAGAGCACCTACGGAGCATAGATCTTTCATCTGCCTCAGCTTTTGAAGCTCTACTATTACGAGCGTTACGAGGCTATGAGCTTAAGTATTATTATTGATCATAAAGAGAATAATCATACTAAATTGCATTGAAATCGGACAACTAATTTTGCTGTTAAGTACACATTTTTTGTTCAGCCGCCATTTTGAAATGGGCTATCAGATTTGCATATCTTTTTGATATATTGATGAATAAGTCTAAAAGACGTATAATTATATTCCAAATTTCATCGAATCAAATGGAAATTACTATTGTTATAATCATGCTAACGACATGAATAACTAATTTTTCTTTTGGAAATTCACCGATAATTAACAAAAATTTGATGTTTTTCTCACTTTTTGGGATTGAGCAATAAGTGAATTTAACAGGTTAAACTATAGTCAGCAAAATGGTTAAACTAAAAGTTTATTAAAAAAAACAACAACTAAAGTATCATCAATGGAGCAGACACTGGACAGTTTGTTGTTTGGACACTTCCACTTTCCGTACTCTTCAAATGTTTTTTCAAGTGCACTTTTAGATACCTGTTGTGTGCAAAACTACTGCCACACGACGGGAACGAACACACAAAAAGTTTGTCACCAGTGTGAGTTTGCCTGTGTCTTTTGACAGACCCTTGATCCTTGAAAGATTTGCTACAAATGCCACAACTGTAAGGTTTCTCCCCCGTATGGGTTCTGGTGTGATGTGTCAAGTTCTGCTTAGTTCGGAACTTTCTGCCACAAGTCTCGCAAACGTGTGGGAAATTGTCTGTGTGTGTCCGTTGGTGAATGTATATGGAGTTCCTCGAGTGAAAGCTCTTGCCACAGATGTCGCACATGTACGGACGCTCTCCAGTGTGTGTTCGCCGGTGACTCATGCACAAGTCCTTGGCTTTGAATCTCTGGCGGCACACGTCACACTGGAAGGGCCGCCTCTGCTCGTGGATGTCGCGGATGTGCCTCTGCCATGATCTGTGTGTGGAGAACTGCTTTCCACACTGCGGACACATGTACGGTCGCTCCTTTGTGTGAGTGCGCAAGTGCTGGGCGAAGCCTTGCCGCTGTTTCATTAACTTCCCACATAATTTACACTTGTACATTGTGCTTCCATCGATCTCTACCCTGGCTTCACTCACAGTTGAAGTGCTGACACCATCAATACTTTTGGAGGAATTTTCCGGCCACTTTTGTTCTGGATGCTTTTTTCGAAAATGCCTCAGCAAGTCGTAATGCCTCTTGTATGAGTTATTGCACACTTTACAAGAAAATCCAAAGTCCACTTTGTCATCTAATGGTTGTTTTTGATGTGCTTCTTCCTCATTTTTTTGATCAAGTTGGAAACCTCTGTTGTCGGTTGAAATGTATTTTTTTGAAGTGTCGGTAAGAAAACATTGTACTTTATCTTCACTAATTTCTGAATCATTAAACTCAATACAATCTGCTGTGTTTGTTTTTTCTTTAAAATAATCCTCTTCTTTATTTTGTCTATCATCCTCTTTAGAAGTCTTTAACCTACACGCACTTAGATGTTTCTTATAAAGTTGACATGAGTATGTTAAAGAACAGAATTCGCACTGTAACTTATACTCGACAGATGTAACAGGTTTTGTCTGCAAAAGACTTTGTGGGCACCTTGTATTCTTTCTTTTAGCTGAATATCTCTTCGCACATATCCTTGATAAATTGACAGATTTATTTCTTTTGGTATCTGACCTATTTTTGTTCACAATAAATTCTTTGTTATTGTGCACAACAATATGTTTCAACAGCTGCCTTTCATTCACAAAACTGGCTCCACAATATTCACATTTAGTTTTATGATCAATATTTAAATGTTCCAGCAACTTAAAAGAATTCATAAATGTTTCGCCACAGTGGAAACAAAACATGGCTCCGTTGGATTTCCAAGGTTGATTCTTCAATCTCATTTGTGAGAGGTGGAATTGTTTGAACGATTCTGAACACCTGAAAACAAAATCTTTCATTAATTCTTCAAAGATTTTTCTTTTCTTCATTGAAGACAATCTTCCAATGTACTTTTTGTAAACTGCAGACTAATAATTTTGATTAACACCACCTTCAAATCAAAAACTTTAGTTTTGCAATAAATGGGTTTTATCCCCCTCATCAAGTTACTTCAGAACTTCCGCTTCTGTGTTTGATTGTCAGGAGTGAGCGGAATACTCTAAATTTTGCTACTTTGCTTCAGGAAGAGAGTTTTCTGACAAACCCACAAATTATATCACTGTGGCTAATATCAATAATTATTATCAAATACATTTGTTCAAAATAGATTCTTTCAAAATTTGAGTTTAGTTTTGTACAATACTATTTATTGTAAAGTTTGAAATGTACGATAGTTCAAAAGTCCAACAAGACCCGTTTCAAAATATTTAGAGCATATTGTAAATGAAGTGCTAAACTTGGAATTATCGTCTCACTAGCGATTACTACTTAATATATCACCAAGGACACGGTACAAGTAAAAGTACTAACTTTTATTCACTACCACAAATCACAATAAATATACTTAGAACATAATAACAAACTCCTGTTGATTCGCCCATCATGATATCTTGAGTTGGTATTGTAGAAATAATTACTCGCTAGTCACTACTGACTTGAAAGAATAACTACGTAATTCAGATTGACTTACTGGCAGAACTGACCCGCCACTCTGTGATCCAGAACTTTATAGATCACTATGGGTTTAGAGACCAAAGAGACACATCTAGCTTTTCTTTCTATCTATTGCACTTTAAGAAAGAACAAAAAATATATTCTACTCAGGTTGAGCCGTTCCCTAAAGTTGTCCATTACTCTACAATATGTCCGGCCTAATTTCTCAAACTTCTTGGATAATTATTTCTGACTTGTTATACATATTAAAGAACAACTGCAGGGAATGGCTCAACCACTGCATAAAGAATGGTGGCAAGCATTTGAGTGATACATGGTTTCAAATAAAATAATTTTGACAGGTATAAAACTGGATTATATTATGCTTTCTTTTAATAAAAAAATTTTCAAATCTTACATGGTTAAGTTTTTGTTAGCTTACTAAATAGGGGGAGGAGTTCATTCTGCCGCACCTGGTATATTAATAAATAAAAATTAACCATAAGGAGACGGAAGATCATAACTATGGTTTGGAAATGACCACTTATTGAAAGTTTATCATGGCCCGGCAAAAAATACTAAGTCAATAGGTTACAAATTACACTCTGAGCATAGATAACTCATTTATTGTTAATATTACCATTTTATTTTGAATGAAATCTTTGAATCATCCATTCATCAAACAAGTTCCTCAACATCTATTGGCTCAAAAGCATTCCGCGCTCTACAGCTTCAACGACATTCTCTAATATTCCTTGCTGCAAGTGGTGTATTCTCCTGTGCCTTCGCACGCACTTCTTCGTTGAGTAGCTTTGCTATCCTCCGCAATCCTCACATGCAATGTTGCACTTGGAAGTGATTTTTCAAAAAACTTGATACTTGGAAACATTTTCTGCAACTGTCAAAAGTGCATGGTTTCTCTCCTGTGTGTGAACTGGCGTGATCCTTCATTAGTGTGAGTTGACTTAGTCAGACATCTCAGTCCACAAAATTTGCAAATGATGTTCTTATGTATCCGATGGTGATACCAGAGACTGTCATTGTTGTGAAATTTTTTACCACAGAAGAACAATTTTCTGACCTATTACAATCTTTCATCTTGATGGAAACTAATTTGCTAGTTGATGTTTAGTTTAAATTTTTGGCCGAGATAAATTTATGATTAGTTGCTATAAACTGTACTTAATTTAGTACAGTAGAACTCCAATTATCCGAACTAATTGGGACCGGACCTCATTCGGTTAATCAAATATTCGGATAATTGGAGTTTTCATCGAAAAATAGGAAATTCAGAAAAAAACTTGTTACACAATTTAATAGTATTATTGACTTTAATTTCAAAGGAAAATACACACATCAGACTTTACTTACTTAAGGATCTTATTGCTTCGTTCTAAAATTTTAATTTTGTCTGTTAACGACTGAGTAAAAAAACAAAAGCAGGACGTGCAGAGTAGATAGACAGACAGACAGCGCCACACTGAGTCCGCCTGACTGTCTAGTACAGTCACTGCCAATACTATAGTAGTGTCTTGTACTGTCACTTGAATTGTAGTTTGAAGAAACAACATAGTGAGCGGCTCCTAATCATCCTTCTAATAACGTAACAAAACTTTGTGTAATTTCTTCTCTCTAAAAGCGATTCGGATAATTGGCGATTCGGATGATCGGAGTTCGGATAATTGGAGTTCTACTGTATTATAATTTGTAACCGTATTGAATTATTTTGAAAGGGGTTAATTTTTGTGTATTTTATTTAAATAATGTTATAAAGAAATTATTATTATTATAAATTACTGTCATTAGTTGAGAAATTTCGCTCCAACAAAGTGATTACTACCTTATCAAAATTGTCATAAAAGTTATGAAGAAGTAATTCAATAATAATCAGATTTCATGTGATTTTAATATGTACAGTAGAAAATTGTTAGTTTAACACATGTAGTGACTTGATGGTAACAACTATGGCAGACAAAGAAATATTTTTAACTGTATACAAGAAACTGCATGTCTCGTGTAACTGGTTCCTAGAAATGCTACTGTGTAAGTTAGGTAAAATATAATTCATTTAAGGAGGCTGATCTTGTAGCCAGGTCTTCAGGTGTTGTCCAAATAGTTGCTTTTCAGTTGTCTTCATTTTGGCCTCTTTTGGAATTCCAAAAATATATTTTTTTTGTTGGTTTGTCTTTGTTGTACCAGGATTGTTTAGTTTAGGTTTGTTCTATAGATGTAGTTTTTGTTATGTACCTGGCTTTTACCTTTGGAAATAGGGCTAAAATAGGATTTGTTTATTCTATAGTTGTTTTTTCAGTTTTCCAATTTCAAATAATATGTTGAATAAAAGGGATTAATTAAAATTGTGTCAGTATTATCATTTTTAAATTGTGTTTTAAAATAAAAGGTGTTAAAAAATTGTCAGCAGATGGTTTTGGGTTTCTTACTTTGGCAGTGTGTTGTAAATTTTCTTTTGAAGAAAATGACTGAACTATCCTTGATCTCTTATTTTTATTTGTTGATACACTGAATTTGTTAGGCAATTTTCCTTGAGGGGTGGCAGGGTTTGCTGTAGATGGTGGCTGTGCTCCTTGACAAGCTTTGTAGTAGGACGCTCAACTCTGAAAAACCTTTACTTTTTAACTCTGACTCCAAAGAATGGTGTTTAGTCTCTATTGATTCCGACAAGTTAAATTCTGTCGAATTTTGTTCCATCCCAGCTGAGAGAGGATAGACAGCGGGCAGCTGTGTTGCTTCAGTGCACTAATCACGAGGAATTCTCACTCACAATGAGAGCACTTATGAGGAGTTTCACCAGTGTGCTGTCTGACCAGATTCAAAAAACATTCAGTTATTTATTTCATCTTTTTGTAAATATATCATTTGTATTTTGTAACACCGCCCATGACTGTTCTAGCTGTCTGGACAATTTGAATTTCCATTATATTTTCTTTTTTTCTGGTATTGGTTTTTCTTGGGCTTAATTTGATGAGGTGCTTCATTTTTGTTCAACTTACCTACATAAGGAACAAGGCTGATTTGTTATTCCCAACGTCCTGGAAATCTATTGTGGTACTCAGCCCCTAAACCCCTTCTGTTTATTACTCAATGCTGATAATATACAACCATTGTATTGAGATTCAAGATATTTACATAATGTCAGTCAAAAGTTATATTTGCTCCCATTGCTAAATTTGCAGATATTATTTTAAACACCATTGATGGGAAAAACTATAGTTGCTTAAAGTTATAGGATTTTCCATGTTCTGTTTTTTTGCCTTCATATTTTCTTGTACTGTTAACACATTTTGATTTCTTATAATAAAAAAATCCCTTTAAGTAAGAGTAATAAATTAAATTCATTATTATTCATGATTTACTTTATGATTTGGCCAATCAATCAAATACTATTATGTACTTTGATGTTCATTATGCTTATTCTATATTTAAGTTTTGTTTTTCTTGTAATACAATGTTATTGTATTTCTATTGTACAAGACAAATGAGATTAGAGTAGTTGAGACACAGTATTGGATTATGTGTAATTTGGTCTTTTACTTTACCAAATTATAAATATAGGTTATTATTAATTTAAATCTTAATATTTTCTAGGGGGGAATGAAGAACGAGAAAATAAACTGCATACAACAGTTTTAGCAACAAGTTAAACAAAATATATTTCTTGTAAAAATAATTGTACAGTATTTTTTGTAATTAATTTAAACTAGTTTAACCACATTTTACAAAATGTATCTACAACAAGATATTTCAACAATAAAACGCATATATCAAACCTAACAATTAGTAAGGCTAATCAGCAAGGCTTGATCCTTAAAAAGTAAACCATCAAGAATTTAAAAAAGGGTACTTAAACCCTTGTGCTGTAGTAATATAACATTAACAAACTGAACTATAGATTAGGAAATCAAAATCTAACTATCAAAATTAATTGAGCCTAGGTTTACACAGAATGTACAGTGTAGTTTGTTCGACTTGACTTACTGTTTCCTCAAACATCGCTTGAGGGTAAATTTATTCCCACAATTTTTAAACACCCAGATGTTTGACTTCTCTAGATTTATAAAATGTACAGCGATGTACTGTCTTCTTGACTATCCTTGTTTACAGTGCTCATCGTGTCAAGATTCATGTACTGATGTTTCCTCATGTGTTGCTTGAGGTATCGCTTCAGCGTGAAGCTGGCTCCACACTTTTGACACCCATACGGCTTCTCTGTGTTGTGTGTTTGTATGTGGCGCTGCTGCTCATTCCTCACACGGAATGTCTTGAAGCACAGGTGACAGGTGTAGGGTCGAGCGCCTGTGTGTATTCGGACGTGATCGTTCAACCGCTGCCTAGTGCGGAAACTCCGGTCACAATGTGGACACTTGTGAGGCCGATAGTCTGTGTGTATGCGGCGGTGGCAGTATATGCTCGTGTGGGTCGGGAAGGCTTTTCCGCACACTTCACAAATGAACGGTTTCTCTCCCGTGTGGAGTCTGCGGTGGTCTGTGCAAGCTTTCCTCTCGGCAAACTTAAACCCGCAGATATCACATTCGTGACGTTTTATCTTCTCGTGCACACTGTTCAGGTGCCGGGTCAGATTGTGCAATGCTCGGAAACGCTTCCCGCATTGGTGACACGTGAATGGCATCTCGTCCGTATGTATTGTTAGATGTCTCTTGAAGTCGTAGATGCTACGGAACGTTTTCCCACAAGTATTACATGCGTAGACTGGAATTCCATCTATATACGTCTTAGCTTCCTCTAAACCTACGTAAGCAACTCTACGTCTGGGTTTACTAGAAATCTTGTGCTCCCTGTTTTTGTGGGATAACATTTCTCGCCGAGTACTTCCTACAAAGTCACATTCTGAGCAAGAAAACTCTTTCCTTGGACTTTGCTCAGTAACATTAGCAGCACCCCAATCGTCATTATCTGAATTACGGGTTACATCATGATCATTATCCGAATTATGGGTTACATCATGATCATTATCGAAACCAATACTATAGTTTAATTCAACGCTACAAAGTAAGTCTTCACACTCTTCTTTGTTGGGTGTTTTTTTCCTTTTAAACCTACTTTTAACAGATTTCACCTCACTACTAATTTTTGCTTGGAGAGGAATTTTCTTGATCTTGGAATGGAACTGCAACTTATGTTGATCTAAGTAGCACTGTCTCAAATACACCAGCGGGCACACGTCGCACTTAAACTTCTGTCTGTCACTGCGAATCTGCAGCCTTTTAGGCACCATTCGCAGTTGCACCGGCTGGCTGATTTTCCTCTTGGACTTTCTCAGTTCTGGCTCTACTTTAGGCGCTATTCGCTTGGTAATCTCAGATGCATCGCAGGAATGCACGGCCCTGTGATCTGAAAGCTGTGCCTCGTCTGTAAAGCGGGCCTCGCATCTGTTACAGTGGAACTTGTGTAGTATCATGAGGTGTTCCATGAACTCAGGAAAGTTACGTTTAAACTGGCCACAATAGAGGCAGTACAGCGCGCCTGACAGTGTCCACTGGAGCCTCTTCAATGCCACTTGGGTTTGCATGTAAACACTGAATGAGTCCAAAAACCTGCGAACAAAATCCATTGTTATTCTACTTGCTCTTCTCTTTCTCTCGCAGTATTTATAATTTATGTCTATAATTATTGTTCAATACCGTCAGATTTCCGGAATTTTAATGTTCTTTCCTAGACTTCCACCAAACTAAATGGCTCCATCTTCACAACTTGGCAGTTTCATCAAAATATTTCTTGTGTATTCACAGTTTGGAAACGTGTGTTTTTCTTTATCATTTCATCAATATATTACAGGTACCAAAGCCATCTTTGCAGCTCAAACATTGTTGATTCCCTGTTCTGTAAGCTGGCAATCAAAGAGTTCTGTTAGCAGTGTAGAAAAATTGCACTGGGAGTTTAAAAAACTGCAATCGGTAAGGTACAAAAATGATATTGCTTAGGTAAACTCTGTTCTTTGAACGTGAACTCCCATAATTAGACTCATTCATTGGTGCTTAAAAGTCAGTACAGACAAATCAAACTTAGAAAATAATACTTATTTAAACCATTGGCAGGTATTACTTTGGTGTTCAGGCTTTTGGTCTGCCTGTGATATGTTGTGACATCTTTCTGGCTGTCTAAACTTAACAAAATCTGTTTGAATACATTATCACTTTTCTAAACCATTCGCCACAAAATATAAGAATATATTTTGAGGCTCAAGAATATATATTTTCATTGTAGATTAGCTAAGTGACTTTTTCATGCATGGTAAAACTGATCATATTTTACGGTAAAAACTGTTATATTTTGTAGAGTTCAACTACTTTTATCAAACAGTATAACTGTTTGGTGTTAATAGGCTAAAATGGAAAATCATTACAATCCAGATCAAGAGAGCATTCAAGCACTAAGAACAAACAATTGAAAATGTTGAAGTCTACGTTTGCTGAGCAGTTAATGTAGCCGTTTTCAAACTGTGGAGCTTGACCTCCTTAGGTGGGGAGGGGCACGATCTATGCTAAGCGGGGCACGCAAAGCTTGGTTGACAAAATTTCAAGCTTGATTTTAAGTTCAAATTAAATTACAAAATAATAAAGGAACATGTAAAAAGGATTTCCAGATATACACTCACAAAATTATGGACTCTAATATTTTAAATAGCACTCACTATCAATAAATTAATACAATCCTGTCTTCAATAATTCAAATAACTTCAAAACCAAACGCTTTTCTTCTCAAAAGTCAGTCATGTGTAATTTTAAAAATATAGTTTTGGCATATGTTTAGTTTGTAAATATTGAGCTGCTTAGTTGTTGTTTTAAGCTTGAGGGTTTTCTATTCTTGATCATGAAGTAATCTCCGAAACCGGTAGGACTTCCAACTAAACATGTGTTACCACAGAATGTGTTTGCCACCCATTTGGTTTGGCTGGTCGGATGTTGTAGTACACTAGATGGTTAAAGGGACGTACATATTTATACCGTTTCATTAAAATAGGATCAGAGATAGCTTTTAGAACATAAAACAACATTTTTGGGTAAATTATCCCCCCTCTCGTTAGTAGTAATTTGCTAGGTCTCTCAATAGCTCTTGTGTCTATGCATCGGCTACGTTTTCTATTTAAAAAGGAAAAAAGTAGACCCCCTTTCTTCTTGTATACCTCAATTCCATCATTCTTAAATAAGAAAAATTCCTAGTGTGGTTAGCTATAGAATAAAGAATATGCAAGGATCATGAAAGCCTTGGAAAAGTCAAACCTTCTTACCTTGGTTTTGTATCCGTTGTTATACTTATGTTAAATGGTTAAAGACTTTTTGAGTCCAAACTTTACATCATAGGGATTAAAAACTTAGCCAATTACATTATTGCAGTCTATTTTCGTCATTATTTAAAGAGATGGGGGTAATATAAGAAAATAGAGGTGGAAAATAAACTTGATCTATTGAACATCATACAATGTTACAAACATTCATAACAGGAAACTATTTTAAAACTAAATAAGCAAAAACATAACAAAGTAAAAATGGCAATAACAGCAAGAATGAACTTATGAATATTCACAGAGTTGCCAACATAGTGCAAAAATAAACAAATTATGCAACATTTGAGTTTTATACCCCCTTTTACTAAAACTTTTGAGCGTATTCTGGCTTTTTTACAAAAGCACCTAGCTATCAAATGTACTTATATTAGGTTGAAACTTATCTGAATCCTCTGATGTAAGCAAAGTTTTAGATGCCTAAGATTTGACGATTAACCACAAATATACAGATATGGACAAATTGTTTTGTAGGAACTTACAATTTAGCTATTACAATTTGTAAATAATTAAATAAATTACAAAACTTTTGAAAATGCTTTAAAAACAACCAGTATATTTCGGCTGTGCCTTCTTCAACTGTATACAAACAAATCTAATTATAACAGTTAACCAAAACAACTTTTTTTGGTTAACTGTTATAATTAGATTTGTTTGTATACAGTTGAAGAAGGCACAGCCAAAATATACTGGTTGTTTTTAAAGCATTTTTAAAAGTTGTGTAATTTATCTTGAAGTCGAACGACAGTTTTTATGTTTTTAATAAATAATTAAATATCAACATCTGTTTTAAGCATTATTAAAATTTACTGTTACAATTTGACTGATGGCCTTTATTTACTGTACAGGTGCGCTCGTGCTCTTGGAAGGCAGTCAAAACAAACTTAGAATGGCAGATATTGTAACCATTTTGCTTGTACCATTTTTTATGTTCTTTGCAAAATTATTCAAATAAAGCAAATTTTGAATATCACACATTTTTTGACATTGCAATTTGTTGGAATTTAAACCTGTGAAGTTTTTCCGAATAGTTTGTTCTGAGAAAGGTAAGCTTTAAGACTCTCAAGCCTTTTTTTCCATAGCAAACATTTAAAATGTCTATTTCTGTGTAAATTGGCTCTACAAAGTCTCATACACTGGGTTCTTGTACGCATCATTGGCATACACAGGATTCTGTTGCTCCAGTTCAGCATGTTTTACCATGTGCCGTGTCAAGTAGCGCTTCATCGTGAAGCCGATACCGCAGAGGAAGCAGACATGTGGCTTGTCAGTAGAGTGCGTCTGGCGGTGACTGTGCATTTGGTTCTTGCTCTTGAAGCCGCACAAGTCACATGCGTACGGCACCTCCCCCGTGTGTGTACGCACGTGTATCTGCAACCCTTGTCTGGTACGGTAACACTTGCCACAAGTCCCACACTGGTGGGGGAAGTTGTCTGTGTGCGAGCGTCGGTGCACGTAGATGCATGTATGTGTTGAGAACGCTTTGCCGCAGATCTCACAGATGAATGGTTTCTCGCCAGTGTGCGTGCGGCGGTGGTCACTCCGTGGCTTCGAGTCTGTGAAGTGTCGTCCGCATATGTCACACGGATGGTTCCTGATTTTCAGATGCACTCGCTTGATGTGATTTAAAACATAACGTCTGTTTGAAAAATGTTTCCCGCATCTCTCACAAGCCGATGGCTTCATTTCGTGAACGCTTAGGTGTTTAGTGAGATAATTCCTATGAGCAAACCTTTTCTTGCACACCTCGCATTCGTAGGAGGCGTTTCTGAATCTTATTCGGGTTGATTTGGGGTTTAAGTTTTCTTCACTATGGTAAACCATTGTGTGTTTTACAAGTTGTTTTTTAGTTTGGAAAGTGTTGCTGCAATGGATACACGACAAGGAATCGATTCCTTCTTCATTATTTGTATCGATTCCCATCACATCCAGTGAACTGGGGCCTTGATTATTTACAGCACTATGGTGAGATGATACTGAATCATCATTGACTGTCAAGTCAAAATCATCCAAATTTGCAGTTTCTCTTTTCAAAGTTAAAAAACTTGTTATATCGTCACTGTTGATGGAATCATCACTGAAAACACACACTTCTGCTGCCTCCTCGCTTTCATCACTTTCTTGTATTTTCTCAGTCTCATGTCTTCTGCCAACATCTTGTGGATATGGATGAATTGTTTTGTAGGAACTTACAATTTAGCTATTACAATTTGTAAATAATTAAATAAATTACAAAACTTTTGAAAATGCTTTTAAAACAACCAGTATATTTACTTGCCTTCTTCAACTGTATACAAACAAATCTAATTATAACAGTTAACCAAAAAACTTTGTTTAAAATATACTGTTGTTTTAAAGCATTTTTTAAAAGTTGTGTAATTTATCTTGAAGTCGAGCGACAGTTTTATGTTTTTAATAAATAATTAAATATCAACATCAACATCTGTTTAAGCATTATTAAAATTTACTGTTACAATTTGACTGATGGCCTTTATTTACTTGTACGGTGCTTCGTGCTCTTGGAAGCAGTCAAAACAAACTTAGAATGGCAGATATTGTAACCATTTTGCTTGTACCATTTTTATGTTCTTTGCAAAATTATTCAAATAAAGCAAATTTTGAATATCACACATTTTTGACATTGCAATTTGTTGGAATTTAAATGTGAAGTTTTTCGAATAGTTTGTTCTGAGAAAGGTAAGCTTTAAGACTCTCAAGCCTTTTTTCCATAGCAAACATTTAAAATGTCTATTTCTGTGTAAATTGGCTCTACAAAGTCTCATACACTGGGTTCTTGTCGCATCATTGGCATACACAGGATTCTGTTGCTCCAGTTCAGCATGTTTTACCATGTGCGTGTCAAGTAGCGCTTCATCGTGGCCGATACATAGAGGAAGCAGACGTGGCTTGTCAGTAGAGTCGTCTGGCGGTGACTGTGCATTTGGTTCTTGCTCTTGAAGCGTCTTTTCGCTGAAGTCACATCGTCGGCACCTCCCCGTGTGTTAATGCGACGTGTATCTGCAACCCTTGTCTGAATGCGGTAACACTTGCCACAAGTCCCGCACTGGTGGGGAAGTTGTCTGTGTGCGGCGTCGGTGCAGTAGATGCATGTATGTGTTGAAACGCTTTGCGCAGATCTCACAGATGAATGGTTTCGCCAGTGTCGCGTCGCGTGTGGTCACTCCGTGTCTTCGAGTCTGTGAAGTTATCCGCATATGTCACCTGGATGGTTCCTGATTTTCAGATGCACTCGCTTGATGTGATTTAAAACATAACGCCTGTTTGAAAATGTTTCGCATCTCTCACAAGCCGATGGCTTCATTTGATGAACAGCTTAGGTGTTTAGTGAGATAATTCCTATGAGCAAACCTTTTCTTGCACACCTCGCATTCGTGTAGGAGGCGTTTCTGAATCTTATTGGGTTGATTTGGGGTTTAAGTTTTCTTCACTATGGTAAACCATTGTGTGTTTTACAAGTTGTTTTTAGTTTGGAAAGTGTTGCTGCAATGGATACACAAAGATAAATTCCTTCTTCATTATTTTTGTATCGATTCCCATCACATCCAGTGAACTGGGGCCTTGATTATTTACAGCACTATGGTGAGATGATACTGAATCATCATTGACTGTCAAGTCAAAATCATCCAAATTTGCAGTTTCTCTTTTCAAAGCTAAAAAACTTGTTATATCGTCACTGTTGATGGAATCATCACTGAAAACACACACTTCTGCTGCCTCCTCGTTTTCATCACTTTCTTGTATTTTCTCAGTCTCATGTCTTCTGCCAACATTTGACTGCTGGTTCATGTACTCATTAACCAAAGCTTTTTTCAAGGGATACCTTTGTTTTGTTCCCAACTGCATACTTCTGGTCTTCGGCTTAGTTGGTTGACTACAGTTCTCTGATCCACAGTTTTTCTCACCTTGAAACATATGGTGAATGGTTTTGTGGGCTCGAAGTTGGATTTCATTTACAAAACTTCCTTGACAATTTCTACACGTCTTTTTGTGCTTGACATTCATATGATTCATTAGTTCAAGAAAGTTTAGTTCAATCTGGCCACAATGTATACAAAACAATGCTCCGTTCGGTTTCAGTGATTTTTCCTTCAGAACGGTTTGTATTTGTCGGTAAAAGTAGAGTGGGTTCGGAAACCTGAAAACAAAATCTTTCATGTAGTTCAATTGTTTTCTTTCTGGAAAAATGACATTACACTTTCATATTCATAAGTTATTAGAATACACTTGCTTCGAATCTTCAAAACACAATATCAACTTCTTTTGGCGACAAGTAGTACTGGGGTTTCAGGATAGATAAATTAATTTGCACAGTTTTTTTCCCAGAAGCCTTCTTCGTTTTAATGGTTCAATAATTTCCACATTGGTTAAATATAATCAGTCAAAACTGTGTTGTTTTTTGAAACAAGCTCCATGAAATTTGTAGAACTGTTTTCAGATAATTGCCTATTTCTTTCAAACCTGTCTCTTCACCATAACAAACATTATCTTTATAATAATGCTGTGAATAAATGTACACAAAATGATCACTATTTCACCTTACCGCACTAAACCACTTATTAGTTACTATTTAGAACTGTGCAAAATTCCGGTTTTTCCCAGTTCCATTTCTCCTCCTCTTAGTACCGAAATTACAGGAAGGGAAGTAAACAATGCTGATAAAGCAAATGTTTCCTATAAGTCCGATAGTGTGATGAGCCATACGATTCGTTCATGTCTAAAACATTTACTAATGCTAACAGTAAAATCATAACTCAAGGCATTGTAGTTGTATTATAAGTAAAATAGTTTGTGGTAATTTCACAAAAAAAACCAAATAGCTCTCAGTAAACACAACATATTTTGTGATCAAAAATTGGACTGATACATAAAACTTTTTATTACTATTTTTTATATTGAAAATTTAAAATCACAAAAATTACATTTTATTTAGTTATTTGGTGCATGAGTATAACTGACGAAGGGATCAAGCGGGGGTGTTGTTAATCTGAGACTGACAGACGACAGGTGAGTGTAGAATATAAACAGCATTAAGTGATCAGCTCTAACTATGTACGAAGCTCTAAAGTCCAAACTCTCCACTTTGGCCATCGATATACATTGACTGCATAATAAAGGACTGTGACAACTCGGCGTTCTCTTAGGCGGTTAATTTCACTAGGATTCAATTCCTACCTGTTTTTAAAATATATAAGTTATTTTATTGTGCTATTTCTTACTAAGATACTTTATTGGCTGTTCAAAATACTTGTTACTGTTGAGTGATCCTTCAAGATGGACTCTAATATTCCTTTATATTAATACAAAGTTATGTTTATTAACTTAATAAACATAATTGGTTACATTGTAATAATTGGACCATTGGCTGTATTGTCAAGCAATTTTTAATAAAAGAATTTAATTTAATTTGGAAATTGTCTCCTTAGTGATATAATTTTAGCTTAACACTATCACTGCTACTGGCTGCCTATGGGATCCGTGCAATTTGCATGTAAACATATGCAATTTTCATGTTTCAACATGTCGATCGCAGTGAAAGTGTTAAGCAATTAACACTCAAGCTCAGAGCCTAGGCTGACAACTGGTAAATAGGCAGGAAGAAAGATAATCTATTCTTTTTGTAGTAAACTTGTTATATTGGATAGTAGTATAAATTGTATCACCCCTTACAAAATCTGTAACATTTTTGTTTTAGTTAACAAGTTCATACTGATAGTGATTTAAGAGAGCCTCACATATGTGTGTTGAGATTGCTTACTGTCAAAGAATCTAAGATGGTCATGAATAAATATATGTTAAATATTCACCAAAAGCCAATTTTTGATCAAGTTTGATTCAGTATAGTCAATTGAACTGCAGGAAAAGGGTGCGTGTGATCACCTTGCTGCTCCTTCTACTGCTACAACGCTCAAACAATACATAGTTTGGGAATCGGGGCTCTTGTGGCTCACCATTTGTATTATTTTTTCACAAAAATGATAAACGTTAACAGAATCATCTTGATTATTCATCCTTGACTTTAATTGATAATTAAACTAAGAACAAATTTAACTGGGTTGCATTATCACAACAAAATTGTTGTTGTCCTTAGTAAAATACCGGATTTTAAACTTCGACAAATGGTTTGGCAGCAGGAATGTTTTCACTCAATATAAACAACAAAATGAGTGTGACTGCAAAACACACATTTCCAAGTTCAAATAGTTTTCATCAGTGACAAAAACTCAACCATAGTAAAATTTTTGCCAAATAAAATGCATATATTGTACTAACATGTACCAGAAAAATTATGAATAAATGAAGTACAAAAGAATACAATGATAAAGATTCAAAAATCTACTTATACTCAAAAAATGAAAATTAAACAACTTATTTTAACTGTATCAACTTCTTCCTAATTATCTTTGTCATCCAAAACCTTTTTCAGGTTATAATACAATTTTTAAATTTTAAACCTGTTCAATATGGTATTGATTACTAAATTTCTTGAATAATGGTCAATTCATCTTTCCTAGGTAGTAATTTTCTTACAAATTTTGTTAAATGTAGCATTTAATCAATTTGATTTCACCAAACCTAGTAAAATCATCTTAATGTCTTTGATGAGTGTATTTTTTCAGCTGAAAGCACTCAGTTCAACAATATTGGTGGCCTTTGGTGTGCTATCAGCTACTTTCTGTGCAATGTCTTGATATGAGCGGTCAGGTAACGCTTGTGGGCAAAGAATGAGCCACACTCACTACACTGGAATGGACTCTGCATATGTATCATTATGTGTGTCTCGTAAATTAAGTTCCTTGTGTTAAATCCTTTGCCGCACTGGTCGCACACATGGTTCTTCTCGTTGGCGTGCGTTGCCAGGTGGTTGTTTAGGTCTTGCTTGCGCCGGAACATCTTCGTGCAATAGGAGCAGAACGCTTGCTTTCCATGCCTAGCGCTTGTGCTGGTACAAGCTTGCTTCTGTCTTGAACATAATCCCGCACTCTGAGCACTGCTTGGTGCGCTCTTCTTGGTGTATCAACATGTGATCCCTCAGCGCGGCAGTACTCCCAAACCATTTGGTACACTGCTCACACTTGTGCTTGGGCTCACGAAAGTGAACATTCCTCCGCATTCGGCGCACTTTCGGCTGTGGCGGTGTCTGTGACACTGGTCACACTCAAATGGGAGCTCTCCCGTGTGTATCCTCATATGTCGCTCGAAGTTGTCTCTCTTCTTGAAGTTGCGTTTGCAAACCTCACAGGGGAATAGGCGAATGTCAGGAAATTTGTCCACAAATTGATCACCCAGTTCTGCCTTTTCCTTCTCCAGAGCTTCCATAGTGTAATGTACCAACATGTGCCTCTTCAAATCGTACGCTCGAGTGAAGATTTTAGCACAAACATTACATGTCGGTTTGGACTTAGTTTTTAGTTGTGAACTTTCACCTTCACCAGTTGGTAGATTACTGTCATTATTATCATCACTCGAGACATTATTATCATCTGTAGTAACATCCTCAGAAATAGATTCTTGTTCCGTTATTAGATAACCAACCGTGATTTTTGGTTTAATAAAATCTTTACTTTCTTTCACAATATTATTGAGTCTTAAAAGCTTTTTCTTTTGACTTTCAACAGCCGACAGGTAACTTCCGAATGTCAACCACCTGCAAAATAAAGCAGCCAGTCACTAACTGATAATCTATTCCAATAAAACAAATTGTTTTGAACTAGTCAGTTTGATATGATGATTACCGATAAGAACTGGCTGCTTTATTTGCCCTTTATAGCCAGAGATTATTCTGGCTTAAGACAAACTATTAAATAAACTATGAAAAGCACCTTCATAGCAGATACACCTAAATTAAAAATGTCCTAAATACATTATTGTCAGATTTATAAAAGCAATGAAAACTGTATTAAGGTGTCAATTGTTTTGAATATTAATTTCATAATATACTGACAGGCAATAATTTATGATTTTATTACAGTCAACTCCCGATTAACGTAGTGGGTTAACTGCTTCTTGAATTAACAGCGACAAGAATGAAGTTCAAAAAATTAAATATGGAGTCGGTTCCAAAATTTTACGGTTCGGTTCTTGGTTCTGAAAAATGCATTCACCGGTTCTGCAGCCGGTTGGTTCCGTTGGCGGCGATCTCTTGACTCCTGCTAAGTCGTGGTGAAATAACGACTTCGATACCTTGCGGCGATCTCCGACTCCCTTCGCGCCCGGGTGAAATCCGACCACGATACCCGTTCGCGGCGTCTCTTGGCGCCAGCGGTGAAATCACAACCCGATACCCGTTGGCAGCGTCTCCGGCTCGCTTCGCGGTCAAATCCGGCCTTGCAGTTGGCGGCGATCTCTTAGCGCCGGTAAATCCTAACATGCCGTTGGCGGCATCTCCGACTCCCGCTAATGCGATCAAATCACGACCCGATACCGTTACGTGGCATCTCTTGACACCAGCGGTGAAATCCGACTTCGATACGTTAAGTGGCATCTCTCTGACACCGCTAGCCAGCGGTGAAATCCGCGACTTCGATACGTTAGCGGCGATCTCCGACTCCGCTAACGCCCCGCGGTCAAATCACGACTGATACCGTTAGCGAGCGATCTCTTGTCAGCCAGCTGAAATCTGACCGATAACGTTCGTGGCAATCTCTTGACTCCATAAAGCGGCGGTGAAATCACAACCGATTCTGTTAACGGCAAATTCTTTCGACCAAATTTGAGCTTTACTGATCAGGTCGAGGCAGTTGGTAAATACTTTCGAACTTGGACTTGATACATCCAGTACTCGCACAACCTAACCCCATGTGTTTTATTAGTTGGTTATCCTCATTTTTAGTTGTTTAGGTCTTTATATACCTTATTATACATTAATTTTAGGTTTTGAGGATTAACATGATTTTGCTTATCAGGAAGCTTCAACCCGACTTTACGGGATTGTTGGGGATTGACTGTATAATTACTCTAAAATCAATCCACACAAACTTTAGATAACAACTGCATCAGTAAGCACTAGAAATAAAGCAGATATTATTGAGAGCATCGTAAGTTAAGGCCTACGTTAGCAGAGGTGACAAAATCATAACTTTCATTGTCATTGGCAATATATAGACTCCCATTAACGTTGGTACCAAATTAAGGCTTTCGTTACTACTTGCTGCGATTTATATACTCCCGCTAGTTGATATCAGACTGTTCCAAGTTAACAAATTTTGTACTATGCTAATCGTAGTTGACTTTGAGTGATTGGAGAAAAAATTTAGGTATATGATGCTTTCTATGCTGTAAACATAATTGTAATTGGTGTAAATGGTCAATGAGGACATCTACTATATTTCTATAGTACTTTTTTTAGTACAGTACAGTCTCTATAATCCGGCTGTTTGCCACTCCTAAACATCCAGTAATCCGGCGCTGTGACCACGTCAACTAACCACCCGTTTTCAAGTCTCCTAGTCTGTAAACCCGTAACGTACGTCGTCTGTATCGATTACTTCAGTTCACTGCAGACAGCCAGATAAGTGTGTGTCTATAAGTTGTTTATTGCTAATCTGTGCTTCCATTCAGATGTGGGGCCGTGAGAGATGTCAGCGTAAACATGTTACTTTGACAATAGTTAAAAGTACAAGATTTTAAAAAGATTAGAAGTGGCGATAAACTAGCTATCAGGAATTCAACATCGGCAGATCAAAATTTGTGACCATAAGAAAGAAAAAGGAATCATCCTTTAACATAAGAGTATTTTTTCACAAATTGAGTCTTTTGAACCACCTCCCACTAATAACGCATGTTATAAAATCCGGCACTTCCGATGCCGATATAGGAGCTGGATTAGTGAGATTGTTCTGTAAATTGTATGCTGATATCAATTAAGTTAAGAACATTCTTTTAAACAATCACTGTTGGATACAACAAAGCATACCAAGCGGTCGTTTGAAAATATAGATGAAAAAAGACAGTTTGAAATTGCTTTTGGAAAACTTTCCATATAATTATTTTTTGAAATGGCTTAAACAACTTCCAATGGGCAGTCCATCTAAGATGTAAAAGTCATATTCATGTCTGAACTATTATCTTCAACACACACAGATAACCTTTTGGGTGCTAATGATGTGTAAACACACAACATTGGTTCGTGAAGAAAGGGCTTATTGACGCCTCACACACAATACCATTAATCTTGCGTGGCAACACTGGGTAATGTTTGGATTAGTCGCTAGATCGCAGCATGTGATGAACTCAGTGCCACTTCGGCATATCAGCTGATTCCCCAAATATACTGGCGTGAAGGCAATTATAGTTAAGCCTATTTAATTTGTTAACATTTATATTTTAGTGCATAATACATTTGAAAACTTCAATAATTCTGTTAACTAAGGTTTCTTTCGAGTAAAAACCAGATTTACCAGTAAACCAGATTTGCTCGCAAGTAGGATAACACCACCAAATGTGCACTGAATTGAATGGAAGTAGGCAAGGACCATGATGCTGAGCTTTTATAAAAATCTTGATGCTAGATTACAGGCAGATGGGTAAAATCCATGTAATTATGTTAAATCTATTATTGACTACTTACGAAACTAACTAAACTAAAGGGATGTATACACGATGACAAGTACTGGCTTCACTTGTCAACTAGACAGTACTGTATTCAAGTGTCAGTGTAAGTAGTAACGAGCCAATGGCATTGATTATTCAAACAGTTGAATTTTTATTTTGATAGACAATGTGTCTGGAAACAAAGTCAAAATTTGTATACTGATGTACGCAGAGCTGTATGTAATATACACGTAGAGCAAAATAGTTATTACTACAAAAAATATTAGTTTAAATGCGTTAATACTAAATAACTATTCAGCAACTGATATTTCACTATCTTTAGGTCATTTTAATCGTTTCTAGCGACAGAATATCATTAAACTGACACTAATCTTTATTTTTCCTAATTCCGGACAGCCCTCTTGCCACATTAGTCCATTCAAGTGAGAGTTAACTGCGTTGATATAGGATTTACCATAAATTGGATTCAATTTAAACAAAAAAACAAGTAACATAGAACCCGTTTTCTTTCTTTTTAAATTGCTTTGACCATTTGTCACTTTAATACAATCAAATGTCATTGTAAAAATGTGGTAAACATGAATTTATAGGAAACATAATGTAAGATATATTTGGATTCTCAATACAAATAACCCTATACTGTTTAGGTTTCAACACATATCGATATATTCAACAATTGTGCCATTCTTATTAGTAACTGTCACTTTTTCTTGTCACCGAGTAAACGACCCTTGGATGAAGCTCCAAAGATGTGCTGACATTTATTCCATTTGCAAAAGCACACATTTTGGTTATATAAAACCTATAACAAACTGTAGAAAGGGGGGGAAAAATAGAGGGGTTGATCATGAGCTGTTGTTCTCTTCTAAGCTATGTTATCGTTGAGTCGACTCCCCTTTGCAAGTTTTAACGATGGTTCAAAAGCCAGTTTTTTGTCTTTCTATTAAACTCTATGTATGTTAGATATTTAATAGGAAATGTATAACACAAGCACCCTTGATAGACAAATATTTTGTAAAAAGGTTCCCTGAAGGTCCCTGCAACTCCGGGTCAGTGACACATAGGTCAAAGTCTTGGACTACAAATTCGGAATTTTTAGGGTAAACCTACTAATATTTATACAAAGAAACTCTACAAAAAAACCTTTTCAATGTTCCAACTTTTCTTTTATAACCTACCCTGAAAATTTCTCAAAATCAAGCAAGAAAAAGTGTTGATTTTCCTTTCTTGCCCGACAAGAAAAATTCAATCGCTCCCAGTCCTATAAAAAGGAAGGTGCAAAAACCTTGCCCGCCGCGAATAAGTTTTAATTGACTCTAGACTTTCTACGGTCAATTGTCAGCACATCCTCCAAGCTGTAGTTGATAAGCAGGGAAAACTCACCTTTGCTGCGCAGGTTCAATAGCACCCGCTTCTTCATCCATACTGGACACATCCGGCTCCACGATCACTTCTGCGTTTGCAACCGCTTCACTTGTTTCCTGTAAATAACAAGTCTGAGTGAACTCAAAGCTGGACAGCAAAATGTTAATTTCAAACTAAATTTTAAGACAGCATTTTAAAACGAAGAATTATTTGTATACACAGTTTAATAGAACACAACTTTTAGCAATATTTTCTATCATATCACTACTATTTATGAGTTTCTATATAAAAGAACTCAAATCTTCAGCAGCCTACATTTTTGTGCTGTTACTAAACTTCACATTGTGTAGTTAGTTACAAATATTGTAACATGTCCATTTAATGTGTGCTCATGTATTTTGATTAAATATTTATTAGTCAATGAAACATAATTAAAAACAGTATATTTTGCAGGTCACCAATTATTTGTTATCCACAAATCTAGGAGGTCCTGCACTCACTAATAATGGCCAGTACAAAGGTGCCATATGGTTGAGTGTGACGGCTATGAGTTAAGGAATCATTGGTAAATTTTTACTGATATTTCTATTGAATGAGTTGAAGTACTTTCAACTTTATTTGAAGTATAATTTTAACTACTCTTGCAATATATTGATTTGTCATGAAAACTTACAGCATGTAAAACTTTTGCCGAGACAGCAGAGCTTTGCAGACCGAATGACTCTTCATTAATTGGCAAACCTGTCTTATCGTCCAGAGTCACCTCCTGTAACAAACTTGGTCTTAAAATGTTTGTAAATACATTTTCCACATATTTTTATTCTTGTGTACCATAAAGATTAAGGGTATTAAGTTATTAAGCTTAAAACATTTAATATGGCCACTACTTTAAAACCAAAAGTAAAAATTATCAAATTTATTTTTAAATATTGGTTTTATTTTACTAACAAGTGTGCAGAGTTTTTAGTTTAAATAACTTAATTTGCCTCGAGATACAAATTATTTAGTGAAAAACACAGACAGAGAGACAGAAAACCAAGAAAGGACTATGGGTTATAGGACATTGTTTTATTATGAGCTGTTAAACCACCTGGTGAAGTTTCAGGGTTCCCACTCTTTTCCAAAAATGAAATTCACGGGTGTTTCACGGTTTTCCAGGTGTAACCATACTGAAATTCACGGTTTAGTTTAACCGCACAAATAATCAAATAATTAATCAGGGAATAAAAAGCTCCTTTTTTCAGGTTATACGGTGGTAACTTGCCTTTTTACAGTCTAACTACAAAGCATAAAATACACTATAATGGGTACAAATTGAAACCTACTACTGTCAACACTTAAGTAATTTAAATTAATTACATCGCCATCGTGGAAGTGGCGACTATACAGGCAAGCAGACTGCGGACTTTAGGTGGGGTTTGAATCAAGAGAGAATGACGAATAACTAAGAGAGTGGAACAACAGGAAAGAGTGGAAAAGAACAAGGGGGTAGGCAAGGATGGTGAGCAGAGTGGGAGGAAAGGGATGCACATTATCTCATTTCCGTGTAGTTCTTCAGTATCAGTATGCAATGACGTCACTTTTCAACACACACGCACGAAACAAGGCAAGAAGACGAACAAACTGAGAGGACCACGAAGATTAGTGAAGGCAAAAAATAGGGTTGGATCTCTGGTGAGGTCGTTATCAGTCAACAAGGCTGTAGGGGGCAAAACTGTGTACCTGATTGGGGAAAGTCCGGAGTAAGAATCACAAAAGGATTGTAAATCCGCATGAGGTTGCCGCTAATGTAAGGAGTGAGAGAATAAACCTGTTGAGCTACCAGCGCACAGAGATGAGGGGTGGAGGCAAGAAAGAAAGACAGGTGGAAAGGACAAGGAAAGAGAAAGGAAGGCAGAGAGGGGACAGCAGCTGCAGTGTGGGCAGAAGGGGAAGGCAGGTGTGTTGTGGCAGTGTGGAACAGCTGCACCCTTATCAGCTGTCTACTATGTCATTAGCTGTTGCTAGGCAACCACATAGGGCGGGTTACATAACCGATGACAAGTACTGGCTTCACTTGTCAACTAGACAGTACTGTATTCAAGTGTCAGTGTAAGTAGTAACGAGCCAATGGCATTGATTATTCAAACAGTTGAATTTTTATTTTGATAGACAATGTGTCTGGAAACAAAGTCAAAATTTGTATACTGATGTACGCAGAGCTGTATGTAATATACACGAGCAAGGAATAGTTATTACCAAAAAATATTAGTTTAAATGCTAATACTAAATAACTATTCAGCAACTGATATTTCACTATCTTTAGGTCATTTTAATCGCTTCTAGCTTACAGAATATCATTAAACTGACACTAATCTTTATTTTTCCTAATTCGACAGCCCTCTTGCCACATTAGTCCATTCAAGTGAGAGTTAACTGCGTTGATATAGATTTACATAAATTATTCAATTTAAACAAAAACAAGTAACATAGAACCCTTTTCTTTTAAATTGCTTTGACCATTTGTCACTTTAATACAATCAAATGTCATTGTAAAATGTGGTAAACATGAATTTATAGGAAACATAATGTAAGATATATTTGATTCTCAATACAAATAACCCTATACTGTTTAGGTTTCAACACATATCGATATATTCAACAATTGTGCCATTCTTATTAGTAACTGTCACTTTTCTTGTCACCGAGTAAACGCACTTTGGATGAAGCTCCAAAGATGCTGACATTTATTCCATTTGCAAAAGCACACATTTTGGTTATATAAAACCTATAACAAACTGTAGAAAGGGGGGAAAAATAGAGGGGTTGATCATGAGCTGTTGTTCTCTTCTAAGCTATGTCATCGCTGAGGCTTACTCCCTTTGCAAGTTTTAACGATGGTTCAAAGCCGTTTTTGTTTTATTAAACTCTATGTATAGATCTTGTTAATCCATATATCGGATTGACATTGCTTGTATTTAGCACTTATTTATTACAAAAGTTAAAGGAATTTTATAAGAGATGTTAGATATTTAATAGGAAACATACAACCTTGATAGACAAATATTTTGTAAAAGGTTCTGAAGGTCCCTGCAACTGGTCAGTGACACATAGGTCAAAGTCTTGACTACAAATTCGGGATTTTAGGTAAACCTACTAATATTTATACAAAGAAACTCTACAAAAAAACCTTTTCAATGTTCCAACTTTTCTTTTATAACCTACCCTGAAAATTTCAAAATCAAGCAAGAAAAGTGTTGATTTTCCTTTCTTGCCCGACAAGAAAATTCAATCGCTCCCAGTCCTATAAAAAAGGAAGGTGCAAAACCTTGCCCGATAAGTTTTAATTGACTCTAGACTTTCTACGGTCAATTGTCAGCACATCCTCCAAGCTGTAGTTGATAAGCAGGAAAACTCACCTTTGCTGCGCAGGTTCAATAGCACCCGCTTCTTCATCCATACTGGACACATCCGCTCCACGATCACTTCTGCTTGCAACCGCTTCACTTGTTTCCTGTAAATAACAAGTCTGAGTGAACTCAAAGCTGGACAGCAAAATGTTAATTTCAAACTAAATTTTAAGACAGCATTTTAAAACAGAATTATTTGTATACACAGTTTAATAGAACACAACTTTTAGCAATATTTTCTATCATATCACTACTATTTATGAGTTTCTATATAAAAGAACTCAAATCTTCAGCAGCCTACATTTTTGTGCTGTTACTAAACTTCACATTGTGTAGTTAGTTACAAATATTGTAACATGTCCATTTAATGTGTGCTCATGTATTTTGATTAAATATTTATTAGTCAATGAAACATAATTAAAAACAGTATATTTTGCAGGTCACCAATTATTTGTTATCCACAAATCTAGGAGGTCCTGCACTCACTAATAATGGCCAGTACAAAGGTGCCATATGGTTGAGTGTGACGGCTATGAGTTAAGGAATCATTGGTAAATTTTACTGATATTTCTATTGAATGAGTTGAAGTACTTTCAACTTTATTTGAAGTATAATTTTAACTACTCTTGCAATATATTGATTTGTCATGAAAACTTACAGCATGTAAAACTTTTGCCGAGACAGCAGAGCAGACCTAATGACTCTTCATTAATTGGCAAACCTGTCTTATCGTCCAGAGTCACCTCCTGTAACAAACTTGGTCTTAAAATGTTTGTAAATACATTTTCCACATATTTTTATTCTTGTGTACCATAAAGATTAAGGGTATTAAGTTATTAAGCTTAAAACATTTAATATGGCCACTACTTTTAAACCAAAAGTAAAAATTATCAAATTTATTTTTTAAATATTGGTTTTATTTTACTAACAAGTGTGCAGAGTTTTTAGTTTAAATAACTTAATTTGCCTCGGAGATACAAATTATTTAGTGAAAAACACAGACAGAGAGACAGAAAACCAAGCGAGAAAGGACTATGGGTTATAGGACATTGTTTTATTATGAGCTGTTAAACCACCTGGTGAAGTTTCAGGGTTCCCACTCTTTTCCAAAAATGAAATTCACGGGTGTTTCACGGTTTTCCAGGTGTAACCATACTGAAATTCACGGTTTAGTTTAACCGCACAAATAATCAAATAATTAATCAGGGAATAAAAGCTCCTTTTTCAGGTTATATGTGGTAACTTGCCTTTTACAGTCTAACTACAAAGCATAAAATACACTATAATGGGTACAAATTGAAACCTACTACTGTCAACACTTAAGTAATTTAAATTAATTACATCGCCATCGGGAAGTGGCGACTATACAGGCAAGCAGACTGGACTTTAGGTGGGGTTTGAATCAAGAGAGAATGATAATAACTAAGAGAGTGGAACAACAGGAAAGAGTGGAAAAGAACAAGGGGTAGGCAAGGATGGTGAGCAGAGTGGGAGGAAAGGGATGCACATTATCTCATTTCGTGTAGTTCTTCAGTATCAGTATGCAATGACGCCACTTTTCAACACACACCATCTAAACAAGGCAAGAAGACGAACAAACTAGGACCAATGAAGATTAGTGAAGGCAAAAAATAGGTTGGATCTCATGGTGTGAGGTCGCTATCAGTCAACAAGGCTGTAGGGGCAAACTGTGTACCTGATTGGGGAAAGTCCGGAGTAAGAATCACAAAAGGATTGTAAATCACGATGAGGTTGCCGCTAATGTAAGGAGTGAGAGAGAAAGAATAAACCTGTTGAGCTACCAGCACAGAGATGAGGGGTGGAGGCAAGAAAGAGAAGACAGGTGGAAAGGACAAGGAAAGAGAAAGGAAGGCAGAGAGGGGGACAGCAGCTGCAGTGTGGGCAGAAGGGGAAGGCAGGTGTGTTGTGGCAGTGTGGAACAGCTGCACCCTTATCAGCTGTCTACTATGTCATTAGCTGTTGCTAGGCAACCACATAGGGCCGGGGTTACATAACCAATCACAGTATTTTCTCTGTATACATGTGATACTGTGGGATCGGGCTTTGAGGAGTGTAGTGTGTTTGTTATTTCCTTATCTCATCTCCATTTACTCACTGATGAATTTCAGTTGACAAATAATGTTTTTAGAGTAACTGTTGGTGACTCTCTATCTG
Source organism: Matsumurasca onukii (assembly GCA_018831715.1). Taxonomy (NCBI): domain Eukaryota; kingdom Metazoa; phylum Arthropoda; class Insecta; order Hemiptera; family Cicadellidae; genus Matsumurasca; species Matsumurasca onukii. The sequence continues at coordinate 27,143,008 of CM032058.1, forward strand.
GATAGTTTTGAATTACAGTAAATCGCAAAGATTTAAGAACAAAAAAATACAATATTGCAAGCTAGAAGCTACTAAAAGTACAAAATGGATGTTTGGTTCTGTCTGAGATCGTTATCAGCCAACCTGACAGTGGCTGCCGGTCTCCATTGAAAATGCACTCAGAACGGAAGGAGGGGGAGAGGGGTTGTTTACTTCGAACTGCTCGGCCACTAGTTCCTTATCTTATTTCCACCAGAAGTACACATTCACGACAAAAATACTTGGAAGTACAAAATACAAATTTTGGTGGAAAAACACCAGTAATTTTTACTTCCCGTCCTGAAATTTTGGTACTAAGGGGAGGGTTTCGGGAAATGATATCAATCCTGTCCTGGTACCGGAAATCCAGGATCCGCACAGCTCTAATTACATTAACAAATTTGATCAAAACATCAATATTTTCACGTTTTAGATTTTTATTTATTGAAATTTTACTTTTTCTAGGTTTTAAGTCAAAATTCACGGGTAAATCAAGGTTTTTTCACAGTTCACTAAATTCACGGCTATTTCCCGTTTTTACGGTTCTCTCGGTCCAGTGGAAACCCTGAGTTTGATCTCCTAATTACTGGACACCCTGTATAGATAAAGTTCACTTAGGGCTACTAATGTTATTATCTAAAAGAAGTGAACGGAATAATACCCTTTTAACAATTTAATTTGTACACAACCGGTTTGGGACTGAGCCCACCTTCTCGGTGATGTACATAAAATGCCCGTTCTCCCACAAAGATTCGAACCCGAATAATTAAATAATTAAGACAATTTTATGTACATCATTGAGAAGATGGGCTCAGTCCCGAAACCGGTTGTGTGACAAATTAAAATGTTAAAGGGGTACTATTCCGTTCACGTCTTTTTGCTAATAGATAAATTTACATTTATAAAAAATATATTGATATATTGTAAATGGTACCAAAAGGTTAAATAAATAGTATCACAGTTATTTGCAATCTAGGTCATCATGAATAATAAAATTTGCAAATACTCCAGTCCCTAAAATTTTAAACTTTGAAACAATCTTATTTATTTAGTGAGCCTTTAAAGAATTAATGCCCATGCTAAATTTAAGTTTCTAGGCCTAGAGGCGTTGATGAGTAAATCTTAAAATAGATGATAAGAAGGCTTACTTACAGCTTGTGCACCCTCGGGCAGCATGGATCTGAGTTTCTCGTCTGCTTCACTGCAGCCCTCGACCAGATCACTCCAGGCAATGAGGGTTGAAGCACACTGGTAACACAACTGTACAGGTAGACTGTCAGATTCTCGTATCTACAACAGTATCAAGCATATTTCAGTTCAAGTATTTATTTTATTGTACATTTGACGAAAACCTGCCCCAAAACAAAAGAAAGGTCATAATTGCTTTTAAACATGTATGAATGAGAACAAAAACCATTAAGAGCATACATAACCTACCTGAAGCGGCAAGTGGCGACTGACTTTGCTCTTGAGATCATGTTCGAGGCCCTCCCCGTGGAATATCGGGATCAAATACTCGTTGGGATTGGCACAAACACGGCAAAGCTGTGATATATCCAACATTTCCTCGGTCACTGTACACTCTTCCTCTTGCTCCATTAGAGTTTCCATGGCTAATGATGGTTGATTCTTCTGAAATAGACAACATTTGTATAGCCTAACTTGCCCTAAACTATGTAAGCCTGAATTAATCCACAGCTGTTCTCTAAATGTAATAAATACCTTAAGCTATGGTTTCCTGGAAAAGCTTAACCGCTATATTACGGCCGTATGGTAGCAGTGAACGTAACACAACATCTAAACAAATGTTGACAAAATTAACTTTTGACATATAGTTTATTTTAGTTGTCAATGTTTATTTACGTATGTAGTAATGGACAAGCTATACTTTTGATTACAAAACAAAATGTGTCAACAGGGGAGAGAAACTTTAACTTATTTTCACAGCTACTTTACGTCCACAGTTCCCTAGGAAACCACTCTCATATGACTGCATTGAAAACAAAACTCACCGTCATATTACGGCTGTAATGTAGCGGACACCGCTTTCTAGGAAACCATAGCTTTAGGCATCTTAATAATTATCACTACTTTAAAGCCTAACTGATGCCCCGCCTGGGTAGGGGTTCCTTTGGTGACGTCTGTTATCCTGGAGGTAAAATTACAGAACAGTCCCTTTTGAATTTATAGCACTTATTTTAAGTTCAAACCTTCCAAAAACGCCAAAAAGTGATGTTTTAACTTCGGGAAAGTTGGGGAAACCATTAAAAACGATGTTTTAACAACAAGAAATAAACTAACTTAACTTAAGCTAACCTAACTTCACGATAATACCTTATTCAGCCTTTAGGTTAATTTGAAGTGGGTGACAGGTGACTGTCGTCTGCTATATAGAGTGCATGCCTTACCGTGTCCGCGCGTCTCCCGCTCGTATAATAGTCCCAACTTTAAAGCCACTTTTGAATATGTTCAACATAAAAAATAAACTAACCTAACTTCACGATAATAACTTATTCACCTTTAAGTTAAATTTGAAGTGGGTGAAAAGTCACTGACAGATGAGTGACAGTTGCCTTGCGGTACTCCCTGCGTGTAAAATAGTCCCTACTTTAAAGCCACTTTAAACCACTTATAATTAACTTCCGCACCCCAAAACAAATTTTTATATATAAAGGAGCCTCCTCCACATCGTGTTAAATCAGTTTCAGCTCATAATATCAAAAGTCACTCTTCTAGACTAATACCAATTATTTTTATAATCAACTAGCGGACCCGACAGACTTCGTCCTGTTAAAAAGATTTGTAATGTGGTAGTTCGTTTTTGTTTTTCTACCGAAGGCCTACATATGTTTTATAAAAATAGGGATATCAGCTGGCAATGAATAGCAATAAAGATCAAATTGTTTACGTTTTAGTTAGAAAACGTTTGTATAAGAAAAATAAAAGAGCTGTTTTAAGGAGGTTTCCGGCAATTATTCGAATTTTTCTCGCCGTAAAAACCATCCTTGAACTCCAACGAACACGTTTTAAAAACATTGGCCAAATTGGTCCAGGCGTTGTTGAGTTATGCGCTTAGCAACACATTTTGCGATTCATTTTTATATTATAGATGGTTAGTTGATTACGAGAAATGTATATGATATTGGTTTACTTGTATTTGTTGACATTATTGTATTATGGTTTTTGCCGTTAGAATGTAATAAATAAAAAATAAATACGTAGTTTAGGAAAGTGTGATCAAAATTAGGGTAAATATACGTGTCACTAAATCACTGTGTCAAAAGTACTAAAACCCATGTTTGAGACCTAAAGAGTTTGTTACTTACCTGCCAATTAAGAATTATTGCGGGTCATAATTGCGCTTGTAACTCCTGATAAAATTACAATTCATTCATTAATGTTTTAAAAGTCTGTACTCTGTTTACTACCCACTAAACTCATGATTGTTTGATTAGGCCTACAAACTTTCTAAAACTTCAGATCATAACCATAACATCAAAATTTGATTGGGAACAAAAGGAATCAGTTTGAATTACAACTAGGGCTGTATCAATAAATATGCATTTAAATAACAACTGACGAGCAACTTTATGAGAAAAAAGAGATCATTTAGCGAAAATTGCAATAAATTGGTTGTTTCTCTAACTTGATAACTGGACGCTGCGAGGTGTAAGAAATTGTAATGTTAAAAGAAAATGGCGCATGAAGAAATAAAATACTCTGTCATGTGAAGCAAAGCAAGCGGGACACGAAGAGAAAACAGTAGCACGGAAAGGATAAGATGCACTCTAGTAGATGGGATCTTATCGCATGATGGGGGAAGATATCGCATGTTCGACCTTTCACTTAAACCGAAAACAGAAGTTACTATCAGTACTATATGTAATTATTATTATCGAGGAAAACCTTAGAACATAGCCGACGCGTAGCCCTAAGCGCTACCGTGAATAACCTGTAAGGTGGTTTGGGGGGCGGTTACAATAAGTGCGCGGAAGGGGGTGACCCCCCAAAATGGATTTTTATGTTATGAAAACTGCATTTATGTTAATATCCGGTTTTATCACAACGATGTAAACTGGTGTTTGCCGGGGAAAAATAAGAGAGATCTCTCTATCATCGGAGATATTCATTGTAGTACCATTGATTTTAAATGTATAGGCTATTTAAAGTCAATGGTAGTACTTTAACACTATGGTTTTTCGTATACTGACTTAAGACTACAGTAGTCTTGAGCGTAATACTTATGTTTTCTTTTTTAACAGATTTATTGTTACTTTCTATCCAAATTACAGAACATTTAGTACAGCATCTAACACAAAAATATCTTGAACAAGAAACTGTCCATTAAAAGCCCTTGCTTAAAAGTCTCACTAAAGGAATGTTATTGGAAGCGAAAGGGCAAGTCGAGGATTTGTGATATTTTGAGTCCCTCTTGTGAAACGCTGTTGTTAAATAAATTTAAGGCCAAATCGTTTGAATGACTTTCTAATTTTCATGGTATTCAATCTTGTTATCAACGAGCAAAAAAGCTTTATATTGTTCAAACATTCTTGAAGAATTTACAGACTTTGTCAGAGGATGTTCTATTTGTCATTTTCAAAGCAGATCAGAAGTTAAGGAACCTATTGAAGCCAAGTACGTGCCTTACAGGCCTTGGGAAGCAACCGCCACTGACCATTTCGAATGTAACGGGAAAACTTTCCTTGTTCTAAGAGACAGTTATTCTGGTTACTTTGAGCTAGCCGAAGTAATCCCTACCTCATCAACAGATACAATTAAAGCAAAAGAAGCTTTATATTGGCCAAACATGAAGAATTTACAGTCAGATAACATGCCATTCAATTCCACCGACTTCAAAACGTTTGTCGATGGGGTTTTCAACAAGCTTTATCATCCCCGAATTTTCCAAGAGCAAATGGTCATTGTTTTTAAATGTATTTTTTTAAGTCAATGAAATGGTGTAGCAGAACGTTTTGTTCAAACTGCCAAAAACCTTGTCAAGAGATGCTCCCAAGATAAAAGTGACATTTATGAAGCACTTCTCAACTACAGGAACACTCCAAAATCTCCTGAGTTAGGTTCTTCAGTATCATAACATAACATTCTATTGTCATTATAACAAAACATATTTTGTGTTGACAAATAATAAAACAGAAAATAAAAACAACAAAAAAGGAAACTAATCTCCGACGTAAAACCACTGTTAACAAATAACGCCTATTTTATACTGATATAATAGAACCATTGACTTTAAATATACACAATATGAACATTGGCTATAATGAATACTTTAATTTGTTGGTTTGCACGCTGTAAAGCATGAATCGTAAGTAATATGGTATGGTTCAACAATCACTGTCGGTCGGACGTACTGACACGCCGAGGGGAGGTCAAGTCCGCTACCTTTTAAGGGAAAAAACCTCTCTAAACCTCTCTAGGGCGCATCAATACCGCGCAACTCGCGGTAGTGCCGAGCTGCGTGCGCAGCGGTGGAAAGTGTTAAATGTTCATGCGCCCTACGGTCGTGTGACTTGTATGTCGTATAGAAGAAGAAGAATACTTACTACTTGTCCTCTTCATCGCTGACCGAAGATTTTCGGATATATTGCGTCAATAATTATAAAGTAAAGGCACCAATGGCAAAAATCGTCGTTGGTTAATAGGATAGTATCTACTTATTGAAGAAAATGTTCATCACTCAGTACAGCAGGTCCTCAATAGACATTCTTTTAACCGGGTCTTAAAGGACTTAATACAATGTAAATAATATATAATACAACTCTTTAAGAATTGGCTTTTGTTTTTTATTTTGTCTAATTTTACCTCCTTATGTTTGGTTTTTTTTCTAGATGTTGCTATGACTGATGAGTTGCTGATTGGACGAGACCAGACAGAATGGATATTGGAGACAAATACAATTTAGCATGAGGATTATAATTTACAGTTTAGGACATATATATTTACCAATAGTTTTACCTTTGTACTAAACCTATACTTCTTTGAGAACATAAAGGACTTATGTAGTACATTTTCAAGTGCACTTCAGAGATTACCTTCCATCAACGCACTTGACGTCAAATAAAGAATTCCACAAGGAGCCAACACCGCCATACTGGGAATAAGAGTAAACTAAGTAGGTAAGAAACAACAACGATATCTGATACTTGAGTTATCGTAAAATCGTTATTCTAAACCTTTTTACATTTGTTTTTTACACAGTTGAAGACTGAATTGTTTAGTATCATTCCATTGATTTATTTGGCTAGTCCTAGACCTGCCTTTAGCCCTGAATCTAGTCTTGAGCCCCTCTCTGTCTTGTTTATTGTATACTGTGATCGAACTACCTGCGTAGACTTTGTATTTGATTCATTTACAGATAGTAATTTATCCCTAATAGGTGGCTATTGCATTGCTGGTTTGTGTAGCCCAACCCAAATTGGAATGTAAAGCAATGAGTAATAGTGTTACATATAGTCATACATACATATGTCATATAGTCTATTATTATATGTTATTAGCTACATACATTACGTTAATTATATTTAAATTTATTGTGTTATGACTTTATATATTCTATTATGTTACTTACGCTTAAATCTATATTCATTGTTAATAGCTTACTCTCTCAATATCTCTTTCTCCATCTATAAGCGTACCATATATTCCATTTACACTATCACTATTATGTTATATTACCATTTCTTTCTATGCATTGTATATTTTATGTATTGTAAAATGATACTGCCGTTGATAAATAAATACAGATTTAAGAGTTACACAGGGGTTTAATCATAGTTTTCTATGTTTCAGATCACAACCATGTCCTTGTGGGCCAAGACACAAACCCTTCAGGGGGAGGCCTTGCAACAAATCCGAGCCTTGTATGGAGAGCACTTCCCTATTGAAGTACGACACTTTCTAGCAACATGGATCGAAGAAAAGCTGTAAGTGTTGAACTTAATAATTTATTACAGTGTATCTCTTGACTGTAAAATTGAATGTTGTAATTATAAATAATCTGTATGTATAGTTTACCATGATTACCCCAAAAATAAAGTGGTAGAACGATTTGTATTACCTAGATAGCCAAATCCACAACAAGCATGAGGACCCTTTTCTCTTTGTACTAATTAGAAGAAAAGTTTCTATTCTGGAATAATACCAATTTGTTGGCTTTTGGACTCTTCGGACATTCTTCGGAATGCAACATGGACATAAAACAATAAAGTTCGTAATATATTGTGGCCCGGCTAAAACAGCGCTTATAGAAATGTACGGACAAAACCATGCTAATTCTTTATCTTTGATATTTAGATTTTGTAATATTTTGTTTGTTTGTAACACAATGAAAATCTTTGAGGTCTAGCTAAAATCCTATTACTTTTCACCTTAATCATCTATGTCAATAATAGTAACATTGCAGTCACATGGCTTTTTCAGACTGAAAACTAATTGTTTCATATCAAATTCAAGTACAGTAGACCCTCGATAGAACGGACTAATGTGGCGGAAGGTGGTCCCGATTTCGAAAAATCCGGACGATCGGGGATACCGATAAGCATATCCTGGTGCATTAGGATCGATAAAAATAGACTCAAGATGATGTAATTTGAGGTCCAGATCGGTTACTGACGTGTTTGGCTGAGCCCCACACCTTAAAACCACTCACTCTCGTGCAGGCAGTACTCACACTGAAGGTCTTACGAAATAAACACACATTTAACGTTCAACAATGTATTTATTTCGTTCAAAACACTGTATTTTCACAATTTATGTACAATTCATAATTACAGTAAAAAAGGCTTTTTGTCCGCCATCGTAATCACACAATTTAATCACCCAACACACTAACACAAGTTATCACAATACAGATATCACATCCAGGGGTGTATTGGTGCGGGAACGCGTGGGAACGGCGTTCCTACACTGAAAAATGCTTTTCAAATTTTTATTACTTTAAAAAATTTTAAACAATTTCGGGGGGAAGGTTTCTGGATTCCCCTTCCCTAGGTGTTTCATACTCCTTAATCTGCTTCGTAAAGTGCCTAGGTACCATACAATTACATTAATATTTATGATAACCCAGACAAAATTTTGCGTTCCCACTCTGCCAAATTAGCCACTAAACCACTGATCACATCACGAATCAGCTGCAGGTGACTCACTGTTGTTTACATCTGGGACAATGGAGGGGTGGGGAGGGGTGACTCGCCGGTGCGCAGTAGATAGCCTGACATTATCGATCCACTCCCTGCTCCAGTCTGCGCGGTGTATCCTGACAACCCCAGCATCGATTCGCAAACTCAGAAGTCAGAACTCAGTTGCGTTTCTGCGTAGCTCCGGTATTGTCAACGTGACGTTAGTGCACTATATTGTCATTGAATATTGTTTAAATTACTAGCGTTTAACATTGATGTTAAAACAGACTGTATGTAACAAAAAAATATGTTTTTCGTTTATTGAAATTTTATTTTTTTTTACCGAGGGGTGGTCCGGACCATCCCGAATCCGGTCGAGCGAGGTCCGTTCGAGTGAGCGTCTACTGTAAGTCATATGTTCTAAATATAACATTTCAGTGTAAACTACTTTCATCTCTTTAGAAACAGACTCAATGTAATTCAATTCATATTTATTTAAGGCAATCACCATTTTTACTATAAAAATATAGGTAAAGGCATACATTATTTCATTCAAGGGATAATAATTAGGCTACATAAACGCAGGACAGAAATAAATTGATTGTGAGTACACAAATATTTAACATTAACATGCATAGGCAAATAATTTATAATGAAACAACAAACTAGCAATAAAGGATAAGGTTGGTAATATGAAGGATTTTACTCCCCCTTTTAAATTTTGCTTTAGCAATTTTCAAACGAGCCAGAAACATACTAGAACTGATAATAGTGATGAATTTATAAGATAAATGAGTGGCTAATGAAACTGATGTAAACTATGTTTAATAAGTATTGCTATATCATCAGCTCAAGCAGACACTTTGTTTTCAAAAGCCACTATCATTTTGATCATTTTTGGGGGATACACAAAATTTGCCATAACAAACTTCAGTGTTGTTTGGTTGCAATATTGGATAAAGATTTAGAAGAAAACCAACAAACATAAAAGTGTGGGTTCAAAGTAGATTATTAGTTAAGCTAAAAAATAATACAAAGAAGTAACAAGTCATCACATAATTATGTAATCACCTGTGTTTAGTTTTGAACCCGCGACCCCTAATTCTGGAAACAGATGCTTTAACCGTTAGGTTATGCGGCACGTCTTGATAGTTTGATAGTCATTATATCATGTAACCTTAGTATTATTATACCTTTATTATTGTATTTAACCCAAGAAAAATTACTGAAACCTTAAATCTGGCTATAATTAAAGATGAAAGAGGCCAGATACAGGAAAAACTAAAAAGGTAATGAATCAGAGTTGTAGAGCATCTTAAATTAAGGATCTTAAATTATTCCTCATTTTATGATAAAACATAATGTTTATCTACTACAGCTTAACTAAGAAAACGTGTTTTTCGAGACAGTGGAAATTGCAAGTGAATTACCAGACAAAACGGACGACCCAGGTAACAAATAAAGTGGCTAGAATAACAGCTGTAAATATTCAAAGGTTTCAAAGTCCAGACTGTCCCTTGTCTTTTTTGTTCTTCCACTGAAATCACTCTTCCCAGTATCTGCTTTTTAAAATTTATAGGTAGTGTGGGGTTGTTTATCTTTAAGTATCCTGGGGTGTTAAGCTTTTTTCTTTCAAATATTCCTTTTTTATTTCCAGTTTCACTGTTCCATAATTTCTCTATTATTTTCCTATTTTCTGGTGTCCTTATCAAAATTAATGTCCCAAGAATGAAATCTGTTTTTTTTCATTGCACTTGTCATTGGTTCTATTTCTTTCTAAACGGTATCATTAGAAGCTAGCCTCCATACTTTGCCTTTCTGAAATTTTTATTTGTACATGTTCTGAAAATTCTTTTTCGACTTTTAGCAATCTATCAATTGCTATTGTGTTGGTTGTTTTGAATATGGTTAAACTTGCATATGTTATCTGTAGCTGAGTTATTGACGTGCCTAGTGAGTTTAGTGGCAATTGAAATTAATTTTGTACTAAGTTATAGTTTATCTCCTTTTAAGAATTGCACCATCTATTGCAAGTTTTATAAATAATCATGACTATTCAATAACGTCAATCTGAACTTAAACATCGTGAACATCAAACTCTTTTGTCTTTTAAGAGCACTTCTAAGATTAATTAAAGTACGGTAAATAATTGCAACAGTTTTTATCAGACATTTCAATACTGTAGTTGCAATTGGTCATTACTCAATATTTTTTGCAAGATGATGAAACCAGCAGTCATGGTGAAAGATCTATTGATTTAAAAACCGTTCCCTGAAAAACCGCTGTAATTTTTTTGCAGCCAACTTCTTTTATTCAAAAATAACTAGCTACAAATAATACTCTACATAAAAGTGTAGTTTTACATACTTTCACACTTCTTGTGACATCTACTTAAATTAAAAGTCTGCCTAAGCTGCGCGGCAATGCTCAAATTCAAGGGTCTGCAATAATCCAAAATATGCCGACCCTATGAAAGTTAAGATTTAGTATTTACATTTGTTTAAAGCTAAGAAGCTTGCCTGCCTGTGTATAGACATTTTTGCTGTTATAATTTTCAACTATACAAAATGAAGCTGAAAAGCACTAAAACTTGGACAATTTTAAAGTTTATTTGTAAAACAATTAAACTACTTATGAGAAATCAAGATCAATACATGTCTCAGAAACTTCCTCTAGTTTCCAAATATATCATGTTTATTATTGTAAACATTATTTTTAAGAAACATGTATCCACGTAAAACCTTACAATCGCTTGGTTTGACAGTTAGGTTTGATCAGTTGAAGGAAAGCTCATTGTTTAGCCAGTTGTTATGTCTGTGGTGTCGTGTGTTCCTTTGACAGACAAATTCAGGTGTTACCTTAAGTGACCACTGAGGCGGAATCTTTATTGATAAATTTCTCGAAGGAGCAAAATTTATGCACTGGGAGCAGTAGTCACTTGCATGCCAAGTGCATTACCAATCCTCTTCTATCAAATGCCTGGTTCTTGATGTAGACACGACTTGTTCAGGTCGGAAATCAACCCAGATAACCAGCAGCATGAGCAGTATGCACACAACTTGTTCACGGCTTTCATCCAGGAGTTGGAGTCCAAGGCAAGCTCCTTCGTCAACGAGGAACTCTTCCTGTCCAAGCTCAAGCTGGTCGAGGCCGCCAGGATGTTCCGGGTGAGTTTACCATCAGGAGGAATAGGTCATTATCGATAAGTTAATCTTGTAAATCATAATTATGCTGGGTATTTGTCTAGAGGTTGATTGTGAATGCACTACTACTGTAGTGGTAGAGAAAACTTTGTAGTTCTAACTTCCCCTCGTAAAAACAAGAAATAATTTACCTTTGTTTGTTTAAGACTGTATTTCTGCTGTTGTAGTCTAGATTACATCTTAGGCCTAGCTTGCAGCTTAGACCTAGCTTGCTACAGCATAACAACAAACAAATATTGCACAACATATTAATGCATAGGCTTAAGCGGCTGGAGTCATTACTAGATTCTAAGCTTTCGGTATCAAACCACGTCAGAGAACTAACACTATTTGTAGTCAAATTAACAAATGAAACTTTTGGTGAATCCACAACCTCCTTGCTTTGGAACTCCTCCTTAGCTTTTTGAACTTCGCCGTCGTTCCCAAGAGGATTCCTAAGGAAGAGATTATTTGTGCCGTGGAAACTGCATCAGAAGTCTTCCTCCAGATTGAAGCTGAAGAGATACGTCAGGACAGTGCTGTAATTTTGCAGAGAGAAACGCCCTTCGTTTTATAAAAGAAGATGAGAACAAAATTCTTCAGTAATAATAATCTTTATTTGTCGTAAAAACTTGTACAAGTTATTAACTATGTCATAAATACAGTCTAGCAATTAAATTAATACATGCTTGACCAAGTCAAATAATACATTATGCTCTTTTTTCAAATTAAGATAATAACTTACAATTTACAATATTAACACAAAATAACCCTTTTTATAATAGTTTACAGTAAAACAAGTTTTATAATATTATACAAAGAACTTTATATATTAAATTAACTATGCTTCTCAGTTTAATAAAATTAAAAAGAAATAATATCTATATCAAAAACATTTGGAAATACTCCCTCTTGTAGAAGGCAGTTTATGCAGTGTGTCAAAGGTTCAACAAAACTTATAATGATACTTTTTAGCAAAGTGTTTGACATGCAATAAATATCACAACTATCTGATTTATTCATCTTTTTTACTGCATCTAAGAGGTCTTTTGTATTTACTGAGAGCCAGTTAAATTTTTTGTGGGAATAGTTTTATTTAGGTTCAAGAATTGTGAAGAAGAAGTGTTGGTATTAAATCTTTTAGTTTCTTGGTTTATTTCATTAACCGAATCAATAAAATATTTATTAAAAACATTGGGATCAATATCAGGGATGACCTTATGCTTATGTACATCATTAGATCTTATAATAATTTGGGATCTTGTAAAGCTTGTTTATAATTTTTTCCCAATTTTATATAATTGCTTTTAATTGTTAGGCTATTTTCATTATTTGATCTCTTAAATAAAGAGTGTAAAAATAGAAGTCTTTCCTTTATAGAGGCAAGCTCACTAGTGAACCAAATTTTATCGGGTTTTCTTTGATTAGAACATTTTGAAGAAGAAGTCCTAGACTCAGCTGAATTCAAACCTCGTGTGTGGCTTCGCTAAGTTGATGACGTCTGGGCAATATGGCCTTATGGAAAGGAAAAACTGCAAGTATTTCTTAACCACCTGAACTCCATTCTTCCGAACATGAAATTCACGTTGTAAGTGGATAAAGGTGGTTGCTTACCATTTTCGGATGTGGTGACATCTAAGAAAGCTGATGGAACTGTAGGACACACTGTGACAGGATACCTACACACACAATCCGATATTTAAATGCACCTTTTAATCACCATCCGTAACAGAAGAATGGCGTGTTGAACACACTTATAAATCGAACCCTCCACATCTCAGAGCCTAAAAACTTGGACGAAGAAAACAAAGCAGATTATAAGACCTTGGAACAACCAGGGAAGCAAACTAAGAAATAAAGCGCAAACTAAGCGAAACCAGCTATCATCTACTGTCAAAGAACTTCGCAGGCACACTCACTTGCCTTGCATCAGAGGTACTTTAGATAAAATCAGCTGAGTCTTAAGGAAACATCATGTGAAACCGATCTTCAAGCCAACCTGTAAGATAAGAAATCCTCTAAGACCGGTAAAGGACGCATTTCGATTAAGCAAACCTGGAGTGTATGAAGTATTGTGCAGCTGTGGAGCAGTCTACATTGGCGAAACAATACGACTCATCTCAACTAGGATTCAAGAACATATTAGACATACAAACACAGAAAACAAAGAAAAATCAGCCATAGTCAAACATAGTTTCAAAACTAAACACGCCATTTCATTAGACAAAACCAAAGTGCTGGCTTGAGAGTTCTACCACCCACAAATCATTAGGGAGGAAATAGAAATATTCAAAAATTCAAACAACTTCAACAGAGATGATAGTGTGAAAATATCTACCACTAGAAAGCCAGTACTAGCTAACATGTAGCAGCTCTACGAAGGGGACACTTGCACCCCCTCTTCCCCCACATATTGGCCCCACCGGTGCCAAAATCGTCTCAACCCAATGACCTGTTGGGACACCTGCAGGCATACGCACACCTGTGTCTCCCCCCACCTACAGGCGCCCCTTATATCCCTTCTTCAGTCCCAGCTGTGCAGTCACTGAAGATGCCACATCATAAAATGAGCGAAAAGTCTGGCAATAGTAGTGTTAGTTCTCTGACTCGGTATGTAACCGAAAACTCTTGTGAATTTGCCAATTTTCACTATTGTTGAAAAATTAAACATTATTTGTCGGTGGAATTGATAACTAATGATCAAACAGCTAGAAGCCGTAAACAATGTAAAACCGATCCATTCCTAAAAATTGTAGTACAGTACGATCTCACTAATCCGGCCCTATATCGGGGTCAGAAGTGCGGGATCAGCGGAAATGCCGGATTATTGGAGGTTTACTAAAAAGGCTAAATTTCCAGAAATAATCTTTCTTACCTTGAAGGATGATTTAATTTCATTATTTTTCTTCCTTACGTGCATGAATGTTTCATCTGTTGATGTTGAATTCCTTGGATAGAATAGCTAGCATATCACCACTTTCTAATCTTTTTAAAATCACATACTTTTTATTACCAAAGTAACATGATTACGTTTTTGCAACAACTCACGGCCCGTACTGAACGGAAGCACAGATTAGTATTAGGCCGCTTTCAGACGTTACGACTTTTCGCCATGCGGGGATGCGATGCGGTCGCGGCGAGTTTGATTACAATAGCATCATATGGAGCTGTTCAGGCGTGCGGACACCGCTGCCATTGTCAAACTCACTCACGCGGGCCGTATCGGCGCGGCAAAGTTGTAACGTCTGAAAGCGGCCTTAAATAGCGCACTTGTCTCTGGCTCTCTGCAGCAGTGAACTGAAGTAATCGATACAGACGGCATACGTCACCTTTCACAGACAACTGGAGACTGGAAAACAGGTGGCTAGTTAACGCGGTTACAGCGCCGAATTACTGGACGTGTCGGAGTAAGGAATGGCCGGATTATAGAGACTGTACTATACATAGAATGATAGGATTGGAGGTTTTGAAACGGATTGGAGTGATGCCTACATTTAAAAAGGTCATCGACAGTTATTGTGTCTTTTATTTTATTCCAGCATCGCTATGGCCAGAATCCTCTTGGGCTTTTCCGAGTGATCAAACATTGTTTGGATACAGAGTTGAGACTGGTACACGAAGGAGAAGTGGTGAGTTGTGTTATTCATCCTCACTATAATTACAGCATTCATAACAACATGTCGATCTTATGTTTTCAATGTAAAATTACTGTTCCTGTGAAACCAGAGTTCAGACATTATAATATTTGCTGTAGTTTTTAAAATTCATTCAGGTCTTAAAAGACCTTTTATGTAGCCAATTTGATACAAAATATCATCATATCACCTAGTGTTAGCTCTCCATCGTCAAAATATCATTGTGTAAAAAATTGGTTTTACAAACTACTAATTTAAAAAATGAACGAAGAAATTATAATATTTGTATCATGAAGTATGGAATGTGTGCGAGGCAGATGGGGCTGGGCATGATACAGCAGGCTATACCAGACATCACTGCTGTGGAGATTATGCAGCAGCTGGAGCTGTTCCGCAGTAGAACGCAGATAACCAGTGAGGAGCTGCGGAAACTGGAGCAAGAGCAGGAGTCCTTTGCCCTGCAGTACCACGAGTGCAACAAACTCAACGGTACGTCAAAATGAGATCAAGATTTAACTTTCAGAGTGTCTCCTTTTGGAAAGGACTTATAGTCCTAACTTCAACACATAATAAAGACTGATTTCATTTAATTTCTTTGATAAAAAAAACCATGTGTAAATCCTGAATTCAAGTCTGTTGTCCAGCATATGGAAAAAACTGGTATTATTTGGGAGTTTTGTCATATATGGGAAAAAAGTCAGGAATTATGCGATAATTTATTTTTCAAAACCTTTGAGAAGGGAGGTTGCGAAAGTCTTGATTTTGTTACGCGAAGTATGCTAACCGGGTCTAGGGATCGTCAGAAAAAGCAACTTTAATCATTATTTTCTCACATATTCTAACAGGAGTAAAATGATCGTCTTGAATGGCAATGTAAGTCAAGATTTGGTTGTGAACATTAACAGACGCTGTGTTTTGGTGTTTGATGCGGACGCTAACGGGAGTCTAGATATCGTCTTGAATGGCAACCGCAGTTTAGATATTGTCGCAAAATCTTAAGTTATTGCCGCAAGTGCTACGGCTGTATAGGGATTGCTGCAAACAGCAGGAAAAGTCTTTCTTTTAAGAAGAGAAAGTGATTCTTTTAACACATTTTGCACTGAGCCTAAAATTATCTTAAAACTGGACAAGTTCCCTTTAGAACTGTATTTTATTTTCTTGACCACCTTGGTGTAAATGTATTGGGCTTTGCCTACCTCCTACCCTGAAAGATTTGTGATTTTTTTCAGGACATTTGTTACACTTGCAAAACTCTCCACAGAATCCTCAGAGCATTGAGGCCGAGAAACGCTTGAGGAAGCAGAAAGAGTTGTTTGACCAGATGCTAAACCAAAAGGTAGTACTTTAAAATCCCACAAATTCCATAGCTGGATATAGATCCCTCCTGAGCTCATAGAAGATAAGAGGGGAATATGACTTAAAGGCACACAAAACGTTACAGCTCAATATCCAAGAGTTGTAGCTGCTGGCGTAGTATCTTGTGTTTTTAATATTAACCGAAATGTCTCTAAAGCTACCATTACCAAAGTGGTTAACACGTGTAATGTATTGAAAAAGATACATTGTGCTTCTTTCTACTCTCATTTATGTTATGGAGTTTCATAATATGGTGCCACATCAAAAGCTGCGAGGGCTTACAGTAGATAACATTTTGGAATCAAAATTCAACAAAGTATAGCTTAACATTTTTATCATAAACGTTTGAAAGCCACACTAAAATACTACAGTCAACTCCCGATTAACCGTAATCGGATTAACCGCCCACGGTCTACATATCGTGACGGCCTCACTAGCCCTGCCCCTAGCAGACGCAATTGACTACCTAATCTACATTCTGGATAGCTCTCGTTTTGGATAAAATTATATTATTACAAAAAATGACAATACAATTCTTTTACATTGTAAGTTTGATAAATCGGTGAAGTTATTCTTAAGTTTAAATAAAATTACAGTCTATTGTAAATATATTTTTGAAACAATATGTTTGAAAAAAAGAGGCAAATAAAAACAATAGCCAGACAATTTTCATAAAAATAAAAGCATGAAAAATAAGAAGGAAATAGTAACCTCATGCCATAATTCAATATTTTATAAGATGAAACCCACGCAAGTAGAGACACTGTTAATCCAAAAGCTGCAGAGTAATTTAAATAGTGAACTAAATTTCAAATAGTTTATTTCGGCCAAAATTTTCACTCGACTTTCGACAAAGTCCCTCGGCTCCGGCAAAACGACTTAGTCCAACTAAATCCAACACCAATCATTATGTAAATTATTATTTATAAAAAAATAATTTACTGTAGCTGAAAAGTTTTCTGTACCTGTCGTGTAAATAAATAAATAAAGCAGTTTTTGATTGGCAGGGCCTTGTACACACTCTTATTAGTTTTTTCGGCCCCTAAACTTGTTTTTCTTAGGTAAGCTAGCTACTATCCTCTCTCTCCTTGTAAAATTCACCTAAGCTTTATGTGAGTTACTTGTTGTTAAATAACTGGGATATATAGTGAGATAAATGTTTTGTTCTTAAATATTAATAGTAGACAAAATGTTGACATTATTAATTGAACAAAATCTACTGAATTGTAAGTAAAGATATTTGAATATTTACACTTGTACGCTATACAGGTGGCGAGCCTGATGCAGCTGCAACTGCAACTGGCAGAAAAGTTGAAGGAGACGGTGACTCACTTGTCGACGCTGCAGTCTCGGATACTGGACGAGGAGTTGATACGCTGGAAGCGGGAACAGCAGCTGGCCGGCAACGGAGCCAAATTCAACAACAACCTGGACTCCATTCAAGAGTGGTCAGTCATAGTGCCAGCTTTCAGTAGGTTAAGCCAGCTTGGTAATTACAGTTGCTGATTCCCTCTTGGTTGCCCACCTCGAGACCAAACCATCAACCAAACTAAAAATTTGGCTGGACTATCCGAAAATTTGAGGAAAAGACATTTGGAGGCCCTTATACAGGGTGGCCAAAGACCGGGAATTCCGGGAATTATGCAGGAATAATAAGTACCGGGAAAAAGCGTGAATTCTGGGTGTAACCAGGAAATTGAGGGATTTGTTTCATCATTCTCGACAATCCCTAGCTGGAGCTAACATCAGTGTTCTTCTATGTTTTTTATGTGTACTACCACCTAAAGATGGGACCGTTGTCCCGAAACATGTAGTGGAACCCCACTCGTTTGAACCCCACTGTTTGACGAGGTAATTTACCACTTATATAGTCAAATCTAGGCCATACTTTTATCTTATTTTAGGCAAAAAAATCTAAAACTAGGATGTGGCTCAGACGAGCACAATCATGATGAAAAGTGAAAACTCTAAGTAAGTTTAAACAGCAACAAAACGATACAAAATCACTATATCCGGTTTCATTACCTTGTTTAGTGTGCCTGAAGATCCTGAGGCAATTAAGTTTTACATCCTGATGCGCATTTCGGCTTTAAAAGCATTTCAGGCTATTGTCAGAGCACTAAGTCACTACCCTATAATGTTCACTTCACTTAACACTACACTATATACACTAGTTGCGTCAGAGTCGGGTAACATTGGGGGGTGGTACAGGTGTATTTCACTTGCTCATACATAACACAATAGAGTACACTTACAGGTAACACACAGATGTGTGCGAATGCTTGAAATATATGAAATGGTCTGTGACAGGTGTGAAAGTCTGGCGGAGATCATATGGCTGAACAGACAGCAGATTAAAGAGGCAGAAAGACTCAAGACAAAGCTGGGTATTAACCCTCCAGGCACCACGGACATTCTGCCCAGTCTCAGCATCCAGATCACTCAGTTGCTGTCTTCTCTGGTCACCAGGTGAGTAACAAACCAGGCTGACATGCAGCTCAGCGCTAAAGCGAATTTCTTTTGGAATTTGTTACTCTAATTTGCTAATTTAAACTCTAGTTCACTCTGCTCACAACCCTTTTTAGCCTCCGGCCTTTGGCCTCAGACTTACGGGATTTTACTGCAAGTTATACTACAGACTTGGACTACAGGTACTTCCGGTAGTCCGATTTTGCTGGCTAACAAACTAGACCAAGATATTTACAAAAGGAAAATTTGTACCAAATTTTGTTGATTCAAACAAAAAATGTGATCTATAGAGATGATACAACATACATATAAACAAAATATAAGCCATATTTTATGTAGCCTTGTGTTTTCTTTTTGTGTCTGTGTAACTAAACAAAGTACATGAATACATATGCATATAAAATATTCAAAAAATACTCTAAATGGTTGGGGGTCAGGATTGGTGCTCATTTCATAGCCCCAGGTCTGGGTCTTATATTGCAACAGCCCTCTTTGCTCTGAGAATGTTCCAAGCTGTGAAATATGTACCTAACTCTTGTTGAAACTATTGAGCAGCGCTACGTCACACTGCTACGAAAAACTTCTGAGTGAGGTGGGACGGTTGTTAAAAGCCTCGCTCCAGCTACAATGTCTGTGGCATGGTATCAGAGATTCCGAAGGAACCATTCCTCAACTGTCGCATTACCCCTACAACGCTTCTCAAAATTTACTTGTCAAAACCTTTTGTTGAATGTAAAATATTTTAGTATGCTCAACTCAAAACACGAGTTAGTGAGTCGGAAATAATAGACGAGGCTTCCTCAACTTCAACCTGGACCTAGAAAGACACTCATGCATATTTTCCTCAGAGAAGACAAGATTGTAGTCCTGACTTTGCCATACAACAAATTGATGACATTTAAAAAGAATAAAAATGTATATTAACCACAAGACAGCTAAGGTTGTATGAAACTTAACACTAAATTAGAATCCTTGAAAAACCTGGGTATGAGTTACGTACTGAAACATGTGGTTGGTTTCAGCACATTCATCATTGAGAAGCAACCGCCGCAAGTGATGAAGACCAACACTAGATTCACATCCACGGTTCGTCTGTTGGTCGGTGGAAAGTTGAATGTGCACATGAACCCGCCTCAGGTGTGTTTGAGTATTCTGTAGCATGTAGGTTAATTTGTCTAATTAGGATATGAGGGCTGTGAGTAACTGAAAATGCAACTGGCATGTCGCTGATTCCAAAATGTCAAGAGTTACTCGGCCAAAACTTCCTGGAGTTTTTTCTGCCCTTATCTGTGTTTATTAAGTTACTTCTACTGTTTGCCTTACAAAAGTTTTATTTTCTGCAGCTTATTTTCTCCTCGTTTCTTCATAGTGTTGTTTTCACTCATGTCAAAGTGCCAAAATATTTTAATTTTTTGATCAACAACAATTCTTTTTTTAATTTATTAAAATATTTAATTTTCCCAGTTGTAGGACCTTGAGTTATTACAAGTTACCTTTTGGAGCCTGTAGATCCTACTGTAGAACAATAGTGTATTATAAGTAGAGAAGGTACACCGATGATGGGACACCCCAGTCCTGAAATGTACATCTTTTTTTAAGTTTTTACAATTTTAGAAGTTGGTAGTTGTCAGAAAAGTGAATGAAGAAGAGCTTATTTTCTATGAAATAAATATGACATACCATTAAATTGGTTTACGATAAATTGTCATAATCAAAGGCTTAAGTTTTTGTAACATCTTGGTAGAAGTGGGTTAGCATGCAGTTTTAATCTTAAGTCTTTGAAATACTGTCCTAGTCTGCACACAATTATGTCTCTTCCTCATAGTCGATGATAGTATTCCTAAAAACAGTACTTTGGACTCTTGCAGAGAACCAAAATATGATAGTTCGATAATGCGATAATTATGATAGTATGATAATTCGAATTAATGAAATGAATGAATGAATACCTCTGTATGTCTGAAAGATACTTCGATGTGAATGAATGGAAAATTTTAGATAACTTTAAACACTGACGATTGTGATACAATGTATATTGTTTATGCAATAAAAGATTTATTTATTTATAGGAGTTCTCAACCGCAGCCGAGCAATAGTCACAAACAAAGGTGGGGCTAAAGGTGGTCAAAAATAGTAATAGGAACAAATTAGTAGTTGCTGTTAACACTACTTCTGCCACTACCACAACTGTGTGTTACATAACATGTTTGTCGCAGGTGAAAGTTACCATAAACAGTGAGACCACCAGCCACCGCCAGATGCGACAAGATCGGCAAGATGAGATTTTCTAGAAATAAATCTGACAACCATTAAATGGTACCATAAGGCCACCATCAGCTGTCCGTCAGCTTCCGGTGAGATTGATATCACAGCTGTTTCAGTTATACCCCATACATAAACAGGCTTGATTTTGTATTTTTTGGTAATTTGTTTGGGGTTTTTATCTAAGGTTTGATATTTATCTGATTGGGGTAGGTTAATTAATTGTAGTTGTGTCTCAAGAATCGGTTTGAATTGCAATAGTTTGTAAATTTTCACCAATTAGGTACTTGACAATCAATTTATTTTAAATGTGTTTCAGAAATATGCAGTTGAAGAAAATTAAGAGGGCAGAAAAGAAAGGAACTGAATCTGTGATGGATGAGAAGTTCTCTTTGCTGTTTTCTTCACAGTTTTCAATCGGAGGAGGTGAACTGGTTTTCCAGGTACATTTTGTATACTCAAAAACAAACCAAAATAACATTTGTGTTTTAAATAAACAGTTTATTGAGAGAATTGTATTACGCCTATTAAAAACTAGCATTTTGAGAGATGATAAGAAAGTCTGTCCACTAGTTAGTGGACTCAAATTTCAGTTGAGATTTTGACATTTTGTGTAGCTTGATGCTTCGTCCAAGGAGGCGACTGTCAAACCAGATATGATTTTCATAGCCAGTGCTCAAAACCAAAAATACTTTTTATTTGATTTTTCAGCTACTTTTTTACCAGCACTATTCTTTTACAGGCCGTTTGATTGGCTAGGTTTGACTCATAATTTCGTCGCCAAATCTATGACAGTAGAATCTTATTAATCTAGCCTGATAACAGAAAGTCAGAATTGATATAAATTTGTGTAATTTTGTCTTATTAATCATTGGAAATGCACCAATCTCTTGTCCAGGTAGTTTGAATGATAGTCATCGAGAACAAATTAATTCCGTTCTATTGTTTTCCTTTTATTTAGCCCAGTTACAAACAGGTAACAGCTTATCTACAGGCACCTCAAAGATCCTGACAACTGAATTTGTCAGATTATAGAGACCACACCGTCTACAATACATATAGCACCATACATAATAGCGCACCACACGCTGTTTGAGTATCATATGAGCTAAAGGTCTAACAGTACGGGGAGGAACAATAGTTGGCAATCTCCAAAAGATTTTAGTAGTCCAAAAGCATGCAATACGATTACTAGCAGGCTGAACTTCAAAGGTAGCTGCAGAGAAGGCTTTAATAAATCTCAAAATTCTCACAGTACCTAGTTTGCCCGGGCTCTGGTGTTACATGTTGATCAGGCTAATCTACAGAGAGGTTCTGACTTACACAGCCACAAAACCAGGCACTGTTTGAGATACCACCTTCCAGCTCACCATCTATCAATGAACCAGAAGAAACCGTGATACATGGGATTAAACATTCACAACATGCTTACACACATTCACAAGATTCAGAAGAAATGAGGAACCTGGCTGGGAACAAAACAAAAGACAGTCCTCACCAATTGGCTCACAGACTGTCCATTCTACACACTTGAAGAGCTGCTCAACTGGAGAAGACTGAAGAGCCTTAAGCTTAACAAACAATTAAAAACCAATGTACCGTTCTTTTTTTCTGTTTATATTTTAACAACATTAAACTAAAGAGTAAAATTAATTAAAACCTGTATAGTTTTTAAAAATTCTTCTGTCTTATGCATTACTGTTCTTGATGAAATATGTAATAAAAATACTTTTATTTATCTTGCGTAGGTGTGGACTCTGTCCTTACCAGTGGTGGTGATAGTGCATGGAAACCAAGAGCCGCACGCCTGGGCCACCGTTACCTGGGACAACGCGTTTTCGGAGCCAGGCAGAGTGCCGTTTGCTGTGCCCGAGAAAGTGTGCTGGCCTAAGGTCGCCGAGGCGCTCAATATCAAGTTTGCTTCGGCCACTGGCCGTCCACTCTCTGAGGATAATCTTAGGTTTCTTGGCGAGAAAGCTTTTAGGTGAGTGGCCTACAGAAACTGTCTCTCGTTTGTGTTAAAGTTACAACAATTAAACTATGGTTGAAGCTACTGATGAACAATTTGTTTTTGTTGTAATAAAACTGGAGCAAATATTTGAGATGTTTGTTGAGAAAGAGCATAAAGCTAAAGTAATAACTGAAAGTTGCACAATAATTAAATGTATTTTTAATAAGTGGTAATTAAAAAACCAGGACAGCACATGGAGTGACCAATGAAAGATCTTCGCAGGATTTGCTAAGTAAGTTTAAAAAGATGTTATTAAATTTAAAAAATGTGCTGAGAACGACGGACAGGCTCAACTAAAAGCAAAAACACCCTGAAGAAAATCACAAATTTTCAAGTCTGTTAAGGCCTTTGTCAAGAATGAGAACATAGTAAAGAGAAGAGAAAATAGAGAAAGTTAGGCCTTACATTGGTTTACATATGCTCCCTCTTTCATTAATTAAACTACACATGCTTTATATGAGATGATCTGGTGTTCAGAGCGCATCAGAACGACTATACCAATCTTCACCTGAGTTGGTCTCAGTTCTGCAAGGAACCCCTTCCGGATCGCAACTTCACATTCTGGGAGTGGTTCTACGCCGTCATGAAACTCACTAGGGAACATCTCAAGGGTCCTTGGATGGATGGGTTAGTAGTGATCATTGATTAATTAACTGCAACCTTATTGGAATTTTGGAATATACAGGGTGTTATTTTTAATTTATCATCATTGGTATCTTGTAGACTATGAATTTTAAAGAAATATTTATGAGTGCGCAGTAGTGGCTTTGACCTTGAATTTTGTCTCATAAAAGCAATGTAAAACATGCATTTTCTTAGGACACTTCACGCCTACAGTTTCCATAGGATTTTAAAATAAACTTAAATTTAAAGTGTATAAAATGTTTTAAGTGGCTTCGCTGAGCCAAATTTCCATTTTCTCATTCATAAAACCGTAACATAAATCCAAAAATCCGTAACTTAAATCCAAAAATTAAAGATTTTGAACATTTTAATGTCTTGTTTTTATTATGAAACTTGTAGAATTTCTGAAAAAGTCATTGCAGTACATTGTCATATTTCTAATAAAACTTATTTCAAATTTTAAAAATTAGACGACTTCCTAAATTTTTCTGGCGCTTGCTAAGTAATTTTACACAGTAACAATTAGGCCCTCATTTGTTAACATTGGCTTTACTACAGTAGATTAGTTTTTGTTAATAGTTTTGTTGTTTTGTCAACGCAAATAATTTTGTATTGTGACAATAAATCTTATCTTTATTTTAAAAAGACTCCGGAATTTAATGTTCTGGTGATGTCAGCCCCTGCATTCACTGCTAACTATTGTAAAGTGACACTAGGTAAAGGTCGAGTTTGAGTGGTAAAGAAAGGTTTGCAGTCCTAACTTCTTGTTAACGCTTTCCTCCCTGATGTTGCAAAGGTCTAGGTTTGAATGCATGTTGCAGGCTGATCATGGGGTTTGTGCGCAAGAAGCAGGCGGAGGAGATGTTGTCTGCGTGTGCAAGCGGAACTTTCCTGTTAAGGTTCTCAGACTCCGAGCCTGGCGGTGTCACTATCGCTTGGGTCGGTGGAGGTCAGTATCATTTATCACAGAAGTCTTAAGTGTGAATTAAGTAAAAATTACATCATGCAACTCTGTAAGGCCTCATGGCAATCAGTTATTTATTGCCAGTTGTAGATTGAGAGTTTGGAGTTTTAATGATTGTGTACCATTTTGTATTACTTTTTTAAATAAACTTAAGTTCTAGTTAATCTAATTTCATAACTCGCGCCTTTAAAATAAATGCAGACAGTAAATGCGCCTTTAAAATAGTGGCAGGTTGGATTTGCAACCCTGGAGCTCATCATTCTGCTGGTGAGGGTAGGATTCTTGCATGCACCACCAACAATTTTGTAAATTGACAATGTGGTTAAAAGCTACATGAAGGTCAAAGTTGAGTGATGAAGAGGTCTTAGCCTCGTTGAACAAGACAAACCTCACCTTCTACCTTAATGCATTTCTTGTATAAAAGCTTTGCGCTCCTTAGTAGATGGATTCTAGGCTTTATGACCGTGAGTCAGGGCTACCCTAGTGCTCCTAGCAGCAAAGTGTTTAGCTGATGTGCAGTTATGGCTGCCAAGAGCGGTGAATTAGTGGCTATAGCGTCAGTCTCAAGGTCAGACCTCTCACAGTTGTCTGTTCAGAACCCACTGGTTATAGTGCAATTTAAAGGTATTGAGCCTACTATGGGAGCAGGGCTGCAAAATACCACTGAGGATCACTGACGACAAAATGGTTTATCAAAACAAACATGGACTTTTAGAGCCCCTGCGCTTAAAAGAGTGAAAACCAATGTCTAATGTTACACTGTACCAATGAGCAGTTTTGCTCAATTTTAGCTTCTTGAGCCTAATCCATAAATGTTGAGTTTTTTTTAAAGATCTTTTATTTTTACAACAAATCCTTAGGAAGAAAGGGTTATTAACTAGGGGTGGATAGGATTGGATTTTTCTTTTCGTGCAAGAATCAGGCAAGAATTACTAAGTCTAGCTTAATTTTGGGACATTTTCAGGCTAGATTAAAAGCTAACTTTAATTATAGCAGTTAAATAAAAAGATAAGTTAAAAATTAAAAAGGATTTTTTACAGTAAATAATAAAAGACAGTACATTTGCCCTGCAAATCCCACACTATTGTTATATTATTTTGTAAGTTTCTTTAAAAATGTAGATGGTACAGCATGATTGTCCTTTGATTTGGTATTAGTATTGATCAATTTTATCATATTAACATAGTAAAACTTTGTAATAAATACAGGGAATCGTAACCAACAAAATTTCAAAATAGTTAAAATAATAACTTATTTACTTTTTAAAAATGCCAACATTTGAACATATGTAAAAATTGATATTTGGATTTGATTTGAGATTAGGGGAATTCTCCTAGAAAACAATCAGATTCAACTATCAAAAAATGACAGATTGTTTGGAAATCCCTCCAAATTACTAGATCAGCCATAAATTCCCTTAACCTGATAAGTCTATCCCACTGAAAAATCCTGTTTTTAGATGATTCCCCGCTCAATTTTCAGGATTTTAATTTTTGTTGAGAGTTTGCCAATCTCTTGGGTCTTGTTGATCCCTAGTATTAACTTATAAATTAAAAATGTGTTGCAGATTCCTCGGAAGTGTTCATGCTGCAGCCATTCACGGCTAAGGATTTCACCATCCGCTCCCTTGCGGACAGGATCTCAGACTTGCCACACCTGGTCAATCTGTACCCAGAAATCTGCAAAGTGACGGCTTTCAGCAAGTACTACACTCCCTTCACAGGTACAATGGAGGTGCTCTGTGGTTTGTTGGGTCTGTATTTGTAGAGGGTAAACAACAAACTTAGCTCGCTGGCATGATTACTGAATCAGTAGCGAGCGAGACTGTGAACCCAAAGTTTGTCCTGGTCGGTAGTTAATTTGTCTCTAAGGCTACTTGCACGTACACACCCATTTTGGACGACCGACTTTTTACCGACCATTCAAATTCCAATAGTGAACCAACGGAGGCAATGGAAGCTGGCACACACACCAACCGCTGACCGGTACCAGTAAAATGCCGGTGAGCTGCCGGTCACTGTCACTGCTGAGCGCCGGTACCGGTCAAGTATAGGACTAAATACACGCTTGCACACACACTGATTTTTTACCAACCGATATCTTTAGTTTTTGCTGCACCATTACCCGAATTAGCTGACTGCACTGTTAATTAGTACAATATTTTGGTAGCGCGTTCTTTTTTTAACTTCTTATGGAGTTTGTCAAAGGGTGCAATAGACATTTA
This sequence comes from Matsumurasca onukii, assembly GCA_018831715.1. Taxonomy (NCBI): domain Eukaryota; kingdom Metazoa; phylum Arthropoda; class Insecta; order Hemiptera; family Cicadellidae; genus Matsumurasca; species Matsumurasca onukii. The sequence goes on from CM032058.1 coordinate 27,169,891, forward strand.
AGAGAATTATTGAATTATGTAATAGGAAATACAAAAACTGTTAAGCGGTCTAGAAACAATGTTTTAATAGAACACAAGTAGCTTTTTCGTATACATTTTACTTGTACTTGCATTTGAAAATAGGCTACTGTCCCAAAACTAGTTGTGTTCTATTAAACCAATGTTTCTAAGGTACTTACAGTTTTTTCTTTTCCTTATTAATAATTTGATAATTCTCATAAATATCTATTGCGTCTTAAGACAAACTCCATAAGAAGTTGAAAAAAGGAACGTACTTTGTTTTTCTTATATAAAATTATACAAGTATCCCTTTTAAGTAAAAAGTATTTTTAATTATTTAAGATAAGTTGAACAACGTGCTGCTATCAAGTTATCTAGTTATTCAGAAAAGAGTGTAGAATGTGACCAAACATTCTCTATTTTACATATCTTCAAGAGCTGGATCTTATTAGATTCTTTATAAATTTAAAATATCAAACTGCCTAATAAAGTAAAATTTGTTTGTTTCCTTCAGTTGCTGAGAGTCTCTGATGATGAATGCCACGCATTTGAAAGGCCTCAGAATTAAACAAATTTTACTTTATTAGACAGTTTGATATTTTAAATTTATATTCTCTATTTTGATCGATAGGCTGAATCCAGCACTTGCGCTTAATCCTACAGTGCTGAATCAGACAATACAACAACCACATAGCAGCAACTCGTTCAGAATTCATTATTATCCAGTATTTTGCAGTAACTCACTACTAATTCTTTGACCGGTAAAAATCCGGTATTTGTGCAAGCACCGGGTACCAATAAAATATCGGTTGAGTTTTTACTGACCGTCCAAAATCGGTGTGTGTGTGCAAGTAGCCTAAGGTAGTGACCCAATCACAGGCAGGTAGTGTGCAGTGACACAAACTGCGTATGCCCAAGGTAACTAGCAAGTTAACTAAAAATAAAAGTGTTGAGTGAAATTTGAGTCATTTTGATTGATATAGTTAAAAAAAGTTACAAATTGTTTAGAAATTTGATTTTTTAGTATGCTAGGTAAGATTACATTTATTTCAAGAATGTTTAAAAATAAGGAATCCCCTTTGCCATTTCAAATCTATTGCCCCATTCTGAAACAAAAACCACTTAGCCACCTCTATCATGAAGTGTTCTGTTTTGCTCAACAGAGAATCAACCAACGTCGAACAATGGGTACGTGAAGCCTCTGCTGGTGACTCATATTCCGGGCATGGGGGGACAACTAGCGTCCAACAGTAACATGAACAGCTACCCCAACACACCTCAGACCATGTTCCAGCCACAGTCTCCCGACACGGGATCTGTCATCTCTGACTCAGTGTCCAGGTAACGTTCAGTAGTCTTGCTTCACTTATCCAAGTTTTGGCCATCTGAAATCAAATCAACTTCATCTTATTAGTCCTAGAGAAAAGAGCTGTAGTCAGCGTTCAGGCCTCCCCTTTCAACGCTGGTGGCAAGCTGGACATTTTGACTATTTGTTGATGACTTACCCAGGACTATTACTACTTGAACCTAAAACGTAGCCATAAATCTAGACAACAAATTGTGGGCGAGGTGATTATTTTATTTAGGAACAGGAAGGGAAATTTGAAATAGGAAGTTTTGTGATGGGAAAGACAAAATAGAATAAACCCAACATCAAATAAATAGCTTTTCAATCAACAACGATGGCAAAAAATATTAGTAGATAACTTCTGCCACATTAATTTATCACTTGAGATTACCCATTTTTCGGTGTCCTTGGTTGTTGATGTGCACCACTGTTAGTCGGCGTTTGCAATTATTGTTTATATGTGTATGCCACTGGCTGACTCGGTATTCAGCTCTGGCTTCAAGAGGGAAGTGGAAGAGGCTAAAGGTTGAGGGCTGGGGTTGAGTATACAAGTTTCCCTCCCCATTTCCCTTCAACTGACTGCTCTCTCCTCTCCCCCTCTGTAGCCCAAACAACTTTCTCGGATTGGTTATGCACCCTCCCTTCTCTCATCCCACCTACATCTTTTTAAGTGATCTACTGAGATTGTCACACATTTGTTAGTACATCCAATTTCCCATACAGTACAGTCTCTATAATCCGGCCATTCGCCACTCCAACACGTCCAGTAATCTGGCGTTGTGATGCAACTTCCTAGCTGTCTTCTAGTTTTCGAGACAGTCTCTCTTGTCTGTAAAGTGGGTGACATAATTATGTTGTCTGTATCAATTACTTCAGTTCACTGCAGACAGCCAGACAAAAGTGCGATGTTTATTGCTAATCTTTGCTTTTGTTCAGTACGCGGCCGTAAGATGTTGTTAAAACGTAAACATGTTAGTTTGACAACAGGAATTCATCATCAACAGATCAAAAATTCATGGAAATATGAAAGAAAAATAATTAAATTGAATCATTCTTTAAATGTAATGAATCATCCTTCAACGTAAGAAAAATTTCCAGCATATCAGGTTTTTTTAGTAAAACCTCCACTTATCCGGCATTTTCACTTATCCGACGCTTCCGATCCCGATATAGGGCCAGATTAGTGAGATTGCACTGTATTTCTTTCCACTGGCAATATTGTACTTGGAGAATGTGATTAGTCAAGAGATGTCGCTAATATGCGAACATGCAATCGCAATGATTAGGGATGCACTGACTGGTTTGTTGTCCAAATTCCTCTACTTTCATGATGACCCACGTAGCAATGTTGGTTAGCCGTTTTCAGCCTAAGTTGTTAAGGTATCCTGGGCCTATCACAATGTTACCGTATATTGAGAGGAGTGTGTGTATGGTGTGTTTGTTTGCAGCTACCACACAGTGCTGGAGCTATGAGAGACGATGAGCGGTTGGCTCTACCTGTCCATGACCTCGTCAACTTAGCAACCTTCTTTAATTCCAGTGTCATCTGGCGGAAACCAGTTTTCCTTTAACACAATATCGTTTATGCAATGATTGGGGTCTCGGTTCGAATTCAACTTTAACTTACAAAGTTTCTCATTGATTATAATCAAAAATTTGCCAATATTACGTTTTATGTGTTTTAAGGAGTAACTTTTTATGTTACGTAGGATGATAATCCTATGATTAACGTTAACTAGCCATCTGCTGTGCCATCCCCTGTTCCAGTTGACTTTGAATTCAATTGGTTTTTAAATTGTAAGTAGTTGAACCGAGATTTAATAGCTCTAAATTCTAATACTAATTCCCGGTAAGATAAAAAGTTCTTAATCCAACCAAACATGAAAAAATCATAGATAAAAAAGTTGCTAGTGACAAAAGGTTAGGGGTTTCTAAGTTTGCTTTACTTTGGATGTGTTTCTTAATCAAAGATTTAGTTAAAATAAATCAATCAGGAAGTTACAAGTTTTTATCAAATAAGATTTGAAATAAATTCACATTGTTTTAAAGGAAAACTGGATTCCATATAGAGGTTATTACTGGCCAGTTTTAAGAGATTCTTACAAACCAAAAATTAGACTAACATGTCACGCAATCGAGATTACTTAATTAACGGTAATGTCTTTAATAGTTAACTTAATGTTCCTAAGTTAGTTATTCTCTTTTATATTTTCTCTGTGTAACTTTTATATGTTTTGTAAATTATTCCAAATTTTATTGTTATATATGTTTAATATTTCTCGCAGCTGTAAGGGTTTTTTTGTGTTTTGTTTGTGAATATTTTAGGTTGTAAAATGTTTTTAAGTAAACGCTGTGAATACAACGATGATTTTCAAGACTATGGTTCTAGCTAGTAACAAGTCAGATGAAGTGAATTCACCTAACAAATTGCAGATAAGGATTCTTGAATTCTTATTCATACACAAATATTAATTCAAACTCTGTAGACTCCGTCTTGTTCAGCCTCGCTTGGTTCGGCTGTCGAACAGGTTTAGTACTGGTTTCTTTCAAAATTAGTCGCAGATCCTTAGGTTTTGCTGAATAATACCTGCATTTTTGACCATATTAATTAACTTAACATAGGTGTAAAGCTAAACTATGTACATTTTGGAGCTCCAACGGGCCCCCAAACGACTTTTCCTAGAATTTTCAGACAGTCGGGCCATTTTTCGTTTGGCCGAGGATGCGGTCCCAAGGTGGCCGAATGAGAGGGAGTCTGTAAATCAGAGTACTGTAAATGTTTGTGAAGACATGAATAGATTGGTTTACAACTTAGATTCACTGAATTCAATTCACTCAAGGCCAGCTCCAGCCACAGTCTCAGAACCAAATACATAGTATTATTAGATGAAGGGCATTACTTGACAAAGTATCACCGTTCACGTGTCTAAGTGTTCCCGCACATTTCCGCACTTGATAATTGTGATAATGTTTTTGGTGCTTTTCTAGCGTAGATTTAAGTGTCTTATCGTAATTGACTGTTTCACTCGTTGGTGCCAAACCTCCCCCCTCACACTATTCATGTCTAGTAAGTGGATTTCACTTAACTAGCAGCAAATAGTGTATTTTTCTTTCTACTTGCTGTCAAGAAGATTTATTAGGAAAAACACCAAAATGATATAGTGTAAGGAAAGTGAAGAATTACTCTAAATGAAATGTGTTTATTTATTTTTCTTCATTGCCATTTTGACCAGTTATATCTTTTTTTTGGAAATCCATCGTGTTAAGGTTAAATATAAACTATAAACTTTTTTTCATCGTCTAATGATTATATCTTTGCTGTATTGTCCCATTTTGAGTTTATTTTATGACATGGTCTTTTTCAATCAGTATACACATTGTTCTAACGTCACTGTCATACTTAGTTATATTGTAACAGTTACTTGGTGCTTGGAAGGAAAATTGTTGTAAAATTTGGCAGAAGTAACCACAGCTCTTGGAATCCTGACAAGGGGATTGGAGTTTCTCCAAAGTTTTTGTTCATATTAGCCAAATTGTCTGATTAGCGGGACCCACTGTACCTGCAGTTTTGTGCCAAGTTTAAAACCAATGCTTCTCATCATCTATGAGTTTAATGTGCCTGAAAAGCCTTGAGTAGCCAAGACAATTACGAGTAGGTAAAGATATATTTTGTGTTGAACTAGGAAATGTCTGTTTTAAAGCTAGCAAAAAATTCAACCGGTTTAGTCTACCTTTAAAAATTAATAGAAGTTAAAGACCTTTCTGTCAGTCTTATTTTAAAATTTTAAGTTAGGCGAAACTTAAAATTACATTTTTTTTAAACAAGAGAATATAGTCAACCAGGTTAACTTTGTTCACTTGTGTAACTTAAGTTTCCATGTTTGTTACCTTCCTAAAAAAAGCTTAAAACCTTTTTTTTTACCTTGAAAATTACTTAGCAAACTGAGTACTATTTCGAGCTTTTAAAAAAATATAGTATTCTGGCTTTGTGTTACTTTTTCTTAAATCCAACTGTCTTTTAAAAATAAGTAAACATAAAATCTTAAAATTGGCGAGAGGGTAAAAGTTACACCATGACCAAGTTACTCTGGTTGACCTTAGTTACAACTTAGGATACAGTTTAAGCTAGGAAAATTTACCTCTGATCTCAATGGACAAGCTAAGCAAGGCTCGTTTCATTATTGTGTTAAATAACTTGAAGTAGAATACAATTATTGACTGAAATTTATGAATTAGTGAACATTTTTGAGAGTAATCAATCATAATAGTAATTGTTCTTGATTACGTGATTTATATATACCGGTATTGTTTATTTTTACCAAGCTTTTATGTTTCTCAATTTTTTAAAATAACTTACATCAAACTAATAACGCTTTCAAACTTGTCAGGTATATGTTTAGCTTATCAAATTTTTGAAGAAAAAGTAGTCGTTTTTGGAAGGACAACAGCTACTCATATAGTTTCAGTATACTGGCATCTATAAGTGTATTATTCCATGTAGTTGAGTTCCGAAATTATATCTTGGTGTATTTATAAATAAATAAGTGTCTTAAGTAGTTGATAGTAGTTGTCTTAAAATGCTTGGGCCAGGCTTTCATGATTTGCCAATAGAACGTGTGTGCAACAAATATGTTAGTCTATTCTGTCCGGTTTTGTGGCGCCTGTTTCTTCATTCCAGTAGTTGATGATTGGATAAACTGTGGTAGTTGAATTGTTTATGAGGTTTTTCTGACATATTTCAGTTGAATTGCCACAACAATATTAATGTCAAGGCTGCATTAATTGATCTACTTAGTTTCTTCTTATATAATCGTCTTTCCATTTTTTAACCGTGATATTTGTTACTTGATTGACGCCTTTATCATAGTTCAAAACATTTCGATCCGTTCAGTTACAGATTAATCAGTCACTTGAAAAGATGCACACTTCTATCTCTGACATTAATCATTTGAATTTATAAATGCTTATCTAGTTAGGATAAGTTTTACAAGAGGCCACATTCTTGGTTCAAATCAGCCATATAAATTAATTACTTTATTCTCCGAGAGAAGAGTTGTATGTCTAGCTATGATAGCTTCAAATTCTGGAAAGGATAAAATTCTTAAGACTATTTCAAGGGGGAAATCGCTAAAAAAGTTCAATAGACTTCTTAGCGATGGTGTGACTTCTTTTAGACGAAAGCATTCTCTCATCTCAATGGTCATTCAACACCTGTAAAGTGTTGGGTAATCTGTTCAACTTAGTAGCTTCACTTTGCGGCAAATCTATGAACGTCTGGCTTCAACTCCTACATTCCAAACCCCTTTCCCACCCTCTCGGAACCATGTTGTATCATTGTCTTTCTTCTGACTGTGAATAAATACTTGTAGTTAAATGTTGGATCAATGTTCTATCACCAATCAATGTTGGACCTCCAGCCATTTCATTGGAATTTATTCTTTATTTATTTCATTCATTAGTTCTTTTTGATTTCATTGGTTTTGATCAATGACTTAAAAATTTCAATTTACATCAAAACGTAGTATCTTAAACTTTAGCCTTTAGTGGTTGGTATAACATGTTAAACAAAGAAAAATATATTTAGTATAGATTAATAAGAAGTTAATAACTGAAATACGTTGGTTCTTTCTACTTCTTTGTTAGTCTGTAAAAAGGTTTGATCCATGTTAAAACAAGTAATGTTAACAACACCAATACAATTTATATTTGTTAAAGTACAAGCCTCTAGCCATTTAAACTGAAATCATGTAAACATAAAATTGGTTGGGAAGGGGGCTATTGGCCTCAACGCATTAACCATGTATAAAAATAAATTACAAGTAAAGTTTTTAAGAGACTCAAAGTAAACAATGAACTCAGTGGTGTAGTGAAAATATTGTTTAGGGGAAATATAAAATAATTCTATATTTACAGTAAATCAACATAAAATTATCATCAAAATTATCTTTTTCTTTCTAGGCAGTAAAATATTATCAAAAGAACCTTTGTATCCCAAGAAATAAAAGTGCAAATTTAGTGTGTCATTGCATGTGTCAAAAATTAACGTTTTTAGAGCAAAATTACAAAAACATATTACTTAGAATCCGGACAGTTTTGGGTATACTAAACTTTATTTTCATGGTGGTCACCTAAGGAAATTTACGGTTTCCTAAACAAGTACCTATTTTCTTCAATTAAAAATCTTCTATCCTTTTGAACTTCCATTGTTCTCAGGGCCGGATTTAAGCATAGCAAACATTAGGGTGCCCCACAAAATAACTATTTACGTACTTGTATAGTTTTTTTAACCAAATCTATAATGTCCCACTCATGTAAATAGAACCAAAGGTGGCATAAAATAATAATAGTTCATAGTAATAATAATTTATGTCTTTGGAATCTGATTTTAAAATTTGTTATCACTTAACTTTTACTGAAGAAGGATTACAAATCCGAAATATTTAATGCTCTTTAAGTCTTTTTCTTTCTATTTTTACCCGTTAGTTTTTATTGTAAGCGTCTATTGGCTTTGTGTTCACTTTTAATAATTAATAATTACAATAAAAGTTAAAAGGTTAGTGCTGGTCTAAATATCTTAAGAAATTCATCGGCAACTGACTATACTTTTGTGTAACCATTAAATTTAAAAGTAGTCTAGTTGATTTCTCAAAATCAAAATTTGTAGAATAAATGCAATATCATTACTAACCAATTTGTGTAATTCTACCTTTGGTATTCAACTAACTGTAAAGATTAAGTTCATGAAAACCAGATTCCAAAGACTACAGTTTTAAATTTTGAACTGTTTCCTTGCTAAGTACTCCAAATCTTTTAATCTTATAGTGAAAATCTTTTGCAGCTTGTTCCAACGTAAATAATAGATTTAGGAAATATGGACCCTCTCCTTTCTGTTTGTTTTCGATATCAATGTTAATAATAGAACCCATCAGTAAAGCAGCCCTACCATGCCAAAGGGAAAATTCCAAATTTAGAATGTCTGACTCAGGTGAATACAAAACTTGGCTCTTGGAAATTTATACTGCTTTCTCTCCAACCCCCTTCCCCTCTGTCAGTACTAACTTAAATCACAACCCATTTGAGTCTAAGGGCCCATATTTTTAAAATCCGGTTTTGCAGAATTGTACGTGTGTAACAAACATTCTACAGGTTGTCTGTGAACTCTCTGGACATACTTTATTAGACATAACATAACATTTATTGTCAGTGTACAATAATTAATTGTGTTGACATAATGCTTAAAACTCAGTTTACAAAGAATTTAGAAATGATAAAATCTCCGGTACCGGAGTAGGCTAAATAGTCCAAAGTACATTAATGGTAATTGTAAAATAAATTCTAAACCTATTTGAAACTATACTTATAATTATGTGTATGATTTTATTATTTTCTAATTAGTTTAGGATACATCCATAAATTCATCCACACTATAAAATGAATTGTTTAAAAGATATTGTTTTAGTTTGCGTTTGAAGGAATTAAAATTTGTCTCTGATCTTATACTTTCAGGTAATTTATAATATAGTTTTACTCCAGCTACACAAGGAAGTTGGTCGTAGATGTGAAGCCTGTGAAAATTATTCCGAAAACGATTAACGTACCTAGTATTGTGGGAATGATAAGGTATTCCGGTATCCAAATGACATTTTGCTAAACAAAACATTATTGTTTCCAAAATGTACATGCAAGGAAGCGTTAAAATATTTAGACATGTTCCTTGGGTCAAAAATACAGGGAATTAAATACGCTAAAAATAGTTGTAGGCCTACCTAATAGTTTGTTGTAAAAGTAATCGTTTTTGAGTTATTCAATTTTAAACGGCTGCCGTTTTGAAGTTTGATAGCGAAAATTATTTTTTCCTAATTAAAAAGTGGAATTTCAAATTTTTTAGGAAAGTTTGGTGAAAATCTGCGCATTAGTTATATTGTAATAATTATTTTAGTAAAGAACACTGACAGGCGGACAACGAAGCGCCGGATACCCCTGTTTATAGTTTATACATTAAAATATTATTGTTTTGACCCAAGGAACATGTCTACAAAGTATGTCCAGAGAGTTCACCGACACCCTATATAAAAGTTCTACACACAACTAATGTATCTAATAGGTTTCCAAACTAGTTTATTAGATTTTTCTAAATACTACAATCCTAACTTGGGCCTAATATTAATAGATATATTGTGCCTTTATTTTGTTTCTCAACAATTATTGCATAGTTCCATCTGTGTCTTTCTAACATTATCTTTGTCACAGTAATATCAGCTGAATGAGAATTGGTCTGATAAACTTTGTTAAGCTATGGTTTCCTAGAAAAAAGTTCACCGCTATATTACGCCGTAATGTTAGCGGTGAACGTAATCGTGGTGGACGAACACAATATTCAAACAGATGTAGACAAAACAACTTATGACATGTTGTTTATTTTAGTTGTCAAATCTGATTTACGATATAGTAATGGATAAGCTAGACTTTTGTTTACAAAACAATAGGTCACCTGGCGAGAAAACCCTTAACTAGTTTTCACCGCTAACTTTACGCCCAATTTTTCTAGGACCTCATCTGATTGTATTGAAAACAAAACTCACCGTCATATTACGTCAATGTATGTCACCGCTGGAAACCAGCTTAAAACTATCAACTAAAAAATATAAAAAATTAGCCATACAATTTAAAGGTAACTCAGTGGTTGATTACTCTGTACATCCATAGCTTTACACAATGAGCAAAAGTCCACCACTGTTTTTATAGAATTACAGTAAAATTTAACTTTAACTTCTGTTTTGATATGTTTGATTCGATTTTAAACCGAACGTTTTATTATATTTACTTCCTAAAACTAGAAAGCATACTTGAACGATGTCCTTATGTCTTCCCAAAGGGCAGACTTAAAGCCATGTGTTTGATTACATTATTGTTTTGCTTTGCTCCTTTCTTACTATTGTGCATAATACCACTACTTGGCTGTTGTTAACTGCCTTTTGGCAACAAGGCTTATTTTGTGATGCAAGTTTTTAGTATAAATGTAAGTTGTGTAGTTAAATGTTTTCATAGAAAACTGGAACACTGTTTAGATTACAACTGCAGTATATTTTTACATAAAGTTTTAACTAACAATTTAAGAGTTTTGTATCTGGCACAAGTACTTTTTTTAAATGTGAACCCGATTTATTGTTAAATTATTATATTTTTATAATTTGTTTTTAGATTGTTTTATTTACACTGTTTTAATAAATTTATTTCAGATTTTATGTTTTTACTAATTTAAAAATATTATATTTGAGTAAGTTCTTTATTCATTAAACATTAAAGCACACAATTGTGTTTAATAGTGTAAATAGTTGTGCGCTTTAGTTTAAAATTATTATGAATGGATCGAATTTTACACATATAAACATCTGGATTGTAAAGATTTAGAACATTTTGAAGTTGTTAATTGAATTTGTGTTTGAAAATTTAATGGTTTAGTAATCTGAGATATGTGTTAAATGTTACAGTAAAATTAGTACTTCTTTATAAACTGTGTATTTACTGTACTTAATTTTTATGGATATTTTAGCTAATGCAATGTTAGTAAAGAAAACTATTGTTGTTATTTTTGTAAATTTGTCTGTAGGCTAAATCACGGAGAATATTACCCCATTCTTTGTGGTTTAAGCAAGTTAGTGCCTTCAATGTACTTTGTAACATACTACTTGTTTGTCAACACAAGTATTTTAAGAGGTGATTGCTGTGTTACTATAAGTAGAAAATAGAAATTAGTTTGGCTCTAAAACAAAAAATGAAAAAGTAATTGCCTGCTCTTTTGTTTTAAGCACAAAAACCAAGTATTCTCACATTAGTGACAATATTACTAGGTTTAAACAAAAATTAGTAATTGTGCAAACATACTTTTTTAAACTTGCATTATTTTATTTTGTGTAATCATCTCTTAAAATTCTAGTAGTTATTCAAGCATCTTGTAATTGTATATCTTTCATCTTAGAGCCTTTTCTTCTTAACAATAAATGTCTTAACGCTGTTGTTAAATGTGTAAGCCAGAAAATAAATATATTTACAGAGATGATCAAACTTATAATTTAATAAATTTCTATGATAAGAACCAAATTGTTTACTGTTTCTATGATGATAAAACTTAGAATGCCTCAAAGTGGAAAAGTTCTCAGGCTCGCAAGTCTTGTCCTTAAGTTGTGTCACAAACATAAATTTGTTCTTTTTTACAGTAATAACGTTTTGAATTGTATACTGTTCTTCAAACTGATTGTGTAATGAAACGACATGATTTTTACGACAGTTGAACAATTTAAACTGCTATGGAAAATTATCGTTCTTTCCAAGAATGAATTTTGTCTCCAGATCCAATATGTTTTGTTATGTTTGTGAATGTATAAATGTGTTATAGAATGGTTGTAGATACCTGGAAAATACTATTTTATGTTAGACAAGTGAGGAGCGTACGTTTTGACCATGAGATATGTTACTCCTAAGTTAAATAAGTTTTAGAAGTTTGGGGACTTGAAGCTATGCAAGAGACAAATAGTTTTAAATTTGTTTCTTGAAGTTCATTTTTATATATACCCTGTGCCTAACATTCAGTATGTGTGAGGTCCTGACTCAATTCAAAGTAGAGCCACGAATGATGATTTTTTTTGTCTGGTCGAATTCAGAATTTTAGTACTGCTTGGATTCTATAATTTGAAACTCATCACTCCTCAACTGGCTATCAAACTTCAAGCTTCGAAGGTCATTAGAAAATAATTCATTCATGCCCAAAGTTTGTCACTTTTTGTATTATCAAGAGAATAACTTGTGAGGTTTTGTATAACAGTAAGTTGCACGCTTTTGATGTTTACATTTTACTAAAAGAAAATGCTCTTTGGACTCCTAAATTTAGCTTCCTTTGCTGGAGACCTTAGGAAAAACATACACTACTCATTCAACTCAAAACCTTTTCAGTCAAGTAAAAAAATTTTTTATAGCAGCAAATAGGATAAACACTAAGTTGCAAACTTTTGAGGTTTCAAATAAGATTTGTTTAAATAAACAAATAGACATACCATTGTACTTAGCATACATAACAATTATGTTTTTTAGTGCTACTTTTAGTGTTACCTTAGTGCCTATCAAATTTCTATTTCTCAATCTGTACATGGCAATATTTTTCAAAATCAATTTACGATATATTGACTTTTGTCAGCTTTCAATGTTAACTTTTTAATACTACATTAAAGTGACTGTGTTTTTTTTCATGTTAAATGTAGCAAGTAACAACTTGTATTCAATGGTGCTTTTGTTGTTAGCATTTAGGTTATAGATTATTTGTAAAAAATAAAACAAACTATAAAATTAAGGTAGTTGAACAAATTTTAAGTGAAGGGGAAATAAAAAATATTTTTTTGAAGATGTTTTTTAGATTATTGCAGAATAGGGTGAATTTTTTAGCACTCTTCTGCATAAAACAATGTATTTGTTTCATAAAAATAGAAAGAACATTACTCTATTTTATACAAATAAAGTCTTTACCGTGATATACTTGCAAGTGAAATTTTTTTAATGTACAACAGTGCAAAAATAACATTTGCCAAAAATTTGTTAAAAAACACATAGTATAAAAACTAACCAATTTGTTGTACAAAAATTAAAATTGTATTAATATTTGAGAAATGTTATGCAAACATTCAAATTAAACTTATTGTAAAATTGAAGTGTGTAAAAATAAACCATTGGAATGAACTGTTTATTTTGTATCTCTAATCCTCACTGTCTGTAATACATAGACCCATTAATATAATGTTATAGCTTAATATTAATATACGTTATATATATATTACTAAATAAATTTGAAGACAAAAATATTTGGACGAACGGATTTGAACCTGGGTTTCCATTTGCGGTGGTTGAGACCGGTTCAAATCGGTTCGGTCCAAATATTTTTGTCTTCAAATATTAATGTAATAACTATTAGCGTTTATACAATTAAGATCTATATATATATATATATATATATTAATAACAAAGTTGTCGTTCGACTTAATTTGAACACAGAAAAACTTTAAAAGTGCCCAGTATATTTCGGCATTTTGTCAACTGTAAAATTCAATACAAGTAAACAGTTAACCAAAACATACACAGTAACAATATAAACAGATGTATAAAATAAAATAAAAGTTGAAGCAGTCCGCCATAGAAAATCTTGTAGAAGGAGAATCAATATAAAATAAACACATATTGTATAAACTATAAAGCTACCTAAGATTCAGGCCATCAGGGAATTTCGATTGGTGATAACTTGATATGATTGTTCCAACCTTCTTAGATAGGATACACTTGAATTTTGTTTCATGGACGGATTGGCTTGACTTTAAATACATTTTCAAGGTATCTTGATGCTCTAGACAGTGTAGTACTAATGGCATTTCTCATCTGTATGTTTAAAATCAAAGCGATGGCGGTCATCCTTACTCTCAAAGTGTTAGTGGTGGATCCTATGTAGTCTTTTCGGACATTTTGGCACTGGATTTGATACACTACGCTATGAGATTCACAGGTCAAGTTGTTTTGAATTTTTATTAGTATTACTACCGTGGCGAATTGGTTTGTATCCATCTGCTTACAAACCATGCATCTAGTTTGTTGCACGGACAAGATCCCAGAAGGGACGGTCGCTTTGAAGTTAAAATTTTGAGACGGAAGTTTAGTTTTGAAAGTTTATCCTTAAAGTAGGGGACGTTTGTAGACTATAATGAGGAACTGTTTTAAAAAAAATTTGATTAGTTACATATATATATTTTAACGGATTAACATTTTAGGATTATATATATATATATATAGGATTTTATACACTAAGAGTACAACACGATCTCATCAATGGTAGTGTAGAGAAACAATGCTGGCCCAAAACTAATAAAAAATAAAAATAGCCAACACAGCCACAAGTTTTACTCTGTATAAATGTCATAGTTTAATTAAATCTGAATACTCACAACAAATTGTGGCATTTTTTGTCTTTACAAACAAAACTAGTATGTAGTAAGTTGACTCAAAAAGAAAATAGATAACTGTAATAATAATTCAAACAAATCTTTGTGAGTAAAGTACAGACATTTCCTACACAAAATAGTATTGTTTAATCAAAATTGTGAAATGGTTCAAAATTACCATATTCTTGATTAGAGATTATTGTAAATTCAAGAGCCTTTTAAGAACCCAATATCTGTGCAAAATTATGTAGAAACTGAGGTGAAAGATTTGTGTAGCACCTTAAAATGGTAAATAATTCAGAAAATCACTAATATACATATATATATATATATATATACCTAATATACACAATATACTATATATATATAATTCAAGAGCCTTTTAAGAACCCAATATCTGTGTGTGTATATATATATATATATATATATTGTGTATATTGGGTATATATATATATATAATATATTTGTGTGATTTTCTGAATTATTTACCATTTTTAAGGTGCTCAATATATATATATATATATATACATATTTTCAAATGATTAAATACAGCAGAAAATAAAGGATTCAAAATTAGCTAATAGGAGTTGTAGCCTGACATGTCGGACATTATACTTTAAGGTTAAACGCTAAATTTCACATTTACCATTGTGTTTTGTTTTAAAAGTTTTTGACTTTTTGCATATCCTAGCGGCCGCAATATGTTAACTTTACATCTGCAACGTAAAACAAACACTGTTTACTAACAAAAAACTGGCCTCATTGTTGTGTTTGAACAGAATTGTTGGTTTAATTTGCAGTATAAATGGATGATATAATAGCTCTAACTGCATTAGGAGTTAATCCACAACAAGATTTAGAAAAAGCTCATTTAATGCTTCCTTGAACCTCAGAGACGACCAAGAGTTGTCTGTGTGTAATCAAACTATGGTATTCTCTTTTATATCTTTGTAGTTATATTTTTCAAAATGTCTTTTACTGAATTAGAAAAGAAAGGAAAAAGCTGAGCCACAATATTTAGTATAATAAATACGTCTTCAAAGGTCTTGGCTAAACCACTGACCTCCAGAGCTTGAGGTTCAACTCCCTCTCTAGGCGTTTGGACTTTGCACCTCAAGTATACACTTCCAATCCACTTAGCTGCTAGAGGTAGGTGGGTAGCTATGCTTAATTGGTTAACATAATAAAACAGATCATTGGAGGGTGGGAATATTATCATCTTCAGGTGTCAATTGAGATCATTCTTTCATAAAAAATGCTACCCTCTGATATTAGAATTATTACAATTTATAATAGTTGTTTTCGTAGACAAAACGAGAGTTGCAAACAACATGGCAATAGTGATGAGAATCAACTGCTAAATTGTGAGTGAGTAAACAACCTATTAGGAGAGATGAGTTGCACCTGTTGAACATCCACTCCGGACCCGGATTTGTTGCCTGGTAATTGATCATCAGATTGGTTGTTCAACAGATGAAATTATTCAGAAGTACTCAAATACTGTTTTTCAAAAGTATAAAAATTTTGAAATGAAATGAAAATTATTGGTGAAGTTAGGACTCTAAAAGTCCTCTCTCCCACTTACCACAGTACAAAATATAACAATTTCATATATACATACAATTACAATATACATACAATTTAAATATATACAATACTATACTAAGAACTCAAATTAGAAAACTACAATGCATTACGTAAAATAGTATATTTAATAACCCAAACTTTGGTGTTATTGGATTTAAAATTGAAGGATTGGTATAAATAATTTTTCAAAATTATATTAAACTAGCTGGGCCAGCTGGGGGCTTCACCCCCAAACCCCCTGGCACGCTCGTACTGGCTCACGAGCCAAGCACCTCGGCCTACGGCCTCGGTGCCCGCTTTGTAAAACTCGGCCATCCCGCTGGCCTATTTCATGGCTTATTTGCTTTGGACACATTTTTTTAATTTCTTGCCCCCCCCTTTAACCCCCCAAATCTATATATTGTGCCCCAACCCCAAAATCACTAGGGTCTTTGGGTTAATGGTATACAACTATGTGTCGAGTTTCAAACAAATCCGTTGATATTTACTAATAAATATTTACTAAAAAAATAAATATAACATGGGGAATTGGGGACCTCAAAAACCCCATAAAAATAAAAAAACCTATATAATTTTATTCGTTTCCCCCACCCTACACACACTAAGGACCAATTTCTATTAAAAATTCTGAATTACCCCAGCCAGATTCCGAGATCTCAACACTCCGGACAACCCTAACCGAAATACTAATAGTATAGATTAACAAATAACCTTGTCTTTACATTTTGGAGACCTGTCTCTTTTTCAATACAAAAAGCAATACCATGAGAGGTAGTGACACCCCCTTATGAAACTAGAGGCAGAGACAACTGGGAGATACAGAACGGTAGTTCATGAATGTTTGCCTTCTCAGACAGGAGTTCACTTCGTCAACAAACTGCCAAATTCATTCACAGATACCCTTGTGATCAAGGCATACAAAACTCGTTTCTATTAAGTTTTGATTAGAAAAATAACGATTTAAAAAGAAATCAGCATTCAGAATAGTTTTGTAACACATACAAGTACAGCTGTGTTTTCCTTGTACATCAGTTTATTATACGCAAAAAGGAGTATTTACACAGAGATGTGGTTACATTGCCTGTAGCGCAGAGAACTGGTTCAGTTAGCCGAAATGTGAGTCAAAGCAGGAGACCTTGGGAATTCCGTGACGTCACTGCGCTTGCTCCGCTGCTCGTCGTACTTTCCTGCAGACCAGCTGTGAGCTTCACAGCCTCTACTGGACCGGACTGGTTTGTAGACAGTTCACAGCTGCATAGATATCCAAAAAAACACTATTATTTCTATGCTTGCTTGTCATCGAGAAAACTCAAGATTTATAGATGAAAGATTACGATCGTTGCACAATCTACATATTGAAGTGAAACTAACAACGAGAATAGTGACAAGCAGGCTAGGAAAATGTTACTTTCACAAGTAAATTTAAAGTGGAAGCTAAAGACGTAATGTTTTTTTATAAAATATACCCACGGAATTAATTGTAATATAAAATCCACGTTTGTAGAGGAATCGGTATAATAACAATTACGTTTTATTCAAGCTCAACATCAAAATAATACTTTTATTTGAACTCTTTTGGTAGTTATTTGTGGTTTAATTGAAGTACATCATTAATGTACAGTTTGACTAACAGGTATTTATGATTTTGTTTGAGCCAGTTACAGAAGCTAACATACACATTCGTATGCAAAATCATAGTAAACTTGTATATTTGGATATCAATATGTAAGATAAATAGTTTTATGCCATGTTGTAAGTATACATACGAGTATAGGATGGTTTGGTGTCGCACTGTCGCCTATAAGGATCATAAACAGCGTAACTCTAATCATATTTTGAAAATAGTTTGTTATTATAAGCACTTTTATTTGTATACTGACCGAAACTACGTCAAAACAAGGTCCAGAACTGACGGCATATTTGCAAGTTTATATTGTTCATATTATTATAATTTATAATTGAATTTTGAGCTCGATTGTGAGTTGCACTGGGGAAGCAGTGCACTGAACTCCTACCACTATCTACCAGCTGATCTCTGTTGTCCAGTCCAGTGCCCGACGTCGTGCCGGTTGCTATTCTCAGTCCGTGCTCGATCGTTCTTATCACTGATTCACTCGGGTCTGTTATCAGCTAATCGTTCAGTTTCCTTTGTTGGACTCCTTTTGATAATGTTACGTCCAACTATGTACGAACTATTTTGGATTGTATTTTATTTGTTTCTTGGACTTTCTTCAGTTTCATCAGCTTCTCAGAGTTGTAAGTATAAATATATATATTGTATCTTCATTTACCTATATTGTTAGCAGTGTAATATACTTGTTACTGTAGGTCATAGTAGTTTCCAGTAGGCCTATGGTTGTTATTGGACTTAGGCTGTAAATTAGTCTGTGGTATAGTTAAAATATTTCAGTCAGTTAAATTTAATACTCCTAAAAGTTGCATAAATTTTACAAAACTATATGTTTTCAAACAAATTGTTAAATATTGTATCCATGGTTCAACTATTTTTTTATTGAAAACATAGCCAACGTAGCCACAAGTACTACCGTTATTAATTTCCTATAACAGTGTATAAATTATTACACTTTATTATAATTATTGAGCTTTATATGTCAAATTATATTACAAATAAATTGTTGATTAGAAATTATTGCATCCAAAGAAACAAGCTGTACATACCTTGACCACAATGTACTCAGCTGCAATTTAATTAGGACAAGGATACTCATTTAAATATAACGATAGACTACTGAAGAACTAGCTAAACTTTCTATTGCTGGTTCTATATGTACTTGATTGGTTTACTTAAAGGCAAGCACTAGTTTACATATGGTACATTCTTGCGAGTGAATAAAATCAAATAAAACAAAAGAAATGAAAGGAAAAATTTTTTCTGACAAGTTAGGACTTGAATGTCCTCTTTTTCATTTAACCACAATACAAAGATATTACAATTGAAATACAATACACATACAATTTAAGTATATACGTACAATTTAAATCTATCTATACTAAGAACTAAAATTAAAATAAACTATAGTAATAACTTCAATGGTTTAAAATAACCCATCACTACATAATGTACATAAATGTCCTTTTAACATGGATAAAATTAAGTTAGGTAATGACAATGTGAAAAGTGTACGATAATAATAAATAGGTATGGTACGATGTAGTAATATAACAGAAAAATAACAGAATTAATAACTATATGATCAAATATTGAATGAAAATGGTAACACACAGATAGAATTCACATAATTATATTATAACCCAATGATGACAAATAATGGCACTGGATTAGGTAAATAATGATTTGGCAAATATTTTTTTTTAATCCATAACTTTTAACTACTTTGCTTGTTAACGGTTTTTATAAACAAACATTTGAACTATATTTGTCTTTAAATTTCTTTTCCTTTTATTACTTTGATTATTATACATGGAATACATATTTAAAAATACATTTTTTCACATGAATACAACATAATGAGATATAAAATACATTAATGAAGATATTTTTGTCGTATTATGTTTTTTGAACATCTCAATGTACTTAAAAGAGTAGTCCTAAAATATGTTTGTAACATTTGCATGTTTTATTTTATTAAAACTGTTAAGTTTTTAATATGTTTACTTTGACAAACACATTCACATAAAACAGTTAAATTTAAAACAAACAAAATATGCTTGTTTTATAATGTTTCTTTGATTAGGTACCTTACTAATTTCTTTAACCACACAAGGTGTTAAAACAACAAAGTAAAATTGATTTAAGATTTTTACTACTGTAATTTATTTAGATTTTAAATTATTGCTAGGTATTCAGATAATACAGTATTGAAGTATATTTCTTGACAAATTGCTTTACCAAACTTCAATGTTCGGGTTTCTGAATCCCTTTCTCTTTTCATCAGAGGTCCAAGGTGAACTGACAAATTACGTCCTGTGCAAAATCACCTACCAGGTCCCAACACAAATCCTAAAATTAACCAGTGTTTTGCGCCAATATTTTCTGCCAGGGAGTATTATGGTTATCAATTAAATCAACTACAAATATACTGGTTTTTTCAAGAAAAACAAAAATATTTCCTAGACTTGTCTTTAAAGTTTAATTAATGCATACTTCCTCACTCCAAGGCTATACACTTCCTCTAGGTCATGCTTGTTGAAGCAAACACTGAACTGATTCTTCCCCTGTTCCTATCAATTTGCCGATTTGCACCACAGCTAATTTTTGTTGTTACTGCTTTATTCAAGGACAAAATAGTATATAGTTTGTTAGTTGCTGGTATTTGTTTTTGAAAATGTTTAAATCACAAAGTGGAACTTTCACACTAATTAGTAGAACCTCGCTTATTAAGTTATTATAGGATGTATTTTTGATGAAACCTTGTGTTACAATGTAATAAATCTTTCTACCAAAAATGTAATTGAAGGGTTTTAGAATAGTTATTATTTAGTGTAGTTTATAATGTACCGATGTTACAAAAAAGTCAGTTAAATATCTCTCTTCTGAATATTTATATAATTTGATTTTTACCGAAACGTCTGAACTCAGAAACATCCAATAAATTCATTTAACCAAATATTTAGGGATACATCTTTTATGTGTTGAGGTTAACTAAATCACTAACTTTGACCTGACTTAGTCCCTGAAGGAGTAAAAAAAATTGCCTCGCAATAACGATTGCAACTTTTAAATACATTTTATTGGTCTGTTTACAGGATATGTTGGTTTTGTGAACCAGCTATTAAATTAAGCTTACAGCCACTTATTAGTTTTTCTAAATCAGTGAATGATAGTTGTTCAACTGATCAAGAGTACCGTACTACCAGTAAAGCGTGACCTTGCCAATTCAGTGATCAGGTGGAACAGTTTTTCCTCACCTCGGTGAACAACACTTTCCTTTTCTCGATGCTTTCCTTCGGCTTTTCCTGACATAACCTAACTTTTTACTGCCTGTTTGTTGCACACGCTCCGTTACACAATGTAGACAGGTTCGCTATAAAACCTATCATAATGTTTGTTGTTTATTGATCAGATGATTGCAAAAATCTCTTGTGCTAGGCAGTAAAACGCTTGGAAGTTAAATTACTATACTTTCTTGCTTAGCTGAGCTTCCTCTTTATTGCAGTAGATATATTATTTATATATCTTATTATATTAAATTGATAAATAGGCAAAACTGTACAAATAGGAATTAGGGTACACAAAAATGTACCATATATTTAGTGTTCATATAATTATTTATACTACTATTTTAGGGACAAATTTGGGATGGAAAATGAGTTCTGTTATTTCTAATGATATCTGTAAACCTATTTCTTTTTGGCATTTGAGCTAAAATTGCAAGGTAAAATTGCAAAAGCCAAACACTCAATTTTGATACTGGTTCCACTTAACTTGATGGGTTGATTCATGTTTTTTTAACTTTTAGTTTTCGCCTTTCTTAAATAACATTTTGAAGAAGAACTAGACATTTTAAAGAAATTTATTTCATTAATATTACTTTTATTATATATGTAGTAATCATAATAATATTATAAATATTGTATGGTTTATCGTTTATTATTCCTTAGCAAAGAACATTTAAATCACTTCCAACAAAGAAAATCACAAACGATTGCTAAAATAAGGTATATCCTAAAATATGTATATAATTCTAATGCCAGGTACATTAAATAATAATTAAAAGATTGGTGACAATTTGGACAAATATGAAATTTAAATATTTTATTATATTTCCAGACAGACTCTGTGTGCTAGCTCAGACTCCAAGTTACTCCTCCGCAGATGAAATCTGTGACAAACTAGGGTCTACCCCTGTGCGTTGTGTCATTGCCACGGATAGGTCAGTAATATGACATTTACAAGTAATACTTTCAACTACGCGTTTCAGAGCAATTTATTTAATTTTAGAAGTCTTTTTTCAAAGTGTGAATGTATTTTAGTAATATTACATTTAAATTCCCTGTTTAGCAATGAAAAATTATGTATTAGATTTATTTACATAATGGCAAGAGTTATACAAGCTTAAAGCTATTTTAAAAATAAAATAAAGATATATGAATCATCAGCATAATTTGCTGCTCAAGAGTTGCAAATACTGAACATCTTGCTACAATTGAAGGTCAACTCTAAAACAAGTTAGACCACATTAGTCATGTGCAAATGGAATAAAAGAACTAGATGCTTCAGTATTAAGTGACCTTGAAACATGTACACTTTCATTACATTGAACCTTTGCCGGTACTACGTTTTATCATGTAGTTGTAATTTCTTGTACTGTAATTTTATTTTCAGTGGAATTGTGCCAACAGCTGAGCATGTACCACAAAAATGTACATAAGTAAATATCACAGCCTGTTGTCTTTAAAAGGGTTATTTATATTTCAGGTTGGAATGCATGAAGAAGATCAACTCTGGGGAAGCAGACTTTGCTGTTTTTGAAGCCGAGGATATTCTCATCGCTGCAGACGACAGACATCTCTCAGACATTCTTATCACACATAGAATCCACGCTACAGGCCAGAGTTAGTACAGTAATAACGTTTTTATGCACACGATTTTGTGGTTTTTTTTATTCAGTATTTTCGGTTTCAAAAATTGTTGTTTTGAGATCTTTGAAACTCCGAGTTGATACTACTGAACTATCAGTTAAGGACTCTTGAGTAAAATGGAATCTTTCAATTTTCCAGTGTTCTTTGTTAAAATAACAAAATTTATGGTACATTAAAATAAAGAATTCTTACCAAAGATTGTTTAGAACCATGATGTGTATTTAGAAAAAGCAATTTTCTTACTATTTCAGAGAAATGGGAGTTCGGAGTTGTGGCTTTGATTTCAAATAAGGCAAATATTTCCAAGCTCTCTGAGTTGAAAGGCAAGCGACTGTGTCACCCAGGAAATGACCCGTTTTCCGCCAACTACGACTGGAGTGAAGTGTTTTCATTGGTAATAGTTAGTTGCAATTCTGTTTACATTTTCTTGAGTCAGTTAGATCCTAAAGTTAACGTTTCTAAAATATTTTCATTGACCGTACTTCTAAAAAAAGCTATACCTATGTATCAAAAGAATTTTGTTTTAACATTTTTAGATAAAAAGTACATAAGAACAAAACAAAATGCCACTCTTCATATTTTCCCAAATATTCAAAATCCAATTAGTCACCAAAGCTGCATTTTAGTTAAATTAAAGAAACAAAAGATACTATCAAGATTTTTCTCACAATTACAAGAATACCCTACAACCTAGTTTATTGTATAACTATGAAATACTTTTACAGTATTAATGAATTTATGGGTTAAAAACAACCGATTTGTCTAATGAAATTTCAAATTTCATGTACAGCTTGTATTTAGACGGCACCAGGAACAGTCTTTTGGTGATGGGTTTGTCCTATTTGTATTTGTTTGTCATGCAATGTTTTATTTGTAAATGACAACAATATTATCAAATTCTTCTAACACAATGTTTCAGTACTTTGAAAATCGTGTGGCTCCCCAAGACTGTCTGAAGGAGTTATCTGTTGAAGAAAACCGTATTAAAGGTTTAGCAGATTTTTTTGGAGATTCGTGTAAACCAGGAGTCTGGGCTGCAGACCCGACTGTTGACGCTTCACTCAGTGAGTATTTTTAAACTTTTAAAATCAGTGATGTAGCTAATCTCAAAAAAATTAAGAAGGGCAAGATGCGCAAATGTTGCAGAACAAGAAGCAATAATACTCATTCTGCCACAATTTTGTGCTACATTTTTATCAGTAAGAGTAACTTTGACTGATGGAAGGTAGCAGTGAAATTATTACTACAGCACTTGAAAGACAAGACAGGAATCATGCGTGGTGATAATTTAACCACCTAAAAATAAAATGTAATTACTAACCTTACCTAAGTGTTACAAAAGTGTTAATTCAAAATTGCATAACACAAGCGTGTGCCCAGTGAGCAGTTGGACTCAGAAAGTGAGCAGGGTGGTTTGCCAGAATGTTAACAAGTTTGTGATTTAACCTTGCTAGTCCTGATCTTCACGCTTCCATATTACTTCTACAGTCTTCTGGTCCACTTTTTTTAAATTATTGTATTTCAATTTTAATTTTCTTTAAAACCTCTTTACCCTATGCATAATATAATACTTTGATTTTTACTTTGCTTTGAGACACCTACCACTCTTGACTCTTGAGGCAGTCCCTCCACCATCGTCTAATTGGTCACCTCCTCGCTAAGCACTTATACACTGAAATATCACTGGTGTGTTGTAGAGAAGAAGTACGCGAAGATGTGCTCCCTGTGTGATGTACCGAGTGTGTGCTCTCAGCGGGACAAGTACTGGGGGCGCCAGGGTGCACTCTACTGCCTCTCAGACTGTCTGGGGGATGTGGCTTGGAGCATGCTGCGAGACGCTAGGCTCCACTTCAGTGTAAGTGCAGATCTTCAAGTTATTTATTTATTTGTATGTATAGTTTACACCATTTTCCAAGTTACATATATGGTGAAAGATTATAATAATACTAGGGTGCACCCTTTTTATCTTTAAATCAGGAGCATCCAAACATTAACCACTTGTGATGACTACATAAAAAAGTTTCTTACTATGGCGCTTATTAGAAAAGTATTGTAACAGTGGAACTTGATTATAATATGATCTGTAACATAAGTATGGCCTCGAGTTCTTGAAGTGCTTACACCTTGACCTAAGGCCCTGGCATTTGTGATACGACCCAAGTATTTAGCTTAAGACCTCGGTGTCCATATGGCAGTCCAAATCATTGGTACACACTTCAGCCGGTGGCCTTGCTGGTGTCTGTAGTACAGCCGGGCATACCATATAAACCTGCTTACTTTGAAAGCCTTAAATCTTCAAACAAACAAAACATGTATTGTGGGTGTTTATATGCCACAGCTAGAAGCCTTTTTTGACAAGTATTTTTAGTTTTAGCAAATTAATTTTACCCAGCAATGCCCCTATTTTAACATAAAACCCCCTTCACATACTCCAAAACAGGAGAGGATACTATCTTCGTATGTTTAAAGGTGTGTATTTTCACTTCATTAAACACCCTTGCTTTAGTGTAACGAATTTTTTAAAGATATCATATTCTGCTTGAATGTTTTAGAGTGTTGATGTGTCCATTTGCTCAGATGTGAGTCTACTTTGTCCCGATGGCTCTACAATGCCTCTCAACTCCACCGATCCATGTTTTTGGGTCACACGGCCAGTCCCTGTCATTGCTGCTAAGAGGTAGGTGGATCAAAGAATCATTCTATTAGGAGTTTGAGACCAATTATATCACATGCTGTTATTAATCTTTGCTGTGATACAAAGAATGATTATAAACGTTACATACATTGTTACAGTGGCTATAATTTTATTTACAATTTTTTACTGCAAGGACCAAGGCTCAGGAGATCCAGGTGATGGTGAAGCAATTGTTACTGATGGCCGACACCCCGGATGATTTCATCAGACTGCTGGAGTCAAATACGCTGATTCCTCCACTACAACTGAGGCCAAGCATTACTCCTACCGACTACTTGGCCACTGGTTCGTGTTACCGTAACAATTAATGTAACTGCATGGTTGCTGTGTGGTCATCAACAACAGAACAGTTTTATAATTCAATGGAATGTTACCCCTTTTTTAACTCAAAAACTAAGGTGTCAACAACAGTTTTAAGGATGCCCATTTGTCTACTTTTTCAGTAAAGCTTCGTCTTGTGTGTTCAACATTTTGCAGGTTATCTGATTTCTGCTTGTGGTGCGATTTTGTCTTATGTAGAAAGCCTATCTAAAATAAAGAGTACCACAAGGAAAACCCATACAATCTAAGAGAATTGAAACAGGCAATCAATACAGAAATCAACCACACTCTTATAAAAATATTGAACAGCTCAAGACTAAGCTTTACTGAAAAGTAAAAAACACATTGATTCAAAAGGTCATCAAAAGGGCATGAAGATGCTATTTCCAAAACATAAATATTAAACAAAGACCATTTTTGTCTTTTTTTAAGACCAATAGAAGTTAATCAACTAAAACATTAACCAAGCTATGGCTTTTCAAAAACATTTAAGTTTACTGGATGACCCTGTATGCTCAAAACCAATTCCAGAAGGCTAACCATGAACAATCAGGAAATTACTGGATCATTTAGAGGGTTATTTATTTCTACAGAGAAATTATTTCTTGTTATGATATAGAATATGGTACCTAGTTGAAAGAACTATTTGAAGAAATGAAATTCAAATGATTCACTAAACAACAATTCTAGAAAAATCAGAATTTTTAGAGTAGTTTGTAAAATTTTAATTTCTAAGCAATGTACAAACACTGAGTGTTTCTATTGTTAGCTTTAAGACTCTTTTTCTAACTCTGCAGTTGTGATGAAATCAGTAGCTTCTTTCTTGTGAAATAGAGTTGTTTTTGTTATGAAGATTCACCTGAAATTATTGATGATATGATTGTGTGTACAGCTCCAGGGTTTCTCAGTGCCAACTCCATGACGGCCTGTGGACAAGGCAGCAGAGCAGTGTCTCTGTGTGTCAGTACTCTTCAGGATAAAGTCAAGGTTAGTTGTCTAGCAGGTCGGATATAAGAGCGGGCCCAAGGCTGCAAACAACTGAGTGAAAACAGATACAACTTACAACTACCTGTACTTAGCTGTGAAAGAAAATAATATATTTATTGAAAGGAGTAAAAAATCACTTTTATTTAAATCTATATTTAACAATTTATTTGTCATTGTACAAATATTTTTTGTGTTGACAAAAAAATATATAACATAAAAGCAAGAACATATTTACAAAATCATAAAACAAACACAACAAAAAAATAACAAATAAAAAAAACTAAAGTCACTGATAACAACTAAGGAACAACTATTTGGGTACACATAATTTTAAATTTGCTAAAAATTTAATATGAAATTGCTTAATTATTTTGATCCATAAACTCACCCACGCTGTAGAAAGAATTGGTAACCAAATATTGTCTCAATGTTAATTTGAAACGTTTTAGATTTGATAGCTGTTCTTTAATTTGTTCTGGAAGTGCATGGAACAGTTTTACTCCTGCATAAGATGGAATCTTTTCATACAAGCAAAGTCTGTGGGAAGTCAGCCTAAAATTTTGTCTGTACCGTGTGTCATGGCTATGTATATATCTGCCTTGTTGTAGTACAGATTTACTAATGCAGAACATTATAGTTTCATAAATGTACAAGATACAGAGTAAGCGTTTGAAGTTGTTTGAAACTTGAAAGCGTCACGACACGAGTCTCTAAAATTGAGTTTAGAAATAATTCGTATGGCAGTTTTTTGTAAAATAAAAACCCTGGGAAGGTGTTGTTCAACAAATATAAGTGTAAAATTGCCAGTGATGATGCAGAATCTCGTTGTTACCACACGTGTACCACTGAGAACAGGAGGAGTCGCAGGGTGCACCCTACTCTTCTCGATGTGCATCAATGTCCAATGATAATTACTCACCGGCACTAAAGTGATAACTCGTCCAGTACACAGATGACACAACTCTCTTTAAAGCACTGTCAATCCAAGATCTCAAACTTATGCAGTTATTCTGTTATTAATAGTGTCCTTTCTGTTGCCGGGTTTCAAATTGGCTCCACCCACAGGCCCGGATTAGCCACTATTTATGCCCTAGGCCAAAGTTCTAGATTGCGCCCCCTTCTGTGTTCTGAGAGGTTTAAGGTGTGTGGGATTGTTTGCTATCTTTAACTGTAAATATGGCGGTTTGTGCCGGGAATGGTGACCGAGACCATAGACAAAAGACTGCAATCATAGAATAAGCATAACTGCTTAATCTATGCTGCGACCAGCATGTGCCTCGGTGTCTTCTGCAGGTCCCCTGTCTCATCATCTCGCATGCGCGGACTAGCGCCCGTTCAAAGCTTGATGACAATTACATAGATCGCGGTCAACTGCCTCTGGTCTCGGTCTTCGGTCGAGATCCGAACCACCGCCTTAACACTCGTTCTAGAGCCCATTTTGGAACTATTTTAGCCATTTACTCATTTAAAAAATTTTAATCTATATAAATAAAATAAGACTTTTGTCTGTAAATTGCAAAGAATCCATCAGTGTTTGGTTATTTGGTGTTCATATACTTTGCATAGACCGAAACTGGTGTCAAAAAAATGTCTGTCTGTAACGTTTTTAAGGCATCTTGGACCGCTTATAACTTAGAATCGACTAAAGCTATGGCGATAAAACTTTGTTCAAGGGTTAAGCCCACTGCGCAGTGTGTCTTTAGCTATATTTTATACCCACACAACATCAACAAAATAAATGGCGAGGGACCAAAGTGGGCACTTTGCACGTTTTTAAGGCATTTTAGACCGTTTATAACTCAAAATCCGCTGAAACTCAAACTTTGGTTGGTCTTATATGGCGGTGAAACTTCATTCAAAAGTTAAGCCCATCACACAGTGTGTGTTTTAGCTAAATTTCATATCCATAAAACACCCTCAAAATAAATAGCAAGGGACCAAAGTGAATTTTTTAAGGAATTTTGGACCGTTTTTAAGTCAAAATCGGGTGAAACTATAGCATTGAAACTTTGTTTGAGGGTTAAGCTAATCACTCAGTGAGTCTTTAGCTACATTTTATGTCCATATAATATCCTTAAAAAAAACGGGTGGAACGGCGGGAGTAGCTATGACTCTCACAAGGTAGCTATTACTTATCTATCTATACTAATATATAAAAATGAGATGGTGTGTGTCTGTGTGTTTGTTCCTCAATCACGCAAATACCGCTGGACCAATTTTAATGAAACTTTACAGGAATGTGGCTTATATACCTGGTTAACGTATAGGCTATTAATATATTTCATAACTTTATTATTTTCAAGATGGCGGTCATTAAAAAGACCTCACTACATGTGAAAATTTATAACCCAAAAGCTGTCATGTAAAATTCTAGAAAAACCGTAAAAGATATTAAATTTTTGACAGCCCATACGAGCTTTAAAATTTAATTTTCTACAAAAATAAACCAGAGCATTTTTTCCGTATCTTCAACCGTTTGCCGGAAATCTTGCTTCAGTGTGGAGAAACAGGCTCACGAGTGGCTCCCGACTGCAAGTCCGCAGTCCGCACCGCAGACAAGACATTACCGCCAGCCGGGCACCACCCCTCCCGTCAACACCCATACTTCCTTCGCCCGATGACAGACTACAGTACAGTAGTGTGTGCAATAAGTTTATTAGTTTGGTAAGATTTACTAATTAGTGTTATGTTGTGGTAGGAGGGATTTCAAGTAGAGTGCACGCAGTCGTCCTCTGGACCTGGTACTGGTTCAGTGGTACGGCATGTCTGCAGTTTATTTCTACAGATTACCATTTCCATTAGAATTATAACTTCGTCCCATACCTTCCTATCTATTCCTCACATCATTCGTCGTCTTCTGGACCTGGTACTGGTTCAGTGGTACGACATGTCTGCAGTTTATTTCTACAGATTACTTTTTCCAATGGAATTATAACTCTGTCCCATACCTTCCTATCTATTCCTCACATCATTAAATTATTCATCGGCTTATTTAACTTCGCCTTCATTCACTGTCGTGTGTTTTGTGGATGGTGTGAGGAGTCGTGTGGCGTTCAGCGGCTTGGTTTCATGGTTTGCTTTGTCGTATAGGCCGCCATCGCTTGACTATACACACCACAAACTACAACCGCGACACCGCGCCGTGCAGGGCCTACAAGGTTTGGGTTCTTCGTTAAGTTTAAACGCTGGCTAAGTAACGGTGGACGTTGGTTTTAATTAAACTGTTAATATTGTCGGTTTAGGTTAACACTATTTTCTTTAGTATAGGCCTACCTTTTGGTCACTCACAGCACGTTGTAGCTGAACCGATTCTTTAACCTTCCTCTGTTACCAAGTCATCTTTTTTAACTTTTTAATTACATTTTTACTTTTAAACTGTATATAAAATGTTTTTTAACTTTTGTTTGGTTTTATTTTAAACTTCATAATTTTTTTCCGTGATGCCAAATAGAAAAACAACATTTCTCAAAGATCAAAGAAACCTAGGACTGTAACCTAGGACTGTAAGCTACAGAATCCTCTCAAGAACGTGAGGCTAGGCTGTTAGCTGATAGAATCAGGCATGTCTTGCAAATAGCTAATGAAACTCCTGATGTACACCAGGACCGGCTGTGTGCTGACAGAATCAGGCACGCTTCAAAAAGATAGTGCGGCTCTGATGATACATCAGGATCGACTGAAATGACAGAATGAGGCATGCCTCACAAGAGCATCTGAGACACCGGGTGAACGGGAGGCTCTAATTGCCGCCAATACCAGCAGAATGGCCTCGCAAAGAGCAAATGAGACTCCTAAGATAAATCAGGATCTACTGGAAAATGACAGAATGAGGCATCCTCACAAAGAGCATCTGAGACACCGGGTGAACGGGAGGTTCTAAATGCCGCCAATGCCAGCAGAAAGGCCAGAAGATGTTGAACAAACCGTCAAACTAAATTGATTTTCTAAAGATAGGAAAGAATTTTTGTTGTTTAATTTGCATTTCTCTTTAAGTATACACACAGCTATACTAAAAAGCCCGGCCTTGGTACTCTCAGCTAGTATACAAATAAAATAAGACTTTTGTCTGTACATTGCAAAGAATCCATCGGTTTTGGTTATTTGGTGTTTATATACTTTGGATAAACCGCGTTTCGGACCACTTATAAGTAAAAATTGGCTAAAACTATGGCGGTCAAACTATTTTTAAGGGTTAAGCCCATCACACAGTGTATCTTTAGCTATATTTCATACCCATACAACATCCACAAAATAAATGACAACACTTATAACGAGAAGATGGCGAACTAACAGGCAAACTAAATGGTTTTCTAAAACTTTTTTGTTTATTTTAAATTTGCAATTTCTTTAAAATATACACACACAGCTATGTTAATAAAGCCTCGAGGCGATGAGCGAGTTCTCTCAGCTAGTTAATTAAAAAATAATGTAAATAAATCACACAATAACATTGATCGAAATTCCAAAAAGTGTACAAATCAAATACAGTACTTCATACTTCCAATTTGTCATACTTCGTACAGTACAACAATTTGTTGTTTTTCCCCGCGACTGCACCCCCCGCAAACTTGCGCCCTAGGCCATGGCCTAGGTTGGCCTTATGGGTAATCCGGGCCTGCCCACCCAATTACCTGCAGAACATGTATAAGCCTCAGCTTTATTCTTGGAATTAGGATAAGCAAAGAAAATCCTCATTTGAGGAAAAGGCGAGCTGGACTGGTAGGGTATAGGCGAACACGCTTTTTTCACCAGTTTGTGATTAAATATGGCACTGGTACATTGTAGCACTGTAAATTCTAAGACGTTCTAGTAGTCATCAACGATTCCTAGGAACTACTTTTCCAATTGCAAGAAATCTCTCACGTTATATCTTATCCCTCAACACGAATAAACATAAACTCCAAAAAGCTATGTGTTTCCAGTGTGAGTGGCTGTCGGCAGTGTCCAGGGTCTACGGTCTGGAGTCCTCACTCACCTGTATGTATGGAGCGAACTGTTTCATCAGTGTTGCCAACAAATCTGCAGACGTCACCATCGGAAGTACAGACTCACTGCTTTCAGCTACCAGGTAACATGTGGGTTCAACTTGGGTGAATATAAACCTGAATAAACCTCAAACCGTCTAACAAGACAAAAAATATTATTGTTGACGTTTCCAACATTGGTGAACAAGACGAACTTGTTTTAAAATCTGCAATTTGATCTTGTCTTCAAGAAAATGACCTAAAAATAACCTAGAAAATGAATTAACATACACTGATTACTTTAGACCAGCTCATTAAAGAGGGAAAACTGTCATTTTAAAAAAATGGCCAGGCTCCGAAGTGTTAAAAAAGTTAAGCAAAACTGATGGTAAACTGAAATTCTTAACTATTTATATTTCAGAGATTACAAGCTGAAACCACTGTTAGTACAGTTGCCGAAACAACTGAAGAAAGCGAGAACTGTGTCAGCAGTTGTCAAGAGCAGTTCCAACATCACGCGACTCACAGACTTGCGGGGGCGGAAAGCTTGCTTCCCCTCGGTCGACGGGTTGGGTAATTATTCAATAAACTAAACATATAAAATAACATAAAAAGTTTGCAGGAAATGATTTCGTTCAATATAAGGCTGGTTTCAATATTAAACTGAAAAAAAAATACTTCAACGTTTAGTCCAAAAGAGGAACTGACTTTTGAACATATCATAATGTTTGGGGTCCTCTTAATTTGGAAGCTATAAATGAAAAATAAAGTTCTCAATGCTTAAAATATGATCTACAAAAATGATATTTATTTAATTAGTAAAACACCTCATGAGCCAGGAGTTTTACCATTTACTAAGAGGAATGATTTTTAAACTTATTATAATGTACAGTATGGGGTCCTCTAAATTTGGAAGCAGTGAAATATAAAATTCTCAGAGCTTGAGATATTAGTTACAAAAATAATATTTATCCATCCCGGTTTGGTACAAACATTTTTGTCTTCAAATTTCATTAGTAATAAATTAGCTATTTAGCGTTTGTACAAATTAAGATCTATAATGATATTAATCTAAATTTCAACAAATCTAAATTAATCAGTCTTTATTAAAAAGGCGAAGTTAGGGCTTAGAAGCCCTTTCTACTACCCCCTCAAAAAATATATTAAAAACAACTATAACTACTGATTTATTATTACAGACAAAACATCTCTTAAGCCTGAAGTTTTACCATTTTATGAGGGCTAGGCAGTTTTAGTTTTTATGTTTATAAATTTATTTGCCTTTATAAAAAAATTGTTTCAGGTACAAAAAACAAGTGGAAAAAATATTACGTATATTGTTATTAATATACTGTATTTGATTTGAAAGAAACAAAATTTTAAACTAACTTTATTATTAGTAGGAATTCAATCACTTGTTTAATTAGACTGTTCTTAAAGAAAAGTCACTAGCTTAAGCAAATTCTCCTTTATGTCAAGCCATTGGTCCATTTCAATGGTCGGTGAGCTATTAAATAATTACCAAATCTAGGACATTAGTTGACAAGAAATTACAACTTTTTTTATTCCGTTGTAATACTCCGTTGTAAAACTTCACCTCATCATCCATCAAAATACCCATCACACTCACCAACCATCCCATATTCCCCTTAAAATACCCTCTAGGAGTAGTCGGTGTCTCAAATCAAAGTATAAGTGCTGAATGAGTTGATGTCTGCCTTTAAGATAATTTGTATTTAACTTAAACTAGAAAGCCAGCCAAATCACGAAAATTCAACTTGAACTAAATTGGATGGTGTTTTACAGGGTGGAGTGCATTCTTGGAAGTAATGAAGAAGAAAGACCTGACCAATGGAATTTGCCCTCACATCAAAGCTGTGTCTAAGTTCTTTGCTGAAATCTGTGTTTCTGAACCAAACCCTTCCATTTCTGGATATGTGAACGTGAAACTGTGTTCTGGAGATTGTAAGTATTGTCTTAATTCCAGTAGAACTAGTTTTTACATGATTACAACTGAGCAAAATTTATATTTATTGGGAGGTATACAAATTGATCGTTAACCTTCGGGTGTTTTGAATTTGTTTATAGACAGCACAGAAACGTATGGAGAAGAGATGACAGTCGACAATGAAGCTGTTGCATTTCAGTGCCTTGCCTTTGGAGGAGGAGACGTAGCCTTTATTTCTTCAGACTCTATACCAAAATATTTAGGTAAAAATATGATCATTATTGGAGACCAGAGTTTGACACATTACCTTGACTGCTTTTGACCCTAAAAATAGAGATTGGAGAGGGTTATATTATAGAAAATAAGAGGATTGACAAAATAATTTGAAAAGTTAAAATAGAACAATTTCATTGGTTGAGCACACGCCAATAATAGCAAGTTCAAAAATAATAGAAGCGAAGCATGGTAGATTTAATGATAATGTTGTAGCCTTGTAAAGCAGAAGAAAAGAAAATTGAATGAGAAAAGACTCAGCATAATAAAAGTATACATTAAACTTAGTTGGTAAAAAAAACTCCAAATAGTTTGGTGAGTTTATTGAGAATGATTTCATCTAGCCACCTAACAAACTTGATGTTTTTTAATTAAATTAGGTGGGATACTTATTAAGTGTTTTATTTATTTTTCATTAGAAGACATGAAAATCAATGCTGAGGTCGAAGGATTGACAGTAGACAGTTTCAAGACAATATGCGAAGACGGGGCCAAAAACACGGATTGCACTTTGAACTGGGCCAGTAACAGTCAAGTGAGTAATCCGTTAGTCTCAGCTCAACCTACCAGGTAGAAAAATGTTTAAATCCATTTGAATTTGAAACAAAATTAAGGTCATTGTTAATGTTATATATACAGTTATAGGTATTTCAAAATCGAGAAACTCTCTTAAAGTATCTCATCTCACTTTAATGGCCTAGCTCAAACAACAAAGCAAAGTGCTAGTGACAGTTATCATAGAATATAATTATATTTATCTTATTTATAATTTATTAATATATAAAAACTGTCGTTCAACTTTTCATCAATCTACAAAGACTTTAGAAATTTACAGTTCATTAAAAGATGCCAGTATATTTTGGGCTTTGCCTTTATCAACAGTATACAAACAAATTTGTATAGAGCTGGAAAAGGCAAAGCCCGAAATATACTGACATTTTTAAAACATTGTTTGTCATTCAATTTATGGAGATAGGGCAGTTGCCACCAGTTGATAATGCTGCCAGAGACCGTGAAATACCCCCTCCCTGTTTGTGTTTCTATCAAGAAGTAGATGTTTTAAAAGGTAAGACTGCTTCCCTGTTTTGTTAATTGAAAATGTATCAATTTATTTATACATCTTCAAACAGTTTATTAAAATTAATTTTCCTTTTCACAAGTTTATTTTGTTCTTTAAATGAGCCCCTGAGGGTCAATTTACAGGGATCAGAAACAAGAGCACTGCATATCTTGAAAAGTAACCTAACTGCAATTGAACAAGGAATCAACAATAATACGCAAAGTAACTACAGCAGCAAAGTGTGGAAACTTACCAAGAAAAGAGGGAATTGATTCCTTATAGAACCAGATCCTCTCTTACAATTGCAAAATTCATTCCAATTTTCAAAAAGAACGCCCCTCTACAATCCAAAATTACCGCCTGATCTCAATCCTGCCTGCCTCCACCAAGGGGTTTCTGATTCAAATTGCAATATTTAGAAAAACAAACTACTGTCAATAAACTAACTTAGGTTCCAAAGTAGAATGTCGACAACAGGCAATATGGAACATCTAGTTGAAATGGTAGTAGAAGCCATTGAAAGTTTAGAAACTACAATAAGTGTATTCCTCGACCTATCAAAGACCTTTGACTGTGGTGATCACACTATCTGGATTGACAAACTGGAATATTATGGGATACAAGGAGTGCCAGAGAACACAGACTGACAAAGGGCTAGAGTAGAACAATTTGAATAAGTGAGACCAAGTTGTATATTTGAAAAGATCGTTGTCAGAAAGTACGGAAAGTTTTAGCTATTACACATTAATATTTGCGTCATTAATTGGTGATCGAATGATGTGCGTTTGATTTCCGCAGTAAAATGTTTATTCATTCACGGATATAGCAACTAAGAATTGCATATTAGAAGGAAATGGCATTACTCAGAAGTTAATTTCTATAGCACTTAAACAGGGTGGTTATAAATTGTTGGGTACATTTTGGGATTGAGTGAGTGAAAGGCCAATTGACTAAGTAACGGGGGAGTTGTTTTGTTGGGTAGCAAATTTAAAACAGTTTTGTAACTAATAAATTACAAAAAATATCATTATTTTACAAGAAAAGTTACAAGGAAACCTAACAATTTCCACAAGCTGTCCCCCACATTAAAATGGTCAGGTCTAAGGGTGTAATGTCTGAGGAAGTAAAGGCCAAGGAGTTGGGAACTTTTTTGAGCTATGTCAAGGACAGAAGGTTCACAAATACAGTTCAAGGTATTGGGAACTTCGAGAGGTTAATGGAAACATAACTCTGGCAATGCTCAGTTAAACCTGGTGTGCGGGGTTGAATTTGGACTACAAACAATGGTTTATTTCCCTTGTAACATTACTTGTAAAATAGGTACCAGTATTTTTTTGTAATTTGTTAGTAACAAAACTGTTTTAAATTTACTGTCAATAAAAAATCCCAAATTTTTAAGTCGATTGGCCTTTCCTTCACTCAATTTGAAAATATTACCAACAATTTTTTTTACAATTGCCCATTTCAAAAGTTGATTGTCTTCTAACTACTAAATGCGTATTTTCAGGTGTTGGTGCACGGCAAGATCTCAGCTTCGAGAGAAGAAGACGTTGTGTCTTTGTTCACTGGCCTACATAATCTCTTCGGTCACTTTAACACTCCGTCCACTCGCACGTTCAACATGTTCGCTGCTTCTAACAGTCTATTTGACATCCCGGTGAGTAGTTAGAATTACGATGTCTTCCATTCTGCTCTAGAAGAGAGCAATGATAAACATGTATTCTAGTAAACATTGCAGAAAACAAAATATTATTGAATATTTTTCCATTTTCTTAGATAAATGGTTTGCGTGGTTTCAGGCGGCTGTGGAGAAGGCAGGAGTCAAGCAACAGTTGGTGCGGATGGGCAACTTCATAAGCAAGGCTAAACAGCGGCCCGACAACTACGAAGTTAACTTGCAACATCTGGAGGTGTGCGTTCCCTCTACAGCTAGTGTCATCTCCTTGTTCCACCCGTTTTATTGTTTTGTATTTCTGTGGTTAGTGTCAATGTTGTAATGAGAATAATGAGGAAAAGTCGAATTTGAACACCTTTTTGAGTTAAGACTGAGATGTAACTGATATTGTGATTCATGAATTATAAAGAATTTTGTACGAGGTCAAGCGTCATTTTTATCGAAGGGTTATATTTACTGTATGTTTTGAAATGAAGAATACATTAATGTTCAAATATAATTATTCCACTTTTTAAAACATAGGCTGTAATTTTAACAGTTAAAGTTGTTATTATATTAAGATTGTGATTATTCTTCTAAAATGTCTTTGTGTAGGTTAAGTATATGAATTGTAGAATGAACTATAGTAAAATTATAATTTTACCTATTGTTTAATTGGTATGTTCCTAATTTGAACAAGTTGTGTGAACGATTGTAAAATACTGCCACTAATAATAGCTTTGTTAAAAGTTAAAACATATTCAGGAACGATGAATTATAAGAAGTCATAACAAAAATGTTGTAAACTTGGAATAGTTTAAAGATTAAGGCAACATTTCAGTAATTGAAATAAAAACTGTTGGATTAACCACAATGAAAATAGCATTTAATTGTGGTTAATCCAAAAGTTTTTATTTCAATTACATGTAAAACCACATAAGTTTAAAATCCAACATTTCAGTATTTCTTAAATGAAAACAAATTTGAAAGCTTCAATTCAAAGCTTAGAAAAACCTGGTACTTTTTATACTGTTCCCTAGACTATTCATCAACTGTGGCTATCTAAAACGCCTTTTTTCTATTAGTCCAGGAAATCTTTTTAAAGGCAGCTATTTAAATATTTTACCAAACAAGTTATATTACAACTAAAATCATTAATGAGATAACTTTGTTAAAACTAATTAAGGACGATGAAAGGAAACTAAAAGTGTGTTTAGCCAGTGACACCATAAAGGTGAGTTGCTTTAAGTTTATTCAAATGAGCATTAGGTCTATTACTAAGTAAGTAAAAATTGTACTTCAGTACTACGTTGGGGACACACTGACTTAAAGTTAAAATATATACACAATAAATAGTACGATATCACAAAAATTCCAAGACGTATTTACACGATTGCTTAATCTTAGACTTCAATTAGAACGATTTCTTGCTTCTATGAGGAAGAACTGAGTCTTTGGCGTAGTTGAATAAACTAAGCAGTCCGTATTTCTTGTTCCGATTTGAGAAGTAATTGCTCACTACATCATTGTCCCCTGCAAACAAATTTTAGTTAAGCTGGATTAGAAAAGAAAAGTATCACTTGCTTAAAATAGAGACATTAATTTTGAGCAATGATTTAAGATTCTTGGCATTTATATACCTTGTCTTTCATTCTTGGCATTGTTGAGCTCATTCTACCGGTGCCAGAAAATGCTGCAATAATTATCATCTCAAGTTGAGTTAAGTATCTTTTACTGTGAGTTAGTAGACATCACTGGAGTTTAATCATAGTAAAAATGATTTCTGAGATAAAATAAAGTTCAATTTTACAATGTATTATATTTGTTTCTTGCCTTAAATTTTTTTTATGTTTCCCTCAAAAGAGAACCAAAACAGCTGCGTAGGCAACTCTTAAACGTCAACAAGGCTCTTAAGGCTGATTAAAAGGTATTTCACTTTAGTTAAAAATAAATAATATACCGATGAAAAGGACTAAATCATTGACTTTAGATGGTAGAGTGTGAACCAATCTAATAGTTCGGTTAAAGAGGGTAACAACTCAAGATGGCCACTGATACGATCTTAGAATCTACTCAATTTAAGAGAAACTTTAACCGGGGTATCTCACTATAGTTTGTGTGAGAATGGTACTAAAAGCTCACAACCAACATTTATCCAAATCTTTCCCATATAGAAGCCTACTTTTTTTAAATGTCTTATCGGACAACCAGTATTTTGATATTTTCAGTTCTATGTTTGAGTTGTTTGTCTTGCATTGAATACTTACGCAAGAGGGGCGTCGTCTCCGACACAGTAGGCAGAACGTTCTCGTTGGCTGACAGAGAGACGAACAAAGCGAAAGGAACCAACCACAAACACAGTGTAAAGTAAGCCATCACCTGATCAACATTAAATAAACACAAAATTAACACTCTCTTTAAACAGTTAAATATTTGATAATTAATAAACAAATGTATGGTAATTCAGTTAATTAAACAGTTAATTCAAGAATTTAACTATTTTCTTTATTCGCCAGTTTGATGTTTTAAATTTCTAAATCAACTAATAAGATCCAGCTCATTAAGATATGTGTAATTCAATTTATATATTTTTTTTAAGAAGAAAACTAAGAGTATTTGAACATACTTTGAACAGGACTTTTGAAGACATTGCACTTCTACTTAGTAAAAAATACAAAAGTGATGTCTTTATATACTGATAGGCTAATTTTTTGTTTACAAATTATTTGGCATGCATGTAATTAATTGCAAAGGGCAAACTGTCTATTTAAAGTCATAATCTTAAATTGTGAGTGTAATCTAATCTTGGTATATTAGACTCTCATTTCTCATTATAGTCATAATTCATCTTTGAATGGATAGCTAAGTACTTAAATCCTAAAAGCTGCCATAATAATAGTTGATTTCCTGTAGAATTTACACTAATCTAGTCTTTTTATCAAATTTCCTTTAGAAAAATGAGATACCCAAGCCGTCAGCATAGTAAGACCCAGGCCCGGGACCATGAAATGAACACTAATCCTGACCCCCAGAACACGTTTAGAGAATGTTTGTCACACTTTATATCCATATGTATATAAGTGTATCATCTCTACAGTCACATTTTTTGTCCGATTTTCACCAAATTTGGTAAATATGTATCTTTTGTTAATATCTCGGTCAAGTTTGTTAACCAGCAAAATCGGAAGGATCGAAACCCTTCTTTTGGGATGAACTAAAATGGTTTTAATAATCTAAAAACACTAAATTTCATTTAATTTTGAGGAAAATTGAAATAAATTTATATATTTTTTTATTATGACATAAAAAAATTATATATTAAAAAGAACCAAAAGTTATTATCAAGTTGTTGCAATATGGCGGCCAAAAGTGATTTTTTTGTTATAACAGCGGAATAAATACATAATACAATGTTATTTAAATTTAAAATTTGTTTTCCTCCCAGCTCTTACTTAACTCACCTCAGAGAACGAATGGTATATGGCATTGAAATACTGGAATGCCAAATAGTGGTTGACTAGAAGTAGGATGACGGCCACAAAAAACGAGGGAGACGAAAGCGTTACATAAGGGAACGTCTGGAGTATCAACAAGTGAGCCACCTGTGCCAGAAGTCCACACACAACCATTGTGCGAGGCAAGTCTTCAAACAGGAGAAACCCCAAGTAGACACATAAAACCGACTAGAACAAATACAGGCAGATGTAGTAAAGTGGCTGGAGCCTGATTTGGGTACAAAGGGTTTTCTTGAACTGAAAGTGTAAATTCAATAGTTAACCAAAAAAATGTTAGTACTACCTTTCCAAGGCAAGGCAGGGTGTACACTGAATCAACTCCGGTTTGCCCGGGACCGCACTGCCCCCTTCGGAAGAAGTCAGTTTTTATGTAATCAAATGAGCAGCCAGACACTATATGGTGAACTCTGCTCTGGCTTAGGCTATGGTCACCTCTGGGTATCATAGGAGCAGGATATGGTTGGTGGCAGACTGCCATTTTCTCAATGATGAGAAGTTTTCCTCATTCTACGTATGTGGCTTAAATGTAGTGGGATGTTAAGCAATGTTTCAGTGTATAGAAAAACTCACCGGATAAATCTAGTAGTATAAACATGTATGTACAGACGGATTCAAAACGTTACTATGTGCACAAATTAATAAACAACCAATTAAACTCCGAATTTTTATTTTATATTTTAATTCATTAATGCTTTTTATAAACAAGTATCAAAATTTTGAAGCAAGGTTTATAGAAACAAAAACCTTGAATCTGTATTCTCTTCTTTGTTCAAATGTGCATTGTTTATTATAACTATAGGGTTTTCAGCCAATTTACTTTTGAAAAAAATAACTAAAAAGCTAAATTTACAAAAACCTTTATGTGCAGTATTAGAACACATTGAACTAGTGCAGATAATAAGACATAGTAAAATGAAACACATTACATTCAACCAAGCATGGACAATTTTGTTCATTAACGTACCTTGACTTCCACAGAACAATAAAAAATACTTACAATAGTCAACAATCTAATCACTCTCTTGGATATAACTGTATATTCTTCCACCAGCTCTGCAATATAATATAATCCTGCAGCTAGAAAATACAAAACATTATGTTAGTATAAGTTATCCATCAAAACAATATAAAAGTGCAGTTATTTTATGGTTATAAAATAAGTGTGTAATACACAGTTTTACTTGTTTAAAGCAATTTGAGTATTAGATTATGTTTGCTTGGGTAATACATGCACTGTTACAAGGTGGTCAGGTAGAACCGAACTGGGTAATACAGAACATCTTGGTACATCGAGATTTGAGAGAAGGCGGTTGAACTACATATCCAGACAAAACTCTAAAACAACCTTGAACACATTGATTCTATGT
Organism: Matsumurasca onukii; assembly: GCA_018831715.1. Classification (NCBI taxonomy): domain Eukaryota; kingdom Metazoa; phylum Arthropoda; class Insecta; order Hemiptera; family Cicadellidae; genus Matsumurasca; species Matsumurasca onukii. The sequence goes on from CM032058.1 coordinate 27,211,148, forward strand.
AAAAAGAAAACTAAACTGGAACTGAGTACTACCTAACTAGCAAAGTCTAAATTACTCAAGAGTTAGACCGAACCAGGACTTGAACCCAGAACTCTCATTTGCCAGACGAGTATGGTGAACATTACACACAGTATTTAAATATGTTTGTAAGTGGGTGGGATGGTTTAATGTTCAGCATAATCGCCCAGCAGATGAGAGACCTGGGTTCAAGTCCTGGTTTGGTCCATAAATGTCGTCTTCAAATTTCTGTAGTAATAAATTTGCTATTTAGCAATTACACAAACTTATATCTAGGCCTATCTTACTCATGAGTTAAACTAGACCTAACTTAAAGTGTATTGAGTAATTAGCCAATAACATTTTTTAAATACAATCAGTAAGTTACCCTACGAAACATATTGCAAGCTGTACGTTGGACAAATTATAGCAGTGCTCAAAATTGAAATAATACATCAGTAAAGGCTAAGTAATCATAGTTTTAAGAACACCGGGCACAACGTTTGAGACGTTGACTCACCTAAAGAAACTGTTACGAAAGAAACTTGAACAACCAGAGCTAACCAGCTCAATAAATATAAAAACCACATAGTTAAATAGTTTTTAAAGAATAGGTTTCAATAAGATTTAGTTTCAATTTATAGCGCTACGTTAGGAAGAGAAACAACACGCAAATATTTACGTCCATTCCATTCTATCATGATGACTTATGATTTTTTTTACTCAGCGTTGTTTTGCTTTCTGCTGGTCTGCTCTGCTGTCACCACCAGCTACGTCATACTAAAATGCGTCGTATTAGAAGAAAAAAATGACTATCGTTTTTATCTGGCCACAAGCAACAGAAATACAGTATATACATTTAATCATTTTTATTTAAATTTTATGACAGAGAAGAATGTTGGATTTCGTTAAATGCTTGATGAAAATTGAATAGATTTAAAAAATTACTCATTCAAAACAAGTTTTATTTAATTTAAAACAAGAACGCTTCTGCCGGTTAAGACATCATGATGAGCGCTTTACAACTGACAATGCGTAAACCTGCAAATTAAATGGAACTTTTTATAAAAATGGGTAATTATTTAAATCTTCTATGTTCTGCATCTTCTGACAGCTTGAGCCATAGTTAAATCATCCTTAGTTAGTTTAAAATATTATCAAAATTGACAATAGTACTTGATACTTACTTACTTACTTAATAGTGCAGTAACATTTTCCGCAGCATCATGACAGCTGTAATTCAAACAAAATTGAATTAAATTGCAAGTAGCAACAAACAAATGACTAAACATTTTATGTCAAAACCAATTTTTAAAAAATTGTAGTTTTAAAATATGCCATTATTTAATATTTTGGTAAGATATTGCCATTGGCGAACTTTGATAGGTTCCAACAAGAGTGTGGTTGTTTTCGCATATGCCCAAGTTGGCCCGGCTCGCACCTATAGCTGGGGGTCCCATTTTTCCACTACAGTATTAGCGATTTTTTGGGTAAGGTACCATTAAGGCAATAAGACGTCTTTTACGTAGTATATCATTAGAAGCCTTAAGCCACACGCGAGAGATTGAATAAGTAAGAGGAAAGCTCAACAACTTCCTTCAATACTATATTTCTTATCATGTTAGATTTTTATTATTAACTATCTTAGTACTGGCGCCTGTAGATCCTACAGTTGAAATGAAAATGTTATGCAGAGTGGATGCGCATTTCACCCCGCTTGTGGGGCATCGTCGGTACTCTTATTGTCACTGTTCTAACACAAGTGGGGTTACGGAACGTGAACACGGTTACGCGCTACGCGGGTTCTTTGCCCCGTGGCCGCCGACGGTACATCGCGCATTGGGGGTTGAAAGTGCGACTGGTAGTTGGAGGTGGGCTCGAACCGGGTTGAGGGCGCTGTAGGGTTGAGATGGCGATGACCTTTACAGTGGTTTTCTATAAAATTAACATTTTTCACCTGATACCTTTTCTTATATTAGTTACGTTATTTATTCGTTGAACCCAATTTATTTTGATACGTACAAATTCATTTCACTTTACTGGCCGCATTATTTTTATATTAAAAATTAATTTCCACCAATTTCTATTTTGAGACGGTTTGCCATAACCACGTGACGTTTTAGACAGACAGCCAATGAGAAGATAATAGCATTTATTTTCATGGTATACGTACAAACCGTACGACGTTTTCTTGTAAAAAATGGTAACCGAAAGTGCGAAGAATGGAATGTTTTAGACGTATCAGTTTGCTTATGATTGGATTTATATGACTTTAGATGGCTAGTGTTTGAAATGCCAAATAAACTAAAGAAAGACAAGGTAACTACTGTTAATTAACCGTCTTTGCCATCACATAACCCTAGTCAAAGGTAGATTGAACCTGGATGAAATTTTGTTGATGCGGTGAGAAGTTAATGCAGGAGTTTTAATTAGTTTGGAAGCTAATTAACTTACAGTAACTCTGCTACAAATAAGTTGGGTTTAGTAGAAGCTATTGCGAAACACTTCTTTGAATAGCTTATAATATGATATATTATTTAAGTGTCAGTTATACCCTAAACATTGTCGTGTGAATGATCTTAACGTTATTTTAGGTTATCTGTATTTTTGAGGTTTGGTAGGTAGCTGTACATAACTTTCCCTAATTCGATTTTAGAAGTAACTAGGTCTAATTATATTTTTAACATAATTTTTATAATAATATAAATTTTGTTTACAGTAAAGCAAGGCTAACTAAATTTGACTTGGGTTGATGAGTAGTTTTCAATATGACACCAGAGCTAGGTAGGTTAAGCCCTAGTCTGAACTCTTAGGCATACAGCATCGACTTCGGTTGGCCGGGCCATGTACAAACGTTAATAAAAACTGTCTTAAGAACAGCTGTGATAATACTAGAATAAAGTTAATAATAAAATGAAATGTGACAATTCTAGTTGTAAGGATTTTACATTGTATAAGAAATTAATAATTACTATGACTATGCCCATTTCGTGTAATACTGATCAAAGGCAATAAAGATTCTTGATTCGGTTGGCCCGGGTCTGCCTTGGCTCTTCATAAGAAGTCGGGGTATTTGTGACTTTTCTTCTAACTAGTAATAATTGATTGACCACAAAGAGTGAAGAGTCCCACATTTTTTTTCTTTTTTGAGGCGCGGAACATATTAAAAACGTCATTACTCATAAAAGTTGGGACTACTTCCAGGTTAGGTTAGGCTAAGTAAGGGTTAAGTTAGTTAAGAGTAAATTAGGGTAGGCCTAGGTAAGGTTAAGTTAGTTTTAGGGAATGTTAGGTTAGTTTAGGACAGTTTTTGTCAGTTTAGGTTAAGGTAGGTTGATGCAGTGTTTACCTATTTTCTCTTATTTCCTGAATGTACATCAACCATTTTACATGGTTTTAACTATAAAACGTGTCTTAAGATCATAAATCACTAAACTGGAATTTTACAGAAGTCAGTTTGCATGTAGTCAAAGAGCAGCCGCTCACTTTATGGTCGACTCCGCTCTGGAGCATTCCAACTTCTGCATTATTCATTGAGGAACCGAAGTTAATGCGGTGTCTCCCAGCCCAAGGTTACAGTTTTAGTCTAGTGGTATTAGAGGCAAACTTAGCTGTGTAAGAGACACATTTAGGTTAATGTTTAGTGACATTAACCAATCATTCCAGTCTTTTACTATTAAATATAGAGTAAAACATAAAATCTCCAAAAGCGCTAATGTTACAAATTGAGTTTAAACTTTCTTTAGTTAAGGTTCATATTATAAGCCGTCCTAAGGTAAACTAGCCAAATAATAAGATTTTTTACTTCAAATAAAAAAACTAAGGACATTGATCTTGGGTGTTATATAGGCAACCAACATAATGTCTTGAACCTGGATGAAATTTTGTTGATGCGGTGAGAAGTTAATGCAGGAGTTTTAATTAGTTTGGAGCTAATTAACTTACAGTAACTCTGCTACAAATAAGTTGGGTTTAGTAGAAGCTATTGCGAAACACTTCTTTGAATAGCTTATAATATGATATATTATTTAAGTGTCAGTTATACCCTAAACATTGTCGTGTGAATGATCTTAACGTTATTTTAGGTTATCTGTATTTTTGAGGTTTGGTAGGTAGCTGTACATAACTTTCCTAATTCGATTTTAGAAGTAACTAGGTCTAATTATATTTTTAACATAATTTTTATAATAATATAAATTTTGTTTACAGTAAAAAAGGCTAACTAAATTTGACTTGGGTTGATGAGTAGTTTTCAATATGACACCAGAGCTAGGTAGGTTAAGCCCTAGTCTGAACTCTTAGGCAGGGCGCATACAGCATCGACTCGGTTGGCCCGGGCCATGTACAAACGTTAATAAAAACTGTCTTAAGAACAGCTGTGATAATACTAGAATAAAGTTAATAATAAAATGAAATGTGACAATTCTAGTTGTAAGGATTTTACATTGTATAAGAAATTAATAATTACTATGACTATGCCCATTTCGTGTAATACTGATCAAAGGCAATAAAGATTCTTGATTCGGTTGGCCCGGGTCTGCCTTGGCTCTTCATAAGAAGTCGGGGTATTTGTGACTTTTCTTCTAACTAGTAATAATTGATTGACCACAAAGAGTGAAGAGTCCCACATTTTTTTTCTTTTTTGAGGCGCGGAACATATTAAAAACGTTATTACTCATAAAAGTTGGGACTACTTCCAGGTTAGGTTAGGCTAAGTAAGGTTAAGTTAGTTAAGAGTAAATTAGGGTAGGCCTAGGTAAGGTTAAGTTAGTTTTAGGAAATGTTAGGTTAGTTTAGGACAGTTTTGGTCAGTTTAGGTTAAGGTAGGTTGATGCAGTGTTTACCTATTTTCTCTTATTTCCTGAATGTACATCAACCATTTTACATGGTTTTAACTATAAAACGTGTCTTAAGATCATAAATCACTAAACTGGAATTTTACAGAAGTCAGTTTGCATGTAGTCAAAGAGCAGCCGCTCACTTTATGGTCGACTCCGCTCTGGAGCATTCCAACTTCTGCATTATTCATTGAGGAACCGAAGTTAATGCGGTGTCTCCCAGCCCAAGTTACAGTTTTAGTCTAGTGGTATTAGAGGCAAACTTAGCTGTGTAAGAGACACATTTAGGTTAATGTTTAGTGACATTAACCAATCATTTACCAGTCTTTTACTATTAAATATAGAGTAAAACATAAAATCTCCAACGCTAATGTTACAAATTGAGTTTAAACTTTTCTTTAGTTAAGGTTCATATTATAAGCACGTCCTAAGGTAAACTAGCCAAATAATAAGATTTTTACTTCAAATAAAAAAAAACTAAGGACATTGATCTTGGGTGTTATATAGGCAACCAACATAATGTCTTGAACCCGCACAACATACTAGGCTAATCAAAATTAATAGTATGTCTCAACAAAGAAAAGGTTAAAGTTCTTAGTTTGAAACATTTTTGCATACGTTTTTCATTGTTAGTTAACAGGAAGAATACGATATTTCAGGATTTGAATTTGATCAGGTGAAAAGTAACCTAAAACATGACACAAAACATTGGAAAATGAGATAACCTAAAGTTATCAGCGTAAGCTGATTATTGAAATACAACCAAAAAAGTGTGCGTGTGTAGCCTAAATTATCAATGATTTTTAAATTATAAACAATTATCTCTATAAGTTTATCAGCTATTAAAACCAACTTCTTTTAATTTTTAATCATTTCTCTTTCAGGATTCTGTGAAAAATAAATCTGTGGATGCTAAAGGTGGAATGGATTCAAGCAAGGATGAGGTAATCTTTCAAGCTAAGTTACTGTACAATTATAAATTATGTATCTAAATAAAAATGTTTATTTTTGGTTCTTCAATAAAAAACAATGTGAAGAAATTCTGCCCACCAGTGTCAGGTCTTTTGTTGTGTTGATTTTGTTAATTAATAATGTAATATTTAACTGAGCCACCTTGATTTAAGACATTTTTAAATACATTGGAGGAAAATGCTGGTTGATCCAAGTTGTCCGGTCGGTCTACACGGTGTCAAAAAGCAATGAAATCCATTAGGCTGAATGATTAGGAAATACTTAAAGGGTTTTGCTCTTTTACATTATATTAGTAATATTTACGTAATACATAAAAAAGTCAACTTTTGTGGTTTAACTTAAAATACTACCATAATTTTTATTGTTTAAAATAGAAAGTTAAGCATTAGAATGTTAACAATACTGTTCATTCATAATTATTGTTTTATACATTTTATATTTAATTAAGTTTTAAAGAAATATCGTAGGATTTGTGCAGGATCCTACCAAATGTTGTAGTAGAAAGTTGTACTAATTTCCATAACTTATATCCTTATGTATCTAGGGATATAATGTGTATTTTAGCACACATTCCAAAAGTTAACATGCAGGTTTTGACCGTTTTAGTTTTTAAGAGCATTCGTAAAGGCAATAAAAGATCATGGAAAAAGAAAATAAACTTAAATTTAATGTTTTTAAAATTTGTTGACACCTTGCACTAGGTCGTTGAACAGAGGGACATGGTTAAAACAAAATTATAGTCTTTTTATACATGCAGAGTTTGTTTAATTAAATTTTTACTCCTCTTGAACATGTTAATCTAAAAACCAGCTCAAAATAAACAAAATGTATAAAGGATTCAGTAAGCACCAATTTTAATCAAGCTGTCGGAAGAAGAAAGCAACGCAAGCAGAGCAAGGCTTGGACGCACTGTGTAATATTGATATATCTCCTCTGTGTCAAGCTGTCCATGAGTCGCGTTATCAACAGTAATCACGGCAGTTACGACTGATTACAGCTTGGCATTGTGTACGAGTGCCGTAAGCAATGTGCATATCTAAACCTGCTAAGCTACTTAAGTGCTGAGTGAGCTTCCAGGCTGGGAACAATTTGTAGGACTGGGTGTGGTTTTAAGAAAGTAGCCTATTGTTTTGATTGATGCATTGATTTAATAATTAAATATGCACAATTATAATTACCAATAGTTTTCATAAATTGTTTTAGACATTTTATATTTAATTAAATTTCAAACACTACCACTGTTACTTAACATTTTTAATCGTTCCATGTTACAGCCTGAACTCCTCTATATTTTAAAGTTTAACTTTAAGAACAATTCGAAATGGTAATAGTGGCCAAAGAGTTAAGTTTATCAAAAGCATATCAAGAATGTGTTTCTAACCACATTTTCCTTTAGTTTGACTATACAGTAGAATCTCGATTATCCAAGGTAATTGGGACTAAGACCACCTCGGATAAGAAAAAACTCCTATAGTACGGAGGTTAAATGCTACTACCAGGAAAAGTGACAAGAGTACCAAAAGACGTGACAAAATGTATTTATCATAATGTCAAAAAGAAAACCAACAATTTAAACATGAGTCATGTTGGCTCAACGTAGCAGCCGCCGATAGAGACAATACCCGCTAGATGCAGGTGGCAAGTGGCTACAGTATGAGTTGTGTATATGTAGCTTGATTTGGTTGATTTAGTAGCTATCAGATAGCTTTGCAATCACTTGTGTACGTAATGCAATGACAGGTATGTTCATACCGTAAAGCTCATAAATTGATAATAGCATAATTTGAATTTTTTTTCTAACTACTAGCTCGGTTAACTCGGAGACTCGGTTAACCGAGACTTGGATAGTCGAGATTCTACTGTACTAATTAGTGTAAATAAAGTTCCTTAACAACAGAGTATCCTTGAACATGCATACTCTTTTACAACTCAGCTAGAAACCTTTATCTTTCTCCACTGCGGTTTCCTCAGGATACGTAATGTATATGAGTAGCATCGCATACCAAAAACTCAAGCCATTTCTGGCACGCTTAGGTAGTTGTGACTATCATCAATCACAGTGCTATGCAGCCTACTACAGTAGACTCCCTCTCATTCGGCCTTGCTCGTTTCGGCTGTTGGATGGTCTAGTCGGCCACCTAAGACCTAAACATGGTCTTCACTGTTTTGATAGCTTTAGCGGTTTCTTTTGAAGTTAGTTCCAAATCATAAGGTTAAGCTGAAGGATTTTTGACAGTATTAGTCTACTTAACAGGATTTCCTTTGTTGCAGGCCGGCAAGGGAGGAGTGGGGGGGAACTCTGTGACGCAAGGGCCCCCAGGTTCGACTCCACCGCACGCGCAGATCAACAAACTCAAGTTTACGTCTCCGTACATAAAGAAAGAGAAGCGACAGAACTCGTCACGGTTCAACATCAGCAAGAACCGGGAGCTGCAGAAACTGCCTCAATTAAAAGGTGGGTCTGGAGTCTGCTTGCTTTGTAGTGCCAGTTTCTTTATGTAGATCGTACACATTTATGCTGACTGTCACTGAACTTGCACATTCTTGAAATCACATCCATGTACACCTACTGTATCAGCTTTCAAGCATCATACTGAATTTAAACTGAATGAAAGCCATAAGATTGAAAGTAAAAATTACTTTACAGAACATTTGCCATTCAGCTCTGCAGATACATGGTGTCCTGCATATGGAAATTCCGGGAAAACCGGGAATTATACAGGAATTTTCTATCTACGGGAATTATATGGGAATTTTGTCCCTAAACTGGGAAATTTTTTTAAAGGGATCTCGAACGTGGTGATTATGTTATGGACGAGTCTAGCTATGGCCGCAAACGGTATCTATATCGTTATTTTGCATGATAAGCGAGTCAAGTAATAGTCGTTAACTGTAACGAAAGTCGGGATTTCGTCAAGGGAGTCAGAAGATTGCTGTGAGCGGTTAATAAGTGGTTATTATTTTATTGGCTAGCGAAAGTCGAGAGATCGTTGTAAACGGTAGCGAAAGTCGTTATTTCATCGTGGGCTGTAGAAAAAGTTGTGGTTTTGTAAAAAATAACAAAATGGGTGGTAGTAACTATGACTCTATTAAGGTAGCTAAATCCGGGAATCAGCTATATATATCCGGGAAAATACGGGAATTTTGTTTTTCCTGAATGCTGGACACCCTGAGATATCTTGTATGTTTAATATTTAAAAAATGTTACTTCTAATTATTGTAGTCTTGATACTTGCCACCTGGATGAGCAACTTTTAATTTTTTGTACTTGTCCAAGAACAGAACAGTTTTTAAAGGCATTACTGACCTGTTTTACCTTTTTAGTTCCATGATACATGAACTACCTAATTTTGAATAAGTGTTGACCCACAAAACTAGCACAAGAAAATCAGCTGACAATAACAACAAAATTCTTATGTAAGTCAAAGAAGTGAATGGCTTACAAATACACACCAGTTGCCAAGCAGCGAGAAACGCAAGTAGTACGCTCAACCAATACTTTTCCATTATGTTATGTAATTTTTATTCATAAAATATTGTGAACAATTTTATAAAAGCACCACTATAATAGAAAACAAGATTTTTAAAGTCGTTTCGTCTGTACTTTGTCAGACATCTTTAGTAATTTTTACTTGTTATTTGATGCTTTAATACAACACCTTTTAAAACATCTGCAGAGGAAATTCAGTTTTTTAGTCACGTATAGCTGTCAACAATTATATCCAACCCTTAGTTTTGTCAGTACTGTTGACTATAGCCAACAACTACATCCGCCTTCTTAGGTTCAATGGCCGCAATCAAGAAACAAAAACTAATTTAAAAATCTCTTACACACACATAGTTCTGTGTTTGAAAGGTATCTTGGTTCCAAGCAAAACGGTCAATAAAGACAGTTGAACCTGTGTTACAAATACTCTGACAGAATACCAAACTGCAATATCACAACAATAAATAATTAAATCCTAAATATAAGGGTTTAAAACATATTTTTTATACGTGACTTGTAAATTACATGTTTTTCTTGCATCAATAACCAAATGTGTCCGTTTATGAAACATAATAAATTAAATATAGTAATTTGTTACAGTCGAAGAGGTGTCAATCTGTCTAAATGTCAAACTTCCCAGTATACATAGGGGTTTATCACAGAAAAGTATTAAAATACCACTAAACAATGTTTTTTTTTCAATGAGTAAAGTGTTATAAAGTATGAAAACCCCCATTTTACTGTATAACATAGCTTACGTACACCATTGCTGAGGTTTAAAGTTTAAACCTTTTTAACCCTTAGTGCGGTACCAGAATTTTAAGCACCACACGGTGAAAGGCTACGAACCTCAAACAGATTTTCAAGCAAAAAAAGTCAAGGCTAATTTTATTTTCCTTTTTGTAAATTTATAATATAACACCGCTGGTAATAATCGCAGGCTCCATCCCGCTCCTGGATAGGCCTACCAAAGTAACAATCTTATTCAAATGGGAAAAAAGAGATTAATTTATTTTGAACTTCAATATAAACCAACAAAATTTGGAGTTTTTATGACAAAGTCAACATGTAATGAGTGTTCAAAAGCTCAACTGTTTTAGGGTCGGTGGAGTAATTAACAAATATGTTTGGTTACCAAAGTTTTACATCTGTTTCTTAGAAGGAAAATGTAGTGTTAGTGAAATTGAATGTTTGGTGTATAAATTTAGTATATTGTTTTGAATACTTTAAATATTTAAGGTGAGTGCAATGCTTTTATATCTATAAATGGCTAAGGCATGGGTGACAAAAGCCAAGGTTCACATGAAACTGAAACCATAATCCATCATTAAAAATTGGGACGACTTTTACAAAAGTTTTTACTTCCTAATTATCCCTTCATATAATTCGTAGAGAAAGCAGAATTTTTATGATGCCACACTGGTTTTATTTATTTATTTTTTCTCATTTCTAGTTCACTAACATTACAACAGAAATATGTCGGTTTTGTTGTAAATGTAAGCAAGTGTAGCAAGATAGCCCAGAGCAAGGCATATTAAAAAGAGCTTTAAACAGATTAATGTTGTCAAAGCGAGTGGGGTGATCATTAAAAAAAAAATACTTGTTTCTTTAGGGGGTGTAAAGTACACTAACATTACAACAAGAATATGCCAGTTTTATTGTAAATGTCAGCAAAATAACCCAGACAGGGCAAAAAGAGTTTAGAAGGGATCAAAGTCAAAGTGGGGAAGGTGATCATTCCTAAAAATGGAAAGAGCAGGATTCCTTAAGGGTATGTGTCTACTAATTCCACCACAGCATTCCACTGTCCCACTCACAAACCTCTACAGGAGCACTCGGTCCCTGCTGCCTGCCAGCCTCGGCCAACTAGGGGCGGTAGATGTTCAGACATGAGTTTCCATGGGAAAGAGAGAAAAAAAGAAAATGGGTGAATCAATATGAAGAAAAGGTTACATGCATCATACTTTACCTATAAAAATACATTTTTTCATTGCTGTTTTGTATTTAAAACAGTTATTCGGTTAATAAATTACGTATCTGCAACACCGTATGTGTTCGACATTTGTTTTGTATTAGCAGCATTAACGCCAATTTACAAAAGTAGTCCAGCTAAGATTATTAATCCAAAAACTGGAGCTTGAAAAAGGTAAAAAGCATGTAAGTGTAAAAACAAACCTTTAAGTTTTTTGTTTGGTTTTCAAGATCTAAAACGAAAGCAAAGAGTTGTCTGTAATAGTAGTCCTGACAATAGAGGCAGATGTAAGATAGAATATTAGTTTTGACAAGATGGTAGAATATTTCGCATCTCAAAAAACTAGAAAAAAGCCTCTAATGTAAATATTTTTTTAACACTATGGAGCCAAAGCCCGAGTCTGCTCAGGTGAGTCTGTCTATTGAAGTAGTTTCCATGATTGCTACTAGAGCGCTAGTGTTCCGTGCAAGCTTGACTGAGACTACTAGGTCTACTAGGTGTGAGAATGGCCGCGAGGTTAAAGGAATAAGTCAGCTGACGAGCTGGCAATTTAGTTCACGCAATTGTCGCGGGTTCGAATCCTCCAGCAAGCGATCCATATTGAGCTCTCTTACATGTGGTTTAGTGATAAGGAGGCCCATCTTAAGTGGTGACCGGCCCGGGTGGAAGTTGACGGCGCAAGGTAGTTTAATATGGATTTCTCAATACAACTGTTTTGCTACTTTTTGCTTTGTATAGGGGAAGAGGAGAGTTTTTGGGTTTATTTCATTTTCAATATGACATTGCAATAGAGGACATTTGAGAAGAACACAGCATGGGTAAAATAAACAAAAAGACGGAAAACTGTTATTTAAAAAAAAGTTGGGCCAGGCTTCAAAGTGTATGAGTCAGACCCGATGTTTTATTTTTTGAGACAAATCTTGTTAGGCCAATTAATTTACAAAAACTATTGAAGACTATTTAACAATGTTTAATATTAAGTATGAGGGTCATTAAGTGGTCAAGAGTATCCTTCTCTATTGTTAAATTAAACAATGAACTTAAGTTTGAATTTATTTGCTAATCATATTTTACAAAGTTTTTACTTTGGTGAAGTTACTTTCTTCTTTTTCTTTGACATCATTCTTCTCACTGCCCTTTGTCAAGAGGAGATCAGAATCCAACAAGGTGTTGTAGTAGTTAAAGATGGTGAGCCACCAGACACACTGTAGACACAGAGTGGTCAAGACGATAGCGGACATGATTGCGAAAGCGAGGATATTCTTTCTTGGGAAGTCAAAGAAGCAGTTGATCAGAATGGCCAGTTGCGTGGAGACCATGTTCTTCAGCGTGAACCCCAGCCAGGGAGCAATCAGCATGGCGGTGGAGAATTTGCTGCCGAGCAGCACAAACGCTGAGTAGGCCAAGGACTTGTACAAGTTGTCAGTTCTCACCTTGACAATCAGACTTAGTCCCGAGTCTGCTTCGTCCAGGTCCATCGTGATCGCCGCCGCGCCAAACAAACTCACAATCAGCATGGCCAGAGAGCTGCACACTGTCCATTTCACTTCCTCAGCAAAAATCGCTGTGCTCGGAAATTTGACTCCTCTTCTGCCCAAAACGAAGCGGGTAAAAAATTTAATCCAAAGACTGACTAATACAAAACAAACTATATATTTATCCATTATTTACTGAAAAGTAGGTACTATTGTTAATTTTAAAACAAAATATTGACTGATGATTTGGTTTCCATGGTTAGTGTTTTTTAAGTCCAACTGAACTTAGATTTTATTTTGCTGAGACGGTAGAAAATTTCTACTGTGTTTTTGTGTAAGTTCAACATCCAAAATAAACTATATTTGTAATGATTGTTACATTTAATTAAAAGTAGGCTGTAGTATGTCATTCATTTATTTTAGTTACAATCCTCCTGTTGTGAACTAAAAAAATAGCCACATAAATGTTTTTGGTAATTTTAATAATTATTACACTCTGGAAAATAGACCTGGTTTTGAATTTTTAGCCATGTTTTAATTTTAAGAACACAAACCCCCTCAACCCCTTTAGAAAATCATGTGAAATTCAAACAGGAAGAACATGTTTCTGATTCAGATTCTGCTCGATTTTAACTAAGTCTTATTGATTCATAATATTCTGTGTATGCAAAAGTTATGTACTTCATTGCAGTGACCTAACTGTTGGGGCGGGAGTTGATTCACTGTTTAATGTCCAATAAACTTGACACATCAACTAAGCAGCAGCAGCTAAACTATACAGGTAGAGTTGAAGCAGATTGAAAACATAAAATCTCGAGTGCTACACTTCTAGACTTACGTATTCTGAGTACGGGTATGACAGTGTCTCCCAACCTCCTCAGTACACCACTATTCAATAATGTAGGGTTATTAGAATACTTAAGCGTGACTTCCAACTTATCACAATATCTAAGCGTCCAAAAACACCTGAGTAATTAACATATTCAAAAACTCTTAAAATAAAGTAGTATGGAATAAAAAACCGTTTTCTCCAGTTTCCTGCAACGTTTCCCGTGATTTACAGCTACCCTGCAACGTTTTCCGTGACCTCCCGATCCCCTGCAACGTTTCCTGTGACCTCCCGGTCCCCTGCAACGTTTCCCGTGACCTACCGGTCCGGTGCAACGTTTCCCGTAACCTACCGGTCCGGTTTATGATTCCCCGTAACTTCCCGATCCCCTGCAACGTTTTCCGTGACCTCCCGATCCCCTGCAACGTTTCCTGTGACCTCTCGGTCCCCTGCAACGTTCCCGTAACCTCCGGTCCCCTGCAACGTTCCCGTAACCTACCTGTCCGGTGCATGGTTCCCCGTAACCTCCCGATCCCATGCAACGTTTTCCGTAACCAACCGGTCCCATGCAACGTTCCCCGTAACCTCCTGGTCCCCTGCAACGTTTCCCGTAACCTACCAGTCCGGTACATGGTTTCCCGTAACCTACCAGTTCGGTGCAACGTTCCCGCGACCTCCCGGTCCCCTGCAACGTTTCCCGTAACCTCCCGGTCCCCTGCAACGTTTCCCGTAACCTCCCGGTTCCCTGCAACGTTTCCCGTGACTCCAGCTACCCTGCAACGTTTCCCGTGACCTCCCGGTCCCCTGCAACGTATCCCGTGACCTCCCGGTTCCCTGCAACGTTTCCCGTGACCTCCAGCTACCCTGCAACGTTTCCCGTGACCTACCGGTCCGGTGCAACGTTTCCCGTAACCTACCGGTCCGGTTTATGATTCCCCGTAACTTCCCGATCCCCTGCAACGTTTTCCGTGACCTCCCGATCCCCTGCAACGTTTCCTGTGACCTCTCGGTCCCCTGCAACGTTTCCCGTAACCTTCCGGTCCCCTGAAAAGTTTCCCGTAACCTACCTGTCCGGTGCATGGTTCCCCGTAACCTCCCGATCCCATGCAACGTTTTCCGTAACCAACCGGTCCCATGCAACGTTCCCCGTAACCTCCTGGTCCCCTGCAACGTTTCCCGTAACCTACCAGTCCGGTACATGGTTTCCCGTAACCTACCAGTTCGGTGCAACGTTCCCGCGACCTCCCGGTCCCCTGCAACGTTTCCCGTAACCTCCCGGTCCCCTGCAACGTTTCCCGTGACCTCCAGCTACCCTGCAACGTTTCCCGTGACCTCCCGGTCCCCTGCAACGTTTCCCGTGACCTCCCGGTCCCCTGCAACGTTTCCCGTGACCTCCGGTCCCCTGCAACGTTTCCCGTAACCTCCCGGTTCTCTGCAACATTTCCCGTGACCTCCATCTACCCTGCAACGTTTCCCGTGACCTCCCGGTGCCCTGCAAAGTTTCCCGTAACCTACCGGTCCGGTGCATGGTTCCCCGTAACTTCCCGATCCCCTGCAACGTTTCCCGTAACCTCCTGGTCCCCTGCAAAGTTTCCCGTAACCTACCTGTCCGGTGCATTGTTCCCCGTAACCTCCCGATCCCCTGCAACGTTTTCCTTAACCTCCCGGTCCCCTGCAACGTTTCCCGTAACCTACCAGTCCGGTACATGGTTTCCCGTAACCTACCAGTTCGGTGCAACGTTCCGCGACCTCCGGTCCCCTGCAACGTTCCCGTAACCTCCGGTCCCCTGCAACGTTTCCCGTAACCTCCGGTCCCCTGCAACGTTTCCCGTAACCTCCTGATCCCATGCAACGTTTTCCGTGACCTCCCGATTCCCTGCAACGTTTCCCGTGACCTCCGGTTCCCTGCAACGTTTTCCGTGACCTCCAGCTACCCTGCAACGTTTTCCGTGACCTCCCGATTCCTGCAACGTTTCCCTGTAACCTACCAGTTCGGTGCAACGTTTCCCGTGACCCCCGATTCCCTGCAACGTTTTCCGTGACCTCCCGATCCCCTGCAACGTTTTCCGTGACCTCCCGATTCCTGCAACGTTTCCCGTGACCTCCCGATTCCTGCAACGTTTCCCGTGACCTCCCGATTCCTGCAACGTTTTCCGTGACCTCCCGATTCCCTGCAACGTTTCCCTGTAACCTACCAGTCCGGTACATGGTTTCCCGTAACCTCCTGATCCCATGCAACGTTTTCCGTGACCTCCGGTCCCCTGCAACGTTTCCCGTGACCTCCAGCTACCCTGCAACGTTTCCCGTGACCTCCGGTCCCCTGCAACGTTTCCCGTGACCTCCGGTCCCCTGCAACGTTCCCGCGACCTCCTGGTCCCCTGCAACGTTCCGTAACCTCCGGTTCCTGCAACGTTTTCCGTGACCTCCCGATCCTGCAACGTTTCCCGTGACCTCCCGATTCCTGCAACGTTTTCCGTAACCTACCGGTCCGGTGCATGGTTCTCCGTAACTTCCCGATCCCCTGCAACGTTTCCCGTAACCTCCTGGTCCCCTGCAAAGTTTCCCGTAACCTACCTGTCCGGTGCATTGTTCCCCGTAACCTCCCGATCCCCTGCAGCGTTTCCGTAACCTCCCGGTCCCCTGCAACGTTTCCCGTAACCTACCAGTTCCGTGCAACGTTTCCCGTAACCTCCCGATCCCCTGCAACGTTTCCCGTAACCACCCGGTTCCGTGCAACGTTTCCCGTAACCTACCAGTTCGGTGCAACGTTCCCCGTAACCTCCCGATCCCCTGCAACGTTTCCCGTAACCTACCGGTCCGGTGCATGGTTCCCCGTAACCTCCCGATCCCCTGCAACGTTTCCCGTAACCACCCGGTCCCCTGCAACGTTTCCCGTAACCTCCCGGTTCCCTGCAACGTTTCCCGTGACCCCCCGATTCCCTGCAACGTTTCCCGTGACCCCCCGATTCCCTGCAACGTTTCCCGTGACCTCCCGATTCCCTGCAACGTTTCCCGTGACCTACCGGTTCCCTGCAACGTTTCCCGTGACCTCCCGATTCCCTGCAACGTTTTCCGTGATCTCCCGGCCCTTTGCTACTTTTCCCCAACTGCGAGACCTCCTGGGCCTCTGCAACATCTTCCATAGGTATCCCATAACCTCTCGGTCCCCTGTATCTTTCTTCGGGCTTTCGCTACGTTTCTAGACGGTCATTTGAATCGTTCTTCATTATGTCCTGGACTGAAGGCACTTCTTTGATCTTCAACTTCTGAACTTATACCGAGTCATGCGTGACCTCCTGGTCCTATGAGTTTTCCGTTTCTATGCAGAGTTCTTCGTTATCTCTCCAGCATCTCTTCAAACATTGTTCCCCATGTCATGATCACCTGCTCTTATGTAGTCTCCATTACATCCTGGTCCCACGTAACTCAAGATCAGCCACGAAATCAAGTTTTTGGAAATATCTTGTATCTTACAGGTTTCCCTGTAACCCCAGAGACATTGAACAACTACCTTATTTATTTACATATAAGTTTGAAAATGTCTTAAAATATTTTGAGTTTGCCGTCAATCTTTGATAGTTACTAAACTTGCAGTCTACAGCATTACGTGTGATAACTATGTAAACATCTTCGTCATATATCCCTTTATATCCGTAGAAATGAAAATCTCTGAAATGAGTGAAATGTCGTGTTCAACTGTACACAAACATTAGGATTACCAAATATCCCAACCTAAGGCCACAGAAACACCGGGAGTAAGAGTATAGTCAAAGAGGGTAGCTATTTAAAGACCAGTGGGTAGGCCTCTTATCCAATTTCGCAGGTACTTTCGCAAATTTAACAGAAATGGCGTTTAAATAAATTTTGGTCTTTCACTACACTGTACTCGTACATGGACTGGTGTTGTACAGATACTTAACGCGTTCGCTGCATATACAAAGCGAAACATTTTTACCTAATTATTAATTTACAGTGCACGATATTTGCAAAAAATGGACACCTGCGCGTTGCGGACGCGTGAGTCGAGTGTGGTGGCGGGCGGGTGAGGGGGGTGGACCGGCGCAATGCAAGCCCCACCGTCACCCAAGCACTGATCGATCCACAGTGACCGCGGCTTGTACTGTACACCGCCTCTATCAAGTGTCAGTGTGAGTGATAGTGTGTATATCAGTGAACAGTGACCAGTGAGCGAGACAGTGGCGTGTTTAAGGGGGCCATGGTGCATACGGCGGCCGCAGGGCCCCAGGCCCCGCCACACCGGCCAGACACCATCCTAGGCATACCCAAGAGTCCCAGCTTCCATAGTGGTCTAGACCTCATGTCGTCCGAGTACCAAGGGCTGCCTGTGCAGCTCCCTAGCCTGCTAGGTAAGACGATGGGTATGGTTGCGGTAGGGGAAAACCTTGCTTATACAGCATTTTTGCTACTTTGCAAGTATTGTAGCTACTCTCGCTAGCGTTGAGCTAAACTATTCTTTATGTATATGTTACGATGCCCACCAATCTACATCGGACTGAGCCTTCCTAACATTAAACATTTATCTCATTCCACCCTCATGAGCCGCTCGGCTCGCGGGAGACTCTCAAGTCTACACGAGGCTTGACCTTCCGTCCTTAATCATTTACCTAATACGGTGTTCGTGAACCGCTCGGCTCGCGGGAGACCCTCAAGTCTAGACGAGGCTTGACTTTCCTCCTTCAATTATTTATCTCATCCCGTGTTCGTGAACCGCTCGGTTCGCGGGAGACTCCAGTCTAGACGAGGCTTGGCCTTCCTTCCTTTAGCATTTATCTCATACGGTGTTCGTGAACCGCTCGGCTCGCGGGAGACCCTCAAGTATAGACGAGGTTGACCTTCGTCCTTTAATTATTTATCTCATCCTGTGTTCGTGAACCGCTCGGCTCGCGGGAGACCCTCCAGGCTAGACCAGGCTTGACTTCCTCCTTCAAATATTTATCTCATCCCGTGTTCGTGAACCGCTCGGTTCGCAGAAGACCCTCTAGTCTTGACGAGGCTTGACCTTCCTCCTTCAAATATTTATCTCATCCCGTGTTCGTGAACCGCTCGGTTCTTGGGAGACCCTCCAGTCTAGACGAGGCTTGACCTTCCTCCTTCAATTATTTATCTCATCCCGTGTTCGTGAACCGCTCAGTTCGCGAGAGACCCTCCAGTCTAGACGAGGCTTGACCTTCCTCCTTCAAATATTTATATCATCCCGTGTTCGTGAACCGCGCGGATCACGGGAGACCCTCAAGTCTAGACGAGGCTTGACCTTCCTCCTTCAATTATTTATCTCATGCTGTGTTCGTAATCCGCTTGGCTCGCGGGAGAACCCAGTCTAGACGAGGCTTGGCCTTCCTTCCTTAAGCATTTATCTCATACGGTGTTCGTGGAGCGCTTGGCTCGCGGGAGAACCTCAAGTCTAGACGAGGCTTCGTCTTCTTTCCTTAAGCTTTTGTCTTACCTCGTGCTCGTGACCCTGTTGGCTTGCGGTAGACCCTCACGTGTAGACGATGCTGTGCCTTTCTGTCTCCAGCATTTTTCTAATCCCCTGCTCTTGAACCGCTCGGCTCACGGGTTACCCTCAAGTCTAGATTTGTTCCTTTTTATTTAAGTTTGAATATGGTTTTACTTCAATGGTCGTGGTGGTGCTGGTGTACGTAAACTCGTATACGTAATTTTTATCAAGCAGTGTGATTCTTAATCATTATCCACCGTTATTTACGTTGTATAACGAACTGAAATTGTTACAAACATTAATCAACTCAGAATCATTAAGAGCAGTTTTTGAAAGTTTGATTTTTATTATAAATTCAGAATGCCTACTTTGGATTGTGTGCGCGTGGGTATGTTCAGATTACAGAAACTTGTGTGTATAGATAAACTAAACAGTGTTTAACTGGAAACTGTACATTCGTGGGTGAAGATTGGTGTCTTTCTGGAATGTTTTAAAAGTGAATTCCTCCCACAACGCTAGAACGTCTAGTATAAATATGTCATGATTGGTTTTACCTGCTTAGAGATGTTTATAGAACAGTATTATTACCGATTGTTTATTGCAGATAACTGAAGTGTTTGCATTTTATCCGGCAGTTTATTTACCGTGCATTATGTCTGCATGGGTATGTAGTATGACCAAAACCCGCACTATGGGTATGGCCGTACTACGAGGGCGTAGCTCAACGGGGAAATAAATAATCTAGTCGCTTGACTTAACAATTCTTATATTATTTCTCTCTTTCTACAAATGTGTATTATTAAATTACAAATGGCAAGATTGTAAAAATGTACAAATCATTAATCTCAACAACTATCCTAAAACCCTAACCCTAACTGGAATATACGTAAAATCTTAACCCTAGAACCTTATCCACTAAACATGTATACACTGCCTAATATCCTAAGCTCTAAATTGCCGAGGAGAGGAGAGAACACCTATAAAGACTGTGTTCAAAAATCTCGTTCTCCGAAAGAGGTATTCGGCTCGCCCCCAAGTAATCCCACGAGTGATGTCCAAAAGCGTACCGATTAAAGATACTAGCGCAAGAATTCAAATGCTTGCTAACGAAACAGTATTTTAAAATACATTCCCAAAATTAAATCCGAAACAAATGACCGAAACAATACCGAAACAAAAGGGTTAACCTTTACCCAAAAATCCTACAAAGGCTCTAAAGAAAGAAAGTCTCACCTTTACAAAAGAGTCCCCCTCCGATTCACCGTCCTGCATCCACCAGCCAAAACGGCTCTCAAACTCTCCGCCCCTTGGACCGTAAGTCCTGGGGTATATCTATGCACCGCCAAGGGTAGGCTCACGGCCGCTCGTGCCGGCCGCACCACCTCGCCTGTGGCACGTACGCGGAAGGTCGTTCTCTCTGACCACGGCAATAGCGTAAGAATTAATTTCCATTTTTAACAAACTAAAAATGAACATTAATATCTTACAGGTATACCTCTCAGCATAGACAAATGAACTCTACTAGAGTCCATTAGTCTTGCTTTCAGTATCTTCCTAGAAAACAATACAAATCACTTGCATTGTCAGCATTTTTCGTAAACTCAAACATATTACTTGTGATTGTTGATATTGTAGGGGGGCCTTTATGATCTGATTAATCACGATACGACGTAAAATAAGATAATTTTTCAGACGTTGTTTAGTTTTTTAATTAAACCGAATACATGATGCACACGTATATACAAAATTAGTTAATGAAACAAACCACACAGTGTGATTTTTATGTACACTTACCATAAGTTCACGACGATTCTGGATCAGCTGTGATGCTGATGAATAATGATTATGTCTTTAGGCGAAGATGAAAGCTAAAACATAAACCCTAGATGCCTAGAAGGAACAAGGATATTGAGCTTATCTTAGGTACAGGCAGGCGTCTTCAGTCCTGCCACTTGCCAAACAAATAAATAATATTCATTAGTTTGTGAAGTATTTTTGTCGAAGCCTCAAACACTTGGGTAGGCACGCTACTTTATTATTGATGTTTTATCGAATTACTATATCAACATGATAGAAAGTGCACGTAAAATTGTAAGCTTACACTTCAGCTTGTTATTGGAAATGATTGCGAATTTCCTTTGGAAAAATGAGGTATTCATGCCGTCAGCATGGTAAGACCCAGGACCGTGAAATGAGCACCGATCCTAACCTTAAGAACAATTTTTGAGCATTTTATTCAAAAGTTTACATACATAATACCTTACATACGTATAGGCCTATGTGGGTACTCTCGACAGGTCGCATTATTTGCCCAATTTGCGTAACATTTGGTACAGATATTTCTTTTGTAAACACCCTGGTTAAGTTCATTAGCCAGCAAAATCGGAATACCTGAAGTTTCCTGGTGGAAGGGGGTCGGAGGGGGGTTTCACCAAAAAATCTGTTTTAATGCTCTAAAACAGTAAATTCGGTTCGATGTGGAAGAAATTTGAAATAATGATATGCTTTGATCCTATCCATCAATAAACTAAAATGTATTAAAATCCATTCAATCGTTTCAAAATGGCGGCCAAAAAGGTGGTGTTTTGCAATAACCGCGGTAGTAGTCAATGAAATTTGACATGTATTTGTATTTCATGGTATGTAGTAAAACTTGCAATAAATACCACGTCTGAAGCCGAAGGCCGAAACGAAGCTGTGAGCTTAGCAAACTAGAGTTAGAAAAAGCGTATTAGAGTAACAAATTGCAAAGGAAATTTGCTTCACTCATGCCAGCACTTCTAGTAGCTGCGTGTCGGTCTGGTTTGCACTTAAACGTTACTTGGCGCGCACTGATGGTTTATAGCAAGGAATGTGCAGGTTGGTTTATTTATTAAAATGTAGTCAAGCGCGCGTGCAGCACGCTATACAGTATAAACCCACTGTCATCAACCTATAAATGATTAATTGACCGATTGCGGGTTCTCTGTCAATCACACCAGAACACTTTCGCCAAGACGAATAACAATACGGTTTACCGGTAATCAATCCCTGCGACAGCAAAGTAAGGCAGGTAGCGCTAGAGGTTACTGTCTCCTGCCCGCGAGAAGGCTGTCTACTGTCGCAACCGTGTTTGCTCATGGCCCGTAAGAAGCATCGCTGCGTGCGATGTGTACAGATCGAATTATTAAAGTTAAGAAATTGCGTTATTCTATGTCCTATGATGTGTTAAGTTGTGCGTTGGCTGTCTATTTTTTGACAGAGTGAAGCGAAGGTCTCTGATCAACTCCACCATTTGGACTACTTGGCATGTTTTCTCTGCTTTTGTTTGGTTGTAACGCAGTTTCAGTCGCATTAATATACCAGTTTTCTTGGCATTTGGAACTGAGGTACCTTGTACAAAGAATATGTTATAATAGGTAGATGGCGCATATATGCTGAATGGCTGAGGCAGGAAAGCCAAAATAGTTGAGGCAGCACAGATAGCGCTGCGAGGGATTTCTTTACTAACATCTCAAGTAGAACCACGGACGCAAGCAAAAGTTCATTCATTCTCGAAAATCGCATCACAATTTGATCACATTTACATTATTAAGCTATCGACATCAGACAAACTCGAGCATGTAGTGCCGAGGGGAAATAAGACGGCGAGAGAATGCGGCGCTTGCAGCGCTATCTGTGCTCGGGCTGCCGCAACTCAGTTGATTTTCTTGCCTCAGAAATTCGCCAGCTACGCGTCATCTACCTATTATAACATAATCTTTGCTTATATTAATGTGGAACTACGTTTGTGTTATGAATTACGATGTTAGTGATTTAAGATGGCGGATGTGGTTGTCAGCTGCATACAAGTGGCCTAATGACGATTAGTCGTAAAACCAGCGATAAATTTGTGAAAATCAATTTTGCATTGCGAGTAAAAATCTTCATACGTCGATAGACATGATACATAGATGATACAGTAAATCAATAATTAAACAGTTTGCCTAGTAAATTCTTCGGAAAAACTATAGGATAGTGGACGGGCTTTGCCGCAAATCAACCTTGATGCATTGTCGACGAAGGGAATACGAGTATTAATTAAAAACAAACATATATGTCTATAAGTATTTAAAGCGGAGTTTGGGTAAGAGGGGTCGAGAGCCAACATTCATATCAGCACATGACTTTGCTGATGTACGAGTGTTTCTCTCATTTCTCAAACTCTTTTTTGGTAAACTAATTTTTAGTTGTTGTTCAGCCTTTTGTTTTTGTTAGCTCAACTGTTGTTAACAAATATTCAATTTTCACGCATTGAAACGTTTGACTATAAAAAACTACAACACGCTGGCCTCGAGAGAGCCGCTCACTGCCGCCATTGAATTTGTATGGAAGTTAAACTGAAATGGAACTTTATTTCGCTTGGGGTTTAACGCATTCTGTCGGTATTACAAAACAACCAGGTAAGCATGTAACTAAATGCTGCCACACTCGACCGAGGATCTTTTCGCGGGCCGTGCACTATAATGAGGCTACGGACTACTACGCGAGGATCACGTCGTGGGCCGTGCACTGTAGCATGAATCTACGGACTACTACGCGAGGATCATGTCGTGGGCCGTGCACTGTAGCATGAGGCTACGGACTACTACGCGAGGATCATGTCGCGGGCCGTGCACTGTAGCATGAATCTACGGACTACTACGCGAGGATCATGTCGTGGGCCGTGCACTGTAGCATGAGGCTACGGACTACTACGCGAGGATCATGTCGTGGGCCGTGCACTGTAGCATGAATCTACGGACTACTACGCGAGGATCATGTCGCGGGCCGTGCACTGTAGCATGAATCTACGGACTACTACGCGAGGATCATGTCGTGGGCCGTGCACTGTAGCATGAATCTACGGACTACTACGCGGGATCATGTCGTGGGCCGTGCACTTTGCATGAATCTACGGACTACGCGCGAGATCATGTCGTGGGCCGTGCACTTGCATGGGCTACGGACTACTACGCGAGGATCATGTCGTGGGCCGTGCACTGTAGCATGAGGCTACGGACTACTACGCGAGATCATGTCGCGGGCCGTGCACTATAGCATGAGGCTACGGACTACTACGCGAGGATCATGTCGTGGGCCGTGCACTGTAGCATGAATCTACGGACTACGCGGGATCATCGCGGGCCGTGCACTGTAGCATGAATCTACGGACTACTACGCGGGATCATGTCGTGGGCCGTGCACTAGCATGAATCTACGGACTACTACGCGGGATCATGTCGCGGGCCGTGCACTTTAGCATGAATCTACGGACTACTACGCGAGGATCATGTGCGGGCCGTGCACTTAGCATGAACTACGGACTACTACGCGAGGATCATGTCGCGGGCCGTGCACTGTAGCGAATCTACGGACTACTACGCGAGGATCATGTCGTGGGCCGTGCACTAGCATGAATCTACGGACTACTACGCGAGGATCATGTCGCGGGCCGAGCATATGCATGAATCTACGGACTACTACGCGAGGATCATGTCGCGGGCCGTGCACTGTGCATAGTCTACGGACTACTACGCGGGATCATGTCGTGGGCCGTGCACTGCGCATGAATCTACGGACTACTACGCGAAGATCATGTCGTGGGCCGTGCACTTTAGCATGAGGCTACGGATTACTACACGAGGATCATGTCGCGGGCCGTGCACTATAGCATGAGGCTACGGACTACTACGCGAGGATCATGTCGCGGGCCGTGCACTATAAGCATGAGCTACGGACTACCGCGAGGATCATGTCGCGGGCCGTGCACTGTAGCATGAATCTACGGACTACTACGCGAGGATCATGTCGCGGGCCGTGCACTGTAGCATGAATCTACGGACTACTACGCGGGATCGCGTGGGCCGTGCACTGTAGCATGATTCTACGGACTACTACGCGAGGATCATGTCGGGCCGTGCACTGCTTTATGAATCTGGACGACTACGCGAGGATCATGTCGCGGGCGTGCACTAGCATGAATCTACGGACTACTACGCGAGGATCATGTCGCGGGCCGTGCATAAGCGTTCTACGGACTACTACGCGGATCATGTCGCGGGCCGTGCACTGTAGCATGAATCTACGGACTACTACGCGAGGATCATGTCGCGGGCCGTGCTGTAGCATGAATCTACGGACTACTACGCGAGGATCATGTGGGCCGTGCACTGTAGCATGAATCTACGGACTACTACGCGAGGGATGTATGAATGGGCACTTCCTTAGCAATGACCTGTCACCATGCCGTGCCTTCCCTGTACGATTTATGATCTCCGCTCACTGTTTAGATTAGCAGGCAGTGTTTCGCTATTCTGTATTTATTCAGTTATAATTTTCGATTGGAATATCTCAGGCGGGAAGGAGTTAGGGGTTTATATCCTTAGGCAATTAATTGTAAAAAAATTTAAAGGCTCAATACAATTATGAATTATTGAATATTTTGTACAGTTTATGTACTGTGCGATTGTTAACCATATTATATGAACTGTAATATTAGAATGGAAATTGAAAGGTAGTAGTACCCTTTAAGCATTTTATAATTTTATGTTTCAATTTTAATTCTAATATACAATAAAGTAGCCCTATTTGAATCTCCTTCTATATAATGAACTGTAATAATACTTAAGACAAGTTTGTTATAAGTTTTTTGATGTGAGTCATAAACTGCTAAATGTCATAAACAAACCCAATGACCCTCGTCTCTTGGTGATGTGAGGGGGGCATACGTCCCCAAACTGTAAGTAAATAATTAAGCACTTTGACTATGTGAGATAGAATGAAGTTTATTCACTGCTAGTAGGTTTTAAAACAGTATAAAGTTACTTTTGAGCTTAGCCAAACTGTTTGGTCTAACAAATTTTGATGGTTAATTTGTTTCAAACTTCTGGGTGAGAACAAAGTTGACAAGAACGGCTAAGTTTGATTTAAAACAGGAATTGTGAATTCAATTTACTAATCTTAATTGCCCTCATTTTCTGTTCCTTGTCACAGGCATTTTTATCAATCTATAATTTGGTATCTGCATATGTAGTTTGCTTGAATTATCTATTTAATCATAATTTATATAAATTACAATTGCTGTAAGTAGATGAAATATGTATAAATAAAACTGATGTAGTTTAATATGCTAATTGTCGGATAACACTATATAATTCTCATTATCTTTGGATGTATGTAAACAAATCAGAATTTGCTGACTGCAGAACTTTGATAGCCGTTGCTGAAGGTCATTAATGAAATGATAACTTGGTTTGCTTATCCGTAAATTGAATTGCTTGAACAAAAACATTATTTACTTTTGCCATTCGGATGTACTGTCTTGTTTTTTTAGGTTACCGTACATACAAAATTAAATGATAATAAATTAACACAGTGCCTTAATGCCCCGGTACAGAAGGCTTGTACGTACAAGTTTAGGAATCGACTTATATATCTTAAACAATTAGATACATTATTTTCCGGTGAGCATTAAATGTTTGAATGGACAACACCTAACACTTGACAGGGTGTGGCCAGTGGCCCTCGAGAAATGTCTTTTAAAATATCACAGCAGGTCATGTTGTAAATCAAATTAAAGTGACCTAAAATTTTAGAAATTTTGTACATAAATATTATATGACTATGCATGATTTCCAGAAGAAATTTTTTTGGAGAGCATAGTTGAGTCTGGTGTTAAAGTTATGGTACCGTACCATTATCTCAAATTATTTGAGGTACTTGTCACTTCAGTAAAATTTATTATTTTAAAGATCATTCTCAATAATTTTCTGAATAATTAAAAAAGGAGGTACTTCAAATTTTTTGGCAAAACTCTTCTTCTAGAATTTAGTAAAGAATATGTGTTTTTGTCTACGTAAAGAATAAGAATGAATTTATTTTCTCAAAATATGTACAAATAGTTGTGTACAGTATTAATCCAAAATGAACATTCTTGTAACACATATTCATACGTTGTATATACATGCATAATTATTCATTATTACAAAGAGCGTATTCATTACACTCATTACAGAAAAGAGGATTTAAGGAAAGGAAAAAAAGGGGAGGTTTATAAAAAGTCTATATTTTGTATAACCACAAACTTGTCCAAGATAAATGATAGGTTGAAAATAACCCTACCTCTTTGCACTAAAGAGTGTATTCTTTTTTTATTAAAAAATGTTTTGCCAACTTATTTTAAATTTTAAAATTGGAATATCATTGTTGCAAGCTGAATCTAACAAAACAATGTATAGAAAGCAATTAATTACAGGTCATTCCAAATAAACTATATTAAATGGCTGTCAATTTTTTTCTGGATAAATTATGTTTACTGATTGTAGAGCCCTCTCCGGTTAGGAGATATTTACCCTTGTTTTACCCTTCTCCTCATCTCCCTACACCATATTAATCAGGTGTAAACTGTCCTCAGTCTCACAACTATGTACAGTTGTTTATTTACCAATCGATATCGTGTGTTTACAGATGCGTCGGCGGCGGACAGGGAGGAGTTGTTTGTGCAGAAGATACGTCAGTGTTGTGTGCTGTTTGACTTTGTGTCCGACCCTCTCTCGGACCTCAAGTGGAAGGAGGTGAGCGCCGCGCTGCACGAGATGGTGGACTACACGACCGCGCAGCGCGGTGTCATCACAGAAGCCATCTACCCGGAGGCTGTCAACATGGTAAGAGTGGCGTGCACCGTACAAGTTCTATCACAGCGCACATTTTTTTAATTGAGGGATTTTGATGTTCCCGTTTTGCACTTTACTCTAAGTTTAAACCATTCAACTCACAAGTAAGAATGAAAACGTAGAGCTAGGCTTACTGATGCTACGAGAAAGGCAGTAAAAGAAGCCTCCCAAGTCTACAAAGCAAACCATCCCAACCAAAATTATATTGTTGTAGCTATCTGTTAAGTACATGCAAAAGAATCCTGAAATTAATATGGCCTCAGTGGCTAAGTACTAAGTAATGACACACAAGACGTTTATTATTTGGAAAAGAATAAACAATAATTCTAATGTTGATTAGAACCCATAGTGGATAGACAAGCTTCCCGGTACACTTTGTAGTAATGGTAAAGTAAACTCCCTCTGATACAAAAATATTTGCATAGCTGTCTTGCCTATCAACATTTGGAGAACCTTTTTTTGGGTAACATGAGAAAGTATAACGAATGTTTCCAAATAAAATATTTGACCCAAGTGAGGAGAAAAAAAAAACTGAATGTCCATTTTCAAAGTACAGGGACTGGTGTAGTTTAACACAGGGGACCGGTAGTTTGATGCCAGTACATGAGCAACAGCTTGCCTTTTTATAAATATAATTTTTTGAGGACAAAAACTATGAAAGAAACATTAGATGTGGAACAGTGCACATTTTATGTGTTTTTTTTTCTTAAAGAATATTGTACTAAGATACTGTAAGCTTCACAGTCATGATACTCTAATATATTTTATCCGTATTATCCTCAGCATAACAAAGCACATTTGTATTTGAAAATTTAAATAAATTCATTGTTTAATTTGTTTAAATCCACTTTTTATTTTAAAGTTAAAACATGTTTCATTTATAAGATGATGTCCTCTTACTGTCAAATCACGTTTTAATTTCAAAATTAAAAAGTTGGTTTTAACAAATTGAACAAAGAATTTGTTTATATACAGCAATTCTACAAGTTAGATGGATGGTTCTACAATCAACACATTTATATTTCATAGTAACTTATTAGATGAAGAGTTGTCAATTTGGAACCATGTTAAACATGCCTCCCTGCCTGCCGTTGTTAATGCATCGTAAGTGCAGTGCTATTAACCCTCGCACACCAGGACGTTTCTGTCGGGAAAACACCCACAATCAATACTGTCTTTGACACAGCCATTAGTTCTTTGTGTCAAACTGACTCAAAGCAAAGCATCGTCCTTTACATCTCTACCACATCTTTCTCTAGCACAGTGTACAGCAAATGTTGAGTTTCAAACCATACGAACTACACGAATGGTTTAAATACTGAATTGTTAATGTGATTAAAGAATTCAAACTGTTAAACTTTTGATATTTGATTGTTGTTATATACTTGTAATTTTGTCTAGTGTTAAAAGAAAAATTGACTAGACTAGGTCCAGGTTGGTACTAGTCTAACCAATTTGGCTTTAAACACTAGAAATCGAACACTCATTTTAAATGAAGTATTTTGTATTGAAGCTAATTTTACTTTCTAAACTAAAACTATAACAACTTTTGTTCTAGATATAGTCATTGGTGTAAAACTAATCTAATATTTTAACATTTGTAATAAAACTCTTTATTTGTTAGATTTAATTAAACTCCTGGTGCCTTTTTTACGCCTACAGTTTGAACCCTGTCATCTCTTACAGATAATAGGCTAGGTTTCTTACACTTAAAAGCAATGGTTATGGTAAATTAATTTATAAAGTAGTTGTATAATGGTTTTAAACAAAGAATAAACAATGTTAAGAAAAATTGTGAATGCCCCATCAGGTTTTAATTTTTAACAATATGAATGTCGTTTTCTAATAGACGAAAGACCAACCATTTTTACACAATTTCATTTGCATTAAAACCATGGAAATGATTATATACAGTGCTGCAAACAGTGGTTGTTCTGAATATCAAATCAGTGACTAAATTTAAGTTTATTAAATTTCCATAGAAAAAATGAGCTAGAAAGCGACTGAATGTCGATTGGTATGTTGCAGTTTGCGGTGAATCTGTTCAGGACTCTGCCTCCGTCAAGCAACCCTAACGGGGCCGAATTTGACCCGGAGGAGGACGAACCTACGCTGGAGGCCGCCTGGCCCCACTTGCAACTCGTTTACGAGTTCTTCCTCAGGTAGTCTATTATCTGCCGATATGTAACAGCCCAACCGAAGCTGGCCGACAATTATTGATTGTTTTGAAACTGTCGTCTATAAGAATGAAAGAGTTTTCTAATTCTTATAGATTTGTTAAATACAATAACTTTTGTAAATAAGACCATAGTACTGATTTGTAGTCAACTTTTATCTCCAAATAACAAATGACAAACAAAGACCTAACTACAATATAATAAATTTATTCTTGTTAAATTTAAACTATTGTTTTAATGGTTTT
This sequence comes from Matsumurasca onukii, assembly GCA_018831715.1. NCBI lineage: Eukaryota > Metazoa > Arthropoda > Insecta > Hemiptera > Cicadellidae > Matsumurasca > Matsumurasca onukii. The sequence continues at coordinate 27,241,270 of CM032058.1, forward strand.
GTGGAAGACAATGCCAATTAATTGAAGTTTAAAAGAAGTTAATAATTATGTCTTCATCATTTAGAAATCAACTCATCATTAGTGTATTACAAGATCTCAAGTGATTTGTTAAAGAAGCGGAAGTTTGTTAAAAATTGGTAATTTGTTTGATTGTTGTATGGCAATCTTAAATCTTCCTGAAATTGTGTTTTTTGTAAATTATCTACTGAAAATCATAACGTCACAAAGTCAAGTCAATAATGCCTGATTATAATAGTTTTCTGTAACAATTTGTGATATTTGTTCAAGGTTTTTGGAGTCCCCAGATTTCCAGCCCAATTCTGCCAAAAGGCATATAGACCAAAAATTTGTATTGCAGGTAATTATACTTGAATCAAACATCTTTTGAAGGAATAAGAGAGAGAGAGCGAATGGACAAAATGTATGTTTGAATGGGACCTCGATGTCAGAATGCATGGACAAATTTAGTTCAACCTAACGAAGATTGCATAACATGTACATTATGTTTCCACAATAAACAATTTATTCATTTATCTTTAAGTTAAAAAACCTAGACTTACTTCAAGGGTTTTAATAAAATTTGTAAAGTTTGAACTTTTATTTATATATCTTACCTCAGGATTTAATAAACTTATGATGTATTGCCATCGAACACTTTCACTGTGATCAACATGAAAAAATATGTAACTTGCGTTTGTTTTCATGTTAATTCAAAGTGCCCATAGGCACCCGACGCAGTAATAATGTTAAACCGATCCCTCATGAATTGTTTTGCAGTTAAAAGTCGATGGGATTTCACTTACCTTATTTGAAACCAACTATTCAAATAGAAATAAAAATAACAGACCAAATACTTCAAGTTGTTTAATCTCTACTGGTTGTGAGATTCATAGTGTTAATATCATGTTTTGCTTTCAGCTCTTAGAGTTGTTCGATTCCGAAGATCCCAGGGAAAGAGATTTTCTAAAAACTACGCTTCATAGGATATATGGGAAATTCCTCGGGCTTAGAGCTTACATTCGAAAACAAATCAATAATATTTTTTATGGGTAAGTATTAAGTAATTTTGTATTTTAATTTCATTCATCACCTTATCCTCAATGGTTGACTATTGTTGTAGAGTTTGTTAAGCGATAATGTTTGTTGCAATATGTTAGGTTTTGTAGTGATCATTGTGGAAACAATCCGAAGGTAGCGTCTAAACTTTCACTTTAAGAGGTCTTTAATTTTGAACAGGGGCGGATCCAGGATTTTAGTGTTTGGAGAGGGGGGCACTGTCGGGGGATCTGGGAGGTATGTGATACCCCCCAGACACCAAGGGGGGGTTCGTGGGAAAAATTTGAAAAAAGAGACGCAAAATTCACTTTTTAAGTGTTTAAAACCATTCATTTGTATTAAACAAAGGGTTGAGTTAACTTTTTTTTCTTCAGTCGAATAGCATTACTTAGTGTGGTTGTAGATTCGATCATATTTTCAATAAAGTATAAAATCAGGCAACATTCATATTTTTACGTTGAATATTTTACTCAATTTAAATAAAGTGTTTAAACAAGTTTGTCCTTGGGGGACAAAAATACTCCTAAATCCGCCACTGATTTTGAAAACCAATTCTAGACGAAAGTAGGTGAACCTAACCATTTTACCCGGTTTTGAACTATTATCACAGTTGGTACTTGTAATAACACTGTTATAAACTGGTATACATCTGTAATAAAATGTATAAGCCATTACCTCTAAGGAAGGAAAACTGAAAAAGTCTGAGTGCAGAGCGTTAAGAAAACAAATTTTTGTTTGAAAGTGTTCTCTTTATCTTGTTAGAAAAAAAATTGACATCAATCGAAAGTTTAAAATAAAACTGCTGAAACCACTGATGTCTAGTTTATTACAAGAACGTAAGTCAAGCATGGTTGGTCTTTCCTACGACTAACAAATTCGTGCCTTGCTCTAGTGGTAGCACTGAGTGATCGTAGGTACCGACCTCCTCAGTATCTTCCTACTACCTTGTCCCTCCACTGATTGGTGTTGTTATCTGATCAGTCTGTTTCAAAGTCATGCTTGGCTGTGACATCATGTTTTTCAAAGTCTTTAAAATGAAGTAGTTCATTTCAAAGTTGTTTAACGTAAACGTTATCTGCCATGCCAGCCCGATCGGGTCGGCGCAGCAATGGTGGTACATAGACACCAGCCGGTCCGATCGGGTCTGCACATACCGTGTGCAGTAGTTCAGTTTATCACCGCTAGGAGCTGTGATAAAACGAACTACTGTCGGTAAAGAAGATACCACCTAAACACAGAACTATATTTCTCTATCAAAAGTCTACTACATATGTGCGAAAATCACGTCATATTTTGGTACTTTCTTGTCGACCCGATCGGACCATGGCAGTACGAAGTATTCGACCAAGGTCTTTTGGTGGCAGCTAACGTGTTAATAGGTAATTTTGTCATTGAACTAAAATGTCTAATAAACTGATATCTTTTATGGTTTTTTGTTATTTCAAAATGTCCTCATCTCAATAACAGAGCTATAAATGGAATTGAATTGTAAGGTGTCTCAGGGAAGTTTATGGAATTTATATTTCCATCAGACTGTAAACGGTATTACAGCAACGATTGCCTGCAAGTTATATGGGAGACCTACCTGGGATTGGGTGGGAACTGTCTAGGCTGGTGCATACAGAACTAACTGCAACTTACAGCTGCTCTATATCCAGTGTATTCTAACTATATAATATAGTCTTTGGTTTAATGTTACAATTTGTGGGTTTCTTTGATTTTAACTTTCAATAGTGTGATATAACTTGTTTGTTCCAGTTTTATATATGAAACAGAACACCATAATGGAATAGCGGAGCTTTTAGAAATATTAGGAAGGTAAGACAACTTTTGTAGTTAATCCCATATGTTCTTTTAATGGTAGTGAGTAGATTAGACTTATATAGCTTAAGTGTATAGAATAGAAACGCACTAATTTATATTTATGTTTTTAATAACATGTTTTTTAAATATTATACTTTCTGATACACTCACAAAGTAATAATTACGAAATATTACTGCCTAAGAAGTATTTTTTTGAGTAAGCAGGAGAACTCCAAGCAAAAGTATGTAAAAGGTTTTGGGTCAGAAATAGTTAAAACAAAAATGGTTTTACCAGCTCAAGAAACCAGGTCTTCTTTTCTTTTTAACTCACCGTAGAACTTAAAATTTGTAAAGTGACTACTGTGTGGCAACGCTAGGTAAAGGTTGAGATTGAGTGGAGAGAGGACTTTGTAGTCCTAACTTTGCCTCGTTAAACAAGAAAAACTTTAACTCTACCTGTAACTTAACATGATATTGTCGGTTTGCAGTAATGATTTGCTAAATAGTAAGTACCAACATTAGTCCTCTTTTTTTTTTATTAGTCAAAACTCTCAGTCAATCTCTGATGCCTTAGGAAGGCTCATCCTAAGTTCACAGTGGGTGTCATTACTACGCATGTGCATTTCTAGAAATACTGGAAGACTGGTTTGTTAAATGCAGAATCTACAGGTTGTCTCAATGGGCAGCTCTTCTAAGCAACCCATTGCCTTTGTCTGTGGGGCACTCTGCATTAAAAATAGCCTTTTTGTGCTTTGATTTTGAGAAAGAAACACCAGGTCAGGTGTAAGGTGCAAAAGCTTCTTGGGATTACTAAGGGCTTTAAGTTCCTTTTTTATCGACTCAACACTAGAATTACTCTGTATTTCTGACTGTGAAGCCCAAAGGATAGGCTGTATCTCTCATTATGATGGTCTATTGCAGCATCATCAACGGTTTCGCCTTGCCGCTGAAGGATGAACACAAGATGTTCTTGCTGAAGGTGTTGTTGCCACTACACAAAGTCAAGTCTCTGAGTGTGTATCACCCGCAGCTGGCGTACTGTGTCGTGCAGTTCCTCGAGAAGGATCCATCGCTCACTGAACCTGTCATCAAGTGCCTACTCAAGTTCTGGCCCAAGACTCACTCGCCCAAAGAGGTAAACCACTTGAGCTACTTCGTCAAGTTGGGAAAATTCTTGATCCGCTTTCACCCACGGTAACTTGCGTGCTCCTGTTAGCCAGTCAGTCTCGCTTTCTCCTGCCGTCATCATTATGCTTCTATTGTGGATCACTACTGGCACATGGTTCCCGGCTTCCCTCGGGAGTTCCATGACTACCGGTCAACCCCGCTTTGACTTGCGACCAACAGTTTGCTCCCATTAGCTTTGTTACCACCACTTGGTCCCGTGTTCCAGACTCCTTGGTGAGAACAAACCCCTCACGCTTAGAAAGGACCTCATGGTCATGTAATCCTCTCCCCCCCCATTCCAAAATCTACGCAACTAACTGTCTACAAGGAGAAAAAAAAACCTGCACCCGGAAATGAGTTGTTTGTTTTAAGTGCTATAACAGCAACACCAATATAATTGAAACTTTAATTTTGGCAAAATCCATATAACTCATAGCTTGCAGGAAATCATTGCAGGGATTGATTGTATTGTTTCTTTGATAAAATAAATCTATTCTTATATAGTAGAAATTCCTAGTTATCACATCTGTGAAGTAAGTAACTTCTGCTCACCCCTGTATAAGGGTTGACTACTGCAACTCTTAAATTAGAACGTTACAAGTACACAAATCATTGTAGGACTAGGAGTTATTAAAAAGAGAACAATCTAAATAAGTCTGCATATTTCTGTAGTATACACTTAAAAAAGCCAATGTGCCACTTAGATTTTTCATTTTTTATTTTGTTACTTGGAAAGCCAAAATTATCCTGAATCAACATAACTTGGGGAATAATTATTTGATCATTCAGAAGTTTAATGTTCAATTTGTGAACGTGTGGATAATTTACAGCAGAAATCCTTGAATGCACAGTTAGCGCCAACTAGCATAAAGTGCGACGTGCGCATGTGCATAGATCACTCTTCCTTTTCCTATCCGCTTAGTACAGTCAGTGACAAGCAAACCTCGCTGTAGCTGTCACAACAAATACAAATAAGTACATAAAAAGCCTCATCTTGTTGTTTGTCTGCTTTTAAACAGAAGTTTGGATTTAGCTCTAATACTTATTGCAAAACAACTGTTAAAAAAAAATAGAATCAACCAACCTGAATTTAAACCATCAAAATAAATAACTACTTGTGTTAAAGAAACAAGATAATTTAATTAGTTGCTGTTTGTAAACAAACCGCCATCTTGACTTCTGTTAGAACGGACTATACTGAGCCGAGTGAGGGGAAAATGTATTTGTGAGTGGTGGAGGGCTACATCACAGCTGTTTATACTCTCCTCTCCCGGATTCATGCTAATTGGCTCGGTCTGTGCCGCCTTATCTTTAATCAGGTGCTCCAGATTCATTATGCCAATATTGTTTATTTTAGAAAGTCAGTTTACAGTCTAAAATTGTTTGACTATTTTATGTAATATGATTACTATATGCTGGTATGAAAGGAATGACCGAAATTACAGTGATTTAGATAGTTTTAGTTTATTTAGGCTTGAATTTCACCAAATTACTAACATTAAGTTTTGCTTTTATAGGTCATGTTCTTAAACGAACTTGAAGAAATTTTGGATGTGATTGAGCCAGCTGAGTTCCAAAAGGTCATGGAGCCCTTGTTTGTTCAACTCGCAAAATGTGTTTCTAGTCCACATTTTCAAGTAAGTAAATTGGCGTTTAGTTATTGTAGATCTTGAAGGTTGATCTAATATCGGATATGTAAAAAATTAAATTTAAACATCAAATAAACCAATATTGTAAATTTTTAATTTATGAAGCCTTTTGGGCAGCAAAGCTCCCCAAAGGTCACCATCAAAGAAGTTACCTGAAGATGACAGCTTTGCTGCTCAAGGGGCCTCTTAAATTAAAAATGTACAATATTGGTTTATTTGATCTTTAAATTTATTCCTTTAGTCCTTTAAGCTTAAAAAAAGACATCACACACTTTTATTTATTTATTTGTTTCTACGGTAATACACCATTTTACATATAAAGTACTGACATTTGCATTTCGATACTTATACAGAACTAGAAAAATACGTGCTACTTAATGCGTTAATGAAAAGACAGCGGTATAATAACTAAAACTAAAACAAAAAAAAATGTATTTTGTTTTTTTGTGTTTAGTGTTAAGAACTCTGTGCTTTGATAAAGCCTTTGGTAAGGGCGAAATATCAGTGAATTTTGTGTGTAACTCTTCAGTGTGCCTATTTTTGTTGGCCCCTAAACTTTTTTCTTAGGTAAGCTAGCTACTATCCTCTTTCTCCTTGTAAAATTCACCTAGTTAAGCCATAAGGCTCTTCCTTTCAAACCTAGTTGTGCTCTTAGTCAGTTACACTGCATTTGTACAATTGGTAACGTTTGACTTGTTCAACGAGGCAAAGTTAGGACTACAAAGTTCTCTTTACCACTCAACCTTTACCTAGCAACCGCTTGGTCACTTAAAACATTTTTAGAGGTGACTGCGGGGATCGAATTGGTTTCAGTGGAGTGATAACCTCGAGAGACGCACACGATTCTGTCTCACCACGGGTCTGCTAAAAGAGAAGCAGACAATTCAAAAAGTAGCACAGCTAACTAATGAACCACATTGAAAATGTAAGCTAAGAGCCCATTGGTGATTGGGAATGGTATGGGGAAAATTACCACTTTATCTCTACCCAGGATGTAACCTGTAAAGACTAAAATATAACTGCATCGAAGTATCTTGCAAACATACGACGGAAACTTATAAAGGCAGGCTCTTGGGTTCTGGACCAAAACTTGTTATTACCTTTTTTGAGTCTACGAGCCTGCCTTTATAAGTCCCTGCCGTGGGACTGCAAGTCTTCGTTGCAGTTATGTAGTAAACTTTGCACCTTGGGAAGGGATAATGCTGGAATTTTTCCACAATACTGTATGCTATTACTGTTGGGCTCTTGGGTCACATTTTCTATATGCTTCTTTGCATGTACTTCTTTTTGAACTATCTGAATCTAAGGTGACTAAGTATACCTAGTGTATTGTTGCTGACAACTCTCCGGACACTTGCTGAACAAGTTGGAATTCTCGTGTGCTTCGGGAAGTGCTTGATGATCAGTTTCTGAGTTGATGGTTTGTTGCAGGTGGCGGAGAGAGCGCTGTACTACTGGAACAACGAATACATCATGTCCCTGATCAGCGACAATGCTCCGGTCATCCTGCCTATCATGTTCCCATCTCTCTATCGTAATTCCAAGTCACATTGGAACAAGTAAGTCTTCACTCACTAGTCATTACTATATTGGTAATTCAGTGGTACGGGTTAGAGACCTCCAACTCTGTATCAAATTAAGATATTTTTTTCATCAAGTTTTATAAAGATTTAAACATATTTTAGACAAGAAAAGTATTTTTTCTGACTACTGGAAGTTAATACCTGTTTACCTGTTTTATTTTTTAGTTTTTAAAATATGGAAAATTTATGCAATTATCTGTAGTTCAGCACTTTTAGCTGTTTGCATGTATATTGTATTTACGATGTTTATGTAAATAAATTTTATCTATTATTACACTTAATTTATTTATAAATAAATTTACTTATCATCTACTCTTGGTGCTAACAGTCTCAAACTATTGTGTGTTTGAATTTATACAAAATTTACAAATCCTCAGTGATCACTACGTGGCAAACTTTTATGAGTAAGGTAATTTGTCTCTGATGTTGGGCAGGACTGAAAAACATTTTCTTGAAACTTTCTTTCAACATACTATAAATGGAATTTTATATTGCAGGACAATCCATGGATTAATATACAATGCCTTGAAACTCTTCATGGAGATGAACCAAAAGCTGTTTGACGAGTGTACGCAGCAGTACAAGCAAGAACGGCAAAAGTAAGTTTCCTATCTTGTTGAGTAGTTTCAGGCAGATAAAAATGTACTACCACAAATACGACAAGAATATGCTACTTAGTCTCAAAGACTCCTGTGCAGGATGACCAGACGAAAACAATTGACACAATAACTCAAACCAAGAATGGTCAAACATAATGAAATCATCATTGTCGGTAAAGTAGGTCCGGTTGCTGTCTGGGTATACTAACAAACCTCTTCCGTTTACCTCTGCTCACAACCAGTTTTTCTTTTTTTACCTGTTCAAGATTCTCAATTGCTGAAAATTGATTGTAGTTATTATTAATATAATATAACACTAAGAACACAAATAAAGACACATAACATTTGCAGTTTACTCAACAAAACAAAATCAACTAGAATAAATATTACTTGTCACTAACTCTCGACAAACACAAAGCACATGTACACACGTCACGATCAAACACAACCACCTGTCGCTTGTCGGGCAGTCAAACAGAATGGACTTGTCAACTCTGACTAACTCCCTCCCCTCACGTAGGAGAGTGGACTCGTCCACCCACGTAGAGTCTAGCTAGCAACCTTGCAAACGCGTGGTTTCAATTCCAGAATAGATTTTCGACTTTTGATGCCATGATCTATTCCCGATTTTGAAAAAGGGATCGATTCCTGATTCCACAACAGATTCTCGGTTCTTTCTTTGGTATTGTATCTCAATTCCCGATCCTCGACTCGGTCTCAGAATAGATTTTACTAACTGATTTCCAAAAAACGATTCCCTACACTAGGAATGGGTGGAATTGAAAATCGGGAATTGGAATCCACCCAACATTACTTGGAACAGTTGAAACAACACAAGGTGGCCATTGGTACTTTGACTTAGAGTTAACCTTGTGTGCAGGGAAAAGGAGAGGCAGAGAGAGAGGGAGGACATGTGGGGCAGAGTGGAGAGTTTGGCCAAAGACAACAACCCGAACTACAGAGTGCTGCATAACAACAACCTGAGCCCACCGCCGAGTGCATTGGCCACCTCGCCCTCCGGCAACGACGAGGATCCCGACATCTCCTACGAGAAGCTTGAGGCTGAAGCCAGAGAGGTGAGTCTCACTAGAGTATGGGCACCTCCCAGACCTTGATGCTGCAAGCGTTGCTTAGAATTAGTTGAGTCACATCTTGAAATATAATGATCACAGTAGCTTTGCTGGCCTGTTGAGATATGATAAGGAGGTCTGATGTGGAGATGGACAAATTTCAACATTTAAAGGTTTTCAGGAAATTTTTATTTTTTGTTGGACTGGGCTAGATAGAATTATATCCTGGGACTATGCTAGACAAAAGTAATACAATTGTTAATAGTTATTTACGGCTGCTACTAGGAGGAAGTGCAACCCCTTAAATGTTCAAGAATTTAATATAAAAGTTGAACAAGCTAACGCTAAGAGATACATTTAAAATTTAAATTTGCCAATCCAATATTAGAGCTCTCCTTCAAGAAAACATGGGATCAAGAAAGAACCTAGACCTAAAGTCACACGAGAAAGCTGTTAAAGTAATGTTTGACCTGCCTAATAATAATTCAGTTAAAACATAATGCAAAGAACTTGGGTTCCTAACAGTATTTGTGTATTTAGTTTATACATATTCTAAATACAATAAAATATTGTAAACAAAACACCACTATATAATTATATTAAACCAATTATTTTAAATATTCAATCAATTAATTATTCACCACTATACAAATATTCAAATGCATATTCATACAAATAACCCTAGATACAACTTCACAAGTGAAAACATAATCTGGAACTCTATAAAATTAAAAACCGTGTGCGGGTCTTTAATTCATGTGGGGCCTACCTCAAGTTATTTTTAATGAGCACAATCTATGGTGAAAAAATATTGAGGGAGGGGTTGCGTAGTCAGCTTGCCCACTGCGCAAACGGAGCGTAGAGGCAACTGGTGGTATTGATTTTTCACATACAGGGTGACACACGGGAAACGGACATTTTTTAAAAGAGTTGTACAGAACCATTTTAAAAGATAAACCAATTTTATTAGTACAGATATAATGACTAGGACTTAGCATTTTATAAATTACTCAATTTTTAAAAATTACGTCACTCATATGGTGCCTACGCACCTGAATACAGATGTCCGGTCTTTTGGTGAAATCATCCGGCACTCGGGTCAACATGTTTGGTTGAATCGACTGTATCTCTTTCCCGATTACTTGTTTGAAGTATGTTAGATTTTGGGGTTTGAGAGAGTAAACACGTTCTTTCAAATATACCCAGCAAGACAAATCTGGTGACCTTGGTGGCCAGTACATTTCACCAAAACGTGAAACCAGCAGTCCGGGAAACATGTTCCTGACAGTAACCATTGAGGTAGCGGCGGTGTGGGCTGTGGCACCCTTCTGTCGGATGAACACAGCTCCCATATTCGTTCTTCGCCTTTGGAGTTCTGGTTTGAGAAATGTTTTCAACATGTGGACATAACTAGAGGAGATCACCATGACGGTAACACCATTTTCTTCGAAAAAGTACGGTCCAATCACTCCGAACGGGAAACCGCACTGGGGTGACTGCCATTCTCACCCTAGCGATTTTTTTTAGGTGTCCTAGCAGATCTTACTGGGGCTGGAGGTTTTGTTTTCATTGTGTTTCCTTTTGATTTGAACAAATTTACCCATCTCAACAACGTGTTACGGTTTGGTATGGGTTGATTCCAAAGGATGTCAACATGTCGACGAAACAAACGCTGTGTTTTAGTCACTGAGTTGTTATTTTTAACATAAGCATCGTATGCGAAAACACGATGTTCGACAGTCCATTGAACCACTGTCACTAAAATGCTATGAAATACTCTTTTCGATGACATAGCCTAGAAATATCTACGAAAACAAACAACAATGTAACTAAAAGCACTGTAAGCTAACTAAAATTCGTCCGTTTCCTGTGTGTCACCCTGTACTACATACTGTAGTTTGTTTGACATATCTTGGCACAAGATTGTCGATTGCCTATAATGGAGTTGCAGTTTGCATATTTTTTCCTGCCGAGTGGTCCTCATTAACCTGCATCTGAATGATTGCGGTCCGCTCTAACAAGATTAAAATATTTACATTTATTGAGCTGCATCCTGTTGAACTGTTATACTGCTTTTTGAATCTGATAGTAGTGTTTAACATTGTTAGCAGTTTTACTTCACGTTTATAGCAGCATCTTAGCTTTGCTTAAATCTAAAGTCCACAAGGGAGCGAAGTGGTAATCGTGACTGTGTGTTTCAGGTGCGGAAAGTGCGCAACAAGGAGAAGCCATTGTTGAGAAGAAAGTCTGAGTTGCCTCACGACAACTACACTGTGCGCGCACTCAGTGATCACAAGCGCGCTGACGAGTTTCTACCGACCCCTCCCGACGTAAACAAGTGCTAGCCACTCATCTCTTCTTGTATAGTTTGTCCATATGAAATATATATTTTTATTACAAATTTATCAATTACAACAACCAACGCCGCAGCTTCTGGTTTTATTATTTGTATGTCGTGAAAAATGTGTAAGAATCGTTACAAGATATTATATTTATCTAAGAATATTTTATTCAATAGTTGTTGTTATTTTATGTTGTGTTAGAAAAGTTTATTGTTGCAAAACTTTGTTGGTATTAAAACCTACCATTTTTAAAGTTTCTGTTATATTTATTCGTGATATATTGAGCTTAAAATTAAAAGTTTTATTGTTAAAGTCATATATATTTTTAGATAATTTTGATTTTTTATGTTTTTTCTAAAAATTTGGAACAGTATTTCATGAACAACTGGTCTAAGTTTTATATATATTGGAGAATAGTTGGTTGTACAATATTGTTTCAAATTAAGGTTTATATTGAATATTTATATAGTATAGACGATTCCACACCAGCTGTTAACATTTATACGCAATATTTGAGCTGTCGCTTTACTTCAATAAATATATTTTACCTGTAAACCTGTATGTTTTAGGAACTTATTTGTAGTACTAATCAGCAGAATAAGATATTGCATTTTAGCTTGCACCATTTGTTGATAGTAAGTCATATCGTTAACGGATATACCTCTTTCAGTACTCACGTATAGGTTAGGTTTCATTTTAGTGAAACGGCTACGTTTAACTTTTTAATTTAATCTCTAATTTTAAGATTTGTAAAACGTATCTGCTAACAAAAGCTTGTAATCAACTATCAATACCTCTCTAATAGAAATAAATCTACATATTAATAAACACTCAAATCACATGCTAATTGATAGTAAAGTTCAGTAAAATTGTAAAATGACTAACATAAATTTTAAGTGCTATAAATAATTGTAAAGTAAGAGATTTTTAAGTGTTGCCATGATTGTTGTATATAATATAGTAATGTTGTGTATATATAAGATGTGTGTTACAAGGAAAGGTTTTGAGGTGCAGAGCAAAACCTATGTTGTGCTAACCTAAGTCATTTTATCGGAATGAACTTCAAATATTGAATTGTAAGTTCGGAAAGAATAAGCTAATCCCTTACATTATTTCCATTTTAATTTGTGCAAAAAAATCTACTTAATAAAAACAAAATATTAAACCCAGTCAAATTTAATTCTTTAAATGTTTTTTTTTTCATTTATACTTTTTAACAAAATCTGTTTATTTGGTGACTTTCCAAAAATTTTATTTTCTTAAAGCTTTGGGACCAAATTTATTTTATCAATAAATTTGAAGGACTTTAATAAAATCAACATTAAATTTCATTGTCTTGTAATGTGTATTTTTGGCAAGTCATTACTGTTAAAAATGTATGTAGTCACGGAAAATACAATTCTTTTTATGAAAATATATAATAGTATTTATTTGCTGGATCATGAATTTTATAATTTAGATACATGCTGAATCAGTATCAGAAAAAAATGCTACTGATTTGCTTTTGAATTGGGAAAATACAAATCTTTGTATTAAATGATTGCTGAATTAAAAGTTGGTAGGTCTGAATTGTTTCTAATATGCTATAAAGTTTGGTGGTGAATGTGTTGTTGTGATTTTCTATTTTATGTTGAGAAATATTTTATACGACTTTTTACTCTGGATTGTTAGGTAATTTGAGAATGTTGCTATAAAAATTATGACTTTACATGTTATGTTTATTTTTAAACTAAAATATAAAAACTAAACTATTGAAGTTTTAAATGAATTTCATAACCTATAAAAACAACTTTTATACTTGTCCAAAAAAATGTGGATTAGCTTTAGATTTGAATGTAAATAAATAATAACTTTAAAAACGGATGTATTATCTTCATTCCAAAAATACTTTTAAAGAAATTCCCAACTAAATGCGCCACATCAAAACGTGGTGTTTCTTATTCTCGTAATTGTAGTTTTCTTACAATGCGCCGCAGATCTGTATCATAGTGTCACTCCCTTTTGAATACCTTTATAAAACGCTGGTATGTAAACTGTGATCCTCCGAGTAGGCCTAGACTTTGATCATTGTAATTTGTTTTCAAATTACAATTTTCATCTAAACAAAAACTTGTAATTAAGAAAGTAAATATTTTAGCTATTTTTGTCAATATTGAAGAAGTGTTTGGTTGCGACCACTGGAGGTTTTATTGTCGGTCAAGTAAGTAATGTGTCTACTATTTGTATCAAAAATCATTTGTGTAATGCTAGTTTATACAAAAATTAAATTTATTTTTGTGAAGTTGACCACTGTAACAGCCATTATCTTTAATTAAATATATAAATATGGTTATTACCCTTGGTTTTATTTTTACCTATTCTCTTTCATGTTAGTTTTAAATTTGAATTGTTCCTCTGTTGTCTTGACATACAGCTTACTGTTTGAAAACGTTAGCTAATAGCTGATTCATTGACCAATTACTGTCAACAGTTCAAACATTTGACAAAAGGGTAACACAATAGTAAATTTTGAAATTGTATCAAATCAGTAAATATGTGGTTTTCTAAAAAAGTGCTTTATACACCCATATTATTATAGGTGAATTTCTTTTCTAATGCAATTGTATGGAAGCAGTCACCAGTTTCAAGGAAAACACTTCCATATGATTACATTGAAAATAAATGTTTATCTTCATATTACGGCCATAATAGAGCAAGAGCATTCGCCTCTTTCTAGGAAACCATAGCTTAGAGAGTGTGAACACTTTACAGCGGAAACCCCCTATTTCGGCTCAAGAAAAGCTATTAGTTGAATAGAATCGTTTATTGTCATTAAACACAGTGTGCAATAGACATAGTCAAATGTTACATATATTGGTAACTTATAACAGAAAAACTTAAACTAGTTTAATGAGCGTCATGTTTAAGCCAAGAGTAATACCATTAGCGAAACATCTTGCACCCAATCCAAATATTTGATATACTATATTCTTTCAGATCTATAAAACCCTAATCACAACACTACACCCACAAAATCAATGTATTAAATATTTTTATTTGAAGTCAAAAAATTATTATACCTAACATGGCTAAAAACTCACCATTTCACATCAAAATTTAGCCCATTTTCGGGAGAGGACATCCCAACAACTCTTCACACTGGGGAGTATACCATACCATACCCCTCAGATAGTTCACACTCTAAAAGGGCTTCATAATCCTTGAGCCTCCCCAATCCGAAATCATCCAAGGTATAAGACTTAATGTACGAGGCGTGTTTTTAAAGTAAGTACCGTTTTGAATTACTGCTAACGCTTGTTCATGCTCACGATGTTCGTTGTGTACCTGCATCTCTTGGTCATGCCCAGACACCAGTACGGCCATTTTAGCTGATGCGTACGCTTGCCTGTGACTGTTTAAAATGCCTCCGTCAATCAAAAGTCCCGCCGACTGTGAAGTTCGATCTGTGATTAATTTTCTCAGTGCCAAAGGCCTGAAAGCAGTCGATGTTTATCGTGAGATCAGGGCAGTAACGGAGAAAACATTATGAGAGAAGGAATAGTAAGAAAATGGGTTAGCGTTTAAAGATGGCACCATATGTTCATGACAAGGAAAGTGCCCAGGAAAGTCAAGTTCAAACAACGATGCCAACCCAAACAATCATATGCACAGTGTTTTGGGACAGGAAGGGGTGTTGTTGGTGGAGTTTTGCCTCGTGGGGTCACAATCAATTCAGAGACCAATACTGTGACACTTGAGCCGAGTTCACGCTATCCAGAACAAAAGAGCGAAGCATGCTGACTAAAGGTGTCATTTTGCTTCACCAATGCGCACCATATGTCACAAAGAGAACCCAAGATTTTATGCGAAAATTTGGTTGGGAACAATTTGAACACCCTCCCAACAGTCCAGATCTTGCCGGCGACCCACATGTTCCTTCACTTGAAAAAGCACCTGGGTGGCGTGTGTCACGAAGTCGACGATGAAGTCAAAACGACTGTGCTAAATATTTTGTCAAGTCAGGCGGCAAAGTTCTACGACATCGGAATTCAAGAGCTAGCTGGACGATATGATAAGTGCCCCAAAATTAATGTCAATTATGTAGAAAAATAGTTTAAAATACAGGCTTTCATGTGAAATAAAAATTATTATGAAATCTCTGCTCGTTATTGTTTTATTTAAAAACGGTACTTACTTAAAAAAACATGCCTCGTACAAGATTAATGTAATCTGATATTTTCAAAAGATCTTGTTCATGGATACTTTGATTTCTCTTCATTTTTAACCTTCTCCCCTTGGTGAATATGTAATTCACTAGCTCTAAAGGAAGAAAAGTTGGCCATCATGTATATTTTGAGTACCGAACCCACATTGTCAGTAAACATCATATTACTGTTTTCTTTTTTGCAATTTCAAAAGCATCAACCGTTAACAGTATTTATATAACAGAGGAAAAAAGATGCAATGAAGGTTGATATTAAGATGCAGGATGTCTGGACAAATAGGGAATGTGAAGGTGACAAGGTGGTTAGCCTTGAAACAATGAGCCAGTACCTGCAACTTGACCTACATGATAGCTGCTCCCTGCCCTGCCTCTAGACACCAACAGCTGTCTACTTCCTCTATGTCTCTCTTCCTGGTTACTCTGTGCAGTTTTCCAGTTACAGAACTGTTATTATTGTATCTGCTTTATTTTTTGTTCAGTAATATTGTAAATAATGAAACAAGTTATGTATTTGAAGATCAATGTACAACAATAAGTTGATTGTTTGATTAAAAAGAATTATGGTGCACTACTTGCAAAAAAATTAAATGTTAAACATATTTGATGATAAATTAGTGCACTGTCAAGGAGAATGCCGATTTTAACAAACCAATTAAAGCATTAAAACTATCAAACAACTTCAGATATAATTCCAGTTTAGTTTTTTTTTATTGCAGATTTCACTTAATTAAAATTAATAATAATGTGATGAACTGCATAAAAATAGGGAATAACAATTTCAACATTTCAAGTGCTCTACATAGAAAAATTTAAGGTCAGTTTTCACTTTTCAGATTGGCCAGAGTAGTTGACACAATTCTTATACAAATGAGATGTTTACAGCTCCGACAAATCAACTGAATTAGAATCCATTAGTCTAAGTTTACTGTTTTATTAGTTTATAATGATTCAAAACAGACATTAATTAATACATTATACAACAACCTATTACTGTTGAATTGTTATTATAATCAGTTAACTGAAACTTTGGGGTTAAGTTCAAACCCCTTAATTTTGTTGAATTATTTAATTAATTGTGTGTTAATCAGGTAATTTAATTTGTTGTACTGTTTTAAGAACGCCCACGTTTGGATTATCAACATTTTGGTCTGCACAAAAATACCAAAAAACCCAATGTGCTAATTAAGTCAAACACATTTTTGATTTTTCTCCAAAAAACATAAAACTACACTAAAGTTAAACAACTTATTTTATTGTTTTACAATAGATGGTTTTTTTAAATAATTTCTTGGGCTATATATAATTACTATAATTATATAAACAACAATGATATGATTTTACAGAAAAACTCACATGAATAATTGTTGTTTCTCTTATACAACTGAGTCACTAGTTGCTCATAGCAGCGTCAGCTTGTAGGGCAGGGCTCATTTAAAATGCCATCATCTTCACAATTAGATTTTGTTCAACATTCAAGTAACAGTAGGTTTGAGTTGGAATTATGATATTGTAATTTATAATAAATGCATCTCCTAATTAAAAGCCAATTTTTATATCCTTATAAATTATAATAGTTTAAAATTTTCCTTCAGAATTTTTGTTAAATGATGGACAGTAGAACCCTGTTCAACCAAACTAATGGGGGCTGAGTTTTTTAGGATAATCAATTATTTCGGTTAAGGTTATGTAGTTTGGGATGGTTTTTGGTTAATTTAAATAACGTACACATGTTTATTTAATGTATAAAGCTTTATTATATGTGACTAATCTATTCACAATATTGCAGCTGTACAGTAAGACAATAAGGGAAACAGAATCTAATTTAATTTAAAATAATCCAGCACAAATTTTTGAGTTTTATTTGTACAGTGTTAATAAGCAGCCTTAGCAGAGATTTTTGTTAAATGTTCAGTAAGTTTCCCCTTATACTTCATCCAATCACTTACAGTTGAAACACCGACATTGTATTCCGCTGCCACACATTGCAATAAAGCACCATTTTTAACACGTCTAATGGCGTCCAGTTTATCGGCTATGTTGATGACATGTTTTCTTTAAAAAACAAAAATTATGTTTCTCAATCACCAATCAACATTAAAAACAACTTAAGTGTGGTAAAAAGAAGAAACAGACTTTTCCTGCCACTTCTGGAGAAAAACTACACCTAACCTTTTGGGCAGCTAAAAACTCCACCCGTCTTCAGAGGACTACACTAATATAGGAACTAAATTTAATTATATAGGTATCTTAACCTAAGAACTAACCTAAGACTTTACCAAACAATATTTAAAAATACGCTACATCTTAAAAAATTGATAACCTGTCAAAACACAAATTAGAAAGAGAAACATATAAAATGTGGACGCGTTAATATGGAATAAACTACATGTTAGTCCTTAACATAAAACAATAGTAAAAAAAAGGTTTTATGTTAAGGACGAGCATGTAGTTTTTTTCTTGTTAGATTACGTTTTCCGTTAACATGTAGTTTTTAATATTTTAATCAACCCGATCAGTAGCCAACAAAATCCAAAACTCCCACATCACTGTTTTAAATAAAAACCAGGCCGACCAGCAGTTGTGCTAAAGCGCCGCTGGCATGAGTGAATCGAATTTCCTTTGCAATTTGTTACTCTAATTAGCTCAACTGACAGCTTCCCTTCAGCCTTAGACCTCAGATTTTTATATTCTATTACGATGACTGTTACAAAGTTCTTCGCTCGCTTCGGCCTCAGCTTGGCCTCCTGTATGATCACGAGCGTTACAAGGCTGTTCGCTGCACTTATAGTGTCCCTTCGGCCTTAGACCTCAAACTTATGGCATTTTTTACTGAAAATTATACTGCATATCATGAAAGGTAAACACATTTTAAATTTCAATCAAATCGAATTACTCATTCCGTTGTTATAGCGGAAAAAACACATTTTTGGCCACCATTTTGAAATGACGATGGATTTTAATAGATTTTGATATATAACAATAAAATAAAATACATATATTTTATTTAGACCATTAAAACCACTTTTTAGTGAAAAGTACTCCCAGAAGCGGGGTTCCGGTAGACTGATTTAGCTGGTTAACAAACTCGACCAAGATGTTTACAAAAGGAACATTTGTACCAAATTTGGTGAAAATGTGACCTGTAGAGATGATACACATATATGCATATAAAGTTTTGAAAAAATTCTCAAAACATGTTCTGGGGGTCAGGATTGGTGCTCATTTCACGGTCCCGGGCCTGGATCTTACTATGCTCATGACATGAATATCTCATTGTTCCAAAGGAAATTTGATCATAAGTAGAAACTTCGTATAATACTCGTAAGTCCTTGTATTACATTAATTCTACATTATCAAATATTTCACCAGCCTTTACAATAAATTAATACAGATCCCAATTTGTATAAACAATAAATAGCTAATTGAAAAACAAAATGTGTGGACCAAACAGGGACTTGAACCTGGGTCTTTCACTTCCCGGGTGATTATACTGACCACTACACCATAATCACCCAGCAAGTGTTTGGTAATTCAAGTCCTTGTTTGGTCCACTCATATCTTTTCTTCAAATTTCTATAGTAATAATTTAGCTATTTAGCTTTTATACAAATTAAGATCCTTAAGTCATTTGACATAGTATTTAAATTCTGTTTGTAATATTTCTAGCTTGTTTATTTAAAAGCCGCTATTGACAGTAACATGTTTGGGTTAACATTCTAAGTACTTTTCTAAATTTGAAGGCATAAATAGATAGGCGTAGGTGTAATGGTCAGCATAATCACCCGGCAAGTGAGAAAACTGGGTTCAAGTCCCACTTCGGCCCGCAGAGTTTTGTAATAAATGAATGCAGTCAGTAACAAATTATTTTTATTGAACCGTATTATTTTTAAAACTAGTAAAATAAACCTATATTTTTTAACATTGTGCTTACTTAAACAGTTACTAACAAAGAAAATCTGTATAGCTAATATAAAATTACATCATAGATTAAAGTGTTCATTATCTTTCACAAAAGTCTTCCAAGGTTAAATCTTTATAGTTGTTCATTTTTTTAAGTTTGGAGATTTGACAAACAAAGTTACTACAGTTAATGGAATGATGACGCATTGTTAATTACAAATGAACAACAGTGAATGGTGTATGCTCACTCACCAGGTAAATGAATTATGTGTACTCCTTAATATTGTTACATTTTTGTCTGAATTCAACTTACTATCTTGAATGGGCGTTGATACGGTAATTGAAAATATAACAGTTGAAGATGTGACACACCCTTAGTCAATAGGGTTCCAATTTGAAAATGCTGCTTATAACAACAGTTACAACCGCCATTTTAATTTAAGATCTACTTTTGTATTGGTTCAAGGTAACAATCATATAGTTATAATTTTGAGAAAATCGGTCAACATAATTATGGCTTAATTAATATTAATTACAAACAAACACGAACAGAAAAAATGCCAAATGGTTTGTCAGCACAGTGGAGTTGTATCAGAGACTTTCACTTTGCATGGTAAAAAATAAATCTAACAAATAAGTTTGTACCCTAAAATAACAAATTTTATTTATTTTGCCGACACGGAAATTACATTTAATTACAATTAATAATTGTACAATTATTCATTGACATTAAAGTATCAATTAAGGAAGCATGCATGACAGATAGTGTGAAAACGTCCTTTGCCAATACAATATCATAAAAATGCTTACAATTAAGCATGACTACAGTATGTTTTCAAAATGTAAATACATGAATTCAAAACATTGCATTAAGTTAGCGAGCAATATTTTGTGTGTGTTAATTATTGTTGCAAAAAATGTTTTTTCCATAAATTTTTGATCTCAAGTTAATTTTAGTTTTTTTAATTTACAAATTTTATTGAACGGATTGATGGTATCCTGCATTATATAATATTGAATTACTCAGTAAATTACAGAAAACATTTTTGTAAAGCTCCGTAGAAGGCAACTTACTAGCCGAAACATGAAATTCTCATGTTTATAGAGTTTATTTTTTTCTATATTTTTAAAATATAGTATGAAAAATGTTACATAAGTTTGCATTATGGCATATTAGTTTTTACATTGTATACAGATCTTAATAATTTGTATAAACGCTAAATAGCTAATTTATTACTAAGACATTTGAAGACAAACATGTATATTACATTGTATACAGGCAGAGTATAATATAGTTTTTTGATCCCAGAGTCAAGGTTGAGGTAAGATGACCCTGGTAAAGTTCCAGTCCAGTATTATAGTGGGACAAGGTCCTAATCCATGTCCCCTGATCACACAAGTCCTCTGTTTGCTACAGAAGCAGTCAATGCACAAGTTATAGATGTGTTCTCTAGAAAAGTGCCCAATTTGTTATTTTTGTGAAATTTAGATCACTTGTTAAGTTGTTAGTGTGAAGTGTTGCTGATTTAATGTGTTTATTTTTAAATGTGTTCTATAAGATGCATAAAGTGTTAAGACAATGCTAAAGTTGTGTTTTATGCTTAAACAATTTAATTGTTTAGGGTAATTAAACTTGCTAGCACAAAATAATAAAAATAATGTGTACAAACTATATTAATATTATACTAAATTGTCAAATTTTTTGTGTAAAGCCTAAAGTTAAAAAAATATTAGTTGTCTTATAATTTTAACAGTACTTTCTGAAACTTATTTTTGAAAATAGTTTGCTAACAGCTGTTATTTTTTTAAATAACACAGTTACCTGATATTGTTGTCTTTTCAATATCACTGTAATCAACAGTCTAATAAATATTTTGAAATATAACAAACTTAACTCTGAATTGACTCTAAAAATGGCTTTAAATAGGCAAAAACTCTGTAGAGCTCACAAATATGACTAGTAACAACTTATTAATATCTATAGTGTAAAACCCCCACATTTTATTATTATTACTTTGAGGATTCCTTGAAACTCAGTGTTATGTGGTGCATGGAGATAAATTATTGTTTGGACAATACGTTCAGTATGCAGTCCAAAATGGCGGCTGACTCGGGAATGGATACGTGTCCGTCCCCTGAAAATCCCGATTCCCGCAAAAGGCCCTTGGACGGAGACGTTGAAAATGGATCTACTAAGAGATCTCATTATATTGGAGGTAAGATTTCAAACAATTATATGGTTTATGCATATTTTATTAAGTTTACCAGCTTTTATTTGACAAGTTGACACTCGGAGGAAGATGTTCTAGGCCAAGATAATCTACTGATAACCTCAAGGTAATGATTCGTATTTTCAGTGTCTCGTTACTAAACATTTCGTTACTAGCAATTTTCTATAATTAAAAAAAATATCTCAACTCAGGATATAAGAAGATCGTCTCAATATCAATCTGTTCCAGGTTACAATGGTAATAATTTTAAAGCTAGCTGAGCAGCTGTCAAAAGTGTCATCCCTGTCATTTTCAGCATAATTATTTCGGATAGGCTATTAGTCGTTTGTAGAGAACGAGTTTATTTTAAGAGCTTATTTCATAATGCTTCGGTTTGTGAGTTAAGAATAAATCGACTTGTAGAGGTCTGAAAGCAGAATGTAGGATGTGTGATAAGGCCTCTATGTGATAAGCCTTCTAATGATAGGGCCCATTCTTTGTACAAATTAATTTGTATTAATAATGGTTGAACACATTATAAATGTATCATAGATGGTTAAACTGGGTAGCCTCGTTGGTTTTTAGAAACATTTGGAGCTTAATCACTAAAGTATAGACCCTTGTCAAATTTTGTTATTGGAGACCATTATACTCAGATACCTCATATTATTACTTCGATAACTTCAACTTATTTTCGGATCTGATCACAAAAGTCCAGGGATTAAAAGTACCCTGTAAAAATACGGCTGTATCAGCAGACCATAACACTTTCAAATAGTTGAAGCTAATTAGGTAAAACTGGGAAAAATAAACCTCATAATGAATGGCAACCATTAAC
Source organism: Matsumurasca onukii (assembly GCA_018831715.1). NCBI lineage: Eukaryota > Metazoa > Arthropoda > Insecta > Hemiptera > Cicadellidae > Matsumurasca > Matsumurasca onukii. Next base: position 27,263,691 of record CM032058.1, read on the forward strand.
CGGAGAGCCAGCTTTGCAAATAACATAAGTTGATACGGGCAGTGTTTTGGAAATAAATTATTTACATGATAGGCCAAAGGTATGCACCAAAATATAAACAGTAACTTTTATCAGCTATAAGTTTACTGTCAGCAAGAAGAAAGAAGAGACCTGAGCCACATCACAGTTGATTACAGTTTAAGCTCAATGTGTTTTTATTTTGGCAAATTAAACAATATCTTAAAATTTAAATAGCTTGTAGTACAGTACAGAAATAGTTTAAAAGTAGAAGTGAGCCAATGGTGTGGGTTTAGGATAAATTGAAATAGTCAGTAACCCAGAAGTCAGGTGGACAGTAGTCGTCTTTCCTCTCATGGACAGTAGTTGCTTTTTCAATTAGTTGCGTTAACTGTTGCCAGTCTTTGTGCTTATTATTTCTGTATAATTTTGGGTTAGTTTTTGTTTGCATGAAGCTACCAACTGCAGAGAAAAATTTTACCGAATACCTTATTTTCGCTTGTACGGAATTGGACATGTTAATTGCAGAATTTTGAGTAGACCAAGTTTGTTACTGCTTACTGCATTATGTTTTCAGGGATATTTTCTCTAAAACCTGCCCAATTCTCATAACACTTTTTTAAATCTAATCACAGTATATATGAAATGGGCATGGTCAATATTATTTTTATATATTTTAGCTTAAAGTAACGTAGAATCAAGAATATGTATTAACAAAATGTCTGGTTAATCAGGTGTATTGGTAAGTAACCTGCTAACCGATTATCAGTTTTGTTCAGACATTTCCTAAGAACAGGTAGTGTTATGAGACAGCAAAACATGTTTTCAGGTTGCCTAATTTGGCCCACCCGTCTTATTTGTTAAGAGTGAAAATAATTTCTTACAATAAAAGCTTTCTCTGCAGTAGTAACGAAGCAAAGAAGTTTAAATGCCTAGTTCTGGCCAATATGTAGTAGTTTAGGCCCAATCCAACCTATTCCAAGCTTAGTAAGTAAAGCAACTTGCTAGCGAAACCTTCCCCTTGATAAACATAATTTTGTTTTTATAGGGAATTAATTAATTTGGCGATGTATTCTGTATCAGATAGTTATTATAAACTCACACTGGAGTCAGGCCTGTTTATGGTCTCTACAGCAGTATAGGCATTATTAACGGAAGCACCGTGAACTAACGTAAATGTGTGGAGTCTGTGCAATGAATATGCCAGTTACAGTTACATTTGACTTCCCTTGCCTCTCCATTTCTTTAGTTTTGAGACTGCCACTGTCTGTCCGATCAATGGCCCCGAATCTGTCCCGGCCAAACTTGCAACCAGCAGCCATGACAAATCCAACCTACCTTACATAAAGGCTGGATTCTAGGTTTTGTTGTCCTCATAGTGTCATAATTTACCCAACCTCCTTTTCATTGTAATATTTCTATTATTATATCACCCTTGTCTGTATTTTTATTTTTCAATGAATTTGTATTGTAGCAATGCAGTTTGGTTGAATACTATACATATCATTAATCTTTTCATAGCGTTGAATGTGAAAAGACATGAATGACATTGTTTTGTTTTATTTTTTGAAGCTTAGACCAGATTAGACTGTTTGGTTGTTTTCTCCTTGTCATTCTAGTTTGCATGATTGTACTATAGACCTTCATCGAGTAGGCCATTTTTAACTATGCTACAAATTTGGAAAAGTGACTTCTTCAGAACTTTGTCCTGTAAGTGGTACATATCTGGTCAAAATTAAAACTTTTAGTATGTACTGTAAGTTCAAAAAAATTAATTTTCTACAACATTTGTCTTAGAAATAAGAATTTATCGGCTATAGAAAAACCTTTCAAAATGTATTATCATTAAATGTGAGGAGTTTTTATCATTAAAAGAAAAAACCATTAAGTGCAGTGGTAGTTATACTGTACCAAACTAATCTCTTAATAGTAAAGCGTGAATGAAAAAAAGGGGGTTTCAAAGTTTTAGATACAATTTCTCTAGATTTATATTTTTGTTTAGTGTACAGCCCTTTATTATATTCTTATATCTGGCCTTAAAAAGTTCCGTTGGCAGATCTGTGATTTATCACTCATAGTTTGTTGTTAGCCCATAACCTAACCTAAAACTGTTATCCCAATCTGAAAACATAGCGTTAAATCATCTGGAAACGAACATTATCGTACTTGTAAGTGATAGTTACTCAAAAATCTTACTATCTGTAATGTGCAGGAGGATTTAAGGATTCCATGATCAGTTCCAGAAATATTTAAAACAAAGTCAAAGTCAAAATCCATGTTATTTCCGCATAAAACAAAAAGTACATACATATACACATGGAAAAGTAACAATAATGGAAGCTTAATTACCAATTTTTAACAGATTTTGAATTGCAACAATAATAATAAAGGTTGATGATCACTTATATAATGACAATTTCAAACTAAACTAAGTGATAAAAATGGGGGTGACAAACAATCTCCTTTGGGGTAATTTTTTTCCTACAAGAGGTTGCATCAATGACCACACAGTTACCGCATTGCACCCTGCGCCACGACAATTTGTGTTTGAGAAGTGCTCAAATACACTCTAAAAGACCTTTAGAAACATAATTTAATTTAAAAAGATAAATTGTAAGCAATCAGTTGGCTTTTTAAGGTCTAACATTTATTTTCATTAATCTGTCCCAAATTGATAGGAATTTTTAGCCATTTTAGAGTTTTATCTGTCCATTCTTAACTACCAACTCTCGTGGCATAAGTTTAAATAATTATTTGTGATGGCCAGCGTGTAGTAACACACTACAGCGGCACATTTTCAGACTTTCTAGTAGACGACAGTACACTAACTTGTTGTTTGCAGACTCTAATAGACCCTCTAGGCTCAATTCAAATATGCTTTCTATTTCACACTCAATGAGTTGTATATAATATTGAAAACGTCTGTTAGAGGCTTAACATAACGCGTGTTTTTATGTGTGCAAAAGTTATTGATCAAAACTCAAAAAATTATCGTTTAGCTAGATAAAGAACCATTTGTATAATCTAGAAAACTCATAATCTTATATCTAAATTTGTTGTGTTAAAAACATTTTTTGCACTTTTTCAACCTATTTATATAATAAGAAGGTGTACATTTATCAAATAAATGATGTACACAATTAATTGATAGTTTTGATAGGCTAGTTAAATCAAGTAAGTAGCTCCATTTAACTCATAAAATATTTATTTAAACCATGTGACCTATTTCAGTCATTTTTATTGTTACTGTCCTTCTTATAAATATCTTTAATCTATCTTATTTGATCTCAATGTTATTTATTTTATTACTTGTTTTATGTATATGTGCATATCACCTATATTGCACTTAAGTTTACTAATTGTTTTATTCATTTATATTGATTTTGTACCATGTAATCCACAGGTTTATATTTCTACTATTTTTGTAATAATTATAATGTTTTGTACTTTATTGACTGTTTATATTAGCTAAATATGTTTTCTCTGACAGCAGCAATTTTTGCTTGCCAAAGTACTTGACAATTGTTAATACATTATTGTAATGTCAATGACCAATAAAGATTCTTGATTCTAAGTAGCTCAATGAAAAAAATAGAAATTTAGTTTTAGTATTCAAAATTTAAATATATTTCTTAATGTTTATACTGTTTAACTTAATACTTAATAACTGCAAACGTAATACCTAGGCCTACAAAATATAATTTTAGTATATTAGTACAGAACAAAAGACAATGAAGTAAAGTAAAAAAGGTAAAGTTTCTCTTGATTAACGAGGTGAAGTTAGGACTACAAAGTCCTCTCTACCACTCAACCTCAACCTTTACCTAGCGTTACCGTATTAGTCACATTACAAATTGTAAGTGGTGACTGCGGGGATCGAACCCGCGCCACCGGAGTGATGAGCTCCGGAGTCATTTACCCTTTTATAATTTTACTAACCACACTACCGGTTTCGGGACTTAGTCCATCATCTTGAGTGTTTAGGTTAATACAAACACAAATACAAATTATTTGATTTTGTATTAACCTATAAACCTAAGATGATGGGCTAAGTCCCGAAACCGTCAGTGTGGTTAGTAAAATTATAAAAGGGTACTTCATTGTCTTTTGTTCTGTACTAATATTACAAGTAGCGATGTGTGAACAAACCTTTTCAAATTTTACTATAGTATACCCTGTTAATTTGCTTGTCCATGAGTAGCTCCCAGGTCTTCAATCTATAAATAAAACTATTTAATATAAAAACCGGTTAAGATAATTTTCTGTTTGTCCAGCTCCTTCACTAGAACTTATCACTTCAATAACAAGTCGTAAGAGATTATTAAATCATTAGTGAAGCCACTTTCATGATGCTTCATTCTTCCATTTGATAACATTAACCCATTGTAGATCCCAATAGTCAAGGGGAAACATAAAGACTTCCACTGCTACTACTTTTGCTAGATTTGTACACAAGTTTGTTTTGATTTTACAGTGTGAAGATTATGTTTAAATAGGTTGCCCCTATCATTACTATTCTGAGTTGTAAGAACAAATGTAATCATGGACGAATATCTTGGCACATGGATCACAATTGGGGAAAAGTCCGTAAGCTCAAATTGACCCCCTCGAAGCTAGAGCCCATAACAGTATGGCTATATACAGGGTAGGCCTAAATAATTGTTACAACACATTTATGGCAAAACTATTTCACATAGAAAGATGAAATAGTGTGATTTCTACTAAATTATACCCAAATAACTCATTAAACTGGATCGAACCTTATTTCTATACATGATCTGCTTTAAATTGGATTGAGGGTCATGTTCAAATCTCTGTATTTTCAAACGTAAATACTATTATGGTTGTACATTATTTTTTTTAAACATGTTTCGGTGAAAATATTAGTTAAAAATATTATGCCGTTTGCAAATAGCGGCCATAAATGTAAATTTCATACAATATCCGTTATTATCTTTTTTTATTTTCAGGAGGAGATGGGCTTTATCACTTCAAAATTCTGGTTCCAAGTATCGCTTCGGGTGCCATCATCGGGAAAGGCGGAGAAACCATCGCCCAGCTGCAAAAAGACACAAATGCCAGGGTTAAAATGTCAAAGGCCAATGATTTTTATCCTGGTGAGTCAGTTAAAAATTATGATTTTATTTGTTTGCTACTTAACTCTATCTCTAATGTATTTTTAGGATGGCTGTATGTCACGTAACTGTAAGAGTATAGGCCACGGCATTGGTTTTCACTGAACAAATTGACTGATTGTTGATTCAAATTTGAATAAGTAGTTTATGTATATGTCTAACATTTGGGCCAAACTTTCTTTTATGTCAAACTACAATTCATTGTGTAGAAAATTTTGGTGGGAAAGACACTGTATAGTTAACTAGCTGACTGTACCCATGCTACGCTACAGGATTTAAAAAATGAATTTTTGTGATTAAATTGATCCATTTATTTTCAAACCAAATCAATGTTAGCGTATTTTGGTAAATTATATCGTTTGCCTGTCAGTTAACTATTTTATGGTTTTTGTACATTAAAGTGGTTCTCTATTCTTGCCAAAAGGAGGCCGTTCCCCATCGAAAAAACTGCATTCAAATAATTTTTGACATATATTATGTTTACATCTGTTATAATATTTACAATTTTATTTTATTTCTGGTTAGTTTGTTTACCTTTTCTAAATTAATTTTGAATGAAAGTAAAACATCTCGTTTTCAAGCAATTAACAGCATTTTGTGCAGTGTCATTTGGCTTGGCCTTATGACTTTGGCCTTATTTCTCAGTTTAAAATTTGCTATCATCATCCGTACAGAGTATTTAACGTTTGTCAGAAAGTAAATGACTGTTACCCAACAAACTGCTACAGAAGCAGTGCAGTGGTTTATTAAACGCTGAAACGAGGGGGGTTGCCAACTGACGCAATAAATCGGCAGGGCCACTTGGCTTTGAGCGGTTCCTGAAAAATTATAACAATCGTATCTCGGCAGTGCCAGCAGTGGTGTAGGTGCAGGGCCACCGCATGCAGTGAGCTGGCACCCTGACAAGTATTCAATAGTAAAAGGTACCTTGAAACCGAAATAACTGCCAGCCCATGTCAATGGTGGATGCAATATTATCGCTGTTGCATCTTATCAGCCTGGCACGTCTGAAACTTTAGTTTCACAGGTGGGGCTTATTCTTTTAAAATGGGCTTCTGTAAATATTTGCCAAAATTGTAAGTTTAGCTCGTGTATATAAGTATTGCTAAAATTTGTTCATACAAACAAAATGTTGATACTTATTTTAAAAATGTTAAATTTGAAACTTCTTGATGGAAAATTGAGCTTTATCAATCACATTCCTGCAATAGAAATGGTAGTTATTTGGTTGAAATACCTGTTAGGTGTCCTGTAGACCTTGTGAAGATTTTGGTATCCAACCAGTCCTAGCCTAAAACCTTTTGTTACAGTAACGGGTTTGCAACTAGGTTTAATTGATCCAGCTATACTGATCTGATAAATATCAGAGTTTTTTGTTCACACAAACATTTCAAGATTATACAAGAAGGTTTTATTTTATCAGAATGTTTTATATGTAATCTTGCAACCAGGCCACTTTAATCATGCTCTAAATTAAAATACCCTGAAAAAGAAAATAAAAATTCTGTTGGTTTCATGCACATGTGGAATACACAACTAGACTTATTTAACCCTCTATCCGGCGCTTCTTAAAGGTTTACACCCTTTGTGTTGTTTACTTTTTATTATTATATCAGTTTTTTAAGTGTAATAGCGGTCTACCTGTTAGAATACCTCTCTATTATTCTTATAATAACAGTAATAAATTGCTGTTTTCAAACCTACCAACATTGTCAGTTAATAAACTGTTAATGAAATATGTTTAAAAATCATTGATTAATGTAAATTGATTAGTTATTATAAACCAAGTCATATGTTCATATAATATCGTTATAGGAACATGTTAGTAAGCTTCTGGAGGAAGCCACTGTGAGGGCACGATGGGGTTTTGAAGTTTAAGCGCCCTATGCAGGGTTAAGGGTAAATGATTACTGATAATAAATTGGACATACTGTAATTGTTTTTAGGAACATCCGAGAGGGTGTGCCTGATATCGGGTAGTGTGGATGCCATTATGTCAGTACTGACCTTCATAATGGAGAAAATAAAAGAGAAACCCGAACACGTTGTTAAGAACGAGTTGGAGAATAAGACTGCCGCTGAAAGAGACAAACAGGTAACTTGACTAAGTTTTGATTTTAATTTGTAACATGATCTTCCAATGACTAAAAAACACAAAAAATTTGGTTTTTCAAAAATCTTTTATTTAAAGTAATCTAGATGTTAAACAGAAATTAATGTGATTAATGTCCAACATGTGATTAATGTAAACTTCAAATGCCAATATATAAGACTAGGAAAGGGTTTGCAGCTTTATTAGTAGGGTAATTTTATAGGTAACTAGCGGATCCGACAGACTTCGTCCTGTCAAAAAGATTTGTAATGTGGTAGTTTTTTGTTCCTACATATTAATCACTCTGCACAATACACGAATTTGTTTCATGTGTTAGTGAACAAAAACAAAGTCAGTAGATTAGGTTACAGAAAATCCAAGAAAAACAACACAATGTAGGCTACAACGGCAAATCGACATTGACCGTTTGTTGTTGTTTTTTTTTCTTTAGCCGTACATATGTGTTATGTCTGTAAAATAAGGATATCAGCTGGCAACGAATAGCAATAAAGCTCAAATTGTTTACGTTTTAGTTAGAAAACGTTAGTATGAGCAAAAGAAAAGGGCTGTTTTAAGGGATTTTCCGGCAATTATACAAATTTTTCTCGCCATAAAACCATCCTTGAACTCCAACGAACATTTAAAAAAATTTGGCCAAATTGGTCCAGGCGTTGTTGGGTTATGCGCTTACCAACACATTTTGCGATTCATTTTTATATTATAGATTACGAAGATTTCGTTGTCCAAATTGGAATTACCTATCCAAAGCTTTGGGCCTATCCCCCTGTTAGTAATTTTACTTAAAAGTTTATCTGTAATAATTATTGTCAAATGTTTATCAAAATTGTTTGGGATTTTTTATAGATTCTGTAATGTGATTTTTAATGTACCCTAATATTTAAAATTTCAGGTTAAGATACTAGTGCCAAACAGTACAGCTGGAATGATAATTGGGAAAGGAGGAAATTATATCAAGCAAGTGAAAGAAGAAAGCGGTTCCTACGTACAAATATCCCAGAAAGCAAAGGACCAAAGTCTACAAGAGCGATGCATAACTGTGATAGGTGAGCTTTACTCTATGGTGAAATTAAAACATACCTAGCTCCTTCCAATGTTTGGTTCAAATACAGAATGACTACAATCCTTTACTTTCAGAATCGATAAAAAAGTAACCTTAGCCATCTCTATATGTAATTCAAGGCAAAAGAGTTGGATTTGAATAGTTCAAAAACACAGATAGTTAAGTGTAATATTTAATAAAATAAAGAGCTGTTTGTTCAGAAAACACTTTTTTAACAAGGAAATGGAAGTCGCAACAAATTGCCACCTCAAGGTGAAGTACTGAAGTCACCTGTATCTGTTTAGTTAAAAGTTCACATTGTAATAAGAATGACCAACATACGGGAACTCCACAAAAAACATTTATTTTCAATACAGAAATAAAATTCTGGAATCATGCAGCGAATTCGTCTCTAAACCGGGAAATTTAGAGAAGGATAGTCACAAAAGTCATGATTTTGACACGAACCTTTCTAGTTGCTGTGGTTACCAAGTCACGTGACCTGTCAAGAGTTCGGCGCCAGCGCTCCCGACTGCTCAGTAGCTAACTAAAACTGTGGAACCAAGGCTAACGTAAGGGAATGTACACATGATAGCGTCCGACCACGGTTTGAGATGTGCGGTGCTAAAATACATGAGAACTATTAACGGCGTTCACATGCACTGCTCTCTGGAATCTATTATTCTCATTTTGAGTTGTTTTCGTCTTTATATATACCTTATTGTACATTAACTTGAGTTTTTGTGGATTAACCGCGATTTTGCTTATCCGGGAAGCCTCAACCCGACTTTATCGCGGTTAATCGGGAGTTTACTGTGTTTACAAAAGTCTCTAGTAAAATAGCCGATTATCTTGACTTAAAAGAATTTCTATCTTAGTCCGCAACTCAGTTAATCAGGAGCCCTTGGCAACCGAAGTTCTTCTCTTTGATAACCGGCTCACTGTGCTGCAGGAGAGATGGACAGCAACAAGAAGGCCTGCATGCTGATCCTGGCCAAGGTGATGGAAGATCCGCAGAGTGGCAGTTGTCCGAACGTGAGCTACGCGGATATCTCAGGTCCCGTCGCCAACTACAACCCCACAGGCTCGCCCTTCGCTCACACCAACGCCCCTTTGCAGACCTCCACCTTCGCCTCACCTGCCAACCTGAACTCTTCAGTCGCAGGTAACCGGTGTAAAGTGTCAGCTTTTTCTCACCAATTTCTTTGAGACTGTGCTGGAGCAACAAGGGTCGGGGAGGTGTGTTCTTTAAATTGTTTTAGCTCTCAAAGATTCCTAAAAAAATTCTCAATTCAGACAAAACCCTTTCAGAAATGTTTAGAGCTAGACCTTTCAAGGGAAGTTTTCAAATTTTATATTTTGTGAATTTGAAGGCGTGTTAAAAGGTTGCTGCTGGGTTGAGATTTAAAAACAACCGAGACTATAATTATATCTTGACATACCTTTTAAAAGTAAAGTTTAAATGAACAGCAATTCAACAGTCTATTTGCTAATAATATGACAGTACTTTGTGAAATAGAATAACCAGTTCTTAAGGTGAGTGTAAATATTTTAAACTGAGAGAAGGTAAAAAAATCAAAACTGATAACCTCTCTAACTGACTCAAGCGGCCAGTTTATGCCAAGACAAATTGTCTTCTTCAATTTTATTTTTACATTAGGAAGGTTTTTATTCTTTTAGTAAATTGGACTGAAAACTGGTATCTTGTAAACGAGGCCTTAATTAAAACAAGACAAAGATCTTGGTCTTAGTTCAATAGAAGTAAATCTTCTCTCAGTTTCAATAATTTATCATTGTTACTGTTAGTGGTATGGTTAAACGTTGCAAGTAGCAATTTGCTATTTTTTAAACGATGATATAAAGGTAGCCAGCATTGAAATTATAGTGCCAGCTCAATGAGAAAAGAGCCAAACTCTCGCACTTTCGCACTTACTCACTTTCTCTTACCTCCAGCAGTGAGTCAGCTGAGCAGCCTGATGCTGAACGGAGGGCTGGGGCTGGGCGGAGCCCCGGGACTGAATCTCAGCGTGAATCTGAACAACCCGATCGTTGGACCCAACCAAAGCTTAACCTCACAGTTGCTGGACCAGGTAAAGATGATCCTGCGCTCTAGTGGCTGCTCGGAACACGTCACTGCAGAGATCTCCACGGCCATGGCTACACTTGCCAAGTGAGTGTGGATTTAATTGGTAGAGTTGAGAGTCAATGTGTGCAGGGTGACCAATGGGCTAACTCTGTAGGAATTCCTTGTTTGAAAGGTGTGACTGTAACTTTAGATAAAAATCAGTTCAAGCCATAACAGACCTCGAAGTGACGACCTGACAAGTTGAGAGGTACCTTTCTGTCCAAAACTTGTTTAGCTTGATCTTTTGTTGCATGTTATTGTCAAGGATGGTCTTAATTCTCTCATCAACTGCAGTAACACATTTTTTTACACAGATTTTTAGTGCCAGCAGAATATGTATGACACGAGGTAGTCACAATGACTCAGGAAAGTTAGCTTTTATATTTTAATTTTCCCAAGTGGATTTCCGTATACGTTAAAACACTATTTATTGTACGTGTATTGTGCAGATACGGGATGCTGGGAATGGGTCTGGGGCTGGGAGCGGGAGGTTTGAGCACGGGGGGCTACTTGGGAGTGGGAAGCTTAGATGGGGCGCCCCCCACAGCTAACGGGGGCACAGGTGTGTTCGGCCCGATAGGCACTACAACACCTGCCCGACCATCGCTTGACCTGGCATTCGACCCATTTCGCCACCCCAACCCCGGCTCTCCACCCGCCCTCAACAACAACTCCTTTAGCCTCACCGCTGGAAAGGACGCGGAAGGCAAGGATCTGAAGAAGGTGGACATGGAGATTGCAGAGGTAAACAGATAGGTTTCTCATAATTTTTTACATGGTTGCCACTGACTGCAAATCGTGGTAAATATACGAGACTTAAGCATAAATAATGTGAAGATTTTGTAATACAGCAAGGAACTGGTTGGTGAGACCAATTTTAAGAATTAAGGTATTGCCCACAGCAAGAATTACCATATTGCCCATGTCATTGTAAAGTACTGCTGGAGATACTGTTGGAAGACAAGATATTGCCAAAATGACTGAGGGAAGTCTGTATGTGCATCTTTGTAAGCTCTAGAGGTAGAACATCAATTTTTCATAATACTGTATTAGTCTCCCTACAAAAAAAACTGGCAGAAAAATCACGATTTACATTAGCGATACGTGTGAATATTTCCTAGATTTGCAAACACTTTGTGTTTGATAATTAACATAGTGTATCAACAATGATCTTCTGGAGATATTGGCACTCGATATATAAATTTAACACAGTAGGCCAATATAAAACATTTTATTTTAGGATTATTTTAGTCCTAAAAAAATGTTTTATATTGGCCTATTGTGTTAAATTTATATTGCATCAACAATGTTAAAACTTAACAATTAGGATTACAAGCCCAGTAAAAAAAGGTTAAGAGTTTAAGATGCATTTTGCTATTAACCAATAATTTAATTTTTCACACAAAACATTTTTAGGATGTGTGTAAATCAAATAGAATTAAACTTGTACTTGACTTTTATGTTTGTACACTACTTAATATTTATGTATATAATATATACAAGACAAGAAATAATTGATTGACCGGTTGAATAAGATGATATAATAAAAGGTATATTTATTAAGTTACTATAAAAGATACCATGGCGTATTTTAGGCTTATTTATTTTTCCTGGTCAGCCCAATGTAACCTAGCATTGAAATTTTTAAAATACCAATAAAAAACCAAATGAGATATTTATGTAAATTGATTGTAAAGTTTAAAGTTTTAAACTAACAAATACAAGTCTACAATTTCCCACACAATTAATCCAGGTAAATCTCGCACTAATATTTTGCAGAGTGTTTACCATACAAATAATTATGTAAGTATTGTACATTTCAAAATCCACTCTTTATGAAATTAATACTTTCTGTGTGTTGAGAGTAACTTAAACTTATAGGTGATTGTGGGAGCGATCCTGGGGCCGGGAGGGAGGAGTCTGGTGGAAATCCAGGCTCTGAGCGGAGCCAGTATTCAGATCTCAAAGAAGGGGACGTTTGCGCCAGGCACGAGGAACCGTGTGGTGACCATCTCCGGCGCGCCACCCGCCATCGCAGCCGCGCAGATCCTCATTGAGCAGCGCATTGGCGAGGAGGAGGTGAAGCGGAACCGACAGAACCCCCTCGGGTTGCTGCAGTAGTGCTCTAGTCTCGTTATGACTGGACCGGGCTAAACTGTGACGTTTGCTGCTTCAGCTAGAGTCGAGGTGTATTCACAGGGAAACTCTTGTAGCACATATGCTGCTATGATTTTTGGGATTTCAGTCACTTCCCCAATCGCAAGGAGTGAGTAAAACATTTTGTTGAGGAGTGTTGGGCTTTTATTATTAGTATAATCGCAGAGACATATATGCGAAACGCATACAAATAAATGCATTAGATACAAAATTACGGACAAAAAGGAAAACGGTAGCATTTAGAACTTAAAAACATCTTTTGTTGTATTGTTTGCAGCAATGTTTTCCTCTACATTACATTTTAAATATCAAATTCAAGTGTTGCTCTGTCAAATAATTTTGTTTAATTTCCACATGGTTTTATGAAAAACTCTATTGTTAAAATTTTCCAATCTAATATAAACTCTGCCATTTTGGTTGGAGTCAATTGTATCTAGATTTAACTAAATATTATCTTGTAGCCATATATTTTCAAATATGATTATTTTTCTGTTAACTTATTCTAACACTCGTTAGTTTTCACTAAACACTGTCTAGAAGTAGGACTACTGTCTGTTATAGAGCCTCTGTACTTAATATGTCCAGAGACACTAATATGTTTAACAATAGGAAACTCTTCAATCACATACAGTTACCTAACATTTTTCAACTATTGACAAATAAGCCAACTATTTCAACTTATTGAAATCCATTCATATGACATTTAACTGGGGAAATTTCACCAATCAATGATTTTCTCTAAAAATGGATTAAAACTGGTCATACCAGTCCTGAATTCCCTACCTTTTTGAGGTCTGCAATGGTTACCATTTTAAGTCTGGAAGACTGGACAAAGTTACCTTATAGTTACAAATTTCACACATTTCCTTTGTACGTTTCAAACGTAAATATTGTTGATTTTTGAATTTTTTGGACTGTTGTTTAGTTTTAGAGATTGAAACTAGCCTATTTTCGTGTAGGAATAGAGCACTTTTGTTTGGATTTATAGACACGTACTCGTACAAGAGAAAAACACACCTGTTAGAAATACAGTTGCATTCAACAAACTTGACATCAAGTTATATTCTGAAATACCTGTAATGTCAAAATGTCAGCTATCACATTCTTTTTGGGTCTAATTTCCAAGCTTGTTCCAGAAACATTTGATAAATCGATCAAATGACTTGAAATACCGTATCAGTCCTGTATTTGGTGATTCTGGGAGAAATTGTCTAATTTCTCAATTCATCAGCTTATGTGACTATAATTACAAACATATGTGTTCCTTTCATAATATTATTTTAACAAAATGTCAAAGCATGTTAGTTTAAAAAATAAATTGTTACCACTTAAGTATTGGCCTAAGAAATGACAAAGAAAGTGTTTACCAAGTTCTAAAGTACGGTAGAATGCTGCAGACCTCAAGTAGACGCAATGCATGGACAATGTTAAATGTCTGAATGTTGTAGATTAGTTCGGTAGATGGGTGTCGTAACTCGTAACTAGTACCTGTCCCTCTCGCTCACTGTAACCCGTATGTGGATGTTGTTAGTCCTAACGAAACATTCGTTTATAGGTAACGGCTGGATGGTCGAATGAGGAAAGAGAATAGTCGGCCAGTGTGAACTTGACGAACACTTGGCCCTAGCCATTTCATTAGCTGCCACTTGGGAGTAGTGTGAGATTTGTTGCTCATATCGGCTGATTCAAAATTATGAATGACGCAATCTTACGTTTCAGTCAAGTAGTGGTGAAATATCTTAATGGGATGGTTTTTTTTGTTGGGATATTTTGAAAATATGCTGTTTAAAAAGTCCTAACTTTGCAAAATGAAATGTGGCCCCCTAATAAACAACAAGATTAATTTCAAATTTTACGAGTCTTTAAAAAAAATGTATACAGTATCTTGATACCTATGCAGTCCCAATCAAAATATGGAAACTAAAATTTTAATAATTCCAGATGGCCCAGAAAAAACTGTCCTTAAAGAGCAAATGATTTAAGTAGCATTTACCTTTTAAGTAAATGCTTCAAAGTACCCAACAAATACGTACCAGGCAGCTGACTGGCTTTGTTCTTATTAAATTATCCAGCAAATGATCAATCAGTCGAATATCAACTTCATTAAAATATTGTTTTCACCTCTTTCACCATTTCACAGATTTGAACTGATGTTTACATTCATAATATGACTCTCAACCACTCTGATTAACACTTACTGGCTCATCGATAGTAAGTTTTACAATCAAAATTGATGTAGTCTTTGTTTTAGTAGAAACTTATTTCTTGATCAAATATACTGTATATCTCAGACTATTTGAGTTCATGGCTAAGTTTAGTTTTCACACCAATAATAAACTTAAAACGCAAAAATCAATTAAACTAAATCAATCAATGCAAAAATTAAAAGCGCAATTAAATAAGAAATCATAGCAAATATAGAACAAACCGAAAGAATCAACCAATTATTATTTTTGTCTTTTATCATAAAGCTGGAGTTAGTACATTTCATTATTTGCTACTTTTGCTGCGGGAGAAACAATTCTGGCAATCAAACTATTCATCCCAAAGTTATGCGTACCTATGGAAAATGTGGGTCAGTAGTACACATTATTATTAAAATGTTACTTTAATAAGGTTTAAAGTTTAAAAAAATGTTAACAGACAATCATTTCAACAAAGAGACATCTACTATTGGTCAGAACATGTAATGTTGACAGTTTCATCGTTAAATTTTCATTTTTCTCCTTAAACAAAAAGCTATTTTGTTTCCAACCAGTGTTTTAATGTATTTTTTGCCTGACAATCATCAAGGCTGTGTGTAATTACTGGTTTTTTTAAATTGAACCAATTTTTTATTCTACTTATAAGTTCAAGTTTAGAAATTCTTTACTCTTGAGCAATTTTTTTATTGTATGTTAAGTGCCAGTGTTTAAACAAATTAGTCAGAATTCTTTTCTTCTTTTATTTTTATACTTGAGTAAAGCTGTAATTAAATTGATTCTTAATGTCAAATATGAAGTTTCAAATTAACAGTGGCTTTCTATAAGGTAGCCCAAACTCAATTGACCTTTAAATTTTTTAAACTTGAGTTTTGAGTACTTGCACACTTACATGAATTCAATATTAAGAAATGAGTATCTCAAGCTATTTACTTGACTTTCAACGGCATAAGCCTTTACACAATCGATTTTGTCAAGTTAGAAACTGTCGATGGACGAGTAAGAGTCGGTGAGCGTGGCGTGGTGACGCGGCAAAGTGCCTTACCCCAGCAGGCCTGGGTTCATTGCGGAATCAGTCTCATTACACAGGTCGGGCCGGCGCGCTCAACAATTCTGTCGTACCCGATCCCACATCACTCACACAGGGCCCGTAACTTAGCATTAGACTCGTGATTCACTCAGTTCAATACATGAAATGATGAAACCTGTTTCAGTTTTCAACTATCAACCTATCAGGTGTTTTCGATGTGTTGGTCATTTTAGTGTGAGTTATTCCTGGACCTTTTAAAACTCAGTGGAAAAAAAGAGTAATAAAAAATTATCAGTAGTGAAGGAGTAGGCTGGCTAATTTCAAATCAGCTGAATGACAAAACAAGTATACAATTCCGGTTCTTATCAAAACAGTAAACGCAATAACTGCTTGGATAACTTGGCGGCAAAAGTATAAAATTATTAAAAAGAGAAGATTGTTTTTAATACAAAGTTACCGAAATCATTGGTCTGAGTTTTAGAAGGTTGTTAGTTATATGTACTGTCTAGTAATCTATCTAAAAAAATATATACAAGTTTGTCTTTAAATGTACATTAATGAAAAGGTGCAAAGATTTGTTAAAGGTAAGATAGAATGGGTGAACATGATCTGATCGGTTATAAATAAATGTATTTTAAGTGTTTTTATGATCTGTTTTACAAGTAAAGTAGACCTCGAGAATGTTCTAATAAACGTTAACCCCCAAAATTTGTACTTTGGTTTTTATTGACTTTGGTATTATTCTGTGATACAATTAGGCCTATCTAGCCGGGTCGCTTTTAGATAGGAGTTACCGCACAGATTTTGGCCTAGTTGTTATTATATATTAAATATATATATAGTTGTTGATGTTGTTGTTCCTATTAAAATTGTAGTTAGTCAATCTCATTCGTCGGCCATATGTGATATTGTTGTGTCTCTTCAATACATATAATTGTTAAATGGTTACCACTGTCGAAAACGTTGTTGTGCTATTGATAGTGTATTGTAAACACATAACTATTTTTGTCATGATTATCATAGGGCTACTGACAATAGATCCGAGTACTGGTATCTTGTCGGCTACCGGTTGTTATCTACTACATACATACGATAGTTTCATCATTCTGCATGCATTGTTGTTGTTGTTAATGTCGTAACCACGATCATGTTATTGTAAGGGCAGTTCATGAACGGCATGTACAAACAAACTGTATCCTTCAACTGAAAACATTTAAATTTGTTACTCCGTTTCGTTTGTTGAATGTTGAAAGTGTTCTCTATTTTGATAAGAGTTTTCTTTGGTCTGTTAGATTTTTACTTATACTACCAAGCGTAAACGATTGACTTAATTCTGGTTACCACACTGAAGTTTGTTTTGCTTGTTGGAAAACACTCAGCTGTTGTCAATTTGTTAATTTGTTAAGGAATTTTCAAACCTAATTTAAATTATGTATGCTACGCTTTTTCTTCAGAGTGTTTAAACATGATTAACTGTCTTTCTGTACGGCTTTCAGGGTGTGTGCCATACTTATAAGTTGTTAAGTCAAAATCGTGTTAGGTTTACTTCCATGGGAACTGGTGCATTCCAAGAAGAAATTTCGAATGAGCTTCTAGAAAATGCTCTCGTGGTTTAAAGTTGAGTTGAAACTAAAATAATCTTGAGTGTGTCTTCTAAAGCTACTAACTTGTGAGTTTTGTGATGAGCAATGTCTGTGTAACGTCTAAAAGAAGCTAGGCTATGTTTGGCCTTTTGGAAATAGATAGAAATCAATAATGGTTAAGCTAAAGCTTGTGTAAAGGGTGTCTACTTTCTTCAACGGAAAGGAGTTTCAACTGTTACTGAAGCTAGAGTCTTCTAGCTCTCTTTTTATGTACTTAAATTTTTTGTACATAAACAAATTTTACTCTTTATCAACTTAAGTCTGCTTAGTTTATTAATGTCCGCTAGAGGCTTACCAATGTGATTCTGAGTTAAATGGTATCAATATAAAAAAGAAGATACCTATTTTAAAAGATCTTAGGCACTCTGTAGAGATAAATAGTTTTGGCAGAAACATCCATCCGATTCTGTTTTTGTTCAGCTCTCAATAATAAATACAGATCTTGAAATGAGAACTCTCGAGTTTTGCGAGTACAAATCCAACAAATCATTATCATTTTAGATTATTGATAGTTTGTAATTCAGTGTAACTTACATATTCATTACCTTGTATAATCACAGATAGATGAGGTCATTAAATAAAGTGTCTTTACAAGTATTTAGCCACATTAACTCCTTGTATATAACATTTAATTTTAATATAGGTACATAACAAAATGTAAATTATGTTTTGTTAATTAATTGAAAATAGATGTGGCTGTGATTTCACCACCATTACAAATCAATCACAAAGTATCACAAGCCATCGTTCACGGTAGGAGGCAACACAGGACTTACTTAGCATCACTCGTCGATTGTGCCTATGTTACATGTAAATTTAAGTTTGTTCGCGTTAAACATCTTTTTAACCGCATGAAATTCAAATATATAGGTTATATTTATTCATCACAGAGTCTATTAACTGTTATATTGTGAAAATTGTTTATTTGTGAAATATTAGCAAGTTTTACAGTCTAGAATAGCGAATGTTTACTCGACCGTAGTTCACACATCAGATAACCGAGAATATTAGCAATGATGCAAAGTACTGGAAGTAGTCTTTAGTAAAGGTCTCAAGTTACATACTGTGTGAGAAAGGATGACCAGTAAAATTTTGTTATCATCTTGAAAATCTAGATAAAATACTTAAAAAATTAACAAACATATTTAAATGAACCTAAATAAATTTATTTGTGATTGTCACTGTATAACGTTAATTAATTCTCAAAGTACGTGTGATAATTCCGCGAAAGGCTGTGCTCACTTCAAACCGTATGGAATAATGTTTAAATGAGAAAGCGTTGTGAACAAGGTTAATTTAGCGGTAGTTTCGCAAAAAGTTGACAAAGAGTGGACTGGACCTCTTTTTTTTACTTTTCTATGGGATAAGGAATTCAAATTGATAAATGAACGAGTACTTAAAAGAGTCAGAATTAAATGTGTAATTCTTTCTAAGTGTATTTATGTATTGTATAAAGTGTGCCAGGAAGGGATACTTCTGCCATAGTACTTTAAGTTTCGAGTGTGTGACATGTTTGTTATTTACCTAACAGTAAGATAGGCTGCTTGGTCTACTTATATGTTTATCAATCATTATCAAATACATTTGGGGTCATAATGTCTGTGTGTCATTTATTTCCCTGTTGTAAGAAGTATCCTGAATAGGTCAGAAATGAAATACAACGTAAGTAATTTATTTTGTTTTTTGTGGTTGTTTTGTCCGTATCAATTATAGAACAGATTTTATAATTTTAAAACTTGTAAATTTGATACTTATTTAGTAAACTTTGATAGACACCAATTTGATCAGCACAGTTTCAATTTTATAATTTGAATTGAAGTGGATTATTAAATTGCTCATTCAGTTACGACCAATAATTTGTGTTCTTTTCAATATTTTTTAATGTGAAACATTGATGTATTGAAGGACAAAAGATAAACGGAAACTGCAAGATTTTTAAAAATATATTAACTAGGACTAAATTATAACAATATAAAATGTGTACAGTTAAAATAACTCACTAAAACAATACGTGTATACAGTATTTTCATAGTATGTGTTAATATCCCACAATTCAATATCAAAGGTAAAACTAGGTTGATATGTACAGTAATTAAATATAACAGGAAAATAATGATGGATAGAATGAACTTCATTGTCAAACATCATTGTGTGATGCTGGAAAATGCTTTATACTTAAAAAGAACGACAAATTACATTGTCTTACATCTACCAGATATTCCTACAGTTATAATTATTTACAATTGGCCTACTTTAAATGCTTGTATTTTATTTACAAAATGAATTTATGCTTGATTCTTATTTATAATATTTACAAGTGTGTAATGTAAAGCTTATACATTAACTGCTGGGCCAAGTCGAATAAACAATTTTTATATACATAAAAGTTTAAAATAAAAACACAGAATTAGCAATCAAAAGTGTGTATATCCACAACATGTTTGGCTAATTGTTGGCCATTATCTAGTGGTACAAGTAGAGAACAAAAAGAAAATCTAACAAACAATTTTTAGATTTGTTTATATATATTGTATTTGTTTTTATACTATATATATATTGTAAAAGAGAAACCTAACGTCTGCATGTTGCAAAATATGAAAAACTCCACCAAAAAAATTTAGTGGTGGGAAAATATCTGAACAAAATGCATAATTTGTGCAACACAACAGGTTCATCAATAAAACGTTACCATTTGTGCAAAGTTATCACATCTGTGCATGACTTACATCTACATTTGAACCTATACAAAGGAGTCTACTGCTTTTGAACGTAGCTTACAGTGCTTTGAAACAAATTGGAGCTTCAAAAAAGGAAAGACATACAAGTTGGGCATTTCCATAACATAATTTTCTTCGTCCAAATAATTATATGCGTTAAACCTTAATAACTCTTCAGACTTATGCTTACAGAATGAAAAGGGCAGAATGAATAGGTCCAATCCAGACCTATTTTCCGGAGCAGAGGATGACAGAATTACGTTTACCAGACCTACTCCTGGAACTCTAAATTGATTGTATTTTTCCTGTAAATTGATAAATGTATACACACTCAATTAAATTGAGAGAAATGCTTTTGAGCTTTCAGGACACATTAAATCTTTTTACTGTGACGTTCAAAATTTGAAGGGGTTAATTTTTACCACATTTCCTCTCAATTTTTGGTATTGTAGGTCAAATCACAAGCTTACACAACCAATGGCTCTTGAATCTAGGACTGTCCTAGCTCCGCGTTGTCTAAAATTTATACTTGCAATAGGCCGGTTTCATTATAATTCCTTTAAATCATCCTTATGATATCACCATTAACAGAAAATTAAAAGGATGTTATAGTTTAAAGTAATATAAATATATAACAGAAAACACCATAGGTGAAAAATGTCTACATACAAAATATTTTTTACCAAGGGTGTTTTTTGTTATTTATTCATATTATTTCATTTCATCATTAACAGATACCAAATGTATATGCAACACAGTTTGGTCAATCAAAGTATCAAAGACAAATTTAAGGAACATGGGAATATGTCTTGTTATTGTTTTGACCATCACAGTGAAGAGAACTAAAACAATATTATGTCGCTTTAACGCATACTTGTTTCCCGAATCAATTTTATTTATATTTTTTAAGCGTAAAACCATTAAATTGCAGTCGGTTTTTTATCTCTGGGTGATGCATTAGTGTTAACACTGTGGGTATGATAAGTACTTCAATTGAAATTACACAGATTTCTCATTACTCTGTGGTTTACCTTTAAATAGCTGTTCCTCAACGAATGTCTAACGCTTTGGTTTTCAGCACTATTAAATTAGTTTCACCATTAAACACAATTTTTTCTTGGGATAAAAGCACCGTGATTTGGATCCACTTGTCCCAGGATTTGAAGGTATCAAAAATGGTCTGATATCCAAGGAATGGAAGCACTATGCATGACGCAGTCTCACATCAAATGTACTTGTAGAGAATTGTGTCGACCTCGTTTCACTTGGTCGCCTCGGGAGGACAGTCGGGCTGGTTGGACGGGTGCGCAGCGCGGAATGCTGGATGGTTCTCCAACTCTCGGTCAATTCGCAGGATGGTCGGGTACGGCCTCAGGTCCACGCCAAACCTGCAATTTCATGCGGCAGCTTTGAAGATTTTGTTTTTGACAAGAAAATATATATTTCATTTGGTTATTTCAGTAAATAATTTCAAGGGAAACAGGTTTTTATATACCGAATTGTAGGACCTATTTTCAAACTTAAATAACTTGTTCGTATGCCTGAAGATCCCATGGTGTTATAGCTGAGAAGAATCTGCTTATTAAGTTAAAGATATTGAAATAGATTTATAATAGTACTGTATTTTCAAAGTGATTCATGCCTACAGTTTAACTACTTCACCAACAAGAGTGTTCACAAGAGATGAGGAAATATAAGGTTTATACATTACTTTCTAAATATTTTCAGGGTAGGACAACGCATTAACTAATATGAAAAATACTTTTACAAAGAATAAGGTACTTGCAGAATTGAAATTAATAATCTTGTTTGCTCCCTTTTAAGAGGTAATTTTGGAGTATACTATCATTGACTATTGTGGGTGGAATTATGTAATTTTATTTGTTGTTCCCTTTTGGTACTAAAACCTCCCACATAAAACTCAAATCCTGCCATGTGTTCAGAAAAATAAAGTTTTAAAATGTGTTTTTAGACTACATTTATAACCTATACCTCATGAAACAATCCTCCATGGAGATATGCAACTTCTACCGTTTTCAGCACTAATATACCATCATCAGGATGATCTTGCCGATCTTATCGGCCATTTGGGATTGTCAGAATCTTCACTCTAACACTTACAATACTTAAGTACATTACAAAAACAAAATAAATTTACAAATACATAGTAATGTACTTTTATTTGAAAGATAACAGAAAAACTGTAGAGTAGTAAGAGCAAAATTAGGTGGATCACTGAGCTCAAGGAAGACATGAGAGAATTGCACATAACAGTAGAGGATCTTACAGAAAAAAACAGACACACTCAACGTATTAAAAGACAAACAAACAAGACTACAGTTAAAACAGAATAAGCAGAGGACAGGAAGAGTGGTAACGGATGAAGAAAGAAAACTGCTCTCAGAAAGGATGAAGAAGTACTGGACTGAGAAAAAGAAGAAAGACAGAAACGACATAAACTGCAACTGACTAAAATGGTCCTACGTAGGCTGTAAAATTAAAATAAAACAATGTACTTTTATGTGAAAGTGTTAATGTAGTATAGTTTGTGGTTCTGGCCCGGATTTACTTTTACATCAGACTAAGCCCTTAAAGATTCCTCTCCCCCTCACCGCATCCCTCTATCTCATGTCCCCCAATAAACTTAGTATTGAACATTTTCAAATAGTTTTGTAATGGTTTTCGTAAATTAATACGACAAACAAGATTAGGAAATAAAACACAAAGTTCAGGTCTGACTCAAATTTATGTATGTCAAAATATTAAAATTAGAGGCTTTTCTAGCTTTTTGAGAAGCAAAACCTTTTACTATCTTGTCAAAACTAATATTCTTTGCTATAGCTAAATACACTCGTTGAGAGAGGAGGCATTCTTCTAGTTTGTCCCCTCCTGAAGAAGGAAAACGGCCTACTCTTCTGTGATTCGGCGTCTGGTGGTGGGCAAAATGTGTGGGTCACATTGTACAAGTGCCAACGAGGTGCAAATACCAGGAGGGCTACAAAAGTGCCTTGGCAAAATTCACGCATATTTCCTGGTAATATACACTTTTTCCTGGTGTATTTCCACATATTTATTTATTGTTGGAGAGGGCCGTTTATTTTTATTTTATGTACCGGCATTAAATTTATTATTAATTAAACTTATTAGGTATTAAATTTATTTATTATTTTTATTATTAGGTGTTGAATTTTTTTTAGAACAGTTCATTCTAATCGCCATTTTACGCCCGTGTTACGTTCCAATCGCATTTTTAAACACCATGATACATTCCGAGTTTTTTCTTACTCGCGACACTTTTCCATCGCTCGCGATACGTTCAGAGAACTGTTCCAGATCAAAGATGTGTTCCGGTCAAAATTTTGAGTTCCCGCGGTAGTTCCAATTGCATTTTTACACATGTGATACGTTCCGAGAGCCGTTTTTTACCCACAACACTTTTTGATCGCCCTTATACGCCCGCATTCCGAGAACAGTTTCAGATCCATGATACTTCGGTCACAATTTTTCGCTCGCGGTGAGTTCTGATCAAGTACCCGAAGATGTTTCAGACCCGCAGAATCGTGTGTCGCCTCTGAAGTGGTGCTGCGTTGACCTGGTTGACCTTGAAGAAGCCTCTACGAAGAGAAGAACCAGGTCAACGCTGCACCACTTCAGAGGCCCCGCACAGACCTGCTCCTTTGTCCAAAACCTAACGGGGAATCCCAGATCGCCGGCGACAAAGGCCCTGGGCAGCGCCTCAGGGGTAGTGCAACATGTGACTACGCACTGAGCGCACCTAGTCCCACCCACTGGGGTGCCAGCCGCGCCGAGACCACAAAGTGACTAGTTTTAAGTATAAGTGTAAATAGTGTGTAAAAGTTTGCTCATGTAAACAGTAACCTCCCCCAGAAGATACGAAAAACGTCGCGAAATGTACATCAGGACTTTTTAATCTCTTCACAAGGTCTACAAGCACCCAACAGGTATTTAATATATTAATTTAATGTCTTAGGAACTTGGCCCTGAAAGGTTCTTGCCCTAGGCCAGTGTCTAGTCGGCCTAATGGTAAATCAGGGTCTGCTGTAGTTGATGATAATGTGGTTAATGAAGCTGATTATTTGTTTGAGGTGCAAGCTTAAAACATTAGACCAGGATGTGAAACGTGAAAACTGTCCCAACCAGGCAACAGTCCGCTATTGACAGATCATCGCCCACACAGTACTTGCCAGCAGACGCCATCAGCAGCTTCTCCACAGCTGAACAGGTCAATCACAAGTGTTTAACTATCAAATTCATCCCAAATTTGTATCTCTTGAAAAATAATTGTTGAATTTTCAGCGTACATACATTAAAAACGGTAAAACAGGGTGGTTATAAATTGTTGTACACATTTTGAGTTTGAGCCAGTGAATGGCCAATTGACTTAAAAACATGGAAGTTGTTTTATTGTATAGCACATTTAAAACAGTTTTATATTTACAAAAATTACTGGTACTCATTATTACAAGTTATGTTACAAGGAAACCAACTATCATCGATGCCAACCAACTCACACCAAGTCAACCAATGAGCTATAAGTCAATAACCTTTCGAGCTCATTGAACCTTTCTTTGTGAACACTCTTTCTTTTTAACCTTCCCCAAAAAAGTCTAAGGGTGTAATATAAAAAAATAAAGACAAAGGAAAATTGCAAGAATTTTTTAGTGTTATGTCAAGGGCAGAGTTTTTACAAATAAAGTTCAAGACATTAAGGGACTAAAGAGTTAGAGAGTTTATTGGAAACATAACTTCAACAATGGCCAGAAAATCCTGATGTAAAGTTCAATTTTGACTATAAATTTTGTGCGGAAAGCATGTGGGAATAGTTTAGTTTGCTTGTAAAATAACTAGTTGTAATGATTTGTCCTTTATTAGGCATACAACTGTTTCAAATTTTCTACCTAATAAAACAACAACCCTAGTTTTTGAGCCAATTGGCCTTCCACTAAATTTCTAAATAGGCTAAAAAGGCTGCAGCCTAGAGCGGCAAATTTTTAGGGTGGCAAATAAAAACATTTTTCAAACTTATAAAATAAATTCTTTTAAATAAAATTTAATTTTTGTTATAACTTCTTAACCTACTTTCAAATACATGACATAGTAGCAGTTCTTAGCTGCATATATTTTAGTGCAGTACAAGATTAGTTTGAAAATTGAACACACTGCCTAAGCTCAGCGATTAGATTTGGCAACACTGCCACAAGCACGCGACATGTCCTGGAACTAGTAAATTCAGTAAATTCAAAGCATTTAATTTTTCCATAACTTGTATAAGAAAAAAAAACAGCTACAATCTCACCTACATATCCTACTTAGAAAATAACTTTATCCTTTTCTTTTTAGGAACGGCCTTAGCGGCGCGTCGAGAACCTAACTAAGTACCTAACATCTAAGTACCTTACGTTGATTGTCAAATCAACCGCCTGCAGAAATTTACAGCGGCCGGTTTTTAACTTTTCAAAAATAATTTTACCATTAATAAACATGAAATATTTGAAACTAGAGGAGATTTCCAACACTTTTATAGAGCCCTATTTCTCATAAATTGTTCAATAGTTCCACAAATAAACTTTAAAACTGTCCAAGTTTCAGCGCTTTTTACACCATTGCACTGCAGTGTACGCTATTTTGTACACTTAATCCCATAGTTTCGCTTTACATGCGAGTAGGTAAACGTCTTAGCTTTAATACGAATGTAAATACTTTTATAGTCTCGACGTATTTTGGATTATTGGAGACGATTCGCGGCACAGCTGCATGAGATGGACCCTTAGTGTCAGTGTTACATTTCCATTTTTCACACTTAAAACCCATAATTCCAAGAAAAAAATTCTACACGTTTGTTTTAAAACTCCTTTAGTTATATCATGTTTATTAATGAACAAATTATTTTGAAAGGTAAAAAACGGGCCGCAGTAAATATTGT
This sequence comes from Matsumurasca onukii, assembly GCA_018831715.1. Classification (NCBI taxonomy): domain Eukaryota; kingdom Metazoa; phylum Arthropoda; class Insecta; order Hemiptera; family Cicadellidae; genus Matsumurasca; species Matsumurasca onukii. The sequence continues at coordinate 27,289,792 of CM032058.1, forward strand.
CGTTGAACCGTCGCAGCAGCTGAGGCGGACCTTCAAGTGTGCACACAGTACTTGTCAGCCATTTTGTTTTTGTCCCATAAGAACAATGTAAAAACGAAAATTTTCTTGAGACACCTCACGCCTACTATTTTCATTTGATCTTATTGAAATATGTTTTATTTTAAAGATAAAAATTTACTGCAATGACACCCCTGACCACTTTTTTGAAAATTTTATAATTTTACTAGTTAAATCTTTTTTAAATGAACACAGAAATTCTTCAATTTTTGAATTTATGGCACGATTTTACTTACTAATGGGAAAATGGACATTCAGCTCTGTGGAGCCATTGAAACATTTAATGCACTTTAAAACAAAGTTAATTTCATAAAAATTCGGTGAAAACTGTAGGTGTGAGGTGTCCCAAGAAAATCCCCTTTGTTAACTGCAATACAAGGTCACAGCCACAACTGCCGGCGGAGGTGGCAAATAAATCTTTAGCCTATAGGCGGCATGCTCTTAAATCCGGCCCTGCTTCCACTCACTCAATCCCAAAATGTGTCCAACAATTGATAACCACCTTGTACTACCATATAAATTAATTTACAACCAGAGTGTCCATCTACCATAAAAAAATCCAGGGATCTGTGTAAAACATGTTTAAAATCTTCTGGATATTTCCTTAAGAAACAGAGAAAATCAACAAAATGTATAGTTTTTCAAACAAATCCAGAGTCAAAAGTTTTTCTGGTTAACATACAAGAAAGTATAACAGAAGTTTCCTAATGAGTAATGACTAATGACCAACCAAGAGTATTATTTATATTTAAATACTCTAACACTTAAATTCAAAGGTTTGCCCTGCTATAAAGAATGAGTCATAAGTAGTATTAATGGTCAATATTCAACAAACACTGTCATTGGTCGGGTGAAACGGAATGATGCGCCTTGGAAAGGTGTAGTCCGCTCTCTGCCTGTAGGGAGCGGAGTATACCTCAGCAAGGTGCATCGGTTTCGTGTACCTCGCGAGGTGTCGTGAGTGTGCAATGATGAAACCCCTCTAAAACCACCCTTAAAATTAAAATTTTCAAAACTGCTTCTTAGTGGGGGGTTTTTGGGCTACCAGAAATAGGTGTGCAAAGTTTCAAGTCTGTAGGCCAAGTAGTTTGGGCTGTGATTTGATTATGAGTGTGTGAGTCAGGACACTCTTTTATATAATTTTATAATTGAAGAGCGGATTTCTTGTATTATGTACCTGTAAATCCCCTGTTGATGAAAAGTTGAGCCCACTCGGTTTTCTTGGCTTCGCCAACATGGATCAAAACCAGTAGATTTTGTAGCGGTTGGATTCCTGATGCTATAACTTCGCATATTTCTCTAACCTAGAGGAACAGGAGCTAAATTTATTGCAAGTTTAAGACTAATATAAATAAATGGTTGGTTTTTCAGTGGTTTTATCATAAAACTGTCCAAGCAGACTCATTTCTCTCTTGCCAATTATAGACCTGCATAATTTAAGTATTATATTAGGAAATTTATTATTGCTAAATGCTGGATGTTTTTTTTAATTGAAATGGTAGGCTTGGTTATTTGTATACACTATTGGCCATATCTAAATTAAAGCAGTAACACAATAATTATAACAGTTTTTGTTTGCAACAATTTCACAGAAAAACATAACACACACACACACACACTAACAATCAAACAGCATTTACATTCTTCCACTAGGCTGTATTTTACAGATGGGGAGGGAGGAATTGAAGATTAGGAAAATGAGCACTGAAAATATTAAATAAACTCATCAAAGAGTAAAAACCCCTAGTCAAAAATCACAAACAATTTAAACTGTTTTTAAACTTTGGATAATGTTCTGAATGTTTTATATTTGTAGGAAGTTTATTGAATGGAAACAAATAACAGAAATCGGCACAAATCTTAAAGATAGCGTAAGTATGTGTTTGCCAAAGTAATTTGGGATTTAAAGGGGTGACTAAATTGAAATGAATTTAACAAACTTTAGTACCTTAGCTCGCTTGACTACATCTTGAGGCATGAGAGGCCTTTGAGGTCTTGTCTCTTCTAAGTAGTGCATAATGTTTAGCTGCAAAACATTCAACAATTCAAAATACAATAAAGTAAATAATGTTAGTTCTTCCTGCCTGTTATTTCATAAGAGTGAATGTCATTATCTTTCTTTGAGTGAATATCACACAAGTCAACATATTGTGTAACTTGACAATGTCACCTGTTTTTATAGCAAAGCTATCTATAAAACTGTATTGATAGCCTGCACAACTCTCTTCTTTGGAGCTTTGTGATTTAAATTATTAAATTTAAAACAACTGACCACTGACCATGTTAGTCCATTATATTACTTAAAAGTATGAACCCATTTTGTATTTTGTAAGAATTATTTCAGAAGAAACCCGACTCAACAAGCAGACTTGATTTGCTACCAAGGACAGCCACAGAATTCTTGGCTCTGGAACTGGTTTGTATCAAATACCAGTTTAATTCTGCTAGTCGTCTCTGTCCTGGTTTAAAAATATTCCTTTCAAAACAACTGTTTGTAAATAATTGAAATGACACTTTTTAACATGTATTGCCAATAGTAGCATTAAATGTCAGCTCCAATGTAAGAGAATATAAGTTTAGCTCTCCTAACTATTTAATATTATTGACTATGAAGTTTTTACTTTTTACTCTGAAACATACATACAAGTCAAGCTCCCATACTCACCGACTCGATGAGAGAATTCCCGTCGATTTGCAGGACAGGAACTTGTTCTATAGGATTTATTTCTCGAAACTCATTGCTGTGCTGTTCCCCTCCTCCCTTAATAAGACTAACTGATTTTATTTCATAGGGAATTTCTTTCAAATTGAGAGCTGAAATTGGAAAACGTATTGGTGAACTCAGTGTACGAGTATACAGGCTGCCGATAGGATTTGTGTTACACATTAAAGTCCATGGACAATAAACAATGGCTGTTTGCTAACAACAAACTAATTGTTTGCATTCTATATTAGTCCTGTATGCAATCCTTTATATTCAATTAGTTGTACCCTATACTATGTAAAATAATATTGTGACATTGTTCTGGAACAAACTTTACATAGGGATCCTGTGTATTTTATAGACAATCAATATATTGAGATATCCAAAGAATGTGGATTTTAACACAAAGTCTATTATATATGTGATCATGAATGGTAGCCTACATTCTGAAACTATGTTAGGGGGTTCATTTGCTCATAATTCTTCAATCAAGTATTTAAATGGCTGAAATTGTCCTTCAGAAGCAGCTAGCTTTCGTCCCTTTTTCTTAGACACTTCTGCTAATCTTTGCCAGCCAGATTTTGTGCTGGCAGACACAATCATTGCTTTAATTTACATTATAACCAGCGAAATGTGACGGGCTATGTGCCTAAACACAACTTATGTCAGCTGAAGAATATCGGTAAGTGTATTTACATCATTATATTGACAAGGTCACCTGTTTTATAGCAAAACTATGTACATGAATGTATTGTGACACTAAAGGGTTGATTTCTGATTAACCACTTGCCCAAACCGCAAAAATGTCTAGAGTTTTGTGATGGAGTTTAACCTAGACAGCCTTCCTAATCTGTAGTCTGAATGGCCATCCAGGTCTGCGGATATGTCTGAGGCCCCCCTTATCACCATTAACTTGCACCCACGCAAGTCACTGTATTTAAAAACGAATTCTCCCTGTCCTGAGGTACACATCAGTGTGATAAATAAATTATTTTACTTGCACTCAATAAAAGCATCGAAATTGACCCAACTCCTTGTCGTTACTTGGACACATGATGCATCTTCAAGGGATTATAGAATAAGAAGATTTTAGTGGAATGAGGGCAGACAGTTCAGACTGTGGATTACTAGGCCGGTGTGGTGGCTGAGTGGCTAAGGTCACCGCACAGGCTGCAAAAGCCCAAGGTGACTGGCAGATTAACTTAAAAAAGAACTTTACTTAGGCTGTACAACTAAGATACAATTTAAACTAAATATACTACCAATACGCACCCGCACGAAAGCAAGAACTTCTCCAATAAGAATACAAGATAGCCTGAAAAAATTATATGAACTCAATTTTATTCAGCCAACACAATTCAAACTGAAAGGGGTGTATTGTCAGTCAAAGGGGTCAAACTGTGGTTTCTAACCAAGTTGGTAATCTCCAAAAGGTAGCAGGACAGTCAAATTAGGTAGGCATAACATTAAACGAATATGCTCTGAGATTATATCTTACTTACTTGAAATAATGTAGCCTACGTCCTTGACCAATAGTTGTTGGATAGACTGCGTCAAACGATAATAAAATTTTTTACAAAACTATTTACAAGATTGCGGTGGTACAAGCGGCTCCTCACCAATTTCCTCTAATGAATAGAGCGGCCTATCCTGTAGACACTTCTTCACTACACTCTCAAACTGGGCTATCTTCAGTTCCCGGATGTTTTGCGGCAATGTGTTGTAGATGTGCAGAATGGGGATAGGATTTTAATGTGGAACTCAGTCGGTACCGAGGGACGTCTATGTCACAACCTCTCCGAGTACTATGGGAGTGGAACTCATTCCTTCTGGTAAATTTACTTAGGTTTTCCTTAAGAAGAACTAAGATGTTGACCACATACTGGCTGTACACTGTGAGGATCCCCAGTTCTTTGAATAAGGGTCTGTAATTTTATTTTATTCTTCCAACGGTCAAAAGATCAATACATCATAGTAAATACATGATACATAATAAATAGTAGTGTTAAATAATACATAAGAAATAAGATTGAGTTAAACAAAGTTCAAAAATGGCTATTCAAGGGATGAAATAAGTAATACTTATATGAGTAAATGAACAATAAATAATACATATTTATATTTATTTCCTTTTAACTAAGTAAGACCAATATACAATATTTTACAATTCAAGGTTGCTTAGTTTACCTTATAGTATATTATAGATTATATAAGTGAGTACATGCTAGAAATTGAGCCATGAACGTAGAATATAAGCGTTAGATAAAGAATTACAACATGGATAAATATTTACAAGAGTAATAATATATAACAATAACAACAATAAACTATAAAGAGTGTAAACAGAGGTGATAATGATATATAAATTAACAACAATGGTTACAATAAATTACCAATACAAACACATAATTGAGTAAATACATTTTTTTTTAATAATTGCATCTTGCAAATTGTTGAAGATTGCCAGGACTCTCTTCTAATGGTCCTGAGCTGTCAAAAGATGTCAATGCTGGAGCTGATTTGGTTTCCAAGGCGTAATATTCTTGCAAGCGGACTGTGATAGTCGTATGCCCTGAAAGTGCCTTCGCTGAACAGGTCCTGAGCTGTTCTCGTTGGAACTCGAACCAATTTCAGACAACAGATCAGGGCAGTCGACCAGTCCGTTCAGAAGCTTATGCAGGAAAACTATGTCACTAGCAGAACGCTTACTTGAAGGCTGTGCAAGCTCGGTTTGAAGAACGCTGATAGGGACAGCATGGAGCTCATGGATCGCCCACAAGTTTCAGAAACCTCTTCTGATGCTGTCGAAGCTACTGATGAGGCCCAGATGATGAGGTGACCAGACAGGACTGGCATATTCCAGCAGTTGCCTAATGAAGAGCAGTACAAGGTTCTGAGCTGAAGGGCTGCTTATACCATGAGGGAAACCGGGAGATGAAGCCAAGGGCGGCTCTCGCCTTCTACACACATCCTCAACATGTTCATCAAAGTGAGATCCGAAGAGAATGTGACGCCCAGATCTTTAACAGTGGAGACCCTAGTCAGCTGCTGGTCTGCTATAGTGTACTGTCCCAACAGGACCACTTTCACGGCCTCCAGGCTAGCTATTATTTAGACACCTCCACTAAAAGCTTTACATCATCGGGCAAATAGTAAAGCTTCTGACGCATCACATCCACGAGGTCATTGACAAAAGCACTAAACAGGTATGGCCCCAGCAGAGAACCCTGAGGAACCCCTGACGCTTGCTGAAACACCTGAGATAAGCTGGAAGGTAATTTCACTTGTAAACCATCGGCCCCACAGATAGTCCTCAAGCCATTAAGCAAGGAGCCAATAATTCCATAAGCTCTTAGTTTATTGATTAAAATAGAATGGTCCACCTGTCGGCTTTTACAAATCAATGAAGGCAACATCAAGCTGATTCGCTCTCACTGCAGACAGGATTCGACTTTCAAAAAAGAAGGAGGTTGGTAACAGTTGACCTGGCAGTGGTGAACACTTTTGCGAATATTACACAGTTTATTATATCTACATATGTAAAAACCGATATTGCTGCCAAAAAAGTGATTTTTGTAATAACAGCGATATGAGCTGATTCAATTTATTGCGTTTTCCTTTCATGATGTGTAGTATACTACTTCGAGTAAAAAACCTCGTAAGTCTGAGGCCAAAGCGAGGCTGCGAGCGTAGTAGACAACCTTTTAACGTACGTAGTAATAGAACACGAAAACAATAACCAAATGTTGAATGAGGCTGTGAGCGGAGTGAACCAAAGCTAAATTTAGCGAATTAGGGTAACGAATTGCAAAGGCAATTCGCTCTGCTCATGCTAGCGGCACTTATCTCCGTTTTGGCCTTATTTAGGGTTAAATTTTCACTCTTTTCGTCCTTATTTTTATGATTTTCTAAGAAAGGGCACCTGTAACCTTCCTTGGGGTACCTTGTGCCTTATTACCTCCCGCTGGTCGTTGACCAGCTCTGTTGGATGGATAGCAATCAATTATTTAAAATCTATATACATATTTTACAAGATGGCAAGCCTAGAACTTTTGACAAGGAATTCGCCCAGCAGAGTAAATAGCCTAGCAAGTAACCAAGTCTTCAGGCTGCTCCTGAACTCGCAGGTGACGGTTGTAATATCCACGGTAGTTATTATACATTCACTTAGGCGAGATGTGGTGCTTAGAATGCTTTTTTATAAGCCTGCAGTACAGGAGGTCCAGATGATCATTTCTTGGTATTGTGGGAATTGATGGTCTTTCTTTATTTATACAAAATTGCCAGGTTCACCTTCAAAATTGATAGGCTGCAAAGGATGTACTGACTAAATAGAGTCCAATACACCCAGCTCAATGAATGAGTGGTCAGCAGTGGTCAATGTGGCCAGCTGAAGTGAAACCAACCTAACAGCTTCTTTTGAAAATGAAAACCTCTCTACACCCTGAGGAATGGCCCCAAACCTCTAAACATGTATGACTGTGGAACATGCCCGTCAATTGTCATTAGGTACTGCTTTGTTAACATTGGTTTTAGTCTACGTAGCAGATGAAGGCACAGACTAACTTGATACATACATTATTTGTGTGACCTCCATGTCAACAGGATCGAGTGTAAAGCCTAGGAGTTTCACTTACGCTGTAAATTAGGTATTAGAGGTACTGTCCTTGTAGGCTACATATGCCTGTGTCTTCTTTCGTTAAAGGCATAAGCGATTTCAACAAACCAATCTTTGCTCTTGCAAATTTCTGCTGGGCTATAGTGCTGCCTCCTCCGGTGTACTGCCACTTGCGTAGATAGGTCTGCAAACAACAACAAGCTACAGCTAGTCCAATCGTTGATGGTAACTAGAAAAAGGACAGGCCCGATGACATTGTGAGGACTCCATATTCTACATACTTAGGCTGAGATTGAGCACCACAACACCAGAGAATCTGTTTCTGTTAGTCAGATATGATTGGAATATGCAAGACTGTCAGTTAGACCATAGTTCAACATTTAATTATTAGTTGTTCATGAGAGAGACACAGTCAAATGCCTTAATTAAATCTGCCAATGTAAGAGCCACTGGGCTCCTTCCTCAAATGCATCCCAAAGAGTACCTCAAGTAACCCCAGGACTGCCGTCACAGTTGATCTATTTCTTCTAAACCCATGCTGGGCCTTAAAACAGCTGTTTCTTTCTAAATAAATCACCTGCTGAAACTTTTCAGCTTGGTATTCCCTAAAACCTCCTGTAGAGGCGTAGAGCCTTCAAATTAAATATATTTTACTACACCTAACACCTATGCACAGGAATCGCTGATTATCAGCATTAACAACCGGCAAGTAAGAGACCTGGGTTTGAGTTCCGGTTGAGTCCACACATTGTTTTCAAAATTCTTTAGTAATAAATTACCTATTTAGTGTCCATACAAATTAAGATATATAAAAGTCATTTGACATAATATTAAAACTCTGTTTTTAGTATTTCCAGCTTGTTGATTTAAAGTTGTTATCAACAGACACATGTTTTGGATAAACATTCAGATTTAAGTACTTCTAAATTTGAAGGCATACGTAGGTCCGCCGGATGGTGTAGTGGTCAGCATAATCACCCAGCAAGTGAGAAACCCGGGTTCAAGTTCAGTCCACACATTTTGTCTTCAAATTTTGTTAGTAATTTTTATTATAATAGAAAGAGACTGACTGGCCACAGGTGTAGGAGAGCCTGTAATCAGCATTGAGAGTAAACAGATGCATTTTCTTAACTCTCACATTAGGTACTGTATAACTGTCAAAGTCAAGATTGTTCTAACTTTTATTTACCCATTAAAACACCTGTCAGTAATGAACTGATACTGAATTTTAAAATCTCTCAAATAAAGCAACAAAACAAAAAGCTTTGTAAAGTGTAATAAAAAACACTAAAAATGTCAGAAGGTAGCAGATAATAAAGAAAAGGCGACTCAATATATGGTAACAAGTGAAAACGTTGATATAATATAACCCACATGGGATGGGATGGGCTTAGTGTGAGGAGTCTGATTGGCAAACGTGGACAAAGGATTCCACCGAAAGTCATCAGAGTAGCTACTCATGTTCAGACAAACCGTAATACAGATCGTAGACTTCTGTGTTGGTTGAGTGAAGAACCGATGCGGAGCTCCAAGGGGGTTTTATGGCTTAGGGCTGGGAGATTCTAGAATACTACCACCTGCGTTTGGGCTCAGTGGGTAGAGTCACGGCTTGGAAAGCGCAAGGTCGCAGGTTCGACTCCCGGCGCAGGTACGAGGGTTTGGACCGCTTTCCCTAAAAGCGTTTTGTGATGCCCACAAACCCTAAGTTAAGTCTCTAATAAAAATGCTGTTGGCGTAGACAGTACACACAAAAAATTATAAAAAACACTTTTCTGGGTTCATGGCGGGCACCTACAGTTTTCTCTGGTCACTTTTTACTCATCTACTGGTTAAACAATACATATTTGGTGAAAAAACTCATTTTTGACAAACATTTAATTACAAGGAGTATACTTTTATATTTAACAATATTTATAAAAATAAAGTTACAAAAAATAACTTTTACAACAATTTACAAGCATTTGTGAAATTACATATCATATTCATTGTTATAATAACTAATATCTTCAAAACAAGAATATTATTTAATAAAATAAAAAGCTCACTGTTAAACAGGTAAAAACCTATTAAATTGAGTATGAAAGTAATCATACAAATAAAATAACTACAGCTATTTGTACAGATATACAGTAAGTATGCAAATTTAATACTGCTTACATTTGTCTATTGACAACTTAATATCATTATGTACAGTCATAAGTACACTGAACATAACAGACTTTTAAATTTTCAACTCGTAACAATCAGTCTTTTAAAGTCGTTTATTTGTTCACATGCTTTATGTACTCAAGCGAACTAAACAACTCATGGTGCAAATACAACCTAGCTTTATCACCACAAGTTTTTCTACAACTTCAATATATTCCTGAAAAAAATTCTATAAAAAATAAAATTAAGAAATAAAACTATCCAACCTTACAAAGAATTACTGTACAAGTCATAACACAGGCAAGATTAACATTTCCCCATGTAATATATTGCACTTTTACAATCACAATTAAACAAAGTCTAAAGTCAGCCTGGAGCCTCTGAATAATAACATTGAGATCAGCTTAGAAATGTTATGACTTTAAAATTAGGTAAAGAAAGCCCCAGATAGCAACAATCATTTCATAGATACACGTTTTGCTCAGGCAAAGGGTTTTGGCTGCTAATCGAGACTATTTAAAGACAATCAACACAAAGTCTTCACTATAAAGACCCACTAGCCAGTATATGTAAAAACGTTTAACATATTTTATTGTCTTTCCCCGGTTTTCAAGAATAAAAACTACTACACTAAACCGAGTCCATCTTCATATTTGAGTTTTGAAGCCTGAAAATAAAATTTTGCTATCTGTACAGCCACCATTTTGTTTTTTAATGTTTTATTTTTTAGTTAATACATTTTTTGACATATAAACTCAAAACATTTGCTTACATAAGCATTGTTTGGGCGCACTTATGAACAGATAACCAAAACTATTTAACCACTCCATTTTCTATAGAAATGATTTTTTTACTATGACTAATCTCTCAAGCTTAAAATTGAAAATACTATGACACCATATTATTTTGTCAAAATCCGTTCATTAAAATGGAGATAAGAGGAAGTTCGTGACGGGAGACATGGTTTAGTCACACTAGAATATGTAAACAATAAGCGAATAGCCGTATACAGTTTTATGGTATTTTTTGAAACTCTACAAAGCGGAAAAAAGGCAAGATTTCCATTTGGCAAAGCTATTGTTTTTTGGAATCTATCATATTTCTTTTGTACTACAAAACTAGCTAACTACTTCAAGCTAGTTTTTAGCATCTGAAAAGCTGGCTTAAGAAGTAAAGCTCAAATTCATGATGTTGCAAGTTGCAAAAAAAGTGCACTCTACTACTCACCACTTCAAAACCAATAAATAAATACATATTTTATTGCATATAGACATTTACAATAAACTATCTGCGCCAGTTTATACTTCCCCAAATCCATATATTGTGTCCCCCAAACCCCAAAATCAGTAGGGTCTGGGTTAATGGTATATATGTGGAACAAACAAATCGTTGATATTTACAAATAAATATTTACTAAAAAAAAAATATAGCATGGGGAGTTGGGGACCTCAAAAACCCCATAACAATAAAAAATCTATACAATTTTATTCGTTTCCCCCACCCTCCACACACTAAGGACCATTTCTATTCAAAAAATTCTGAATTACTATGAAATTCTAGATTATTCAATTTTATTCAATTATTCAAACGTTTTTGCGACATCTCACGATCCGTACTGAACGGAAGCACAGATTAGCAACAAACAACGCAATTTTCTCAGGCTTTCTGCAGTGAACTGAAGTAATAGATACATACGACACACACTTTATAGACAAGTCGAGACTTGAAAATAGGTGACTAAATGGCCGGTCTGGCGCGGATTACTGGATGTGACGGAGTGTCGAACAACCGGATTACAGAGACTGTACTGTATTAATTTTTTATTTGAAAAAGAGATACGTCTCCAAAATGTAGAGTCAACAATTTGAGGGTTTTGAATGCTCGTTTTTGAAGAATAAAAATCCTAGACAAATTTATTTTTGTGCAACCTACCCACAAAGTCAATCCGTAGGATAAGTGTGGGTAAATTACTCCGTAATGCGCCGTTATCAGTACCTGAGTTGGGCAGTATTCGGACAGTTTCCTAAAACATAAATTCCTGAGGATAGTTTTGAGCAAACGTGGTCTACGTGAGTATTCCAAGTAAAACCTCGACCAAGGTGTATTCCAAGGAATTTAGTTGAGTAGACCTCTTTGATCTCAGTGTCATCCACTATTACTGTGGAACTATCCGAGTCATTCTCTCGTAAACAAAATTGAATGAAGTTTGATTTTGATGAATTTGTTTTAAGATTGAGCTTGTTGAAATGTTGAATTGTTATGTTGAGCTCGACAAAAGTCACGATTTCTAGTTGTTCGATAGAATTTGCTTTGAAACATAGAGTCATGTCATCAGCGTACTGGACAATTCACCCTTGCTGTACCGCTGAACTGGCATCATTGATGTAGATCAAAAAGAGCAACGGACTGAGTATAGAGCCCTGTGGGACTCCATATCTAAGACATTCCTCCCCTGATCTGACATCTGACATTCCTACAAATTGCTTTTGATTACCAAGAAACGATTCAAGCCACCTGAGGGGCACTCCTTGAATCCTGTAATATTCCATTTTGCTGATGAGGATTCAGTGATCAACGGAGTCAAAAGCTTTTGATAGATCAAGAAATACACTTAGCGTATCTTTTTGACCTTTAATTCCCTCTACTATCAGCTCCACCAGACGCCCGATTAAGTCTATTGTCGATTTACCAATACTAAATTTGTATTAGTTTGCTGATAACAGATGGTTTTTTCTAAAAAATAAACGCATTGGGTAAAGAAAGCTTTTTCAAAAATTTTACTAAAAAATGGTAGAAGAGATGGGATGATTTATTGTGTGTGGAGAAAGGGTCACCTGATGGTGTGACCTTTGCAATTTTGAGAGAGGATGGGAAAATTCCAGAGTGAAAAGATAAGTTGATCGAATGCTTAAGTGGAGCCAACAAATGCTTTGAGCACTACTTAAGGAGCCACGTAGAAATGGAGCTTGAGCCGTTTGACCTTTTTGACGTGAACTCTCTTACCACTGTAGCAATTTCCACTCTTGTGACCGGTGTTAGAGCTAAGGAGGCTCAATGGGATCTACAAAATTTAGAGAGCTCCAACTTTCCTTTGATAAAAGAAAGTTTAAAAGCTCGATGTTTGTGGGCCTCGTGTCTCTGATTGTTTTTTTATTTATTTGATCCCTAGTTAGCTCATGACCATTAATGATTACCTGTTGGCCATAATGGTCAGAAATTGCGGTGTTGATCACAAAAACCTCTATGCCTGAAAGACTTGAAATGACATTGTCGATTGCCGACGCTGAATTGGCTGTCACTCTCGTTGGAGAGTTAACTGACCACCTAAGGCCAAATGACCTTAACAAATCAGCCAGTCCCTTTGTCATAGGAGCTTGTACATCTAAGGCGTCGATGTTGAAGTCCCCCACAACCACAAAGTCGCGGTTTCTCTTGGTTACCTCTGTCAATAGTTGTTCGAATTTTGAAAAGAAGGATTCTTGATTACCGTTGGGAGACCTATACAAAAACCCAATACTTCGTAGTTGATCGACGCAGTGTTGTTTGATAGATAAGTTGGCTGGTTTCGCTAGCCTGACAACTAAGTGACTACTAGGTTAACAGCACTCGCCAGTCAAAGCGAGGATTGTTGCTGTGAGTCATCGGTGGAAACGCTGCCTCCACCAGTTGCCAGCCACTGTCCGGCTCCTTCCCCACCTGGAACACATAGTCTTGCACAGTCTCTCAACTATAGTTGGGATAGGGTTTCTAGAAAACATAGAACCATTACACAACATAGGATTAACCCTCTATGGCCTCAACTAAATGCATGTCAGCCTATGATCCCTTCAACTATTTGCTGTAACTAGTTAGTTTTATGACTCTCTAAAGATATACAAAAAGAAAATACAGCTTTTGGAATATGAGCGGGAAAACGATACTTTCAAAAGTAGCTCAGCTGAAAAAGAAACTACTTTTGGACAATATGAAGCAGAAAATGACTATAGAATGGTGCCGATAAGAAAACGACACATAAATTAGAAGAAAGTATTTAGAAGCAGATGTACAAGAATAAACTCTTGGAGTAACACCTTGGGAAAAATTAATCTTTAGAATAAATTCTCTGTGGGAGTAATTCTTTTCCGGAGATAGGGCAGTTCCCAGATCAGATATTAGAATTTCGATATTGAAGCACATGCTTGCTTACATTTAAAAAGTATAATTATGACATAAAAGTTGGTAGCTCATCATGTCTTCAGCAGTTTGTCAATGTACCTTGTTCTCTGATACCATCCTACTCACACTACCTAAACACATAAGTTGTATTGCCGAGGCAAGTACCTGCTGTGCGATGGCGAGACTACAATACGGGATCTTGCGCAGGAGATTGTTCATGTCCTTGACATCGCGCGGTGCTGCGCCCACCAGCCGACGTGAGCAGACGTCCAGCGTAGCCGCGTGACCAACCAGCAAGATGTTGCCCCCACCTACACACCAAACAATATGTAACAGGACATTTTGTTTTGGGCTTTATTAACAGAGAGAGAGAGAGAGATAGCGATATTCTTCCTTTGAGATAAACAAGTTTTGTGTTCATGTGTTTGTGAGAGAGTTTCCACAAAACTATGAGATAAATAATCAACAGATAATCGTATTTCATCACTATCTCTACCGTAGACCTTATACTTGTAATACTTATAGCCAGTGGCGGTTCTAGGCAGGGGCTGGAGGCTGGTTTAGGATATATATTTTATATATAATATATATGAAAGAAATATAATGTTCTTGCCCCAGTTTTTAAGGTCTAGAACCGCCACTGCTTGTAGCCTACGTCCTTGAACAACAGTTGTTGGATAGACTGCGTCAATAATAAACCTATCTAAGTCTGTTCAGATTTGTTTTTACAAAAATATTGTCTTCGTGAAGTAGAAATGAAATAAAACCAGTCTTTATTTAGATGGCAAATATATTGTATTAAAAATATAATATACATAACAATAATGTTAGACAACAACAATAAAGTTATCGGGGTATTTATGGATCTTAGTAAGGCATTTGATAGCGTATGTCATGTCAAATTGCTCAATACTCTGTCTAGTTTTGGTTTAAAAGACAGGACCCTTTCTTGGTTTGAGTCTTACTTAACTAACAGACAACATTTTGTTGAAATTAATTATTTAAATAAATTGAATCAAATAACCACAGTTTGCTCAAAATTAAACCTAATGAAATTTGGAATTCTTCAGGGATCCATACTTTATTATTTATCTGTTACATTCAAGGGTTACCCAAAGCGGCACAGTTTGATAAGATTATTCTGTATGCAGCAGATATTAGTTTAAAAATCTCTGGTAATAACATAAATGATGTTGAAAAAGCCAGTTTTCACCACTTATCAACAGTTCAACAGTTTCTAACTGATAAACAGCTCTTACTTAACCCTCTTAAAACAACATATTTAAATTTTGGGTTAAAAAATAGCAATATGATATGAAGTTCAACTAATATATTTATTGATGACTATAACTTAGAGGAGTCAGGGCAAACTAAATTCTTGGGTCTAAGACTGGATAAAAATCTTCGCTGGTCATCATATGTTGATCATGTTTGTAACAAAATTGCATCTGGGTTGTTTGTTATAAGAAGGCTTTCAAAATTTTGTGTTCCTAGTACAATGAAATCAGTATATTTTTCCCTCATTCACTTTAATATCTCCTTTGGAATAATTCTTTACGGCAGTACTTCTAAATTAAATGTAAATAGGATTTTAATTCTTCAAAAATATGCTGTAAGGATTATGCTACGTCTAGGTTGGTCAGATTCTGTAAAGGATTCTTTTCCTAAGCTGGGTATTTTAACAATATTTAGTTTGTACATTTTTGAGTTAATCTGTTTGATAAAACAAATTTCTAATACCTTATCTACTCTAGGAGATTTTCATAGCTACAACACTAGATTTCAAAAAATTCCATCTTTTGCTTCACATAGTTTGAAAGACTTTGAAAAAAAACCTAGTTATGCTGGAATTAAATTTTTTAATTTCTTACCTACAGATATAAAAAATACTGTATAGATAATAATACATTCCAGATTAAATTAAAAATGTATTTGGTTATGAGACCACTTTATTCATTAGAAGAATTTTTCAGGATCATTAGTAGAATTTTTATCTCATGTTAGCCATTGTTTAAATATAATTTGTACTTTCATTTTGCAATATTTTACCGATAAGTACGTTGTGACAGGTCTGGATGCAGCGAAGAGAGGGGGAGACAAAAACATGGTTAATGGTGACTCCGGCGTTCTTCATAGCTTCACCGGTCAAGCGGCCCTGCAGCTCTCCCACACTGGTGAGTGGACAGTCGGCCGTGAAGCTGTCTGGACCTCCTTCCCTCCTCGGCATCCTCACCGGCATGTTCAGGTCTTTCCTCATATACTCTCCTGAACAAACACACCATCGATCAAGTCATCTATGGGTCAGGAAAAAATTAAGAGTAAACAAAATGAAAAATCTAATTTTGGTGGCAAGTTAAGACTTTCTTTCATTGTCTTCTTTTTTATTCAACCAGACTTTCTTTTGAGTGTAATTTTGGATAGGCAATTCATGTAATTTTATTTAATGAAAAGTAAATATGGACAGGAGGCTGTTTTGATTTTGGGACAGGATTAATTTGAAATTCTCCAGCTCTTTCAGATACAAAATTAAACAGTCTTTTGAAAGTGTACGCAGGAGAGTGAGAATTTTGGCTTTGGCACTCATGCAATCAGTGCCTAGATTGTAGCTGATCCACCAGCTGGGTTTGTTGCCTGACATCGTTTCGTGTCTGTGTCGACTATTTCATCTATGGTTTTTATAAGACATCTGGTAAACTGACAGCTGATTTGTTTTACTTTGTATCTTGCGTGTTTATTACTATTCATTGTGTTTGCGGAAAAGTTATACAGTTGTTTTTAGCAGTTTTTACTTATATTTGCTTTAGTTTCACTAACTATTTAGTTCTATTTTGAGAGCGTTTCATTATTGTAACAATGACTCTTTCTAACAGGCAAAAAGCGGACTATTTTTTGAATGATAAAAATTTATTAATGTTGAAATTAATGATAAAAAGTGAGAAAGAAGACAAAAGCGTAGCGGACTGTTCGTCGATAGACAACGATGAGGACACAATGTGGATGTGCCGCAACTCCCCCGAGTGTGAAGCGTGCGCTCCCCTGCATACCAGACTGCTTTCAGTGCTTTGTCACTTACCATACAAAGCTAAACTTTTGGTGTAAAAGGTACACTTTTTTTCTTTGTATCCACATTTGAATTATATACAATTATACAAATTAAAAAATTGTACACAAATATGTAAAATAAAATGTTTAAAACATCAAAACACTTTTTTTACCTATGTACCTATTTTAACAGAAAATTATTTGTTTATGTTAAAAAATTATTGTTTGGCCCAAAACCTGTATTTATTAATTAAAATATAATAAAATTGATAATAATTTTTTTTTAACTCACTTTCTGGGGCTGAAATTATTCAGGAAAACTCACCTGCCAGAGGGTTAAAAGCAAAAATATTTATTTCAAAACAAACAAATAAAATAAAATTTCTTAAAACTAGGAGAAACCTACATCTAAATATTTACTTACCGTCTTCAGTAAAGCAGTAAGGAATCCATTTCCTGAAAGCAAAATCAACTCGCCATGTCTCATGATGAACAATTGCCGAGGCCCATCTGGTATTGATGCCAGGCTGTCTTCCTGCAGAGAAAAAATACAATTAGTAGGATGATTAAAAGTAGTCGAAGTATGATTGATGTCTTCAACACATTTTAGCACTTGCATAACCTTCTGCTGCTACAGCTGCTGATGGATCTCACCTTGACCACTTGAGACAAACTGCTGTCAGTGCTGCCGTACGCCAGGCTCATGCCGGCCAACTGTCGCCCGAGATTCACACCAGACTCCTCGTCACTCGCTTCAGTCCAGCCGTCCTTCCACAGGCCACACGTCCTGCGCATCAACACACATGACACATAGGTTAGGGTTGTTTTTATCAATTGTGATATAACTTAATGTAATTTGTGATTTAAATCCTAACAATTTGTTTTTGATCTGAAAAAGGCCCTTTTACAAAGAAATACTTTCACTCAGCTAATCCGGAAAGTTTAAATTATTCCCAACTTGTTTCCGGCTCAAGAAAAAACACCTCTTGCAAAACCAATTTTAAAAACCTTTGAATAGAATCTACCTTTGAAATTTGAAAAAAACTTAATAATTAATGAAACTAACAACTACAAAAATAGTAACTAAGATGGTTTCATTTAAAATTCAAAATTACTTTACTCCTGCCAGAAGGGAGTATACAATCTCGCCCACCCTCATATGTATGTTTACTATAAGTTATTGGCATATTTACATCCCTAGTTTTTCAATTAACACAACAGAAGCTGTTAAGTTTGAAAGACTGACTTGTGAAGTGTCCAAGCGTCGGATTCAGCCGTCTGTTCCGTGTAGTTGATAGGAAGATATCCGGAACAGCCTGAAATAATTATACAGGTTTTGGCTATTAAGCTGAATTATATCTGTTACCTACTGCAACTTGGATGCTCTTTGGCTTTGTTGCATTGTTCAGCCACCGGGAGGGAAAGATAACGGAAAGTAAGGGTATGAGAGCAGGTTGGTTGATCTTATGTAAAAAAGAAAAAAACAGAAGTAAAAAGATTTGCCTTACTATGCAATATTTTTTATTTCAAAGATTTAAAATTATCAATAGTAAAACTAATGGAGGGAGATAGAAAGAAGAGGAAACCATGACATAAAATATTTAGCACTAACCTAGAGCCTTAATAAGAACCTCAGAACAGATGGGGCAATGCTTTCTATTTATCTTCACAAATTTCTACTTGAATTTGTGAGTCTAAAGCTTTTTCTATCCTTTTCACATGGAACTTTATGGGCCTGAGTGGACAACTAATGGAATTTTAAATTAAAACTTACCGTTACAAAAAACTCTGAAACTTAAACAGGTTTGCAAACTATTAGATTTCTCAAAAGGCTTCAAGAGTCAATAATGAATATGGTTGAGTCAACCTGGTCTATAAACCAACTGCTAGGTTGAAGATTATATGCAAGTTTTTATTAGTACTTCTAATCATATTTCTTATCATATTTCAATGCAGATATGAAACTGATGAGATTAAAGTCCTAAATAAGCCCTCTTCAAGCTCAGCTACGATCTCTTATGTAAAAAAATAACATTTGCTTCTATTAAGACTTAAACAGAAGTCTACTTATAACTAACTAATAGCTTCAACATTATTGGGAACATTGAAACAAAACATTGTAACAGTGTATTTGATACTTTGACCCTTTTAAAACTTGTTTAATTATTGTTCTTCGCATGCTTAAGAGACAGGGGACAGTGAGAAAGATCTTTAGCCCTTTGCTGGTTTTTAAGGCAACCATTAACATTCACAACAAGTTCTAGCATTTTTTTTGTCTGCAACAATTCTTAAACATTTTTTAGGATTCACAACTGTTCTTAAATTTCTCCAAACTGTTTGCAATGATCTACAGTAACTTTTTGGCGTGTTGTTCTATATCCAAATTATGCAAGGTATCTCTGTACATTTTGTAATAAAGTAAGCAAGTAAGTGTACTATCTTACAAGAGTCATAATTATTCTCCTGTTTCCAAGGAAAAGACTAAAAAATTGGTGTTAATAAACTCTCAGTCCTAAGTAATAGTATTTTTTTTAAGATATTATCCTTTATTGCCAGACAATCTTATCAGTTGAACCAAAATCTAATGTATGAAATGCCCAGAGCGAGCACTCTGTTTTAAATAATGACGACTAAAATCTTCTTTCAATGATTGCTTCAGTCAGTTACCTGTAAGCCAGGAAATGCCTTGGACCCAGCCGTCGGGCGACTTGTCGATATCCTCTTTGTTCAGATAGATAAAGTCTCCAATCATCAACTCCAACTCGTCTGGCTCCCGAGCCACGTGCGAGTACAGCACCTTGTGAACCTACGAGCAGACCAGAATCATGCTTCACACCAAAACCACAGCTCTGGATGAGTTCAGTCGGAAAGTGTAGAATTTCAGTATCTCAAGATTAATAAGAGCTATTTTCAGAATGTATTTAAATAACCTTTTGAATCAAGTTACAGAAGTTTGAGTTAATGATTGTTCTGTCAACAACCCACATTTGAAGTTAATCTATTTAAGAGTGATTACCATAAACGGCTCCCGGTGTAAGTGTTCATATTAGAGGCAAAGTTAGAACTATTAAGACCTCACTAACTATGACCGATCTTGTTTATTCAAGGTGGAAAATTTATTATTTTGCTACTAGTAATAACACAACATTTTTGTAACAATAAATTGTGCAAAATATGTCCTCTAAAAGACCAACTATGCCGCTTTTGCAAAGTGGAAAAGTGTTAGTTACTTTTAGTCCAAGATCCTACATAAGCATTTCAACCTTCAATCTGTTATTTGAATAAGAGTTGTTTTTTATTATAGCATAGACAAAGAATTAACAAAAAACATAGGTTATATTCAAAATATATTTAAAATAAATATCGATGAAAGTTACCGATTCAAATCTCTTCAAACTTTCAAAAATTAGCCATTTCATTCCTAATCGGCCACATTGGTGCAACCTATTGTCAGAACTTAGTTTTAGTACAATTATTGTAATTTCAAAAGAAATTTGACATATTAAGAGTTCAGTCAAAAAATTGCTAATCTATGGCAATTGTTGATAAGTATTTGTGTAAAATTGTTAATCAACATCTGCGATTGTTAATAAATTAATAAATAAACTTAAAATATCACACCAGTACAAATTTCTCAAACATAAAATAATATTAAATGAGTAAACTTATTTTTATAAACTGTGAATAAATCATTATAAACTGGACAGCCAGAACCAAAATTAGACATTTGCAATCAGTTGAGAGTGACTGTGACTCCCATGAGGTTGCAAACAAATTCTTGTCCTGAAATGATTTTGTCTAGCCTGAACCTATGTAGAAGAAGAATTTCCTGAAATATTCTGAAAATTTCAGGACTTGTCCATCTATAACCGTGAGATAAGTACCTGTTTGTTGGCTAGCCTAGCATCCCGCGAGTAGAGCCGCAGCTCCCAACGGCAAGGTGTGTCAGGACTGAGGTACGTCTCCACGAGGTTCTTGAGAGCCGTGAACTGCTCTGTGGGGAACTGGTAGGCGAGGGTCAAGTGTAAAGACTTAACATGCGGCTCCAGACTGCTGCTCCCTGCTGTAAAACACCATAACACATATTGTAACATTTCCTTTGTCACTAACATCATTATATTTGCACTTGTTCTGGTTTTCAAACACTGTTAGAGAAAGCAATTCCAAGTGCATGTGCTGAGAATAAAAACCGTGACGCTGTACTAAAAACCATGACACTCCGACGGTGACTGGCTACGGACGCATGCATGGATCGTCATGTTAACTTCTTGCCAGTTGGTCAACTCAACGGGAACAAAAAAGTGCAAGCTAGAAGTAGCCGAGCACTGGTCGGTCCAATCTATTACTGTATATAAAAGAGCAGACTGGAAATTGGACAGGCCTGCACTTGTTTCCACATGCTTAACATATTGTGTTTCAATATTTCAACGCTCTTTTAGAAGTTTCAAGTCGATTGCAATCCGGAATCAATTAAAACAACTGCAGCTGGTTTATTCATAGATTACACACAATATTATTAACCAAGCTACGCCATGCAGGGATTCGGGGAGTAACGCTGGATTGGTTTTGTAGTTATTTATCAGATAGAATAGTCATGTAGGAAGCACTATAAGTCACCTATAAGAAATCAAATTTGGTGTACCTCAAGGCTCTGTATTTGGCTTTGTGCTTTTTCTGGTTTATATCAATGATCTGTGTAATGGAAAATTTCACAGACAAGTCACAGCATTTCCTGATGATACGGCATTCATCCACAGAAAAAAGCCAAACTTATTTAAAACTTTCTATCCCGAGTGATTCTGATCGTCTAAGATGTTGGTTTAATGTCAATTTTATGATTTTGAGCGATAAAACAAAGATAATAGAATTTTAAAATGTCAGAAACGATATTAGAAAACCAGCACTCAAGGGATAAACTCAACTCAAGCTCTTAGTGACAGCTAACAAATCAAAACATTCTAATTTTGAACCAGTCAAGAGAAAAGAGTTATAGGTTATTATTTCATTTTAAACTAGAATCAAGACATATTTTAGAATAATCTTCTTAAAACACTATAAAAATCAATTGAAAATTAAATATACTTTAAAAACAAAGTAAGCGGAAAAAATATTTGCAAATGAGAGCCTTAAGGATGTTCCTACATAAATGCATTAAAACAAGCTAAACCAAAAACCTAGCACACTTCATTCTTAAAGGTTGATTAACTACACATGTTTTTCAAAGTTACAATTTTCAAAATATTTAAAAACACACTAATTGTAATCAAATCAAATTCTTTATTGATCATTGGTTGCGTTCAGCCGACGTGAGTGCTCAGTGAACGCCTTGAGCTCACTGAATATTCACTGATCAGTCGGTTGAACGACGCTCACTTTCAATTCCGTTCACCAAAATCCGTTCGTTCACTGATCTACTGATCAGCTCCGATCACGGCTCAGTTTACTGAACGAAACAACAAAGATGGCTGACTCCGTAGTCTACACCGTAGAGGTTAGCTATGTATGAATATGACCTGTATTAAAATGTTAAAGCCACGCAAGATACTTGAACTAATAGCAGAACATTAATCGTTTCATCATGAGTTAAAATTTATATTATAGACTAAATTTTTATACAGACTATTAATTGTTATATTATAGATTGAATTATGAATTAATATATCCATAGTGTTAACGAACTAGGCGTTTATACTTTCTTTTATTTGTTATTGAACCAACAAAATTTAATAATGTTTCTGTTAATAAATAAACAAATGTCCACAATTACACGGCGAACCATGTTAATAAGCAAACTCAGCAGCAGACGATAAGCTAGGACTTGCTGTCAGTTCACTTATCTGTCAAATTAGCCTTCAAAAAGCGTTCAGCGGCACGCTCAGTTTTTTTGGTGAATGGTAGATTTTTTTCTCCTAAAACCAGATCAGTCCAATCAGTAAAAAAATCCCAATCACTTGATCGCATATGTCGGGTGAACGCAGCCATTAAACATATACAATGCAATAGATCTTGTCAGTTTTTACAATACATACGGTATATACTAAAATATTCTATAAACACCATCACAAACAAGGCAATAAACTATGAGTCCCACGAATTTGAAACTAATTGAGACAGGATAATGGATAGTTCTATCGGAAAGAAAATTCAGATACACAGGAAAATAATTGCTAGTTTACAGACAAAAATTATTTGTGCAACAAAAGCAAGCTATAATCCATGCTGTCTAACAAAAATATTAACAACACAAAAGTGCAAGACATTGTAGGAAAACATTGAATTCCACCTCTTGACAGAGAGATTCTAGATCCTGCCATTGAACACCAGGGGAAACACACTGTTAGTGCGTCTAAGTGTTCATAGTTATGGTTAATCTCTGAAAACAGTAGAAAAGATCACATTTTGTATTAAAACAAAATTTATTTAATACCTTCAAATGAAATTGTCTAGGAAGTGTAAGAAATTTTAACTTAGGTCTACTGCATGACTTATATGACCTCAGGTCTACATGAGTTATTAACCAATAACTGTAGCGCCCGTTTGCATGAGTCCTGAGTGTTTCTTGTACCTGTTTGCTGCTTCACAACAAAACGATGAAGAAATTAGCCAATGGCTATATTGTCTATATTTTACAGGCTGGTGTACATAAACTATTGACTATTGACTATTAACTGACATATACTGGAAATAATTAACGCATCGCTGGTACATTGTCATACAGTTCATAAACAAAGATTAGTACCATCCTTTTTGTCATAGAATAACTATATTGCATATTTATTTGTTTCGGTTTAGTTAAATTAAATGCTTACTTGTGTTTAGCCCGAAAATTCCCAATTTTAGAATAAAAGACGGAGGATTAAAATTATGAGAAAAAACAAGGCGATGAGTCAATTTTGTGCAGGATTGTATTATTATTAATCACATATTGGCCTAGTTGGACCACGCGCAATGTACGTAAATGACAAACGTGGTCTTGAAAAGTTGGCTTTCGTTTGTGCCCAGACTCGCTTCATCCTTCCAGAATAAGCTCATTTTCTTTCATCGGTCCAGGCTTCTCCTGTTCTTTTGGTAACTCCCCTCTGACCAACTTTTGATCAAACACTTCGTGTCTAAATATGTTTCTATCATAGATCTTTGTTTGTGTGACACCTGCCACATTCAGATCTTATTTAACTGGCGTGATCCATTTAACTGTTCCTACTTTTGACTTAGTTTGTCTCAAATAAAATTTTAAAATTTGCTTTACAAAAATAAGTTTAGAAGGTTGCATTCTTTTTATATGGCTGTAGAATTTCACTTTTCATTTGAAGTCTGAATTTTTGTCAGTGTATTCTCGTTTTCCTTATTAGTTATTATCTTGAAGTCTGAATTTTTTTGTGGTTCAGTGTTCATTGGTTGTTTACATTTGACTAACAATTTTCTGTTATCTTTTTTGGAGTTGATCTAAGTTTGTCTTACAACAGAGAACTAAGGATTCTGCTGTATAAAGACATTCTGATTTGATTACTGAGTTGCAGTGTCTGGGTTTCCATTACTTAGAGATCAATTTCTTAAAATAGGATAGTTCTGAGTTAACCTAATAGTTCTGAGTTCCTTGGCATATTTTTCAAGTACTGTCTGTTGGATTTCATTAAGCTCATATATTTAAGGGCAGATTTGAGATAAGTCACGAATTTTGTTTGATTTTTTTTTCAAATTTCTGTGGGGAAGTGGGGTGTTTTTAGGAATTTTAAGTATGGTCTGGTTTTGCAGCTTTTTCTAGTCTTAGCAGTTTTTAAGTGGGGCAGCGAAAGAAATCATATGCTCAATAGATATCTTAAAAATTGACGGAAAAATGACAGAGCTAATGATTTTTACAACAGAACAAAACTTTAAAATATACCATTTAAATAAGCCTAGTTTTAGACATGAAGAAAGAAAACTGCTCTCAGAAAGGATGAAGAAGTACTGGGCTGAGAAAAAGAAGAAAGACAGAAACCGCAACTGACTTAAATGGTCCTGTAGGCCGTAAAATAAAAATAAATAGGCCTAGTAGTTTTTACTTACTTAGACCAGTAGCTTCTTTGACAAAATGTCTGGCAATGTTTTTCAGCACATCTGCATGGTGGTTGTCGACGAAGAACCCCATGAAGTTCTCTGATCTGTAGAGCTCAAGCTTGAAACTGTCCGGCAGATTGGCTTTCTGTGATTCCACTATTTGAAGCATAACCCTACTGAGGAACGTACAGGAGTCGTCTGGAGCCTGAAAGCCAGATGCAAATCAGTGCAGTGTTCGTATGTGTTTTTCAAACTCGTAACTGTAGGTGTATGTAACAAATCAGCCCAAGTTCATCGAGGCTAAAAAGAGTAAACACTAAAGTCAGAAAAAATTAATTAATTATTTAATTTAGAATATAAACAAAATTTAAATTTTAAAGCATTTAGAATAGCAGGAATATTCTGTGAGAAAGAAAATAAAACTTTTTCAATAACAAAATTAATTATTTGCAAGTGGCATGGACTCGTAACGCAGATAATTAAGTAAACAGCTAGTCTGCTCTTAAAATGAGCCTGTTTGTTTGATTAAGTTCTTTAAACTGGAGCCAGGTTCAAATTTCAGAACAGTGAGTGGTGTGAAAGCTCTGAAAAGTACTTTACTAAAATCCAACACAAACTTATTTAAGTTAAGATATTGCTATTTATAAAATGACCTAACGTCAGTAAATTAACATGAAATGATACTTTGTTTAGATACCTTGAAAAAAGAAACCAGAGTTATGTGTGGGACAAAGTTGTGAGATCCGTTCCAGCCGCAAGTAGTTCTGGTCTTCTCCCAGAACAACTGGAGCTGTTCAAGCAAAGGTCCCGTGGGACAGGCGTACAGGATGTACTCTCTTGGTAGTGTGTCGTCTAAGGTGGGTCGTTGACGTGTGCAACCAATCAGAAGCCAGCTGCACTCCCCTATATCCAGTGGCCGCTAGCTCTTTCTCTCTGTACAGAATATTCATAGGTGTCTCTTGACAGATCTATGTAAGTTGTAAAAGGTCGTAAGTATATAAAGAACCAATCAAACATTTATATCATGCATTTATATCATATTATAGTCTTCCAAAAAAAGCCAAAAAACTATGTTTTAATCTTGAGAAAGGGGGCGGAAACTATTAAAAACATTGTTTTCACACACAAAATAAACTGACCTAACTTCACGATAATTCCTTATTCAGTCTTTAATTTAATTTGAAGTGGGTGACAGAGTCTCGGTGGTGCACACTGCGTCCACCGCAGATACAAGCGCATCTTCTGCTTGTAAAATAGTCCCAACTTTAAGACCACTTTTAAATGTGTTCCACGCCTCAAAACAATTTTTTATTTGTACAGGGATTTTCTCCTCATCGTGCTAAATCAGTTTAGCTCATGAGAAGACAAGTCACTATATTGGAACAATACCATTTATTTATTAACAGTAAGAGATACAAAAATGTAATAGTGATACCTAAAACTGTATATTGTCCATGCATTTTAAGTCTGAAATTATTGCTTACGCTCTGTGTTTTGGAAATGCCATTTGAAGGAGTGTTTGTAATGGTGTTAAATGTTGTTTGGAAATCCTCGTTGGAGTTGGGTTTTTCTTGAGGTAGTGCAGCCATGTTTCAACTCTTAGGTAGGCCTAGTCTGATAAAAATGTCGTACACAAATACTACTGACGAGTCTTAAAACTTCACTAAAACCTGGAAACAACTTATAGTTAAGCCAACAAAATTAGTGGTTTAACTTCTTTACTAGGTCTAAATGAATATAAAAGCCTGGGGTGATTATCCATCAAGCATCAAGTGAACTTCAGTAAACAGCCTTGACATTGACAATTTGACAACAAAGTAAGCAGACACTAGACAGGGAGTTTTGTAATGGTAGGCATTGTAACAGGAGTTTCAGTTGACATTGCCGCCGCGAGACAGCGCCAATTCGTCGCATTTTTGTTTGGCGCTGTCATGACAACAACTGGTTCAACGTAATAATTTAATATATTTTGTAAACAAACCCGATTTTTTAAAAAAATGGGGGTAACCTACATAGGACTTGCCGAATTAAAACCAATTTATTTCGCACTGTCCTTCATTCATTGGATAATATTATTTCACGAAAATGAAAAATAATGATTTCAAACTAACAATATATAATATGATTCATTCAGTAGGCATATTGTTACTCATGTAAGAATAAGATTGACTTGATTTTAATCTAGGCTAGTGATTATATTGATTTAATAGTATGCATTTGGCAGTACTTTAGTATGTGCTACAAATTAATGTTTAATGTTTAAATTGGTTTTAATCAAAGCCACCCTGACCCAAACGTATTTATTTCTTATCCATAATTCTCATGCAGCCATTATTTATGTAATTATTCTTATTAATCGTTATTAGTGTATATAGGCCTATCAATTGGAATTCTCCTTAGTTTTATTTTCACATAGGATGAGCTAGTCAATTTTAGGCATGTTAAAAAGTATCTTAGGGAATAATCAAGATCTTAAGGGACATCGCTAAGATTTACGTTGTCGATCCAGTTATCTTATTTTGATTTAGACCAGATTATTAATATTTCCAAATACTCCACACAATTGTTTTAATTAGAGGTTAGTGGTGAGAGGACCTTGTAGTCCCAACTTCGGCTTCGTTAAACAAGACAAACAATGTTAGTTTGCTAACAAATAAGACTGATCTTCAAAATGAACCAACTAACTTAATAATGTAAATCAAACAATCTTTTTAATCAAACATCAACATTCAATTTGTTTTAAATCCGTTCATTTAAGCATACCTTAGTTAATATTTTATTTTTAAAATCCGGCCCTCAAGCATGTTTAAAGCTTTCGAGACTTCCAACTGAAAGTTTTAAAGTTGTCATTGATTTTATATATTGTTACTTTAAACCAAAAAAGCTATTAGTGAGATTAAGGCTACATGAAAGCCTCTGCATGTTTCTGACAACAGCCTCAGTGTATTTCATTTGCACTTTTGACGGCAGAACATACATTACAGTACAATTCAATTAGGCCAACTGGCATTATCCATTTTTTTTTCTTTTTCAGGCAATAAAATAACTCCGTCGACTGATTAAAGTATGACGACCTATTTTTATATTCATATGTTGAAGTAATAATGAATATAAGAATAACCTGAGGGAAGGAACAATCAGTTATTATCTGGATGATGAATTTGAACATGAGACATAATAATTTAATGGTTATTCCAAAGTGTTATGTATAAGGTTGTGCTGTCCAAATCTAAGTAGTTTGTCTACACTCTATAGAGTTATTGGTGACATGGTTAAGTGGTGTCAGTTTTGCATAGTAAAAATCAAAGCAGAATTGCAGTTCGGCCTCTTATGCAAGCTTGTATTGTTTGAAATAATCCATAAACATGATTTTGGCTAATAAGCATTATAAATTGTGTATTTTGTACAAATAAGATATTACATACTTGTTCAGGATGCAATTAAAATTATGCTCAAATAACAAAAGTAATATTTAAAGCTTATAGAAACTACAACCATTAAAGTGCAAATAAAAATTCAGAACTTATGTGTCATGTAATATTGGCACAATTATTACATTTGAGTAAACATAAAGTAATTCATTAGTATTTTAAATAACTTTGTTAAATAAAAATCACTATACAAAATGGTATTGAAACACTCTTTACTTGTGTACAACCTAAGCAATAGGCAAAGTTAACATAAAACGTTTAACTACTGGTAGCCTCTATAATAACATTTTACCATGCACTGTATTGAAAATCATTTTAATATTGTTTTATACCGAAAAGTAATCCTAGCACAAAGTACACATTTCAAGAAACATTTCATTGCAAATAATTTCATATTAAACAAAATTGTTAAGAGTTAGCAACGAACCATTCACTGAGTAAAATCAGTTTTAAACTCAATTAAATTTCCTGCGCTCAGAAGCGACTGGTACGGTTTCTATGCCGTTCAAGAAGTTTCACATTGCGAAGCCCTAGGCAGGTCAGATCAAACTTTATACATCTATGTTTGCATTAGGTTGATTCTCTGTCTATAATTCCTCTGTGCACTAAACAGAGCTTTGTTATGAAGTAATCATTTAAAACAGTGTTTCCTGTTATATCATCCAAGTGAATGCAGTACATTGGGGCCAAGAGAAGGGGTCATCTGGGGACCCGCGAGTTGCAGTGGAGCACAGAGTATTTATTATATGGGCAGGAGTTATATATCTCCAATACCAACTGGGAAGCGTCATTGAAATTTAATATTAATTTAAAAGTCAATGTAGTGACACAGCCAGGGCAAACGGGGGTAGGGTCGCCTATAGGGAGCAAACAGGGAGCCGTCACAATAAACCAAAGGATTGACGTGCGCTCGGGCATTGATTTTAAATGTTTAGGTTTAAAGTCAATGGCTTGGTCTCGAACCACATTCCCAAAAAACTCTAAACTAATCGCACTTTTACAACCACAAGACTTTAGGAATATTTCATTTGTTGAAAAGATGGTACAAGTACTATCTAGACAAATGAAAATTATTGCATTCACATAGCAGTGCATATAAATATAAGTATAGTATAATATATAATTAAAACTAATAACGACGGCTAAAGTTATGCCCTTCTACTCGTAAGGGGCCGTCAAGGATTGTACTAATTATTTTTAATCACTTAATGTAATAATTGTTTCACTTTATTCATTGTTTTAGGTTATTAAATTATAATTTATATTGCAGATGAAGCCATGTTTGTCCACGGATCTCTTTTCTGGAAGACTTTAAATTAACTGTAATGTATAATATGCAACTATATGAAAAATGTTAATATTTGTACTAATTTATATGTCAATAACAAATAAACTTACTAGATTCTTGCCTGGGTGGCGCATCGTTATTGTGCGTTATGTAGGAGAGATGGGTTGTAAACAATTATTGTTACTTAAAACTTTTGACTCCTATGGTACATATTATAAAAGTCGGGGACAATTCAACTGCCTTAAGTTACGTGATGAAGGGGGGTGGTAAATAATTAATTGATTTGTACATGATTTGAGCGAGCGGGGTCAAAATGGCTGAAATAACTATATTGTAGTATTATGTAATATGGATGTTTTATAATTCGTTGAGCATCTAAATGTATAAGCCATTGACTTTAAATGTACATTTAAAATCAATGTATAGGCCCTTAAACAGCTCCTCTTGATGTTATTATACGTAGTAGCCAGTTGGTCATTATTTATATCTTATAAATGTATAGATCTTGAGTTTAAATCATTATTATGTTTAAAGCCAATGGAATGATCTATTTACCATTGACTTTATATATATATTCATTTAAAGTCAATGTATTTACCTCGATAATTTGTTTAGGTCATCGCATGGTTGCTCTTTGTTAAACCGATGCTAGCTTATAACAGCTGTTTCATGTCAGCCTGTCGGGTGAAAAATAGGTTATGTTTATAACTTATAAGTTAAATTTCAATAACTAAACTAAAGCCGTAAACCTATTTTACTTAGTTTTTCCCTTGTTCGCCTTCGTTCAACTGTCTGTGCGTTTCTTTCCTAAGTAATACTAAGAAATTGTTTAATTGACCTAAGTAAGGTAGATTATATCAGAATTGTTGGTACCTTTGAGTCTACCTTAGACAAGAGAGTTCTCATCTTTATACATCCTAGGCCTTTACAGTAAGTAAACTTCCTGTACGCTCTACTTTTTTATGTATTAAACCTTGTCAGGTATGTGTTATTAAAATCTTACATTAAGGGGCTGTCCTTAACCCCAAACAGTAATAACCTGCCTTTTTGGGCTCCCCCTCCCAATGTAGCTACTTTTACTGACTGGGGGTGGTCACAGCTCAGTGGTACAGTGCCTGCTTCACACCAAATCAGCCCAGGTTCGATTCCCGGGCGCAGTGATAACTTTTCACAATGGCCACTCCCGTGGTTGAATTCACGCTAAGCCTGGTCCATTCCATTGGTCTGGGCTATTAATTAATGACCCAAACTGAACTATCGCCCTAGTTTGTAACAAGATTGCACTATCATCCATTTCAGCATCATCACACTCACCATTCATATTCACCTAAAATACTTTCTAGAGTGGTCGCTGTCTCAAAAAGTATCTGTTTTTATACTTTGCTTTGAGACACTGACCACTCTTAGAGGGCATTTTAAGTTGAATATGGGATGATGGTGAGTGTGATGAGTGTTTTTGATGGATGATGATGGATGTCTTGTTACAAGCTAGGGCCAACTGTTCTTGAGATTCAGCCATTAATTAATAGCACAACAGCCTAACATGATTTCCGAACCACAGGGAGTGGCCATCGTGAAAAGTGATCGAAGCTCCCAGTGTAACACTATGCTAACCATCTCTCCCTTTCGTAACATATTGCACCATGTTTGTACTTTAAATGGCTTTTGGGGTGTTGAACTTACCCAGATTTCTGTATGTATTGTAATTATCCTACGATGTTGAAACCCCTCTACATTTGCATTAAATAATAAGAATGGATGGATATTTAAGGCCCCTATATAGATTGTTTTGTTGACGTCTTTTTAGACTACAGATTAAAGGTTTTAAAGCCCCACTTGCACCTTACATATCTTGGCGTTAGACCCACTTGTAGGCTTAGCCTTTTTAGTTGATCCTGTAGATCCTACTGTCTTACATCTGTAGGAGATGATTAGTAGTCAACTTGGATCAGGAGGGCCATAAAGGATTAAATTAATTTAAAACTATTGTAGTTCCAATTTAAGTTTGTTAACCAACCATTGGGCGCTTAAACTTTAAACATCACCAGGATGCACACAAACATGTATAATTATGTACGAATATATTTTTAGCTCATATAACAAATACAATTATATTAATACTTTATTTTTAAGCTTGTTTTATTACTGCAAATAATTATATTACAGTGAATAGTTTTTACACATACAGCATTTGTATTAAATGAAGTAATTTTGCAATTTATGGCTTTACTTGAATTCAAAATGACTTCTAGTGGCGTTTGTAGAAATTATTATCCTAAAATCATTTGTACCAAATATATTGAATTGAAATTTACGTAATGTTCAACTTTATAACAATTTATCCCATTCGCAATCGGCAACTCACAGAATACTTGCAACAGTTTTTATTGCCATTGTTGAAAGGCCCATTACAGAAGATGGCAACAGAATCATAGATTCATTGGAAAATACAGACTGTGTATTACGTGTACCACTGAATGCCTAGTCTCAAATATACAATATCTTTATCGGACTTGTCTGTTTTCAGAGTCTACTCAAATGGGAGACAGCAGCCCAGACATTGACGGTGTGGAGGAGTGGGTTTTATACAGAGAAAGACCCGAGTGGGCAGATGTTCAACCATTAACTCAAGACGATGGGCCAAACCCTGTCGTAGCTATAGCATACTCTGAAAAATGTAGGTAAACTTTTATTGTTCTATGTGTTATACAGATCTATTTTTCTGGATTGGTTCACCAAAATATAACCACGTTACTTTAGGTAAGGACCAAAAGACTGACTTTGTGACGTTACAAATGACAGTGCCTCTTTGCATTCCTTTGTGTTTGGAAAAGTCAGGACAAACTAAAAACAACTGAATTGTGTACTTTTATGACTAATATCACTAAATATTTGAACAAGAAAGTTCAAACAGATACATTCGATAGTTCAACTCTCCCTGTAGGTTAACACCTTCCGTGGTGAACTGATAGTGATGACTGATGAAGAAAAGTTTAAAAATATTTTGCACTGTATTTATGATGTATGCAAGCTATCTTATACGGTAGAATTGGTTTTTCTGACTTTGGAACACTTAACACCGTGTTTAAATGAACCATGTTTAGCGGTATTTCAATACTGTAATAAAATGCTATATGTACTGGAAAGTTCGACATTTCGATAGTTTGACGCCTTTTCAGTCCAAAACCTTTTGAGTTTCTACTGTACTTCTACCACAGAGTTTATTGGCCATAGCACTCGTGAATGTTCTCTCTACAATAAGCCTCTTGTTTTCAGTTAAAGATGTTTATGATTATTTCCGAGCCGTCCTAAAGAAAAATGAGAAGTCTGAAAGAGCTTTGGCTCTCACCGCTGACTCTCTTTCCCTCAACTCAGCTAACTACACAGTTTGGCAGTTTCGGTAGGTACTATCATTTTGTTCTTCTAAATTATAAAATAAATAAAAAAAAGAACCATGCAAGTACATGTTTAGAAGGTTCTTAATCTTACCTGAATATATATTTTTAATTCCTTCTAACTTAACAAATTTAAAGGTAACTAAATCATAAACTCAATATGGACTCGTAGAACGATGACATTACTGAAGGCATCACAAAGTAAAGAATAAATTTAAAACTTTTATTCTTAGAAGTGTTTTCTTGGTGGGTATCCAACTCACCTAGAGGAAGGGCTGCATAGCTATTCATACACATCTGTAACGTTTGGTTGAAAATCACTATGAACCTTTTTTCAGGAGGGAAATTTTGAGAGCACTAAATAAAGACTTGATTGAGGAACTCAAATACGTTCAAGGTGTGATTGAAGTGCATCCGAAGAACTACCAAGTATGGTAAGTGTTTCTGGTATATCTATTAAAAACTGAAAGTAAAGTAAAGTAACTTAAAAATATACTTTGTAATGTTTCTATTGACAAAAGATATACTTGATATATATCTTCTGAGCAGCCGTAAGTTTAATTAGGCAATAGTGGCAAAATATGTATAAATGTTTTTTGTAATACAGTAGAACTAATCTGTCGTACGATGGTGAGGCACAGGACGGCCATGGGCAACTGAAAACACAACCGAAACAACTGCAATACATGACATGTAACATGTCTATTTAACAAAACTCATTCCATTACTTTTTAAGAATTATTATTTCTTCCATCATCAATTTAAGTAAGAGACTCTACAATTACTCTACACATTACTCTACAATTCAAGAGAGTACTATTTTCTTAGTCTTTTGAGAGTTCCTTTGCATTTTCCACTTATACTTCCTAGGCAACGCAGTATTTGGACTAAATCACCAATATTATGACTTTCCTACAAATTTGTTACTGTGTGAGTTTTGTGTCGTAGGCATCACCGAAGAGTGATTGTGGAATGGATTGGTTCACCCGGTGATGAGTTGGAGATGACGGCAGAGGTTTTACAAGAAGATAACAAGAACTATCATGCCTGGCAGCATCGACAATGGGTCGTCACCACGTTCAAGTAAGCCAAGTTTTAAATGCAGGGTAGAAAAGTAAAATGTGTGTTTTTTACGCTAGAAGAGAAATCTTATCCTAAAAAAGTACTTACGAACATGTCTGACTTGAGCCACAATTGAATCCAACCAAATTTTGGGCTACATGATATAAAGAGGATCACAGAAGCAGATGAATATGTGCCGTTGTAAGCACAAAACCTGTTTTGCTAAATGAGGATAAATTTGACACTTGGTGAAATTTTAAAGCTTTAATTTAATCAAAAGTTTAAAAGCTAATCAAGAAGGCAACTTCATTCAGCTGATTTTGTTTCGGAACTGTTTATTTTGGCACACTATGAATAATTTCTCAACCTATTCTCATGTATGTCTATTTCCATATATTTATGACCTGAAATGAAAAATGTCTTAATTGGTGGCAGAGCTAGGACTTAAAAGTCCTTACTTCTGCCACTCTTCCACATGACCTGTTCTTTGCATTAATTGTCATGTAATAACTAAGGACTTAAGACACAACTAATATAACGAGACTCCCCTCCAAACCATCTGAAATGTCAGTGTTTGAAGAATATTGAAAACCCAAAACAGACAAAACATTGATGAAAATGATTGCTGTTTACATTCCAGGCTGTTTGACAACGAGATGGAATATGTCGACTTACTTATCGAGGGAGACATCCGGAACAACTCTGCGTGGAACCAACGCTACTTCATACTCAAACACGCTCACAGCTTCAAGCCAGAAGTCGTCTCCTCTGAGATCGATTACACGCTGGAGAAAATCAATTTAGTGACAAAAAACGAAAGTTCTTGGAATTATTTAAGAGGGTGAGTATTTGAAGGACTGAAGAAAGCTAGTAAAATAATCTTGGCCTTATACAGTGTTGGAGGGGTAAATTTATAATGAGTTTTTTAGGTATAAAGAATTGAAAAGTGGTAAATTGATTCTTTATATATGTTAAAAGGCTATAGCTTACTGAGCCCTTTGTTATTAAAGAAGATTTCTTTAACAATTTGTTTACAAAAATCTTGTATATGTTTTTGATAAATCTTTTAAAATAATGAGGGCAGTTTTTAAAATTTCTTTTACCCAAGTGGTTAGGTAACCACTAGTTAAGTGGTTTACAGTCAATACATGTTTACATTTTTATACAGCTTTCAAAAAATTTTAATGTATGATCGACGCTCTACATTCAATTAAGGTATTCTTTAACCATTGCATTTAACTTGTATACAGTATACTGAAATAGGAATGTACAAACGGTAAAACGCAAAATCACAACAGTCAAAGTTAAACTTGATCTCAAAAAATATCCAGCCTTCCTATCGGCTGGCTGCCGGTTAAATTGTAACCAGTTGCTGAATTGAAGGGCCCCAATTATTTTTCTGAATTTTCAAAATACTTCAAACAATAGTGGTAGAAATAGGCTATCCCATTGTTGTAAAGTAAACCATCTATTTTTGAAAATAATAACTTACGTTTGACTTGTCTAGACAAGAATTAATTTTTGAAAGTAAAACTAAGCAAGGAAATATATTTATATAGTGTTAATAAAACTGTTAACACTTATTATTCTTTACTTTTGAAAAATGTATAAAACATGTAAAAAAAACAATCATTGCTAAAAATCACAAATCAACTGATTTTAAGTTTTAGGTTAAATTATTTGTTACAAAGCAATAAATCTCACTAAATTCAGAATATCTGTAGCCTTATCAACAAAATTAGATATTAGTATTCCAATAAAACAGAAAAAATGTACTTTATCGCCCATGTCCTGACTGTTTGCGATAGGTTGTTGCTGCACAGAGAAGCCGGACTTAATGAGCCGACAGTGTTGAGTTTCTGTGAAGACAAGTACAAGGAGGGGTGTCGCTCCTCACACCTGCTCGCCTACCTGGTAGACGCAGCGATAGAGCAAGCCGAGCACGGCGACACGGCCATGACAGACAGTGCGAAACAGGTAGGCGTGCAGTATACAGGGTGTACGCGACAGGCAGGTCGTGCTATGTTCAGATGTTTATAAGACCAAGGATAGTTGTTTGATCAGTGGCGGCTGGTGAATCTTTAGTTGTAGGGTTCACACACATCAATTTAGTACTAACGAGCATTTTGGAAACAGAGAGCATTTTTAATACATGCATATAAAACGGTGGCAATATTTTTATAGTTAGCTATTTAAAGCTGCAATATAAGGATATTGAAATTTAAATATCATCATATTGACTCTATGTAATATTAAATAAAGTATTTTAAACAGCCCACAATTTAAATTTTGAAAATATTCGTTTTAATCACTAGCCCATAAAATCAAAAAAATAATCTAAAAAAAGTTATTAAAAAAATAACAAGGTAAACAATTAAATTTGTATAACTTAGTCTACTAAAACTAGTATTTTTAGTCATACTTCATGATTGGTTTAAATTATGTTCCGCTACATTATTTAGAATTTTAGAAAACAAATTCAAATTTTCTATTTTTGTTATTGACAAAAACACGTCTATTATCTTTTTACTAAAGTTCGGGATGTTTGAAAATATAGTCAGTGCGTGGAATAAATACTCTGTGGTGCTCGGTGACGTTACAGGGACCTTCGGAGCCAGTCAGATCGCGCAGAGCTCTTCTAAAGCAGCTCCTCATAACCTATATGGAATATCATGGGACCTCCCGTTTACCGACACAATGGACTGGTCTGTTCTAACGGTAAAGCAGGAGCTACGTTACTGGCAGCTCCTCTGCCCGTTTGTAGCCGCATTGAAATTGCATGCGCTCCGCTCGCGTTCTAATATCATCCTCACTAGGCGCGTTTTTTGAACTAACCAACTAAACTAATTATTATATCATGCTGTTGCTGTACAGGTGATATTAATTATATTTTGTGATCATTTTCATTTAGGGGATTCACATGCTCTTGATTGATAATTATTGAAGTGTGCACCAGCACACATTTGGTTACTCCAATTATTGGTTAGGCTGCAACATTTATAAATTTTCTTGAGGATTAGGGACTGCGGATGGATGGTCTATTTAAAGATTGCAATTGCTAAAGTTACTGGCAGCAGTAGCTGTGCTGTGACTCTTTGTCACCTTAAAGTGTTGCACTTTTTCAAAAGCACCAAAAATGGTTCATACATTTTCTGGAGTACAGTAGACTCTTGACTATCCGGCTCACGACCATCCGGCCTCCGTACTATCCGGCCTACCATTTTGTAAAAAAATTTAAAAAGTTTCATGGTCACAAAGAACGTTAAAAATCGACACATGCTTTTGAACGCCTTCAGTTGTGAAACTGCTAAGTTTGCAATGCATCGCAGTTACGTTGCTTGCGACAACATCAGCTGACATCATATGCCTAAGAAAATGGCGAGACACTGCGGCGAGGAAAAGGTCAAATACCGAACAGCAACTTTCTATTAAAGACTTTTTCAAAAAGTAAATTTTCGTTTTTTCTTTTGTTTTATATTGTAAGCTACTGTTTTTATTTTACTCAATGATTATGACATTACAGTATATATAACTTAAATGTTGTATTGTACAGTTTTTATAAATACATGTATAGTTAGTGCATTAATTAAACTTGTAACAAACAATTCTGCGTGCACTATTTATTTTCCTTACAAACCATCCCATCACTGTTCCAAGTTTGTAAAAGTTATATTAGATCAAAACGTGATATCTTAATTTAATACAGTACTGTATAACCAGTTAAAACGTTTGATTCAGTTCGTGAAACACTTAAAAATCAATCTAGATAGGCCCGGAAGTTTAAGTTCAATGAACTCCGGCCTATCCGGCTTTTTCGTTATCCGGCCTACCCTTCCGCCACAAAAGGCCGGATAGTCGAGAGTCTACTGTATTCTGTCTATGTTGCAAAACGTCAAAGAATATTTAAATTTTTGTCCTGTCTCGTACCAAAACCGAAAACTTCTATTATATTGTCCACTTATACTTTTTACAGCTTTAAGACAAATAAAACAACAAGCAAAGAATTTTACTGAACACCTTGAATATGTGGGCAACATAATGGATGTGCAGAGTATATCGTCTAGTATTTGCCTACATGCACATCATTTTTTGTTGTTGATGTCATTATCCTTGTACATGAACTGATTTCACTATAAAACTATTTCAGATCTGCAAGGACCTAGCAGAGAAACATGACAGGATACGTAGTGAGTACTGGAAATACATGGAGAAAACACTCAGTTCAATCTGCCAATCTGAAAATATTACCGTAGATTAGAAAATATTCCTGTAAGTACACTCATACAGACTGTATCAATAAGCATAAGGGGTTGAACAAAAGTCATGTATGCAAAGTTAAAATGATAGTGAAATAATGGTTCAATAGAACCCTGTATCTAGACCTTATTAATCCGGATCAACTTGCGGTAAAAAATAAAAAGGTAAAGCATTGTTTTCCAAAAAATAGTACTTTAGTCGGCTTTAAAAATACACAGTTCGGTTTATCAAGGCTTAAACGACTATATAGTGAAAGCAAACAAATTTCAGTATGTACTGTATGTTTAGGTGTATTAAATGAGAATGTGAGCTTAAGAACAGTCTGTTTGTTGTAATGAATCACTGATTTTAACTGAGCAACACGTTCCAAGAAAAACAGTGCATAATTTTTTTCTACAGTCTAATTTAAAATACAGGAAGAATTTGTGTGAGTGATACTGAGATAGTGGGGAAGTGAGTTTCCTCCACACAGCACACTCGCCAGTACATAGTAGGAGCCACATGGCTTGAGGCCAAGGTCAAGCTCCCGGAAAAAAGTCCCGGAGGGGACAGTTTTCATCACCCCTTGATACCCAGAACTATTCTGCTCAGAGTCTATACCTGCACACTGGCAAACGTTGACGTACACTTTCACTCTCATTCTGCCAATGTTTAAAACCATGAGTGTGTGCTTATTTTGAGATTGTTATCTCTAATAAAACAAGGTACATTAAGTTTTTATTGATTTTTTTACTTTCTGGATAATCCAAATTTTTAATTACAGTAGAGTCTTGGTAATTCAAGCCTCGGTAATCCGAGCCTCTGTGTAATCCGAGGTACCCTTAAAAAAAATTATTATTGTACTGAACTCAGAAACGTGTTTTTATGAGTTCGATAACACCTTCAATTTACGTAGCGCCTGCATATTTGTTAGTGGCACGCTGTTTACAAGACAGCCGTTTGAGTAAGTACAGTACAGTATTGATTTTTCTGAGTCAAGTTCAATGGAACATGTTTCACGCTCTTCACTAATAATAGATGATACAGTGTCGCTCTTCCTGTCACTGTCTCCGGTATGGGCTCTCCAGCATAGCCAGTACATATTTCTATCGTAACAACCGGAAGCGGCCCCTAGCGATACGATGCTACTCAGACGATGGCGTGACATGACTGCCAAGAAGCAATGCACAAATTTAAAACAAAAAACTTTGGACTCTTTTTTCAAGTTGTAAATAGGTTATTTAAAGTCATGTACTGTACATGATTTATCTTTATTATGTATACGTACTTGTAACACTTATATAAATTAAATAGACTTATTAATACTGTACATTGAAAACTCTTTCTGTCTCTGTTTTCCGTGTAATCCGAGTTTCTCAAAATCCGAGGTACCATCAGCCCCAATTACCTCGGATTATCGAGACTCTACTGTAATCAGAAAGGTTTCAGTCCCAGTTGATCCAGATAAACGGGGTTCATTTGTTCTACATGACCTCTGTTTAAATGTTGTACAGAAGTCTCACTTGTCTCTTTCAGGTTTTTCTTAATTTAAACCTATTTAGTGTTCTCAATTGTCTCACACATGTGAGTAACTAAACCTTAATGGTTTTTATGAAACCTTTGAAAATAGTCCCTGCTAATTAAAAGAATTTATATGTAGTTTTAAAATTTGTTCATCATCGAAGTGGAAACTAAATCAATTTATAACATCGATGCTTATGTTGGTCAAGGGTAGTGTCTAATCAATTAAGATGCTATTAAAATAAATTTTAGTGCACAAAACTATTTGTTTTAAAACTAGGAAGTATAAAGATATGTTTTATTTTAATGGAAGATGGTCTAGACCTCTATTTCTCCAGACGGGTACCAACTGACTTAAAACTGTAGTAAGTCAGCCCCAGTAGATCAACAGCAGAAGCTGTAGATAATAATCACTGAGAAATTAGCATTCGTAACAAGAAAAGTAAGGTTTTCTCTGATGTATAACAAAAGCGAGCTGTTGGTTTCTGCGAGACAAACAGTATAATAATGTGGATTGGAATGGATAGAAATGGGGTTTTTACTTTTGAAATGAAATGAAAATCGTCTTTATTGGTGGCGAAGTTAGGACTATAAAGTCCTCTCTTCCACTTAACCACAACTTTAACGGAACTTTTGACCAAGAAAATTTATTTTCTCCCCATGTTTTAGCGGAATGATCGAAATCATGAATACTTAAGAGCATTTAACATAAAAGTTATTATGAATGATAAAACAGTTAGTTAACATTCATTATCATTTAATGCATTTACCCTCTAAAAGAATGAAATAAATGTTAAAGCCTCAATTAACAACTTTATTTAAAGTTCCTCCAAAATATAAACTTGTTTTAACTAAGCCAAATATTTTTATTTTTGAGTGATTGTTAAAAAGTTGTGTTGGGTCTTCGCTCCTTACTTCCTCTTTTGCCATTAAAAAAATGTGTTCTAGGGTAAAGTTTCCTCAAAACGTGTCAAAAATACTTAAGTTTCATTTATTTACATGATAATATTATACTTAATATATGGTTTTAGTTTTATATGAGAATCAAAACTTGAAATATATAATTACTTGTATAATGTAATATTACTTAACAAGCCATATTTTGTGATTCAAGATATTGTATTTGCTGTCAATATAAGTTTATTTAAGACACGAATAAAAGAAATATAATTTTGTTTGAAAATTACAGTATTAATTTTGAAAGCCATGTTAATACTTTTTAAGATAACTAAATTTTTTAGTTTGTGACTATAACATTTTTTCAACAAAGCTGTTTATACCTTTGTTTTATTTGTCAAAAAATATTGTAATAAAAAATATTATTCTATCACCTGAGTTGTTTATTACTCGACCATACCTATAGATATAGAGATAGTTTTTACTTTTTCCACTGACTTTTGTGGATTAATTGTCAAGAATTGAAACATTAAACAAAGTATACCTACCGTATGTACCAATTTAAGTCTAGACTAAAAAAAAAAGAAGGAAATGGCTTATATCAAATCAATGTGAGCCTTGGTTCAAAGTTTCTTTCAGACAAATCTCGTAGGTTTTGTTAATTAAATCAATTTCATGTGTTTAGTTCTATTAATTACTTGATTATGTTAATTAGAGGTTTTGTTATCTTGCAAATTTAATAGCTTACCACTTGTATGGATAAGAAAGGCTAAGGAAACAATATAATCAGATGTTGGTTATCAATATTTTATGTTTTGATGTTCTCTTGTATTGTTATCATTTTAATTATCAACGATAGGCGGATGGACAGCACTCATTCTGAAACAAATAATACACAAAGTTTAACATCTGAGAGTGTTGTCTTAGTAGGAATTATTGTATTCTGGGTGAATTCCAGATCAACAGTGGTGGATTTATTATAAGATTTTAAATCAAAAAGTTTTTTGCCGGCAGGGGCTTTCTTTAATTATTTCGGAATATAACCCCAATATTCTTTCTACCGAGTCTTTCCAAAAAATGTGCTCAAGCAGCCATCTTGTTTCACCTAACCTTTTCTATCTATTAAATATTTTAAGATTTTTAGTACTAGCAAGTTAGCTATAGGCTACTCTCAATATTTGCATAACAAATAATTGTTGTTTGTTATTGTATAACATTTTGAAAACAAATATTTTGTTGTAATTTTAAAACTCAAAATAATTTGTGTGCAAACTTTGAAGAGTTTTGCTAATTTGCAAGTACTGAAACCCCTTAATATTCAATGGATAGAAAAGGCTAAAGAACATTTCCACGATGGCAGCCTGAGCACAACCTTTTTTGGGGGACTCTGTGGAAAAACATCGGAGATATATCTCAGAATAGTTGTAGAAAGTTCCTGCCTGCAAAACTCTTTTTGATTTACTCCTTGATTTGGGCTGATAATAACTTAACTATAAACTTATATGTTACAAAACTAAATTTACCACAGCACTCCTGTAACTTGTGTGACCCAGTTAGGCTTAAAATACAACCTGTAATAAAAAAATGTGTTCTAATTCCTTGTTGTAGTTACTGAGTAGATGTAATCTTCGGGAAAAGGCCTACTAGAAATCAGAAGAATATTTAAACGTAGAAATATTTTAGTTTCATAATTATTAAATTACAGAATTCACCAATAGAATGCAGTGCCACACATTTCTTTGAAAACCTATATCCAAAGTAAGTGGGGGAGGTTAAAGATTAGGAATTATGGGGCGGAATTCCTGAATTTTAACTTAGTTTTTACTATCAAAAAGGAATAGAAAGGAGATCAGGCTCACCTGGATAATAAAAAGAAAGTTAAAACACATAAGAGAACACAAACTGTCAAATTTTCAGCCCTGCTAGGGTCTTTGTCAAGATAAAAAAACTCTTGATAAAGTATAAAATCAAAATAAGCTTAAAAACAACAAAAAACCAAGCAAAAAGATGGAAGTAGTGTTGCTAACAGTGGAGTGAGAATTTAGCTAAATAATTAATCAAATTACTCAAATAGCAGATACATTTCTAAAACAACAAGCCAAATATTGTTTACGTTGTAGTTCATCGCAAAATATACTGATTACTGTTATTACAAATATTTCAGGAATAGTTGGATTCTAGGTATTGCACACCAAAGGTTTTCCAGGTATCTGAAAGGAAGCCATCAAATTGCAGAAGTACATCACTTGACAAAAGGAGAAAGGCAAACATAAGATGCAGCCTACATCCTGTCACAAGGGTTGTCTTTGAGGGCTCAGTGCTTAATCCTGTAATAATTATACTTTTGACCAACAATACAACAGCATCCGTCAGATTCAAAAACCAACATTCAGGAATTATAATAGCAAATCCTTGAATTCTGAAATTATAATGGTGAATTCAAATAACCCTAGAATTGGTCCAACACTAGATCACAAAGTTTACCTGGAGTCCAGTGTGCGGAATCGATGTCTCTGCTGGAGTGCTGGGAAGTCTGCGGCCAAGCTGCGCAGTCTGTGTTTGGTTGGGAACTCAGCAGGATCTCTGCGCTGAGGGTTGACGACTTTCGGCTTGCGATACTTGTACCACCAGTACTCAAACGCCAGGGTGACACACGACAGCCCGATACCCACGAAGATGACAATGAATACTCCTCCTGCAACGTCGAGTGAATGTAGAGTGTGCTGTGACACTGTATGATTAGTAGAATGTAATAATTTATTCCTAATTAAGGTGTGTGAAAAAGTAGTACAAGGTGATTTAAAAGTCCTTAGACTCTCGTATTTAAGCCAAATTAAGAGAAGGAAGGGTTATTAATACAAAATGTAAACTGAAATAATTAGTATGTTGTTTTGATTTTTCTGAACAGATTTGATCAAAGACCAATTTGCTTGTGGGCGTGCGGGGTGCTGTTATTCTTGATGCATGTCAAGGATTGCTTTCACCCCGTACTCAGAAAATGCATGTTCCTGGAAGCCCATTATAAGAGTAACTGAAAGATAAGCTGCTATTCACCATACAGTTTTACTACAATTGTGGCGTTATATGTAGGGGAAGGTGTTACAAAATAATCTAAGTAAATCTGGCCAAAATAAACAAAAATATTTTAAAAGAACCAATCAAGAAAATGTTGCTGTCTGTTGTTAGACTAACCTTTTCCAACTTATGAAAACATATAAACTTGCTTTAATGCTAACAATTATATAATTTAACTCTTACTCAAAAAATAATGTTAAAAAATATTGCAAATTTGTAAGAAGCGGAATGAAAAGAAAGACATCCTTATTGGTGGCGAAGTTAGGACTTTAAAGTCTTCTCTTCTACTTAACCACTGTATAAAGATATTAAAATTCATACAATTGAAATATATACTATATTGAGAACTAAAATAAAAATACTACAATACACACTAGTACAATTAATGAGTTCGATAGTTTGAAAAGAACATCAGTACATAATGTATATAAATGTCGTTTAACATAAAAAAAAGATTTCAAGAAAAATTAAAGTTAAGAAATTAAATTACTTGAATACTAATTCTTTTACACTTGCATTCACACACGCTCATTCAGACCAAGGGTTGTGTTAAGTAAAATAGGGTAAGAGTGTTATGCTTAGTAAAAATGTATGGTGA
Source organism: Matsumurasca onukii (assembly GCA_018831715.1). Classification (NCBI taxonomy): domain Eukaryota; kingdom Metazoa; phylum Arthropoda; class Insecta; order Hemiptera; family Cicadellidae; genus Matsumurasca; species Matsumurasca onukii. Next base: position 27,334,056 of record CM032058.1, read on the forward strand.
ACAAGTTCAATAAAAAACCATTTAAGCAATAATTTTAATGTCTTGAATTTTAAAGACAGTAGGGAAGTACAATTACCGATATTGTTTATGCTGATGCCATCCGATTGATCATCTTGTTTTTGACAAGTTTCCTTATGTTTGTTATTATTCCACCACTTTTCTTTCAACTTTTCTAGATCTCTCTGATTTAAGAGTTGAAGTATCCTAAACAATGAAACCAATACAATTACCAATATTATTTATGCTGATTCCATCAGATTGGTCGTCTTGTTTTTGACAAGTTTTCATAAGTGTGTTGCCATTTATCCATTTGTCTTTCAACTTTTCTAGCTCTCTCTGATTTAAAAGTTCAATTATCCTAAAAAAGCACACCATTTTAATAACAAATATATTTCAGATGGTCAGAAAAAATTTAAAAAGGATTTGCTAATTGCTAAGCATATGCAAAGATACAAGTAAAGCTGTACTGAGCTATTTTGTTTTGAGGCTTACGCAGAGTTAAGTTGCTCCTTGAGAGCTGAACCTTGCTGCACAGCGATGGCGTAGGGTTTCCTGGAGAACTCATCTCCAACTTGTTGTAGATCACAGTTCGTCATCACCAAGTACTTGATGTCAGTTGCATCTCCTGCAAGTGTAATGAGTAATGACAAGTGTTTGTTAGACTGAAGCTGATTTTTACATCAGAACCTATCTTAAGAAGTCAACGAGGCAAGAACCCATGTTTACCACTGAAATAGCGGAGTATTGATTATTTCTCTCCGGCAAACGAGGGGTAGGTGGAAACCACGCCATTCTTATTTAAAAAAACATCGGCTCTACTAGGGTTGTCTTGTCTGGCTCAGTTCTTTAGTTCTCAGTAGTATGTTTTTATACAACAAAAGCAAAACTGCTTGTGAAAAAAAACAATACACTTTTAAAATAGCTTATTTTTGGTCAACTTCAACTTTTTTTGCTAATATTGGCGTAAGATAAAAAAGAAACAGGTTATACAAACTTAGAGACAACCTTTGATAACATGAAAAACAACTTTTCTAATCTCTACACCAAGAAATAGCATCCAAAACAAAGGTCTACTTAAGAGCATAATTTGAGCACTTTTTTCTGGGGTGATTAATTTTTTTAAGAGGTGGACGGATATAACACAGCTTATAACATAGAATAAAAACTGCAAACAATGTTTTAAACTGGTTAACATATTTAAAATTAAAAATCTGTTTCAATGGAAGCATAGAGCTAGTGGGCTGCTGCATATAAACTCTAAAATTTATAATTTTGACAAACCATAAATTATTACGTAATTAGATTGATTAAAACTTGGTTTTCCCATAAGGACAAAGAACTCGAATCCTTGAAATAGTACTACTCCTTGTAACATTTTAGTACTTTAATGTACTCAAATCATCGTTTGTAAATTTTACCATGTTAAATCCCTATCCGGCCTCTTAACCCAAGAAAGAAGAGGTAAGCCCTTTAGATTAATTAAAGTTTGTTTAAAAGTTTACTGCAACTGACACTTACCATCGAAAAGATAAGTACAGTAGTAAGTTTAAATAAAAAAATACCTCCTACCTAAGAGTTATTTATTTCCCTTTTTACAGTTCGATATTTCATTTCCTCGTTTAACCCTACAAGTTACCAAGGTAGGCGAATCCCTCGCTACTAGAAGGTGAGTCTCGCACTCGCTGAACTGCTTCCTCTAGCGTTTGAGGGGGCTTAGCTTCCTGCATGGCTTGCCACATCTTGGTGTACTTGTCGCTCACTGGATAGTCCCATACAGCCAGCTTGGATCGCTCAATCTCACTCAGGCTGTCGTTCAGCGACATTTCTTTCCATATCCTAACAAAATATTAATCTTGGTTGGAAGTTGGTAATGAAAAATACTAGTAACATTTAAAATGTCCATCCAAAAAGGATTCCAGTCAATCTGAAATCTTTTAGAGTAAACTTATAGGGCTGGAAGGTCAATAAAAATCCTTATTTAAATTGACGGTTTTTTAAATTTTTGTTTTGTTAAAAGCACACTAAATAAAGACGTGTAAGCAAACTATGGCATGTTAAAGTGATACATTATAATTTGCTGCATAACTTGAAAACGGCATCGACTAAAACAACTAGACCATGCTTAAAATTCCTCTAAAACACCCCTCTCTACACGGACATAATTGAGTTTTATATTTATAAAAATTACTATTTGGCGATTTATTTGCCATTTGGGCCTACAACAGCAAATGGAGACAAGAAAGGCTCGGAAGTGTTACAGACAGGTCAGCCAAGAGAACGCCGCAAGTGCGTGAACAGCTGTAAGTGAAACCTGCCATAACGCAGTACGCAGACTCGCCTGGACAGATACCTATGAATCCAAGCAGCAAACTCACTCGTAAAATTTGCTCTCGATCTCGGACATGCGCTTGAAGTACGTCTCAGTGGACGAGTCCTGTAGTGGTGCGTACAGGATCTTGTACTGCTTGCTGAGTCCGTCCAGGGACTCTATAGGCGTGTCTAGCCGCGACACGGTGAGGAAAGCGGCCAGGTTAGCCGTGTACGAGGCAATGATGATGAACCCGAACAACCACCACGTCGCGGCCACCAGCCGTCCACTCAGGTTCTTTGGTGCTTCTCCACCCCCCTGGACAACAAAAAGAAGTGCTCAACTAAAGAACTAAAATTCTGACCTCGGATAAAGATAATGTGGACATAGCGGTGTTACATTTTAAATCCTAAAATGGTGCTCCCAGAGCTCTATAGTGCACACTACATGCTAAACGTTCCTCAATTTGAGCTCATCTCTTTTTTTCTAAATGTTTCACGTAAAAGTTCATAAATTTACCAAACAGCCCAACTGTCAAACCTGCCTAAACGACTGTAGCCATAAACAATTTTTCTCAAAGTACAAAAAATTCCTCAAATTAGAAGAATTTTATATTTTAAATATGTGTTTTATTAGTGATGTGTATCAAAAATGGCTGACAAACTCTTTACAACAAAAGCATTAAAAAATTTGGATGGCCTCTTACTTTGGAGTTGTTATATTTCTTATGTAAGTGCTTAGACAATTTTATTATGTACAGCAACAAATATTTATTTACTAGTCTATTTATTTATTGTGATTTCTGGTATTCACTGCTAGACACACTATATGAACCTTCAGCATTCAAGAACCAACTGCTACGCATACTACAGCCAAACCCATATGACTTTCCAAGGGGGTTAATATAAATAAAGTATCATTTATATAATCAAATTAGAAATTTTATATCTTAATTTCAGTAAATGTTACCAACACAAAGTAAGAAGGATTAGTGAACAAAGTGTGCTTGTTTAATACTTTCTTTAATAGTTTTTGAAAAACTAGCTCTTAAATACTTTTTAATGTACCTGAGGCGTCAACGAAGTCATACAAAACCAGAGGCATTCCTTCAGGTTGAACTCCCGTTTCTCTTCGTCATCTTTGTACTTCTCCCGATTATTCTGATAACTGTAGGGACTCCAACGATCGAATACCCACATCAACAGGCTGGAACATTTATCTATTTAGGTGATACTTCTCTATTTAGTTGTTGTGTTGTCCGAAACTTTATTTTTAATGTTGGAAAGACAACGCTGCTTTGTGATGATTTGCAGTTTCGACTGTAGAGAATATCTGAAAAGATTGTTTGTGGTAGGCACACTAAAACGTGTTAAGGCTGTTCAGTACGGTTGAAAACAAAGTGTAACTAAACACATGGTTACAGTACAACAACCGATGTTGTAATAAATGTTACCTTGAGTTTTAACCTAATGTTATTTTATTCTTTGGGGTGGATTGAAGCCGAGGTTTCAGTGTGACTGCGTTATAAGAACTGTACATCTATTATTTCTAAACTTCTAAAACTCTTAAGGTAAACACACACAAATTGTTTGCAATTGTTCAATGTATTACTAGATTGCCCCTGTATGAATGGAGATGGTTATAGTCACGTGTCATAGACCTTGTTAGAAAGTAAGCGGACAGTATACACAGCCACACTTCTTTCTCAAGAACGCTGAGGAACTTGAAGAGAGATGTCGGGATCATAGGCTTCTTCATGAGGATGGATATTCCGACCAAGTCGTAGAACGGCACCGTGAAATCCACGACATTCTCTCTCTCTGCCATCACCGTGAGTGAGCCCAGTCCTATGTCAGCCCTCTGTAACACATGTACAACGAACTTAAAGAGAAGTATCGAAATCGCAGCATTCTTCATGAAGACTTTACACCCCCCATGTTTAGGTTGATCAAGTCAAAACTTAGTGCGTAATATTCATATTAAGGTCTTGTTTTGACTTTGCACGATCAAATATATGTATGTGTTTGTTTATTTTGAAGTTTTGTGGGAATAGTCTCACACTCTGAGCCACAAAGTTCCACCTATTCAAATTGATAGGTGGTATACTGAGAAATCTCTGAAACAGGCTAGGAAAACAGCATTCAAAATGTCACAACAGAATTTAAGAGGTGATGGTAATTACTTCTCTGCTGCCTGCTTTTTCTTTATTTGTACTCAGTTAATATTATTTTTCGATCACTAATGTTTCAAATGCTTCAGCTCACCTTATCTTGCAGTTCTCTAATCATCCCACTCCACTGTCCGTTTTCGTTCATTTGGCCGAACAGATTGCCCGGAGCCTCGTAGATTTCATACTCAAAGTTTGCAATTTTACTGATTTTCTGAAGAAGCTCGATGCAGTAGCCGTCATACTGTCCTGCAACCTCTTTATTTTCGTCATCGTATACTCTGTTTACAAAAGGCTGTTGCTGAAAAAAGTAATTACATGCATAATATAGTGCATGAACATTTTTGAGTGATAAATGTGCACATGGGACGTCATGTAAGATTAAAAGTATTGCTACATACTTCTGACGACCAAAATTAAATGCTGGAATAAAACCTTCGAGCTTAGTGGACCTTCGAGCTCCTTCTGATTTCGAGACTGTATGGGAAAATACACAAAACAAACTTTAAATAATAAGAAAATGCGTAACTCTTCTTATCTCCTACAAGAGTCCTTGCGGTAGAACAGCACCACGACGACGACAACTTTGTACTTGGTGGCGGCCGTGATGTTGTTGATGATGTTGACGTTCTTGATGTAGATCTGCGGTGAAGCGAGGGAAGCTTTCCAGGTGCTGATGCGCTCAGGGGTCAGTGTCTGTCCCCCGACAATGGGGATACGGTCCAGGTGCAGCGAGAACTCCATGAAGCTGTGTCCGTTGGTGTCCTCCAACACGAAGTTGGCATAGCTGAGAGGTCGAGTCACCTGTGGGTGTTCACAAGAGAGGAAGGCAGCAGTGAATTGAATTAGGTGGAATAAGAACTCCGTGTTGTAGGTTTATACATGGGGGGGGGTAGATAAGTATACCCCCATGAAAAAAGGGGGTCAGGGGCTCTCGGGAAAATTAATTGAAGCTATAAGTGCAAAATTGAAAAATAAGTTTGAGCTTCTGAAATTGTGGTTATGAACAACACTTTGTTTCTTAAATGTCAGTAAACCACTGAGAATACGTCTTGGTATACAAATTAATGCTAATATCTGTTTGTAGCCAACTGTCATGTAGTTTGGAATTTATGCCTGTAGTGGCGCCACTTGTTTAATTTTGACAGCTGCTGCCATTATAATAAATTATGTTCTCTTTTTACTAAGAATTAAAAATTTCTGGTTTTGATGCCGACCGAGTTTAGGCAAAACAAACTCAGCAAACAAGAGTCCATTTGAGTTGTCTTTCTATAGCGTAAATTCTCAAGGGTCAAACTTTGCTTCTAACTTATTTTAAACACTTGAATTTTTATTTGTAGAATCTTTTGTGGTAGTTTCAGCCAGAGAGAATGAAGCTCAAGTACCTGCTTGAAGAACTTCCTTAGGTTCAGCTCCTTCCTATGAGGTCCGTTGTTTCTGTCGTAGTCGTCACAAGTAACGTAGGTCAAGTTCTTGGGCCATTCGCCACTCTCCATCATGTTCCTGGGTAAAATCAACCAATAATTGCTATGCATGGAACGTTCTGCGGTAATTATGAGTTGAAGTTATAAAGTTGCTCAAACTGAGAAGAGAAGTGTAAGAAAATGTTAGTAAAGTTATGATCATACTCATCTCTGCAACCTCTTTATTTTCGTCATCGTATACTCTGTTTACAAAAGGCTGTTGCTGAAAAAGTAATTACATGCATAATATAGTGCATGAACATATTTTGAGTGATAAAGTGCACATGGGACGTCATGTAAGATTAAAAGTAGCCTATTGCTACATACTTCTGACGACCAAAAATTAAATGCTGGAGTAAAACCTTCGAGCTTAGTGGACCTTCGAGCTCCTTCTGATTTCGAGACTGTATGGGAAAATACACAAAACAAACTTTAAATAATAAGAAAATGCGTAACTCTTCTTATCTCCTACAAGAGTCCTTGCGGTAGAAACAGCTTACCACGACAACGACAACTTTGTACTTGGTGGCGGCCGTGATGTTGTTGATGATGTTGACGTTCTTGATGTAGATCTGCGGTGAAGCGAGGGAAGCTTTCCAGGTGCTGATGCGCTCAGGGGTCAGTGTCTGTCCCCCGACAATGGGGATACGGTCCAGGTGCAGCGAGAACTCCATGAAGCTGTGTCCGTTGGTGTCCTCCAACACGAAGTTGGCATAGCTGAGAGGTCGAGTCACCTGTGGGTGTTCACAAGAGAGGAAGGCAGCAGTGAATTGAATTAGGTGGAATAAGAACTCCGTGTTGTAGGTTTATACATGGTAGATAAGTACCCCATGAAAAAGGGGGTCAGGGGCTCTCGGGAAAATTAATTGAAGCTATAAGTGCAAAATTGAAAAATAAGTTTGAGCTTCTGAAATTGTGGTTATGAACAACACTTTGTTTCTTAAAACCACTGAGAATACGTCTTGGTATACAAATTAATGCTAATATCTGTTTGTAGCCAACTGTCATGTAGTTTGGAATTTATGCCTGTAGTGGCACCACTTGTTTAATTTTGACAGCTGCTGCCATTATAATAAATTATGTTCTCTTTTTACTAAGAATTTAAAATTTCTGGTTTTGATGACGACCGAGTTTAGGCGAAACAAACTCAGCAAACAAGAGTCCATTTGAGTTGTCTTTCTATAGCGTAAATTCTCAAGGGTCAAACTTTGCTTAGGGACTAACTTATTTTAAACACTTGAATTTTTATTTGTAGAATCTTTTGTGGTAGTTTCAGCCAGAGAGAATGAAGCTCAAGTACCTGCTTGAAGAACTTCCTTAGGTTCAGCTCCTTCCTATGAGGTCCGTTGTTTCTGTCGTAGTCGTCACAAGTAACGTAGGTCAAGTTCTTGGGCCATTCGCCACTCTCCATCATGTTCCTGGGTAAAATCAACCAATAATTGCTATGCATGGAACGTTCTGCGGTAATTATGAGTTGAAGTTATAAAGAGTTGCTCAAACTGAGAAGAGAAGTGTAAGAAAATGTTAGTAAAGTTATGATCATACTCATCTCTGCAGCATTTGGCTTTCTGGGTTTTTTCTTTAATTCCTGTATATTGTATACATTTATAAAATATTTATTCTTCAAAACACGGGATATAACAAGTGCAAGTCTTTAAATTGGCTTATATTTTGCAATATCTTGCTTATTAATAGCCTAATGTATAACAACAATATAAACTCTTTTCAAAAATCAATATTTACGAAAGCCACATGATTTGTTTGGAAGTTATCTTATGTAATAAATACTCTGTGGTTGAGCCCAACTAGTTGTCTTGATTTTAAAATAAGTTGATGGCGAACCTTCATATTGCGTAATTTGATATCTGTAATGTGTCTTGATTCTTATTATTATCATTGATTATAAAATATTTATGTTTGAAAAGGTTTGTTCACACAGGTCTACTTGTAATATTAGTAAAGAACAAAAGACAATAAAGTACCCTTTTATCATTTTTTTAATACCCACACTACCAGTTTCGGGATTTAGCCCATCATCCTCGGTGTTTAGGTTAATACAAATATTTTAAACAACAACAAACTTATAAACACAAAATTCAAAGCATATGTTAAAAAGTGAACTAAATTAAATAATGATAAAAGGGTACTTTATTGTATTTTGTTCTTTACTAAAATATTTATGATATATTTATAAAAAATTTGATTGCAAATATTTAAAAACTGGTTTAAAAATTCATAAAGTAAAAAAAGACTCCCCATCACAATTATCGCATATGCACCTTTTACCACTCTTTGCCTATGTTCGAACCGAGTTATGTTGCCACACAAACATGCATTCAGTTTTAGAACAGTTTTATGAGGCAGCACCTGAAAACAACTGTTGAGTAACTACAGTTTTTTTCTTTTGGACGCCTGCAATGTTTTCCTGTTATTTGTATAGTCAACAAAGAAAATTTTTGGTGGAAGTGTAATTTTACTTGTTTTATTAGCTAAAGCCGTTTTGAAAGGAAACCCTACACCAGCTGATGCAAAATATTGTTATTAAAAATAAACATACACCCAAAATAATGCAACACGTTTTCATTTTGACGGGGTTTAGTGGGTGGATTTCATCTCCGAAATTTGATTAAAGTTCATATGGAAACAAAAACTCTAAGGTTTGTTACAGGTGCTTGTAAGTGATTGGGAGTTTGCTTGTCTTTCTTCACCTTGTTGAACAAGACAACACTACTCAATTTAAAATCCGTAATAGTGGTGGAGATCAATTTAATTAGAAAACCGGACTTTTCCAGCAACTTTTGGAAGAAAACTACTCCTTACGTTTCGGGCAGTTGAGAACGGGTGGAGTTTCCCAAGCCGGAAACGTAGGGAATAGTTTCTTCAAAAAGTGGCCGGAAAAGTACGGTTCTCTAATTAAAATGAACACTACTCACTTGACTGCCAGAAGTGTGCGTACTGTGAGGTCGAAGTAGAAGGCAGCGTCGATCTCTGGTTCTGCTGTCAGGGAGAATTGAGTCTTGAGATTCGCTAGAGACTCTTTCTTGTCCTGATTTGGTTCCGGCCTCACGTACAACACAGAAGCGTTGGTGCACTCACACCTCAAATCTCCTTTGTCCTGTAGAATCACACAGTCCTGTCGATTATATTTATATTTTCTAAATATGTTAACCACCGACATATTCTTCCACCGGCCCAATAGATGATTCTTGGCTGGTTGGTAAAGCGTGCAACTCTAAATCTGAACACTCTCATGGTGGGGGTTCGATCCCCGCAATCATCAGGCGTCACTGACTACGTTACTCAAGTTACTAGATTCACTATCTTAGATTTAATGGCCACAATATTGAATTATTGCAAACTCATTTCGAAATTCTCGAGATATAATATAAGTATGTAGTTTTTTTGGCGCAAAGCACAATGTTGAATTTCATGCCAATTGGTCTTCCATTGCGGTATAAAATTCACACACGCACACTCACACCCACCCTCACACGCTCACACGGACCAGCAAATTTCATATGGACAAGTTAAATCTTGAAACCGTTCAAACTAGTGTAATATAGCCCAACCAAGATTAAACCACGTAATAATTTCAAATGTTCAATATTATAATTTCACTGTTTTCTTTTAAATTAAATGAAGCTTATTAAAAAATGAGTAATTATTTAAATCCATTGAAGTTTAATCAAGAATTCAACGAAAAGAATTATAATTTCAACAGATTTTGAGTTCCAAAATAATTCAAAATGTTACAGACAGACGGGAATTTTGTTAACGGCAGTTTCAGTTTTTTCAAAATATAAGAAAACCAAATAGCCAAAAACCGGTGGATTCATTTCAACGTACAGACAAAAGTCTTATTTTATTTATATATACTCTCCTTTGTTATTTCTACACTATTTGTATTTTAACAAGCATGTTAAACTTAACTTGAAATATATACAAATGATCCAATAAAATAACACTTTTATAGCTGGTGAGGCTTTTCGAGAACAATGTTCTCATCTACAGACCACAACAACAACTTGGTCAATATTCTCATCTATAGACCACAGCAACAACTTGGTCAATGTTCTCATCTACAGACCACAACAACAACTTGGTCAATGTTCTCATCTATAGACCACAACAACAACTTGGTCAATGTTCTCATCTATAGACCACAACAACAACTTGGTCAATGTTCTCATCTATAGACCACAACAACAACTCGGTCAATGTTCTCATCTACAGACCACAACACCAACTTGGTCAATGTTCTCATCTATAGACCACAACAACAACTTGGTCAATGTTCTCATCTATAGACCACAACAACAACTTGGTCAATGTTCTCATCTATAGACCACAACAACAACTTGGTCAATGTTCTCATCTACAGACCACAACAACAACTTGGTCAATGTTCTCATCTACAGACCACAACAACAACTTGGTCAATGTTCTCATCTACAGACTACAACAACAACATGGTCAATGTTCTCAAAAGGCCTCACCAGCTATAAAAGTTGTATTTTATTGAATCATTTGTATTTATTTCAAGTTGAAAATTAAAAATCCAATAAGGAGTTCTTCTAGATGTATGTTAAACTTGTCTATGTAATTATTGTTAAAATTTTGTACACGCTGTTAAAATTAATTTGGAGAAATAATTGTTATATATGTCGATGACAGATTAACTCTATGATTTATTTTTATATTAAGGTGAATACATTCTTAACATCTTTTCACAGCTGTGTCTAAAAACAATGTGTTTTTATTTTATTAACCTTAAAACTTTTATCATTATTATAAGTTTTGTAGAGATTTCAAAAAACTCAAATTATAAAGTGTCAGAAGATTATTATTTTCCGAAAGTGAGTTCAAATTTTAATACTTTTAGACTGTTTAAAAACATAAGTATTTATTTAGGGGCCAAACAAATAGTTTAGCTAGTTGTGTAAGTACATAACCTATTAAGCTAAACCTTCTAAGGAAATAAAACAATATAATACTCGTAATAAGAAGTTATTAAGATTTGCCGTTTACTTTGTAGGGAATATTTCTGGTTAAATGGCTACATTTTAAAAATGTCATGTAAGAGTTGAAGCCAAATTGTGTTTTATTATAGATTTTAAAAACCCTCAACAAAAAATATTAAAACTATCTTATTCTGAATATGTAAATGACACATGTATAATGTATATTGTGTGTAACAAAAATTGTCATACATTAAGATTTATATTTGAATGTATTTAAAAAAGTTCATGAGAAAATCCCATAAGTGTATTACACAAAAAGTGTCTTCCTATAGCTATAGGAAAAATAGTACCTCCTACCGTCACCCACCTACTCCGATATTGTACTTGATTACAATTCTTTCTTTCGTTGCAGGGAGAATATCATGGTGTTGAAGATTATCATAGAGTAAAACCAAAAGTTTCCGAAATAAAGAGTTTTGAAGGAATTAAAAGTAATCCTCAACATACTAATTTATTTTACGATGCTTTAGCGAAATATCCAAAAATAATCGAAATAAAAATACAGCCGGAAAAGCATTTCAAACAGATGTATCAATTTACAGCAAACTGTTAACAGCAAACATAATGTGAACAATGAAATCGCTGGGCTGTTTGACCTTGATTCAAATTCAGCTGATAATCTAAGTTCTCCTAGCAGTGAATATGAGCGCAAGAAAGTAATAAAAAGAGTGCACAAACTACCGCCGGATAAAAATTTGAGGAATTCTCAACCATACAGAAAACCATCTGCCTGCCAAGACAGTAAAGACGCCGTAGTGAGATTAGTAATTCATCTTGAGTGTGACCATAAAAAGGAAGAAACCCACCACCGTTCTTATCCAGATGATACAACATTCTCAAGAGAGAGGATGGATTCACCCATCCAAACTCCAAGATACCATGAGGAGAGCTCTGGTAGTTTTCAGCAAAAAACCATAAAGTCTTTGCCAGGTTTACTGACCACCAATGGATACCAATACCGCAAGGTTTCTTCTAGCTTCACAACTATAAAACCAAACAATAGAATTCCAACTTTTAAAAGATATGAAAAACCTCAAAAAATTACTGAAGAATCCTGGGATGAAAAGTGTTCTGGTAAAACTCAAAATCCTTGTAATTTATGTTGTGCAGCTGACAAAATGCTGAACAAAATTGGAGATACATCTATAGTTATTCCCAGGCCATTACAGCCTCACGACATAACAGCTGTTTTCAAGAGACCAACCCCAAAATCATTGAAACCAGTGTCACATATCTACCTTTGTCAAATCTCACCCACTCTCTGTCCAAAGGTGATTAAACTTACGAAACCTAAGTGTACAGAAAACAATGCTGCATCTAAAGAGAGAACCGTTAAGTTGGAAAGTTCGGCTGTATGTATATTCGAACATAACACAGACAATGCCAAAAACACTATGCCTTCTAAAATTACTCCAATGACAAGCTTTTTAGATCTTACTACAAAGGTTGTTGGTGAGTATGACGGAGGAAAGGCTACGTCAGAAAAGCTAAACATTGATGAACACACGGATGATTTAGAATGTACCACTGGAAATTTTGTTACTTCTTCAAAATTACGATGTGAAAATAATTTACCTATGCCAATAGTCCTTACTACTAAAGAAGAAATAAATGTCTCCCCTCCATCAAAAGAACCGTATCAATGTTCTGATTCTCCAGTCAATGGAGAAGTTATTGCATATGAAACAAACCCAGAAACCACTCCATATATTGCGATTCCTGCAGATAGTTATAATGACAAGACCTTTTTAGATTCAGAAGAACAACTTACTTCTACTAAATCTCAATCTTGTGTGATGACATCGGATGCAGTATCTTTTGAAATAAATGACATGTTCTTCATGAGTCAAGAAACGACAGAAAATCAGATAGCAGATATAAACTCAACAGTATTTTCTGAAGTAATTTCCACGAATGTAAGTGAAACAGAGCAAACGCTAAATCCTATCGAAAACGAAGGGTCTTCTGATTTTGAATTTCAAAAATTAGTTAGTATGATTGGGAATGTCAGTACTAATGCTGTGAACTTGAACACTTTGGAGATTTCATCAATTGCAAGTGGAACAGAGCAAACGCCAAACTCTGAGGACAATGAAGGTTCTTCTGACTTGGAATATAACAAATTAGTTAGCATATTTGGGATTGTCAGTACTAATTCTGTGAACGTGGAGACTTTGGAACCTACAACGTTTGTAAGTGGAACAGAGCAAACGCTAAATACTAACGACAATGAAGGGTCTTCTGAATTTGAACTTCAAAGATTGTTTAGCATTATTGGGAATGTTAGTACTAAATATAAGAAACTAGAGACTTTGGAACCTAAATTTACCGTAAGTTTAACAGAGAGCAAACCTAACGAAAATGAAGGGTCTTCTGATTTGGAATTTCAAAGATTAGCTAGCATGATTGGGAATGTTAGTACTAATCCTGTGAGCTTAGAGACTTTGGAGACTACGTCAATTGCAAGTGGAACAGATCAAACGCCAAACTCAGAGGATAATAAAGGTTCCTCTAATACAGAATTTCAAAAATTAGTGAGCATAATTATTACTAATTCATACATAAGTACTGATTCTGTAGGCATAGAGACTTTGGAATCTACATCTATTGCAAGTGGAACAGAGACGCTAAATCCTAATGAGAATAAAGGTTCTTCTGATTCGGAATTTCAAAGATTAGTGAGCATAGTTGGGAATTTCAGTACTAATGCTGTGAACTTAGAGACTTTGGAGACTAAATTAACTTCAAGTGGAACGGAGCAAACGCTAAACTCTGAGGATATTAAAGGTTCTTCTGATTCAGAATTTGAAAGATTAGTGAGCATTATTGGGAATGTTAGTACTGATTCTGTGAGCCTAGAGACTTTGGAATCTACATCTATTGTAAATGCAACAGGACAAACGCTAAATCCTAATGAAAATAAGGGTTCTTCTGATTCGGAATACCGAAGATTAGTGAGCATAGTTGGGAATGTCAGTACTGATTCTGTGAACCTAGAGACTTTGGAACCTACATCAATCGTAAGTGCAACAGGGCAAACGCTAAATCCTAATGAGAATAAGGGTTCTTCTAATTTGGAATTTCAAAGATTAGTGACCATAACTGGGAATATTAGTACTAATTTTGTGAGCCTAGAGAAATTAGAATCTACACCTATTCAGAACTTTCCAAACAATTCTACCATCAACGATGCATTTTCGAGAACTACTGAGAGCTATATGGTTGTTGAGACAAGCTTGCAAAAAGAAACAGAACTGAGCAGTTTCTTGATGCATACAGGTTCAGGCAAAATAAATACTGAGGCGTTTTCAGGAACGACGGGGATTACGTTATCAAGTTTAGTAGGAAATAATGGAACTGACATACGAAACGTAATAGACCTAGGAGGCGGCAAGTTTCAATTTTATTGGAAAGATAAATGGTACTTTACTGACTTTCACTTCATGTGGCCGCTTCACTACAACACATCTCCGCCCTTTGAAACTAGCCAATCATCGTATAATATACTCTCTATTAATAAAGTAATAGATGAAAATAAAAACTTAAATGTTCAAAGCTATCAGTTACCATTTGAGTTCTTCAGCCAGAGTATACTTGTATTGGCAAGTTTTGACGAAACGACTACTTACCCATGGCGGCAATTACGTTTAAGTTACAGTGACGTCATTGCGATGCTGAGACTGGCCAGTACCAATATGACCTTTATTCCACCAACAGACTTACAGTGGGGCCAAATTTGTTGGATGAATGTTTACAGTAAAATACAAAACGTCCCAAAATCATCTTCAAGCGAAAAAGTTGCATACGAAGTAATAGATTTCTCTGGAAACAAATATCCGTTAATAGTGTTTTCAAATGGTACATCTATTTGGAAGGTCACTAAAATCAGTAAAGATGAAATTGTGCATACAGTTCAAACTTTTAACAATAACTTAAATATTACAAATAACTTCCTTAAATTGAACTTTTCTTCACCGACTCCTAATTTTTCAAGTTTTTGATTGAATCTTTTGAAGAAAAACTAAACAAAAACTGATTTACTCAAGTTATTTTTGGAAAACGTACAATTTCAGCGTAGAAGAATTAGAAGTTGGTGGCAGGTTGCTCTTGATAAATTTGAGTAACAATACATCTCTAGATGATGCAAATCTAGTATCAAACGTGATATCGCCCATATACGCCTCGTCAAGAAAATTATACGCCAACAGTACACATTTTGCATTTTCTAATGGAAAAACTATACCAAAATCCATCACGGTTTACTGCAATGGAACTACCACGTTTGAGGCTGTTAGTTTGAATTTAGATGAATTAGTCAAGCAATTGAAAGAAATAAACAGAAAGGATTCACAGTCAGAAGAAACTAGCTTGAATTCTTCAAACTCTACTTCTACAACTGCAAGTTCTGGTGTTGAGCGTAAAAAATACAACTGGCAAAACCTTAACAGCAATCCCTTAATGAATGTATGTTACCCAATCAACATCGGGGCTGGGAAAGTGCAGTTTTACATGAAGAACAAGTGGTACATCACAGACGGTGCTAACGTGTGGCCTTTCAATAATATACTGACCATGCTGTATATAAATGAAATGGTCAAGCGAATGGACCAGCAGTTTGAAGACGATCCAAAACTAGATCAAAATACAATACAAAAGTTAGTGGATGCAAAATTTTCAGACTGCTACTATGAACTGGTCATGCCTTTTCAACTTCTGGCCCAACATTATTTATTCTTCAAGAAGTTCACTGAGGAGCTAACATTCCAGTAGTTTACTTTCTGAAAGAACATTCAATAAAACCAGAAGATGTTGTAGCTGTTTTGAGACTCTCAGCTTTTAACAATTTTACCACAAAAGAGTTTGCGTTCTCTTGGGCGAATGGTGGAAAGTTGAACTGGGATTGGTTCGTTTACTTAGCTCTTCATGCTGACACGGAGAGAAGTGAATCGACACGGAGGTACAGTTTCAGTTCAGATTCTGGACCTTTTGCATCTAGTCCTCCACTCAAAGTGCATTTGAATGGTTCTTCTGAATGGGGGGAGCAGACATTAAACTTAGATGAAATGTTAACAAAGTTGCAAGATGCCAATTCAAAGTACAACTTTTCTCTTCTGCAAATAAACGGCGAGTACAAAGTTAAAGATGTGGCTTTCGAATTGTTAACGAAAGAGGCTTTCCGCAGAAGGTTTGACAAAAGTGAAATTTATTGTAAATATTCTTGGAACAGGCATTCTTTTACTTGGTATGAACTTTTGCTCAGTGCAAGAATTGCCGAGCTCATGCCCAAGAAAGGAGGGCTGACGACGCTTTTGGGTGAGTGTAATTATGTCCATTAAACAATCAAAGAAGATAAATCTTCCTGATCGCATCTATTATGAACTTCAACTTCCTTCCAATTTAGAACACGTAACTGTCTTTATGAATGAAACAACTCTTGTGAAAGAAGAAATAAATGTCTCCCTCCATCAAAAGAACCGTATCAATGTTCTGATTCTCCAGTCAATGGAGAAGTTATTGCATATGAAACAAACCCAGAAACCACTCCATATATTGCGATTCCTGCAGATAGTTATAATGACAAGACCTTTTAGATTCAGAAGAACAACTTACTTCTACTAAATCTCAATCTTGTGTGATGACATCGGATGCATCTTTTGAAATAAATGACATGTTCTTCATGAGTCAAGAAACGACAGAAAATCAGATAGCAGATATAAACTCAACAGTATTTTCTGAAGTAATTTCCACGAATGTAAGTGAAACAGAGCAAACGCTAAATCCTATCGAAAACGAAGGGTCTTCTGATTTTGAATTTCAAAAATTAGTTAGTATGATTGGGAATGTCAGTACTAATGCTGTGAACTTGAACACTTTGGAGATTTCATCAATTGCAAGTGGAACAGAGCAAACGCCAAACTCTGAGGACAATGAAGGTTCTTCTGACTTGGAATATAACAAATTAGTTAGCATATTTGGGATTGTCAGTACTAATTCTGTGAACGTGGAGACTTTGGAACCTACAACGTTTGTAAGTGGAACAGAGCAAACGCTAAATACTAACGACAATGAAGGGTCTTCTGAATTTGAACTTCAAAGATTGTTTAGCATTATTGGGAATGTTAGTACTAAATATAAGAAACTAGAGACTTTGGAACCTAAATTTACCGTAAGTTTAACAGAGCAAACGCTAAATCCTAACGAAAATGAAGGGTCTTCTGATTTGGAATTTCAAAGATTAGCTAGCATGATTGGGAATGTTAGTACTAATCCTGTGAGCTTAGAGACTTTGGAGACTACGTCAATTGCAAGTGGAACAGATCAAACGCCAAACTCAGAGGATAATAAAGGTTCCTCTAATACAGAATTTCAAAATTAGTGAGCATAATTATTACTAATTCATACATAAGTACTGATTCTGTAGGCATAGAGACTTTGGAATCTACATCTATTGCAAGTGGAACAGAGACGCTAAATCCTAATGAGAATAAAGGTTCTTCTGATTCGAATTTCAAAGATTAGTGAGCATAGTTGGGAATTTCAGTACTAATGCTGTGAACTTAGAGACTTTGGAGACTAAATTAACTTCAAGTGGAACGGAGCAAACGCTAAACTCTGAGGATATTAAAGGTTCTTCTGATTCAGAATTTGAAAGATTAGTGAGCATTATTGGGAATGTTAGTACTGATTCTGTGAGCCTAGAGACTTTGGAATCTACATCTATTGTAAATGCAACAGGACAAACGCTAAATCCTAATGAAAATAAGGGTTCTTCTGATTCGGAATACCGAAGATTAGTGAGCATAGTTGGGAATGTCAGTACTGATTCTGTGAACCTAGAGACTTTGGAACCTACATCAATCGTAAGTGCAACAGGGCAAACGCTAAATCCTAATGAGAATAAGGGTTCTTCTAATTTGGAATTTCAAAGATTAGTGACCATAACTGGGAATATTAGTACTAATTTTGTGAGCCTAGAGAAATTAGAATCTACACCTATTCAGAACTTTCCAAACAATTCTACCATCAACGATGCATTTTCGAGAACTACTGAGAGCTATATGGTTGTTGAGACAAGCTTGCAAAAGAAACAGAACTGAGCAGTTTCTTGATGCATACAGGTTCAGGCAAAATAAATACTGAGGCGTTTTCAGGAACGACGGGGATTACGTTATCAAGTTTAGTAGGAAATAATGGAACTGACATACGAAACGTAATAGACCTAGGAGGCGGCAAGTTTCAATTTTATTGGAAAGATAAATGGTACTTTACTGACTTTCACTTCATGTGGCCGCTTCACTACAACACATCTCCGCCCTTTGAAACTAGCCAATCATCGTATAATATACTCTCTATTAATAAAGTAATAGATGAAAATAAAAACTTAAATGTTCAAAGCTATCAGTTACCATTTGAGTTCTTCAGCCAGAGTATACTTGTATTGGCAAGTTTTGACGAAACGACTACTTACCCATGGCGGCAATTACGTTTAAGTTACAGTGACGTCATTGCGATGCTGAGACTGGCCAGTACCAATATGACCTTTATTCCACCAACAGACTTACAGTGGGGCCAAATTTGTTGGATGAATGTTTACAGTAAAATACAAAACGTCCCAAAATCATCTTCAAGCGAAAAGTTGCATACGAAGTAATAGATTTCTCTGGAAACAAATATCCGTTAATAGTGTTTTCAAATGGTACATCTATTTGGAAGGTCACTAAAATCAGTAAAGATGAAATTGTGCATACAGTTCAAACTTTTAACAATAACTTAAATATTACAAATAACTTCCTTAAATTGAACTTTTCTTCACCGACTCCTAATTTTTCAAGTTTTTTGATTGAATCTTTTGAAGAAAAACTAAACAAAAAACTGATTTACTCAAGTTATTTTTGGAAAACGTACAATTTCAGCGTAGAAGAATTAGAAGTTGGTGGCAGGTTGCTCTTGATAAATTTGAGTAACAATACATCTCTAGATGATGCAAATCTAGTATCAAACGTGATATCGCCCATATACGCCTCGTCAAGAAAATTATACGCCAACAGTACACATTTTGCATTTTCTAATGGAAAAACTATACCAAAATCCATCACGGTTTACTGCAATGGAACTACCACGTTTGAGGCTGTTAGTTTGAATTTAGATGAATTAGTCAAGCAATTGAAAGAAATAAACAGAAAGGATTCACAGTCAGAAGAAACTAGCTTGAATTCTTCAAACTCTACTTCTACAACTGCAAGTTCTGGTGTTGAGCGTAAAAAATACAACTGGCAAAACCTTAACAGCAATCCCTTAATGAATGTATGTTACCCAATCAACATCGGGGCTGGGAAAGTGCAGTTTTACATGAAGAACAAGTGGTACATCACAGACGGTGCTAACGTGTGGCCTTTCAATAATATACTGACCATGCTGTATATAAATGAAATGGTCAAGCGAATGGACCAGCAGTTTGAAGACGATCCAAAACTAGATCAAAATACAATACAAAAGTTAGTGGATGCAAAATTTTCAGACTGCTACTATGAACTGGTCATGCCTTTTCAACTTCTGGCCCAACATTATTTATTCTTCAAGAAGTTCACTCGAGGAGCTAACATTCCAGTAGTTTACTTTCTGAAAGAACATTCAATAAAACCAGAAGATGTTGTAGCTGTTTTGAGACTCTCAGCTTTTAACAATTTTACCACAAAAGAGTTTGCGTTCTCTTGGGCGAATGGTGGAAAGTTGAACTGGGATTGGTTCGTTTACTTAGCTCTTCATGCTGACACGGAGAGAAGTGAATCGACACGGAGGTACAGTTTCAGTTCAGATTCTGGACCTTTTGCATCTAGTCCTCCACTCAAAGTGCATTTGAATGGTTCTTCTGAATGGGGGGAGCAGACATTAAACTTAGATGAAATGTTAACAAAGTTGCAAGATGCCAATTCAAAGTACAACTTTCTCTTCTGCAAATAAACGGCGAGTACAAAGTTAAAGATGTGGCTTTCGAATTGTTAACGAAAGAGGCTTTCCGCAGAAGGTTTGACAAAAGTGAAATTTATTGTAAATATTCTTGGAACAGGCATTCTTTTACTTGGTATGAACTTTTGCTCAGTGCAAGAATTGCCGAGCTCATGCCCAAGAAAGGGAGGGCTGACGACGCTTTTTGGGTGAGTGTAATTATGTCCATTAAACAATCAAAGAAGATAAATCTTCCTGATCGCATCTATTATGAACTTCAACTTCCTTCCAATTTAGAACACGTAACTGTCTTTATGAATGAAACAACTCTTGTGAAAGGAGAACTGAGGGATGCAGTTGAACTTAATCAAATATACAGTACCGGTAATAAAACAATTTAGCTTGATGTTTTAATAAGTTTTATATATTGTAATAAACAAAAAGATTATTTTCTTGAATAGTAGCACACACTTGTTAAGTAATAGTATAACGTAAGCAATCATTCCTGGAGACTTTTAGCAAATCTGTAAACTAATAGCATACCGTCATTTGCAAGTTATCATAATTGAAGTAAAAGTGTAAAATTAAGAAAAATATTCATAAAAACACAAATAAAGAGCTTTTCCGGTCGATGGGCTGTATTTTATTTTGGTAATGTATTAATTAGTGTTCGCAAAGATTCCTTTGTCTTAATAACCTACAATCTGAAAGTAATCTGAAACATTAGTGAAAAATTCCAGATTCAAAACTTGCCTGACAGAAGCTGGCTGAGAACTAAGATATTGCACACATACAATTAAAAGACAATACACATAGGAGTACACTAGTAAATATCTGTTAGGGGACAACAGGAGTCACTAAGATACAAAACTATTCTTAGTTTAAATTAAATTCCTCAAGTGGTGTGGGAGATCAAATATGATTAGTAAAAACAAAACAGCCGCTAGCGGGTAACAAAGTACATAACCAAACGAACGGCTTCAATTCTACTCCATGAGTATTTCTATGGCGGTTTGGTAACACGCGCGACTCCGGAGCGGAGCAAGTTCGATCCCCGCAGTCACCACTTACAATGTGTTAAGTGACTGTACGGTGACACTAGGTAAAGGTCGAGGTTGAGTGCTAGAGAGGACGCGTAGTCCTAACTTTGCCTCGTTGAATGAGATAAACTTTACCTTTTACCAATCAAACCAACCTTGGTGATGGCGTACCAGGCGAACTTCTTGGAGAAGAACTTGTTGGCGTTGGCGATGTCCAGCACAGTCTTGATGGTGGTCAGCCTAGCCAGCACGAAGTAGTTGACGATGTCCAGATCCCGGAAGCGGGTCAACTCTCGCCTGATACTCTCCTGATCATCGACCTGGGCGATGAGGTGCCGAGCCGGCACGTTCACCAGCAGTGACTTGATCTTGTGGTCCAACACTACGTCACCACTCCGGTTAATTTTTATGATGGAATATTAAGAAAAGATATGCAGAAAACACACCAAAGTTAATGTTTGGGACAAAACATAACCATTATGTGATTTAATAATATATAAACAATGAACCACTTTAGGAATATTCAAATATTCATCACGCAACTATGTTTCTAAAACAAGCCTAAAATCAAGTAAATAACTCTAAAAAATTAATAATCTTATTTTTTACGAGGAATTCGAGCGATAAACCATTTGACCACCGGTTTCTGATTGTATATTATTGTTGTAACATGACCGTAATGTCTTCTGGCTATTTTATTCTGTATTAAATACGGATTGTTAACTTTCGATGTAAAATAAAAGTTGCTTTTGCAGAGTTAAGCGACCTACCTCGCCGAGCTGTCTATGTTTTATCATGGGCAACAACAAAATTTTTAATTTTTACTGTTACTCAAATACAAATGAAGGTACCCATTTAATATTGTATTTCATAACTAGTAGGTGCCTTTCAGACATACATTCTTTTTGCATTAGCTCTTTTAAATCATTCAAACTGTACCACTCTAGTCACCAGTTAGTAAAACAAATTGTCTGGCTTCCCATAAATCGTGTACCATACACTCGTCTGTACTGTAGAACTCTTCAGGGACTTACATTTTCATACCAGTACATAAAATCAACCGTGATCATGTCGCTATGTACCGTCCGACGACCGACAGTACAACTCTGTTGGAATGGGGTGCCGAGCCCCGTCTTCCAGGAAGTGCAGTAAGTATCTACCGTTCCCTTTGAAACCTCTCACCCCATTTCAACCTCGGCGCTACCCTCACCACCTTCTGCAACGTTTCTCGGTACGAGTCACCCACCGTGAAATGAGCTTAGGATATCTTGCATAATTATATCAAATGTTCCCTAGTTACACAAAATTCCTCGGACTTTACATAGATAATAAAATTGCATGGAAAGTACACATTGAAAATTTATCATCAAAATAATTGTCTTCTAACATTTATGAATTGAGATATTTGCCGAGACATTCTCCAATGCTTGTTCTTCGAAGGGCCTATTTCGGGCTCATACATCCCCATCTATCTTATGGAATCACCATTTGGGAAGGCTGTTCCAGGCAAGAATTTCAACGAATGTTTTATCTACAAAAACAAGCTATTCGAACGTTGGAGGAATACGTTCCAGAGAATCATGCAAACCTTTATTTAACGAATTAAATATTTTAACACTCCCATCTATATATTGCGTTTTTTCTTTCAAAATTTAAGTCTAAATTAAGTTCAGGTTCTGATATTCACGGCCATAACACTAGATACCACCTGAACTACAGAAACTCTCAATTAACAAAATACAAAATTATTTTAATCTCTTCCGAATGAAGTGAGAACTTAAGTTTTAAACAATTTACCGGACCAAATAAAAAATAAAACCCAACCTCATATATTTCGAAGAAAATTGAATAAGTTATTTATTAGCCATGAATACAATTTATTATACCGAAGATTTTTTTAAAGTTAAAAATTGGAAAATACACGTGATATGATCAAAGAAGCTTAAGAACGGATGATGGTAGCCCTTAATTAAAACTTATTTGTATTGTTACACACATGAAAAAGTATTATAATAAAGAGTTATTATTATTATGGACCCTACTATTTATTCCACATATGTTTTCAATATATCAGCAGTTTGGCATAGTTTTGTAAACAATGTTTTAATTTATTTTATTTCCATGGAAACCTATAAATAAGTTCATTACATTATTCTTTTAACTAATGAACAGAAGATTTGTACGAAGGTCCCAGGACGAAGAAAAGGGAAGGATGCAAGAGCCACCATGTCCAGCAGAACCAGTTCGCTTTTTTCGGGCCTTTGCGGACGGGCCACTACATCTCGGCAGCAAACATTTGTTCACCCCCGTGGACCGGAGCTGCTAGGTGTCCAATGAGGCAACTCACTTTCAGGACTTCACAACATCTCGCGGTTTTAAATAAAAAAGAAAGTAAAATGGTTCGCAGGACTCATGGCCGCACCTTTCATCTGCGCAGAAATCCCTTTGCTCGCAGGGTTTCGTATTCTTTTTTATTTGACGGGTCGCGTTTTGCAGAGGGCATCCAGGGCAGGGTGTTTACATGACACTTTTCTGTGTGAATGATTGTATCCAACTTGCTCTGGATGTAATGCGGTATGAGGAGGCGAGAGCAAGGACACTCCTCATAGTGGTCCCAACCCCACACTCAACAGTCTTTGCGGGAAGACCATACCTCAAGTGCAGTTACTCCAAAACCCAGCTCCTTCAAGAAAAACTTGATACCTTACAAAAAGGACATCAGTTATAAGATGATTGTTCGTCAGTCCCGGCGATGAGAAATGCCAATAACATGGAGGACATGATATCTCACTATCTCAAATCAATCTGTAAGTATTAATAATTTATTTTATATTTTGATTAAAGAAACGATAGCGAACTGATTAACGTACGTTAGAAACTCACTATCTTGACAAGAGGTCATACTGGGTTCATCTCAGTGGTCAGCTCAGGGAAAGCTTACTTAATACTTATTAGTCCGCACAAGGAACACACTACACCGCGCATGTATATTTCACATGTATATACACTCACTTTTCTTTGCGAATGCCTTCATAGTTGACTGGTTGAACTCCTATCTGGCAGGGCAAACGTTCATATAACACGGCTCGGTAGTTCTCAGTATCACTGCCGCAGTTCGGCATTGTTTATTATAGTTGTGCATTTTGATTAGAAAAAAGACAGGTTGCTGACGCTGATAGGAAAACCTCTTATACGATTGATTAATCATACTAATCAGAACAATTGTAGCAGCTCCCAGGTACTACCATTGCCATTAAAGTATCTTGAAAGTTTTTCTTATTACCCTTGAAATATATTTGCTTGTTGGGTAAAGAATCTCAAGATATAACAAACTAATAGACAAGTGCTACTTTAGCACCTCAATAATGTGTCGAAAACCTCACACATTAAGTCTTTATATCGTTACCAGCAGTGGGACACCCTGTATGACAAAATAGAAGTACATACCAAAAGAGTTATCGTGGAGGATGCCAGCGGTGGTGATGTTGAAGGAGCGCACGATGCTGCGTATCACTTCCGGTACCAGGTCCCCGGGGAGAGATCTGCACCAGATACTTCTGCTCTTCTCCGTCCAGGTTGCGCCACTGTCTGTTCACACCCATAGATATAAGGCAAGTCATTACCAATTTGTCTTAGGGAGAGACAGGATTCACCTTATCCGGCGGTAATTATCATTTTCTGAGGCTCTGTAGCCGAGGTGTAGTATTGGATTGAAATGAATTAATGGAGCCTTAAAAAGGACACAGAGGAGCCTTAAAAAGGCTAACTATTATTTTTTACCACATAACTTCTTTGTTGAGTGGTAGAGAGGTCCTAGCTTCACCTCGTTAAACAAGACAAACTTTACCTTTAACTCCTCTTTCAGGGGTCAGAGTGGGCAGGGCAGGAGTTAAAAAACTACCCTTCATGAAATAATTTTAGGAATAATTTTTATCGTTAGAAAACCCATTTAGTTTGCCTGTTAGTTCACCATCTTCTCCTTATAAGTGTTAGCTACCTTGTAAGAGTCATAGTTACTTCGCCCGTTCCGGCCGTTTTTAGGCTTTTTGCAATTTATTTTGAGGATGTTATATTGACATCAAATGTAGCTAAAGACACACTGTGTGATTAGCTTAACCCTTAAACAAAGTTTCACCGCCATAGTTCCATCCGATTTTGACTTATAAGTGGTTCAAAATGCCTAAAACCATTTTCAGAGTCCACTTTGGTCCCTTGCCATTTATTTTATGGAGGTTGTATGGATATAACATATAGATAAAGACACACTGAGTAATGGGATAAACCCTTAAATGAAGTTTCAGAAGATCCAGGACAAGGACCTTAAAGGCATCGGTGGGATATCATGGTTCTTCAGGAGTACTGTTATTCGCAATAGGCTTTAAGTACCCATGAGCAGGAGCAATCGTCTAAAGCGGCCTGTAGTTTTTTCAAGTAAGCAGTAGTATTCAACAAGAAAAAAATACAACAACTGGCGACAAGGCATCGGTTAGGAGTCCTGTGGCCACCTTGAGCAATCTTTAGCAAGTATGTCTTATAAAACTAACTAAATTGTACAATTAAATTAAATTAAATTTGATTTATGTTCTGTTTTGAATACAAATTTACGTGTTTCATATGAGAGAAGCGTTTGTGTAGATTTTATTTTTTCAAAACAGATTACCGTAGTTTCAAAAGTATAAAGTAAAACTACTGTCAAAGTTTCGTCTGATGTATCGCGGCACGATTCTCTACATTTTAATTTTTATGGTATTCTGATTACATACTTTTGAAGTATTAAAAGCCTGGAGATCTTTGTTTATGCACAGCTTTTCCAGAAAAAAAAACTGTAGGAAATATGGGGTTGAATCAATCCAAAATAGGCCGTTCGTAAGATTTTGGTAGTGCAATGTTATGATAGCTTTCGTAGCAAAAACATTCCCGATGTTATCCTAAAACAGATTGCATCTATGTGCTTGATGATCCCACAAGAGTGTTTGAGTTTTAAGAGGCGGACAATATCAACACCGAGTTGGCAAGGACCTGGGGGAGAGGTGCCGAGTACCCTTGGTAATCCAGTGGGGGTGACCATTGGCCCAGTTCACTACCAGTTTGGGGTCGACCTAAAAATTGCTTTGGAAAAGATTAACCATTGGCCCAGTTCGGTATCGCTCGGTAGTCCTTTCTGCTTCAAGTTTTATTTGAGTGTATATCACTACCTCTTGTGAAATAATTTTTTGTGGAAAATAAAAATGTTTCCAAAAAATAGAGACAAGAGAGAGTGAACAATTTCAAACTTTTGAGAAATGTCTTGACGACTCTGGGTATCAATTATCCCACGCGACAGGACATTCGCTAGGAATCACGGTGGGGCTTTGGCTATGTTTTCTGTTTACTTACAAGAGTTGAGGAACACTTTAGGGTCTTGGTTGTTGGCGCGCACGTGGTCTGCACTGCCGACTCGCACGCCCAGGTTGTTGCGGTCGACGAACTTGAAAGCCACCTCCAGCGCCTTGTCGGCCACGGTGTTCTTGGCCTCCGTGATGTGTACTGACGGACAGACAGCGGTGGCGTACAACATTAGAAGACAATAAGTTAAATGTGTATTTATTATGTTGTGCTAAAAATATTTAAATCCTAAAATCAAACTTGTTGTCTAGCCTTTTAGAGACCAACGTTGTATAAATTCCAATAACTTAACAAATCTATATTGGAGGTAAAAGAATAGTTCTTCTAAACTTGAAAGTTTTTCATAGACCAGTTTGAATCTGTATAGTATTAGTTCAAAGACACTCATGATCTATTGACACTTCATTAGGCTTACAATGAAAATTGAAAATTAAATCTAAATATAATAAATTGTCTTCATTTTCTCTGTGCATTAAGTTATTAGTTTATATCAAAAATAAAACTATTGTATTATGTCTAGCTTCAAGAGTGAATTATTATACTACACTTAGATTTAACTCTAAGCACGCTAGATTCGAACATGCGTGTGGGTCTTATAGCCTTTCAAGTAAAAGTAAACTAAAGTATTATTACGGATATTTTCCATAATCTTTTAGTGACCAAGATGTCTTTAGGATGAAAGTAACCTAAAAAAGAAACTAAACATATTTCAACCCCAGAAATTCTATCAATGCCAACAACAAACTTCAAACAAAGAATTAAGTAGAAATTGTATCTCTAAAGGACTTGTTCATCTGGTCGATCAGATGAATGTAAGACGCAAGTACATAGTTTCAGAATTAAAGAGATCATCTGCTAGAAATTTACGGTGGTCACATCGACAAATAAATTTGCTTAAAATTCGGCTACTTTTTATTAAATGAACCATTCTGATAAGTCAATGCTCGACTTATTATGCCCTTGCTTTAAACGTGATTACCAAAATCTAAAATAAAATATTCAAAATAACCTTTTACACCACTGCACCTAAAACTGTAATTGTGTAAAAATATAATTATCGATTTTCAGTCATTTTTTTCAAGTGTTTACGGAAAGCGATAACGTAAATGTACCGAATTTGATAAATAACACGTTCTCAAATCGGCGAGAAGATTCAAGGGATTACAAGCTGGTCTTACTCGTAAGCCGGATTAGGGACGAAACTTTACAAGTTCGTTAATTGTATTTTCTAAACAAATACGTTTCGTTTAGCATTTTCTCAAAAGTTCGTAGACCCTGTAGCGTGTAATATATTGACTATATGAAATAAGTTAGGTATAAAAAAAGAAAATACTGTATAAAATAAATAAAATATAAAGTTGGAAGAAAATTTAAATGCAAAAATATGCATGTAGCGTGAGTATTCTTTAACATAGACCTCATCAGATAACTTTTTGTGAAACAGGTATTTGCTTCAACATGTTGAGTAAGTTAACAATAATGAATTCACAAAACATTACTCACGCACGTTGATGGTTTGAGCCACTTGAGCAACGCAAGTCCTAGCAAAGATGCTTAGACAGACCCAACCTCCCAGACTGCAAGTTCATGTTCATTGCAAAATAATATAAAACATAGCCACAAAGGCTAACGTGAATCCTAGTGAATTTCTATAACTGGGTATGATTTAGTCGGCCTTAGTTTGTAACCAGACACACCTCATAACTCATTACTACCACTCATCACACTCATCCTTCACCACATATTTGCCTTAAAATACCCTCATGAGAATTAATTGGCATCTCAAATAATGATTTAGTGATATGATTTACAACAAAATCCGATCATCCAGAGCAATATGGCGGCGAAAACGACTTTCTGCCGCCAATTGGCAAACTGGATTTTTAAAACATTATTGGTACATATGTGAGGTCTGAGCATGCGTAATACCAGCAATAGAATGTAAATGTTTATGAGGAAACTGTGCAAAACCACGGTGGGGCTTTGGCTATGTTTTCTGTTTACTTACAAGAGTTGAGGAACACTTTAGGGTCTTGGTTGTTGGCGCGCACGTGGTCTGCACTGCCGACTCGCACGCCCAGGTTGTTGCGGTCGACGAACTTGAAAGCCACCTCCAGCGCCTTGTCGGCCACGGTGTTCTTGGCCTCCGTGATGTGTACTGACGGACAGAGCGGCGTACAACATTAGAAGACAATAAGTTAATGTGTATTTATTATGTTGTGCAAAAATATTTAAATCCAAAAATCAAACTTGTTGTTTAGCCTTTTAGAGACCAACGTTATAAATTCCAAATACTTAACAAATCTATATTGGAGGTCAAAGAGTTCTCTCTAAATTTGAAAGTTTTCATAGACCAGTTTGATTCTGTTGTTATAGTACTAGTTTAAAGACACTCATGGTCTATTGACACTTCCTTAGACTTACAATGAAAACTGTGTTTATTCTAAAATAAATTGTCTTTATAAATAATCTTATTTTCTCTGTGCATTAAGTTATTAGTTTATCCAAGCAAAAATAAAACTATTGTATTATGTCTAGCTTCAAGAGTGAATTATTATACTACACCTAGATTTAACTCTAAGCACGATAGATTCGAACATGCGTGTGGGTCTTATAGCCTTACAAGTAATAAGTAAACTAAAGTATTATTACGGATATTTTCCATAATCTTTTAGTGACCAAGATGTCTTTAGGATAAAAGTAACCCAAAAGAAACTAAACATATTTCCAGAAATTCTATCAATGCCAACAACAAACTTCAAAAAAGAATTAAGTAGAAATTGAATCTCTAAAGAAAGGCTTGTTCATCTGGTCGATCAGATGAATGTAAGACGCAAGTACAAATGAATTAAAGAGATCATCTGCTAGAAATATACATGTCGATAGTCATCACAAATAAACAATTCTTAAAATGGTCGGCTACTTTTTATTAAATGAACCATTCTGATAAGTCAATGCTCGACTTATTATGCCCTTGCCTTATAAACGATTACCAAAATCTAAAATAAAATATTCAAAATAACCTTTACACCACTGCACCTAAAACTGTAATTGTGTAAAAATATAATTATCCGATTTTCAGTCATTTTTCAAGTGTTTACGGAAAGTGATAACGTAAATGTACCGAATTTGATAAATAACACGTTCTCTCAAATCGGCGAGAAGATTCAAGGGATTCACAAGCTGGTCTTACTCGTAAGCCGGATTAGGGACGAAACTTTACAGTTCGTTAATTGTATTTTCTAAACAAATACGTTTCGTTTAGCAAACTCATTTCTCAAAAGTTCAAAGACACTCATGATTTATTGACACTTTTTTAGGCGTACAATAAAAACTGTGTTTATTCTAAAAAACAAGTAAATTGTCTTTATATAAACATCTTTCTCTGTGCATTAAGTTATTAGTTTATCCAAGTAAAAATAAAACTATTGTATTATGTCTAGCTTCAAGAGTGAATTATTATACTACACTTAGATTTAACTCTAAGCACGCTAGATTCGAACATGCGTGTGGGTCCTATTACAGCCTTTCAAGTAAGTAAATTAAAATGTTATTACGGATATTTTCCATAGTTTTTAGTGACCAAGATGAACACAGGATAAAAGTAACCTAAAACAAGAAACTAAACCTATTTAAACCTCAGAAATTCTATCAATGCCAACAACAAACTTCAAACAAAGAGGCAAGTAGAGATTGTACCTCTAAGGACTTGTTCGTCTGGTCGATCAGATGAATGTAAGACGCAAGTACATAGTTTCAGAATTAAAGAGATCATCTGCTAGAAATTTACACGTCGATAGTCACATCGACAAATAAATTTTGCTTAAAATGGCCGGCTACTTATTATTACAGAATGAACCATTCAGATAAGTCAATGCTCGACTTATTATGCCCTTGCCTTAAAAACGAATACCAAGGTCTAAAATAAAATATTCAAAATAACCTTTTTATGCCACTGCAATTAAAACTGTAATTTTGTAAAATATAATTATCCGATTTTCAGTCATTTTTCAAGTGTTTACGGAAAGTGATAACGTAAATGTACCGAATTTGATAAATAACACGTTCTCTAAATCGGCGAGAAGATTCAAGGGATTCACAAGCTGGTCTTAAGCCGGATTAGGGACGAAACTTTACAAGTTCGTTAATTGTATTTTCTAAACAAATACGTTTCGTTTAGCAAACTCATTTCTCAAAAGTTCGTAGACCCTGTAGCGTGTAATATATTGACCATATGAAATGAGTTAGGTATAAAAAAAGAAAATAATGTATAAAATAAACAAAATATGAAGTTGGAAGAAAATTTAAAATGCAAAAATATGCATGTAGCGTGAGTATTCTTTAACATAGACCTCATCAGATAATTTTGTGAAAGGTATTTGTTTCAACATGTTGAGTAAGTTAACAATAATGAATTCACAAAACATTACTCACGCACGTTGATGGTTTGAGCCACTTGAGCAACGCAAGTCCTAGCAAAGATGCTTAGACAGACCCAACCTCCCAGAATTCTGAAAGCAAGTTCATGTTCATTGCAAATAATATAAAACATAGCCAACGCGTAGCCACAAACTAACGTGAATCCTAGTGAATTTCTATACGTATGATTTAGTCGGCCTTAGTTTGTAACAAGACTACACATAACTCATTACTACCACTCATCACACTCATCCTTCACCACATATTTGCCTTAAAATACTCATGAAGTTCGGCATCTCAAATAGTGATTTAGTGATAGTGATTTACAACAAAATCCGATCATCCAGAGCAATATGGCGGCGAAAAACGACTTTCTGCCGCCAATTGGCAAACTGGATTTTTGAAAACATTATTGGTACATATGAGGACATATTTGGTACATGTAGGTCTGAGCCGTAAATACTTAGCAATAGAATGTAAATGTTTATGAGGAAACTGTGCTAAAACCAAAATAAGTCGAAAATCCGTGCTCATCTTTCATGCCGCATTTGTGCAAACATTTCAACAGCGTTTTTCCAATATTTTCAGACTATAATTCACGTTTAAAAACAATCAAAGATGATTGTTCACACACTTTTCTAATTGAGCGCAAGGATTCACTAGCCGAAGCAGGTTTTTTGCTACGGAAGAGGAGATGAAACTATATGCTACTTTTGTTGTGGAGGATTAAAAAGTTGGGCTCTTCATGACATCCCGTGGAGCATCTAGAGCATGCAAGGCATTTTCCCAGGTAGGTGCAACTGGAGATTCTAAAACAAATCTTTTTGTTATAGATAATGGCCGATCAGGATAACAAGGTCTCATCAACAACTGCAACATTCGATGAACGTACCCTTCACGATATAGAATTTGAAGAAGAGCGATTACAAGCAGTGATAGAGGCCTACTCTTTGGGTCTTAGTAGGGAGGAGGCGATAGAGCTTTGTAAACGCTATCGACAAAGATTAAATTTGTAATGTTAATATATTGGCTTTGTTAAATTAACTGCTAAGATGTAATTTTTTTGCAAGTGACCTTGACCTAGTTTGAGATTCAGAAAATATTATTAACCTACAAACTAGTAAAATAGTACTTTTATTTGGTAGTATATTTTGTTATTACTTTTGTGCAAATTGATTTCTTGTAAATGTTTTACAACTATTTTAAAACTCCCAAGGACTGAAACAGTGAATGGAAAATTAATACTTTTTGCAGTTTGGTCTGTTTAGTTTCAACTTCAAATGTAAGCGTTTGAAAGTAGCCGAAAAATATTGTTAACTTTGTTCCATCCATCTCTGACTTTAGAGTAACTAATTTCTATACTTTATTTGTTTAGATGAGTAACCCCATACAGTCCCAGGAGGTCAGCTCGACCACCGGAGATAGCTGTTTTAATAATGCGACCCTCTGGGATTTTAATCAAAGATACCTTTTTATATTTTCACTTACTAACTTTTATTCGTAATTTCTTGTATATTAACCAACACTTATATTTACGTCACCAACATTGAAACCACCCTACTACTTATACGAGTTTACTAACATTTTTTATTTACCAACTTTCATTACTTTATTTCTTTATTTTCTTTATTTCAAACAATATAAACATTGTGTTGGAACATTAACAATATTATAAGAACAACAAAAATTAAAAATATATGAAATATATGGCTTTGTTAAATTAACCAATAATTTTAAAACTTAATTTGATTTAAAATAACTAAGGAAACTGTCCAGACTTTTAGTAAGAGAGTGCTATAAAACTATTTCTTCTATACTATAAAATGATTTGGTACAAGGTAGTTTTTTAATTTTGTTTTAAATAATTTAGAATTTTGAAAAAATTTTTATATGTGAAATAGTTTTGAAACAATAATACCCCTGCTTGTGATGGTAACTTTTAAATAATTCCAGTCTATGGTATTCAACTCTCTGTAGTTGTCTACCGAGCGTACCATGATTATGAATTACAACTTCTGAAAGGCATTTATCAGGCAGAACATGATAGTTTCAAAATGTAAATTGATGAAAGTAAGAATTTAGTCTTTAACGAATTTCTGCACGAATTTTTAGATTAAGATTGTTTAAGATTCGATTTGGTATATTTTGTAAACAAAATCCGACTTACTCTTTTGTTTTATCAAGTTTCCATAAACATTTCCATATTTTAGATTCGATAATAATTCATGATATAATTAAATTTCTCTGGAACCAACCTGTTAGGTTTCTACATAAAGATTTTTAAACTTTTTTATTACTAACTTTCATTGCTAACTTTAACAAAACTACTATTACTTGAACTAACCTTTAAACTTCCTACCACTAACTCACCTACAAACCCAACATACCATTATCCCACCACCACCTACCAACTAAATTACATATTAACGGTTTCCAACGGTTTCTCCACAACAACCACCCTTTTCTACCCTTACCATTAACTTCCTGGCGGTGACTATTTTCCACTACTAGAGGCGTTTCCTTTTAAGAATAGACAGGCTATTATGGACAAACTGTATTTATGATCCATCGTCAAATAAAACCATTGGTCGCCAGTTTGTTCTTGCTGAACGAATAATTATCACTGATTTTTATACACAAATTATACATAAATACAGTTTACGAATTTTAGAACCCCATCATTTGGGATACACCTCTTAACAGGGTGCTTGTAGTATAAACTCCCGCTCACAGAAAATCCGCTAGGATTCACGGCAGTGCTGGTTACGCGTCAGCTGTATTATTGTTACAATTTCTCGTCAAAAAGGCTTATTACAACATGATATAATATTTTGAACATAATTCATAGTAAAAGCAGCAATATTCAAAATGTGTTATTTTTACTATTAATTTTTTCAAAGTATTATTATTTTATAATGATTTTGTTATATTTATTCATGTTGTATTTATTTTTGTTTGAAATTTATTTTATTACTACTTTCTTTTACAACTTTAAATTTATTTGTATAAGTTTATTTTATATGCTTATACAATATTAATCTTTTTTTATATATTATACGTTCTATTTCTTACTTTCTAATACTCGTAGCCACCAGTTAGACATTGTTGGTTTATAAGATTTTGAACAATTATTGAAACGGTTAATTTGGGTTATGTCTAAAAACACGAAGTTAAACAATGCTCCATTTTCTCCTTTAAAAGTAATGTAAACAGTTTCAAACATTTTTATACAATAAATTTGCAGCTACAAAGACATTGTTATAATGCAGTAAATGGTTAACTAGTAAAATAAAAAATCTTGACATTCTTATATTACAAAAAGAAAATCATACATCAAAACGCGTAGAGAGTGTTGGGATTATCTAAGAATAAAACTGAATGTGTTGGATTTCCAATACTCCAGATTGAACTTACGTGACATTGAATGCTAAGACAGCTCTGGTTTGTCGATTGATTGGACAACGTCACCTAACTTTGTGATGGAACACTTGTTGGCAATTTGGGCTTAGCAGACAACCAATTTAATTAACATTCTGCATATTGACGTATATACAGGGTGTACCAAAAGTAGGATAACTGTTAAATGGAGCTAACTAAAGCAAATAAGTAACTTTTCTGAGTAGCTAGTTGCTGACGCCAAACGGCCCCACGTAGAGTCAATACCATTTGTTGATTTATTCATATAAATTATTCATGAAATTATTTATTCATCTTCAAAGTCGGCATGTGTCTTGTGTTGGATAGAACAAATCTTTTGAGATCGGATTTGCGGCACTGTTTTCCACCTTTATTTGATACTAAATCCAACCCAAGCTCTTCCAAACATGTTTTAGACTGCCACGAGGCCTTTTGAACAAAAAGCTTATGTAAGCTGCTATCTTGGTGTTGGTGTCAAGGTATCACTTACTATACAACTTTGCCGCAAACCGGACCTAAAAAAATCGTCTCATCCGACTCATTAGCAATTTTAAACAAGAATAAAACAATTTATCTAAATGTAATGATTAGTTCGGAATATTAAAACATTTTAGTGAAACCTCCGCACACGCACGGACATACAGGAAATTTATCTTTTGAGCATATGGTTGTATGAGGCTTTACACTTCTTTAAAGGGACCTATCCTGAAAATGTTTTAATAGATTAAACCGTATCTTTCTTAACACGTTAGGCCAATAAAACTACTTTGAGGTATAGAGGGTGTCACAGAAATGTGTAGCGTGCTATGCAGAACCAGATTCTACATACAAAAGTTAGACGGAAATGTCTAGTAACATTTTTTGATATCGGCTTAGTTTAGCCGTAATCCGCCATTTTGTAAATTTTTGAAAATAAGCAATAATTTAAAAACACTTTGAGATATTTTTGTGAAACTTGGTATACACCTTAATTGTTTACCTAATAACATTTTCCAAAAATATTACACATTTCAAAGCCGAATTCCCATTTGATTCCATTTGGCTTTGAAATTTTAAAACGACCGCCATTTTGAAATTTAATAAGTTAGATAAAAATTGTTTTGTAAAATGTTATTAGGAAAACAGTTAAGGTTTGTACTAAGTTTCACACAAATATTTTAAAGGGGTTTTGAATCATTAATTATTTTCAAACCTTTACAAAACGGTGGGTTACGGCTAAACTAAGCCCAAATTAAAAACAAGTTACTGAACATTTTCGACTTACTTTTGTATGTAGAATCCAGTTCTGCATAGCACGCTACACATTTTTGTGACACTCTGTATAACGACTCTCAAAAAAGATATGAGATTTAAATGTCAAAGAAAAATTTTGGAAAAAGGAGGTTGCAAAACGCCAATTTGTGAAACTAACAGTACCTTAAATATTTGAAATCCATCATATCCACAGCATCAAACTTCTGACAATGCCTCTTCGACTGAGCAAAGTATCACAAAAACTCGTCACGCTAATTTGAAAAACACATTGTCAGACTATGAAGTCATGTCTCTCAGCTTGTATGTGTCGAACACGGTGTCGGGTAACTATGTGAGGTGTTGCATGCGAGTTCACAACAATCGTTGCCATGGCAACTGCTCGACAAACACGACAAAATGTTGGCCAAATATCACCCGATCAATTCCTCCACTAGCTCATCTTTACTCGCAACGGTACATCATTGATGACTCATCACAGCGAAACAGTTCGCTGTCGTGATTGAGGATGGATTCACAACAACAAAGAATGGTTTACTCCAAGGATGTATTTTATAGAACAATGTTATTATTGTATCGCATTTGTAAGCGTTTTAATATTACCTTTTATTATATTATATCGGCAACATACTCGATGACATAAACTGGTGTACAGTATAGCAAAATAGTGATACAAAATTATTAAACAATTTCTTAGTTAATATGTTAGTTCATAAGTACGTTGCTATCTAGTAAACAGACTCGTACATTTGTTAATTATAATTTAATTATTCATTTATCTATTAACTTTACTGTATTATGTAATGTTTATAAACATTGTTGGAGTATTTATTAGTATGTGGAAGAATAACATTATGTTTTGCATACTCAGAAACTATAGAATATTTAATTGATTGAAAAGTGCAACATAAAATTAAATAGACTGATGATTGATAGAGATAAGTGAAGGTATTTGTTTCAATTCGACGCTCAGCACCTAGTCTGTCTGTCACACAGTGTCACGGTATTGTCATTTGTGTGGATATTGACACCTCTTCAGCATCCCCTCTTCATCTACGGCTCCAATCACCTTCAGCTTCAGGGTCCATGGCCATGGCTTCCCTCTGTCTACTGGTCTACGCAGCAGGCATCTCATCCTTCATCTAAATGCCTTGAACACTGTACACCAGGTACTGTTATCCAGTTTCAATTAACTTGCACCTATTTTGCCAATACATTTTTGTGGCAAAGCGTCAGCATATAATCATTGTACTGTTGCGGTTCTTTACAAACATGCGTCTTAAAGTGAATAAGGACCGGAATTTGCTGTATGAGTATAATTATCGCTGTACAGTTACCTTACCCGCTTGCAGTTATAGTTTGATAAATTATTTGGCGTGAAAATGTATTGCCCTTATTTAAAATAACTGTCACATTCTTCATGGTCCTTCGAGCCGGATGATACTCATTCGATCAAGACAAATAGCCTACTTTAGAATTCTTATTTTATTCTTGTTAAATTCTAACTAAAAATATCAGGATGAGGTTCGTAACTTACTTGTGTTTGTATTGACTTTATTTCCATATATTTTGATTTTTGTATATTTTCATATAAATATTATTAGTAGATGTTAAAGGGAAACTAAAAAAGATAAACTTTTAAAAATAACTACTTTTATTATTACGTTTCGCCTTAAAAGCAGCACGTCTTCAGTCGAAGCTCCAAAAACTGTGTATTGTCTAATTCAGAATATACCGCAGGTAATTTTCAATGTCAAGTCATGACCCTAGTCCTGCCACTCTATCATGCGTTTAATATGTTAAAATGAGAATTGATTGCCCTGTTGAAGATGAACCACTTTTAAGCTATAACGAGCTTTAAATACCGAGTTCAAAGCGAGATTCCTGAGTTGATTGAAAGTAGATTAACCCTTTGTTGTAGGTTCACTACTGATGTATGTTTAATCTGTAGCATGCGAGGAACTTCATCCTGAATCGCTAGTTTTAACTACCTTGTCTTAAAATTTATATGAAACTATTATTTTTCCATAAAAAACGGTAGTTTAGTAACAGACCACATTCACGACCTTGACACTAGAAATAGTAGTCAATATAGGTTGGGATATCATAAGCTTGAAATATCTCAGAAATTACCGTTTGAAATCGGTATTAAATTTTTTAACAAATAACCGGACTATTTAAAAAGTATCGACAGTATAAACTCTTTTAAGTTGAAATTGAAAACATTATTAATTCAAAAATCATTTTATAGTGTTGATGAATTTATGGACTATTCAAATACAACAAGTTTTTCCAACAACATTTCATGTATTAACTCAAAATAAGCTATGTAGCAAATAATACTATAGGGGAACAGTATTTTGGCGATGGGTTTGTCTTATTTGTTTTCATATTTAGATTTGTTTGTTTTAAATGATTTTTGTCACACAATACTTTTGTACACGACAAATAAAGTTTATTATTATTATTTATTACAAGTTACAACCATCTTTCAAAACACTTGAAACGCCTGACATCTCCACAACTGAAGAAACAACTAAAGTTTTGGCTACAGGAGAACCCTTTCTACACAGAAGTAGAATTTCTGCAGAAATAACCAGGACGTGTCATCAAACCCCTTCCTCTTCACGAATCTCAAGAGTCATATTGTAGTAAATTTTGTAAAATGTCCAATTTTCAGTACATTTTATAACCAATCATCAGTCTGCTGTATTGACGCCATGTACTACTCTCTATGAAAATGGCAATACAGGTTATTGTCACAGTATGTACCTCTCCCATTCAAAAAGGTAAAGCACTTGAAACTGTTAACACTACCCTACCTCTAACCTTGAAGACTGCTCTTCTTCATAACAAAATAGAAAGTTATAACATCAGAGGTAGTGTCACACAATTCTACTAAACTCGAACTTGGGCAACAACTACCAGACTGGGAGACGTTAATGAACGTCTTTTAAGGCAGAAGTTTATTTATTCAACAGATTGTCAAGTTGTAAAAAGCCGTTGCACACAAGACATTCAAAACTCGGCTGGAAGGAAACTTCCACTCATATGCATTTTACAGCACATCAAATTTATGACATTCGATTGGGAGAGTGGTATAGTTCGAATACGTAGGAGAGAGCAAACATGAAATATAATTATGTGTTTGTGAATTTAGTAGAAGAACGAGAGGAACATTAAGGGTCCGCCCCGGCTGCGTGGCGACGATCAATGCAAAATACGCTGACCTTATTTTAAAGTTAAGATTAGGTATTTACATGATTTTAAATCTAGGAAGTTGATCTACTAGTGTATAAAGAATTTTATTTCGTAATTGTGCGTTTTAAGTACACACGACAACTCAAACCTAGACAACTTCAAAGTTTATTTGTGAAACTATCAAACCACTTACGAGAAATCGGGCTCTATACTCATATATGAGAGTAAAAAAAAACTCATGTTATTTCCTAATATATCGTGTTTATGAATGTAACAACTCTTTTGAAAGGTGCAAACGGTCCGCTGTAAAACCTTGCAAGCGCTTGGCTAGTAAGTTAAGCCTCATAAAATGGAAGAAGGAACGTTGTTTAGCCAGTTGTTAAGTGCGCTGTGACGTGTGTTCCTTGTGCGGACGAACACAGACTGTTTCTAAGGTGACAACTGAGGTGGACCCTTAAAGGAGATAAACAATATTGACGATGTATTTAGTGGAAACATGTGTTTGGTATACGTGGGCGAAGTGGGGTGGGGGGTGCGCACGGGGTGGTTAGATGCGCGACCCCTCGCCGAGCGCAGCATACCCACTACCCAGTGTGCGTGCGACAGTGCTCGGTTACTCATCCCAACCCTCTCAGCTCTCAGACGCGCACATCTCGTCACTTCGAGCTTTGTACTTTTGGTGGCGTTGAAAAGGCTTGAGGTATTCGAATTTTTAGTCTTTTGTTTGTTCATAAAACAAATTTGTTTGTTGAAACATTAAGTACGGTGACATTTGAATTCGAGAGTTCATGATTATAACATTATAAATCTCACTGAAACAAATAAAAACTAACAATCTCAAATAATGAGGAGAAATAAATATAAACTGACGTACTTAAAATAAGTACATTTAAGGCAACTATTGACGAAATTAAACTTGTAATTTATTACTTTGTAAATACAGTATTGTATTTCAAAAATTCCTTAGACACATTTGTTTCTGTCTACATTTGTGGCATTTTTAAAGGGTAAGAGAGTTAACTTAACAAAATCGTCAAGTAAAATAGTCACTTAAGGAGTTCCCCCACGATATTTAAACCTATTATTGTCAGAGTGTATTATGTAGTTTCATTGTAAGGGTTGTAGGGAGCACAGCGGACTAAAAAATATTGTTTTTTGGTATAATAATTAAGCCTCGGAAGTGTGAAATCAGTTTGCTGCTTAGCCAAAAAGCATTTTTCTTTATATTCTTTATTTTCTTACATTGTCTATGTGTATTTTTAAGTTTTTAACTAGTTGTCTACAAATTGACATATTTGTTTTTTCTAAATATTTGGTAAATTTGCCAAAGTGATCTTTTTAAACTGCAATTTTTTGTCCACGTTTTGTAAAATTTTAAAGTTTAACTGTTAAAAAACTTTAAAACCCTATTTAAAATGGTAGTATACCCCTATATTTCAGTTTGTAAACCACTAGTTGTAGACATTTTACAAAATATTAAAATGTGAATGAATGAGGTTCGTTTTGAGTTTGGATGTAAACGGATTCCAGGTTTCCTATGTTTACAGGTAAAACTTATAATATGTATATGTTTAATACTAATATGTATTAGTATGTACTAATATTTAAACATTTATCATCAGATCATGGACATTATTTGTGTTGACAAAAAACATAAATAAAAGTGTTAAATCAAGCTCCCCAACGAGATCAATGTTTACTGTCAGAACTGGCTTTATTCAAAACGAAACTAAAAGAATATTTGTTGATTAAGGCTCCTTACTGTAGCAGAGTTTATTGCAGAATCTGCTAACTTCCCATAATATGGAGTATTTAACATAGTAATTTTTATAGTGATTTCAAAATAAAGTTAGCCACTCAAACTACAATATATAAATTGAAATAAGACAGACAAAATTATAAGACGTATATATATACATTATTTCACCGTATTTACCAGTGGCTTAAGCCCATTCTGGCATTTGAAATTGTAATTCACCTCTCATTTCACCACTATTGTAACATCTCCATTTCATTAAAGTCAACACAAACAACATGTGTACATTGACTCAATAAATTATTATTTTTAAACAACAAAAAACTATTATACTGAAGAAAAGCCACCGTTATTAAAATTAATAAGGGCTTAATTGTTTCCGAGTGAAATTAGTTTAAAGCGCCAGAAAAATTAAGGAAGTTGTCTGTGGTATAGTACGTTTGTTTAACTAGAAATTCTTTTAATGCGTTTTTACAATTTGAAGTAGACAATTTTAGTTTTAACTTTCTGAAAGATTGTTTCAGAAAGAACTTTCTTCCTTTGTACCGAGGAAAATTTTAAAAATTTGGAGTCTGTGATATTTATTTTTTTAAATGATATTTTTGTCTTTTATGGTAACCGTGAATGTCAGCTTCCGACTTATTATCACATTTATTTAAACAAAATAAAATGGTAATAAGTAACGTCGTTGTTTTTAAATTTTTGAATATATCTTGGTTGGACTTACGAAACTTTGCAAAATTGAGAGCCGTCTCAATATAAATTTGGAGCAAGCTCCCCAAAGTGCAATAGCTTCTGACAAATGACATTGAATTAAGCCATAATAGGCTATTTTCAGTACACCAGTACTGTAATAGCTTGATAAGTGTCTGATAAGGTAGATTCCAGTGGAAACCTTCTTACAGACGTAATCAATGTGCTCATTCCAAGATAATCTACTGTCAACATGGAGCCCGAGAAATTTGGTGCTTTTGACTTCTTTAAGGATCATATCTTCAATTAACACCGACGGTTGATATTGATGGAACTCAGCTTTATTCAACTGAAAGCTTATAAAACAAGATTTACTAAAATGTGTATGTAAATAATTTAAGTTTACCCATAAATATGTATACACAATTCATTTTAAAAGTAATTTATAGTTCCTGCGTTATTGTAGTACCGGTACCTAAAATTTTCAAAATGATAATATACAATACACTTTTAACATTAAAACATTCAAAATTAGTGGGGGAGTGCTCTTAATATTAGGGTTGACATTAACTTTCGATTCTTACTCACACAAAGTAAAAGCATATTCTAATTGACACTTAAACTTCCAGCTAGGTGGAAATAAAGCTTTTCTAAGATCAAAGATGTTCATTACATGCCAATAAAGCGGGAGGCAATTTCACTTTCTGTAGTAACAGTTTCATTTCCTTTTCACAACACTGAGTAAATTCCTTGTGCAAAGCTTGTTTTGACGATATAATGGGAAATCTCCGAAGTGAAAACATACACGGATACTCCGATGTAATAGTACTTTTGTTGATACCAACATTTATTCTGAAAACCAACACTTTTACTTTGATAAATATTTTAAGTTTTTACACCACCTCAATTTTACAAATACAGTTTTTATAAAACTATAGACTACTATGTGATTATGAGGAACTATTGCCCGAAATGCATTGTGGGAAAATCAATTTTCACATAGGATCTACCTGTTTACACCTTTGTTTACTTCTGGATTGAAATATTATTACCTACGTTTTCCATCGTTTATAAGTGAACAGTACACGACGTTTCGGGATCTGGAATCTGATCTCTGAGCTGCCAGAGCCACATTGGCTGACTTAGAGCACTGGATGACCAATCACAGCCGTGAATCATACTGTTCAACTGTAAAAGAGAACACACGAATACCTAAACAGGCACAGCCAATGGAAGGGGAATTCTTTAGAGCTTTGATGCATTAATCAGTTTTTTCCACAAAATAGTTAAAATTACTAACAAGCTACAGAAAATTCCCTACACGGTGAATCACGAACATTTAATATAGGCCTAAGCCGAACGTTACTTTGTGTAATTACTGCTGAACGTATGGTTACCTTTCACCTGAAGATGGGTTCAGATTCCAGATCCCAAAACGTCGAGTTCTTTTTATTCACTCAAAAACGATGGAAAAGCTCTGTAATATTTCAACCTCATATATTGTACCATCGTGAAAAACAAATTTGAAAGAATGAATTTGTTGACTTGTGTGACAGCTGGTACGATGAGGGAGGCACTGCGGCGGATGCCCCCGGAGTTGCTGGGAGCCACCATCCAGTGGCTGAGCGGTCTGAGGAACGATACTGTGGACATGAGAGAACCCCAGGTCAGTGAACCCGCAGAGAGCTTTAAACCTTATCTCAACAAGATTTCCATTTATTTTAATTACGTGTGTGTATAACTAGTTTCTTTTTTATTTATACACAGATAAAATGTAAGGACACTTATTTTATTTAAACACGATTGAATGAATAGCCTTTTTAGGGATAAAAATAAGGAATTCTTAGGGATTATTTATTTATTCTCTCAACGATAAAATCCAATGATGAAAAAAAACGTACATTAAAAAGAGTACGAACTAGGTTGTAGACTAGTTTGAAATGACTAACAAAAGCAATTAATTATGGAATTACTGAACAGGGATTAAGGAACAATCGTCTTAAATAGGAAACTATTTGAAGGCATTTCTCACGCCAGATTGGAAGAGTGGGGCTAAGCTACGAAGTGCAACAGGGTTTCATAGTTAGCTCTTGCCACTTGTTGATTACGTTAACGAAGTTGGTTCATCAATCATGATGTTCATTGAGCAGATGCCACGATTCTGTTCAAATCAAAATCAATCACCAAACTAGAAACAAAGGCTAAAATTGAGCTCAACAGTCCAATCCATCATTTTAGTTGGCTCGATCTAAAAACAAATCTAAACAATTGTCAATTGTCAGGTTATTGGCTGAAGTTATTGGAAATATTTATATTTTAAAACTAAAACCATAAATATATTAGGCTAATAAATGTCATTAATTTGTTAAACTATTTGATTACCAATCAAGTTAATTCAAACAAGTAATTATTTTCTGTTGCAACAGACAACCCCAGATTTTACTCGTATATACACCCGTGTTAGACGATATTGAGATTCAAGAAGTCTACTCCTCAACAATCTTTGGAAAACACCTAACTCGAGGTTTGACGAGGGACTTTAAAATTTATAGCATACTCGCTGACCAGACAGGTATTGTCCTGGCCTATTTATGCACAATTTAAATAAAATAATAATGAATAAGTAAATGGACAATCTTTCAATGATTGAAAGGTATTTATTACCTTTTGATGCAAAATATTTATTTTTATTTCTGGCACATTAATTTTGGTTTTTTCTACACGATAATAGACGACATTATGATTGGTTAAGAGAAGAACATGAAATTTCTAAATTCATGCCACCAAAATGTTACCACTTGCTGATCCTGTACGCGCTGATACCACTGCTGGGTCTACTACTGAA
Organism: Matsumurasca onukii; assembly: GCA_018831715.1. Lineage (NCBI taxonomy): Eukaryota > Metazoa > Arthropoda > Insecta > Hemiptera > Cicadellidae > Matsumurasca > Matsumurasca onukii. The sequence continues at coordinate 27,377,968 of CM032058.1, forward strand.
CCTCAAGTGTGTGCTGAGGAGCTGATTGCTACAGCAGAGACATACTGACAAGCTCGTGCTGACTCTCTACTGCTGATGTCACCTGTGTTGTGTCTAGGTGCGTGCCTCCATGTCTGCTCAGTGGCTACATGTGCTGATCCTGTACGCGCTGATACCACTGCTGGGTCTACTGAACCTCAAGTGTGTGCTGAGGTTGCTACACAGTAGAGACATTACTGACAAGCTCGTGCTGACTCTCTACTGCTGATGTCACCTGTGTTGTGTTAGGTGCGTGCCTCCATGTCTGCTCAGTGGCTACATGCTGATCCTGTACGCGCTGATACCACTGCTGGGTCTACTACTGAACCTCAAGTGTGTGCTGAGGTTGCTACACAGTAGAGACATTACTGACAAGCTCGTGCTGACTCTCTACTGCTGATGTCACCTGTGTTGTGTCTAGGTGCGTGCCTCCATGTCTGCTCAGTGGCTACATGTGCTGATCCTGTACGCGCTGATACCACTGCTGGGTCTACTACTGAACCTCAAGTGTGTGCTGAGGTTGCTACACAGTAGAGACATTACTGACAAGCTCGTGCTGACTCTCTACTGCTGATGTCACCTGTGTTGTGTCTAGGTGCGTGCCTCCATGTCTGCTCAGTGGCTACATGTGCTGATCCTGTACGCGCTGATACCACTGCTGGGTCTACTACTGAACCTCAAGTGTGTGCTGAGGTTGCTACACAGTAGAGACATTACTGACAAGCTCGTGCTGACTCTCTACTGCTTATGTCACCTGTGTTGTGTCTAGGTGCGTGCCTCCATGTCTGCTCAGTGGCTACATGTGCTGATCCTGTACGCGCTGATACCACTGCTGGGTCTACTACTGAACCTCAGTGGCTACATGTTATTGCTGATCCTGTACGCGCTGATACCACTGCTGGGTCTACTACGCCTCAAGTGTGTGCTGAGGTTGCTACACAGTAGAGACATTACTGACAAGCTCGTGCTGACTCTCTACTGCTGATGTCACCTGTGTTGTGTCTAGGTGCGTGCCTCCATGTCTGCAGTGGCTACATGTGCTGATCCTGTACGCGCTGATACCACTGCTGGGTCTACACTGAACCTCAAGTGTGTGCTGGGTTGCTACATGCAGTGAGACATTACTGACAAGCTCGTGCTGACTCTCTACTGCTGATGTCACCTGTGTTGTCTCAGGTGCGTGCCTCCATGTCTGCTCAGTGGCTACATGTGCTGATCCTGTACGCTGATACCACTGCTGGGTCTACTACTGAACCTCAAGTGTGTGCTGAGGTTGCTACACAGTAGAGACATTACTGACAAGCTCGTGCTGACTCTCTACTGCTGATGTCACCTGTGTTGTGTCTAGGTGCGTGCCTCCATGTCTGCTCAGTGGCTACATGTGCTGATCCTGTACGCGCTGATACCACTGCTGGGTCTACTACTGAACCTCAAGTGTGTGCTGAGGTTGCTACACAGTAGAGACATTACTGACAAGCTCGTGCTGACTCTCTACTGCTGATGTCACCTGTGTTGTGTCTAGGTGCGTCCGCTCCATGTCTGCTCAGTGGCTACATGTGCTGATCTGTACGCTGATAGCACTGCTCAGTCTGCTACTGAACCTCAGTGGCTACATGTGCTGATCCTGTACGCGCTGATACCACTGCTGGGTCTACTACTGAACCTCAAGTGTGTGCTGAGGTTGCTACACAGTAGAGACATTACTGACAAGCTCGTGCTGACTCTCTACTGCTGATGTCACCTGTGTTTGTCTAGGTGCGTGCCTCCATGTCTGCTCAGTGGCTACGTGCTGATCCTGTACGCGCTGATACCACTGCTGGGTCTACTACTGAACCTCAAGTGTGCTGGGGTTTGCTACACAGTAGAGACATTACTGACAAGCTCGTGCTGACTCTCACTGCTGATGTCACCTGTGTTGTGTCTAGGTGCGTGCCTCCATGTCTGCTCAGTGGCTACATGTGCTGATCCTGTACGCGCTGATACCACTGCTGGGTCTACTACTGAACCTCAAGTGTGTGCTGAGGTTGCTACACAGTAGAGACATTACTGACAAGCTCGTGCTGACTCTCTACTGCTGATCACCTGTGTTGTGTCTAGGTGCGTGCCTCCATGTCTGCTCAGTGGCTACATGTGCTGATCCTGTACGCGCTGATACCACTGCTGGGTCTACTACTGAACCTCAAGTGTGTGCTGAGGTTGCTACACAGTAGAGACATTACTGACAAGCTCGTGCTGACTCTCTACTGCTGATGTCACCTGTGTTGTGTCTAGGTGCGTGCCTCCATGTCTGCTCAGTGGCTACATGTGCTGATCCTGTACGCGCTGATACCACTGCTGGGTCTACTACTGAACCTCAAGTGTGTGCTGAGGTTGCTACACAGTAGAGACATTACTGACAAACTCGTGCTGACTCTCTGCTGCTGCAACCTGCTGATAGACAGTTTTGTGCTGATACCCACCACTGTTGCGCTCCTTAGTCACTCCTGGCTCCTGGGCAGGACCATGTGCTTCTTGCTCCCTATTATACAGGTATGTTCACGGTTTATGTATAGATACACTTTATTTACAAAGGGTTTGCAATAACTTAGTGCTGTACATTTTAATGTTTTCATGAATTGTTTTGTTTATCCGGATCATTTCTTCGAAATTGTAACCAATGTTATAATAGGTAGATGGCAGTCAGTTCGCAGCGCTATCTGTGTTCGGGCTGCCACTTCTATGTTGATTGTTCGGAAGTCACGTTAAGCCGTTGGTCCTTGTATTTTCATTGGTCATTTGGCTATTAATTAATGACCCATTTTAAGAAAGAGTCGGCCTTTGTACCATGACTACACCTCTTAACTCATTACTACCACTCATCACACTCATCCTTCACCACATATTTGCCTTAAAGTACCTTCATGAGAGTGGTCGGCATCTCAAATAGTGATAGTGATATAGTAATTTTATTGCCTCCACCATTCGGCATCTATGCGCCATCTACGTGCTTTGCTTTACCTATTATAACATAATCTTTGGTTTTACCTAATTACCTTTTACGGTAATAAGTTGATAATACTATTTCTTACTCACACAACTTTCTTAAGAAGCTAGGACCGTTATTCGGCTTTTAATCGGTACACTTAAGAAACTTTACGGCAATCGAAATACGTAACTTATAACGGCAATTATTTATGCCATACAGTACAATAAGCCATTCTATAAATATACTAACTTACATTAAATCCAACCAACATGTTAGATGAAGCACAATATCGTTTGACTTGTATCATATAGAGAACGTCTGTAATATTGAATATTCTGCAATATAAGGAGTCTTGAGGTTAATTATGTTGACACATTATCTACGACTTTAGTCAGATGCTAGCAACTCAATACACCTCTTGCGTCTGTGAGCTCTAACCAGTATTACCAACAGTAATTGCTTACATATGCGATAGAAATGTGTTTATATATCATGGTTGACAAATATGTCTAAAATTTAAAACATATCTTAAACAATATTGTCAAAATCCTGTATAAGTTTGGTTAACAACAAACATATTGGAAACGCGTAGAAAGTATCTGCAACGACACCCACGTCCGACGACTGGAGTGAAGCCAATAATTGAGTTGAACCTATCTCGATCCCCGAGCGAAGCAAGGTCACTGCATTGGCGCGATCCCGAGGGAATAGTCTAGACAGAGAAAATTACTACTTGGTAATGTGGAAAAAACAATAATACTTCTATAAACCGATCCTGACTTCCAGAACACGTGTAAGCTCTCTAGAGGTCCCATTCTTTGTTCGATGAAAATGTATATACAATTTATGAAAATTTTCTTTTTGTAAATATCTCAGTCAAGTTATTTAGCCAGTAAAATAAATACATTTATTGTCAAAATATACAAACATATTGATTTTTTGGCATAAAAAGAAAAATCTACAGCCACCGGTAGGACTTAAGTAACGAAAAAAATATACTCGTACTACGTGATTAGATAATTGTTCAACAGTTCTGAAACGCTATAAAAAGATGGTTAATTCAAATAACTTTTTAGATTTGTTTTGAGTTAATTGGCGTTGTGGTTTTTAAGTAATTTGGCAATTTATTATACACGGTGAGTTTTAAATGTCCCCCCTTAACTTTGGAAAATGGAAAATTTTTTAAACCCTTTGGGAAATGTTTTTAAAGGATTCTGAAGTATGTTTTGACGTGCTTTGCGTCACTAAAGGTCGGAAGGAGGAGGGTCTTTCAAAGTTTTTAAATACAACCCCCCTCTTTGTGGCACCTCAAAAGAAAGGTAATTTTAATACAAATTCAACGACGCAAAGTAAATTTCGACTCGTTTTTTGTAACACCTATTAAAAGATTGCTAGAAATCAACTTTAAAATGCCACGTTTCACATACAGTTGTTTTAATGACAAATTTTGCTTGAAAATCTCTTGAGAGGATCATTACAACGTTATCCCATAGGGTATTTTGAAGAACAATTTGTTATAAAAATTGTTTATGAAATGCAGCATTTTAAACCTGAGTTCTTGTAATCTTTAAATGAATACTACAAAAAATGAGTCAAGATCAAAAATGTCTTTGCATTGTTGAATTTGTATTGAAATGCTTCAATGGGTTTATCGTATACATGAAGTGTGTGGTAAGTTGGTCTAATTAAATGGTTTCTAGTGCTGTGTAAGAAAACACAACAAACTGAAAGTAACGTTTACGGTGGGTGTTGTTGGTGGGGAGGGGGAGAGTAGAAGAGTTCACACAAAAATAGCTGTTTTAATTCATTGTCTCAGCAACACCCGGTGTAGGAGACATTTTAAAATAAACTTTTATTTCAGTGTTACTAATCAATATTCATAAAACTATGTTTACCCGTTTGAAAATGGCGGCTAAAAAGTAGGGTTTCGCTTTAACAGCGGAATAGGTAGCCCGTCTTTAATGAAGTGTCAAACGTATTTTCTCGTAAAAGACCACGTGGTTGCGTATTGATATGTTTTTTTTTTTTAGATACGATAAACTCGAAACAATTCAGTAAATTATCGATTCAATTCACCTTTTTTTTAACTTGCTCACTTGAGTTCTTTTTGTTTACTCTTTCTCGTCTCTTTCTTTATAATTTGTTAAAACTCATTAAGCTCTACTCTATGAATGTAAGAAAAATCAGAAAAGATTATCCTTTTACCAAGTTATGATACAGTACCTTCTGTTTGACAAAGTATGCAGCTTTGAATGTTTCACATTTGAAAAAAAAACTGTGCAAGAATATTCACGTCGAGTGAAACCGATTCACCGACAAGTCCTTGTTTTACATTCAGCTCTCGATGTTAAGTGTTGTCCTGAGGCGAACTGTTTCTGAGAAGCTTACTTTGTCACACCAAGGGCAAAGCTTTGCTTTGTCTGTTGGGAAAGAAAACACAGTGTAAATAAAAAGGGATTTGTTAATCAAAGTAAGGGAGAGTATCTTTGGTGGGGTTCGAACTTGTAAAAAGCAGTCTCGTGCTCTAGCAACCCAGCCACCACGCTGAAACTATGATCTGATAAAAATTACCTTTTTGTAAGTGTATTTTAGTAAACACAAAACGACGGTACTTCTTTACGGACAATCCTACGGGCAAACGTGGTGGGTAGGCTGTACAAGTGCAGTTTTCTAGACTGTTCATGAAATATGCAGACTTACGGGGTTTTACTTATCATGAAAGGAAAACACATAAAAAAACTCAATAAAACTACTCATTCCACTGTTACAGCGCTAATCACTGTTTTGGCCGCCATTTTGAAACGACTTGATGAAAATTTGGTGATATAATAATATAACACATGTTTATGTCGAATTTCATCAAAATCGAACAAAATTTACTGTTATACTAGTTTATTAAAATCCTTTTTGGGAAAAGTCCCTCCTAAAAGTAGGGCTCCGGTGGTCCAATTTCGCTGGTTAACGAACTCGATCAAGATATTTACAAAAGAAAAATTTGTACAAAATTTGATGTAAATCGGAATACATATGTGACTTGCACGGATGATATATACGAATGTTGAAAAGTGCTTAAACCATGTTTTGGGGGTCAGGATCGGTGCTTATTTCATGGTCCCGAGCCTGGGTCTTACTATGCTGACGGCTTGAATATCTAATTTTCCAAAGGAAATTTGATAAAAACAAGCAGTTCTAACACTGAGAAAGTCGTTAGAACAAGCTCTGAATTCGAAACAAGCTAAACTTCAACAAAGAGAGAGTTGTGCATGCAATCATTCAAAGCTTGAAACTGTTAACCTTACCTTACCTCTACATTTTGGAAAACCCTTTATACACAAGACATGACTGTGAAGTGTGACTGTGACATTCAAGAGTAGTTTATGTCTTTGTTCACGCCATTTTGTTTCGTTTTTCACTAGATAGTTTTTAACTCCGGACGATCAATCAACTCTATAATTGTATGGTGTGTACTCAAATAAAAATAAATTAGCAAAAATTATACCCTTTGAAACATTAATATTTTTACTTGAAAATAGCAAAACACTGTTAATGTTAAGAAATAAACCAGTTTAACGCTTGAAGATTTTGTCTGCCAACACTTCTAAAGTCTTGCTTTAATTAAACACTACACAAATATAAAAGTCGATTCTTTAACTTATCTCCGAAATAATAATGATTTATTGGGAGAAGAAAAATGGTGTCTAGTGGGTAAACTAGTTTTTGGATACATGCCGAAAGAAGTTTTTTATATACGCTGAATATCAACCCTAACTATGGCTGGGTGATCATCAAACTGCGCGTAAATCAGCCGATAGCTGAAACCACAAATAAATATGTTTTCTGCCATTCCAACATGTCGTAATTGGGTTCGTGCAATGTCATGAGCAGTGGTGAGTGTGGAGTATTTGTTGTGTTCATAGCCGCCAACGCCAGACTTGTTCGTCAATTACTCTCAACAATGTTGCGAGAGAATCTCGTATTTGTGTTGAGTATCAAGTAACAATTATTACACAGTTGTGGTTTTATTTTTCAATAAAGTTCAACTCAATTTGTTTCAGCTTGGAAATATTATTAAACTCTGTTAGTCCTGATATCTTGAAACAGTTTATTTTCATACTTTCAAAGTATGTTGACATGATGGGTTGCTATTGAAGTATGTTGTTAATGGTTTTCCTCTTGTGTTATCAACAAATAATGGTCAATTTCATCACTTGGTCCTAAAGTGAAGCATTAAAGTTAAAGAGTTACAGTTGACTTTAAGTGAACGAGGATAACAAATTACTTAGGGACAAGAACGATTTGTCATGATGCAAATAGTGCAAAGAAATGTTCGTTTTTAATATTACAATAAAGTCGAAGGAAACATTGTTTTAACCACAGGTTTGTATAGGTTAGAAGAAAACCATGTTACACTGGTTTATTATTGGCCGGTGTTGGAACTAAAAACAAACCTTTCACCATTACTTCCATGTAAACAGCTGTTTTACATACTTCATAAGCGGGCCAAAAGTTGCGTCTTCTTGCCCTCGCCAAGAAAGCAAAACAACAGCTGATCTTGTAGTCAAATAGACGTAGGGCCGTATTCAGAGACGTCACTTAGCTCAGCTCAAGATTAGCCCTGAGCCACGGCTTACTTGAGGGTAAGCTGAGCCTAAGTGGCGTCTCTGAATACGGCGCGTAAAGTAACTGCAGTTGTTGATAAAGTAACCAACAAAACAAATAATTGATTGCTGAAATTTTGTTTGTAGGTTGGTTGTACAGTTAGCAGAACATTAAACATAAGCATACTATGTAATGTTGCCTGAAATAGTGACTGCACATCTACCGAAAGGGGTTTGCCTAGCCCTTGAACGTTCTTCAAACCTCAACTGCGTCTCTTTTTTTATACGATCTCGGGCTGCAAACACCCCACTTTCGGAATTTATTACAAAATGTACTATAATAAAACAGCTGCTGCCCCACAAAATATAAAGGCCATCAAAAGAAACCTTTATTTTCTCGGAATAAAAGTTCAACTTTAGCACGTCATCGCGTTTCTCAAAACAGGGAGAACAAAATGACTAAAATATGTGTTTATCGCTGATTAATAGATAATTTGTGTAATATCCGTTTCTTCTGAACGATCATACTAAAATAATGAGTTTAAAGATTGGTTTACTTTCAGATTAGTTTAGTAACTGCTAACCGTTGACTATAACTTTTAATTGTTTTACGATTACAAACCCCCCTGGACTGGGACTCGTGGCGTGGTTCTGTAATCCAGCTTCATGGAGGTCAGGTTTTGAGGATGATATAGGTCTAAAGCGGCTCAGATAGTCTCAGTGATCATCTGATGATACCCGCATCAACTCGCACCATCGTTTAGACATATCAGACCATCACCTGCGTGGTTCGGAAGTCAGCACGTTACGCCGTTGGTCCTTGTATTTCCATTGGTCACTGGGCTATTAATTAATGACCCATTCTAAGGAAGAGTCGGCCTTAGTTTGTAACAAGTCTACACCTCATAATTCGTTACTACCACTCATTAGACTCATACTTCATCACATATTTGCCTTAAAATACCCTAATGAGCGTGGTCGGCATCTCAAATAGTGATATAGTGAACCCCTAAAAAGAGATACGATATCAAAATTCAGGAAAATAGTGACATCAAACCAGTAAGTACTACCAAACAGTTCACTGTCGGATAATCGGCTTTAAGAGCTTTATTACAGCGAACTTCTAAACAACTAAAGAGGAGAGTTTTCGCCTTGATATACCCAGTTTCATCTATACGTTTTTATGTGTTGATATTTTGTTATTTTTTACCCCATATGTTGGTTTATTCTCATTCAGTTTGTTTCTTCAATATTTTATAGTTATGGCCCAATTTTGTACTTGGCAACTAGTTACATTAACACATAAGCTTTTGCTTAAAAGAGAAACGACTTATTGGCAACTAAAGGAAATTTGAAAACAAAACCTGGACTACTAACATTACAATTTTTCTAAACTAAGTGATCCTATAAAACATGGTTTGGATCATAAAATAAACTCCTTAAATAAATTAAAATTCACATTACTGATAAATTGTTATATATTTTTCTACAGTTTATTTGGGGGTTTATCTTATCAAGTACTGCATTTCCACACTCAAAATGTCGAACGTACAGTAAATCTTGAATAATTAGGTTTTAAATAGCGTTTTAAACGTTTCTATATAGAAATTATAATTTATCTGGGAGGTAACATACGAACCTTCACTGTGTCCGTGACAAACAGTAAATCTACAGAATTTACAAATCCTCACACAACTCGAACATGTTGTGCCTAATTAAACACGTTTCGACCAAAGTGTTGTGCTATTTTATTTATAGGGAAAGAATATTGCGGTGTATTAGTCCTACAGTACTTGATGACCATTATCATTGCACTTAGCTTGCATTAATTTAGTGTGCATCGTCTACTATTTACACAGTAACAGCTGTTGTTAGTTTTCTTGAGCGCCTTCAATTTTTTTCCTAGGCAAGTCCTGCAGTACATTTGTGTAGCTGTTTCATCACTTACGACGTACATTCTACTAGCACACTTATTACACTGTATTATATCGAATACCGCTGTTTTACAGCTTGACTCTGCTTCATTCTTCAATCTATACTCTGGCTGAACTTAGTAGACGTGTAAAGGCCATGTCCCAACCCTGCAAAACACAGGTAATTCTTGCACGCACGACGTATAGAGCGGAGAGGGTATACTGTACTATAGTCCGCAGCTAAGCTGTGTTTATCTTCAATTTCCATAGGAAAGAGAGCTACTAAATTTCATCGCCATATAGAACGAAAGCTTAAAGGTTTTGAGCTTCTCAAAACCTCCTGAGTCAAATGGAAAGACTGTACAGATAGATACATGGCAGATACAGTGGCAGTATACAGTGTATTGATATATCACAGGGCAGTGAATCTTTACGCGATGCACTCGTTTAACAGTTAAGTGGTCCATTCCTTGAATATGGGCTATTAATTAATGACCCATTCTAAGGAAGAGTCGGCCTTAGTTTGTAACAAGTCTACACCTCATAATTCGTTACTACCACTCATTAGACTCATACTTCATCACATATTTGCCTTAAAATACCCTAATGAGCGTGGTCGGCATCTCAAATAGTGATATAGTGAACCCCTAAAAGAGATACGATATCAAAATTCAGGAAAATAGTGACATCAAACCAGTAAGTACTACCAAACAGTTCACTGTCGGATAATCGGCTTTAAGAGCTTTATTACAGCGAACTTCTAAACAACTAAAGAGGAGAGTTTTCGCCTTGATATACCCAGTTTCATCTGTACGTTTTTATGTGTTGATATTTTGTTATTTTTTACCCCATATGTTGGTTTATTCTCATTCAGTTTGTTTCTTCAATATTTTATAGTTATGGTTTTGTACTTGGCAACTAGTTACATTAACACAAAGCTTTTGCTTAAAGAGAAACGACTTATTGGCAACTAAAGGAAATTTGAAAACAAAACCTGGACTACTAACATTACAATTTTTCTAAACTAAGTGATCCTATAAAACATGGTTTGGATCATAAAATAAACTCCTAAATAAATTAAAATTCACATTACTGATAAATTGTTATATATTTTTACAGTTTATTTGGGGTTTATCTTATCAAGTACTGCATTTCCACACTCAAAATGTCGAACGTACAGTAAATCTTGAATAATTAGGTTTTAAATAGCGTTTTAAACGTTTCTATATAGAAATTATAATTTATCTGGGAGGTAACATACGAACCTTCACTGTGTCCGTGACAAACAGTAAATCTACAGAATTTACAAATCCTCACACAACTCCGAACATGTTGTGCCTAATTAAACACGTTTCGACCAAAGTGTTGTGCTATTTTATTTATAGGGAAAGAATATTGCGGTGTATTAGTCCTACAGTACTTGATGACCATTATCATTGCACTTAGCTTGCATTAATTTAGTGTGCATCGTCTACTATTTACACAGTAACAGCTGTTGTTAGTTTTCTTGAGCGCCTTCAATTTCTTTTCCTAGGCAAGTCCTGCAGTACATTTGTGTAGCTGTTTCATCACTTACGACGTACATTCTACTAGCACACTTATTACACTGTATTATATCGAATACCGCTGTTTTACAGCTTGACTCTGCTTCATTCCTCAATCTATACTCTGGCTGAACTTAGTAGACGTGTAAAAGGCCATGTCCCAACCCTGCAAAACACAGGTAATTCTTGCACGCACGACGTATAGAGCGGAGAGCGAGGGTATACTGTACTTGTATAGTCCGCAGCTAAGCTGTGTTTATCTTCGAATTTCCATAGGAAAGAGAGCTACTAAATTTCATCGCCATATAGAACGAAAAGCTTAAAGGTTTTGAGCTTCTCAAAACCTCCTGAGTCAAATGGAAAGACTTAGGTACAGATAGATACATGGCAGATACAGTGTATTGATATATTTACAGGGTGAGTCTCTACTGAGTGCACTAATTTTAACAGTGGATTCTACTCGTTGAAATGGACCAAAAAAATACCTATATCCCTATATCTAACTTCAACCGTTTAGCTGTAATGGCGTATTTTGTAAATTTTTTGAACTACACGACTTTCTTTTTAGGGACAGATAGTTAAAGATAAATGTATATAGATGTAAATCGTAATTTTTGTTCGATTTTCACGAAATTTGGTCAAGTGTTCCTTTTTTTAATTTCTAGGTTAAGTTCGTTAACCAGCAACCTTGATTTACCGGCAGTGACCTCTAAGTGGGAGGGGGTTCCCCCCAAAACGGGGGTTATGCTATAAAAACTGTATTTATGATTCGATTAGAACTTAACTTGGTATATCACTTCTGATACAGACCCAACATGTGTACCCAAAACCTAACAGTATCCATTCAGCCAGACCAAGACGTAGGCCGAAAATAATTATGTTTCACCACTATCTTGGTCTGGCTGATTGGATTACATTGGTCTTGTTACACATAGTAGGTTCGGCTCTATCATTGTTTATATCAAGTGGTTTTAAACAATCAAAACCAGATCATAAGTACAGATTTTCTAGTATAAACCCCCATTTTAAGGGAAACGCACCCTAAAAGGGCACTTCCTGTGTAAATCATCCTTTATTACAGGAAATTTGCTAGGATTCATGGTTATCAAAAGTTAGGTCTTCGGAGTTAAATTGTAGTTTTTATTAGCTGTAAGACTAAAAATTTCAAGTAAGGTATTAAATTTTTCTTAACGTTTCGTTAGTTATGTCGTGTTATATTATTCGTAAAATTCTAATAAAATCTATTTACTTAAATTATATTGGACCTCAAATCGTAAAAATCTAATTTCGCACACAAAACACACAGGACAGTTGTCAAGTTTGAACTTACTTGGAACACAACCACACCTTACTCAACAGAATAAACAGTTGCCCACTGTAAGTACATTACGTGTGATGTGTGTGTGTGTGATGTACGTGACGCGACCGCAGGGACATGATGTTGATGTTAAACAATGTTATTTACATGTCAATCAGTCACTCGCCTTGTCAACGTGACTTCGTGTTTCACTTGAAACAATGCTGGCTTTCAAACCGTGTAAGAGTGACTTGCACAACAGTCTAAACCGATTCTACCGACAGTTTTACAGAGACTTTCCATTTCATACACGGGGTGTTTCAAAATTTCCTATTCACCTTAACTTTTGAACGGCCGAAAGTTTGTGAATTGATGGCTGAGTTCCAAAACATCTATCTTTAGGAGAGCTACACAATTCTAACTGCGTATCTTAAAACTGCCAAATAGAAAACTGATATTTGACAAATGATACTTTATCATAAATAGTTAAATTTTTAGTTATCTAACGACAGTTGTAGGTGTATTTAATAACTCCACATTACATATGTTACAGTAGAATCAAACACTGTATATTTAACCATATTCCAATTAGTTATACCTGAAACAAATAAATATATAATAATAAACTCTCAGGTACGTCGTACTCAATACACAAAGGTATTGGAAATAATCTGTGCGTTATTGCAATTTCACAATGGGTATGAAAGAAAATAAGCTAAACACATTATTATAATTATTTTATTCAGAATGTTTAAACATTTTCTATTTAACTGCTTTAAAGCGTACATCTTCACTACAATTTCAAGATATCACACTTTAATATGGCTCGAGTAGTTTTTGTTTTGAGGAATAAGAAGTTGTCTCATCTAACAACTTGAACTCAATTAACAGAATATAATACGAATTTCGTTTACCCGCTTTCCTTTGTACACCTTTCCTACACTACTTTTAAACCCAAACCATTCGACTTATAGGCTTTATGGGAATGTTAACGTTGTACTCACTCGGTCAACAATATGATCGTTTTGTCTTGTTATGACCTAGAAACACTTAGTAGACAGGAAGGGTATATAAAATTGTCAACAACGCCAATTGTGACTACGCGAGCAGGTAAAAGACATAAGGAAAGGAGAACTTTTATCAACCAGTTTAACACCAAAAGAAATCACTTTAACTACATTTTATAGGGGAAAACATCGTCCTGTATTTTTATTGGAAACATAATTATGTGTTAATGCATTTGTCTCAAAACTGATGTTTGCTAATTGTGTTTGTTTACAAATTAAGTCTCATTTCTTGCTTGTTGTTAATTAATATTTGCTCCAATATTTTCAAATAAAACTAACTTTCTATAAATTTTGTATCTAATATCTCATGTTAAATTCCTCATACAGTCCACTCTCTTAATACAAAACAAATATGTTGCACCAAAACCGTGTTTGTCCAAAACCTGAACATCTGAACAGATACTAGTCATGTTTTATTATAGATTTTAAAAACTCAACTGTAGGCTAACATCCAAATTTAATTAACCCCGATTTGAGGTTTAAAGCCTTTCTGATAACTTTTAAGGAATATCTACCGTACTTCCAAAATATTATTTTCTATATCTCATTGAGCATTGTTTGGGCTAATAAATACTCTAGGTTTGGGCAAATTTATTGTGAATACATGATTTGAAAACACAATAAATGACTTATAAACACTCTGCTATACTTAGCTCAATCTTTAGCGTCCAAAGTTCGTCCAAATTATAAGTTTAACTTAATATAGTTCTCATAATTTATACACTTATTATCTAAAACTTAATAACAGAACTTTTAATTGGCGTAACAAATTCCAGTAACTATATCAAACCCGTAGAAGCTAATAAGGCAACAGTTTGATAAGAGTTTAAACACTTTTACATGGAAAGGTTAACTTCGATTCAAGAAATTAAAGACAATTTAGAGTTTATTTAATGTACGTTTCTTAAGGGTTTGACATTTAATTAATAGTTCATGATGAATATCACACACTTGGAGTTTGAGAAAGTTTGAAATAGATGATTAAACGTGTAAGCTTAATTAAACTCTTGAGTTTGGTTGTTTGGATACTAGTTTTGAACCTTTGATAATACAGTTCAAAAGTATTTTCATTATTAATTGTAGGAAGGGTAAATGAAGGATGTCTCAGATACATTAAGCCTGGGGCCTAAGCGGCCGGATTCATGACTAAATGACTAACTGACTAACTAAGGTTTCTGATATGGACCGCGTCAGTTGGCTATTTATAATATCTATAGTGCCAATACCCCCTTATTATTATTTCAATCGATAAAGGCTCTTTAACACCTTTAAAGGCAATCAAAAAAATGATTTCGAGAACCTAAAAATGACAAAATTGATTTCAACCTAGTACGCGTGTCTTACAGTCTTGACGCACTAGGTCCGTAAAACTACACTCGCTCTAGTGTGATCAATTTTATATGTATTTGATCTTGTTCGAAGTATGTAGCTGTATTTCTATGTGACAGTTACAAACTATTTTTAAGAATAATGATACTCCGCGGTTGGGTATCCGGTAGAGCTTCGTGACTGGACGGAATTGAATCGTTACGAGTGGTTAGTTCGGTGTGAACCCAACACAGTTTTGATTTCAGACTTTGTTACCAGGATGCACTACTACACTATAGCTCTATAACTTTCCATCTGGGTTTTGTTCGACATGGGAACATCGCTTTTGACTCATTTGGCATCAATATTTAAAATAATACAACTTCTTTGACAAGATTATTTTCTGCAACTTTAACCCTCATTTCTGCAGCTATTAGTTGGGGATTGGCGTTGAGGTTTTCAAAATATTTACTATTGATAGAATGATCAGAATCGAGCTCGCCGCTATCGTTTCCGGTCTATATATGTTGTGTCACCTACTGGGGCAGTTTCTGCAGTAAACAAATGTTGTACTTAGATTTTTAAACTTTTAAAATTTGTATCGGGTTTGCGAAGTTTTCTCAGTACTCTTATAAAAGAATAACTTATTGGCCTTTTAATAGGTTAGCAAATTTATTTAGAAGAAACACACACCCTCTCCTACCCTATCATATAAACCCACATTTGTAAGTTTTGGTTCATAAACGGCGTTGGAAACAAGGGACTAAGAAACCATGCTTTGCTTTTTGAGGGAGCGGAACAAATTTTGAATATAGCTACTACCTTGATATATAGCTATATATAGCTAATACTCTTGGCTTATATAGCTATATACTCTTGGCACAAAAGCATTGGTTTATTGACTTCAAACTCTTGTAAAGGTTCTAAACGGCCCGTGTACAAAGATGACGCGATGTTCCGCACTTCTAGCCGCTTGATATTATATCATTTTTACGCCCGTGAATTACATTGATCGGACGGACTAATACGCGATTATTTATGTCAGTCAGGTTTAAAATTCTGCTGTGTGCAGATTTGGTAAAACTAGTTTTATCTCATCAAGATAAAAGATTCAAACTCACATTGTTTGCACAAGTTAGCTTATCAGTTAAATAATTGTGCGTTCCTAAATAAAAGTTTTATTTACGTTAAATAATTGAGCTTGTCAGTCCAGAATTTAAGCGATTTTCAAGTCTTTAATACGTTTACACACACGACTACTAAACTCTTGACCAGCAAGGTCGGCGAAAAGCGCGATTCTTCAAAGAACTGAGCCAGACAAGACAACCCTACTAGAGCCGTTGTTTTTGAAACGGAAGATAAACTTGGATTTCTACCTGCCCCTCGTTCAACGCAAAATAATCAATAATCGTCTATTTCAGAGCTAAACATGGGTTTTTGTTTTGTTGATTACAAAAACAAACAGGAGAAGACAGGCCCTAGCACCTTTTTAAACTACTTAGTTTTCATATTCATTATATTTTAACTACCACTTTTCATAGTAAAAAAAAACAATATACTTATTATTTGGTCGTCTTTATATTTAACAAAGGCAGTGGAGGCGAAAATCCAATACTTCCTTAAAGTAAACACCGTGTGTTGTGTGGACTGTAACTTAAGATTGAAGACCACTCAACTTTAGACCTCTTAACCTCTTCTAAGACCTTGTCAGTTCAGAATTTAAGCGATTTTCACGTCTTTAATACGTTTACACTTACTAATACTACACACGATACATTTAAAAAACTTTGTTTACGTCTAATAAAGTATTAAGAAGCAGTTTGCGTTCTGTACGTTCCTGAAAGGAACTTTGTTTGCGTGTATAAAGTCGAAGCTTTATGATTTTATGCATAGTACAAGAAATGATTGTGTGTAAATAATCTTTTGTTTCATTTTACCAAAATTTCAGATCAGTGCAACTTTTGACATAGTCATTATACAATCCGGAACAATACTGCATCAACAATTTTTTATATGACTAACCCGTTACAGTTTAGTTTCCATATGAACGCATTGCACTGGACAGTGAGGTAACGTCCGGGGCCTGAACCGATTATAAACAAACCATCCATTCTGCCAATTAGCTCTATAAACAGCTGTTTTAACACATGAGCTAAAGTTGCACCTCTTTCCCAGGAAAACACAAAAACACGTTTTTTTCATTCCTGAAAACGGTTGCATTAGAAACATGTATTGACAGTGCTAAAGTGTCACTTTTATACCCAGGTAAATAATGTATTGTTTTGATGATGTTTTTCCCCGTAGGGTGGAAAAAGATCATTTTAATGACCTTTTTGTGGCTCATTAATGATCATTTTAATCTTTTAATCATTTTTGATCTTTTATGACGTTAACTTGACCTCGTGTCAAAAAGTCAATTTAGGACCTAGTGATGAAATATACTATTTGCGTAATGACATACTACAAACACAAATCGAAAGCGAAACATGTGTTGCTTAAACCCACGTATAAGTAGTTTACTTAAATAACATATCAAAAAGGTGCATAACAAAATGGTTTAATAAACACTACAGCTTCCGTTAAACTCAGTTGGTGTTGACCTTCGTCTTGAGTAATTACGAGTAACTCATTAGTCAGGTAACGTAGTGTTTCCCCGCAGCTAAAGCTGATATCAAAATGAAATTTGTTGCAAACCGTACATAAATTGTAAGCAAGGAAGGGCTAATTGCTTGAGATAGCTGGATTTAACCTGAGCGATAAATACTTAATAAATGTTTCTTGTGTTAAACTAAATTATATTTTTAAAATATGTACTTATTTTGTAATAATTTATTTCAATAGACAATCTCCGTGGTTAAAAGATGATATTCGTATTTATTTTGATTTAGGCATCGTAGTAGTTCAAAGCTAAGTGTTTTGAAAGCTGTATAATATTACATTTTGAACAATTTTTTGTCATGATACAAATAATAATGAGAAATAAATGGCAATATATGCTATTATATTATAAAGAAACAATTAAGTAAAATACATTGTTTTGAGGTCAGCAGTCTGAATTAAAATGTTTTAAACAGCTCTTACACTGATTTACTAGAAGTCAGTGTTGACCACAGGTGTTGACATTCAAAACAAACTCCTTGAATCAGTTGATTTCCATGGCACAAAAAGATCATTAAAATGATGTTTTTCCTAAAGAGAAAAACATCATCAAAACAATACCTTATTTACCTGGTTGTAAAAGTAACACTTTAGCACGTCAATAAATGTGTCTATAGCAGCTGTTTTAAGATCAGAATGACAAACAGTTTTTATTTATTTAACTACGAACTTCTTTTTACTAATTATGTTGCTATTTATTTAACTTTGAAACAATTAAAACTTGCTTTGAATAACAATTTTGTTTGATTTTGTATTTTATTTGTTGATTCGCGTACCCAGTTACGCGTTGAATCCGACCGACTATAATCAAGAATCAGGTTTTACATAGTCCTACGTTACGCACACCGAATGCCGAAAACGTTAGGTCACCGCACACCGAAGAGACACGTTAGGTCTTTACGTCAAAAGAGCTATTCTTGCTTTGCTTCTATAACAAGAAGTTTTTAATTAATACTGACGATAGTTCGCGAATATTACTTTTCTCGATAAAAAGGTTAAATTTGCCTGTTTGTCTTGAGTTAAAAGTGGCAGAGGAGTTTTTTTAGTTTTCCCAGAGTTCAATATCACAGTATTTATTAATCTGAACTCGAATCCTTGTTGTATAAGGTATTGACTAAAACAACCGTCGTCTTCAAAATAATAATGATTTGACGACTAAATAAAAATGTCAATTAACGACAAAAGGTTATAAACGAAGATAACAAATTAGTCCATTATGCCGGTGTCTTTGCTTAATTGAAGTGTTTTCGGATGAACCATTATCTCGAGATTTCCGCTTAAAGTCCAGGTTTATAATATTCAACAATGAAATCAATCAGTCGGGGAAAGATAATCGTCAATCATTGAGCACTTGTAACCCAAGCGCTTTGTGTAATCTCTACAAGAAGAAGATTCGAGAGAGTTTTCCGAGAACTTTGTCGTTGTTTGAAGGAACAATAACTCCTTCCTTTTGTGGTATCACGAAGGATTTAAGACAGATTTCTTCCGATATTTGAAGGGAGTTTACTAAGAATGACGAAACCTCTTAGGAAATGTTTCTTTCTAAACCTGTTGTACCAGTTGCTTGAACGCACTTTACGAATACTAATACCCTAAGAGGTAGATACAAAGGAAACAGTTTTGAAAACCCACCCATAGTTGATGTTCTTATTTTTTAATTTTTCTCTCCCAAATCTCCCTTAATAGTTAACAGCCACCGAAAATCAGTAAACACTGTTTTTAGAACCATTATGGCCAAATTTTAAACTATGCATGAGAGCTAAAGACACTAGGTGGTGTTTAAAACTAAAATAACTCGTTTGATGGGAAATGTTTTGCAAAATGCGTTTATGACCATTTTTTGCTGAACATAATTGATTCATTTTAATTTAACAGTTATTTTCGTTAAGTTTGTTGGTTAGCGTTTTGATAACGCAGGTTAAAAAGCAATTGCGTCCGCTTTACATCATGAAAGCTGGCGGGGAAATGTCATGCAATAGTGTAGAAAAGCGTGTTCCTTGTTTTGATTAATGCTCAGCCTTTTATCATACATGTCAAAGTACAATACAACTTTTTTAATATAATATAACTTGTCATTAAATGGTGTGCATTTCCGTTTTTAACGTAGCTTAACTTTGAAATAACCCTCATATTAACTTTTCTGTTGGATACACGTTAGTAAAAAGGTATTTGTCATTCTGCTCCGAAAACAGCTGCTTTAGAAACATGCTCATTGGGATCATTTAATGATCTTTGTCGTAGCATGGACATCAGCTGGTCCAATGGTTTTGTTGAAATTGAATGATTTGTTCGATTATTGTTTATAGTCGATACAACGATTAAACTTTGAATATCAATCCAAATCGCAGGTAATTTAACTTTAGACTGAGTGCGATGTGTCGATTTAATATCGAATCGTAACACTGGCAATGGTAAATCAAATGAACAGCTGTTTATACAAAACAATGACAATAAAAACTAGCTTTTGACACCATAATTCTCTAAAATATTTAACAAAACGTTTTTAAATTAACTAACTAACCATTTCAAACACTCCTACTCATTCCTTACCTCGGCTACGTCTCGGACGTTAAACTTGAGCTCATATCAAAAAGTGTCACTTTAGGACCTAGTGATGAAATATACCTACGCAAAACTATTCTGCGTTTTATGATTTATCTTGATAGATTTGTACATTTTGATTGCGTACAGTTCACATAAAGACATACCTTTTTATTAGCAAACTATTTTACAGTATTTTAAAAATATAGTCCTAAACAATGTCGAAGAAAAAATAAGACCCTGTCCTGAAATCGTGTTTAAAAACAAGCAATTCTTCAGAACAAACTTCTGCTTGAATTACATTGAGTAACTTTCTTTTCTTAAATTGAGGCACACTTTCTCTTCTAACGTGAACAACAGTAATGCATTTCTCAAACAAACATTGTGTAAGTAAACTCGCTCTTGTGTAAAAGGGTTTATTCCGATATTTGCACAAGATTTGATAACAATGTTATTCATGGCTCATAGTAAAAGGTAAAAGGTAAAGTTTGTCTTGTTTAAAAGTTGGGACTACAAAGTCCTCACCACTCAACCTCGACCTTTACCTAGCGTCACCGTATTAGTCACATTACAAATTAATGTAAGTAGTGACTGCGGGGATCGAGCCCGCGCCAGCGGTGTGCTGAGCTCCGGAGTCGCGTGCGATACCAATCCTCCACGGATCCGCTGCCACGGATAGTATAGGTCCCTTATCTAGTTACACTATCATTATTGATTTGAGTTTCAGTGTTTCATATGCAAGTTTATGTGAAGTCTGATCAAATTAAACTAGTTCTCTACTTAAATTCGGTGAAGTGTATTTATTTAATTGCTAAAGACTTTTAAGAGTGCGCATTAGTGGCTGTGACTTTTGAATTTCGTTCCATAAGAGCTAACATTTTTAGACACCTCACTCGTACAGTTTTCATAGGGGTTGTATGAAATAAACTTTGCTTTAAAGTGCATTAAATGTTTTAGTGGCTCCACTGAGCCGAATTTTCATTTTCTCATTTATATGTTCGTGACATAAATTAAAAACTGAAGAATATTTACATTTAGTTTATTTGAATTTCTTGGTTTTACTAGTAAAATAATAACATTTTTTAAAGTGGTCAGAGTAGTTGCTGCAATACATTGTTATCTAAGAAAAACTATTTCAAAAAGATCCGATAAAGTTTTAGGCGTGAGGTGTCTTAAGAAAATACTTGTTTTACGTTGTTCGTATGGGACAAAACAAAAATAGCCGACAGGTACTGTGTACTCTTAATCGTCACGTACATACCCCGTATGATGATACTGCCCCCTTATGAAACGCCGAGACGACATCTATTTCAAGGACAAAACAGCAGGCACACTGTGACTTCTAACAAAACGTTCAACTAACAAGAATGGTCAATTAAAAGTGCTTTTATTTGAATACAACAAATTAAAATACAAAACTATCGGTATGTAATGTTATCCTGAGCTTTAATCAAAGTTTAAAAGTTTAATAATATTTCATCAGTACCTATATCATTAAATAAATTAACAACAGCACAGTAATATTAAATGTGCAAATCTTTCCAGTAAGTTTTCTGATAAATAATAAAAGGAGTAGAATGATTAGCTCTACTTGCTGACAAACGATGGATATCAGAAGACAAAGTTGTTTTCAGTTCTCACCCTAGATGAAGTTAAGATTATTACGCTAGATTTCTGTTGGAGGACAAATCTTCTCCAAAAGCACTTAGCCATGATGTTTCATCGTTTTTCTTTTATTTCGAAATACTTTGTATGTTAGGTGCAATTTATTTTCCAATAAAATATAAAACTTGTGTTTTTATTTTCAGTTTCCACTCTGTTTTTTACAAAATATCCTTTCACCTACTAACGGGTTTACATTCAAAACACACTTTCGCCTTTAAACCGTTACGTTTTGTTGCTTTCACCCAAATTGTAAGCTTTTGGATATACGAGTCTCTACAAATTGCGTGGTTTACATATTTGCGTTTTGGTTGCGGCTTATGTTTACCAACCAGCGCAATAAACACCTTGTTAGTATCGATAATGTTGACATATAGTAGACAATGTATTTCCACTAACCAAATTTTGGGATTTTCAATTGTCCAAGTGTTAAACCAAACTAATATAATATCGCCTCAAAAGGCTGATTAAAAACGTACAAAAATTGTTGGGGCTCAGTAAAGATGGACTAGCAAAATAGACAAAGTTAGTCTTTGTATCTGTGTTTCGAGTACTATTGCCTTTCAAAGTACCTACTATAGGCCTTTCAAAGTACTACTGTTCTCAATATTCTCCTCAAACATAAATTTTCATGAACCAGCCATCAAAAACACTGTTATTATTGAACTTTTAAACTTTTTTAGCTCTGAAATTCTATGAAACTGGACAAAAAACAACAACAGGTTTCTCCTAAAGAAGCATTCATGATATAAATATAAGTTCATTCCGATGTACGTAGATGATATACTTACCTTACATTCGAAGATTCAATTAGAGCGCAACTCTACGATGGAACTTGAAACCGGTATAATTTGGCAATCGATACTCAAGACTAAGTTTAGGTTTACACTGTATCCCTTATCCCAAACAGGGGCTCTGGTAAATATTCATTGGCGTTTTATCATTCATTCTACATTGTCTGTTCTACATTCCACAGTTAAACCCTTAGACTGAATCAAATTAATCAACTGTGGCTGTGTTAAAACCTCTGTGTTCCACATAGACAGGGGTAGTTGATCTCCAATGTACACAGACTGAGTCTTCAAGCTATATAGACACAACCTCTATTCAAGGTCTTTCAGGTCACAGAAATCTTAGGGGAAATCTGCATCCGCTCTAAGTCAAACACTGCAGTAATAATTGAATATTGCTTAGTCCTTTATTTAGTTTAAATGAACAATAGAAATAAAATGAACACTAATTAAACTAATAGGACAAATATTCTTACATTAACTAGGAAGCCCCTGTCAGGTAAGGCTTTTAGGGGTCAGAAACAATTTGTTAGTAAACACAGTTCAAACCCATGTGCCTGCGCCGGGAATCGAACCCGCAAGCCTCAACTATTAACACTGAGCTACGGCTGCAATGCGGAAACAAAAGTTCAGGTAGAATTATCGGTCTATTGTAGCAATATTTCATATACAACTAAACCGTTTGGAGTTTGCTAAAGGAGGTGTGTTTGTATTGCAGTTTTGACCAAACCTTTGGACCAATCTGCACAAAACCTTACGAAATGTGCCATGAGAAAACGACATATAAGATTTTTCAAATATTATTTTAAGATGGAGATATTTAATTCAAACGAATTGTCCGTGTTTTATTTAAAATTACTAACTTACTGGATGAAAAACCACTTTTCCTACAACATTACACCTTGACATATCACTACGAAACCAACAGGGTTCAAGCAAATACACTTCATGACCAGTCTAGCAGCGCCAAAATCTGACGCGAAGTATAAATTATTACAAATCCACTTCGAGTTCAGACGATTTATTAGCGTTTATTTTTGACAGCTAGTTATAATAATAAACTAGGTTCTCTAATTACCTAATCTTCTAGGGTGATGTAGACAGAGTGCGGGCCATTCTCTCTTTCAGCGTTTAAGAGTCTCATTTAAATTGAGCTTCAATAATTAAATTCAATACTGTCATCCACCCGTCAAAACAAATACAGTTCTGTTGTAATTGAAAGTATTTGTAATGTTTAATGTTTGAGAAGTTTGCAATACAAAGATAGCAAAAGTTTAGCTTTAGAACTCTTTATACGTTAGAAACGCAAAAGCACATAAGAAAATAGAACACGAATTATTTATATAGTGCGATATCCTAAATTACTAGCGCGAGGTCCTACTGGGAACTAGACGTAACATTGGACATATTTTGCGAAATGAGTCAAATATCGTACAGCATACTTGGGTGCAAAATAACTTCCAATATTGAATAAGAGTTTCAATATTGAACCGTTAGGCTGTGAACTCGATATTTCTTCCTATGTATATGTAAGGCACTCTTTGACACTATTATTAACTTTCGAAGTGATGTTCTCTACGTTTTCAAAAATAATAAATATAGAATCATTAAAACTTAAACTCTTGTTATACAAACTATCATTATTTTAGCATACTCACACATCGTTAAGCAATTAGGTTTATAGCTTCTCTAGAAGTCAAATTGAAAGAATAAAATCAGTCTTGAACTTACTTTAGCAATTAACGCGTTTGGTACAGATTTAAACACCTGACGTTTCTCGCGATGAGAAGAGCAAGAATTAATATTGAATTAACTGTTACTTTCCTGGAACCTGGCAAACAAAGTATTTAATTAATCTTTCCAGGAAGCCCTATTATTATCTTGTATAACAATTTATCTTGAAGCGATAACATATTTAAAATATCATTGAAATAGGGCACTCCACTGCTCCCCCTCCCCGGACCAACCACTATGTAAATAGTATATAGTCCTTAAAAAAGGGTGTAAAATCTGGTGCATTTGTCCTGCGACGTCCAGAAGTTATTAAACCGTGTCCAGACTTAATTGACCCCCTGTGTATGTATACAATAATTTCTAGAAAAGTGGCAGATAGTAACAATTTATATTTTTTTTACAATTTTTTATTTGTTTTGGGGGGTGGATTTAAATGAGGGTTTTGAATATATTGCTTTTAAAAACTTTCTCCTATCATGTTTTCTTGAACTACACCAACACAATCTTATAAACGTGCTTTCAATTAAAAAAGTTTAAAGTTCGGAGTCTGCTATAAATGAATCATAATCTGAATTGATTTAAGCCTCTACTACTCATGAACATATTATCCCCTTCCCTACACTTTAAGCACATCACAAGCACAGCACTTAAGCGTCAGGCTAAGTTGGTCTTGATTAGGTTTAGCCTATGTTTGATGATTAACTAAGATCATGTCAAGCTTAAGAGTACATATCTTGTCTCTATATTTGTGTTTGATTAGAGGGATCCAATATTAGTGCAGTCAGGTTAGGTTGGGTTAAGTTAGGTTAGGTTAGGTTGTACCCTAGGCCTAAAAGTTGTTCTTTAGAGATTCGGATTAATTTCGCATTCGAGATTCAAACCGAACATTTGCAATAAATACTCTGTGATTGGTGGTGTGTAAATTAAAAACATCCTAAACAATATTAAAATGCCAACTCACAATTCAAATGTTTATACTAAAAGAACAATTTATTCGTCGTCTAAATTGTATAATAAACTTCCAGATAACATGAAGCAAGACGAGTCCATTTTCTGGATCAAAATTAAAAGTATCTCTTGAAGAAGGCCTTCTACTCCCTCACGACTACATGATGGAAGAAATATGTATAAATAGCGTTGATTTCCTGGGTCTTTTGGTTGTTTTATTAATTTGTTCTTTTTATATGCTTTTGTTTGTATTCCTATGCGTCTTGTATGCCATAGATTAAATCTTTCTTTATTTCTTTCTTTGATGTTGTTTAGTTCCAAAAGTTAACAAACATGTTCACATTAATGTATCACCATTCTTTGTTTTCGTCAATACTACGATTTATCACGTTGTTATTTCATTTATAGTCTATTATTGTTATGTATATTTATTTATTCATTATATATTTATCGTTTTGAATTCAGATGTTTTACATTACTGTTATATCTTAATATTTTATCACAATGTTATTGTTTATACGATAGCATTATCTATTTATCATTAAACTACAAGTAATGCCTGTCAAGTAATCACAATTACTGTCACAATGTCGGTGTGTTCTTAAATTTTAGTGTGCCAATTTTAATCGAAATCGGGCAAAAAAACGCCTTTTATAGCTTAAATCGTTATTTTTGAGGGAAATGCTCATCCGCTCTCAAAAAGGGGCTCTTCCGGCGTAAGTTATACCCACTATAGAAAATTTGCTATGATTCACGGAAGCGCGTATGCCGGCTACGTTTTAACTTATTTTACTAAATTATTTTACATAAACAATAGAGGACCCATACAATTATTGCCAAATTATTTGGGATAAAGTTGAACACATTTATAATAGTTACTACAAATATAAAACATATTATCACATCTCCTCATCGTTCGTTAAGAGCTTTAATTATTTAACGTGGAGAACCCATGTGTCCAGTAGTTATTCTCTCACCTGTATTGATATTACAGCAAATCAAACACTGAGTACGGTAAAACAAACAAATGAACAGCACAAATGCAATTTTATAACAATAAAAATAGTTATGGTGATGTTTCTAAATAAAAAACAATGCTTTTAGTTATAAATTTAATTATTCAAAAAAGCCGAATCCGCCCGAAGCATTGCTTAAGCATTAACATGTTGTAGTTAAAGCTTATGTTGTGCTAATAAGCACATTATGTTATGCTTGGTAATCAGCCGAGATCAAGCCAAGATACATATACATCTAATCTGTATACATTGTGATCCAATATACGAGATATGGATCGTACAGTTTCAATTATTTCCGTCTGACATGATGACAGTGACACGAAAATTGTTTCACGGTTGACTAGTTGTATGAAACTATTAAACAATATGTTTCAAGCAAATAGAGGGTGATTATTTTAAGAAATTAAATTAACCATCACAATAAACTTACAAATTTAAAAATTACTGAAACATTCCAATAAAATATATTTATTTGTCTAAAGCTTTTAATGCTTCACCTACTTCGTCAGAGCTTCTAGATTCATCATATCTAGACTGAAAAATAAAAAGTTTTATTTGTAATAAAATAAATATTGTTACTGGATTTGGTCCCTACAGTAAACCCCCGACAATTCTGCTCAAGTAATCACCCCTTTACTCATGTCTTCTAAAATCCTACACATGTGCGGGTTTTCAATAGGTTTACTTTAAATTGTCGATGTGTTTTGCTGTGACTATATGTGTTTTATCTTTTCTTTTAATATATATAGGAGTACATATATGTACATTTTTTCAACATAAAACCTTTGTACATTGACCAATATAATTGTAATGAATGCCATGCGACATGTGGTGTGCATAACTAATTCATAAAAGCCAAAATAACAACTTTGTACCTTCCTCTTTGTATTAAAATAATATTATCATGTATAGTTTGTCTGTAATAACGATATTACCGGTTCTTTCATTTTGAAACGCCCTGTACCTTGAAAATTAAAATGTAGTCAAATTTTTACATATGAGAAACCCGATTTGTAAACAAAGTAAATCATGATCCTAAAAGACTAAAAATTCTTCTAACGATCAGTTTTGTCAAAGATGTCATGTTGCAGCTCATATGCATTCTGTGATGAATATTTTGTAATTAACTTCAGATTTTCCACGAAAAGAAATTAATTATTTGCATCACAAAGTGTTATATTCTGTAGAGCTCGCGGCAGTGAAACAGAAAATTCTCCGGAATTCTTTACCATCAACTATTGACGAACAACTTGAGTAATGTAAACGATTACATTACATTACATAATTACACCAAAAGCTTGTTCATGTTCGTTCTGTTTTTATTGTTTAGCATATTTGTTGCTGTTCAAACATATTGTTCTTTAAAGGAACAGAGCCATAGTATTGGAATAAATGTATAATTAAATAAATAAAGAAAATTCTTTGAAGATTCTTGCTAGCATAGCTAGTGAAAGGCAACTGCGTAAAGTTACATTATTCAAAGTATTAGTTTTCTTGTATTGTTTCATTTTACTTAATTATAAGTTTTTTTGTATGATTGATGATTTGTGTGTAAATTATAACTGTATAAAACCTTATATGAAACCTAAGATTAGCTAAAATTATAAACAGAATATTACATACAAGCTAAACACTAAATATTGAGCTACAAAATTACAAGAATACAAAACAACTGGCGTCTATTAACATAAATTTGCTGAGTTGGTATAAACTGAATTTCTTCACAGAATGTTTCTGTTGAATGAATCGTAAAGCTTTTTCCCGCTCGTCCTGGAGATGTATTGTGTGAGAAACCACGCACACACAACACACGAAATAAAAGTATATCCTGTTTCTGTGAAGATGCAATCTCTGAATCGTTTCTAAATAAAGAGCATTGAAACGTAAAAGCTTTGAGAACAGACACAGGTGTTTGTTTCTAGGTGGAGCAGGATTAAAGTATTGTTTTTCGAATATTTAATTAGGATTCTCTTTCGAACCGATGTTTACTATTTTTGTTTTGGTCACGTATTTCAAATGTTTTAAAGACGCTTATGTGCATGAGAGCCAGGCTGTACATTAGATATGCAAATATTCTTCATAGATTTTGGATATTTCGTACCCGTGTTAATACTATTTCAAACCTGGATTAATAGATTTTAGAAAACATCGAACTCTTTCTCAAGAATTTGTTTATTTAGTTCCATAAGAAAACTAATGGTGCTCAACATGTTTAGTTATGTTGTTGTGAGCTCATTAAACTCATCACAAGAAATTCTCTAGAGATAAATTCATTAAACTCATAAACAAACTTTAAAGTGGCTTATCTTGTTGAGAATTTCTCACTTCGCTTCAGTTGATAAAAAGTTTAATTAAATGGATTTCAAGGAAACTGTTTTAATTATCTAAGAACATGTTGATTGAGGGATACCGTTCAATGAAAAAAACACAAAACTAAGTATATTTATTTTTTATTCTTTCAAGGGTCTAAGACAATATACAGAGTGTCACAAAGATGTATAGCAAGCTATGCAGAACTAGATTCTACATACAAAATTAAGTCGAAAATGTCTTGTAACATTTCTTTTATTTCGGCTTAGTTTAGCCGTAACCCGCCATTTTGTAATTGTTTAAAAAGGTTTAATAATTCAAAACTCCTTTGACATATTTTTGTCAAGCTTGGTATAAACCTTAGTTGTTTTCCTAATAACATTTCCAAAAATCTTTTGTATCTAACTTATCAAATTTCAAAATATCGGTCATTTACAAATTTCAAAGTCAAAGTCCAATTTTATTCCATTTGTCTTTGACATTGTTAAATGACCGCCGTTTTGAAATGTGATAAGTTGGATAACAAATATCTTAGTAATATGTGACTGAAAAACAATTAAGGTTTATACCAAGTTTCACAAAAATATCTCAAAGATTATTTTAATTATTAATTATTTTCAAACATTTACAACATGACGGATTACGGCTTTATTTTTAAACAGTTTACAATCTAATAAGAAGAGCAAGATAGGAAGATCTCATTGTTGACGATACGCAAGAGTTTGGCTGAACAAAGAATGCATTTCAGACAGTTCACTTCTGAAGTTGCAACCATTGTAGTAATGTTTTACTACAAGTTATTTAATTCCTTAAAACTCAAAATTGAGCCCACTTGTCCTTATAATACATAATAACTTATTTGTTGCATCTGTTTTAACTGTCTTTTATCACTTGTATCATAAGGACTTTATCACTTATTTAAATTCACAATGTTAATTTACACTTTTTGCTTTTACCTGAGTGAATATCCAAAAAACAAAGTAAAGTTTGGTAAGTGGTAAAACTCAAGTGTCTCTCGTAACACTTGTAACAACTATTTAAATCTCTGAACACAGCTCATTTGTAACGGAATTATTCTGACTTGTCGTAAACGTAGAGAAAACCTTTGACACTGTTTTCCTCATAGAATACTCGTACCTTTTAAAACTTGGACGCATTGTGTAATATGACTATCTACCAATCAGTGATGCGTATTCCACTTTGAACTTCTGACTATCAGATTTGTGATTGCAGTTAATTGAACTAAAAAGGAAAATCAAAATATAAAAGTTTAAAATCGCATTGTTGTCTTCTTTGTTTGATTTGCGTTGCGTAACTTTTTCTAGCCAGTAAATAGGTGTAAAAACTAAAAAAACGTTCTTTGTCAAGCTTTTTGAACGCCTTACTTCGAGCTACATCGGAAACTAAACCAAAGTTTACATAAAACAGCCAACGCGTGGGCACAAGAGTGAATTTTCTGTAATGGGGTGAGGGTAGGGGGAATGATTAACGTCGGAAGTTTCTTCCTTAAAATAGATCTTTATGATATAAAAAGCTGCATTTGTTTTCCGATTTCGATAAATTATTACATAAATATGTATTACACTTATTATTGATATATATATAATATTATAATATATATATATATATATATATATATATAACAATCATATGTATGTACAATAATATGTATTACACCGTACCCAACATACGTATAACAAATTACTGTATTAAACTTTTTATCAGCCAAAAAAGGTTGGCGGTCAAAAGCCCATATTTTGAATTGAAATTTAGTGTGTTGCCAAATGACTCAAGAGGTGTCAGGAAGCTCATCTATTTTCCGTTTTGTTCTGTGCCGTTTCGTTCTATATGACGATGGAAATGAAAAGCTCTATTTTCTATATAGAAGTTTTCTAAAAATTAACCAGATGTAAATATTTAAAAAAACATGCTCTGTATGAACCTTTGCGTAAGATGCAGTATTTATAGTTAACCAAGACTATCTACCTAATATCACAATACATGCGGTGAGAGATGTTAACTTGACAATTAAAGCCAGATTACATCTTCGCTTTAGGTGCTAATGAGTCTCTTTCTCATTAGCGGTCTTTGTACACTTTAATGAGCTTAAAACTCGCTGCTTCTTCAACACTTCTCTCGATTGACTTTACTTTATTAAGGTTGAATTAGGGATTAACGAGGTCATCCTTAATGCTAATGAAGTTAGTATATTATTCGTGTTTTTATAAATATACTACTCAAAGAACTGCAGTTGCAGTATTAATAGCATCCTTTTTGCTTGTTCTCCAGAATTAAAATAAAATACACATCCACTTTAAAATTGGGACGTATTGTGAAATAAGACTATCGACCCCGCGATAATGCGTATTCTACTTTGAACTCCTTAACACTCAGTTATTAAGAAAATGGCTTCATAGATAATAGTGTATTATACATCTCCGTTTGTTTTGCCTTTTCTATTAGTGTGAATACCCAATTTCGGCTTTGAAACTGTCAGCGTATTTTGTTTGGCCTCTTGCAGACCTTTGCATAAGGCGTCACCACGACACTGAGGCGGGCCCTTAATATCCTTAAAACTTTGTCAGCTAAACATAATGTGTTGCAGGACATGTCTCTCCAGCTGACCGTACTCCTGCACTTGTTGCTGATAGTGGACCGTTATCAGCTGGCCAAGGCCAGTGTGCGACTGCCTGTTGTCTTGGCGCCTCTTGGAACGGTCTTGCTTACAGTTGGTCTAGTCCTGCCCTACCAGCCTTACATAGCTTATGCCGATCTTCAGGTAAACGCTAGCTACGACCAATAGAACCGTTTTAATGTTAAAGTTATTTTTTATTTTATGTGATTATTTAAGCACGTCTTTGATTGGGGTTCAATGAGCACAACACGTTGGAAGTATAAGTAGTTATCGATTAACTAATTCTTACGCATAGGCCTTTTTTCATAACAATTGTAATCAGATTCGTCCTTGATGAGTCTACTATTTAAAAGCTATCAAATAGCTTAACAAATTTGTCCAAAAAAGGCTCTAGCGGCCAACCAATAATACAGTATTGGAGTTTTTTGCTTTTGCATTATAATAATTTTATTTTAGTGTCTGACCTGTGCTCAACTTTCGTATGACTTAAAATTGGAAAGGAACGATATTATGGTAGCTTTTCTAGTTTGTTGCCTATAATTCAGGGTATTTCAAAGGTAAGAGTAGTTCTTGACGGTAAAATAAACTATGTAATCTTTACGTTAAATTATACCAAAATATATTTTTTTTTAACTGTCTAGTAATTTATTCATAGTTGTTCGGAAAACCTCAGTGGGTTTTACAATATTTGGTACAATCTTTTCTTTAACTACAAATCCACTGCTAAAAAGCAAACCCTTCAAAGAAATATTTGTTGAAAACACAGTCTTGCGCAAAGTAAATAAACACTTCAGTGGTAAAGTTCGTCCAATTAATCTTGAAATTTAATCGAACAAAAACTTTGCGAATCGTTCAACTCTTACTCAGCTGGGGAAAATAAGCATAATACGTGCAAACTCATTATTCAAGTGTTTTGAAGCAGAAATTTGTGATTTCAAGTTAGGCAGTCTTACATCAGTTTGCCATAAACAATGTCATATTTGATTTGAGACATCGACCACTCCTAGAGAGTGTTTTAAGGTGAATATGGGATGAAGGGTGAGTGTGTTGAGTGTTTTGATGGACGATTAGGTGTAGTCTTGTTAGGCTTTACAAGGCATAGTATAGTTTTGATGTGTATTTTTAGTTTTTTTTTAGCTCAGGGTTATTGGAAGTTGAACAAACATGTCAAATATTACCGCACTAACGATGGTGTGTGATTGTGATGTAGAACTACATGGGCTCGCAGTTCGAGGGAGTGGCGATCTGTGTAAGCAACCTGTCATCTCACATGAGGATCTACTCGGCAGTCTTGATCCTTATCACGTAAGCTTGTTTATTTTACAAGGCTGCCTAAGGTGGGTGTAAATATATGACTTTGTGAAGGTTTGTACGAGCTAACAGAAACAGAGGATAACCTGCTTAAAGAGCGCAGAACGGTCGTAAAAAAGTGGCGATTTAATCTAGGGGCGTAACAAAACTTGTGCTTGCGAGACTTTGAACAAACGTTTTTTTTTTTTTTCTTTGCGAGGGTTTAAACCCCAACAAACGCTGTTCTCGCGTGGTGACTTTCTATATGCGTCACAATTTTAAAGTATGTCAGAATATCTGTGGCGGAGAGGAGCCACCTTTTTTAAATCCCACTTTTAAACGGAGTTTCATAGCTTCTTATTTCGAAACAAAGTATTTGCACACGTTTTAAACGTGTAGACTTTCCTAGAAATAAAACAAATGGACAATTGGCTTCTGATTTTCTTTAAATAATATATTAATCTTTCATTAAAACGTTGAAACCTCACAGTACTACTACTTATCCCAGCGGCGTTTGTTTAACTGCAACCATCTGTATTGTCATGTTATCCACCCGTACTGCGCTGCCTTAATTAACTACTAACTGCGCCAGCTGGGGGCTTCGCCCCAGACCCCCTGGCAAGCTGGCTCGCGAGCCTCGGTCTACGGCCTCGGTGCCCGCTTTGTAAAACTCGGCTATCCCGACGGCCTATCTCATGGATTTTTAAAGTTTTACCCTCACTTTTTAACCCCCCTTCCTCCCCAAACAATTTGGTAGACAACCAATATATTTTTGAAATCAGCATAATATTCCCTTTTTTGATACCCCACATCGATTTTTATGATTTTTTATTTCTTCCCCTTCCTTTAACCCCCCAAATCCATATATTGTGCCCCCGAACCCCAAAATCAGTAGGGGTCTTTGGGTTAATGGTATACAACTATGTGTCGAGTTTCAAACAAATCCGTTGATATTTACTAATAAATATTTACTAAAAAAGGAAATATAACATGGGGAATTGGGGACCTCAAAACCCCATAAAAATAAAAATCTATATACATAATTTTATTCGTTTCCCCCACCCTCCACACACTAAGGACCATTTCTATTCAAAAAATCTGAATTACCCCAGCCAGATTCCGAGATCTCAACACTCCGGACAACCCTAACCGAAATACTAATAGTATAGATATCAAGCGAAGGAAGTGTTTACTTATCCCTGATTCACATCACGGGTCGCTCTAAGTTCTTGCAGTAGAAACCTAACGCGTAAGCGCAGCCATTTCTATACAGAAAACCTTTGTAAATACTCAGTAGACGGGGTAAGATGATTTCTTGACGCTAAAATCATGTTTAACCATAGAAGCTTTTTAATATAATACAAACGAGTTTATGACACGTGACACTGGGGACTCTACGTAAACAGGCAGCTACAGTCTTAAATAAATTGTACAAGGAGCTAGACTGGAAAATGTTAAATGAATAAATGGAAATACAACATGCTA
Organism: Matsumurasca onukii; assembly: GCA_018831715.1. Classification (NCBI taxonomy): domain Eukaryota; kingdom Metazoa; phylum Arthropoda; class Insecta; order Hemiptera; family Cicadellidae; genus Matsumurasca; species Matsumurasca onukii. Next base: position 27,411,748 of record CM032058.1, read on the forward strand.
GGGTGGGATTTCGATGTGTTTGAATGCACAATGTCATAAACTAAATATAGTGACGGTTGCATAACATGTATGTTTTCACACAACAAAAGATTTATTTATTCATGTTATTTCTGTACGCTCTTGTGGATTTTATTGGTCAGGCTGCATCGTCCTTTTAACATCCGTTCTATCACCACCTCATCTAAACACGCCAAACAAAGTTTACAATAATATAGCTAAAGTTGAAATTACGTCATATCTGTTTATAAAAGTACGATTTTTGAAATTAAGTATTACATGACATAATTGTACTATATTTGTGCCTAAAAGGGTCTTTAATATACCCTGACCTACCAAGTAAAGCCATCTGGAGGCTTGAAATAAACGGCCCAAAGTTGAGGACAGCGTAAAGCCCAGTTCGTACGGCAGGGCAGTAAACACATGAATATCCTGCAAATATTTAATACGGTATGTAGAAAGTGGATGAATTGAAGTAGAAATATGAAGTTTGTATTGGTTAAAGGGTCGCTGTGTTGATGTGATCAGAAACTCATAAGTGGTGTAGGGCTTGTCGTTACACTGAGAAGCCTAAACAATGTTTCAATCACAACTTTGCCTTACAATCAGAGGTTGCCCACAACTTTGACATAGTTTATTGTTACATTTTCCTCAAAGGTTTCCCTACAAGCTACATCTTTCAACCAGATTTTAAGTTTTTAACTCAGTTAAATACAACATTTTATGCGCAATTTTTCTTACGAACCCAAAGATTACCTTTAAACATGTATTATTTAAAAGCAATAAGTTCAATTTTAGAGCCTCAATACGTTGTGCACAAATATTGTTTCAGAGTAAAATTATAAAATCTTTAGTGATTTTTTCGAATTTATTGTGAAGAGTAGCTTGAAAAGGCCTGTTTTTACCCTTTCACGGTCACGCCAGACATATAAAACCACTATGATTAATTTTATTACGTATCCAAACACAGCGTGCGATATACAGCTGTTTTAACAAATTACCTATGACTTACACAAATTACACTTTGACAAAAACGACGGTTAGTTTTCACGGAGCCTAATGGGGCAGACACGCTCAGCTACTTTTACAAGGTTTGTGGCATGACAAAATTAATTTGGGTACTGTTGAAAAAGTCTACCGATTAAAAAAACACCGAAATGTGAAACATTTTATAATGCTTAAACATATGGCTTTTTACAGTGTGACTGACCCATAAAGACCCATCTATACTATCGCGATCACTTATCAATATTCCATGATATACTGATGTTGTTAATGACAGGTACGTACTACCGGCCCTGGTGATGGCAGCGCTCTACTGGAGGATGAGGGTGATGACAAGGATGGATGTCGCAGTGATGTATCAAGGAACTGACATCACCTACAGCCACAGGTAGAACATAGTTGTGTAGACTTTCAGTTGTTATTGACATATTTTCGAACTTAATGTGAGAGGATATAAACAGTGATTCACCTAATGTCATATGAACTAATCACCAGTAAAATTGTCCGAAGGGTTATTTTGAAAAGATACACATCCAGATTTCCTATTTCAAGACATCTGCACCTTAAACAACAATGCAGAATTTCTGTGCATTGCCCTGTTGTAATTTTTGTAATGGCTCTAAAGGTTGCCCCACAGTTCTCTTGTTTTCGAGGTTAGTTGAGTCCTATATTGTTTATTTAAATTGTTTTTTTTTAGTCATTTTACAATAAAATTGTGTTGACTACTCCTGGTGAGTCTGTAACTATGAGAGTTTTCTTAATTAGGTAGTTTTCAGTTTTTTCCAAGTTGTTGGGATCTAATATTATTGGGAGTTTGTCTAGACTCTGTTCTCTTAGAACTTGGAAAAGTGACTCGTCTTGTGTTGGGTTGAGATTCAAATCACAACCTATAATATGATTTCTTTTCAAAGTAATTAACATACATAATTCATTTGTACGAGTATTATATATTTTATGATGTAAGGCATGGTTTCAAGATAAAGCCAAAACAATGAAATCCGTTCTTTTCTATGCAACTTGACAGTGACAGTAGATTCTGCCGTACGTTGAAAAACATGTTACTAGGTATAAGTTTACGTTTTTAGTATTTTATCACTTAAAAATGTATACCTAAGAAAGGTTATTTGTGATACTAGCAATAACTAAGAGTGGGGCATCGGTCTGCGACGTACTCATAGGTATGTACAATCATGATGAGATGGGTAAAGGAATTTATATCAAAACCTGAAGAGCGTAGAGAGGGTTACATGGTATGCTTGATAATGAGGAATTGATATTTTCCTGTAGGATTGTACATTCCTGTATATGTGAAATTAAAAATCGTCTCTAATGAAATACAGAGGAATCTCGAACTTTGCCTTCCAGACAATATCACATTTTGTGTTATCACTAAATTTTCATTTTATACGTATCAAAACCATTTTTTATATTAATCTCCAGATGCATATGAAAAGCCGTCAATATTTACTAGTTAAACCAATGTTATCAAATATTTTGGTGTTATAGGTTGTGTACAAAATATTGATCATTACTTTGGTATCATTACGATATACAAACAGTTGCTCATTAGATTTTAAACTGAATGTTTACGGGAAAACTTCCTTGTTTTTCGCAGTGGACAAACATGTCAACTGCATACGAACGCTTGCTTTGAAAGATTAATTAAGGAAATCTCTTTTTGATTTTCACGAGGATTTGGCAGCAAAGCGGGGTTTAGTAAATATTTAACTAACAAACTTCCAAGCTGGACAGTGTTGTATTGCAAATAAATAGCCAAGCGCAAAGCTCTGGCGAATGGGCCTTCTGATCATACTTAATTTACTTCAAAGTCGATGCAACTAACTTTATTCAAGAAGTTTGATGTAAATGCAGTACCATAGTAGTTGGGGCTGAAGAACTAGATTGTTATTTGCTTTAAATAACTCTTCCAGTTACGTTATGCGGTAACAAATCAGTAATTAAATACCAAACCAAACACTTTCATGGGCCTTTAAACAAATTTGAATTTCAACCAAGATAGGCTAGTAGTAAATGTCTTAATGTGAAGTTTTGTTAAATTGAAATAGAGGTTGTAGTACAGTTAAATAGGTTCCCTTGTTCTTTAAAATCACTATCCACCTCCTTTGTACGTTATTTTGTTTCTTGTCAACGTTTCTTGAATCTTCGTGGAAAATCAAGTTAACTTCACAACGTTCTTCTAGTTAGATGTACGAGAAACACTGTTGTCAAAAACTCATATACTATATTATCCATATTAATAAAATAAGACTTTTGTCTGTACATTGCGACGAATCCATCGGTTTTTGGTTATTTGGTGTTTATATAATTTGCAAAGATCGAAACTGGCGTCAAAAAATTCCTGTCTATCTGTCGATCTGTCCGTAACGTTTTTAAAGCATATTGGACCGCTTATAACTCTTAATCGGCTAAAGCTATGGTGGTGAAACTTCGTTTAAGGGCTTAGCATTTTACGCAGTGTGTCTTTAGCTATACTTTATACCCATACAACATCTACAACAAAAAAATGGCGAAAGACCAAAGTGGGCACTGAACACGTTTTTACGGCATATTGGACCGTTTATAACTGAAAATCGGCTGAAGGTAGTGAAAATTTGTTTAAAGGTTTAACCCATTACACAGTGTGTTTTAGGTATATTTTGTATCCATAAAGCGTACACAAAATAAATGGCGAGGGACCAAAGTGGGCACTGAACACGTTTTTACGGCATGTTAAACCGCTTATAACTGAAAATCGGCTGAATCTATGGTAGTGAAACTTTGTTTAAGGATTTTACCCATTACGCAGTGTGTCTTTACTCTTTAGCTATACTTTATATCCACACAACATCCACAAAATAAACTGTGAGGGGCTTAACTGGGCTCTGAAAACGCCGTAACGGATTACTATGACTCTCACAAAGTAGCCAAACGCCAATAAACACTTATTTGGTTTCCGTTTGTCTGTACATTGAAATGAATCCATCAGTTTTTACTTATTACGTTTTCTTAAACTTTTTAAAAACCAAAACTGACTTAAAACAATAAACACAACTTTACGAAGAACAGGTACGTCAGCTGGGAAACTTAAAGCCTTTTTTCAAAATGAAGGAACAGGTGTCAGGATCGGTAGTTTGATGCCAGTACCCGAGCTACAGCCTGTCTTTGTACAAAAATACTTTCTTGATACAATAATATTTTATCCGTGGCGAAGCACGGGTACACAGCTAATTAAACAATAATTAAAGACAAGTATTAATTTTCAGTTCAGTTGGTTCAGAGTGCAAACTATACTATAAGGCACTGTGAGTACCACCTACATACGTTGTCCTCTAGGCTGTATATCTAGCATGTCACCTGAGTATGTTGAGTCATCCCTTTGACCGATCAGTCCACATACTGTTGACATTGCTACACAAACTAGATGATCAATTTACATAATTGACATGTACAGACTTGTCTGTGCGTCAAGACAGAAGTAGTTTCTCTGACATGAACACCTTTAAGTATATTTCAGTTTTAAGTACCTAGCTTAACAGTATTTTGCTCTTTCAACCAATATGTCTTCATTTTTCCACTCAAAACTATCAACATTATTATGACGACATACTGTATAACAGTAAAGAGGTAAAGTTAAAGTTTGTCTTGTTTAACGAGGCGAAGCTAGGTCTACAAAGTCCTCTCTACCACTCAACCTCGACCTTTACCTAACGTCACCGTATAAGTCACATTACAAATTGTAAGTGGTGACTGCGGGGATCAAACCCGCGCCACCGGAGTGTTGAGCTCCGGAGTCGCGCGCGATACCAATCCGCCACGGATCCGCTAAACCTTAACAGGTAAACCTATCAGTAAACCCTAATTTATAGTTTATCAGAAAACTATTATGGATTAATAATTATCAATTATTGTTCGGAAACATTCAAAAATGGTATAAGTCAAAAGCCTTTCACGTTAATAAAGGTTAGCTCAAAGTGTCTCGACTAAAGAAAGTATTAAAAACTGATCTAATTCTCAATTACATAATTTACACTTTAATGGGTATATGTAGAAAGTAAAGAATGTGATGAAAATCAAATTTTGAACAATTTACAAGATGCGTAATTACGAGTAAGTTACAAGTCATATAGTTGTGTAACAATTAAAATCTGTATTTTGTATCCTTATGAATATAAGGTTTTAAAATTTTACTCAATGGCTACTAAACTGAAAACAATGAAATAGTAATCAAGGAAACGCATTTGAAAGAAATAAGTATTATCTTAGAAATCCAATAAACTAGTCAGAACTTTATTATATATTTTTGTACAAAACTTCAAAAATTGTAAGGGGTTTATAGGCTTCAACACCACTTAAATAATAAACTCTTCCGAAGCGAAAATTAATCAAAGTTATGGCAACGTTAATAATTAAACCTATGATCCGGATAGGAAAACAAGTAAGTAAAACCAATGATAATATTACGGTAAGTAGATTGTGCATAGATGATCAAGGTTGAGGCAGCAAAATCAACTTGCAGCCTAAGCACAGATAGCGCTGAGAGTGCTGCCGTCTCTCGCCGTCTTTTTCCCCCATCAACTCCACATGCTCGAGTTTGTCCGATGTCAATTACTTAAATGTGACAAATCGTAGTATTTTCGAGAACGAACGAACTTGTGGTTGCATCAGAGGCTTTACTTGAAACTCTTAAATCAATTCCCTCAGTGCAGCGCTATTAGTGTTTGGGCTGCCGCAACTATGTTGATTTTCCTGCCTCAGCCATTTGGCACACATGCGCAATCTACTTACCATAACAATATCTTTGGTACAACTGAGCTAATGGGATATTATATTTTATGAATTTGTATTGTTAGTAAACACTAACGAGGCAAAACTTGTTACTTTGTCCTCAATTGGTACACAAACCACACTTTGGAACTTAGGAAACTTAGCACCTTCAGGTAGAAAGTTTAGATCTGAACAGCAATAAAATCAATATTTGTAAATAGCCTATTTCAAGAAATTCCTCTTGTATTATGTACGAGTTTTAAGTCCCTTAGCTTTCCTCAAGCTATTGTTTGTTTGAAAAGACTCCTTTGCCAAGATGGAAGAGTGACAAGCGACCGTTAAGTGCTGCCGCTCGCAATAAATACGAGTGAGACTAAAATCAACATTTCCTCAACTCAGGGTTGTCATAGCAACTGCAAATACACAGATCCGCACTCTGAGGTGAAAAATTGTTCCTTTCCATCTGCACTTGAGGCTCACAGCAACAAACATTTTCAACACAGAGAGATAAAATATACAATTCTTCATCCAGTTGTTATGTTTTAACTATATTTTTGTTTTCTATACAAGAAATCTGCTATCGAAATGAAATCTTCTTCAAAAAGTATACAACTTTATTCAGGAACTGAATAACTACTTTCCCAACTTGGCTCTGCTAAAAAAATTAATATACAAATTAATAATAATAGTACATAATATAAAGTAAGTTCTTGTTGTATAAATGATTCCTGAGAATTAACACTGAGTATTTCAATGGCGTGATAATAATTTCTTCGATCGTAGAATTGGGAATTTTGAATTTGGTAAAAACGTCACTTGTAAATGTTGGTAAAGTTCCTCTTGCCCTACTCATCAGACCGAAAATTTTAATTCTTTTAGGGTTTTTTATTTGTAAAGTGTGCACTCATAAATTAGAATTTTTTCTTCATTCATTTTGAAAGGTTGATTTTGGTCGGCTGCAAATCTTATTGTCTGATCTAAAATATTTCCATCGAATTTTTAATGTAAATTATGTCTATTCTTCTAGTGCTTTCATTTTCTGCTAATCCATGTACTTCTTCATATACTTCGAAGTTGTTTTGTCTCAAGCTGTTGGCTATTAGTCATGTATAGCGTTTTAAAAGCCATCGTACTTTGTACTCATATTCCGGGAAGTAATAATTCGATCTACTAATACTCTTGATTCAAAATTTAATATCCATAATGTAATGTATAGCTTTGCATATGTAACTTTTTTGTTAAATCCAAATTGTACTAATTAATCCAAATCCAAATCTAATTAATTAATTAGACACCTTAGGAAATAATTGCAAAATCAAAATTACATAATTATATTTTAATACAAACTGACAAATCCTCCCTCACATAGGTAATTTTACCCATGAGGGAGGCTATTTCCATATTCATAAATTTAAAACAATGTAATTAGGTTATATTAATTTACAAGACTATTTTAAAAAACTGTACTGTAAATATCAATTGGAAATAAATGATTTATTACTATTAAAAAACGTATAAAAATAGGTTTACAGTATGTTGCAAATATCTTTGACCTTCAAGAACAGATTCAGAACCTGCAAGATTCTGCCAAAATTGTTACGCCCGCATTGCTGGGATGACTACATCCAGATATTAACTGCAAATACCGTCAACTTACTTGCGCCAAGCATTGTTGCTATCGTAACTTTCTACACGTTGTTCAAATGTTAGTGTTTTTGACTCCATACTAACCAAAGTATTTAAATAAATATTTGTCTTAACAGTTTATTAACAAAATATTCAAATTTGAATGTAGAAAGTATTGACACTTTAGATATTTAAATTCAACCGTTCAAATGAGATACCCCAAAAACTTTTATCGTTAACCTTAATACTTTAATGTAGTAGAAGACAAAATCAACACTTGCATAATATAATAAAACTATAAATGCGTTTCCCTAGCTTCTACGAGTTTCCCACAAACTGAAGGATATTTCATTTCAATAAAAGCACTGAGATATATACTATACTAAAATATGAAATTATAGTATAGTATATTATGATATAATTGCCCTTTTAACACTTTGTTCATCCTACTGACAAAAGTGCTTCAATACTAAGTGCACATCAAATAAGGCTTGTGAATTAGATTAAATAGCCTCACCCAAGCTCTTTGACCAGAGACATTACTTTTTTGAAATAATGTTCTCGTTCATCTATAGGCCTATAATTATATCTAATCATTCAATTCAATATATGGTTAGTCAATACGAAAAACAGTTTATTACGAGGGCTGTTCAATAAAGACTGACAGTTCTGTTGTAGTGGCTTTATTTAAAAAAGTAATCTTTAAAACTAGAGATATGTTTTGAAAAGACCTTAATTGAAGCAATAAACCAGTTTGACACCTTTGCCACTTCTGAAAGACGTGTTTCAAGCCCTGTTTTGCGTTGACCTTCAAATCCACCTCTAAAATCTTTAGCAGCCATATTGACTAAGAAAATTGACCTTTGAATTTTGTTGTGCTTAGGTTATAGAAAAATAGTTTTGGAAGCCAGTTTAAAACTATGTCTGATCTACCACAGGTCTCCACACTTTTGATGGCAAGGAACCTGAGCGCAGCGTTGACATTTGCAGGTGCATGAACCATTTAATTGACCATTTAAACCTGCTTAAAGTTATCTGTTAGGGTTCAAAGCACAGAAATGAAATGTTTTACTGTAACTCATTTTCAAGAGCCTATAATGTTTAACACTGGTTAAGTTCAATGCACGAATATTTTAAAATCCTAACGTTCATGTTCTGTGTACTTTGGTGAAGATATTAACAAAAGAATTGAGAGGTATGAATCTTGGAAAACAAAATTCAAACCTAGTACTTTAGATGCAAAATCTATGTGGGTGTCTTTTGGTCTGTAACCATGGTGACATTAAGGGTGTTAAAATGCTAAAATTTGTTTTGAGTGTCGTCAATAGGAAATATTTAATGGTCAGATTCAAGTATAATAGGGATAGTTTGTAACCGATGTTCAGTCTTTATTGAACACCCCTTAATTAGACCGTAATACATGTCAAAACAATTCAATTTCGTACATAATATATTCAGAACTTCATTATTAAATGCAAGTCGCAGTCTCGTCGCATTCGTTTGCCAAAATCTACCAAGTTCATAACAAGTTACTCGGTGAATTAGATATGTTTAGGATGCCGTTGCGAAAGTTGTTGCAAAATAGATAGTGTCTACAGTTAACTTTTATTTGTATTAAAATGAATAATACAGAGTTATTATAAATGATGGACCTAATTTTAAAAATTCGTATTTATTAAAGTACAAAGTATATGAATAGTTTTAAACCAATGAAAAGAGGAAGTTTCAAAGTGTTTACAAGTTATGTACATGCACAATCAAAACTAAAATGCAGTGTTAAAAACTAACGCAATCAAAGTTTTAAAAATATAAATAAATAAAAATACTTTAAAAGAGATAAGTTACATTCAACGTGAGCGACACAAACGGCCCATACGAACAATTCTGCCATCAGCGTAGCAAGTGACACAAATCCGCGAGGCCAAAGGCTGAATCGTCACCGCAGTTCCCAGGCCGCGGGTGATTCCATACAAATCTTATTCTAGTCTCTGCTCCTAAACCACAAAATATTAACAGCAAATAAATGTTTCGCAACTCACGATGTCTTGAATTTCAACAGCCTGCAATTGAATTTCAAACGTGGAATAGAAAAATACATTCGTCCGACTGACTACTGAAATTTAGGATACCTAATTCATAACTCTTAGGCTTTTGCGACCGGTGTCACAACTATAATCTAGTTCTTCCGGTTCACACCGCGTCCAAACTTCATAATTAGGTTGAGATATTCCGGCCTCGCTGTGGAGTAGCATCTTCAGTCACTGTTTCAGCCAATCAGTGACTGAAGATGGTACTCCACAGTAAGGCTAACTGTAGTGGTACAGTAGTGGTTACAGCTAAAACTACGCTCTCAGGGTTTACATTAAATATTGTTTTGTTGTAGTTCGGCAAGTTGGTTTTATGTCACTCGGTGTATTTCCTTTGAAACAATTGCAATGGCAACAGGTCGACTACAATAACCGAGCGGCAAGCTTGTGAGTATATTGATTTGTGTTCCTAAAAAGACTACTGAAATCTACCGAATACTACTGTAACGCTTGATTTCAGGGTTCAGGGTAGGCAGGAAGGCAGGGGTTGGGTGAGTATACAGATTGAGTCCAGGGCTCAACACTGTCTGGGTCTCATGGCTTTCGAATCCGTCTTATGCCTGCTCCCACTCATGTTGATAAGGTTAGTACACTTTAGTGCCCCACAGCTCCCTACAGGCCAGTATCGAGTCACGTGAGCTACTGAGCGCCGTGACGGCATTGTAGTGTACATTCTCCCCTATCAGTAAATGAACAATACTGTGGGATTCCTAGGTATTTAAACCCACACATATGGAGTTTTCCATTGAAAAGGTGTTGTTGCTAAATTCTACTACCGTTTTAATTACTTCAATATGTGGTGAATAATCACAACAAAGACAATTTTTGACTTATAAAAGTTTAATACTTTTTTTCCGGTATTTTTTATTTCCGGCTGCTGGAACGAGTGTAGTTTACGTATCTCTGTACTCAGTTTCTAGCTCATTTCCATGGAGCCCTTAAATATCTTGTTGCTCGTCTATGACGTCTATTAACGTAAATAAAAAACACATTTATTTGTAAGCCAAATTTCTATTTTAAAATGTTTATTTAAAGCTCTAAGGTAAATTGACCAAATAGCTGAACAGGAGAAACGCGAGGAGGTGTACGGGAATGCGTGGTTCTATTATTGTAAGCTTTTTAAAATAATCGTTTAGTAGCATTTTACTTGTTAACCTTATTAAATCAATTCTTTAATTATTTTTATTTTATAAAACAAAAAACTAATTAATACTGATCAAAATCAAAAATTTGACTTGACATTTGCAAAAAAATGCATGCTTTAAATCTTAAACTGCAACACTTTTCCCCGCTAAGCACCCCTAAGGTTTGCTCTGTAGCCGTGACTGCTTGTTACACCCATTGCAATAAAACCTCTCGTAGCAGTAACGTTTTCATTCAGTCATCACTGATCAGTCAGTCGATCATATACTATCCTATGCTATGATTACGGTTATACTATACTTGTTTCATATTGATCTTATTGAGTCACTCAATGGTTAGTTTTACTCAACAATCAAGAATGTGCGTGTTGTTTGTCCAGGATGTACAAACTAGGCAACGCTTATGCGGCGAGTTTGGACTTGGTCTACTGTGCTTCCATATGGCTTGCTTTTCTACCCACAATCCTCTCGCCCTTGATCTACCTCAGGTACTTGAACAACAAGTAAGTATCGTGAGAAAGTATCGATTCAGCAGTAAGTATCGATTCTTGATTACTGACTGAAAGCAAAGATTATGTTATAGTTGGTAAATGGCGCATAGATGCTGAATGACTGAGGCAGGAAAATCGACATAGAGCACAGATAGCGCTGTGAGCCCTGCCATCTATCGCCGTCTCTCTTCCCCTCGGCACGACATGCTCGAATTTGTCCGATGTCGATTACTTAAATGGGACCAAATTGTGCAATTTTCTTTGATGACCAAACTTGCGCTTGTGTCAGTGGTAATTTAAAAAAGGTTTTATTTACTAAAAGGTAATTTAAACCTAATTTGAATTCAATTCACGAGTAAGTATAGAGCCAAGAGTAACTATCGAATCAGGAGTAATTATCGAATGTGGAGTAAGTACTTAGTGAAAGACTATCAAGAAGAAATCAGGTTTCCAATCGAAAGTAAATATCGAGTTTTTTACGTCGATTACTAGGTGAAATGTATCTGGATTTAAAAAGTCAATCCACTTTTGCGGGTGCTGGTCACAGACGGTTGCACTAGAAGAGGGCATTATCACAAAATGAGAGCTCTTACTTGAACCTTTGGTCCAGGCAACGAAAAGGTATAGAGGGAAATGCTTGGAATACAATTTTCGATTTCGTAAGTTTGTTTGGACTAGTAAGGAGGTGAACATATCAAAGACCCCGCCCGTAGCCTTTGAGCCGGTGGACGGGAGGGTGTCTAAAGGTACCATTTGTTAGCTTTTTGCTTACATCTCGAGTACTGTGCGTTCTGACGACGTAAACACCATGTTTAAAATGACAGCTGATAAAATTTGCTACAAGTCCTATGTTTAAAGTTTTCCGATATCTTGTATATATATCAGCGGTATCTTGTTTTCGAGATATCAGCTCTCAAAAGTCGAATCCAGTCTATGCTACATTATTTATATTTCACGCTCAATTTTGGAAATTCTCGACATTCGAAGGAAAACCAATACTAAAGAGAAATGCAGTACGTAGTATTGGTAGAAATTTAGTTTCCTACAACCCTATTGTGATCGGTATTTATTCTTTAGATGAATCGTTTAAGAGGCGGCCGGGTAGAGCCCGAGCGGCGTCTTAATGAGATATTGAATTTAACATGGGGAAATTTGCAAACGATGTTTTAAGTGGGTCAATGAACTAAAACGCGGAAAGCTTTTCTCTGTAAGCATAGATTCATTAGTGCTGCTGCGTATAAAAACGTAAAAATTAAGTTTGGTTATGAAATATAATTTTTGTTTGTCGATATGGTGTTGAAGGTGGTTCATTCATTATTAAAATCTGATTGGCAGAGCACCTTCTTTTCTAATAAAAATAAAACTATTTTTAATTTTACTTTAGCCTATTATTTATTTTAAGAATATTTCTTTTTCTATGTGTATAGCCATATGATTTTAATTTTAAACTATTTGGTTTTATAATTTTTTTATTGTTATGTTTTTGTAATCTGAAGAGGGTTTCTGTCAGTGACCAAAATATAATTTTAAAATTAAAAATAGTTTTATTTTTATTAGAAAAGAAGGTGTGCTGCCAATCAGCTTTTAATAATAATTTTATTAGTGAATTTCGAGAACAAACTATGTTCTTATGGAAAAATGGAGTTTTAAGTTCAGAAATACAAAACTCATTTGATGACGATAGTAAAACTTTAGTGTGTATATGCAGCAGCATCAATAGATCAATGCTCCCATGGAAATTATTTCCATATTTAAGTAAATTAACTTGGTTAAAATGACGTTTGCAGTTTTTACCCCATGCTATAAGCGGTATTCGGAGTTGGATCTGCGGCCGCTCTATCCGGGAACTACCTGGTCTAAAAGAGCAAAATATTCATATATGAGGCTTAAATGTTTTCTTTTCCAAATTACAGACTTTTGAGAGCTGATATCTCAAAAACTATACAAGATAAGACTTGTACCAAATTTAATTGGCTTTCATGTTGTACATTATGTTTACGTCGTCACAACGCATAGTTTTCGAGAAATATTAAACAAAACTTAACGCATAACAAAACACTAAAAATAGTACCTTTTGACACCCTCTCCTCCACAGGCTTAAAGACTACGGGCGGGGCCTTTTGATATGATGACCCCCTAACTAGTCCAACGAAGTCAAAAATTGTGTTCCAAACATTTCCCTCTTTACCTTTTTCCGAGCATTCGTTGCCTGGACTACTTGCTGCGTAGGCGTACCAGGGGTAACGGTCAGCGAACGAGCAAACAAGAACTTACGGCCAGTATATTCTACTACTGGATTTCTCCCAGTAGGGGAACATTTTCAGTTTGTAAGAGATTCCGCAGTAGAGTCTGTGAGTATTTTTTAACTTTTGGTCAATAAGTATTGATTGTCCTCGTGAGTTTTTGTATAAAAGAGGTAATTTAACACGTTTCGATAATAATGCACAATAAGCAAACATGCAGGTGGAGCCCTGGCGTAAAACTTGCCCATTACGTAATCTTGTCTTCGAAACTAAGTTTCAGAAATACATTAGGCATAAGATGCATCGTTGCTTTAGTTGCTACATTAACTCAACAATTAACAAGGATCTATAGTGAGATGAGTTATTTACACGTCTTCATTGGATTATACCTTTCAATTGAAACTTCTTGGATGAAGTTTTATTACAGTTGTTGACTGAACACACTATCTAGTACGAAGCTTAAACACACTATCTAGTACGAAGCTTAAACACACTATCTAGTATGAAGCTTAATAACTAATTAGAAGAGAAGAGGTGATTTGATTGCTAAATTGGAGTTAAGCAATACTCGAATGGATCGAGGTTGACTCTAGAGTAGAGCGTCTGGTGGAGTGTACCGCAGGGCCTATGTTAAACCCTCTAGAGATTGGTTTGCAAATAGTGGTCCTTTAGAAATTAGTGGTTGGTTCACAGCCAGTGAATAGCTTGCAACTAGAGGTAGGTTTGATCTAGTGGTTTCTAAAACTTGTGGCTGGTTCGCAAGTAGTAGTTGGCTTGTATATGAGTACATAAAGGCAATTTATTTACGTCTTGTGGCCAACACAACTTGCTTAAAACAAAGAATGCTATTTACAAAATACTATTGTAGACCGTATGAATGATTCCTTAAAATTAAAGTGAAGCTTCTTATAGATACTATAGAAATTTAGAATGACGTTGTTTTACATAAATTGAACTTAATCTTTGAACAATTTAGGAACTCTCCCTACAAACCTGATGAACACACCTACAACTAGGTGTGCAACTTATGATTGGTTTGCAACTAGATTTTTAATCAAACAAGACATGATTGGTTTACAAGTAATGGTTGGCTTGCAACTATTAATTGATGTGCAACTAATGGTTGGTTAAAAACATTTGATTTATTGAAACTACCGATTGATTACAACTAGTGGTTAGTTAACAAACAGAGGACGGCTTGCTACTAGTGGTTGGTTTGATCTAGTGGTTGATGAAAACTAGTTAACTGGTTAACAACAGTGATTGGCTCACAGCTGCTTGGTTGCTGTTGCAAGAAAATGTAGACTTTCTGTTAGAATAGACCTGTAACATGCAATTTCCACAAATCAATTAAGTTTTATACTGTAGATATGTACACAGTACGTATAATAAGAAACATGTTTAGTCTTGTAAGTTTAATCATTTGCATACAAACCTCAAGTATGTTTTTGTTCTGTTATCATGAACACTGCAGTGATCCGCCCAGTTTATGTGTCAAATATCGACTGTGGTTTGAAGATGGTTTGATTTTTAAAGTTGTGCTGGTCATCGCTGATGAGATGACCAAAATTATTAGAGTTTGTAAAGTTTTTGTATGTATTTTTATTGGTGAATACAATTCTGATTGTATTCATCTGTATTATTGTATCATCTGTATTGTATTCTGATTGTATTAATCTCATTTATTTTCTTATTATTACTCTTAAAAAAAACTATCGGTTGGCTTGCTACTAATGTAGAGGTTAGAACGTCAAAAACCGTCCAAGAGAGGGTAATAACTTCCTTGGTCTGGTGATTTGTGTCCATTGTTGCGGTTAATTCAGGTGATTCTCGCCACAAAAGGAAATGCGACAATTAATTTTGTTCTCACACAATAGTTCAGACTGTCTTTTTGCTTTTGGTCCCAAGTGCTCAAGCTATCAATTTGTTTTGTTACAGGCTTTAAGTTTTAAACTGATTTAAATCGTAGACAATCCAAGCTATATTTAGACTTTAGCTCCATGTTAAAAGTAAACATTTGGTCCTAGAAATAAATTTTTATTTCATAAACATATTGTTGTCAATACTTCGTGCATTGTTTGATGTCTTTCGTAGTATTCAAATAGTTTTGTTTTTTTTATGTGTAATAAAATATTTGGACACGGCTCATTTTACAACAATCTGTAGAAGTACTTTTAGAAAAATTTAAACAAATTTATTCACGTCTGCACAACACAGTTTATAAACAACGAAGGTATGTGAGGAATTGTGGCTTGAAACATGAGCTTGACGCATCTGATTGCTTTTACCAAGTTTTGATCTAAGTTTAAAAGCATTTGAACTGACATTGACTCCGGCTTGGCGTCCAACCAAGTTGTAACGCACTTTTGATCGCGGCTTAGCCTGCAGCCGTGTTTCAAGCCACATTTTCTCAAATGTCTCCGGTATTTTTGAATAAACGTGTTGTGTTTAGATATCAGAGTTTGAAGTAGCTATTATTGCGTACAGTTTAGTTAGTGATCAATAACAACAAGATGATTCGGGATCTGGAGTCTGATCCAGTCTTTAGGTGTTAAGTACCGTAATTTAAAACATAACAAAACACAACAAACAGCAACATAACAACCATGAGAACATGAGCTCGCCAAAAGTAATTAGCGTAAACTAACCAGACAGCCAGAGAAACTAAATACGTCCATACTGCCGGTGACTGCTTCTAACCGACTGACACACTAAAAAATATTGAAAAAAAACACATGTTGGTTGTGTGCTTGTCTGGTGATTTCCTTCGGCCAGTTCATTTTCTAATGTTTGGTGTCGTGTTTTGGGTTATTTTCACCTGAAGGCAGGTACAGGCTGCAGATCCTGAAACGTCGTGTTCTGCTCGATCACTAACGATGGAAAACGTCTGCAATGATATATTTCATACGTCTTGGAAATCCTCCCATCGTCGACAACAAACTTTGTACAATGAATTGGTTAGGATTGTTGTTACATTTAAAAAAAATTATTCTATGCGCTATTTACGAGCAATATGTAACTTAGGATTTTAAACTATACCCTGTATGTTATTCATGATGACCACTGTTTGCAATTATAGTACTATTGCATACTACTGATACTTATTTTAAATAAAACTCCAACAATTGCAAACAATAGAGCAACAACATGTTTCGAAAAAATGACTGTCATTGTCGAGTGGAAAGAGACCCACTTGAGTTGAGATCTTTCCACTCGACATTGACATTCATTTTCTCGAAATATGTTGTGGAAATACACAATATTTGTTTGTATTTCTTGGAGTTTTTATTTAAAGTTAGTATTACACCTTGTATAATTGACTAATCACTAACTGAAGCTGATTGTTTCAGAAAGAATCCTCCGTTAGAGAGAGCAGACCCTTGCTCCGGTCTGTCCTCAGACAAGATCTAAACCACAACAGCTGTTTCTCTGTTGCTGCTCCTTCCTGCGTGCTTTCAATGTTGAATATCTGTAACACAAATGTTTATTCTACGTAATATATGAACTGTACGTTCACAAGTAGCGGAGTTTCATCCTTCCCTTGTGCCTTGTTTCTCTACGCTCCAGCGTTTCTAAGAATGGGAATTCAATCAAATGTAAACTTTTAATGATAATGCAAAATAATATTTGTACAAGGGGTTTATAACTCGCGTTAATATTTTAGAATGAAATTAGAAATTTATGAGTTTTGTCCCTCCGCTATTTATTCAGCTACTATTTGTGTGTATTCGTGTTTAATTTTTGAATTGAAAAACGGCTTGACGTATAATTTGGAACCCATAAGTTTTGAACACACCAGAAACTTAAAAATAAATAGATTAAAAAATTGTCAATTATATTGCAAACAAAATTGCAGCTGTTTTGATTAAACAAGCGTTGAGCACCAACATTTAATAAACTGCATAACAATATTTGAATACCTTTAATAACTAAGGGTTGCACTGGTTATTACATTTAACATTTAGCACTGGTTATTACATATTATTACATTTAACCTTATGATGCTTAACTGGGTCGCGTATAAGGATCAGCAGACGGCTGGAAATTAACGTTGGCTACACTGGCTAACGTCAAAGATTAATAATCTACTCAATTAATGTAACGAGTAATTGAGTAGATTAGTAATCATTGCTAAGGTTCAGTAGTAGAAAGGGTAAGCCCTAACTTCACGTTTCATTAAAATAACAGTGAAACTCCAATCTAAAAAGCGTTGAGATAATGCAGGTCGTCAGGAATGCTAATGCTTTGCCCGTAGTGATGGATTGTTTCATTTCATTTTTCTACTTCTAACGCCTTAAATGTCTGCGGGTTTCAAAAGCTTTCAAAACAAAAATATATTGCAGTTTTCCTTTTGCTACCGTATTTTAGACCTTAAATTACTGCTTATTGTTATTTCCCTCGGCATTCGTTCTCGGTATCTCAACTACGAGGGACGTGCAATAAGTAAAGAGACAAATGTGTATAGAGATTACATGCTTTATCATATACAACTAAGACTTTCCCTATTTTTCAACATATTTTTCTGCTACTGTTATATACCGCTCCCATCGATGTACCAGCATTTTTGTGTCGTCAGCAAGGAATTCAGTACTTTGACGTTCAAGCATACTTGCACCGCAGCTGTTACGTGTTTGCTACTCTTAAATAACTTTCCTCGCAGATCTTTTTTCAATAACCCAAATAAAAGAAAATCCAATCAACCCAAAAATGGGTCCAGATCAGGATTGTATGGAAGATGAGGTAAAAGTTCCCAGTTCAAACTTTAATGGTATGCAGTGTTTCGCGATCTTCGTGTGGACGTGCGTTGTCTTGGAGAAATAAAAACATCCTTACTCTGCAGTCAGGACTGTTGGGAACCAACATGCGCATGTTTTCCCATATTTTAGCTTATCTTGGATAAATTGTGTACAGTACAGAATCTACCTATTTGGCTCACAATATCCGGTCCATTCAATTATAAAGATTTTCATGGTTTATACAACTTTTCCTGTATTGTTTTATCAATCTTTAGTTGATTTCTGGACGGTTTTGCTCCTTCAGAAAGCTCCTTCAGGAATTCTACCGCTACGTAGAACCTAATGTCGGTTCGTTGTTCTTCTTAGACACAATCTCCCAGAGGACTTGCTATTTTAAACACATTGGAAATGGTAAACAAGCATTAAATACTGACAATACAACTCCTTATTATATTCACAGGGATAACAACTAACATTGTTGATAGCTATTTAATCAAATAGTTGACTATATGGGGTGAGTTTTAAATGCCCCTTGTCTTTGCGTCGTTGAATTTGTATTAAAATGTCCTTTCTTTTGAGGTGCCACAAAGGTGTATTTGAGGTGTTTTTTTAAGGAGGCCTCCCCTGGTTTGTGGGTGGGGGTGACGCAAAGTACGTCAAAACGAACTTCAGGACCCAATAAAAACATTCCCTAAAGGGGTTTTTAATTAATTTTCTTTTCAAAGTAAAGGTGGGGGAAACTTAAAACTCACCCTGTATATGAAGCTAGAATAGATTGTCTCTTTACTTATTCAATGTCTCTCGTAATTTCACATTTTTTAAATGTTTTCCTCGTCCTTCGGACGAGTTTCAACCTCAGCACGTCATCATATCATTACAGCTTGATATTCTCTTAGCCTTCGAGCTCGATAATTCAATAATATTTACAAACACTTCATCTTTTCTTCTGCTTTCAGCCGCGATACGTCATCATGCGATATGCTATCATACGATATGTTATCGTTCTAGCTTCGGCCTTGGAGCTTCATTAATTAACTACAAAATTACTCTTTTCCCTCGGCTTTCGGCCTAATTATTTCAACCCTATAATCACAAACATCGTATAGTGTACTTACTGCAGACTACGCATTGTATTGTACTTAGTGTGAAGTGACGAATAAATTCAGAGCAGAAATGATCATCCTTATGAAATGAGGGAAGAATTATCAGAAGGTTATCAACACAGAACAACATGGAAATCTACCGATGCGTAGAACAGTGGAAGTAGGTCACATGCTCAAGTGTATAAATCCATCAACGTGAACTATAAAGAGTGTTTTGAGACTTCCGTCGAGTGTTGATTGAATGAAGCCATGTGAATATTCGTATTGTAGATTTTTCAAGGCCCCTCCGCAGTTTGTAAGGTAGTTATTTCGTTTTCTGGTTTTATTTTTAATTCAAATACGGCTTGACGTCTTAACTTGAAACTTTGCACACATCTTTATTTACCGAACGAAGCGAAACTATTTGATTCAACTGAGGCATTACGTATGTAAGTGTTTGTGAGTTTGGTTGTTTATGTTCTTAAAAATGGTGGTCATCAAATCTAAGATGGCACTTTTATGATACCATAACTAAATGTGAACCAAAGATCGACAAAATTCAATCAGCCAGAACAAGATGGCAGGGGGAAAACTTTTAAATTGTTGGTTATAGGATATATACACGGTGAGTTTTAAATGTCCCTACCCCACCTGAACCATTGAAAAAGAAAATATATTGAAAACCCTTTTGGGGAATGTTTTTACAAAATCCTACTTTGTTTGCGTACTATGTGTCACCTACACCCACCCAAAAACCGGGGAGAGGGCCCCCCATATATTTTAAATAAACTCCCCTTGTGGCACCTCAAAAGAAAGGGAATTTTAACCAACATTTTTTATCTTGACTCCTTTTTTGTAATATCTATTTAAAGATTACAAGACATCAGGTTTAAGATGCCACATTTCATTTTACATAGAATTTTTTTGAATGACCAGTCTTTCTTGAAAATCCTTTGATGGTAACATCTCAACCCTATAAAAAATCCCTAAAGTGTTTTCAAGAAAAGTTGGTAATTCAAAATAAATTGTATATGAAAAATTGTATGAGGCATTTTAAACGTGATTTCTTGTAATCTTTAAATAGGTATTACAAAAACGATCCGAGATAAAAGTTATTGAATTTGTGTTAAAGTTCTCTTTCTTTTGAGGTGCCACAAGAAGGGGTTTGTATTTAAAAAATGTGGGGGTTTCCTCCCGGTTGGGGAGGGGGTAACGCATAGTACGGCAAAAGAAACTTTATGATCCTATAAAAACATTTCCCAAAGGGGTTTTCCAAAATATTTTCTTTTCGAAAGTATGGTGGGGGGAATAAAAACTCATTTCTCTCAAGAGGTGCTAGAAAGGTGAAATCTACAAATAGTTTTGTTCTACGACGTTTCATTCTATGTAGCAATAAAAGTCAGTAACTCTATTTTCTATAAAGTGTCTTTCCCAAAGGGTGAACCTAAATACTACTGCAGTATTTTTAAAGATTTGGTTCTGTGTTGTGAATACAAACAAAAGATGCACTACAAAACACGTGTCTGTGTTATCCGCCTTGTATTCATGTAAAATGTGGAACAGAATTGGTTATCTCCCCCAGGCAGTCAGAGTGGAGAATATATTTGTCAACCTGCCTTGACACATCGTGGACTCTTACATCAATCTCCGTGACTTTACAACAGTCAACCAATCCCCGGCAACGCCTCAGGAAACTTGCACATTGGTAGGGTACAGTAAAGTAAAGCTATAATTAGATGTTACACAGTTGAATGTATTCAAAAACAGACTATTTACTCGATAAGTGTGCGTCAACATAGAGTGTAAACTATGTTGAAAACATTTTGTTTTCCGGCGTTATTTACATTTCTTAATCGTTTATCTAGTTAATTATGCAGATAAGGTAAATAAACCTGTTTATTGGTGCTCGTAAATAAACATAAACGTGATTCCCATTTTGCTGTTACATTCGCATTTTTTTCACATGACGCCCGGCTCAGGTATTGATTACGGCATATCATGGATGAATTGAGTTGTGTGCAGGTTGCTCTAACGCAAATGTTTCTAGAATGTTCAACAAAATACGAAGGGAGTTGTGGAGGCCAGCATTCAAAACAATACATTGTTCGAACTGCCATGCCTTTATATCCTAGAATTGTGCCTTCTTATAAAAGGGGAGATGTGATTTAATCAGAGGTACGATGGATATATAGACTTTTATGAAAGTAGATGCTGGGATCACTACCGAACCGTGAGTCACAGAACGGTGAACTGTCATTGTTCATTCCAGAACAGTCTAAACACTGAAATAACAGTGTACCTAACCTTACAAAGAACGTAAAGAACGTGAACGTGATTGTTCTACATCCAGAAGGAAAAATTATGGGCATTAAAATAAATGAGTTTGTTAATTCACAGCTGTTGTCCGTGAACTTAAGACATGTTACGCAAAACCAATTCTTTCGGTAGCTTCAGTTCTCGTTCAGCCGGATATCCGGTGTATGTCCGCGGACTTGGACTTGGGCGGGAGTTACAAGGGATTTTCCAGAGCCACGAATCCAGGATATTTGTCCGCACGTGGTTGTATCTTAAATCCAGGGATCATCCCTCCTAACCAAACACACTTGTTTACGCTACATTGAAATATATCCTGGTTGAAATGCTTTCACTGGCTTTAGCTTCATTCTCATGCAAATTGAATTCCTTAGACTGACACTCAAGCCCACAACGGCGTGTAAAACTCAGTGTTGTCCTGACAAGCGGTTCACACTTTCAGAGGGAACTAATTTTAAAATTAAGTTTCTGGCTGGATAATTTTCGAGCCATTACTAGTTTAAAATAAATTGACAAATTGATGGTCAAAGCAATTTATAAAATCACAATATGTCACTAAACATAAAATTATATTTAAAACTACGCAAGCGGTAATGTGAATTCTAGCTAATTTCCAGAAACCGAACTCTCTAGGACTCTAGACTCTAGGGTGTTCCCAGAACTTGAACCCCGATCTCTTACTTACCGTGAGTTACCTATTAAGTTCTTCAAATTTTAAAATACGAGTATTCGTATGGAAATCCTGTTAGCCAGAACAAAATGGTGACAAATCCCCGTAAACGATTCCCTTTCGGGATCCGTGGCGTATTGGCATCGCGCGTGACTCCGGAGCTCATCACTTCGGTGGCGTGGGTTCGATCCCCGCAGTCACCACTTACAATTTGTAATGTGAATAAACGGTGACGCTAGGTAAAGGTCGAGGTTGAGTGGTAGAGAGGACTTTGTAGTCCTAACTTCGCCTCGTTAAACAAGACAAACTTTACCTTTACCTTTTACCTTTTTTGGTCCTTTCCATCATTCGCTATGACTCACGTTAGAGCTTGAAGTTACGCGTCGCTTATGTTTTATCATTGTATTGTATCACTGAAAAGAAGATTCCTGCCTATTTACATGAACAGTAGCCCTCAACATAAACAAGAAAGCTACTCATGAATATGATAATGAGAGACATAAAAACGTTCCAAATATTAATGAGATATGAAAATGAATGTTTCGTTGTAACGGAATTGTTGCTGGAACAAAACAGTTATTGAGATTTAATGGCAGTTAAATAAATACTTGAAGTGGAACTACACCAATAAAAGTGTGCATCTCTGGGCAGAGTTTAATCATTTGCAAATGCCAGTCTAATGTATGTTCATCCCCATTTGTACATTGAGTAAACAACGTGCTTCAGTTGTGTACAATCTCAGTGTAATTGCGTGCTTTCGCGTGTATCTTGAAGCGTGTATCGCTTAGAGTCTAAGCTAAATAAATGCCTTTAGTTTGAGTTCCTTACTAGTTCAAGTTCTTGTGCGCAATTATTTTAAATTATTCTGCCGAATAATTCAAAACAAATGACGTTGATTCAAGTACCTTCACTAGTTCATACAAATTAATCTGCTTAGCTTGACCTTATGTACCATAGCAGAGTTGATAAGTTAGAAAATTCCTATCTTGAAATTGTTCTAAACGTAACTTTCAGTCTTTCCAAACGAGAGCAAAGAATTAATAAATAAACTATTATATATGCTACTGTACTATACAAATACGACCGTTCAACCGGTTCAACAATTGTATCTCTTAAATTAATATAAAACAGAATTCTCACCAAACTATAGAACATGTACACACTATGAATTCCCGTACGAATTAATGTATTTGCAACTTTGGAAAAGGATAGTCAATGTCAAGTTAGAGAAAAGTTTATATTCCTTACAAAAATAATACGCGTTTAAAAGATAAAGTTTGTCTTGTTTAACGAGGCTAAGTTAGGACTATAAAGTTCTCTCTACCACTCAACCTCGACCTTTACTTAGCATTACCGTATAGTCACTTTACAGATGTAAGTGGTGACTGCGGGGATCGAACCCGCACCAGCGGAGGGATAAGCTCTGGAATCGCGCACGATTCCAACCTGCCATGGGTCCGCTAAATTAGTTGTATGAATTTCGTCATTTAAGGTTTTAATAAAGCTGTAAGAGTTTCAAATGTCTTAATAATGTCCCTGTTGAAAAGATACAAAATATTAAGACACTTGATCATCAGTAAAACTATTTAAAATCAAGAATATTGTATTTAAACTAAAGAATATTGCTTGATTTGTCTGTTATAAGTTATCGAATCGGAACAATGTTCTGCTAATTACTTTTTATTTGCTTCAGTAAGCTGGAGATACGGGATATGAACATTGAAGAGGTTTCTTTTCAAACTTTGTCTGAATCTTGTGTTTCCGCTTCTCTAGACTTCTCAACTTCTCTAATCATATTGACTACCTGACTGATAATAAGTTTATACTATAAAGAACAATATAGAAACTTTGACTTTGATACGTACCTATATTTTGTCTGAACTGTTCAAGAATGCATGGCTCAACAATAAAAGTGGACAAAAGCCGGTTTTGCAGGTATCCTTCAGTAATGAGAGTATGATCATAATTGAACGGTTAAGTAAATGAATTTGTATGTTAAAACTTTAATCTTTGTTTCTTATTGTTGTTTTAAATTCATATCATTTATTTAACTTAGCAGAATATTATATTAGTCAGTTTAGTCAAACTGTATGCAGTAAATAAATAATAAATAAAATACCTTGTGATCATAGTTTTAGATAAACTGAAACCACCATTTTGCATCCAGTGCATCGCTGTCCAGGAGAGGCTACTCACTTGCCCATGCAAATGAGTGGACTCCGAGGGTGTACTTGAGGTGCTATAAGTCCGAACGCCTAGAGCGGGAGTTGAACCCACAACCTCAAGTACAGCGGATTCCAGTGGATTAGCCACTATACCACCGAGACCCAATTAAGTTAAACAAATAAATCTATACTGAGGACTGTAAATCTAGCTAATATTTAAATCTTAATTTCTATACACGCTAAGTACGCATGACGACCTATCAGCGACGCCTGTGGAATAGATCCATCCTATTTTTTAACCGTTCTCTAATTATCACGGAAATAAAACAATCAAATCGAGAAAAATCTATCTGCTAGGACAAAATTGCAATAGACACAATTTATTACTTACAAAGTATCAACAATTCTTTTTATTCTTTATTGTGGCTTTAGACAAAGTATCAACATTTTTTTATGTTCTCTATTACGGGTTTAAACACAATATCAAGACAAGCCAGCTTACAAACCATTTTGACACATCAAACAAATATTCTACTATCACTTATAATTTTATATTTTCTCTGATGACAAATTCTGCAACAGTCTTCCAAACATTATGGTCTTGATTATGTAGTAAACTTGAATTTTTGTAGTGAACCTGGAGATTTCAGATTTGTTAGTGTATTGTAGAGAGAATTTCGGGGTTTACCATACAATTTGCAGGCAAATATTAAATGATCGGGAGATTCTTCTTCAGTGCATTCACAATTTGGACTTGGTAACATTTTGATTTTATACAAATGTTGATTGGAAAGATTATGGCCAATTCTCAAACGACATACAAAAGTAATCAAGTTTCTTCTTATAAAATATTTTTGAACCAAGGGGGAAAATGCAATTTCTTTCAATTAAAATAATTTAGAACTTTTGGAAGTAGATGTCAAGAGTCCATGAGTCTTGCCAATGTTGTTAGCCTTAAGTTTTAAAAGAGCTTTAATGTCAAAGTAAGACGGGCTATAATTTTGATTTAAGGTACTGGCATTATTTGCAATATAGTCAATTTTTCATTTCCTAAAATACCAGAATGAGATGGTATCCATAAGAATATAACTTCGTAACCTGGAGAATTAAGATATAGGTATTTCTTCTTGATTTCAAGCACTATTGGAGAGAAGTTAAAAGGGTTGCAACTAGATGAGTTATTACTTGATTGCAAAACACTTTTCGAATCAGAAAGAATAATAAAATATGATTTTGACAAAGTTTCTACGTAGTATAAAGAATGATGAATTGCAATAGCTAAAGCTGAATAGAAGTTAAACACTGAATTTATCTTTAAAGCAGCAGAATAGTTATTTTCAGGACAAAACATGGCGCTTAAAGTGAAGTTTATTTCGAAATCTTTAGATGCATCTGTGTATGATTCGGCCATGTAGAACGTATATAATTTTTAAAATCTGAGTTTATGCAGTTAGAGTTTGATGGAGAAAAAATGACTTGTGGTTTTAGAGTAATAGTCTTGAAGTCAGCGTGATAACAAAAACGATGAGGTGGTACGTTAAGCAAATATGAGAATCTTGCATCACTTGTTCAATGTTGATGGCTCAGCAAAATCAAGGGCGTACCTCTGTTTTCCCAATATGTAGATCTTTGATAAATGTAGTATGAACGTGTAACTTTTCTTTCCAAAATGTGAAACGGGTTCGCCAAAATCTTTGTGAAATGTCTATCACACAATAGTTGTCTTCTGATTTTCAAAGGCATTATCCCTGCCTCTACTTCTAAGAAGTTGCATGGAGAGGGTTTTAGCATGCCAAGATGTGGCCTAATTAGTGAGTGCACTACATTCTGTCAAAAGATATTAGCTCATTTCCAGCATTTCCATATATAAAACAACCAAAATAGATATCAGAACGAATTGATGATTTGTAAAGGTTTAATAAAGTGTAGTCTGCTCCCACTTTATTGAAAGCTTTGACAGCAAATCATTAATTCAGTTCTGATATCTGTCTTTATATACCTTATGTAGGCTTCCATGTCAGTTCTACGGTCGAAAATCAACCCTAAAAATGTAAAAGAAAAAAGGTAAAGTTTGTCTTGTTTAACGAGGCGAAGTTAGGACAAATGTCTCTACTACTCACCTCGACCTTTACCTATCGTCACCGTATAGTCACATTACAAATTGTAAGTGGTAACTGCGGGGATCAAACCTGCGCCACCGGAGTGATGAGCTCCGGAGTCGCGTGCGATACCGGATTATTCTCTGTCCGAATTTGTGGGATCAGATATGAGGGCCATCAGATTGATCTCTTTCCACCCTAACTTTGTAAATGTATAAAAAGTATTTTATTTTTGACAATCCAGTATGCTGGTCAAGGATGAAGAAATTGGTAATGGTAATACCAATCCGCCACATTTATCTCCAAGTTGGAATGTTCTTTTGAAAAACAACAATTATTGCTGAATTTTCCGTGGATACTTCTAAGCCACTAGTTTTTGACAAGTTTTAAAGATCTGATAATGCTTTGTTTAATTTTGTTTCACAAATGTAGTTACGGACTTATTCATAGTGTAGAACACTAAATCATCGGCAAACAGCGAACTCCAAAGTCAAAAATATGGTTTTGAAATATGAATGGAATGTCTTTACAATGAATAGAAATTAATAATTGGCTCAAAGCAGTCCCAATAGGAAAGTATCAACAATATAAATGAGAATTTCTAAGAAAACAGTTCTTGCAAAGAGCAACATAAAAAGTAACAGTTCTTTTCAACGCCATTTCATTGTGATTTAGCTGTAGTACATTTTTATTGAGATCATAATAACTGGTTCAATACAAATTGCCGACGCAGGACTTCATTTGCTTTGACGTTGTTCGGAATGTATATACTATTTAGTATTTTGACCGTCCACCGCTAGCTTGTATTAAAAACATAATTTTCGGACCTAGTGATGAATATATATTTTGTTTAAGTATATCTATTTTACAGTCACTGTACACACCAGAAATTTTATTGTTAAGTAACCAAACTGTTAAGTTTGTCAATCTACAGGCTACATTATCAAGCATAATCAACTATTCAAGCATTCTTCTGATTGTTATTTAATGGTACGTACAATTTATTTATTTATCAACGGTGTACACCTTTTTATATAGTAGCATACATATGGAAAAAAATAATTGTTGATGAAAAGAGTAGCCTACAAGATAAACAATGCACAAACTATTACATATCATAGTGCCATGTCTTACAATCTACCCTACTATCTCTCTTTTTTTCTTTTTTTTTTATGAGAAGGTTTATTTTTTAGGGTAGCTATGGGTAACATTAAGGGTACTTATAATCATATAGAATATAGATAGACTAAATAATAGTAATAGATAATAATCAACACGTGCAATACGTATACAACAATAATAGAGATCTATAATAATACAATTTGTAAGTTAAAATAATTTTCTACATTATGATATAGCCTAAATATATAAGTTAGAATTAGACAACGAATAAATATACTTCAGTTGATAGAATTGAACTACAATGACAGTATGAATGAATGGAATAATAACAATAAATATATAAGCTAAATTTGTTGATACAAAACAAAGAAGAAAGCAAGGAATATCACAGTCTGAACTATATTGATGTTTAATATTGAAGTAGACTGGAGACAAAAAGGAAAGCTTGCTTCCTAAAGGCGTGGAGAGTGGGACCAAAGAAATCAATTTTTGATGCATTTCCCAAACGCATGAGACTAGGTATGGTGCTATGGTAAGCATACGCAGTCAGGTGTTGATTCTTGGCGAATGTTTGTACCGACCTAGTTGTTCTGCAGGGCACATGAAGGTCTATTAGTTGCAGGAGCACCGGGCAGTCGATCAATCCATTCACCAGTTTGAACATGAAGATAAGGTCAATCAATGGCTGAACGTCTAGATGACAGATATATGATTCCGTGATTGTGGGTGACCTCATGAATATCCACCTCCTCATAGGCTTAACCACTTCTGACTCCCACAAGCCGAAGAAACCTCTTCTGGACCCTCTCCAAGTAGCTGATATGGTTGTTTTGATAGCGTGACCATACAACACTTCCATACTCTAATATAGGCCGAACGAGTGTCACATACAGAGTCTTATAATAGTCTTAAGAGAGAAGGCGCATTTTGAGACAGGAGAGATCAGACCTAGAACTCTGTTGGCTTTTGCACAAATTACAGCTGAAAATTATAGCTCACTAGGATCTAGTCGAGGTGTAAAATAGAGGCCCAAATCTTTGATCTTGTAGACCCTCACAAGCAGATCATTTTGAAGATAGTAATCGAAGAGAAAAGGTGATTTTGATCTACTGAAGGTAACTATCTGGCTGCGTTCAAATGTAAATCATTTTCAAGACACCATCTGTCAATACTTTCCAGGTCGGCCTGAAGCAATAGCTTGTCCCAGCATGAGGATACTTCTCGAAATAGCTTAACATTATCAGCAAATAGCAGAAACTTGGAATTCAGTGACTTGCCGATGGCATTGACGAAGATACTGAAGAGGAAGGGACCTAAGAGTGACCCCTGGGGAAGTCACATGCACAACGGAATCAGAGATCTGAGAAGCAAATTTAACTCGCAGCGTGCGTCCTGATAAGTAGCAACTAAACAATTGAAGAAGAGGATGGGATATACCAAGCGCTTCGAGTTTGGAGATAAGATGGACGTGGCTGACTCTGTCGAATGCTTTAGCAAAATCCAAGTAAATGCAGTCGACTTGATGCTGTCGTGAAAAGGCAGAGTGGACATAGTCGGTAAAGACACAGAGATTGGTAATTGTTGATCTTCCAGAGCGGAAACATGTTGCTCTGGAACAAGTGTTGCTTTCAAATGGAAGGATAACACATCGAGTATTAAGCTCTCAAAAACTTTGGTTATGACGGACTGGATAACTATGGGTCTGTAATTAGTTACATTACCAGCATCACTGGACTTGTGGACAGGAATAAGAAAGCCAGGCTTCAAAACATTTGGAAAAGTACCCTCTCTAGTCTCTCATGAGTAGATTGAAATAAGTAGAGAGATGTGGAGCAATGACGTAGCACTGCATTCTTTTAGAACTGCTGGTGTAATATTATCTGGGCCAGCGCCCTTGGAACAATCCAGTCTAAGGAGTTTTTCCTCAACCTGAAGAGCAGACACATAGCATGATGAAAGGTTGGTAGTGCTCACTTCGGATGAAGTTAGAGTAGGTCTGACAGACGGAGGGGCATATACTGAAGAGAAGTAGTCAGAAAACAGATCACACATCAGCAACGAGTCTTCAACTAAGAGTGAGACCCTGTTGAAATGGATTCTTCCTGGAGTTGAGTTAGTCTTGCACAATGTTCTAACATGTCCCCAAAAAGATTTAGAGTCTTCATTGATTCCGTGGTTATTGAGGTAATTCAGGTGACAGGTTCTGGTAAGAATTTTGCAGCGGCATCTAGCAATTATGAAGGCATGATAGTCATATTGAGAGTTTTTTCTGAACAACTCAATTGCAAATCTATTACTATAATTTCCCAGATTCACATTGTAATGGTGTAAACCGTTAATGAAAATGAAACTGAATGAAAATGAAATGAAATATACTATTATTTTGCTTTATAGGTTTGTATTACAGTACTTCGTTTTGGTTTTGTAACACACTATTTTTTGTAAATGGCAATAAATATTATTATTATTCCAAGATGCATTTGGTTTTTATTTAAATATTAGTTTAAATAATGGCCCCAATTTAGTCAATATTTAAAAATAATTTCTTACAGTCTACAATACAGAAAAAATAACAGTTCAACGCAAGTATTGTTCACCTCTATGCATTTCGTCGACAAATAGGATAAGAAAACGTAGTAAACTTTGTTTTAAAATGTCATCAGCTGATAAGCTATGTGTTGTGTTGTAAGCTGAAATTTATCATTACTGTACCTGTTAGAATAATTGTTTGCAATTACTGGTGGCAAAGTATTTGAATTATGTACTAATAAGAACTTATTGCAATGCTTGGTTAAGTTTCTTATAGCAACCTTTTCACACGATTTAGAATTGTGCCAATAGTTTACTTTCATGTATTTTGAGGTTATAATACAGGTAAGCAATATTTTGTCAATCTATCGGTAAATGATTAACTATTTGTAATTGTGTGAGAGGGAGACGTATTTATTTAGTTATACAGACTAGTATAGCCTACCTCAACATGCTGTGAAATGGGAGTTGGGGTATGGTTTTATGTGTACTGCAGTAATGCCTACACCTAGCCAGAATCAATAAGCTAGGCAATTCCAAGCCCAGACCTAGGGGTTTTAAAATTCAACACCTATTTTTTGCTTATTTTAAGGTACATCTTAGTTTAGATTGGTTTCTATACATGTTTAATGTAATATTGTTGCTGTACAATTGTAAGGTTGGTCATTCAACTAGGCCCATCAAGAATCAAATTATGCTGTTTCTGAAATGAACCCTGTTTTGAGTAGTGGATTTTAAGTGATAAGCACGTCTTATTTATGTTGTTTAAAAAAAAATGATACATTTAAAGAAAAAGAATAAAAACCATACCTAGCTCAATTTTGCTAAAAAATATATATTTTGTTTCTCAAATTACCAATTTATTTACAGTAGACTTCTGCTAGATCGGATCACAATAATCCAGGTATAGGCTAATCGAGACCACCCGCAGAAAAACATTGGAAACGCCAAAAACAAAACATTTTTTATGTTGATTCAACAACTTGTGGTTCTATGTATTGTTGTATGGTTCTAAGCATAGACCTCCAATACAGTGCTTTTATCAGCCAGGGTTCAAATCATTATTCATTGGTGCATATTGCTCTGCGCTACAATACTGGGGCTACAAACTGCAACTCTGTTTTAGGCCTGCAGTTAGCAGAATAATGCCAAGATGTGCCGTGTGAACTATAAAGATACTCAGTGTAGACAGTAGATAGGCTGGCTGCCTGTCCACTCTCGCACAGCGATACTTAGTCGTAATGTAATCAAAGCAGTGCAGTACTGATAAGTGCGTCCTATTATAGTTAGGTGTAGTTATTACTACATGGAATATCAGTTCAAATGTGTAAAAAACAATTCGGAAACTAAAATTTCATTAATTTGGGTCTATTTTTATTGTGTCTAGTCGAAGAGAAAGTGAGTAATCATTAAACTTGCACTCATCCCGATTTTTCTAAATCAGGACGACCCTTCCGCCACATTAGTATGTTCAAGTGAAAGTCTATTGTATTATTTGCTTGTTATGGTTATAATTTGTGCTTATCATCATAACTTATCTGTAATGTTATTTTAAAACTATGTTCCAGGAATCCAGTTATGCCAAAACATAGATCCAGTGTGTACATTTTCCTATTTTTATTATTAGCTGTGCAGAGTTTAGCAGAAGATAGAGATAAGAAAAAAAGTAACATTCCAGACAATGAAGATTTAGATACAAATAAAATAGGTCCTGAATCAGCGATAACGATAATAGAAGCCCCTGATTTGTCACAAGAAGCTCCATTAGGGGACTCAAAAGAAGAAGATGACAATGACATCACTAGTTTAATGAACGAAAAGACCTTATCAGCGATAGAAATCCTGTCATCAGTCCCTGGAGAAGCTTGGGTGCAGAAGTTCCTTTCCCAAATTGAGTCTGATGTAGATTACAATGATGACTTTGACGATAGTGATGTGGATACAGAAGAAAACGGTGAAGACGAAAAAGTGTTATCACCAGAAGAAAAAGAAGGTTTGTTTTGTTATATATCCTTAGATAAGTTAAAACTTCAATCTCAAACCAAAAATTATTAATACTAAAGTTGAAGTGTTCTCTGTGGTGCAAGAAATCCACAAATGCCCTTACTTTGAAAATGTATTCTATACAAACTAATTGTACGATCATGATAAAGATCGTACAGTTATAGTAGGTAGAAATTCAATAGTTCAACTATTTCTGGGCTGAAGGGTTGTAAAACTATCCAGTGTAGGATTTTATCACAGAGAGGTATTTAAATAAGTAACTTTGTTTTTGCCACAGCACTAAAAGGGAAACAAAAGGTAATAATTATAGCGAAATTTGCAGCCTTTCATTTAAACCTATAAATTGAACTAGCGTTTCTGGTAAATCTATTTTTAAAGACAGAATCCGGTGCTCCTCAACAACCGGAACACTTGTGATGCAGGGTGTGGTGAAGCTTTGATGAATGTATCTCGGTTAATTTCACCTCTTAAAGTAAGTAGCCTACATCCCAGCACTGTGTTCCTCAGCTGTCGAGCTGTATGAGATGGGCATGCTGAAGCTGAATGGCACGGTGAAGGTGAACAAGGCAGAGGCGTACTCGTTACTGGTACGTGCGGCTGAGGCTGGCAATGTTGGCGCCAAGGTGATGGTGGCCTGGGCGCAGCTGCTCGGCTCTTACCTGCCTCTGGACACTGAGCAGGCCAAGCTCACCTTCCACGAGCTGTCCGACATTGGCGTCCCTGATGGACATATGGTGAGTGCCTCTGTCAAAGGAGCCTTTACTTAATAGTGATGTAAGATCTGTTGATTGGCTCTGACTCTTCCAATCCGGCTTGAAACTGTTGAAGGATCTCATCTTCAAAAGTTCAGGTGGCAATTATTGTGGCAGCAACCTGAAGCATTCTAATTTAGCATTTTTATAAAATCTTTCTACAAGCCAATATCCATAAAGTCATAAAGAACCTTTCATAATTTTAACTTCATGTGCGAATATAAATATTAAACACAATTACTAGAGTTCATGAACTAATGTAAAATTGAAAAATTGTTAATAGGTGTACAGATTCATTAAGTGGTCCAAAGAGAGTGTTGGAAAAATGCTACAAAAGACTTGTATGTCTAGAAAAGGCAAATATCTCTTAAATCTGTCCCTGGTATAAAAAAGTATTTAACTTTTCTTTTTATCTACAACTGTTTTTGAGGGGCAAAAACTGCACTTTCCACCATCAAGCAATAACTTATAGACAACAAAAAACTTATATGTAGTGTGGACCAAAGAGCAGGTTAATCGGGCAGTCCAGGGAAAAAATCAAACACAAAAGCATGATGCGCACTGTTTATTACTCAACCACTAGTAAGAGTTGAATTAGAACTACCCTAATCAATTTAGTCATAAACACACTCTGTTACAAATAATGGTAAATTTTAATGAGTTCAATGGGTTTTATGATTTAGTGAGGAATCACATCACTTTATCTTTCTAAATGAAATTGTTTTCCCTTAGTTGAATTGTAACGTTTAGTCAAACCTGTATGAATTTTCAACTCTTTCAATGTCAACTATAATAGTAGTTCCAATGAGTTTTCCTAACCACCACTGTAATATTGGACTATGTGTTGCAGGCGCTGGGCTTCATGTACGCAGCGGGGATCTCAGTGAACGCAAGTCAGGCGAGAGCGCTGGTGCACTACACATTCGGAGCTATCGGCGGCAATGTCTGGGCGCAGATGGCGCTCGGCTACCGCTACTGGTCTGGCATCACGGTGCCCAACAGCTGTGAGAAGGCTTGGACTTTACAGAAAGGTTGCCAATAAAGGTGAGTAGTGAAAGTGAGCAATGTTGCCGCAGTTTTACTGTCACCTATCTGCTATGATATGCTAAAACCTCAGAATAGCCAAAAATCAGGATCCTATGCCAAAAGCACTGTTCTCTTACAGTGATATACGTTATTGCTAGTTTAAGCAAAAGTAGTATGATAATTTCTTCTGGTTGGTTTTTAAGTAAGTAAAGTATCAAAATCTATTTTTAAATTAATCTTTATGTTCCTTTTGCAAATTTTGAGGCAAATGATTATACAATTTAATGAAGTTGCACATAATAATACATTTTTGAGAAATGTGGTATTACAAAGAATAATTAGTAATTGGTGTAATAATGTGTAACTTGAAGTAGAAATTAAAAGATGAAAATTGTAGACCAAACAAGGATTGAACCTAGATGCCTAGTGGTGGATTGAACTACTTGCTAGGTGACAAAGTTACTTGCTTGGGTGACCTTGGTGGGTCGGATGGTGCAATTGTCTTCATTCCAAAAGGTTGTCTTCTAATTTCTTTAGTTATTAATAGGCCTGTTATCATTTATACAAACTAATATATTTATAATTTTTATATTCTTTCAAAATCAAGTACTACTTTCATTAAATTGTTCAAAAAGACATTTCAATATTTTTTTTGTCAAGAACTTACCTAAAGATGTCTAGCTTATTATCTTATCCCGACTAGCCCACAAAAGAATACAACTGTCCAAAAGAAGCAAAACTACTTGCCTAGTTCTGCTGTGAAGTTGTAAAGAAAGAGTTGTTTGTCACCAGTTGCCAGCGAGGTTACTCTGTCGGGAGGTCCGATAGTGCAGAGAGTGCGACTACTGGAAGAGGTGGAGAACCCAGGATACAACTCCGGGCATCCTGGACAACGATCTCATCGAGTACTACCAGCTGCTGGCCGAGAAGGGAGACATCCAGGCTCAGGCAAGTGAATAAACACTAGCATTGGTAACCATCCGCTTCATCATGTCGAGAATAGTCTGAAAATGTTGATTTAGATTTAAAGGCACCTTTAAAGAGAAAAGTTTTAATCTCTCTGTAACAGATTATCAAATCTGAAAATTATTCTGCTGGAACTACTCAGTTCATACTCTGTTTTTTAACTACAGTTGTTATCCTTGCTTGAAATGTTATTTTCTGACTCACAACATGCTGTGATGAAGTTGAAAACTCAAGAGCCCAGTACATCACGAAATTGCCCGGAATTATCTTTTCAGATGTGGCTGCAACTGCCTATCCATTTTTATGGATTTTTGCATACAAGTAGGTCCATTTTTACTTGACAAATATGAAAATACCAACATGAAAAATTGTATCATAATAAATTCTTAGAACAATAAGTTGTTTTCCTAAGGATAAACAATTGTTATTTTAATAAACAGTTTAATTGAAATGGTCTTATAGCCAAACAACGTTGATTTTGTAGTCCAGTTCAAGTTGTTACGTTAGGTTTCTACCTGGCGGGTTTTTATTTTCTGTGGTCAAAACAGCTGTCAAGTTATATAATAAAATCATATATCAAAGCTGCCACAACTGTAAAAAATCAGTTACTAAGGGTACAATATGTATTATGGAACCTTTTCTGTTTGTATAGAAAGTAGGGAAACAGGAGACATTTGCTACACTACACGCGTGCTACAGCCACTTCTACTTTTACAAAATAGTAGCAACCTACAGCTAAAACTAATGAAAAGTAGTTCCCCTACTTGAAGCGTGCTAAACCTATAACTGTTGAAAAATCTTTAATTCCTATAAAATATTATTCTGCATTAAAAATTTAAACGGCCAGTAAATAGTTGCCTTTTAACAATATTTAATTGTATCTGATAATTCTAACTTACAAAGTTAGCCTGGCTTCTATAGCTCTTTCAGAGTTTGATCAGGGGCTAACAGAGTTTTCATTTCGGCATGCTAAGGTATATACTGTGTGTGCAGGTGGGACTGGGTCAGCTGCACTACCAAGGAGCACGCGTGCGTGCAAGACCCTCAGCGTGCGCTTCACTACTTCAACCAAGCCGCTGACGCTGGCAACCCTATCGCCATGGCCTTTCTTGGCAAGGTATGGTTCAGCACATGGGAAAAAGTCTAAAATCGCTTTGTGTAGCTACCGGCTTGCTAGGCACAATTTTGTTTGTTTGCAAAATAATTTTTTCATTTGAAACTATTTCAACAATCTAAATGGTATGTTTTGTTAGGCAGTTAAGCCTAACTTCGCCTTTGGTGACTACAATAAAGACAATTTATAATTTATTCCTTCAGAAAGGTGTTTTGTATTTTTTTATTCATACATTTATTGTTCAAACAGTAAAAACCTTTAACTTTATCTGATTCCCGAAATAATAAATCTGATGAGTTTTTACAATTACAATCTTCAAAGTTGTTTATGTATGAAAAAAAGACATGTGATTTGTTGTCAGATTTACTTAGAAGGGAGTGAGGCTGTGCAGCAGAGCAACGAGACTGCGTTTAAGTTCTTCAAGAAGGCTGCGGACATGGGCAACCCAGTGGGACAGAGTGGGCTGGGGCTGATGTACCTGCAGGGCAAGGGAGTGGAGCAAGACTACCAGAAGGCATGGAAGTTCTTCTCCGCAGCAGCCGAGCAGGGCTGGGTGGACGGACAGTTGCAGCTCGGCATCATGTACTTCAGTAAGTTACACATTTAGCTCTTCAAGCTTTTTAAAGTTGTTTAGATTGTAGAATGTTTAAATGTTTAGAAAAGCAAGGTAGCAAACTAGCAGGACTTCTAAGAAACAGGAAAATGTACCTTGAAAGTTAAGCTTTAATGTTAAACTGATAAAAAAACAAATTTAAAATCAAATAACTAATATTTTAATTTAGGAGCACCATTATTTTTTATTCTAATTATAAATTATACAACAGGCCTTAGTGTTTAAGAGTCTAAGTTACTCTCTCTGGATCTTATTGTAAAACAAACATTATAACTCCTACAACCAACTATCTGGGTTCTTTGGACTCAAGGAATTACTTGTAGACCCAACAACGGAGAGGTTCAGTAATAACCGTTGCCTCTGTTAGCATTTATATCAATAGCTCATGGTTTAGCCTGAGATGACCTTGAGACCACTAGTTTGCCTTCCACTATCACAAAAACCTTTTACATTCAAAACTATCCTTTATATTATGACAAAATTCCATTCTTACTAAATAATCCCTAAACACAAAAGGATTTTTGTAATCCGACCCAAACGGGATTGATAGTGCAGGACTTTTTGTCTTAAGCAAAAAGGGTAGACTGCTAGAAGAGACTGCAAGACACCACCCGAAAAATGTGAAGTTCCAGCACAGATATGTAGTCCTAGACACCCATTTTCTAAGAGCTGGTGAGCTCCCTCAGAAGTGTTAAGCAGGAAAGATTCTGTAGACAAGTTGGTCTTCCTAATATGTAAAGTTTCTCCACACAAGCGTGCAATAAGTGGCTGACATGCATATGGCAACATATATTTACTTAGTGTGGTGTGTGTACAGACGGACTAGGGGCGCGGCGGGACTACAAGATGGCCAACAAGTACTTCAACCAGGCCTCACAGTCAGGACACGTGCTGGCGTTCTACAACCTGGCACAGATGCATGCGACCGGCACTGGCATGATGCGCTCCTGTCCCACGGCAGTCGAGGTATGTCTTCCTCTATACTGCAGCTCTGCTGTTGTTTTAAAAAGAGTTTGTTTTACTGTCAAATAGATAAATTTTTGTTTTTATTAGGGTGCCCAAGGTTACAATCAAGCTTAGAGAGAGTTATGTTTAAAGTAAGTGTAGCCTACTTTACTCACTTGGAGGCCCCACTACTATTTAATTATTTTTAACTTATGAAAAATGTTGAAGGTGTAAAATATTTATTGGTTTAAAAACTGCTAAATGAAACAAACATTCCAACTTTTGACAACAAGAAGCTGTTGTCAATCAATTAATGAAACAAAGTTATTATTTTGTATTCAATGCACGGGGTCTCGAAATTTTCTGGTCGGGCCGGCTACGAAGCCTGTTATTGGACCGGGTTGATAATTTAACAGGATTTAATTCGGGCCAGGTCAATATTTTAAGCTGATTATCAATTTTCAGCTGTTATATTTATTACTGCATATAATTTTTTTTTCATGACAAATTAGCTCTGTAATAATATAAATACTTAGTTAAATAATAGAGCCGTGTGGGACCCTGGATTTCCGGTACCAGGACGGGATTGAGATCATTTCCCGATCCCTTCTCCCTAGTACCAAAATTTTGAGACGGGAAGTAAAAACTGCTGATGTATTAAATGTTTCCTTCTAAAAGACTGAAAACATTAATTTTTCCACTGAAAT
Organism: Matsumurasca onukii; assembly: GCA_018831715.1. Taxonomy (NCBI): domain Eukaryota; kingdom Metazoa; phylum Arthropoda; class Insecta; order Hemiptera; family Cicadellidae; genus Matsumurasca; species Matsumurasca onukii. The sequence goes on from CM032058.1 coordinate 27,449,946, forward strand.
TTGTGTTTTGAACTTCCAAGTATTGTTATTGTAAGTGATAAGATAAGGAACTAGTGGCAGAGCAGTTCTAAGTAAACAACCCCTCTCCTCCCTACTTCCGTGCTGAGTGTATTTTTAATGGAGGCCGGCAGCCATTGTCAGGTAGACTGATTACGATCTTCAGACAGAACCAAACACCCATTTTGTACTTGTACTAGATCTTTCTAGCTTCCAATATTGTATTTTTATTGTTATAAAACCTTTTGCAATTTACTGCAATTCTAAACCAGTAAAAAACTCTAAAACATTATTTTTCAACTGAAATTCATCATTGAGTAAATGGAGGTGAGATACAGAAATAACAAACACACACTACACTCTCCTCAAAGCCCCAACCCACTGTATCACAGCATACAGAAAATGCTGTGCTTGGTTGTATAACCTCGCCCCTGTGTGGTTGCCTAGCAACAGCTAATGACGTAGTAGCCATTTGGATGCAGCTGCTCACACACTGATGCAACACACCTGCCTTCCCCTCCTGCCCACACACTGCAGCTGCTGTCTTCCCTTCTCTGCCAACACTGACTACCACAAACCCCTCCACCTTGTCTTTCTCTTTCGACTCTCCCCAACTATTTTTGCAATATTTGGGGCTAAGTGTGTCAGTGTTATTCATTGTTAATGGGTGAGGGTGAGTGGGTTATGTAATAGTTGTGATGTACTTTGAGATGTTTTATTTTAAAACTGCACTGTGTTGTGTAGATCAACACACGACAATAGAGCAACAAAAACAATTGATCGTAAACAAATAATTTGCGAGAGAGAGAAGCTATATTATACTGTGCAGCGATAAGCAAGTATTATGTCACAAAGTGTGTATTATTAATACACATTGAAGTGCCAAAATAATTTGAAAAATACGATATTACCATTCGAAAATAACGAGAATAATTTGAAAAGTACACTATATTACCATACGAAAATAACAAATGTATGAATTAAAAATTAATACAGTAAACAAATGATGTAACATCTCTAATGATAGTAGTTTGATAAGAAAAGAAGACCAAACAAAACATAAAATTACGTTTGTTCTTAGTGCTTTGGCTTTGCTTAGATAAGGAAAGAAGAAGAGCCAGAAAGGAGGGACAGGAGTAGTGGGAGGGAATGGCAGATGACTTTACATTCTCTTGCTCGGTTTTGTTGGGCTTGCTTTGCAGTTCTCAGCCTATCTCATTGTTGAAGGTGCATAAAATGAGGTGCGGCTTATACGAGGGGTGTAAGATTTTTTACCTCTTATTCAGTTGAAATTTATGGGTGCGTCTTAGATTCGCTTGCGGCTTGCATTCAAGTATATACGGTAACTAACAGAAGCTATTTCAAAATTCCCTGGGGCAGATATGCTCATAAGAAAAGAATTTTAGGAAACCACAATTTTGTTTAAAACACCTGAAATATGGCCTTATTTAACCCAAATACTTTGTGATATTTATTTTCTTTCTTGATCTTACTGTCAGATTTGAATGTTCACCTCTAAAATTCAGTGGTGTGTTGTTAGTTGTACAAGAACGTGGCAGAGCGAGGGAAGTGGGGGGAGAAGCTGATGGAGGCACATCAGCACTACCGAGAGTCCAGATACAACGAAGCGTACCTGACCTACTCACTGCTGGCAGAGCTGGGCTATGAGGTGGCTCAGAGCAACGCAGCTTTCATGCTGGACCGAGGTGAGCACATGATAACCCCAGGCAGATTGAATCTGGCATCTTCACTAGTAAGCCGGGAATCTTGTGAGAGATTAACTACTTGACAATATGCCGTTTATTGATGAGAAAGAGGTCAATTTCAAGGTTTGGTTACTTCTATCAGTGCAGCTAAATTGTAAAATTGGGTGATGTTGTTATCGGTTGGCTTTACCAAAATAATCACCGTTAGCATCCTTGTCAATCTTGCATTCTCTTTTTTCCTCCTAGCAATATTGGGACCACTGTCAGTATATCCAAGAACCTAATAAATATCTTCAGCACCCGCAATGACATGTAAGGCTGGATAATGTTAAAGTTTTTTGTAGTCTATTGCCAACGTTTCAAACAATCTCTGAACACTTCTAAGTGACCGTCTACAGACTTCCTATAATTTGTTGTTGTTCAGGGGAAGTGTCTCTGTGGAGAACGGAGGAGGAAGTGTACGTGCGTGCGCTGCAGTACTGGGGCCGTGCGGCAGCGCAGGGCTACTCCCTGCCCAGGTGAAGCTGGGTGACTACCACTACTACGGTCTAGGTACTGCGGTGGACTATGAGACTGCAGCAATGCACTATCGGCTTGCTTCCGAGCAGCACCACAATCCTCAAGCCATGTTCAACCTCGGCTACATGCATGAGCAGGGCCTGGGCATGCAACAGGTAACCAGAGATACTGATGCTGATAACACTCTCGTTTAGAAAAATTGTAAAAAACCATTAAAGAAGCCAACTAAATTTTATTAACGATTGTGGAAGCCAAATGGGGGTTGATCTGCTTTAAGAGTTTGCCACAAATAAAATTAATGGTATATTTTATCACTAGGTCCTAAAGTGACACTTTTTGATACGAGCCCAAGTTTTTTGATACCTTGCTCAACGTCCAAGGTGCAGAAGTCTGATTTATATTGTTTTGAAGAAAGAACTGTTAAACTGACTTACTATAAGTGTTGAAACAGCTGATGTTAAATGCCACAAAAAGATCATTAAAATGATCTTTTTCTCCCTACGGATTATAAGGTCATCAAAAATAACCTTTATTTCCCTCTTAATAAAAGTGAAATTTTAGCATGTCAATACACGTGTCTAAAGCAGTTGTTTTTAAAGCAAAATAACAAAAAATACTTTGTTGTTGACTCCAAAATTTATTTTTATAAATATTGGCTTATTCTCTTTTGTCCCGTACCGTTTCCCAAATCCCAGGTGTTTCAAATTTCCTGTTCCGTCTCAAAACAAAAAATTAATCCCATCCATACCTAGTCAAATTCATCCACATCAAATAATTTTTTTCAATATGTGCAGTCTGAATCTTCTGAATTGTATTACTTTTTTTATTTTTCTTCTCACAAATGTAGCTACTAAATGTTTGTGTTGTTACAGGACATCCACTTGGCGAAGCGTTGTTACGATATGGCGGCCGAGACGAGTATAGACGTCAAGGTGCCGGTGGCTCTTGCATTGCTCAAACTCTCCTTCAAGTTCAGCCTCAAGTACTTCCAAGAGGTATGCAATATACAGTAGGGTTACATATTCAGATTAGACGTACAGTACAGTCTCTATAATCCGGCCGTTCGCCACTCCCGACACTTACAGTAATCCGGCTGTAAGTCAACTGTTTTCCAGTCTCCACTTGTCTGTGAAGCGCGTGACATATGCCGTCTGTATCGATTTCTTCAGTCTACTGCAGAAAGCCAGAGACAAGTAAGTTGTTTAAGGCGGCTTCAGGCGTTATGACCAATACCGATTGATTGTGGTTTTGAGATGTTGCGAAACAATACCTATGTTCTGATAAGCTAGCTACTTCATCCAAGAATTCAACATCAACAGATGAAACATTCATGCACATAAGAAAGTATAATGAAATTGAATCATCCTTCAAGATTATTTCCAAAAATGAACCTTAATCCGGCATTTCCGTAATCTTAAAGCTTCGATCGATATAGGGCGGATTAGTGAAGGATATTTTCAAATGATCAATGTTTGGATTAGCGGGGATCTACTGCAGTTTTTGGAAGCTGTCATAAATGAATGAATGTGTTCATTTGTACAACTTCTTTGAGAAATTAGTAATACAAAATTTAAAAACTAATTGAGTTAAAAAAAAACAAATTCATCTAGGCTGTAGAGGGAGATTCCATCAGCTACAAAGTCAGATAGTTTTTCAAAGCTTTGCTTCATTAAATGCAAAGGTGTACAGCAGTCAGTGTGATGTGCAACTGGCTTCCATGATGGGCAAGTAAGAGTTGAAATGACAACACAAACTCAACAATATAAACTGAGTAAATGAGGAAAATTCAGCAATTTTCGGACTAGAGGACAGAAAAAAATTAACAAAGCACTGTAAGGCGAAAGAAAGGGGTATGGGTAATGGGGGTAAAGTAGTTCTTAGCAAAACCCAGCGTTGATCAATATAAAGTTTTCGTAACCAGAGACAGCTGAGCTCTTTAAAACTTTCAACCTGCCTTAATTGAGTTTTTTTTTCAAGAAGGGGTGGGTAAGGGCGCTGTCTGAACTAAGATTCCCTAGATGAGCATTTTCTATTTTGAGGCTGATTTTCCTTTCACTCTACAAACACGAGCTAAAACTAAGTAATGCACGTGTCAAGAAGCATCATAAAACTGAGACTTTGTCATAAACATTAACAGAACAAGATGGTAATATCGGGCTGTATCAAGACTCAAATTCAAAGTTTCTCAGATGTTAACAGTAATTGACTTTTTAATACGTCCCAACTTGACAACATTCGGAACACTGTCCAAACTAAGACTTCTTTGGAAACAGAAACCAAGAAAACAGGGAATCACACATACATTTCATAATTGTGTAGAACAGAGGAATAATGTAATTAAAATTCTTAAGTCCACCTTAAAAGCTCTAGATGTTGATGTTGTGTGGAACCAGCTGATTCTGACAATTTGTACCTCTGTTTCCAGAGCCACTGGTACGACTTGCTGGGGCTGCTCAACCTGGACCACTCTCTCGGCCCCAACTGGGACTTCTACCTCCTGACCGCACTCCTCGGCATGTTGGGCATCATCATGTACTTCCGCCGGCCTCAGCACTAACCACTGCCTCGCCACTTCACCACTTTGCCACATTTCAATAATTATTTTTAATTTTTGCTTTTAGATTATGTTATTAAAATCCGTGCTGGTGGTAAGCCTTTTACTTTTTTCAATTTGAAAATTATTTTCTAGTGGAAGTAATGTTTGTGGAAAGTTAATAATATCATCAGTAATAAATTGGTATGTATTAGATTTTGAAATTAATCAGAACATAATTGTAGGTGTGATAAAATCTAAAAACCTCTTTGAATCCTGAGTTGTTAAAACATTTAGACTTGTGTGTTTTCTTATTACTTCACTTAACACCCTGAATTTGTAATATGCTCTGTTTGCAATAAACTACTTACGTTAAAAAACATCAAATGTAATTTGTTTTTAAATAGTGTGTTTTATATTATAAACTAAACCTTTTTTGCATCAAAATAAATATGTATACTATTCATTAAAAAAAAATAATATTGATACAAATTAAAAATCTTAATAAAGTGTTAAAATGCAAACACAACCTAGAAACAACCAATTGTCAGCAAAAAAATTCTAGAAAAACTTGCGGTAGCCAACTTCTATTTCCATTTCTTTGGCCTGCAAACTTCTGCAACATCAAGTTCAACATAGTCTCAGTCTCTCAGGCTCCAGAATGTTAGCTTCCTTTTAATCAGTTGGCTTAATAATCTTCAAAAAGAGATATTGGCAGAGTAAATAATTAACATCAAGCCAACTACAAGAAAATTAATAATTTACAAGAAGACAAATACTACAAAAATTTTCCCAACAAAACACAAAAACATTTGTATGTAAGCATTTTTTACATAAAATTGATGTTATAATTTATGTAGCAAGATTGATGATGATGTCCTAAAGTTAGAAAGCGCTTGTGGAATAAAAATGTGTCTAATATCTAGCTTCTTGTAAATTATAAATTTTCTTGCAGTTGGCTTAATGTTAATTATTTGTATCAGTGTAATTCTTCCTGACTAAATATATAGAAGTAGGGTTTATTACTTTATTTAAATGTAGTTAAACCTAAATGGGACTTGATCTTGAATCAATCCAAATCATATTTTGTTCCTGTCAAATGAACTCTTTAACCAAGTACTTTACTACAAGAGTCATGAGTTTCATAGAAATTTTAAAATGGTGTATTACTTTTACAGTATAGTCCCGCTTATCCGTCATAAACTAGCTGGCAGAAGGGGGGAGAACAAAAAATAACGTATAACAGCGAAACCTTACGAAAGACCCTTTTAAGTTTTTACTATTAACAAAAATTGAAAAAACACACTCTGAGAGTAAATATATGATTTTTTGACTTGTTCCATGTTTTTGTCCTGGTCGGATGACGGATAGAACAGAATGTCAGATTAGCGATGCACGGATCAGTGAGACTACTGTATTACCAAAATCTGCTAATAGTAATGGTATGATTTTTTTCTAATTCAATTAACTTTTTATTTTAGTTTATCCTGTCTAGTTTTAAATTTTAAAAATGTTAGGGGTTTTTATAAAAGTGTTCTATGAAAATGTTAATGTTTTTGAGAGAGAGAGTGACATTTACCACAATGGACAATCTTATAATACAATTGTATTATAATGGTGTTTTAAAGCGTATACATTTATTTGCTAACATTGTAACTATCCATTAGTTCTGTCTTAAACTAGCTTAACACTCACTGCGTCAGGTGCCTACGGGTACTTGCAAACAACTTTGATTTGTAACAAATGTAATTTTTCATGTTTTAACATGCCCATCACTGTAAGTGTTAATACTGTAGATCAAACAAATTTAAAACAATAAAGTTTTAGGATTTAATTTTTGTTAAATAAAATAAGTACATTTGTTTCAAACTCTTTAATTTTTGTGCAAGCTTTAAAAATTAGTTTATAAGCCTAAGAGTAAGATTACTCCAAATACATTTGAGGGTGACTCTGTGTAAAAGGTATAAGTATACATCTCAGTCTACTGTATAACAAGAAATGTTTTCTTCCACGCTGTATAAGGGTAACATTTATTGCATTAGTATAGTTTTGAGCATTTTTTTTACTTAAATTGTAGGTATATTTTGGACATAAGATATATTGTTTTTCAACATAGTAAAAGTAGGATATCCTATCGGGGTTTTATTGTTTTTTACTCAGTTTAAAAATAGTCAAAATTAATTTTGTTTGGCAGATTACCTGATGTGTTTTCTTATTTTGTACATCTATAAATAATATAGTTGCTACTATTACGTGTATAAGTGTTACAAAAGTGTGATTGTGATTTTTGTAAGGTTTATGTATGCACATTTTAAAAGCACCTATAATGATAAACAAAACCAAACATTTGTCAAAGGCAAAATAAATTTTACAAGTACAACTTTCTGTTAAAGTTTATCTTGTCCTAAATGATAACTGTTTGAAATATATTAGTGGTTTGTAATGTCGGTGGTTTATGTGTGTATATAGTAATGCTGTTGATCTTAATGTAAATAAAACGTGATAAATTATTTAAGTTAATTTTGAAGTTATTTATTTATTTTCTCCACAAATAACTTTCTTTCATGTGGTAAAAACATTGTATTTGGTCAGCTTGTGACAGGATCAAGTTTTGGTCTGACAGGTTCATTTGCTATTGATAAAGTTCACGTGTGTCAGTCAACTTGTCAAGTTGCTTGGCAGAAAACAACCTATTGTTTCATAAGATGCTGGGGACTTGCTTCAAAACGATTACTTTCATAGTAATCCTTTTCACATTCAAGTTGTCTTGTCCAAGTAAGTTAATGTTAGCTTTAGTTTTAATTGGAATCGAATGGGTGGGATTTTTTATTTTATTGAATTGACATGTTTACAAGCATGTATTTCAATCGTCCACTATTTGATCTAAAATTTTGCATTCATCCACATCTAGATCCCTTTCAAACATACATAACTTACATTTGTACTATTCCCATTTACTTAAATTTTCCCAGTACTACCCCTGTTAGTCTCGTTCTCCAATTTCCCAATTGAATGCCAATAATTCGTTTGAACTGTAAAATCTTCTGCGACCTCAAAACTGGTTTTAGACAAGCTTTGAAAGCCTTTGGCTCTGTAGCACTTTTGATCGAATTTGGAAATATATTGACAAACTGAACTCCTGCCTGTGATGGCAAAGTTCATGAACCATCGTTCTGTGTCTCCCAGTTCGATAGTTCTCCCTGTCTCTGGTTTCGTAAGAGTGTACATATATTCCTCTTACAAGGCCGCATTTACATTTGAAAAAAAGACACAGATAGAAAGTGTTATTGAGGCTTTAATTATTTAGCCAAAATGTGCGTGGTATTTTGTCTTTAGTTGTGTTATTTTTGTATGGTATACCTTTTCAATTAAAAATTTTAACCTTTACCTTGTATAGGTTTTTTTAGCAGCCTAATACAACTTGAATGTAGTTGTGAAGGCAAGTAGAGAGAGACTAACTCAAAAATATTGTCAAGGTTTAACAGAACCTTTATTTTGTGGAGAACTGATAGTAATGATATTTTATAACAAGGATTTTTAAGATTGAACTAAAATAAACTATTAAAGGATGCCTTGGGAGAGGTCCATCATTCATCATTAACTATGTTGAGTATGGAACCTAAAACAAAACAACAGTCACAGGATCGAAACTACAACACTGATACAAGCCTCTAACCATTGATACATTTTAATCTTCTCCTGCCTCAAAAATCCAAAGTTTGAATGCTCTGTCCTTTCATTTTGACACTTCACCCCTGGCTTATCCTAGCCTGTTGACAGCTCTAGGTGAGATGTTATCTCCCGACATTCTACAAGAGATTGACGAAGGATCAAGGCTCGCCCTAGCTGTCAAGGACATGATCCTTGCTCTCCCTTCCAACCATGTAGTGCTCGTCCTCGACGAAACCGTTGGTAAACAGCTGTTCATTTTTTAACCTACCTAAATTGTAAATACTATACTAAAAATGTAGACTGGTGGTATCTAACAAAAAGACATATACCATAAATATGCAATCATCGCTTTTTTGTTTGTGATAATCTTTCATTTTCTTAGTTAAATTCTTGATAAAACTTATTAGGATTCAAATAAGTATACAAACTATTATAATAATAATTATAACAATTATATGAAAAATGAAGAATGATTTGAATAATTTTTCATTGTAAGCCAGCTGTGTGTTTGAAACATTTCACTTCAGATTTGAATTGATTTTAATCCCTGCTTATCTTCATTGGTCTGGTGTTTAGCTTGAAGATAAACAAATTGGCTACATTACTACTGGTGGTAGTTGTAACTAACTTTGTATAGTTTGCAATGAGTTAAAAGAAAATCTTTAAAGAGAGCATAGTTTATGCACATCAAAGTAAATTCTATGGGAATTTGAGTGCCACAAACCAGATCTCGATAAGTTGACCGTACCATAATGGTAGCAATTTAAGGATTAAAACCTTTAAAATTTGAAAGAAAATGTCACATTTTTAAGTGTTACCTTTTGACATCTGGTTTGCAACATTGTAATCTGCCCGTTAAGACCTATAATTTTATAAATGATTCATTTAAGATTCATTTATTCCTACTTTTCATCAGTTGTCACAAGATCTGGAGGTAAAGTTGTTGGAGTATATAAGAGACCAGATTGAGTTTTACATCAAATTAAAGGACTTACTTATTAGCAGATCACAATGCCGCACATATGAAAGTTCTCAGCCTGTAAACCATCACACATTTCTGTTTGAATCTTACAACCTGTATTAAAATATCCTATCATTAAAGGTTTTCTTCTTCTGCCTTTGTGAGGGCAGAATATACTCTACCCAGAGGTGACTTCTGACAAATAGCTATAACAAAGAATATTTCACTACAAATTGTAATTTTGTAGCAAATTTAGTATTTTTTATCTTGTGCCGGTAAAATATTATGAACACATTTCAAAACCTTTTAATTCAATGTTTACCCTCCCCTCATGTCACTTATATCAATTTAATAAATGTCCCTAAAAGTCTTTTTAAAACCTTAACTTTTTTTCATGAGAAGAATTATTCATCACTGCAATGCTGCTGGATGAAGTTTGTACTCATTGATGTTGGCTAAAAACAAACTACTTTTGAAAGTATTAAAATATTATTCTAGATGAAGATCTACAAACTTTGGTGATGACCACTTTGCACAATGGCTCTACTGGTATAATGGTTGCTGTTTACCGATTGAAGGCAGCAGATGATAATTTTGAACAGGTAAACATAATTTTGTCAAAACAAGAAGCAGTATGATAAATGTTTATTTCTTCCATTAACATTCATAACAGATTCCAAAATATTGAGAATTTGATTTATTGACTAAGAGCTTCAAAAATATAGTGTGCTCTTTTTTATGTAGTCTATAGTTTATCATTTGAACAAGTAAAAATATAGACAAACTAACAACACAGTTCCCTCTAAAATATTATAGTTTGTTTCTGCAAAGATAGTCATAAAATAATACAAAATATACAAGAAAACAAAGATACTCCAGATGAACTTACAATCACTTTACTGAACAACACTTTATTTATTATAGCATTACCGATGTTTTCTTCTATTGAAACTACGCTATATGTTGTTGGAAACGGTTGTTTATTATTGTACAAAAGCCAGCAAGTATTGCTGCTTGAGAACAGCAATTTTAAATGAATTTGTAGGTTCAAATAATAATAAACTTTGTGCAAAATTTAATTCTCAGTGAAAAAAAACTTTGAAATTCTCAGTGCATAGAAATTGGGATAACACTGAAAAATTTAAACAGCCTTTATAATTGTGAAAACTTGAACCAATATAGTTAAGGTGTACATTAAATAGATAGTTGAACCAATTGAACAGGCTTTCTTACTGTCTTATTGTCTTTGTCTGTAAAGTGACTTTCTCGACACCTGAAAGATTGATATTGATTTGAAATATTTTGTGTAAAATGTTCAACAGTTTCTGTATTCTAAAGCTTTACAGTGAGATATCCGTTCACCTGGAAACATATGAAAATGCCGTCTACTTCATCATGACATCCCCTTTTCTCAGTGAAGATATTCTGGAATTGGTGAGTCTTATGTTAAGAAAATAAATAGGATGCAATTGGATGAGTATAACAGTTTTAAGTGTAGCAACCCTAGCTTTGTTTCTGTTCAGCAGCTTAGATAGGACTGCAATCTCTGTGGTGTGTTGATTTGTATTATTCTTATGGGGATACTCAGACAAAGTGGTTTTTTGCCACTATTGAGGATGTTAGTTCAGTTGTATACGTAGACAGCAGAAAATAACTGGGCACTTTTGGATATTTTACAAAAATATCTAAGAAAGAGAGTTATTTTTTAGGTTCCTCGCCGTGTTTTGCTTTAAAAATTGTGGCTAAACACTAAACAGTGTAGTTGTATGTGCACTCAAGCTAGTGGACTGTATGTGTAGATCCACTATGAGGACTTGGTGCGTCGCAACTTGCTCTACATGTTCTACTGGCGGGACCGATCTCCGACCTCCAGGTTCAAGCAGAACCTCATAGAAGCGATGCGGGTGTGTGTAGTTGTCACACCTAGAGTGGGAACGTACGTATCCACAACAGTACAGCCATTACTGCTCTCTATGTCTTCTAGTTAAAACTGTGTCACAGTAGATATATTAATTTCATTATGGAGAATCATCATCAGCTGATTGTTTGACAGAGGCTGTATAAAACCACAGTTTTTGGACAAGCTAGGACCAACTTAGACTGTCATGGTTGGTGAAAAATAGAATAATCAAAGTATCATGTGAAAGCAAAAAAATAATTGATTTTAAATGATTGATTGAGCAAATCATACGCTTTGATTAGCCTTCAGTTTGTGTCCTTTAACCTTGTAATATAATTTATTGTAGTAACATGTCATTGTATTATTCTTGTTATGAATTGTTGTACAGTATTATGAATGCTATCAAACTAATAAGAATGTGAAAAATTTTATGGTAGCACCACTGTAAATGAAAACGAGATGGTCAAATAAGTTGTGCCTGCTCTTTGGTAGACATCTTCAGTTTAATTTTAAACTTGAATAAATAATAAAAATAATTGTATAAAGAGGTTGACACAATATAAAATACAATATTATAACAGTATATTATAATATTTTGTTCCTTCTTTAATTTTAAAATTAAACTGCATGAAGATGTCTGCCAAAAAGCAGACGAAACTTATTTAACCATCACATTAATTTGATTTATAATGGTCCTACCATTAAATCTTTCACATTTACAATGTCTCACCCTAAGCCTTCACCTTGAAACTGATAAGACTTCATCATCTGCAAGGTGAGGTTAAGTTAGGCAAAGTGTTTGTTACAACTATTTTTTAACTGTTCGAATCTTATTGCGGTACCACTGCCCATTGAGTAAAAAAACCAAAAGTAAACGTCTAAAATAAATATTTTCAATAATGGTTTATCTAAAATAAATGCTAAAATTAATGAGCCTAGTTCTGTATTTCAGGTACCAAGTGTTCTACACGCAAGCAGAGTCTGACGGAAGGGCCAGACTGCGCATGGTGAACTGGTGGTCGGTTCAGAACAAGGGTCTCTACAGACACCCCTTGCTTCCTTCCGCAGAAGACGTGTATCGAAACTTCAGGGGGCGCACGTTCTACATCCCAGTCCTACACGTAACTACATGAACACAACTGCATGAATAATTTCACAGGCAGTTTTGGTTTGCTTGAAAATTATTATGGTTTGCTAGAAATTGCTGTAAAATCCTATCTTTACTTTTAAATGTTACTATGAATGTGATTTCTTTGGTAGTTGTAAGTTTATTTTACATATCAAAAAATGTTGTTTTTTCAATCGCCCAAACATTTGCCTACGGTACCTGAAAACCAATGATTGGAACTATTAATTATTGCTACACATATTCAACCTCACCAATCTTACTTAACTTCTCAATGAGGGCTTAAACATTTTAAATAACAATAACAATTTATTTGTCAATTACAAATTGCACTTTGTGTTGACAAAAGAAAAAGGAAAAGAATACAAAGGAAAAAAATACAATTAATATATATATATAATTTATTTTTACAATATTTATAAAAAATAAAATTGTCAATTTATTGTATATTATAGTGCTTCAGGGCAGCATATTACTTAATACTACTTAGCATATTTACTTAGTAGTTTTGCATTTCCAAAGAGTTATGTTTGGACTATTTGTATAAGACATAAATAATTACCATATCTCTGTTATAGGTAAAACTGTGATAAATTACTACGGTATATATAAAACATAAATGTAAATGAACAGGCGATATACATAATTTAAAAAGATTACTTAAATGGTATCGTAGGTTTTGTACATGCTAAATAAATTATCTAATTTACCATCAGGAAACAGCTTCTTAGTAGAATTTCAAAATAATAAAATTGTACTTAAAATATTTTTGGATTTTTAATGTACAACTTCATCTAATTTACCTTTTGAATAAAGTAATGCAAGTACCACTTACCAACATGCTTACACGAATTGGCTGATAATTTTTAGGGTCTATGGTAAATCATGATCATAAAAGGGAATAAAATACTGCACTAATGACAATTCAAAGTATCTTCTGGAACCATTCAAGATTTTATAGGTTTGGACACCCGAAAGACAACACGTACTGTACCATGATTTATGGTTACAGAAACCTCCATGGCACTTTGTCACATACTACAACGATAGCATCGTGGTGGAAGGAGGGAGGGATCACAAGCTGCTTCAGTTGTTGGCTGATAAACTCAACTTCAGGCAAGTTCCATGATGCAAGTCAGATCTAACTGAATGTTTTAATATTGTAGAAGAATAATAAAAAAACTAACCAAATGTTTTCTTTTATGAATTAATATAATTAGTCAGTGACAATCAAGAGCTCATTTTTATTTGCAAAGAGGTTCGAAAGATTTTGGGAGCGCCACAGGATTTATGGCCAGGGATTTAAGTACTTTTTTTGTGATCACAGTTCGTCAGTTATTCTCCCTACACCAAAGATAAGATAGTCTAATCCACGAGAGAGAAGAGGTCCTGTATAGAGATCTACCTCGTAGAATAGCTCAACTGTCTTTTTGCATCTCAATTCTTTGAGAAAATAGAGAAAAGGGCGCATTCTCCTGAGTTCTCCACTGCAGAAAAGTAACAAATGTCTGAGCCAAGATCAATCTGAATTTCTTTTCTTGGGATATTTGTATTTTCAATCCCAGTTGGTTCCAAAATGGCTATATATTCCCATAAATCCTCTGAGGCAGCCATACAAATAAACAGGTGACAACAAAAATACCTGTCAAGACCGGAGACTTCACTTTCCCTGAGTTATACTTGAACTGTATAGGAGTTCTCCTACTTTGGCAGGACAATGTACAATGAGCCCCCCGAGAACCTCAAAACTATGTCATTGTCCAGTTTTAAGAAAGACCTTGTTGAATTATTATCACGGTCTAATTTAACATTTAATGTACCATAATTCTTGTATTGTAAACTATTTATCTATACTATTAGTATTTCGGTTAGGGTTTTCCGGAGTGTTGAGATCTCGGAATCTGGCTGGGGTAATTCAGATTTTTTGAATAGAAATGGTCCTTAGTGTGTGGAGGGTGGGGGAAACAAATAAAATTATATAGATTTTTTATTTTTATGTGGTTTTTGAGGTCCCCAATTCCCCATGTTATATTTCTTTTTTTAATAAAATATTTACTGTATTAGTAAATATCAACGGATTTGTTTGAAACTCGACACATAGTTGTATACCATTAACCCAAAGACCCCTACTGATTTTGGGGTTCGGGGGGGCACAATATATGGATTTGGGGGTTAAAGGGGGCAAGAAATAAAAACATTTGTCCAAAGCAAATAAGCCATGAGATAGGCCGGCGGGATGGCCGAGTTTTATAAAGCGGGCACCGAGGCCGTAGGGCCTGGGGCGAAGCCCCCAGTTGGCGCAGCTAGTATTGATATATTTTTTAACTTAAGATTGACTGAAGTTTTTTTGTAAAACAGTGTTAGCTAAAAATCGCTCAACAATAAAGGCATTTTGATTTATATTTGTCTTTTAATTTACAATGTCTTAACACTAAGATGTAACAGCTAAGACCGGTGGACGTTTATAGTGTTTGTTTCCAGACTGGATACAAATCTCTTAGACAAACTTCGTTGGATAAAGAATTTATTTGTTAAAGTCTTTCTAAAATTTATCTTTTGTTGACCTTTATGAAAATGGAGATGATACAAAAGTGGTATTTATATGATACAAGAATTGCACTTGTTACGTTTTGACTTTTGATACAAAAGGTTGATATTAAATAAGTCTGTTTTGCTGATCAGGATTGAGTACTTTGATCCAGTTGAAAAGAGCCAAGGATCAGCAATTGTCAACGGAACACTGAATGGAGTTCTTGGACATATCTGGAGGAGAGTAAGTTAGTACTTTCATTTACAATCTTTTGACTTTTGACTAAAAGTTGTTTTTAGTTTTAATCCTGAATTTGTCCATTGTTTTGAATATTCAGTAGCCACAGTATACATATTGTTCCAGGAGGTAGACTTGTTCATAGGCGACTTGACTGTTACGTACAACCGAAGCCAAGCAGTTGAGTTCTCTTTCCTAACCCTTGCCGACAACGAAGCCTTCCTCACTCATGCTCCAGGTAGACTTAACGAAGCTCTCGCCCTTGTCCGCTCTTTCCACTGGGAGGTTAGTGTTAGTGTTTTTTTCACACACCCAGTTTTGTTTATTTGGGTGTATGAGCAACATTCTCTGCTCGGTGAGATGGGCTATAGGGCCATAAGCGGCCAGCAGGAAATCTCAAGGCCACCGGCCTTACTATACCTAACGAACTGTACAGATCGCAACTTCCTGTGAAGGCACCAAAAGTCATGCGTAGGTCAGTTGCTTGGAAACATATGTAAATTTGTCAAACCCTTTGACTAAACTTATAGAAGGGCTATACTTCATCTAATTGATTTTCAATCTCGTTTACTCGTGCGTGTGTGTGTTGCAGGTGTGGCCGCTGGTGATATTCACGGTGTTGGTATCTGGTCCATTACTCTTCCTCATCATTTACATCCCTCAACTCTGGGACCCGAGAGAACACAAAACATCTTCACCCCTCAAACTGTTTAATGATTGCAATTGGTTCATCTATGCAATATTTCTTAGACAAGGCAAGATATTTCTAATTGTTAATGTGTTTACGAATTTCCAAATTGTTGTGAGGTTGAATTTAGTTTATGCAGGTTTTTTGTTACATTTAAATTTGGCTCAAAATATAAGTGTTGTCAAAATTAGTTTTAAATTCAAGTTTTCAAAAAATCTATACAAGAAGGAACGTGTAGGATAATCCAGTATGCTGATGACACAACATTGAGTTTTTGTGCAAAATCTTTCACTGATTTAGAAGCTCTCGGACAGCAAACAGCCAATTCTTGTATGGATTTTTTTGAAAACTTAATTTAAAAACTAATTTTGACAAAACTTTTTATGCTATTTGGACATTCTTCAGTAGAAAACGGCGCAGGTTTGAATTTTACAATCTCAAATCACAAAATCAGCCCAACAGACAGCATCAAGTTTTTTTGACAAAAATTAACCTGGAATAACCATTTTGATATAATTTTTAAAAGAATGGCTTCTGGGCTATTCTTATTGCGAAAACTATCTTCTCACTGCAGCGCAGATGTATTGAGAATGGTTTATCTTGGTCTTATACATCCCCACATATTATATGGTATAATTTTTTGGGGGAACAGCGGAGACACAAAAACTTCTAGACTGTCGTTTCTTTAAAAATTGGCTGTAAGAATAATCGCAAAACTAAAACATAGAGAACCCTTTCAAAATGCTTTCAAATCAACCGGAATACTGACAATTACATCACTTTACGTATTAGAAACTTTAATATTCTGTTTTCCAAAATTTCAATTGGTAGAGTAAAGTCACCCTTATAACACCCTTAGTGCAAACATTTTGAATTTTAATAGCCACCGTTTGGAAATGTTCAATAATGTTATATAATATGAGATTAAACAACTTATTTATGTTTAACTTTATAAACATATGTTAAATAACTATGGATATATTGTTTTTGTTAGAGAATATTAATGTTTTTGTTTAGAGTTTGAAATGAATTAAAATTGAGCTGAAGAATTCATTGAGTTATTTAATCAAGATATTACAATAAATTGCTGATAAATTCTGGTAAAAAGATGTGTAACAAATTACCAAAAAACATCAGACTAATTCAAAATTTTAAAACTTTTAAGTGTGAACTAAAGAACTTTTTATTGTCAAATTCGTTTTATACATTTGGAGAATTCATGGAAAATGGTATTTAAATTTTGATTTGCATACTAATACTTTTACCATATAGCTGAAGATGTTTTAGCTATCTTTTCTTACCAGTGGTAGTAGATTTTGTGCTTTTGTTGTTGTTATATATTATATAGTTAATTTGTTGTCGACACAATTACAGTATTAGATATTGTATATTGACAAATAAACTTATAAACAACATTGTCTTTAACAAATAGGTATTCAGCCCAATACTGTCAAACACATTAAAATGCTCCAAATTGTCAAAAAGTACAATATTTCGCATATTAAATTTTGTTTGCGGCTTAGCGACCAGGTCCCCTTTTCTTCTAGGGAGCATACTTTGCAGATTTGCTTGCATATAAAATAATACAGGACAAAATGGTAAGAAGATGTTTTGTGACTGTCATAAATATTTGGTTTGCAGGTGTGTCTGTGAAGAACAAGAAGCACAAGGTGAGGTTTGTCTCTATCCTGTTGTCGCTGGGAGCGACGTACGTCATTGGGGATATGTACTCCGCTAACCTTACGTCGATGCTGGCTCGCCCTGCAAGAGGTTTGAACATCGTGTTACAGTTAGATGAGAAAATAAGAGCTTAAAAGCACTGGATAAAAGCAATAACAATAATTAAATTACTTACGTTTTATTATAATTAATAATTTTAGTTTGTGTCTAATGTTTAGAAAGTCCTATAACCAACTTAGAACAGTTGGCCGAAGCCATGCAAACATCCGGCTATCAACTTCTGGTGGAAAAGTTTAGCGCTTCACACGGAAATGTACAGGTAACAACTGCCTGCATATAATTGCTTCACATATTTCCCTATCTTTTTTGCAAGCTAGTTAAGTAGGAAAAGAGAAGACATGCACATAAAGGGGAAAGTTCTTACATCATTGCTGCTTATTAGCAATAGTTTTTCCAACTTGTTCTATTATCTATTATTCTTTAATAGGATAGGAACTATTATTAGGCCTAAGGCTTTGGTATAGAAACCCTGATAATTAAGGTTCACAAACATTTCTGTGCACAAGGTGTTTACTGACAAACTTTTCGTAAATCCATGTAAAATGTTTTGTTCATGGTAATATATTTTCTTATTGAAAACACCTTTCTCGGAGCAGTGATTGATTAATTTGTGTTTTTAATTAGTTTCACAGTAGATAAATCAACGCCAGATACATGACTCCTATGAGTGTTTGTAGAATGGCACTGGTTTGTACAAGAGGATCTGGCAACTGATGCAGCGCCAAGAGATGATGCCGCTGATTGAGTCCACAGAGGAGGGAATGAAACTCGTGAGGGACCGGAGAAACATTGCCCTCATCGGAGGCCGGGAAACTTTCTTCTTTGACACACAAAGATTTGGTCAGTTTTTTAGAATAGAATTTTTTGCATAATTATATTGTATTGAAGAAAGCAATGTTCCTCTTTACTTATCAGAACTCTATAGCAAGTTTCATGCACAACTCTCCAAAAGAGAAGTTTTATCTATGCTCAGGTCAGTCAGGTGTTAGTTCAACTAACTTTAAACATATTTGACAAGTAATGAGATTTACACAGCACAGTAGAATTTATTTAATCCTAAATTGAAATAAAGTCAGAGGTATATTTTATTTTATTTATTTATTGATACCATTGGCACATTAAGTGCATAGGCTTAACAACAACAAAATTGAAAAAAACATAGTAAAATATACAGATAAGTTCACTTAATAATTTGAAAATCGTCTTCCAGAAAGTCCATGACGCTGTAATATGATCTGCAGGTTAAAAATGATTTAAAACTATGTTTGAATTTCTTGATGTTTTCTTCTTGTTTGATGGTTATTGGAATTTTGTACAAGTAAGATTTCACCTTTTACTTGTAGCTGAGAACAATCATTGGATTTTTGAACAATTAACTATTGACACAGCACTGGACTAAATTTGCACTATATTAAGCTTGATGATTTAAGCAAGGTAAAAGATGCTGAAATATACTTCAGAGCACAGGTAAAACTACATTAAATAATTGTATTTTTCAATTGTGTTTCATTTTTTTTAATTTTCCAAAAATGTGTACAATTATTTATGCGTGTACCAGTATAAATACCTTAAGGCTAATATATCACTAAATAAATTCGACAACATTTGCGGACAGAACCAGGACTTAAACCCAGTGTAAAAAATGTTGAGTTATTCAATGAGGGGACTTCACATGAGCGGCCTAAAGTGTCTAGAACAGCGGTTCCCAATCTTTTTATCTTGCGGGCCCAGTAATATTTGTTCTAAAGTTTTGAGGCCCAACCCAATTTTACATATGTATATATAAATGGTACCAAAAGGTTGTATAAATAGAATCAATATCTCACAGTTGGAAATATTCTAATTTTGGAATATTTCGGATTCAACATAGTCAAACTGGTGAATACAAAACCAATACATAACAAAATACATATGTAATTATGTACATTTAGGCTATATGTATATTTACATTACTTTTCAAACTTGAGATTTCTGACACTGTTTATCCCCTACTAGAGCGCAATTATATCGGGATCAAAACTTGACAATTTAAGCCTCAAATCACTCTCAACGTTCAACTTGGTTCTGTACCTATTTTTTTAAATTAACCAAAGTAGAAAATACTCTTTCAGACAGGTAAGTTGGTGAAAATCCCATTAACTGCCTCAGTGCAGTTTTGCCAATTTTTGGGATATTCTCTTCTCACTTTTATCAAAAAAGTTATCGATGGAGACGTTTTAAAGCTAAACTTGAGATCCTGCAGATCATTTCATCGCACAAAACACCGAACAGTCTCAAATTTTTTTTGGCCTTGCTTTGATAAAATTAACAATTTTTACTGAATCTTCAAGAGTCTTTTTCAGACACCCAAGCTTCTCTGTGCGTGCTGCAATTTGTCCATTTGACAAAAGGAACTACTGCCCTGACTCTGGCAATTAATTCGGTATGAATACCAGACGTAGCTCTAAGAGCTGTACTGACGCTGGCTATCCGAGTTATTTGGTCATCGAAATAGGCAACATCGAAACAAGTATTCAAGTAATCATGGATTTCCTTTGGAATTATCTCGTGGGGAGGTGCGTCTACGACTTCTAAACGTTATTCAAAAACCTATTTTTAAGGTAGGGTATGGTAAGTGTAGGAGATATCCTTCTGATGCTCGTATTTTAGATACTGATATTTTTACATAATTTTTTTATATAATTTTAGATATTAATTTATCAATGGTTGGAACGCAGAATGCACAGTCGGTAACGTAGATTGACTAGCGTCTTGTCCTCGCGTTAGACAGACTCGAAGTAGTTCACTCAATGTAGCAGCACCGTACACAAAGCTAAAAACTGAGTAAAATGCGTTTAAAAATACTTTATAACGGTTAAAACAATTCGCGGTTAAATGAAAAAGGTACACATGATTGACGCGCTTACTTTAAGTTTACATTTTTGACCTTGATACATATCTTGGGTTCGTTTATACCTTTATGTAAAATTGGTTCTCAGCGGTGGCTTTGATGCAACTAAAATATAAACTGGTATTATAGCTATTCCTACCTACAGACCTGGATGAGTTCGTCATTATAGATTATATGCGAGCCCACAGCGGTGACCTTCACCTAGGTCCCACTGTCGGGCTAATAACAACTCAATCAAATGTAGGGAATAGGGCGAGCCATCATTTTTGACGTTGATACATATCTTGGGTTCGATTATACCTCTATGTAAAATTGGTTCTCAGCGATTGCTGTGATGTAACTAAAAATACAAACAAGTATTTCCACGAGGAATGATTGTGATTTGATGATCAGCGTTGTCAACTTGGCAACTATTATATGCGAGCCCACAGCGTTGACCTTCTATTAGGTCTCACTGTCGGGCTAATAATAATTAAATCTACTATAGAAGATAGGGACGAGCCATCGGATGTGTAAAATTCATTGGTGTCATAACATTTTATGTTTTTAATTACCTTGACTTTTCTTGCATACTTACACAATGTACACAACAGTATTTTAGTAGTGTTTACTACTGTGGCGTATATTTACCTAAAATAACCTAAGTTACGAACTAACCATATTAAAAATGTCTAATGTCTTAAAATATTTTAACATCCTTGTCAGACAATACATGAGATTTAGCGCATCTCTTAGACCCCCGGACCCCTCTCCCACCTTTGTATTGCACCTCATGGGCAATACAACTAGGGGTCTGTTCCAAATCCGGCCCTGGTCGGAGGGTCCAGACTTTCGGAAGGACAGAGATGTATAGAATACCCGCCCTCCCCCTGTAAAAACTGGAAGACCTCCCAGTATCGTAGCCAGGATTTTCGAATGGGGGACATGTTCCAGAATCATGAGATCTTGTCTATGCGGGTACTACATTGCACATGTCTAACCTGTCTATGTCTGTATCGGGGAGAATATCCCCCACAGTATAAGTGGGGTTCGGGGAACCTCCCTCGGAAATTTTGCTAAATATGTTGACACAAAATAGTAAGTTTTGAGGCGTTTTGGGGAAAATTTTGTCCTAAAGCCAAAAGATGTATTACGTTGATTTCGTAACCTGTCACTATTGCAGAAGCCAATTATTCTACCGTCCTGTCTTCAGGGGCAGCCAGTACTTCCAGCAGGCAGCAAAAATTAACCATTTTCTCAAGTTAATTCTAATAACACCATCTAATCGTATACCAAATGTGATTGAGTGTATTCCTCTATCACCTCTACCAAATGTTAAAAATTATATTCCCGGCAGCCCTGCCACTAATGTCTAATAGGATAGCAGTCGGCAAGTAACTCAGTTTCAGCCAATCAGTGACCGAAGATGGTACTCCACAGCGAGACCGAAATATCTCAAGCTAGTTATTATGATGTTTTGACGCGGTGTGAACAGGAAGAACTAGATTGGAGTTCTATAAGTAAATCCAATGGTAGTACCTAAATGACAACACTGGCAACCTTAGGTCATCCGAAGACATTTTAAGAAATTATGCACTGGTCATTGACCCCCAATTTGTAATCGATTCAAGCTTTTGTTTAGCAAGGTCTCTGCGTATCGTGACCGAGAAGAAATACTCGTAACTATCCCACGTACGACATCTGCAGAAACCCCCGGATCACTGACCATCAACATTCAACAGTCTTCAGCCATGATTAGTGCACACAGGTTTCATCAGCGGCGGTGCTGCAGTCTATCGGAATGTCGAGGCATTAATTAGCGAACCACCGAGCAAACCCCGTGAGAAAGTAATGTCGGAAATTATTTAATGTAGTTGCAAAAAGCCCTCGGGTCCCGCGCGCTTCCCTGATTTATAAAACGCACTTCGATTTGTGTTCCCCAATTGGCCAAAGAGCCCGAGCGGCGAGACAAACAAGGCTCTTCTAATATTTCGGTTTTCAGTCGTCAATGGTCTTGAGAATGCGCGGCCGTTCATTAAAGTTTCCGTCGCACATCGGGGATAAAGTCGTTCTTCAAGACACTCTGCAGATTGGGTTTGCTGAATGCAAATTATGCGATTGGTTGTTGTAGATGCGACACAAGATGTCTGCCGAGTAGATATATTGGCATTGTCAATGTAGATTAGATCTTGTCGCGGAAAGGTGAGAGATGAAATGCTAAAACGGATAACAACAAATGAGTAGGTTTTCTTTGTTTAAAGTTTGTTGTTGAAGATGGCGGAATTTTAGAGTGTAAACTATTATTGCGGACATTAACAGAAACGTCTAAAATTGATCAACATTGTTGGTCTGAAAATCACGCAATGAACAGCTGGAATGAGGCTTGCAAAATACATCGGGAACCTCAATTTTTCAAAAGAAAAATTATTGAGGCCTCATAGATAAAACTAGCAAACTGTCCTATAAGTTGAAATAAGGCCCCTCTGGATATTACTATAATTAAAAATGAACTCAAACGTAGGGACAATCATAAAATTCAAGTTAACCTTCAGCAAGAAACAACACAGAAAACTCAGAGCATGGAATTAATGACGCAAAACAGGCCACAGCGAACTTAAATCGTGCTAGTTGCCCCCCTATCCTATTGGTTGTGCATAAATTAGGGATTTTTGTATTGCTCTGTTCCGGTTGGTCAGCCTGTTCTTACGTCATTGATGCTCCCGCTCCGGCCGAACCAATCACTAGCGTAAGCCTCCACCGAGTGCGGACGTGTTTATTTGAGTAATTTATTCCTTGTAGCAACATTTTTAAATTTTAGCGTCTTATGCTTGTAATTTAGTTTTCTAGGCTACTTTTTAAGTTTTAGTACTGTGACTCTAACAGCTACATGACTGGGACTCGTGGCGTGGTCCTGCAACAGCTTCATGGAGGTCAGGTTTTGAGGATGATATTGGTCTAAAGCGGTTCAGATAAGTCTCAGTGATCATCTGATGATACCCGCATCAACTCCCACCATCGTTTAGACATATCAGACCATCACCTGCGTGGTTCGGAAGTCACGTTAAGCCGTTGGTCCTTGTATTTCCATTGGTCATTGGGCTATTAATTAATGACTCATTCTAAGGAAGAGTCGGCCTTAGTTTGTAACAAGACTACACCTCATAACTCATTACTATTTAATTACTCATCCTTCACCACATATTTTCCTTAAAATACCCTCATGAGAATGGTCGGCATCTCAAATAGTGATTTACATGTTATTTGTTCATGTTTGACTGGTCAGCTTATGCTGATTACTTTAGGCTAGATCGTTTTCTAATGCTTTGTGTTATGTTTGAGGTTACTTTTCACCTGAAGACGGGATCAGATTGTTCACAAACGATGGAAAATGTCCGCAAAAATAGTTTAAACTCGGAGTAGGTTTTGTGAGGCGGTAACACTGAATTGAATTTAATAACAGTTACTAGCTAATTGCTAAGTCACTGAAATTTCCGGTAACGGCCTTCTTGAAGTTTGACAATCCCTGATGGATTGTAAAGCTTTGAGAACAAAAATCAAACAAGGGCCAGTATTTTCACCTTACACCACCAAGGACGCCATAAAAGGCTTATTTAACCTCCCCAAAGAAAGTCTAAATTATAGCTTAAACACTTACGACAATCTATATTAACACGCTAGAGACGCTGCTAAAATGTGTAAAAAGGCAACAAGAATATAATTAAACTTTCAAGTTTATTAATAAATGACGAATGAATGTTTATTTATTGACCCTAGCTGTCATTCGCGAGTACAAGGAACACAAGACTCCGCGCACGTAACAACTGGTTAAACAACGGGCCTTCTTTCAACTGATGAGACCTAACTGTCAAACCAAGCGCTTGCAACGGATAACGCGGTTGGTTTGTCAACTTTCAAAATAATTTTTAACCAAACGTAATTTGGTTTTTAGTGGGCGTATTTATGTATTAATTTTCAACCTGTAACTTCCGAACGCTATTTAAAGCCAGGCAAGTTTGTTTTTAAACTACTAGATTTTGAAGGGGCCTTTGGTAGCATTGCACTGTGCAGAAAACTGGATAAATATACGCGGCTTTATTCTCAAGCGGTCATCAGAGGTTCTTCATTATAACTCACGTCACTATATAATACAATTATTATGGTTAACAACTGAAAAAACGAATCTAAAAAGCTAATGACTAGAACTAAGAGTAACTTCAAGTTAAAAGGATGCTCTCAATCTTAGTTTGGAAGTGGCAGCTTTCAAACGATTTGAGGTCGCAGGGCAAGCAAAGCACAGAAGTAACACCAACAATAATTGCTTCTATGCTCGTAATTATTAGATAGATTCTGCACATATCGCTGTAAAACATGAAGTATATGAGGCACTTTACCACAAATCGGTCTGCACCCTCGTTCCAACTTAGATTTTAGTCCGTTGCCAGTAACCATTGATATTACTTTCCCAAATGATAGACATATCTCTAAAAATAATCCCATAAGCAGAGTATCTGGTGAGTAGTAACATTATGATGCAAAAAACTAAAGAAAATTCAAATCAGCTGTAAGTATGATGTTAGTTGTGTTGTTGAGCCCTACAGATTATTGTAAGAGCTTTAAACCTCTTGGAGCTAAATAAACTTCTCATTCATCAACTAATAACTATCATCATCTAAAAATACGACACTCCCAAATGTAAGAAATCCCAAAACCCAAAACCCCTCGAGCCCATCACAAACGCGTCTCACGTACTTGTTCTTGTCACAAAAAGACCATCCTGGATCGAACACTGATTTTTAATTAGACTTATGAATCATGTCTCAATCTGTGGTCTGGGGCCCGGTATGTACTAACTAATTGGGCCCGGCACTCTGTCGCGCCCGGGTTTTATAGTTTCGGAATCCCACGGGGAACAGCTCTCATTTATAAAGAGCCGGGTTTAATGTGCCTTTCCTTGTTGTCGGTAACGAGACCTGGGACCGGGAATCTTCACCGGGTCGGTCAGCCTCGAGTTCAGAGAGCTGAGAGTGTGAAAAAACCTTGTTTAATTTGTACGTATAGATTTAGTTGAAAAGTTTCGAAAGGTTTCTTCATTTAAGAAGTTGAGTTAAGTTAGTTTATGGATTAATTAAATAAATATTCAAAAGTTAGTTTTAAGTTGAACAGTGTTCTTGTATTCTTTCTCATTTGTCAACATCTTCTTAGTTTACAAATCACATTTTTCTTTGTTAAAATTCTTTGTTTAAATCTAAAAACACACTTCAAGCAAACAATAATGAACTACGAAAGGAAACAAAAAGCTCTGAACTAACCATGAGGCATGAGCCAGCAACCAGGCCTACACTCTGACGGCAATTAGCGGTACCAACATTGCTAGACTCATTGATATATTTGATCTTAGTGCTTCATTCTAACGAATACTGGCCTAACTAATATTTCGATAATGTAGATTCGATCATACTACTTGTAATAAAGCACAAAAATCCGGAAACCTTCATATTTTTACGTTGAATATTTTACTCAAATTAAATCAAATAGTTTAAATCAAATTTTGTCCTGGGGGGGGGCGGCACGTGCCCCTGGATCCGCCACTGTAGCTCTTGCCCTGTCAGTTGTCAAAACTACGCACTTTGACTGAATAAACTTACACCATTTACTTTAATCCATTTAAAGTCAATGCTTACACTATCAGGGCAGTAATGCTCCCAAGCGCTCCGGGCTCTAGCAAGCTGTAATAATGTACGGCTTGAATGGATACCGGGGCATCAAGGATTCAAAGGGAACGAAAAAGCCGATCTGCTGGCTAGAAAGGGAGCGCTGTCACCCTTTGCCGGTCCGGAACCGGCGGTAGGAATCAGTCCTTCTCTTGTCAAAACTATGCTAGCCGATAGGGCAAATGCGCGACACACTGAGCGATGGAAACAGCTACCATGCCAGGAACCCGCCAAACTTTTAGTCAAGAATCCATCAAGGATACTTACCAAACATCTGACCAGTCTTAGTCGCCAGAACATCAGACAGCTATATCACAGATCATGGGCACTTCAGAAATCACCTAGAAAAATGGGTCTCTACACAGGAGATACCAGATGTAGGCTATGTGAGCGTACTCCTGAATCCGCAAAACACATTCTTATTGAATGCGAGTCCCTGGAGGCCAGGAGAAGGGGTCTTCTAGGGTCTCGGGAGTGGCAGGAGGTAGCGCGATCCTCGAGCTTTGCAAGCAAACGGGGGTGGGGCTGCGTAATTAGGAGAAAAGGGAGCCAGCACAATAAACCAAAGGGTTGACGTGCGCGTGGTCCTGAACCACTAAATTTCCCCATCCAATCTAATCTAATCAGGGCAGTAGCTCTACGATTTTTAGAAAACAATGTCAATATTGGTTTAAATTGATTCTTTTACACTTTCAAAGAGAATGAACGCTTAAACTAATATTTCATCACGACAACCGATTTATTTATAGCCTACTGTACTTATTTTGAATTAGTTTTTAAGATTTTTCCTGAGTTTTGCCCACCATCCGCGGCCCAGTAACAAGCTGCCCGCGGCCCACCACGGGTTGGGAACCGCTGGTCTAGAATGTTACATTGGTTGACCATCCATCAAAGTTAATCATTCAAAAAATTGTCGTAGAAAAACATCTTTTGCTTCCACTGTCCTCTTTCTTTTATCTACACCAACCAATAAATCATTAGCCTTCCTCTCAGCCTATATTTTTCAGTCAGTTTTATTTGCCATATAATTCCGCCTGACATGTTTCATATCAACAACATCCTTTATTCCTATTCTTTACACTGCAATACAGATAGCTCTTTTCACTTCAATTTGGGATGAAAACTCTGTTGATAATTTGCTTGACATCAGTGATTGTGTAGGAGCAAACAACTTCCACCTGAGTGAGAAGTTAAACACGAGATATTCTGCCATCGCTTTGCAACTCGGCTGTCCTTTTATCAACAAGTTCAACCAGATGTAAGTGTACAAGCTCATGTCTACTATCTTTTACCATTGACTTTCCATCGGGTAGGATGGAAAGTCAATGCTTTTACACAGTTTTACAGCTTTAATAAATTATAAATATTTAGCAGACAGTGCTGAACACAAGCAAAATCCAATTCTATATATTCAAAACCTTAAGCCCGTGTGTGTACGAGCCGTGTGATAAGAGTATTCAATAGATCAATTGAAAATGGAATGTTATTTTGGCCTTCATTAGTTTTTAAGTGATGTTGGTGTTCTATGAAGGTCGGCGGTTTGTGGATGTCTTGTTTTGTCTGGACCTCTTTATTAATTTTTCACCTTACAATGATAGTGATGTTTTAATTGCCTAAGAAATGGTTTGTTATGATCGCTATTAGCTACTACAGTA